>JADMNL010000023.1:452986785-454262142 GCA_016271365.2 Neoceratodus forsteri | reverse complement strand
CACCCCCATGGCACCCAGCCTCGACTGGAGCAAGTATTCCATTGGGTGGCCCACCCCTGCAACCTTACCCCAGGGGGGTAAGCCTAGGAAGCCCTGCCAGCAGCAGTGAGGCTGCCTGTAATTTGGATATGTTTCCATGGGGGGAGAGCGTCTCAGTGGCCCAGTCTTGGGTGGCAAGCTAGGGTGGATCAGTGGTCTGTGGTAGCTCCTGGGAGTAGGTGGGTCCAGTGAGGCTGAGCCAGAGGGGCAGGTCAGTACAAAAAAAATGTTAATAACTACTTTTGTAGGACTTCCAGCTCTG
Source organism: Neoceratodus forsteri (assembly GCA_016271365.2). Taxonomy (NCBI): domain Eukaryota; kingdom Metazoa; phylum Chordata; order Ceratodontiformes; family Ceratodontidae; genus Neoceratodus; species Neoceratodus forsteri. Next base: position 454,261,841 of record JADMNL010000023.1, on the reverse strand, counting down.
CCACAGACAGCTAGACAGCACAGAAATGGAGCTCCCTCCCTCGCTATATAAAACTAAAACTAATCAAACCACACCGAAAATCTCAAAAACCGAAAATACCATACAGAATGTCTAAGGACACCAGGAAGAGAGATAAGGGAGGTATGCCAAAGATCAGACATGTACCTAAATCAAGAGATGTAGACAGACTGGAGACAGAACATAGGCCACAAAGCCACAGCCGCTCGCCCAGCAGCACCCGGGGCTCTGATTATGACATGGAGGGGGAACAAGATAAGCTATGGTGGACACGCTTTGAAATGATTTTAAGGGAAATTCGCAGTTCCAGGCTGGAAATGAAAAAAGACCTGCAAGGGCTCTCACAGCAGATAATGAAGCCCGACAACAGGCTAGAGGAGGCTGAGTCCAGGATTTCAGCAGTAGAAGACACCTCAACCTACCTCAGCCAAGCTGTAGAGGCATTGGTCCAACAAACGATTCTACTACAGGTGAAAAGCATAGATTTGGAAAGCAGATCTCATCGCAATAACTTGTGATTGTATGGACTGGCAGAGGGCACAGAGACAGCTCCGATTTAGCATTTAAAGAAAATTTGCTCTGAGATGTATTAGAACTCCCGCCAAATTACAACATGAAACTAGAACGTGGACACCGATCATTTGGACAGAAACCCCAGGACCTGAAGGCGCGCCCTCCTTCCATCATATTCCTGGTATCTACAGTAGCTATCAAATCAAGGAGGACTTACTTAGCAGGGCATGCTCAAAAAAAGAGATAACCTACCTAACGTCCAAACTCATGATGGATCATGACTATTCAGTGGAAATCCAGCAGGCTCGGCAGCAGTACTCCCCAATTCTGAGGGTGTTAAAAGAAAAGGGAATCTGATTCCAGACACCATTCCCAGTGAAACTGAGTATCCTTTGGCTGGAGGGCACACAACTGTATTGGTCCCCGAATAAAGCGATGGAAGCACTAAAACAAAAAGGAATATCCCTCCCTGCAGAGGAATGGGAATGGATCACCAGAAGTCAGATGTTCCCATTGGACGTTTTCCAGGTGGCAACCCAGCGCAGAGGAACGTCTCCATTGAAGACACTCCAAGAAGCACTTGAGAAGCTGAAAAATATGTCGAAGAGTAATGCACATAAGGAAGCTCGAGCAGGACCTGAGGTGAAAGGCTGAAATATTGACAAGGAAGAAAGTACTCGTAGGTACTTTTTGTTGACTTTTTACGGAGGCGGAGTCCCTTGGTTATAGTCGAAATAACTGTTATTACCCCATGTAACCAGGATCTTTAGATCTGCACTATGGAGGGGATAGAATGTGCACCCAGAAAGACAAAATTGGTGCAGAACTTAAGTAAGGACAAGCCTGAAAACTGGGGCATAGTTAAAGAAGTAAATAAGCCTGCATATAATGGTGAAATAGACTCCGGGGCATTGGTAAAATTATATGTTTTTATTACTGAACCAAGTTGTTGATGGCAGTCTAAGGGGCGAGTTAAAATAGGCTCGAGGCTATGTTAAAAATCCCGCTCGCCGAAAAGCTGTTGTATCGATAACAGATTTTAGTTGGAGGTAGATTTTCTGGAAAATTCAAAGCATAGTAATAAATAAAGAAGCCTAACCTAGCCAGGAATGCCCAAACTAAAAACAGCAGTGTATATGAGAAGTTCACATAGAGAGCAAAATTTCGGGGGTGGGGTCTTTCTTGGAAGATGTTTAGGGTTGGTCACCGAAATACAGTTACGTTTTGCCGAATGGGACTATAGCAGCTTTTTTTGGGGCCTTCTCCTGAATGGATAGAAGTGGGAAGGAATGACAGGGAGGAGTAAAAGGAAAAGATCCCCATTGAGATGGGATTCTCAACCCTTAGATTACTTGGGTTTAGGACTGTGGCCATGATTGATTGAAAAAGGGCATTAAATATACTTTGATGTACTTTCCACACATGGGCCATAGTATTTACTTTATGTGTGAGATGAAAAGCTGGGATACGTAATCCATATACAAGGGGAAGAGATATCTATATAAATATATACACAAGAAGGCAGCTACCGATGAAAGAACTGGAGCCAAACAGACAACGAGGCATGGAGTGGGGAGCGGGGTGGCTGCCCTGTGGTTGGCAGACGGAGGGACCTGTGGGCTTGGGTCACATTGAAAAAAGCATCATTTAAGATGTGAAATGTGCATCTGTGGTTTTGGAATGCTGTCTGTTTCCTTGCTTTTAAATTTTGTAATTAAAAGCTTTTTTACGTGACCTGGGCTTGCGGGTCTTTTTTGTCGATTGCTGGGTGGCCATTCTGTTTTTCATTTTATATCTATATAAATATAGGATATAGATGAGACCTAGGGGGGCTTTCCATGGCCTCTCACTTTGTTGGATTTTGCCCAAATAAGGGAGAAGGCAAAGTACAGTGGGGAAGGGGAGGAGATATGGTGAGCCTGCTTCCTTTTGGGGCACCCCCCCAAAATGGAAATAAGGGGGATCTCCTAACTAAGTGTTGGTTTCATCTGTATATATTAAACACTATGGGACATGGGTAAAAGAGATAAGTACAGGAGAATTTGGTGAGGGGGAGGGTGGGAAATTGGAGCTAAATACAATAAAACATCGTAGCTGCGCTGATAAGCAGTACAAAGGTGATAACAGACCTAAAAGCTACTCTGTAAGAGAGCTTTCTCGAGGAAACTCCCCGTGAATACGGGGTCAGTTCTGCTTGTGACTGTCCTCAACACCATCTCTGGAAGGTAGAGATAGGGACCCACTGAGCTGGGATCCCCGACCTTGGAAGCAACCACAGTTTAAAAAGTTCTTTGCTAAACATATGGTTAGAAATCAAATGGTTTCATATGTTAATTTTTGTATGCTTTTGGAAGCATCTGTTGGGTTAGTAAAGTGCTGGGGGTTTCATATGTTAAGATTCCTTGGTGGTTTTGAAAGCTGTTTAATGTTTGTTCAGCAGTTAAATAAGTCTAAATTACATGGAAATGATAGGAGAGTGGCAAAGCTAACTAAGATTTATTAATTCTGTGATGACCTATGCGAAAGATTGTAGAGGAATTGACAGGAAATGGAGTGACAAGAAGGAATATGAAAATGGGTAAAACAACATTAGTTAGCTCATTCAATGTCAATGGCCTGACAAACCCGATTAAGAGGAGCACGGTATTGGCAGCAATAAGAAAGGAGGGTCCTGATTTTATTTTACTGCAAGAGATGCACCTTACCTCTATAGAACATAATAAGTTAGGGAAAATGGGCTTTAATTATGAGGCCAGTGCCTTCTATGGGCGGGGAAGAAGGCGAGGGGTTTCTATATTAATACCAAATAAAACGGTGTTCAAAGTAATAGATAAACACATTGATAGGGAGGGGAGATATATATTCCTTAAGGGCAAATTTCAAGGGAAAGTGCTAATGCTGGCATCAGTGTATGTACCCTCTGGTTCAAACTACCAGACATATAGAACAATATTGTTGAAATTACAGGAGTGGGCAGAAGGACAAGTTATTCTTGGGGGGGATTTAAATATAACCATAGACCCACATATGGATAGTACAGCTTTGGGTGGTCAAAAGGAGAGGGGACCTCGAAAAAATTAATGAAACTGTTGGGGGAGATCGGATATGTGGATGCATGTAGAGTGAGTCACCCCAAACAAAGAAATTACACATTTCTCTCTTCGCCATTTAAAAGTTATTCGAGATTAGATTCTTTTTTTCTACCAAAAGAAACAATGATATAGGTAAAAGATAGTTGGATAGACAATACTGTATTATCTGACCATGCTCCGATATTTCTTCAAATAGACTTAGGAGACTTCCAGAAGAGAACATTTTGGAGACTGAATGTCTCATTGCTCCAGGATAAGGAAACAAACAACAAGTGACGGATGCCATTAAACAGGCTATAGACAAAAATATGACACCAGATGTAACACCGTCTCTACTATGGGATACGTTAAAAGCTATACTGTGAAGGAGGTTGATATCTATAGTGGCATACAAGAAAAAGCAATGAGAAAAGAAAATAGAAGCTTTAAGGGGGGGAATGGATAGCCTGGAAACCCAAATAAAAAAGAAGTATAATAAAGAGATTTTCAAAAGGTCAAATACAATTAAACAAGAGCTAAATGGAGAGCTGAATGACTATATTGAACAAAAATTGTTATTTATTAAGCAAAGATATTACGAAGGAGGGCCAAGAGCCACTAGGCTGTTAGCAGTCAGATTACGTATTCAGAGGGCGAAAGCCCAAATAGCTAAGATAATACATCCCCAAACCAAAGAAATTTTACAAAATACACCAGAGATTGTAGAGGCCTTTAGAACATACTATAAAGAATTATATACGGCGGCCCCAACCCGAGATGAGGTGGACATGGAACAATATTTACAGGATATCCCACTACCCAAAGTCCCAGAATTGGCAAGAAGATAGCTAGTGAAACCTGTGTCTAGACAGGAACTGAAAGAAGAGATATCCAGACTTAAAACAAATAAATGTCCCAGAACGGATGGATATCCACCCGAGATGTATAAACATTTCCAGAAACAGCTCACCCCTTTATTATTAAAAATTTTCAACGAAACCGTCACACTAGAGGAATGTCCCCCAGAGTCATGGACACAGGCAGTTATCTCTGTAATATCCAAGAGAGGTATAGACCCAAAACTGTGTCCCTCTTACCAACCAGTCTCCCTCCTTAATACAGACTACAAGCTACTTATGGCAGTTCTGTCACATAGACTACAACAAACTCTTCTGCTGTTAATACAAGCGGATCAAACAGGGTTTATCCCAGGCAGACAGGCACAAGATAATTTAAGATGGACCACACATATATTAGACCATTTAAACTGCACTAAGCAACCTGTAGTCCTTCTCAGCCTAGATGCCGAGAAGGCTTTTGATAAAGTCTCTTGAGCATTTCTACAGGCGGTATTAATGCGGTTTGGGTTTCCGGAGCTATTTATTAATCTCATTAGAAAAATCTATAAGGCTCCCAAAGCTTATGTAAGAGCAAACGGACATCACTCAAATGCATTTGGTCTAGAGAGGGGAGCTAGGCAGGGGTGCCCGCTTTCCCCACTGTTATTTGCTCTATATTTAGAACCCCTCGCCCAAGGAATTAGAGATAATTACAACATTAAGGGTGTACAACTTGGAGGGATGCAGCAAAAATTAGCTTTATATGCTGACGATATTTTACTTTATTTAACTTATACAGAAGAATCTATTCCAAGTTTATTCAAGCATCTGAAAACATTTTCAACCTACTCTGGATATACGTTAAATAATACAAAAACAGAGGTCTTGAAACTTAATTATATGCTGACTTCCCAGCTTAAAAATCAATACCCTGTGTGATGGGAACTTCCCTGCATGAAATACCTAGGTATAAAATTGGACACCACATCTACCTGTCTAACCCAGATCAACTACCCCTCATTGGTAGACCAGATACAAGACGACATGCAAAGGTGGAGGCTTCTACCCATGTCTCTATCCACAAGGATACAGGCAGTTAAAATGAATGTCTTGCCACATTTTTTATTTTTATTTCAATGTGTTCCTGCCTCAATATCACCTAAACAATTAGGGACATGGCAAAAAATGATATGGAGCTTCATTTGGTTGAATAGAAAACCCAGAATTAAGAAACAAACTTTATATCTCCCCAAGAGACTAGGAGGACTTGCGGTCCCCCTGCTGGCTGGATATTGGATAGTAACCCAGACTAGAATAATATTATTAATGTAACATATGGAATATATGGCTAGATGGAAGGAGATAGACCTAGAGGCTGTTTTGTCTCCTTCACTGTTAGCACAGTACACTAAGCTGAACCCCAGAGGTGAGTGGGTGAATACACCCTACTTAGGGACAGAAACAGCAATATAGGGATATAGATAGGAACTTTCTAAAGGTGCTACTAAAGTATACCTCTGGAAGTGTATATGGTGGTCTATAAACACAGAGAACAATCCAGCAGCTGCTGATCCCTGGTATAAAAAGCAGGAAAGACAAGGGTGTAGAGCTCCATGGCAATTCCTCAAGGGAGATTGTGTAATTTAATTTATAGAAGCTCAAATCAAATTTAAGTGGACAGGAAGAGAGCTCATCTATTACTATCAGATTAGAGATTTCATTGGGGCACAGATGAATAGCTCATTTCAGAGATCTAGAGGCTATTTAGCCCCAAATGTATTTGAGACAATTTGGAATTTGAACAGAGGGGAAGGGGCTATCTCAATTCTATATTAGAACTATATAGAGGATCTCTAATACACAACAGATTATATCAAATTAAAATGGGAACAAGGATTACAAATTAAGCTTAATGACAGGGAGTGGACGACAGTTTGGCAAAACACGTGGAGCACTACATTGTCCCCAGAATGGAGGGAATTTACATGGAAAGTAAGATCTAAGTATTTTAGAGTACCATTGCAGATGGCTAAATGGCATAAATCAGTAACTGGGTGTTGCTGGAGAAATTGCGGAATACAAATAGCCAACCAAGCACATGTCTTTTGGGAGTGCCCTGATCTAAGGGAATATTGGGGGGGGGGGGGATACAGAGATGTCTGAAGGAAATATTTAGTATAATGACACCATTAGGGACAGAGCATATGATATTAGGGTTATGTACAGCGGAGCTCAGAGGGAGGGAGGGAGGCAAGGTACCTTTGGAATATATTGATAGCTGCAGCTGGCAAAGCAATCACTAGAAAATGGCTCACTCCAACTGCCCCTACAGTAGCGGAGTGGAGGGAGTTGGTAGAAAGGATAAAAACTTTTGAAAGAATCACCTACTGTACTCCTTGAGGCAAAATCAACCACAGTATCAAAACAGATGGATGAGGTGGGAATTGTTTGGGACGGGAGAATGGGAGGGGGAAGGGACTTAAAAAACTAAATGGCAGGAACTTAAAATATAAAGTGGAAAACAAAAACTGACCTGAGGGCATATAAGAAAAGTTGATGTGGAATAGTGATGGGCCTAGCAGGAGTAATCGAGATGATACCTCTGCTTCCCTTTCCTCCTATACAATTAGACAGGACAGGATATAAGCAAATAAAAAACAAAGGAGAAGATGGGAATAAAAAACAGAAACGCAGAGAATGGAATATAATGATTGCTTTATTTACAGCAAAAAGGGAATCAGGAGACTAAGTACTGATAAATAAGAAATAAGGAATGAGATAGAGTGAAGATGAGCAGGACGTGAGGAGATGAGATGCTCCCCTTTCTCCCCTTTTTTTCTTTCTTTTCTTCTTTCATCAGTAGCTGTATTAATACCTGTAAGAAAGAAACAAATGATAGGTTAAAGGTAGCAGAATACAAGAGAAATAAATATGGTATAGATAAAAGTATAATGCATTCTGATTTAAAAGATGAGTAAATACAAACAAGATTAGAGATATGATAAAGTAAATGGAACTAAGGCTATAGTTTATTGTATTGAAAAGGTTGATGTACAAGATAAATTAATGATGGAGTGTTGAAAATGTGGAAATATCGAAATGTATATGTCTTATGGAGATGAAATGTATGAATATCCACAGTTGAAGAAAATAAAACTGGTATAAAAAAAAATATTTTTGTAATTAATAACTCAAATAATTAAAGATGGCCACCGCCAGCATTTTTAGAAATAATTTCTGTTAAGCTGTTTCACTGTACACACTAGATTCATACTGTGACTATGTTAGGATGGTGATAGCACATATTTCTAATGGTAAACAGCATAGATCTACACCAATATATTTTACTTTTTAATGATGAGCTTGGCAAGGTAGTGAGAATTCTTTTATAACTTAACAATTCAGTTCAGAAATAAAAGAAAAGAAAAAGAAAATGGGTATATTGATGATTTGCCAGAAATACATTAATGCCGGAAAAACTACATGGTGACTAACAAATACTACTGTTTTAAGTCTGTTTGTAGACTGTGTCCCTCATTTCTGGAGTAGCTTTGTGCCATCCACAAATTGGTGACTGGGGAGAACACGGGACCAACTTACGCTACTTGCCCACTTACGGCACACTCTACACCACGTCAGTCTCCATCTTTCACTACTTCCCCACTTATGTCATGCTCTATGACACATCGGCCTGTAGTTTTTTTTTATCAGTTTATTTGAGCTGGGGGAGCTTTGCTCTCCACACCCCCATGTTAAAAAAACAAAGGAGATGTGGGGGGCAGAGCCCCTTCAACTAAAATAAACTGACAAAACCAAAATCAGCAGCAAGCATGTGAGAAGCGCAGCAAGCATGCAACTAAAATAGCAGAGCGCAGCTACAGTATAGCGTTAATTACGCTTTTGTGCTATGTTAATAGTGGTGGTCCGATGTTCTCCAAATTCACCCACAAATGTATTTACCTTACCTGAGATATACTTAATATACATACATACTTACAGGCAAACACAAATGCAAACATACATATTTTCATAAACATGTACATATGTACATATCATATCATAGCATATTACAAGCTCAGGAGGCACAGCCTTTTTATGAGCTCGCCACCCTGGGGTGGATTTATTTTTATAAATATTCAAATTTTGTATTGCCCATATATACAGTAGGTCTAGCTGATATTTAAATGTTTCTTTCAACAATTGAACTTGGAAGTGTGTTCCATTTGTTGACTATTCTTAGTGTATATCACTAGCTTCTTTTTTTTGTTCTACAATGATCACCTCTTAATTTAAAATTATGAGATCTGGTTTGAGTATTGTTAACATTTTTTTCTTATTTTTTTTCTTATTTATTATACTTTTTGGGCTGGATATTCAGACTGCGCTATTCTGTGATGCAAGCCCTTGTGCTGCACAAAATAGTTGCGCAGGGGTGTGGCCGGGGCGATATTCAACGGAGTTGCGCTATTGAGCAACTTCTTTGAATATCACCCCCCAGCCACAGCCACTGTGCATGGCACAGTGGAACTTGCGCCACCGCAAGTGGTCAGAGTGGAGCATTCAAGATGCGGTGGCGCAAGTACCATTGCGCCATGCGCAAATTTCCAATATTCAAAAGGTGACATGAACATGGGGCCATAATTCATGCAAGGCACAGGGGGGGGCCATTTGCATCTGTTATGGCCCCATTGCATCTCGATAGCATCTGAGTGTGCCAATCCCCGAGGACACGCCTGGCACCCTGCCAGGCAGCAGGCATCGGGACCGGCGCCCCTGCAGCCCGATCGGGCATGGTTTAAACATCCCCCGACTGGCCCGATCGCAGGCATAGTTTAAACATCCTCCACACCCCTGACTGGCCCGATTGTGAGCATAAGTTTAATCATCCCCACCCCGACTGGCCCGATCGCGGGCATAAGTGAAAAAAAACACCCCCACTAGCCTGATGTGAAGCAGAAAAAGAGTTCAACTCCCCAGAACATACCCTGGTGGTCCAGTGGACCTCGAAGCCCGATTGTGGGAAGAAAAGAGTTCAACCCCCAAGAACATATCCCTGGTGGTCAGTGGACCTCGAAGCCCGATCGCGGGCAGAAAAAGTTCAACTCCCCAAGGACCACCTACCCTGGTGATCTAGTGGTCCCCACCCCACCACCCACGGGCCCCACCACCCGCTCCCCGTCAGCCGGCGGCGGCAGCATCCCACCCGCCTGCTGCCTCACCATGCCGACTGACTGCCCGGCTGAGGCTGCATGCCCGTGGTTCAGAGCAAGAGCCAATGGGCATGCAGCCCTACTACAAGAGCAGTCAGATATGTGAATGAATTCATTCACATATCTGGACTACTACTATTATATGGAGCTGCGCCCATTGGCTCTTGCTCTGAACCAATGGGCAGCAGCCCTACCAGCAGTCAGTCGGCCAGGCTGACTGAGGCGGCAGGCGGGTGGGATGTGCCGACTGATGGGGGCGGGGTGGTGGGGCTCCATGGGTGGGTGGGGTGGGGGCCACTAGATCACCAGGGTAGGTGGTCCTGGGGGTTGAACTCTTTTCTGCCCATGATCGGGCTCGAGTCCACTGGACCACCAGGGATATGTTCTTGAGAGGTTTGAACTCTTTTCTCCAGTGATAAGACTTCAAAGTCACTGGACCACCAGGGATATGTTCTTGGAGGGTTTGAACTCTTTTCTGCCCATGATCAGGCTAGTGGAGGTGGGTTTTTCACTTATGCCCGTGATCGAGCCGGTAGTGAAGAGATGTTCGCTTTATGCCCTGCGATCAGGCCAGTCAGGGGTGGGGATGTTAACTATGCTATAATAAGGGCCGGTCGGGGTGGGGGTTAATATATGCCAGCGTTTGGGCTGCAGAGGACACAGGAATGCGTTGAGGGCACCCACAGGTGGCAGCTGCTGTGTTGCGCCCTGCAATGCAGCAGCTCACATGTGGGTGGCCCTCAACTTACTCCTTTTTTTTTGCTCAAAGTTGTGCAGGCACAGGTTGGGGGTTGCGCCTGCACAACTCTGCACAGCCTGCTGAATATCGGGCTGTGCAATTTATGCATGGTTCCTCCCCCTCCAGTTCAGCATGCCTTCATTAGCATTGCGCTGTTGCTCAGCTTGACTTGGGGGCGCAACTGCCTCCTGCTGAATATGGCAGAATGGCGCAATCTCAGACTTGCATAGGCGCAACCCTATTGCACATGGCGCAACCCTTTTGAATATCCAGCCCTTTGTCTACTGCCACATCGGTAGATTTAGCTCAGTCACAGTCCCCGCTGTCCTCAATTCCCATATGATCCGCGCTCCCAGTTGCCCCCTTGGCTTGCCCCCCAGGGTGGGGCCACGACACCGGCCAAAGTGCCGCGGAACACGGTCAGGTCTGGGAGCTGGCCTGGGAGTGAATTAAGGATGATGAGGGGGCATCATGAGGATGCAGGCAGAAGTGATTTTTTTCCCCCGGTTGTTCCTTGGGGGTGAGGACATGCAATGACATCCCACATCCACCCCGCCCCCTGAGATGTACAGACGCTGACTGCTCTTGGTACCCCCGGCCTCCGTCAGGGGTCCCTCGAACACCAGACATACTCTCCACCCTTCCCCCTCGGAGAAGGAGAGCTGTCCAAGGATACTCCATCCTTCTCTCCCCAGACAGCCCTCCAACAACCCAGGTCCATTCCCAAACCCGGGCCGCCGGCATCGCAAGTGGAAATCCAACCACTGCACCGACGGGTTGGCGTTACAATTTGTTTCTAAACCAAATGTTTCTATGAGGACTGGGTCTCTAATAGCTTTGTATGTTAAGCAAAGATCTCCTTGAAGTTCTCGATAATTCATGGAATGTAAGTCCAATTGTTGCAGCTTTTCCCCATAGGTCTTGTTTACCATACCTGTAATTCTTTTTGTCATTTTTCTTTGAACTCCCTCAATTATTCTCTTTCCTCTTCTTGTGTTAGGAGCACAGGAAGGTGCACAGTAATCCAAATGTGATCATAGGAGCTGGGTTTGTAAAATATTTGGTGGGGGTCGGGGTCAAACCCCACCCCCTGGCCCAGGGGTCAAGGCCCCAGCCCTGCAATGAGCAAAGTCCAAAACAGAGCAGAATATACCAGGTTTTGTTATCTGTAGGCTAGCAGAGGAGGCAATAGTCATGAGAGAATCCCCAGACCCCCCCAACACTCTAGGTCCCCTTACATCAAGTCACTCACACAATTTCTGAGCACAGTGCAGCCCCTTCCGGGATGTCATATCTGTTTAGCAGACATCAGGAGAGACAGAGTTTGGCATAAATGGAGTCAGTACTGCATTTCACTGCATACCCATATATGCCTGTATCACCAGGTAGGTAGGTAGGTTACAGAGAAAGAGTCAGAAACTCTCTCTGTGTGCCCATGGCTAGCCATGTCCAAAGAAAGTATATATGAAGTACTGCATCTTTCAAGGACAGATACTTTATATATGATTTACTGGACATGGCCATAGACACATAGAAGACCAGGCGTCAAAATTAAGTTTTGCAGCCAGTAGCCAAAAAGGGTTAGTGACTGGGAAAACACACCAGCCCAGACATTTCCAGTAGCACAGTTGTGTCCTAGAAATCCAAGAACCATTACATACAATAAAACCTGCATTTCAGTAGCCACAGGCCCGCATAACAAGAGTGAAGAACTAAGAACACTAGAAATAACTCAGCTGGCAGCTGTTGCTTTTTCATGCTTCCCTGTTCAGTTTAATGAGGAATGCAGTTGCCTTTTTTTGTTTTATTTTCTCAATATGCTATAATGGTCACTTTCCCTGTCACATTTGTGCCCCCATCTCATCACCACACCACTCTTCTCCCATGCTGCTTAAGCCCTACTCCCTGGAAGACAGAAGAGAGGGGACATGATTGGGACATTCAAGTACTTGAAAGGGATAAATAATGTTGATAAGGAAAGTCTCTTTAAGCTGAATGGAACCCATATCACAAGGGGACACAGTCTTAAGCTGGACGGTGGGAGGTTTAGGAGGGATGTCAGGAAGCACTTCTTCACAGAAAGGGTTGTGGACACTTGGAATGTGCTGCTGGAAGAGGTCATCTCATTAAACACAGTGAGCAGCTTTAAGAGAGACTGAGATAGGCATAGGGGAAGATAAGAATCATGGGTAGGGAGGATGGGAGGAATGGGGAGGAGGAGGGCAGGAACATTAGCTCAAGCTGTGGACCCTGCAATATGAGCAGACTTGATAGACCAAATGGCCTTCTTCTGCTGGCTTCTTTGCATGTTCGTATGTTTAAAATCTCGGTTTAGTAATGTTGACAAATGCTTTAGCAAAACAATGTAACATACAGTTTTCAGCCCAACGGAAATATCACTGAACTGGGATTTATTTCATCTCATTAGCATGTGTCCCACTGGGACCAAGTCTGTAATGTCTGATTATAGCTATGTAACCCCTAGATGGCGCTATCCCAGTGGCTGCTACTACCCCTGCCTGCTTGGCTAGGGGCAGGTTAAGGGGCCTGGGTACTGAAACGGGTGCCTCCACCTAGAGGACAGGGTTGTTAGTAGCAAAGTTAACCTGGGTACAGCCCTCCGGGACACTGTAACCCCCTCTTTCCCCTCTACTGGAACTACAGTCAGATTAAATGCAAAAAGAGTTATATCTGATTTATTTAGGGGACTAGAACAAAGCAGGGGCGTAATGAGGTTGATTTGTTTAAATGCTAATTCAGTCAGGCAATCATGCATGCACTTTAGAGTCACTGCAGAGTCACATGCTCTGGGTACCCAGTTGGAAGTAAGGTGGGCTAGCCTGGAATGTTGCCTGGGGTAGGCCGGCATTGCAGCTGGTTGGGGCCCTGTGATGGAAAGAAGAAGAAGCATGCACAACCACACAAAAATCGTAATACGGAGCCGGAAGGCTCAGTGCGTGACAAGAAAACAACAATTGAATCAGATGACAACACTTTTGATTTAGCTGATGTTGCAGAGAGCTACCCTGGTGTTTACTCATGCTACCCAGTACAGGACACAGGATGGATGAAGTTGAGACTGTAGATTGATGAGCTGGTATGCCAGGAGAAGCAGGGCCCATACGAATCACCGAGGCATCGTTCCTGTTCCAGGTGTTGAGCAGGGGGCTGATCCACAGGCAGGTCTTTTGTCAATGGTCTTCTCTGTGGCATGAGTAGCTGGCTGGGCTAAGGTAGTAGGACTCAGGCCAAGTGAAAATGAATGCAGATTTAGTCCAGTAGGGACTGGATGCAGCCTCCAGCAAGCGCGACACAATTCGGCAGTGGGGAACCAAATCTCGACCCACTAACAGCACACAGCACATTTATAGTAAAAGAAAGCAATACCACAGTTCGAATAACAGTCCAGTTGCAATCAGTGTCTCTGTGTAAACCATACTCTCTGTGGTAGTTCCAGTTGTCCTGACAGGCCGTTCATGTACAGCAAATCTTCAGTCTTCTTTAGGCAAATGTGCAGTCACAATCCAGTGGCTTTTGTCACTTTTAAGTCGGATAAAGTCCGATTACTAAGCCCTTCAAAGGATTCCCTCTCGAGGGACAGCAGGCAGACAGGCCAGACTCAGCCTTTCCACCAATCTCCTGTGTGAACTACGCAGGAGCAGCTGCTCGAATATCTTGAGCTGTTTTCTCTTTTCCATCCCAACTCAGACTGAACTACTGCTGCAAGCAGCTTGGAACTTTTCCCAGGATCCAAAAGGTTCAGTTGGCTGATCCGTCTGTCTGTCAAAGTAAGGGCTCCCCCTCCAGGTCCATTTAGGTGCTAAAGTCGCAAAACTACAATTCCTAGAGAATTTCACTCACACAAGATTCCTTGGGACAGACACCATTTTCAGGTCCCCAAAGGTACTGATTGGTTCAAACTTCTGGTCCAGAACCAAAATGGTGGTGCAATACAGAAATGTCCACGCTGCAAAGAAGGCAGGTTAGACAAACTTCAGTAACATTACTATTATAATAGATACTCAGCAGCAAATATATACAGCTTCTAACAGAGCTCCCTCTGCGCAATTAGCGATGGCAGAATGGAGCAATAACCTTGCAGCCCAGGTGGGACTGGAGCATAGAAACACTCAGCATCCACCCAGATTAACCATTACACTGCAATATAGGCAGCTGTTAAAGAGACATTACACAGAGGTTATAAAAGCACTCACAGGCAGTATTTAAATGATTAAGACAAAGGACACCAGCCTGAGAGTAGGCATTTAGGCACACCCAAGGAAGACTTTTTGGGAAACCCAATTTGTAGGGGAGTTACAGCTATAAGTGGATTCCCAAACTTTTTGTCAATCACAATCTGAAGCATGGGAAAAACTCTATTTCATCAGGGGATACAAACTTCACTGTAAAATATAAGCCTGCAACCTTTAATTAGGATTTTGCAGTTTGTTTTCTGCCCCTTGAGCCTGACACCTTGAAAAAGGTGCAGAAAGGTGCTAAAGGGGCAGAAAACAAACTGCAAAATTCTAATTAAAGGTTGCAGGCTTATATTTTACATGTGAAGTTTGTATCCCCTGATGACATAAGAGTTTTTCCCATGTTTCAAATTGTTATTGAGAAAAAGTTTGGGAATCCACTTAAAGCTATAATCGAATATTACAGACTTGCTCCCAGTGGGACACGTGCTAGTGAGATGAAAAAAAAACAAAACATTTCAGTGATATTTCTGTTGGGCTGAAAACTGTATTACATTTTGTTTTGCCAAATTGTTAGTTATTGCTAATAAGCATCCCCTTCCCCCAACAGCAGTAGCAATAATTTGTTAGCTGAATATAAGAACAGGCAGACGCAAAACAGTCACCTGATTAGGGCTATGATTGCCCTGGCAGGAAAGGTAAAGTACGCTCAGATTTCAAAAACTAACTACTAATACTACATGACTTTGTTCTTGTATTTTCAGGAGGGAAGAAACGTGTCCCGGCTGTGTTGTTGCTTACCCCCTGGCCATGACAGGGCCTTTAGGATGGGAAGAGAGACCGAGAATACTGGCTACCTTACTAACTTTCTTGCTGAAGGCTTCAGCAAGACAGTAAGCAAATTAGAAAGCTTGCCAGTAGGCTAGGTCTCTCTTCCCATCCTAAAGCTCCCAGGCTGCCCCCCCCATGCATCAGACACTGCAGAGTTGCCAAAGACCGTCCAGTCCCGTGCCCATCAGACAGTCACACACTGATGAAGACCACCAGACCCATTTCAGTCTCTGGATTCAACATCTCTCCCATCCATCCCCACAGAGGCAACATCAGCATCTCTCCCATCCATCCCCACAGAGGCAACATCAGCATCCCTCCCATCCATCCCCACAGAGGCAACAGTGGTATCCCTCCCGTCCATCCCCACAGAGGCAACATTGGCATTCCTCCCATCCATCTCTACAGAGGCAACATCAGCTTCCCTCCCGTCCATCCTCACAGAGGCAGCATCAGCTTCCCTTCCGTCCATCCCCACAGAGGCAACATCAGGTTGCCTTCCGTCCATCCCCACAGAGGCAACATCAGCATTCCCCCCATCCATCCCCACAGAGGCAACATCAGCATTCCTCCCATCCATCCCCACAGTGGCAACATCAGCATCCCTCCCATCAGTCCCCACAGAGGCAACATCAGCATCCCTTCCTTTCATCCCCACATACCCACAGAGGCCACCGCACCATATTACCTGATTACTGCAGTGCTTACCCCATGACAGGACCTTTAAGATGGGAATGGAGATCTAGCCTACTGGCTAGCTTGATAACTTGCTCACTGAAGGCTTCAGCAAGCTAGTCAGTAGGCTAGGTCTCTCTTCCCATCATGAAGCTTCCCAAGCTGTCCCATTCTTTAGTTACTGCATGGCGAACATTTACCAAATTACAATCCAGAATCAACATTTGTTATTGTTAAAATAAGTTTAAATGTCCCAGCCCCTCACCCAGCATGGGCTAAGCAGCCCAGAGTATACCACGATGAGCTGAAGTTCCTGAGAAGCAGGGTTGGTTTCCTAGCTGGATTGCCAGGAGACACTCTGTGAATGTGCACCCCACACCTGCAACGGTACTGCCGGCGGCATGGACCAGGGCATTTTCCTCCAGTTTCCGTTTTTTTCCGTGACGGTGCTGGGCTGCAGTGACACACACGTGTGCAGCAGCATGCATGCATGCAAGCTTGGTGACAGCTGGCTGTCAGTCACCTCTGACTAGCTGCTCCCATGTGCTTCCTCCTGGTCTCCACCAGGGAACAGTCAAGCAAAGAAACTCAGAGTCTTCACCCTGTACTGAGGGGAAAGAGTTGTCCTCAAGATGCTAAATCTACTCTCCCCAGGCCGGCCCCTGAGCGACAACAGTCCTTTCCCGAATCTGGGTCACCAGTGTAGTGAGGGGTAGCGCCACTGCAACACTTTTGAGCCTTGAGAAGTATTTTGACTTCCAAAAAACTAAAATTACTTCTAAATTTGGACCCATGGAAGTATCTGACTTCCTTTCTACCCAATAAACTCAACAAACCCCTGTTCTCATGGCTATTTTTATTTATTTATTGGTAACCGAGTAAGTTCAGTTCAGAAGCCTGAGTGACCAAAAATGATCATGTTAACATTTTTTATTAGAAAATGGGCCGGTATGTATACAATAAATCACACTGCACTTACATATACTTTTAAAAAAGAAATTTACAGTTTAAAGCTGATCATAAGCAATTAGTGGCTGAAAATCCAACCATCCGTCTAACCTTCCATTCTGTATTTTACCCAACAATGTAGCAATAGAGCAGCACCATACAGTATTAAGAGTTATTTGTTTGACCGGGAAAGTCACACTACCTTGTGATGGCTTGTTTCTAGTTGCATCCTGGGGCTGGGTTACGTGGATCATTTTTTTTTTTAATTTTTTAATTCTTTGGTAACCCAGTATGGGTCAGTAGACTCAATGCCAGTTTACAGGGGTGAACCAGGAGCACTGGAGAGGTTAACCGACTTGCTCAGGGTCACACAGTATGCAAGTGGAGGTTGGGGAATCAAACCCAGGTCTGCTGGATGTACCACACTCTTTTACTATTCATTACTCTGACCTCTAGGCTATACTGCATTTAAAATTTCATCCAAAGGATGGCACCGCAACAGTGCAGTACCCCATTGGTACTGCACTACGACGTCAGTTATGGGTAGTACCCCAAGTACCTGGTGTAGGGCCAGAACCCACAACCATCCAATCTTCCAGCTCCAGAGCTGAGCGTGCTACCTACTGAGCAACTAACAGTGCTATAACTATAAACAGGAAATACAACATGCTTCTTATAACATCAGAACTTAAAATTGGAAACACAGTTATGTTCTAAACTCAGCATATCAATTAGTGCCTTAATATAACCTTTTTAGTGGTTTAGGTGATAGTATGTATACTTTTATTAGCTTAAACCAGGTAAGGTGCATTGAGTTATGTCCCTTTCCAGCCACAACCCCTAACCCGATCAAAGGTTAGACAAACATTGGTCAGCCCGGTGGCACTGAGGGCTGAGGGTACCTCGCACTACACCGGCAACCCGTGTTCGGGAACGAGCACGAGCCATCGGGGGTTGGCAGGGGAGGAGAAGGACTGAGCATCCGATGGACTGCTCTCATTCTCCGGGGAGGGGGGTTCTTGGTGGTCGGCGCTTGTCGCCCCCCGGAGGAGGCTGGATGACAGGGCGCCGCATCACAAGTAGGGGAGGAGTTGGGACAGATGTCTGGAGGGAGCGCATGTGGATGCGTGCATGCTCCAATCCGCTGACATCATGGCACAGTCCCGACTCCTGGGAGAACAGGAGAAAAGATACTGGCATGCAGGATTGCGGAGGGTGCCTTGCAGGCTCCGCCCGCAGCTAACCACGGTGCTGGCCACCTAATCCGGTCCTCAGTGGGGGAGTTCGACCCCCTGCTGACCCCGCCAGGGTGGGTAAGCCCTGGGGCCAGGTCAGCGTCGGCTGCTGGACGCCGGGGGATGGGGTTGGGGACGCCCTCCTGATACAGGCCAGTGGTAGGAGGAGAGAAAAGTAATAACTACAAAAAAAGATGTTAAACAAGCACTACATATGCTGTAAATACAGTCCAGATACTGTAGGAGGCAGTATGGGGCAGTGGTTTAAGGCACTGAGCTGCAAATCTGGAGGCCTGGGTTTGAATCCCACAGCCCCCACTTGCATACTGTGTGGCCCTGAGCAAGTCACTTAACTTCCCTGTGCTCCCAGGTTGCACCTGTAAACAAGTTTTCAGCTTAGTGTCGCTCTCCTGGTTAAACAACTGCAAAAAAAAAAAAAAAGATACACAAAATCCGTAATCCATCCAAAACAGTTCTGCACTGCTGCTGTTACCTACCTTAGCTGGCTCAGGTTGATGCTCTCCTCCTCTGCTGCTCCTTGAGTTGGCCTGCTGGTGCTGCTGACTACCCAGACCGAAGGAACCCACCTGGCCACTTGTAGGCCTGCCATTTGCCTAAACCTCCCTAACCCCACCCGGCATGCTCGGGTCACCCTCGCTCTGCTCCCCTCTGCAACGCTGGTCTGCCGCCCGTGCTGGTGACCACATCCACAGCTGGCCTGGTCCCATTTACCAGGCACTGACCCTGGGACTTTCTTCTCCCTCCTCTCTGGCCCAACTCTGACTCAACTGGCCTTCTGCTGGTGTGGTGTCCCGGATGACTGCCGACTCCCGGCGCACCCCGGTTTTTCTTTTAGGCTCCTCTCTTTTCTGGTTGGACCAGGCACGATCCACCATCACCACCACTGCTTGTCCGCTAGGCCAGTCTGTCTGTCACCTCTTACTGTCTCCCGCCACACAACGAAAACCATCGCCAACTCACCTCCGAGTCCTCACACACACCTACATACACAATTACCCAGACGCACGCATGCATATCGAGCCCAATATACAAGCCCCTCCCCGGCCAATCACCATGCAGCAAGTTTTAAAATGGACCTGTGAACCACCACAATGTTTTTCAAGAGGGAGGGTTGGCTGCAAACTAAGGAAAGGCAACAAAGGACGGGCACCAATTTTAAATATAGTGCCAGCCGGGCCGCCACTCACCAGTCCAATTAAATAGCGGGTGAAGGTGCGGTCATAGCAGAGCACACACACACACACACACACACAGAAACCAGGGGAAAAATGCCTTAAAAGAGGCAGCATGTGGCAGGCAAAATATTGCTGGGGCTCAGCCATCTCAAAAATTATTGCTTGGGCCAATGTCCCATGGGCCCATACAACCCGGCGCCTATGAATGTGATCTGACCAAACTAGTGTACAATGGTATAATGACTGCTGGCTGTCTACTCTTTATATGCTTTAGTATACATCCCAGAATTCATTGACATTTCTTAACTTTGATTATTGTGTTGTTATCAAAATTAATTTTATTATCTATAATTACTCCCAAGTCTCTTTCATTTTTAGTTTCTAATAGTACCACTTGGTTTAGTTGATAATTATGTTTTAGATTATGTCCTAGATGCATTACTTTGCCTTTTTGAACATTAAATGTCATTTTGTTCTTTACTGCCCATAATTCCAGTGTTGATATCACTTTTTGGATATTCGTAGCTGCATCAGGTGAGTTAACTATACAGCCAGTCTTGCACAGACAGTCTTGCAGTCATCTGCATATTTTGACATCCAGATATTATTTGATGACTGCATTGATGAAATCAAGATGTTAAACAGTACAGGGCCCAATACCAAGCCCTGAGGCACCCCACTAGTAACTTCAGCCCATGCAGATGAATACCCTTTTATTGAGGTGCATTGTCGGCGGTTAGTTAGCCATGATCTTATACAGGTAATTAGATATTGGGGAAATTCCAACTTAATCATATGCTGTATTAGAACATTATGGGAAACTCTATTGAGTGCCTTTGTAAAATCCAAAAAGACTAGATCCACTGGTAGACCTACATTTAATAATGAACTAACATTTTCAAAGAAATGTAAATGATTAGTTAAACATGACCTTCCTCGAGTAAAACCATGCTGTGTAATATCTTGGTTATTAAGATTTATATGTTCTTCCGGTCTGTGTAGGATTAGCCTTTCTAAAGTTTTCCCTATAACAGATGTCAGACTAACAGGTCTGTAGCTTGATACTTCCATTTTATTTCTTGATTTGTATATAGGAATAACCTTAGCATCTTTCCATGATGAGGCGCTTTCACCTTTATCTAAAGATAAGTTAAATAATTTGCACAGTGGGCCTGAGATTTGTGTAGCAATTTCCTTAAGAAGCCTGGGATGAATTCCATCAGGACCAGCTGATGAATTAATATTTAAATTATGTAGTGCCCTCAACGTTTCTTCAATAGTAATTGGAGTAGTTTTTGAGTTATTGCAAGTAATTACAGTATCATTAAAGGTTTTCTTTTGGGTAAAGATGGTAAGGAAATAATCATTAAGTTCAGTAGCCATTTGCATTTCATTATTAGTAAGTCCTGCCTTAATCTGAATAGATCCTAATGTGGTTGTGGTACCTCTAAGTGAACCTAAATAGTTGTCAACATTTTTTGTATTGTCCACTGTATCAATTGCCAATCTATTTTCTAGTTCTAGCTTTGCTTTCCTAATATGTTGTTTTACTATGTTTGAAAACATTTTATAGGCATTCCAGTTGGTTAATGATGGCTTTTTTTTATATTTTCTATAGCTCTTTTGTTTTTTTACCAATGAATCTCTTAATTTTATTATTCCACCAAACTGGAGTTCTATGCCCATTGATGTATTTTTTCCTCTTATGAGCACAAATATCAAGGCAGTGATTTAATTTAGAGAGAATAAGAGTCCAAACCTGGTGGACATTAAGGCCTATAAATTCAGTCTCCCAATCCCACAAGGACAAATATTTTTTTTTATTTCATGATAGTTAGCTCTAGAATAATCCCTAACTAAGGTGTTCCCTTTTGTACATATTGTTTTAGTCTGAGTTTGAAACATAATCATATTGTGATCACTATTGCCCAAAGGTTCAAGAATTTTAGGCTCTGAAACATTCCCCCATATTGGTAAGTATAATATCTAAAATATTTTTATTTCTGGTTCCTGTTTGAATAATTTGATCCAGGTTTTGATTTACTGTGATTTCCAAGAAATTCCTTTCTATAATTCCACTACATTGGAATGTCTCCCAGTTTATTTTAAGGAAGTTAAAATCTCCCATGAGTATATAAGTATTACTGGGATCAAATTTATCTATTACGTTTAGAAAGTCAATATTCTGTTCAGTGTTAAGGTTAGGGGACTGTATAAACCAAGCCTACATATAATTTTATAGTAGGTAATTGAATCTCTGTCCAGATTATTTCATTATCATTATTAGAAGTATATTTAGGGGAAATAGAGTGTGATATATAATATTCTGATATATAGAGTGCTATCTCTCCCCCTGATTTTCCTTCCTATTCTTTATAATTTTATTGAAACCCAGTATATTTATGTTCCAGCTTTCCTCCTGAAACCAAGTTTCAGTGACCCCACAGATTGTGATGTTTTCTTTTTGTATAATATATCTTAATTCATCCATTTTGTTTGAAAGGCTACGTGCATTAAGTAATGATATGTTTATTGTGTTGTTTTTTTCCTCATATGGAATGTCTATAGTGTTAGAAGAAGTTATATTGGACATTATTTTTATTGGTATAGTTAAATTTTGACCATAACCATGATTTTTGCTTAAACTTATCCCTCCCCCTGTATTAGTATAAATGTTTGTCAATGAAATTAGTAAAATGTTTACCCAGGAGTTCATTCCCTTTTTTACTTAGGTGCAAGCCATCATTACAGTATAGATCATCCTGAAGGTAGAACTCTTCCCAGTGAGTCAGGCACTGAATCCCTTGCCACAGTGTCCATTTCCTTAACCAATCATTGATGCTCCTTACTTTCTGGTATAGGCAGAATTTCTGATATACCTATTTCACAACCAAGATAAGTCAGTTTATTACAAAGCGCCGTCAGATCTTGTTTAATTTCCTCAGTAGAGTCCCTAAACATGTTATTTGTTCCTACATGAATAAGAACAAGTGGATTGCTCCCTAAATGTTTTACAGTAGTTTTGCTCATATATGTTAAGTCTGATATTCTAGCCCCTCTAAATGAGGGTAATGTCCATGAGCTTTGTCAGGGTTACACACTACCCTATCCAGGTGTTTAATCATAGAATTCCCCCATAACCAGTAGATTTCTAGGGGGTTGCTGATTATTGTTACGGACATCTATGTTTTGGTTGTTCCCTATTATTAGATTGTCTCTGTTATTTAAAGTGGACAGTAAGCAGTTGCCACTATCAGTGTCTGAAACTGTCGACTCGGTGGGAGTGTCGAATGATATCAGTACTTGAGATGAACTAGGGTCAATGTCACTATTTGTTGCTGTCAAACTAGTGAATCTATTACTAAGAGGGATACAAAAATTAGTTGCATGTCTTCCCTTTCTTGGAGGTTTGGCATACTGGGCATTATACCATGAATCACCCATTTCAGGTGTAGAGTCTTCCTCCCTGGTTCTTTTTTTATAAGTTTCTTTAGATGACTCAATAGGCCTTGGTGCCATTTGCTCAGTTTCTCTAGAGGTACTGGACTTTGGTTTATCACCATTATTGTAAGAAGTAGGAGCAGAGGGGACAGTAAACACATTTGTTCCCGCAGATAGTTTAGTACCAAGTCTAACTGCCATTTCCTTTTGACTTGCCTCGAGATGTAATAATCTGTTACTAAAGGCATTTAGTTCTTGTATCAATTCTTCATTATGAACACATTTTTCACATTTAAAGGGACTTGTTGGAACCTCTATAGTTATTAAATACATTAGGCAAGTGGAGCATCTAATACTCACTTCTCCATCTAACATAATTATTTTCTCAGCCATTGTAATAGTTATGTAAAGAGAATGCCTTCTAGATAAAAGTATGCAAACTCTGTATATGGGCTAGCCTTCCTGAATTGTCTATAGGTTAGGGAATATATGCTACTACCCTACTAAACCTTTAAGTGTGTCTTTGTTTTCACTTAGCAGACATACAGAATAATACGAAACTTACAGATAGTAACCCTGAGTGATTTAGATTTAGGCTATGAGCGTCTTTAGGTCAGACAAAGTTTCAGGGCAGCTCCAATAGTCAAATTACAGTATTGGGCTATTTATAGTTTAACATCTACCTCCTATTTACTTGTTCTTACACTAAGACTGCCTTTGCCCACCTGCACCCACTGAACACGCTTAACATGTGCAGACGCACATGTCTTTGTGCATGTCTTCACCGAAAAGCACTGTTTAAAAGACCTAGAGTGACCCCAGAAGTGCTCCTGGAGGTCACAGACAGCTCCATGAACAAAGTAGTGTAATTTGCGAATATTTCTATTAAAATGCCAGTAAATAGCTTTCTCCATCGCTATATGTCCCCAATAGGCTTTAAAACCCAAGATATTTAAGCCTAACAACAAGTTGTAGTTCCTTTCCCACTCTCTATGAACTACAGCTCCTCCCTGGTGCTGTGCATCAGACCAGGGCTCAGAGGAATCACAATTGCGAGTAAATGTAAAAACAGTTCAAGTACAGGTACAAAGCTTCATTAAGCACAATCAGAGCAATAGGCTAGGGCACTTGTATCATTCAGTGCCTTAGCATATACTGTACATGAAGTGCTCACCACAGGGCACTGTTTAAAAGACCTAGAGTGACCCTGGAAGTGCTCCTGGAGGTCACAGACAGCTCCATGAACAAAGTAGTGTAATTTGCAAATATTTCTATTAAAATGCCAGTAAATGGCTTACTCAGTCACTATATGTCCACAATAGGCTTTAAAACTCAAGATATTTAAGCCTAACAATGAGTTGTAGTTCCTTTTCCACTCTCTATGAATTACAGCTCCTCTTCCTGGTGCTGTGCATGAGGCCAGGGCTCAGAGGACTCACAATTGTGAGGGAATGGGCATGGGCCACCGGGGATCGGCAGGAGAGGGGAAGGACTGAGCATCCAAAGGACTGCTCTCCTTCTCCGGGGAGGGGACACAGCACCAGCGTCATGCTGCCCCCCCGGCAGAAGCTGGGGGCGGTGGATGCTGGGTGAGAGCATGGGGAAGCCAAGTGCAGACACTTTGAGGGGAGCATGCACGGAAGCAATCGGGCTCCTCCTCAGCTTGCATCATTGCACGCACTCGGTTCCACAGGGGAACCAACAAGAAAATCAGGTGAGGCCTCTGCCTCTATGAAACCCTCCCCAGGCTTCAATTAGCCTCCATCGCCAGATTCTCCAACCAGTTACTGGTACGGCGGGCTGGATAAGGGGACCAGTTCTGCGGCCCCGCCCTCTGGGGGGAAAGCCGGGGGTGACTGGGGATCAGGGCAGTGATGGAAGGTGGATGTCTGGGGCAGTGACCAGGGCAGAAACTTGGCAGAGGGGCCCTGCCGCACAAAAAAACAACCTAGAGTGACCCCGGAAGTGCTCCTAGAGGTCACAGACAGCTCTTTGAACAAAGAAGTGTAATTTGGAAATATTTCTATTAAAATGTCAGTAAATGGCTTACTCAGTCGCTATATGTACCCAATAAGCTTTAAAACCCAAAATATTTAAGCCTAACAACGAGCTGTAGTTCCTTTTTCCCTCTCTACAAACTACAGCTCCTCTTCCTGGTGCCATGCGTCAGACCAGAGCTCAGAGGACTCGCAATTGCGAGTAAATGTAAAAACAGTTCAAGTACAGGTACAAAGCTTCATTAAGCACAATCAGAGCAATAGGCTAGGGCACTTGTGTCATTCAGTGCCTTAGCATATACTGTAGTACATACATTCATACATGAATACATACAGATACATACAGGTATATATATATATATATATATATATATATATATACACTGTATATGGTAAGATACATACATACATGCATACATACATACATATGAAAAAGACTACTGATCCATCAAGTTCCTCCTTCCCACCAGCTCAGTGGGGATACCCTGTTACCCCTTTGTCTTCAAAGTTCTTGTCAAGTCTGAAATTGAAGGTTATTACAGTATCAGCTGATAGCACACACTCTGGCAAACTATTCAAAGGGTCCACTACTCACTCTGTGAAATAGTTCTTTCTCTTGTGTTCTTTGTTTTTCCTTTCTTCAGTGACATTGAGTAGCCTTTGTCCTTTCATCCTTGTATATCTTGAAGAGAACTAATTTTGGTCAGACGGTGTTATTCTTTTTAGGTACTTGAAGACTGAAAGTATGTCCTCCTGTAGTCTCTTCTGTTCCGTGGAGAACAGATCCAGTTCTGCTGGTTGGCAGTCCTAATAGCCCCTGCTTTTTAAGTCTTCAACCATCTTGGTCCCTCTTCCCTGTACTTTCACCATCATGTCACAGATATGGGGTCCAGAAGTGAGGACTGTCTGAACCCACTAATGTTCTAGATTCTGTTTGTGGTCTAGGACTGCAAGCTTCTTTAGAACTCAAATGTGTTTCCGTGTTGCACTGGAGAAAGAGCAGAGGAATACTGAAAGGACAAAAATAAACAAAAAAACACCTGCCTATTCTGTTTCATTTGCATATATGGAAAAGAAGGGGAAACATGGTGCATCATTCCAAATGCAAATGCCATGTATCCCAATTGATGTCTTGTAGTTTTGCACAGCTGCATATTCAGGTGTATGAGCATACATACATGTGCCGAACAAAAACATTTTAGAAGGTAACTCCAATTAATTTGTTGGGTTCTGAAGGGTGAGCTCTAATCTTTTTTGAACTAGTTCTGACAACCCTACCAAAATTTCACAGTATGTATTTATTTATTTTATTTATTTATTTGTACATCAGTTTAGAAACCTTTGAGCCTTGGGCTCATTTACAAAGGTACCTTGTCACAAAAAATGACAAACACAGTACAACCAGTATGTTACAACAATGTGGTTTACAACAAATTAGTTCAACAAGTATGTTTCAACAATGTGGTATACAATAAATTAGTAAAATCAAGCTGTCTTCTATTAGTTATAGAAATTTTAGGTTTCAGGTTCAGTAGAGAAAGGTATGTACAGATGTTTAGTACTTGATTGGCAAAACAATGGAGTTAGTTTACATGCATGGGGGGTTCAGAAAAGTGGGGGTGATGATTGAAGACGTAACGGGTGGGGGTTGGTAGTAGGTTGGGTGCAGCCACTCAGGGAGCTTTGTCACAGCATTTGAGCACGACCAAACTTAATAATCAAGATGGGGCCTGACCAAGGAGCTGTGTAAGGGAATTAGAATGTCTGTTTATTTTATTTTTATTTATTTTTTCATTTGTTTACCAGGTATTCTAAGTTCATTGTGCCAAGACCCTTTTTCAGATACAACGTGGGCCTCAAGGCAAAAACAACAGATTGACCAGGTTACAATTCACAGTGCAGGCACATAGTTGAGTAAATCAGACGTGCATCAGCACATGCAAGTTGAGTAGCTAAGGAAGTAGTTTCTAGCTAACAGTTTAAACAGAAGGTGAGTCCACAGAGTGCAGGGAAAGCTGCTGCACAAAATAGGGCAGAGAATGAGAAGGCCTTTTGATCCATATTAAAACTTACACATGGCACAGTCTGGAGATTTTGGTTTGAGGACCTTAGGGATCTATTGCCTTTCTTAGGAACTGTACCAAAAGAGAGGAGTTAATAATACTGAGAGCCTTGTCAATTAAACAAGAGAAAATTAATTACTTCTTGCTTCTGGAGAAAAACCAGCCAAGTGTAGAATAAAGCTTACAGTGACAGGTAAGAAATGGGGCAGATAACAAAAAATGACAGCTGCTATTGTATGCAGAAGTGACATGTGCCAAACAGTGTGTAACAACTCCTGGGTAAATAAAGGACCCAAGTCAAGCAGCAGGCAGAGACAGCTTTTCGCAACTGGCAAACAACCATAACAGGTAAGAAACTGTTTCAGCCTGTATAATGCACAACATTTCTGATGATCCTTTTTTTTACAGACACATGTAATATGGTCTGAAAATGAAATGGGCAGATTAATGATAACGATAAAACCTAGGTTTTAATGCTTGTGGCAGTCTCAAGGGGAGTATCACTAGGACCAAGAACAGTGAGAATTAGGATTAGGATTTTTAATAATATTGATTTGGATCAGAATCACATGACCTTGGTTTTCTTAGAGTTCAGACTTGATGGGTTACAGGACATCTATTTGGATATAGAAACATAGAAAATGTTGGGGAAAAAAAAACATCGGTCCATCCCATCTGTCCAGTTTTATCCTGTCCTAACCAAGGACCTAATGTCTAGCTGAGGTTATTACCCTCACACACACCCTACTGCTTTTCCCTCTGTGTAGCTAGTAAGCCTTTTACTCTGTTTCAGATGTGTGTGAAACCATTAACGGCTCTTGCACTCACCTCCTTTGCTGGTAGGCTGTTCCATGGCTCAACCACTCTCTCTGTAGCATTAAACCTTCTCACATCCCTCCTGAACCTCCCAATGCCAGATTCCACTCATGTCCCTGTGTTCTTGATTCACCAGTCCTGATATTTCTTTGCAATCTACCATGTTCATTCCTTTCAGGAACTTGAAGGCCTCTATCTGATCACCCCCCCGGTCTCAAGTGAGTACATGTTCAGGGCCTTAACCCATTTTACCCATTAGCACCATATAGCATCAGAACCATCCATTGCTTAACCTGGCGCAAAATGGCGGCATCAGATAGAATGAGTTAAAGCCAATCTAATCTGAGTAGATCTGCCCTGTTGGCTCAGATGTATGTAAACCATCTGTGTACATCCTTTCACAAAAACAGTTAGTGATTTGTCGCTGGATTAGATAATCAAGTTCTCTGCATAAAGCAGCTGGTTATGGTGCTGACTTGAGATGGGGGAGGAGTTAATAAAAATAGAAAATTATAAAGGATCTAAAATGGATACTTGTGGGATGCTCCAAGAGGTTGATAAAGCACGAGACTTGGCATTACTAATGGCTACTCTCTGGGGATCTCCAGAACAGATAGTCTTTAAACCATGCAGCAGGGTTGAGTGCCACACCTACGGAAGTTAATTTGGCAAAAGGAATGTTGTGGTAAACATGTTCAGAAGCCTTGGTAAGGTCCTTGAATACCTCCCCCGTTAGACAGCAAGTATCCATGACATGGAAAAAGTGATCAGTGAAGCCAGCCAAAGCAGTTCCTGTGCTCTGGTTCTTTTTGAAACCATGCTGTTGTTGGGGGGAAAAGGTTGTATTTGGCCAAGTAGTCACTAAGCAGAGAGAAAACAATCAGGTCAATGAACCTATTCTTGACTAACTTAGGATTTTGTTTGTCTTGCACGCTGCTGCCTCACACTGCTGCTCCCATTTAAAGGTGCTGTGGATCAATAAAATACCCCTTGGTCTTTTCCCTGCTTGGTTTCAGTGATCTCTGGGGCCATCTCTGCAATGTGATCATTACATGACTTATTGCATGTGTAAGCTACACGTACCCCACTCCTCCCCTACCTCCCACTGGATTAGATCCTTATGGTCCCTAAACACTGTCATGATCTTGCTTCCTCTGATTGGTCCCTCTTCTAATCTGCCACAGACATAGACTCTGCTCTCTCCCTCTTATGCCACTTCCTAAACAAAGCCCAGAACAATCATGCCCCATCAAGATGCTTTTTAAATAAAAGAAAGTAAAGAAACCACTTTATTACTAACATGCCCACAATCAGCCCCCACACACACACACACTCAATTCTGACCAGGCGAAATTAAATCAGGGGGAGACATGAAAAAATATTAGATTTGAATATACTTTGAAGTAGTAAAAACAGATTATTTAAAATCTTGTTTTACATATCTTCGGGTTTTTTTTTCAAATACAGGTACCCTGGATCAGTGATGAAACTTGAATGAACATATTCAAGCAGGAAGCTAAAATACTGGAGACGAAATCTATAATAACATCAGTGATAACGTCCACTTGATGTTAAAACACTGTTTAATTGATTGCTTTTTTAATGAAATGTTAGCACTGTGAGTGGGTATAATAGCTGTAATAATGTAATGTGACTAGTGTAAACAATTTGGTTGTCATGTGATGCTTGGGTATATATATTTGTGTAATGGGAGTACTCACCAGTCTCTGAAGAAGCCCCAGAAATAGGGTGAAACATAAGATGACAGTGCTTGGCACTGTTCCAACTGATTGTACTACCACACTGTTTGTGATGCAATAGAGTGACTAAAAAACACACACACACTAGCTGTGTTGATGCTCTGACTTGAGTTCTTGCTTGGGGGTGAGTGCTCTCCCTTCCTTCTGTACATACTGGTAGTTTCACAGAGAGTAGCACCACCAACCCTGTGATCACCATGCCTGCATTGGAGAAATCAACAGAGGTGAAGCACGGGTTTACTAAAACCCACACGGAAGAACTAACTGCATCTGCAATCAACATGGACAACATCAATACTGAAATCGATACACAGGAGGGAGAAGATGGAGCAAGTATTTTTTCATCATTGTTTCCAGATGATCTTGAGTCTAACCTGCTGCTGCTGACACAGTTGAGCAAATGGGACACCTTACAACCACAGGTACTGAAAATGCTCAACTTATACAAAAGGACTCTGCGCGAGAAGCTTTTTTTTGTTTTAGAGAAGCTGGCTACTAGGTCACGCAGGATGTTTTGGCAAAAACAAGCTATGTCTGCATACTTGAAAGTTAAAAGAATACTGAGGGGCCTCAGGATTCTAAAAAGACCTGCATCGAGTTTAGACTGCCCAAATTTTGTTAGAAAGTGGAAAGAGATCATGAGCGAAGCCTCCCAAAAACTAACTGAATTTATCATAGAAGATGGTAATGACATTATGAATGAGTTACACTGAATACTCAAGAAAAGACTGTTGCCACTTACCCAAAATATCCAGACTATGTAAACTGCCAAGCAAAGTTTATAGAATTCTTGAAGTTCTTTGACTTGAAATTAAAAACCCCAAAACAAAAGAAATTCACACAAGACACAAACGACTATGTGAGGGGTCAGGTGTTCAGCTGGAAAAGAAACAGAGCACCACCCACACAACATATACTATGCCAGTATCCACTGCTGAAAATGTTCATACTGCCAGTACTAGTACAAATGTGGCTGAAAATCAGAATGCACCCCAGACACCAAGATCAATTCTAAAACGAACTGAACATTTACCTACTGATTATAACACTGGTGAAAGCAATTCTGAAATTGACAGTGAACCTGAACAGGGTCCTTTTTTAGGGGTTGTCCCTCCTGGACAACCCCTGCCCAGGAGGAGCAACTGCCGTATGAGGTTTCAATTCAAGGAGAGCCCCCAAGAAGAGGAAAATGAGGAGGAGGAAGAGCAGGGGGAAGAAGACAAGGCCAGCAGACAAACTGTTAACATTTCAGATATTGTGCTCACTGACATTGAAAAGCAGGTTCTAAGCAAAGGTTTTTCTTGTGTTCCCGCGTATTGTGTTTATGAATCTGATGCCTTTATAGATTTATAAATATTTGCCAGGAAATTGAACTTGAAACTGTTTTTTTTTTCAATAAAGAGGCAAATAGGGCACTTGAGGATAGTGAGAACATACATGAAAGCACTGAACCGAATGTCAGTAGTGGGCATGGCTTTAGACCACCCTCTACTTTTTGCCCGCCCCCCACACCCCAGGGTAGAAAGCTTTCTGGAGTGCTGCACTACAGACCTCGAGAATGTGTACACACAGAAACCTAGACTACCATATTGTAATATCACCAGAGAAGAGAGGGAAGCTGTAACCACATTATCCAATAACAAAAAAAATTGTTATAAAACCAGCAGATGGGGGGGTAGCATAATAATTCAGAAAACAGAACAGTACACAGCAGAAATCAATAGACAGCTATCTGACACTATTTTACAAACATCTAAGTTCAGATCCAACTTTACAGATCAATAAGAAGGTAGAAACATTCCTACTGGATGTATACTTATTAATACGAATGAGCTGTACCATTCTGCACAATATCTCCAAAAAACATCATTTTACACTTTACCCAAGATCCACAAACATCCAACACTACCTCCAGGATGATCCATAGTTTCAAGCACAGGGTGGATTGCAGAGTCCTTCTCTAGGTATGTGGACAGCATTATATGACCCCTTGTACCAAAAAACAAGAAGTTACATTAGGGACGCAAGTACTGCATTGTCAGTTTTAGAGGATGTTCAAACAGACAATGATTGGTGATTAGTAACACTTGACATGGACTCCCTCTATACAAATATTCCTCAGGAAGGGGGTCTGGAAGCCACCGAACACTGTTTACTGCAGTATATTGACTTACAGCAACCAAATATCAACATAGTACTAGACATGACAGAAATAGTGTTAAAAAATAACATTTTTATGTTTGAATATAGAATCTACAGGCAAATAAAGGGGAGAGCAATGGGTGCTACTCTAGCACTAAGCCTAGCAAATGGGAAGAGGAATATGTGTATTATGCTGATGTGAACCCTTTCTTTGATAAAGTGAATCTTTTCAAGAGGGTTTATTGATGTTGTACTGATTATCTGGAAAGGGTCAATGAATGAGCTTGAGGAATTTGTCCAATACCTAGAAAACTGTAATTAAAATCTAAAGTTTAAGGTGACAGCAGATTAGTCTGCTATACATTTTCTGGATTTGCCTAGCTGTAAACAACATGATAGCTCCTTGTTGACAGATTTATACAAGAAGCAAAGAGATGGGAATAGTCTATTCTTAGCTACTAGCTGTCACCCTGCCCACATTGTGTACCCGGGTCATAATGTTGTACGCTTAATAGCGTACGGCATTATGGTGATCCCAGACCTGTGCACTCTCGAGTTGGGCCCCCCACCAGAGTTAGAATCTTTAGTGGGGGGATCCGGGGGTGCAGCCCCCCTGTAACGGGGGGTGTGGGGGTGGAGTCCCCCACAGAACAAAAGATATCAGGAAATCATGCAACATGATTGTGCCGCACGGCATTCTGCCGTGTGACATATTGACCCCATGCCCCCACATTGTATGTAACCTCCCTAAGGGGCAATATATGAGAATTAAATGGAATTGTGGTATGGATCAAAAGTATCCCACAGCATATTAATTAAAAAAATGATGGAATTAGATTGAAACAGTTATACGGTTAAATGGATAGAAAGATGGTTAAGCAGTAGATCCCAAAGTGTAAAAATAGTAGACACTATTTCAAACAGCACAGAGGTCACTTGCAGTGTTCACCAGGGTTCTGTTTAGGGACCAACACTTTTTGGTATATTTATCTATGATCTACATAAGGGTATTAATTGAATTAGCAAATTCTCAGATGACACCAAAATCTCATTTAAGGTGGATACAGAGGACAAAATCAAAAAATTCAAACAGGACCTAAAGAAAATTGAAGACTGGGCAGTAGATAATAAAATGACTTTCAACGTTGACAAATGTACAGTTTTACACTTGGGGTCCAAAAATCCGAGCACCAATTATTTATTATATGGCAACAGCATTAAAGTAGCAAAATCTGAAAAAGACCTCGGGATAATTGTTAATAATCAATTCACAACAAGTAAACAGTGCAGGAAAGTAGTACAGATGGGGAATCGCATTTTAGCATCTATAAAGAGGTCATTTATTACTAGGAATGAAAACTATTCTTCAATTATACAAATAATTTATCAGGACACATACAGATTATGCTGTCAGCTTTTGGGCTCCATATCTTAACAAGGACATTAAAATTATAGAAAGTATGCAAAGAAGGAACACAAAATTTACACTGATGGTAAAGGACTTATCATACGAAGCGAGGCTAACAGTTTTAGGTTTATATGACTTACAGCTAAGGAGGAACCAAGGAGATTTACTATTATTATTTAATATCTTAAATGATACCAATCTAATGAATGATTGTAATATTAAATATGCTGATAAGCCCAAAAATCTTAGGTGCAAAAACAGATAGATTTTTATCCCTAGGGCAATTATGAACAAACATGGCCATTACTTTACAATAAGGGCTACTAGGCTATGGAATGCCCCGCCCCAACATATAGTAAAAAGTGATTGTGACAGGGTGCTCCTGCCACTCTGGAGGACTGACCTTTTCTTAAATCTGTTGCAACAGTTCTTCTATTTCTTAGCCTACTCTGTCCTTCACAATTTCTAGTCCATAGGGTTGGCCACCTATGAGCACCCCCTTCCCTTTCTTGACTATGCTATAGTGGCATCTTTAATTTTCCTTTTCCCCTCTCAGGTCCTGGTACAGGGAGGTTATTGTGGTGACCTCCAAGCATATGTAAAGCAACAGATTGTGTTTATCATTATTGAATGTAGTATGTAATAGCACTCTTATGTCATAAAATACTTTCATATATATATACCTTATGTGAATACAACCTGTAAATGTTGAAAATACCATGGCACTAGGTATTTTTGATAAAGGTAAAATGTACTAGTTGACTGTATTATAAAAATTAAGCTAGTTGTGCTATTTAAATGCATGTAAATTGCTGTAAACTGAGACAATCTGAAATGTCATGCTGATTTACATATATCCCATGATGTTTTGCGTTATGGAAGCATGTGTGATGTTGTTTTTCTTTGAAACTTGGCTTATTGTCAATGCCCTTTGGGGTAACCCTTGATTCAGTGCTTCTGCACTGAGGTTCTTTGTCTGTAGCTTGTTCTTTTCTTTTTTATTTGAGCACCCACTACCCAAGCAAACAAGGCCCACATAGGGGTGGAAGCTGAATCTCAACTGCCAAGTAGATCAGAGATCAGTGTCAGTAGGTGCTGGCTAAGTGTAAAGAAAGGACATACATAGTCTGTTGCTGTAAACTGATGTGCTGAAGAAAGGATATGCCACTGCTGAAGGTTATCTTTTGCATTTAGAATAAACTTCACACAGAGATTGTGTGTTGAACTTGAAGTTCGGTGTCTGGTCAATCTGTTATCCCACAAATCCTACACAGTGATACACTCCAGAAATGTAAAACCAAACTGGATAAACTCCTTCTGGGGATGGAAACCTGAATACACCTTACAAGAGTGGGGAGGGTGGTCTCGACGTGCCTAGGCCTACTTCCACTCTTAAAATACCGAGTAATACCGAGTATGAAAAAAGAGCAAACAAATGGTCAGAAAGATTGAGGGAGAGGGGGTACTTGGAGACAGACATTGAAAAAGCAAGAAACACTATGGATGGGATGTGTCAGGAAACCCTATTACAGACAAAAAGAAAGGAGAATCAATCTGAACAATCCACAACCTTTGTTACCAACTTTTTGGGAGGGTACAAAGGAATTGGTGGATATTGTTTGCAGTAATCTACCAGTAGTCAGTGGTCTGACACCATTGCAACAAATGTTTGAGAAACGACTAAGAATATCATATAGGAGAGGGGATAACCTCTGAGATAGGCTGGTTCACACTTACCAACCCAGGCCACAGGATAATATCCCCAAAACAAGGTGGGGATCAAAGCTATGTGGGTTTTGCAGCATGTGCTACATTATGGACAAAACTGACTCCTTCAAGTACCCAAAAACTTGGAAACAGGAGAAAAGGGACTAATCAACTGCAATACTGAAGTAGTAGTCTACCTGCTGACCTGTACCTGTGGGAAATTCTACGTGTGGGTTGAACAAAAAGGAGGTTAAGACTAACATTGAACAAACACATCTTAGCAATAAGAAATCAAAATTGTGAATGTGCTATGGCCATGTATATTAAATAAGCAGCTGATAAACCTAACCACAAAGTCAAGGCCATAGGTATTGAATCTGTCCCTAAGAATGTGGGGTGGGGGGGAGACTGAGTCTGTATTAAATCATAAGGAACAATAGTGGATTTTTAAACTGGGGGCAATAAAAAGTCCGGGCTTAAATGACAAATGAGTGCTCTCTCTTCCTTCTGTGCATGCTGACCTTCGCTTACTGCCATCCCCTCATTTGGAACTCCCTTCCTTCCTCCCTCCATCTGGCACCCTCTCTATACTCTTTTAAACGTGCCCTCTCCCACTCCCCCCTCCCCCCGTACTTGTTACCCGCCTGTCTAATCCCCTGCCTACTCTCTTCCTGCTACTGACCAGACAGGTTTTTTTTTTTTGCTTAGCTTTTTGCACAGTTGTGTGCCCTTGTTGCCTACTGTGTTACACCACATTGTGTCACCCAAGCTTACTGATACACATTCACTTGCTATTTACTTGCATTATTTGTCTTGCTGACTGCTTTGTTTCATCGCAATGTATCACTCAAGTTCACTTGCACAAGCTCACTATGTATCATTTGTACAGCTTGTATTTACTTTTTGCACTGTTTGAATTTTTGTTATGCCATTTATTGTATACTGTATTCCTTGTCTAAACCCAGGCTGGGAGCGGGGGCGGAGCCACAAGATGGCTGCGGTTTGGCTCTGCTCCCCACTGCTCGTTGTTTGTTTCAGTGGCTGACAATTTTTGTTAAATTTCATTATACTTCCACTATTTTGGAATAGGGTGAATTAAACTATCATTATTTTAAACTGTGACTTGTAACTTTGAACCTTAATACAGTCTCCCGACAGGGAGCTGTGTTGCAAGGAGACATGTAGCCAGTTGTTCTGGCCTGAACTGGAGGGCTTCACTCCCGGTTGTTTATTACTAGCATAGCTTTTTGGCCTGATTGAGCTGGCGGAGTGTTTTTTTTATGTTTTTTGGCTGAATCTGCTGTTTGGAGGATGAGCAAAAATCAACCAGGTCAATCACCTGCCCCCTATCAGGATCCAGAGATCAGAGACCGGGATGATGATGATGAAATGCACTGGTGCACAATATGTGCTGAAATGCTTACTTCAAAAAAAAAAAAAAAACGGTACACTGCTGTTGCATATGGTCATCAGGTCAGGCTCAGTATTACCTTTTGTTCCCTTCATTTATTACACTAGTGGAGCGCTTTTCTCCTTCTTTTCCCCCAGATTGCCAGACTGCTTTTAATCTGAATGAATCCAGGTGAATCTAGGTGGGACAAATTGTGTGCGCTACCAGCCCATGAGATCACAGAAAACAACAACTTCCCCAAAGAGGAGCAGTATGTTAATCTTCAGCCAAAATGGCTAAATATTCTGAAAGAAAAAGGTATATATTTTGCTCTGACAGTATGGTGCAAACTTCGCTAATGTAGTCTCGGAGACCAGAGGGTATGTTCGAGAGGTTTTAGGATTATATGGCCTCCTGAGTGGCCGGTGTGAAAGTTATGCCATTTAAACTAACTAGTGATACTTTTGGCACACTTGATGTGCGTGTTTAAGATCAAGACAGGTTAATAAGGCTTTGATTGCTTGTGCTAGCAGACCTGTTTTCAGCAGTCCTTGGCTGCTGGAATCATGTTCCTCTTCTCTTTTCCTCTCCAATAGGGGAGGTAATTAAATGGCATTTTTAGCCTTCATTTGCCTTTGCTCATAATGTAACGGACAATGTAATGGACTCCTGAACATGAATGGAGCGTTTTAGCCATACATATTAACTTTGGGACTCCAGAGCCAACGCAGTCTTGAACATTTGACATAGAAATGAAAGGACTCCTGAAAGGACTCCTGACTGTAATGGAGCCACAACTCCGCTGAGCTAATGCTTGTTCTTAATATATTATGTTAAATGTTATATATAGTGGGCTGGATATTCAAACTGTGCTATTTTGTGGCGCAAGCCCTTGCGCTGCACAAAATAGTTGTGCTGGGGTGTGTCCAGAGCGATATTCAAAGGAGTTGAGCCCTTGAGCAACTCCTTTGAATATCACCCCCCTGGCCACAGCCACTGTGCATGGCACAGTGGAACTTGCGCTACCGCAAGTTGTCAGAGTGGAGCATTCAACTTGCGGTGGCACAAGTACCATTGCGCCATGCTCAACATCCCCATATTCAAAAGGTGACATGCAAATGGGGCCATAATTCATGCAAGGCACAGGGGGGGCCATTTGCATCTGATTATGGCCCCATTTGCATGCCATTAACATGCAGGTGCGCCGATCCCCGAGGACTTGTGCCTGGCACCCTGCCAGGCAGCAACCGTCTGGGACCGATGCCCCCTGCAGCCCGATCGTGGGTGAAACAGTGTACAATCCCCACCACCACCCCCCACTGGCCCGATCGCGGGCATAGTTTAATCCCCCCCCACCAGCCCGATCGTGGGCAAAATGTGGCTCCCGCCCCCCGAACGTATCCCTGGTGGTCAGTGGACCGAAAAGCCTGATGCGGGCAGTGGTTGTTTAATAAACCCTCCCTCCTGCGGCGTCATCCCTGGTGGTCCAGTGGCACATCCCGATCGTGGGATGTATATGTTGAACAAATCCCCGAACATAGCCCTGGTGGCTGGTGTCCCCACCCACCACCCACAGCCCCCACCCCTCCCCGGCAGCCAGCTGGCGGCAGCATCCCACCGCCTGCAGCCCTGCCGCCCGCCGCTGACTGCCGGTGAGCTGCATCCATTGGTGAAGGACGTAGGAATGATCATTCACAAATCTGACTGTCATGACGGTATGGGCTGCACGTTTCCATTGGCTGTAGCTCTGCACCAATGGGCTGCAGCCCTACCGACAGTCAGTCGGCGGGCGGCTGGGCGGCAGGCGGGTGGATGCTGCCGCCACGCCGCGGGGGAGCGGGTGGAGGGGCTTGTGGGTGGGTGGGGGACACTAGACACCAGGGAGATGTTTGGGGGTTGTGCAGACATTCTGCCCGCGATCGGGCTTTACGGTCCACTGGACCACCAGGGAGTTATTCGGGTTGGGGGAGGGTTACATCTTGCCCGCGATCGGGCACTGGGGTTATACAGGTTCTGCCCGTGATCGGGCACTGGGGGCTTATGGTTCTGCTCCACGATCGGGCTGTGGGATGTGCAGAGGGGGACATGTACGCGTACTCACCCGCGATCGGGCTGGTGGGGGGCACAGGAGAAGTTGGGGGCCAGCTAGGTGGTAGCTGCTGTGTTGCGCCTGCAATGCAGCAGCTTCACCTGTGGGTGGCCCTCGACTTAAGCCTTTTTGGCTCAAGCTTGTGCGGAAAGAGCTTGGTTAAGTGTGATAGAAGAATCTCTGCTAACCCGACTGAATATTGCTGCGAGGTTATGCATGGATCCTCCCCCTCCTGTTGAGCATGCATTCATTTGCATTGCTCTCTTGCGCAACCTGGTGCCAGTGGCATAACTGCCTCCTGCTGAATATCGCAGAATGGCGCATTTTGGACTTGCGCATGGCGCAACCCTGTTGCGCATGGCGCAACCCTTTTGAATATCTGGGCCATTGTCTTTAACCCATTTATATGGTATCTGGATTTTGATTTGGGGGGGTGACAATCCCGTTTACCTTTAATACCTCAGATCTGTCCACATTAGCTTTAAATCTGGAGATGTCTCCAAAAGTATGTAAGAGGTTGAGTAAAGGGGGAAATGATAGTTCAGGAACATTAAGATATATCAGGGTATCATCAGCATAAAGTGACATTTTGTTATTACTCCCCTGAACAGCGATCCCTGTATCTCCCCCTCAGCCCTAATGGCTTGCACTAGTGGCTCCATACTTAGAGTAAACAGAAGGGGAGAGAAGGGGCACCCCGCCTCGTACCTTTTTCTATCGAAAAATATTCGGAAAGAGTACCATTTACCCTAACCTGTGCCTTAGGTTGAGCATACAGCATATTCAACCATGACAAAAAACCTTGGCTTATTCCCAGATGACCCATTACTATTTTAAAATATTTCCAATTAAGACAAGCAAACACTTTTTCGGCATCAAGAAAAATAGCCAATTGAGGGGTAGGGTTAGGGTTCTCATGAGCTAAAATATTTAAATGTTGTTGAATATTGTCTGATAAGTGTCAGTGTTTGATAAACCTTGTTTGATTGGGATGAATAAGGAATTCTATATATTTTTGCAATCTCTTGGCCAGAATTTTGGTAAGAATCTTCATATCATGACTAAGTAATGAAATTGGCCAATATGCGGCACGTGTATCTCTCCTTTTACCTGGTTTCGGCAGGACCATGACTACTGCTTCCTGCCATGAACTAGGTGTTTTCCCTTCATCCATGCAGATATTGAAAACCTTTGTCAGAATCGAGACTAATATTTCTCTAAACACGTTATAAAATTCTGCATAATAACCATCCGGTCCTGGAGTTTTTCCATTTTTAGAATCCTTTATGACCAGGTCAACCTCTTCCTCTGCTATGGGTGCATCTAAGCATTCGCCAGTCTCTGGGGGCAGCTTAGGAAGAGCCAAATGGGCCAAAAATATTTTGGTCTAGGTCTTTATTTCAGCATCATGTTTTGTCTCCCTATAAAGGTCTCAATAAAAATCTTTAAATCTTTTAACTATGTTAGTATGGTCAGTTCATTCCCTTATTAGGATCTTGTGAATCTCAACTTTTTAAAACTATCCTATCTACCATTTCTTTATGTATCCAGGGAGCTAGTAAGTGAGCTACCCTTCCCCCAACCTCAAGATATTTGTGGTTGGTGAAACGCAACCACCCAGTTGCTTTTTTATCTTCCAAATCCTTTAGTTCTTGCCTAGCCTGGGTTAATGCTGTCAGAACTCTACAGTTCCTAGTAGCATGCTTATGCTCCTGTTCCAACTTCTGTATTTTAGCAAATAGGTGGTTATAAGTCATCTGAGTTTACCATTGTTTTGCTGACGCATAACTAATAATCTCGCCCCTCACAACCACTTTAACTATTAATAGGAAATTAAAGGAGGTGTCATCGGCCCTGGGATTAATTCAGCATATTAAAACACCCACACAATATACTAATACTGGGACCGAAGGAACTGTACTGGACCTGTTGTTTACCTCACCTCAAATAGAAATTGAGGCCTTAGGAACCTTACCACCATATATCTAGGGGACCAGAACCCAGTTTGGGCTATTACGTCTAAACAACAGGTTCAGTGTTTATTAGAACACACAAGTAACAACAAGAAAAGGGATATGCAGAACTTTTCAGAACAAATATTTTTGTAAAGTGTGGCAAATGAAAAGTGGGAAAGATGTAGATTAATTCCAGACCTGGACCAAGCAGTAGAATATTTTTCTACTACCTTTCATACGATTTGTGATCTACATGTCCCTAAATCCAAACCCTGTAATAAACAATCTCACCTACCATGGATCAATGATAAAATTCTGAAAAAATTAGAGTGGAAAATAGATTATGGAAGAAGGTTAAAAAAACTAAAATACACTGTGATTGGGGACTGTTTAAGACCAAAAATAATGAATGTAAACAATCTATTAAAAAGGTAAAGGCTCTTTATTATAGAAATAAAATGAGTTGCAATTTGGATTCGTGCAAGTTCTGGCACACTATCAATCATTTAACGAACCCTGGTAAAATTGGAAAATAAAATAACTTGACTTTACGGGTTGGGGATGACTTAACAGATGAGCCTAGGAGAGTCTCAGAGGCACTAGACAACTTTTTTAGATTTACCAGTCTGCAATGGGATAGACAGTCCCAAGCATGGGGACAAATTGCCTATAGAAGTAGAGAAGCCACACAGCCTACCATCATTCAGATGTAGAGCTTTAAAAATATCAGAGGTCTGTAGGGAATTAAGGACCATAAATGCTCACAACTCAACAGAGCCAGATGAAATTGAGGGCAGATTCCTTAAACTAGCAGCAAATTATATTGCCCCAACCATAACTTATATTTTTAATTGGAGTTTACAGCTAGGCTATGTTCCCATATCCTGGAAAGAAAGTAAGATTATCCCCATTTATAAAGGTGGTGATACTACAGAATTAAATAACTGGAGGCCAATAGCCTTACTATGCATTTTGTCCAGGTGCTTGAAAAATTTGTAAATAGACAGATTTCTGTACACTTGGACAAAATATAAATTACTGACATCCTACCAATCTGGGTTTAGAAAGGGTCATTCAGCAACATCAGCATTACTAGAATTTAAAAATCTGGTTTGTACTTCATTAAATTCTGGCCTGGAGACAGCTGTTATTTTTGTAGACCTATCTAAGGCCTTTGACCTGGTGGACCACTCCCTCTTACTTGATAAATTAAAAGGAATGGGTATAGTCGATGGGCCCAGCAATTGGATAAAGTCTTACTTAACAGGACACACTCAGCAGGTAGCAACCTCACAAAGACTATATGCACCCTGAAAGGTAATCAGGAGGGTCCCACAGGAGTCCACTTTGCGGCCCCTGTTGTTTCTCCTATTTAATAATGATTTACCCCAGGTGGTGAGGCATTCAGCCGCGCGGCTGTATGTGGATGATACAGCAATTGTTGCCACTGGGACTTCTGTGTCGGATCTCCAGTCAAAGCTTCAGAATGACTTTGCAGAAGTGGGGGAGTGGTTCACCAGTTCGAGACTTTTGATGAATGTCAAAAAAACAAAGGTAATACATTTCTCATTTAAGAAAAATAACTCTCAGATCCATACTTCCACAAACACAAATGAACCCCTTGACCAGGTAGATAGTTATTGTTAGTTGGGGTGATGTTTGATTCTTCATTAACCTTTAATACTCACATAACTACCAAAATAAAAAAGGTGAGCAAGAAACTGGAAGCCCTAAGATGAACCACTAAATGCCTATGAACAACAGATATGAAAAATGTGGCTGAGCAGCTGATCATACCCATGTTGACCTACGGGAAACTTATTTATAGAATAGTGAATAAGCATCTGTTGATTAGTTTAGACAGGGTGCAATATAAAATAGCCAGATATGTTTTACAATGTAATTACAGAACTCAAAATTGTAGTATGCTTATAAAATTAAATTTGCAGGCTCCGGAAATAGCTTGTACTAAAAACTGGTTAAAACTTATACATAAATACTTAACATTTTATCCAAATCACTATATTACTCAAACTCTTTTTCCCAAAGATAATAAGGGTAAACGGGAGCTAACAAGATCTGTGTATAAACACAGAATCTGTCCCATTAGAAGTAAAAACAAACATGGTAACAGTGCTCTTTCATCTCAAGCAACTAAGGTCTTGAATATCTTACCCCCCCCCATAAGATCTTTAGATAATCATGGGACAGTTATTACCAAAACCTCAAATCTCTACCAGATGAAATGTAGTTGTATATAAATTTTCTTTCATGTCCCATCCCCACCTCCCTATCTCCACACATCACCTCATGACCAACAGGTTTACCCAGAAAAAAGCCATCCACTCAGTTATTCCCCCTTAATATGAAAGTTTACAAGTCGGTCATTTCGGAATTGGGTATACAGTGGACCCCACTCACCCTGAAATATCTTGGTATTGTCTTGGCAAGATCAGAGGCCAAAATGGTGAGACTTAATTTGGACACCCTTAAGGTAACTATAAAACAAGACCTGGATAGATGGGGCAGACTTCCACTTTCTCTCTGGGGAAGGATCAATATAATCAAGATGAATGTTCTGCCGAGGATTTTTTACCCCCTAAATATGCTCAACGTATGGTTACCCCTAAAATGGCATAAAGCACTACATTCAATTATCTCGGAGTTTATCTGGGGAAGGAAATCTCCCCATAGAGCCTATCACAAACTTGCCGCCCCCAGGGAGAAAGCTGGTTTAAGGTTGCCACATTTCGGGTTATATCACTGGGCAAGTAGTCTCTGTAAATATTTACGTAGGTTCCCGCTCCCCAGGGACTTGGAACTACTACCGTATGTACCTTCCTGGGTCGAATTGGAAACAGAGTTGATAAAGGGGGTGGGTGTAGATCCGAAAGCTCTCCTTTATATTCCATTAAGTACTCTCCCCTCTAGACTAGCCGCCACCCCAATTAAAGACTCCTTACATACGCATATTCAGCTACGTGCTTCCCTTCATTATTCCCCATGTGCAGATAGATACCAGCCAATATGTCATAACCCTAACCTGAGGATTGGGTGGAAAATGATAAACGAATCCTGGCTTCCCTTCTTGAAAGGGTTAAAGATTGCAGATATCATGCATGGGGACAGGTGCCTCTCAGTTGCAGAAGTTCTAGCAAAGTACAATATAGGCCCTAACTAGACTTTCAAAATATATCAACTCATACACTTGTTGGAGAATTTCAAGAATAAATTAAAGGAGAGGAAGATAAATGGGGAATGGTTTGAACCCCTGGCCCACAGGGCTTGGGAGCCACATGCAGTTTCCAAGGTCTATAAGGCACTGTTCGAGCAAGTCTATGCAGACACCGTCAACAAGCCGAGATTCTGGTTAAGTCATCTGGGGGACCAAGAACGAACTGGGATCTTATATGGCGACACACGTACCAGTATATCACCCAGCACAGATTACGCATCATGCAATACCACTTTTTAAACAATTTGTTTTGGACTCCTTCCAAATTGTATAAAGTCAGACGTAGACCAGACCAGTCATGCTACCATTGTCAGCAGGCTGATGGAGACCTATTTCACATTTCCTGGGATTGCCCATTGGTAAAAGGGCTGTGGGACCAAATTAAACACAAGGTGGATCCTCTACTGGGCATTGAACATTACTTTACCCCAGAAATCTGCCTGATAGGTGATTATACTGGTATCACTGTAAAAACCCGAAGATACTATATGGCCTTGATCTCATCTTCGGTCAAGAAAATAGTGTTAAAACACTGGCTGGATAATACTTCATCTAATTACGTGGAATGGTTACAAGAACTGCTTTTCAACTTAAATATGGAAAAATTTGGGGCTATGAGAAGAGGTAGCTTTTCGAAATTTGAGCGGGTATGGAGTCCCTTCCAAGCACTTTACTTGCTCCAATCTTAGTTGACCATTGCAAGGCAAGTTGACCCTGGCTTGTGCGCTGATGAGCAGATTTATCTTAACCCTCACAGATTTTTGGGGGGAGGGGGGTGGTACAAGAGGATAGGCAAGGTAGTTAAATAGAGGGGGGCTAATACTATAAAATCGTTTTGTTTACTTTCTAGTGATACATTGTAAGTGGCACTACGCTGTCACAGGTTACCATTTATAAGATGCTGTTTTCATTTTTGTGTCAACAGTATTTCAATAAACTTGAATTTAAAAAAAAAAGAAAAAAGCCATCCAACAGCTGCTGCTCAGAACACTTTCCCTCCTCCAACTCCTCTCTGGCAATATCCATCCCAACTCTGCCCCCCCCCCCCAGTCACCCATGCACAAGCAAACTCCCCCGGACTGTGCATTGTGTCCGTCAATATCTGTATTCTGTCCAAAAAAACTCAGTGACCTCCAAGTCTGGATTGCTGTGGGTCACCTTAGAGACTGGAAATGGCACCACAATCTGCACAGGGGTTGTATACAGACCCCCATGTCAGGGGGAAGGAATGGACAAGGATATGTTAGAAGGCATACTTAGGATGGCAGAGAAAGGGGAGATACTGTGGATGGGGGACTTTAATATGCCAGATGTTAAGTGGAGCACCTGTGCTGCAGCCACATCCAAAAGCAGGGCCAT
The DNA here is from genome assembly GCA_016271365.2 of Neoceratodus forsteri. Lineage (NCBI taxonomy): Eukaryota > Metazoa > Chordata > Ceratodontiformes > Ceratodontidae > Neoceratodus > Neoceratodus forsteri. Next base: position 454,217,008 of record JADMNL010000023.1, on the reverse strand, counting down.
TCTTGATGCCCTTCAGGTGGCATGCCTCAGACAGCTAGTTTTGGAGCTTACTCATGAGGGAGCAATCTTAGACCTCGTACTCTCAAATGGGGACAGTGAGAGGATCTCAGGTCTAGAAGTGGGTAGCCATTTGGGAACAAGTGACCACCAAACAGTGTGGTTCATGATAAATTCAGCTAAAGAGTCAAGCCATACAAAAGTGAGGGTTCTGGACTTCAGGAGGGGCTGACTTTGGCAAGATGGGAGAGTGCCTTAGAAAAGCACTAGCAAACAGGCTAGAAGGAGGGTGGAGCAACAATGGGGAAATATCAAAACTGCCATCACAGAGGCAACAAGCCTTTGTGTGAAGCAAATAAACAAATCAAAATGAAAGAAAAAGCCACTATGGTTCTCAAAAGAGGTGGCAGTGAAGGTTAGGGAGAAAAAGATAGCATTTAGGAAGTATAAGGAAACACAGAAGGAGCAGGACAGAGAACTGTACCAGTTAAGGCAGAAGGAAGCAGGGAGGGAAGTCGGAATAGCAAAAAGGCCCAAACTGAGGAAAATATAGTCAACTCGGTTAAGAAGGGGGATAAAACCTTTTATAGGTATATAAGGGAGCGCAGAAAGACAACGGGAGGGATGGTGAGGCTGAATTGAAAGGACGGTGGGTGGGCAGAGAGGGACAGTGAAAAAGCAGGGATACTGAATGAATACTTATGTTCAGTATTCACAAAAGAGGAGGTGGGGGAGGTGCCTAATCCAATTAACAGAAGCACTCTGGATAGGGGGGTCGATCCCAGTCCTTTCACAGAAGAAAGGGCTCTGAAAGAACTTCTAAAACTGAAGGTGGACAAAGCAACGGGGCCCGATGGAATTCATCCAGAATTCTAAAAGAATTAAGCAGAGAACTAGTGACACCACTGACTACCCTTTTTAACAAATCATGGGAGGATGGTGTGGTACCTGAGGACTGGAGGAAGGTAGATGTGATTCCCCTTCACAAAAGTGGGACCAAAACAGAGGCAGGAAACTACAGACCTGTCAGTTTGACCTCTGTGGTAGGGAAAGTGATGGAATCACTTCTGAAGGAAAGAATTGTTGAGTACCTAGAGGCCAGTGGGGCACAGGACCCAAGGCAGCATGGGTTCACAGCGGGAAGGTCATGTCAGATGAATCTACATGATTTCTTTGACCGGGTGACCAAAGTAGTAGACCAGGGAGGGGCTGTGGACATGGCCTACCTAGACTTTAGCAAGGCATTTGACACAGTCCCACACAAAAGATTAATAGTCAGATTAACCAGCCTGGGAGTGGGTACCAGGCTGGTAGCCTGGGTAAAACATTGGCTGGACAACAGGACACAGAAAGTAATTGTAAATGGAGTCCACTCTGAAGAAAGAGGGGTTACTAGTGGGGTACTGCAGGGTTCAGTACTGGGTCATCCTTTTTAATGTCTTTATAAGTGACATTGCAGAGGGACTGGAAGGAAGAGTATGCCTCTTTGCAGATGACACAAAGATCTGCAACGGGGTTGATACACAAGGAGGTATGGAAAGGATGAAAAGGGACTTGGCAAGGTTGGAGGAATGGTCAGAAGTATGGCAGCTTGGATTCAATGCAAAGTGCAAAATAATGCACCTGGGAAACAAAAACCCAGGGGAAGATTACACAATGGGGGGAGGTAGTGACAACAACAAAAATGGAAAGGGACCTGGGGGTAATCATATCAGATGACCTTAAGGTTGGCAAGCAATGTGAGAAGGCAGTAAGGAGGGCTGGGGGGATACTGGGATGTATAGGGAGAGGCATCACCAGCAGAAAACAGGAAGTTGTTATCTCCCTGTACAGACAGTGGTGAGATCCCATCTGGAGTACTACATCCAGTTCTGGATACCCCATCTCCACAAGGACATAGACAGAATGGAGGCAGTTTAGAGAACAGCAACTAAATTGGTGTAGGGTCTGCAAGAGAAGCCATATGAGGAGAGACTAAAGGAGCTTAATATGTATACCCTTGAGGAAAGGAGGGAGAGGGGACATGATAGAAACATTTAAGTACTGCAGTGGAATCAACAAAGTCCAAGAGGGTAGCATCTTTCAGAAAACGAGATCTGCAAGAACAATGGGACACAATTTGAAGATAGAGGGGGGACTGCTCAGGGGCAATGTGAGGAAGTATTTTTTCACAGAGAGGGTGGTGGATGCATGGAACAGCCTTCCTGAAGAGGTTGTGGGGTCTAAAACCTTTGGAGAATTCAAAAATGCATGGGACAGACATAAGGCAATTTTTGTGGGGGATAGGAAGAAATAGGCTGTTGGTTAAATAGGATCTGCAGCTTATCATCTAGGTAGGGAAATGGGCAGACTAGGTGGGCCAAGCGATCCTTATCTGCCGTCAAAGTCTATGTTTCTATGCTCAGCACCAACCTGACATCCTTGCTCTTGTTGAGACTTGTTTATCAAAATCTACACCAGACGCCCATATTTCTCTACCCGGCTACACCCTGCACTGCTTAGACAGAATCGGGAAAAATGGGGGTGGCTGTGTTACCTACCTCCATCACCACCTACAGGCCCATGCCCACCCCCCCAACTTGCTAGTGGTATTCAAGCCCTATCTATTAGCATCACACCTGTCCCCTCAAGAGCCGCCATGATCATCTCCGTAGTTTACATTTCACCCCGTGGACAGAAACCCACCTTCCAATCCCTCCTTGACTATCTCACCACTCTCCCCCCAAAACTGAACTTATCACACTTGGTGATTTCAACCTGAACTGGCTCTCCCCAACCACCTCCCACCTCAAAGATGAACTCATTGCCCTCGACATCACCCAACTAGTCTCCACCTGATATGCATTAACCATAACACCGGTATGGCCACCTTACTTGACTTAGTTCTCTTCAACCGCTCCCATAAAATCTCTGACCTCACCGTCCTCCCAAATGCCCTCTGCAATCTCTCTCCTGTCCTCTTCACATGGTCCTGCCATTCACCTAAACCACCTCCCAAGACACTTTTCACTAGACCCCTCAAACCCAGCAATTTAAGCAATCTTAGAACCTACATAGCTCACCATGACTGGTCCCCTCTTTACTGCAGTTAGGATATAGACACCACTCTTAGCTACTTTATTAATGCATTCAATGGAGCCTGTAACAAATTTGCACCACTCAAATAAAAAAGATAGCAAGGGCCTACAACACCCCATGGATCACACCTCACCTGCTTGACCACATGAGGCACCAGGATGAATTGTGGAGAAAAACCCTTGACTCCGGCAATTCTCTAGATAGACAGCTCTATCATGCTGCCTACAACAGCTGTACTGTACATGGGCCATTAGAAAAGCTAAAGCTGACCACTTCAAAGCCGCTCTGACTGCTACCTGGGGGGACGGGCATATATTCTGGGACAATCTGAAATCACTTGGTGGCATCTAACTCCCCCCTAATCAACTCAACATAAATGGCTCCATCTCTAACAACCCCCATCTAGTGGCTGAAGTGCTGAACTCCACTTTCTCAGACCTCAGCACTACACTCCCCTCTAACTTTTCAGTCAAAGCCCCCTATTGCCCACATTCCCCCCCAACATCTCCTCCTTTCCGCTTCTGGACTCTCACCTCTTGGGAAGCTAAACCCTACCTTATCAAAGCTCTTAAGAAATCCAAATTCAGTAGTGGCATGATTGACCTCCAAATCCTGCGACTGACCCTCGGCGAGGTCTTCTTCCCTCTAACCTCAGTACTCAGCCTATCCCTTCACCTAGGTAAGTTCCCCTCCTATGGAAGACGGCTCTTATAACCCCAATCCACAAATCTGTTGACCGTCGTTCCCCCAGTAACTACTGTCCCATATCTATCCTTCACCCACTCTCCAAGGCCCTTGAGCGTATTGTGGATCAGCTCACTGAATAGCTATCCAAGTATGAACTTTTGACTCCTGAAAATCATGGCTTCAGGCAAGGGCACAGTACAACTACTGCCCTCCTCAAGTTCACTAATTTCATACACTCTGCTCTGGATAATGGCAGACTGGCTGGCATGGTGTTCCTGGACCTATCTAAGGCCTTTGACACCATTAATCACCCACTTCTCCTCTCCACCCTCTCACAACTCAGCCTCTCTCAAGACTCCTTGAATTGGTTCACTGACTATTTGTCCAACCGAACCCAAAAGGTAAAAATCAACTCCACCAACTCAAACTCACTCTCTGTCTGCTCCTGTGTACTGCAAGGCTCCATCTTAGGTCCCCTTCTTTGCAGTTTCTTCCTAAATTCTCTCCCCAAAGCCTGCACTGGTAAAATCCTACTGTACGCTGATGACACTGTTCTCTATGCAACCCATCCTAACCCCTCCCAGCTTGAACTCTCTCTACAAACTTCTTTTACAGAGGCTGAGTCCAGGTTCACCGAACACAAACTTGTGCTCAACCCAAAAAATCTAAGACCATACTCTTCATCCACCACCAAAACAAACTTAAGCACACCCCGCTAAACATCAGTACTTACGCCGCTCTGCTTCTTGAACAAGTCCACTACTTTAAATATCAAGGCATCACTCTAATCTCGACCCTGTCCTTACCTTCCATGACCACATACACCATCTCTGTTCTAGTCTCAGCTCCCGTATTGGATTTCTTTATTGTCATTGGCACTGCCTTCCCCCAGAAGCCCTTCAACTTGCCATCGCCTCCTCGGTACTCTCAGTGCTTGACTATGGCATTGTTATCTATGAGGCGGCTGACAATACTGACCTTAAAAGGGTAAAAATATCACTTCACAAAGCTTGCTGCCTCTCCTTGGGCTGCCCCAGTACCACCCACACCTGCTCCCTCTACAGCCAAACAAACTGGCTGCAATTTGATGGCAGGCTACAATACCACACCTGCCTCCTAGCCAAACAAATCTCCACTGGTCTCACTGCCTCTTGCCTCTCTGCTCTCCTGCAATCAACTCCACATGCAAGGCTTATCAGGAGCTCCCTCAAACCATCTTATCAGGTACCAAGACTTAAAACCGACTGGGCCAATGCTTCTTTGTCTATCGCGTCCTGACTTGGCATAACTCCTTACTCCCTCACATTACAGAGGAACCCAAGCTTGGCCACTTTAAATTCCTACTGCATTCCCATCTTCTATCCTCATGCTCCTGTACCAGTCCCTGACTCCTCTACTCCTGACAATGGACTAAGTCCTACCTTCCGGCCTTATTCCCTCCGGCCTTAATTGGACATGTCCAGCCCTCTCCTCCTTTCCCCCTTCCCCCTCTCTCTCTCTCTTGTCCCCCTTTCTGACAATGGACAACATCCAGCTTCTTCCCTTCCTGCTACCCCCGTCTGCTATCCCCTGTTGCTTTCCATCCCCCTAGTCTCCTGCTGAGCCACCTTACAATCCCTGATCTTGGCTCTTCTCCATGGCCTGGTCAAGTGTCCAGACCTTACACCCCTCCTGCCTTCTCTCTGCACTGATTTGTACCTAGCAACGCTTCTAATGTATCTATTTTTTGCCCTTTATGTAGTATCTATTGTAATACAGTATGCTCACCACGTATACAAACTGTACTTGTTTTGCTTTAGTTTATGCTAATGTTTGTTATGTCTACTGTCTCTGTACTTGATGTGGAGCCTTTGTAAAGGAGTCTCTGACTGAAAGGATTGTAATTCCAAATAACCAAATAAATAAATTGTGATTATTCAATGGTCTGTTTATACTAATTATTTGTTTTATATGTTTCTTCAGCTTGTGTTTGTAGTTTTGAGATTTATTAAATAATTGTAACTGTATCTTGTTTTATTGTTTATGATGTGGTTATGTCTTATGATGTTTTAGAATAACTTAAGTACACTGACAAATAGGACTGTCTATTAGATAACTGTAACTGTAGTTGTTGTAAGTTGTATTGTTCATGACGTGGCTATGTTTTATAATGTTTTAGAGCAAATTAAGTACACTGACAAACAAGACTGTCTTGTGAACAGGATTGCATTAATCCTAATGACTAGTATTCCTGTATAAAAATAAAGTTTTTATCTATCTATCTATCTATCTATCTATCTATCTATCTATCTATCTATCTATCTATCTATCTATGTCCAACACTAGGGTTTCCGAGCAGTTCCCAGAATGGTTCCACATATAGGTGTCCTTAATACTTTGTGCTAGTTTAAACTGGAAATTCTCTTTATTCAAAGGCGAAATGTTAAAGCGCCATAGGCACCTTTTCAGGTATGGTGTTTCTGTAAATTTTGTTGATATGGGGGCGTGATCAGAGAGGGTTATATTATGAATTGCAGGCTGAGCAATAGTATGCAAAAAAGCTTTTTGGGTTAAAAAAAGTCTTTGTGAGAATAGGATTTCTGCACGTACAATTAAAACATAAAATCCCGCTCTCTGTTATGCTGAGTTCTCCAAATGTCAGCAAAACCAAATTCTTCTAGTAGGGCCTTAAGGGTCCATGTAGCCTGTTGGTTAGTGCTAGGAGGACTAGAAGTTCTATCATCCGGCAGAGAGAAGACACAATTAAAATCACCCCCCAAGATGACCTGACCCTGAGACAACATGATCGTCCTCTCAAACACTTCTTTAAAAAACCCTGACGCACCTATGTTAGGTGCATATACAGTATGCTTACCAAATGTATAATTTCCCCATGTAATGAGCCAGAGACTCTTACACAGCGGCCCTGCAGCCCAGTTTCTGAGGAGCTTATTGCCAATGAGCAGCCTCTTTTAATAAGAATTGCTGTACCTGCTTTTTTACCCCCAGGGTGAGAAGCCATCATCACCTGACCTGCCCAGGCTCTACAAAGTTTAAGGTGCTCCTCCTTCGTCAGATGAGTTTCCTGCATATATTCTACTGTACATCGCAGATCAACTGTTTTAATTCCTCTAGAATTCTGGTGTGCTTCACTGGCGAGTGGACCTCCTTTATATTACAAGAAACTATATTTAACGTAGTCTTATTGTTGAAAAACCAACTCATATAGTAAATCCCATATTCAAGTACCATCAAACAAAGTTCCCTCCGTTCTGCATCCCCTACATCTTATTATGGCAGGTAGTAGCATAATTTGAATGATGAAAGCTAACCTAGAAACAAGAACAATTGAACACCCAACAAACATGTTTATTTTGTCAAGTTTGAAGGGTAACTGAGCTGCCCAGTAATCATTTAACAGTTTCAGCAATGTTCTAGGTGAATTCACTGTACGTTGAAAAAGTAATGAAGACAGTGAGGGCAGATAAAATTGTCCAAGGTGGCCAATATAAAGGACACCTAATCTCCAGATGAAGAGTAGAGAAGCATTCCCCTTCCCCCTATAAGAGGGGTGAGTGCTACTGTCTCACATTGCTACGATAGATCCAGAGGTTAATTTAAACTGTAAGAGTGTTCAATTATCAAGTGTTGCTCCTACAGACTAATCCTCTGGAAAGAATATGCGTTACGCTAGAAGCAGGCTCTTCTGGCAGACCCCCCCCCAGCACAAAGAGCAGGGCGGCTGCCCCCTGCCTCCAGGCTTCACTCATAAACAGTAGGCCATTGAGCAGAGGGCAAGCACCCCCACCTAACACCATGAACACCCCTCGCCAGGGTCCCCACCTCATGACAAAAAAAGAAAGAAATCCTCTATCAGATCACATTTCATAGACAGCCAAATAGTGCCCCAGTAAATAAGCATATACAGTAGTTAAGAAACAGTAGAGCAGGAAATAGCACTGTATACTGAAGTACCAAACAAAGTCACTTTACAGTCTTGGACAATCATGGTGTTATGTTGCCTTCCAGGTTACGTGCAGCCGGGTCTAGTCTATTGATCAGCTTTGTGAGATCTGGGTTCAATTGCCCAGGAAATGACCAAAACAGTCTGCTTCTCTTGAGACCACATGTAGCAAACCCCCAGGCCCCAGCAAGCAGTTTGGCTTCAAGAAATCCCATTTCCAGATCTGGCAAAGGAATGTTCTATTGTTCTAGTAAGGGAGCAGCTGCCACTAAAGTATCAAAAATTTTTGACACCCAAATCCAGATGAATTTTACGTCTTGCAGGATAATTCAGCTGTGCTTTTATACCTTTTTTCTCCAAGATTTCTTGAATGATTGCTCATACCATCTGTCTTTCAGCCTGCGACTCCATAGAGAAATCATGATCAAAGAAGATTGTTGAGTTGTTGAATTTTAAATCTTTATGTCTCCATGTTTCAAGAAGGATTTGTTCTTTTGATTGATAATTCAACATTTTAATCATCTAGGAGCAAGGTCTGACAGTGGGATCTGAGGGTTTAGGTCCCAAGGAGCAATGCACTCTTTCCATCTCCAGGGATATGTCAGAGGGGAGGGAGAGTGTAGTTCGTAAAAGATGTTTAATGAAATCTATTGCTGTAGCAAAGCCTTCTTCGGCAACCTCCTTCACTCCGTGGATTTGAAAATTATTTCTACGGGTGCGGTTCTCCACATCCTCCAGCCTAATTTGCATCTCTCTGTCCTGTTTCAACAAGTATAGTAGGACTTGGTTGCTAACTTCCTGTGTCTCCATGATCTGGGATACCTTTTGTTCATTGGAAGTTACCTTCTTATCTATGCCCTGTATATCCATACGGAGGTTGGCAATAGAGGATTCTATCTGGTTTCAGTATTTTGTGTAGAGCCCATTCAGATCTCGTCGGTAGAATCTCTTAATCCAAGTTGGGTTCTAATGAAGATTCCGACAGAGAAAGGTCCCGTGATGAGGAGGCTGCTAAACCCTCCATATATGCATCAATGGCTATCTGCTTTATTTTATTCTGTGGAGAGCAATTTTTCCTAGATTTGGACCTCTGAAGTTTGCTTGCCATTGTATCTGTCTACAAGCATCATTGAAATGGATGGATGGCCAGATTTTCAGAGGATATCTATCGATTAGGAAGGCTGTTTGTCAGAGCTAGCAGAACTATCCTGCCACCATGACAGTGGCATCACCTGAAGTTTGCAACTCCTCTATTTTATAGATTGCTTCAGATGTTTCGCCTGGGGAGTTACCAAGTGTAAAAAAAAAAAAATTATTCTCTCGTAAAGAGAGAGGGTATCTTGGACTTTTGTTTGGAACGCTACCAACTGTGCCCAGTGACTACCCAGCCCTGACTGCCTCTATTCAATGGGATTGAGCCAGTTGGAGTCCATGTGGTACAAGGTCTGACAGCGCCACCAGCTGTAATCTTGGTGGTTCTCTCCCCTTTTCTTGTTTTAATTTATTCTTTATGTCTCCCTTTCACTGGTATGACCCCATCTCTGGGTCAGGTCCAGCTCCATCCCCCCACTTCCCCAGTACTTACCTTCCTTCCTTCTTGACCCCCGGCTTATCCCCTGAGGAGGGGCCTGGCCACAACCAAGCAGTATCACCTGCCTCCTCCAGAGTTTGGGGGCAAGAGAAGTCTAAGCCAAGGTGAGGCTGGTGGTGGAAAAGTTTGGCCCGAATATGTTGTGGGTCATCCTGCATGCACCAGGGTCTTTAATACTTCATAAGTCCATGCCCTCGGGATGTCTGGCATGCTAGAGCTCCAAACCTATGCATGCCCTTTCATGCTTATGCAGAGCCCGGCTGGCATCCCCTTTCCCTCCAGTGTCTCCTCTGCAGTACCACCAGTTGTCACCCAGGTGGCAGTGTTGCAGTGGAAGCAGCAATCCTCCCTCCCCAAAGGAGGAGCGTGTTCTGTGGGATGCTTGATCCTTCTCCTCGGGTCAGCCCCCAATCACTCTGGCTCATTTCTGAACCTGAGTCACTGGCACTGCGAGTGGTATTTCACCATCCTGCTGATGAGCTGGCCAAGTTTTCTCCAATTTTCTTTCATAAGACCTCCCACTACCCTGTATGGCTTGCACACCCACTAGGCAGCTTGCATGCAGCCTCACCCTGATGGAGGAGCAAGCTCTGTGGCCCTCAGACAGGGGTCACCTCCCTGGCTGGGACTCCTAGCATGGCCACCTGAGTGCCAGCCTCCCAGGTCTGCTCCCCAACCCAGGTCATTGCACTGCTGAGAGGCTGTCTGGTGGCCTGGCCTGATACCATTTATAATGGGCACTTTGCCCTTGTTTAGTATGGGACTCTGGGGGTCAGGTTGAGAGAGAGAGAGAGAGAGAGAGAGAGAGATGAATAGATGGTGTTGCGTGGAGGGAGGAGCTAACAAGAGGTCGGATATTTATTTTAATATATGGCAGGACAAGGAAAGGGGGTACAGTGATGGTAAAAGACGATGAGGAGGTGGGTTGGCTATGAGACTCTAGCCCTGCCAACTTAGGAGCTGCAAACTGTGTTTTGTAGCAGATTTGCTGCAAAATCCAGTTTGGGCCAATTTAGAAATACGAATATTTGGTATTCCTGAATACGAATAATCGCAGATGATTCACCTGAAGGTATTCACATACCCCTACTGGAGACCATGTGTAGCAAACTTTGCAGATATTTTTTGTCTTGTGAGGGCAGTGCACATTTCTGTACTCTATATGACCTTGTGAGCTGGCCAAGGCTATCTGAGCAGCAAAACATCACTGATACGCTCATATCTAAAAGGGCATCCAGGGTCCTACACTTGATTATCTCATGTCTTTTATCTCCCTTATTTTGTCTCTGTTCAGTATTTGCTAATGCCTTGTATCCTTCCACAGACCAGATCTGAAAACATGATGGCCATCTCAGCACCTACTAATTTGGCTAGCAATCAATAAAATAAAAAATACCTTTTTATGTTGGCTCACGCATGCGCAGCCAACATATTGTGGTAGTAGCAGATTTGGAGGCGCGGTCACTGCTGGGCGAATGCAGGGCACACTTCAGTAGGTGCATCCCTCATTCCCCAATAAGCCTGCATGCTAGCGCCACAACATGAATACATAATGTGGTGAGCACATCTAAGCAAAGCTCGTCGTATGCAGCGACACCTCCCGACATGCTTGCCCTGGTGAAAAAGTAAATTAAACATGGCGGCACATTGCCTGCCATAATGCTGACTTCAGGGGTGACCAATCCCCCTGTTGGCATGCCCTGACCCAATGCATGTGCCGAGGGGGGAGCCCACTACCCGTCGGCATCATACACCCCCCCATTTGTTATGTGCCGAGGGAGGTGCCCAATCCCCCTCAGCTCTTGCCCCCCCTGCTTTCATTGTGCCAGCAGGGTGCCCAATCCCCCATTGGCTACAGCATCCCCCCCAAAAAACACTTAGGTGGCATGCTGGGAGCCCACCCCAGCATGCCAAATCCCCTGAAAAAGAAAAACTGTCCCACAATGTTTTTTTTTTTTTACCCCATGAAAGAAGAAGACGGTCCCTCATGGTCTCCCTGTCCCCTCCCACAACCTGTGCCACCCTCTGCGCACCCTGCCTCCTCAAACCCCCACTCACCCCATACTTAGCTCCGGAGTCTGGCGCGATGGGCTTCGGTGGATCAGGAACACGTCTGCACTCTTCAAAGCCGGCCACGAACTGAAGAAATACCGGTATGCTGTATAATGTCATAAATAGTTTTTTTTCAACTTTGGTGCATATCTCGGCCATTGTTTGGAAGTTTTGCACCAAATTTTCAACATGGAGTTATTAGGACCCCTCCTTATGAATTCAGTCACTGTCATGGAGTTATTCAGTCCTGAAAGGTGATTTCGCGGTCACTGTGTGGAATCTCCTTTCGGGACTGAGTAATGAAATGAGAGTGCCACTGTTCATGAGGGGGGCTCTCAAAAAGCCTATGTTGCAAATTTGGTGAAACAAAACCAAAAAATGGCTGTTTTATGAGCGTGCATTGCGCTGTTTCCATGCATGCTCGTAACTTCATGAATTTGTAATATTTTCATTCCAGGTTTTCAAAATTGGCATTTTTCCCCACCTCCTTATGAACAGTATAGCTGCCATTTTACATATCCGGGCCGAAATGTGTTTTCGTGCGAAATCAGTTTTCGGGACAGTTTGAGAAAATGATGGTAACACTTCATGAGCAGAGGTCCTAAAATGCCTATGTTGAAAATTTGGTGCCAAAAGTCCATAAAATTGCTGTGTTACAGTACAAGCGTGCGTTGTGCAGTTTCCACGGACCCTTGTAACTTCGCAAGTTTGCAATATTTTCATGCCAAATTTTCAACACTGGCATTTTTTCACACCTCCTTATCAACAGTACAGCTGTCATTTTGCACAGCCTTCCCAAAATATGTTTCCGCACCTGTGGCGCACAATGGTGTGACTGCTGTGGGAAATCAACTTTTGGGACGATTAACAAAATCACAGCACTACTGTTCATGAGGGGAGGTTCCAAAATGCCTTTGTTGAGAATGTGGCTAAAGAAATCCCAAAAATAATTGGGTTGTGGACGTGTGTTGCGCAGTTTCTATGCATGCTCATGACTTCACCAATTTTTCATATTTTCACTCCAGATTTTCAACGTTGCCATTTTTTTACACCTCCTCATGAACAGTACAGATGTAATTTTCCACATCCTGCCCAAAATGTGTTTTCGGCCCTGTGTCACCAAATGGCATAGCCACTGTGCAAAACCACCTTTCAGCTAACAGACTGATAGTGTCACTTTTCATGAGGCAGGCTCACAAACAGCCCATGTTGAAAATTTGGAGTGAAAATACCAACACACGCCTAAGGTGTTAGGGTTTCCAACTGTAACACTCCACCCTGTAGAGACTGACAGGCGTCAGGGGTGTGATTTGAGATCATCGGCTGTAATGCTCACGCCATTCCACCCCACCTCCCTGCAGCCAGTGACAGGCATTGTGGTGTGCCTTGCACTGTTTTGCCACAAAGTTCACCCAATTCTCCTATACTGCACCCACCTCAGTGTATTTCCTTATGGAATGGGGTAAGTATAACGCCCAAAGACTCTAAAGCACACCACAACACTTGTCAGTGTCTACAGGGTAGGGTGAGGTACAATGGCATGAGCGTTATAGCAGACGACCCAAAGGCACACCCCAATGCCTGTCGATCTCTACAGGGTGGGGTGAGATTGCCATCACTTCAATACTTCACTGCCATTCCTATTATGCATCTCCAACTCCAACACTACCAATGCTAATGCCAGCGAGAAAACATTCGGCATTAACAAATGCTTGTTTTAAATTCTTTTTTTCTGTCTTCTCTTGCTATTTTCCTCAAACCCCTCTCCCACTGTGACTCTTCCAGGTTGTCCACCTGCTTGATTATGGCAGTCTTCCTCCCTCCTTCTCATGGAAAAACCGCCTGTGTCCCTCCAGACCATCCCCCCAAGTGGTTGACATTCACTGGAATAGGCTTCCACTGAATAGCGGCACTCCTGGAGGGAAATTTGTCAGCTGAAGAGATTGAAGGGGATGCGCTCATATTTTGCATGTCGGAGGATTTGACCTGGAAGGCTTGTCCTGTTTGGGTTAGATGTCAGAAACCCCCTGGCACACACCCAGGCCCCCCACATGGAAGGTGAATGCATGTTCCACTAGGCCTATCACCGGTGGGGGATGTTCCTCATATGCTCCAAAATTGTGGAATCCCTCTCCTTGGTCCTTAAGAATTCTAACTCTCATTCCCTATTTAGAGGAGCTTTAAAGAGTACCTGCTGGCCTCCTCAGCCTGTAACTGTCCACACAGAGACTGTAGTTACCAGCATGGTACTGCTTCTATCTAAATGTAAACTGTTACAGCTTGATCCCTGCTCGTTTTTAGCTTCCTTTTTTTAATCTGGCTTTACGGCCCCAGTCCATTGTCACTAGCATGCTTCAGGTAATTTCTGAAGGTTTTTTTTTTGTTAGTTATTTAACCAGGACTAGCACACTAAGCTGAAAGCTTTTTTACAGGTGCGACCTGGGAGAACAGGGAAGTTAAGTGACTTGTTCAGGGTCACACAGTATGCAAGCAGAAGCTGTGGGATTCAAACCCAGGTCTGATCTGCTGGATATCACCAGATATGCAGCTCAGAGCCTTAAACCACTGCACTATACTACTTCCCAAGTTCCCCGAATCCCAACTGCCACTACCCCACTGTCACACCAGCAGGAGTCAACATGGGGCAGGGTCCAAGGGTACCGGCAGTGCCATTAATGGTGACTGGTGCTTATTGTTTTCTCTTAGTTTTTCTCTTCCCCACCCATCAATCCAAATGTCAGGCAGTATTTCTGCAGACCTTGCATGTACGTAGCATGCATATGTGGAGGAACAAGCCTCATCTGGTCCACTGCAGGGGTTACTAGAATGGGGGAATCACAGCGTTCTTCATTCCCTGCTAATAATGTATGTACAGCGAAAGCTCCTAACTCACCTGAGCCACCTGGCTGGCTCCTGAGTCCACTCCCCAACCCGCCACCAGCGCGGGAGCGTGTCACGCTACCCACTGTGCCATTGGGTGGCTCTCGCTTTTAGCTTCCTGAGACACCAACAAACTGGTACTTTGTTGTCCTCCTGAGATAGCTTGATTTTTTCTAGTCTGCTGACTGGATGGGAGTTATCTGTGCTTATTGCTTTATTGTATGTTACCATATCCTGACGGCTTTCCCTGTACAGCTGCCACCGTGTTACATAACTGTGCCACAGTATGCTGTGTATGTCTGCACACTGGATATGCTACATTTCTGTACTCTCCAGGGTTATACCATACCTGAAAAAAAAAAATATATATATATATATATATATCTTTATCAGGCTGGCCTGCCACTAGAAGGCTTTTATTTTATAATACAATATTGCACTGTACTGCACTGTTTTGTATTCTAAGACGGCACTCAGCTGGACTATGTGCACTTTCAACTACCGCATCAGGTCTGAGGGATGGGTAGATGGACTCATATTTGGACAGTGCAGTCTAGCTATCGAAATAGTTGGACCCTGGAGGGGGTTACTTGGCATTTCTAATAGGCTGTCCCTAAAGAACTACAGTGCACACTGCCGATGAGTTTATGATTCTAACAGGCTGCACATGGAGCATCCGGCTCCAAAGAGAAATGAGCCTCACTGAGTCACATGTTGTGGGGTTGCTGCCACCCAAGGACTTTACACTGGGATGTTTCTGGGCCAACACACAATGGTTTGGACTGGGCCCAGAATACCAGATTAATATAACTAATAGGCATCACATGCTGTTCCAGGATTATCTCATTTAACTATGGGTGAGTAAGCATGCAAGGTGATTCTAGGAGTGGGAGGCATGTTTTGTAACCTAAAGACACTGCCTCGTAGTTTAGGCTGATGTTTTTATGTCAGATTCTCAGTCAGGGCAGCCAGTGCACGCTCATCTGCTTAATACCTTTCATCTGCTTGTTGAAGCAGTGAGGGCATTTCAGCCTCTGAGGGGCCATTACTTTTCTCGGGCTTTGTGTACTATGAGCTTACTCAGCAGGAGCAAATAAATGAGAATACGCTCAGCTCCGTAGTTGCAGGCATGCAGCTGGATGTGAAGGCATGCAGGCTGGAAATCATCCCACACTATGCAGTATGTCTCAGTTGCCCCACATTAGAAGGACTGTCCCTCATTTTACTCCTTAGAAGCTCCCCATCCAATACAGAGAAAGCCCTGCAGTCTCACAGTAAACACAATGATATGTTTTTTTCTCCCCAGGCATGCTCATCTTCAGGGATACACCCTGTTCTCAGGGATATACCTCATTCAAGCCTGTCCTCCAGTCCCCCCTGTCCCCCAGTAACACACTGGTTACCCCCCAGCAGGGACTCTTGGGGAGGACTTTCCTCCCCCCACCAGTGCAGTCTGCTGTGTGGATTAGGATCCAATGCTGGTAGGCACTAGGACCCAGGGGATCTTGGAGGCCCAGACTGTCATTTAGGTGGATCTGGGTTTTTCACCCTTGTGGGTCCGTCCCACCTCCCTGATGTGAGCACACCCTTCAGATGGCCTTCCGTGCACACAACACATCCACAGCAGCAGGAGCAAGCTCCCTGGCCTAGCTGCACTGGTGGCTGTGGTGCTGGAGTGCACCATTGATCCTCCCTGGTCAAGGCTCACTGCTGCATGGCAGCTGCCCCATCCTGGCCTACCACCCAATGTGGCGACTCAAGGTCACTCCTGAACCTGGGTCACCTGAACAGTAGCACAATGTATTGTCACAGGGCCATCGGGATAGCCATGGAACACTGCTGTTGGCATAAGCACATAATGTTCCACGACAATTTTTTATTTATTTATTTTTTAATCTAGGTATTTATCTTCTGGGGCCTCCAGTCTGCCCAATTCTGGACACTACCCTTCAGCTCCCTCACCTACTTTCTTCTTGGCTTAGTCAGCTACCACTTCCTCAGGACCACTGAAGTGGTGGGTGGGGGTGCCAAGTCAGTAATGTGAGAGTTTGCAGGGGATGCCAGCATCTCCTCTGGTGGACTGGGTCTTTTTCCTGCATTTTTGCCCTGAAGGGAGCTGGAGTACAATGATGCACACAGCAGGACATGCAACACAGAAACATAAAAATATAGACAATGGAGACAGAAAAAGAACAGAGGTCCATCCAGTGTGCCCAGGTTCCCTATAATCCCTTGAATTTACTGTTCATCCAGGGTACTAACCCTCCCCGTCCTCTCTCTATTCTACTCCTTGGTCCTGTCGTCCCCACTAACCACTATTCCCTTCATTATGTCCCATTCCTGCTTGAATCCCCTGACTGTTTTTGCACCCACCACTTCAGCCAACAGACTGTTACAAGTTTTCACCACCCTTTCCGTAAAGTAGTACTTCCTCACATCTCTCCTGAACCTACCTCCTGTTAATATCCATTCTTGTCCACGTGACCGCAAATTGATATTCATGCTAAATAGTTTCTCGCATTTCACTTTGTTAATTCCTTTAAGGAACTTGAAGGTCTTTATCATATCTCCCCTCTCCCTTTTGATTTCCAGTGAGTACATATTTAGTGCCTTGAGGTGCTTCTCATAGGATTTTCCCTGCTGGCCCTGAATCATTTTTGTTACTGTATACTGCACTGTCTCCAACCTATCCTTGTCCTTTCTGAGGTGAGGGCTCCAGAACTGTACGCAGTACTCCAGGTGAGGTCTCACCAGGGATCTGCTGAGGAGAAGTATTACCTCCTGTCTTCTGCTATTAATACCTCCCCGATACATCCCAGCATCCTGTTAGTCTTGCTAGCATGCCAGCATCCAGTGGTGTACCTCCCCTGTTGTGCTAATCCCAGTTGTTTTACCATCTGTCCTCAACTAAGTAGTAATCTTGGTGAGGGACACAGATGCCCACCCACCCCAAAGGAGGACAGCAGCCCTGGAGATGCCCAATGCCTTCTTCCCTTGGTAACTCTAGTAACTTGAGCTCATTCACAAACTCAGGCCACCATCATTGAGAGCGGTGGCACTATCACTGCACTGTGTTACAGAATAATTCAAATTAAAACTGAATAGTAAGCTATTCTGTTCTTGAAAACTGAGAATATGTACTTCAAAACCCAATCCTTCTCCTTTTCAGGTCATTTTGCTCTGATGCTTTTCAGGAGCTGAGATAATAATCCTCAGCTTGTGACATCACAATCAGTTCCATAGCAACAAAGCGTGAAACAGGAGGAGGGAGGTGATGTTGCCATTGGTGAGGCCCCAGCTGGAGTACTGTGTCCAGCTTTGGAAGCTGCACCTCCGAATGGACATTTAAAGGGTGAAAGCATTACAGAGGAGGGCAATCAAAATGGTGAGGGGGGTGCATGAGAAGCCATAAGAGGAAAGGCTGCAGGAACTGAACATGTACTCCTTGCAAGAGAGGAAACTGAGAGAGAACATGATTGAAACCTACAAGTACCTCACAGGAGTGAACAAGGTGCAAGTGTAGGGTCTATTTCAGAGAAAGAAAGGCACTAGATCAACGGGGCATGCAATGAAGCTAAGAGGAGGACGTTTAAGAGAGATGTGCGGAATTATGTCTTCACAGAAAGGGTGGTGGATGACTGCAACAGCCTGCCAGAGGAGGTAGTAGGGGGCCAAAACTGTGGGGAGCTTAAGTCATGCATGGGATAGGCACAGGGGCATATTGGGTAGAGGAATGGGGGGGGAGTGACAACTATGACCAACTAGGGTCAATGATGACGGAATATGCAGGGACAAGTAAGCAATAAGACATGATGGGGTGTGCGTTGAGCAGATATTACCGCATGCCCAGAGGCGCAGTGAGGCATTAGGCCACAGGCCAAGTGCTTTTAGCCCCTGGAAGTGTGATAATATCTGTTCAATACATATTCTTGGAGTGTCTTATTGCACTTATAAAATGGGTCCGTTATTTTAAAATATTTTTCTCACACTAAAAAAACGTATTTATGTGTCTAAAAACAGGAATCATTATATTAATTTTATGTATGTGGCATCCATAGTTCTGATACTAAGTTCAACAGCCACCCCCCCTCCCCCGGCTTGTAGCAAGCCTACAACTGCAAGTACAACTGTTCCTACTATGTGGGAGACTTGATTTGTGAATGTTTTGGCTTATTATTATCAATTTATTTTTGCTACTGGCTATATGCCAGGTCCTCCCCCATCTAATGTAGTGAGCAATGCATGTCCGATCAAGAGGGCGAGGAAGTTGAGCTGTATGCTTTGGCATCTGGACAGATCTGTGGCATTATTGAACATTAATTAAAAAAAAAAACAGGCAGCGTTGAACCTTTTTTTGACTGTAGGAGAACCAGAGCAGTGGAGACTGACAGAAACTTAAGTGCAGCAGCGAGACATGAGGGAAGTGCTTTGCTGTGTAAATTTAACAGCCGGGAGCTGCAAGCGGGCTGGAACTTGGAGAAGTGGCAGTGTGATGTGTCAAGAAACTGTTTTTATGTGCAGTTTAAGTGAAGAATTCATTTGTGGGGCTCACATCCTGTGTACTTAACTTTTTATTGTAAGAGACGGTTGACAAACATGCTTTGAGAGGTGTTAAGTGTTGTTCCATTTTCCTCACTGACATAGAAAATAAAATAGCGGAATTTGAAATTGAGTGTTCTAACAGCACACTGATTTTGTTTTTTTGCGATGCGGTCCTGTTTTTGTGAACTTGTTTTTACCTTTGCATCGAATGGATTTGATGCACAGGTAAGAACCAATCAAAATACAGGATTTTCTCTCCCCATTTTATAAGGGACAGACTGGATGAGCCTAAAGGTCCTTTTCTGCCAACAAAATCTAAGTTTCGATGTTACAAGCAAAGGACTATGACCTTAATTCACAAATGACATACGCGCAAGCTGAACTGTGGAGGAAATGGGATACATTTTCATACTCTTATCTTTACTTAAGTATTGAGAATGGGAGAACTAGGAACTTTCCTGAAATGTAATGACCTGAGGGAAGACAGAATAGATGAGGGCCGTGAAGCAGCAGTACTTTTTTCAGTTCTATGTATCGCCCTCTGGGTCCTCCAGCCAGGTCATCCTTCTGCCACTGCCAGCGCCATATACCTGTCCATCAAAGCTTCACTTTACCTGGGTTTCTTGGGAATCTAGGCCACTCACGACATGTAAGCAATAAGACACGATGGGGTGTGCATTAGACAGTTCTAATGCATGGCTAGGGGGACGTAGTGAGGCACAAGGCCACAGGCCGAGTGCGTCCAGTCCCCTAGCCGTGCATTAGAACTGTCTAATGCACATCCCCGGAGTGGCTTATTGCGCTTATAAAATGGGCCTGTGTATTCTAAATGGGGGTTCTAGTTTAAGCTGTGCATTAGACACATCTAATGCATGGCTAACAACCAATCAGATTGCTTGAAATACTTTGCCCATTTTATAAACCATTTCAGTGCATTCTCAGCTTTAGTTCCCTGAGGCAGGGCCTATCTTCTTCTCCATAGCAGCTCCACTCCTAGCCATCCATGGTGATGGTGAAGCCCAAGAGCCAGGAGGAGAGAACCTTTGGACTTGGTCCTGCAGGCCTCTAG
Source organism: Neoceratodus forsteri (assembly GCA_016271365.2). NCBI lineage: Eukaryota > Metazoa > Chordata > Ceratodontiformes > Ceratodontidae > Neoceratodus > Neoceratodus forsteri. The sequence goes on along the minus strand of JADMNL010000023.1, from coordinate 454,197,169 downwards.
TTGGTACATTAATGTAGCCCCCCCCAAAAAAAAAATTGGGGAGCTTATCTTGAGTGTCTCCCTGGGCTCCACTTGTGCCCACTTCCTGGCAGACATCCAGATAGGGATGATAAATCCATGTTGGTGATGTTCTGCTGTTGCTTCGCATGGGTGTGCCATGCCATGCTGCTGCACTGTTCCTTTAAGAGTTTCAGATAGTGTGTATGTTGTAACAACCTGGGCTAGGGTCTGAGTGCAATGAAGCTTGCAACCAGCCAGGCGTTTCCCTAATCTTCTCCACTCTGCTGTTGACTGCCGTACAGAGGGAACCCTAGCATGTGTTGTAAATATGTACTGCTAACTGTTTATTGTTCCTAAAATAAACAAACTTGCCAGTATTGCCAGTATCAATTCTCCCTGATGGGATCTGCCGTTATTAGTCCTGGACTTCCTCTCTGGACCAATTGGGACACAGGGGGCCTTGAGGGGTCCTAATTAAAATGCCTTGTGGGAGAAACTGTGATCTGTCAGGTTGGTGCCTAAAACGACCAATGGGAGTGCCGGAACTGTGATTAACAGCTCCCTTAGCCAACCAGAATACAGAATTCACAAACTTGGTCCCAGACTGTCTTCAATCTGAGTTCAGATCAATTTGAGCTTCCAGAGAGCAAGGAGCTCTGTGTAGGATCTCTGAAGAGATCCAGGGGAGGCCTGTACGCCCTCCTCACCTAAGGACAATGCTGAACCAGTTGTTTAGACAGCCATCTGCCCAAAAGGTGAAGCGATCTGATTGCAACAGAAAGAGAACTACAGATAAGAAAATCTTTTCTTCATGCTGTCTCAGTCTGAGAACTGCCCTAGAACCAGTAACTGCGGTGTAACTTCTGAGGTAAAACCTTGCCAACTCATGATTCTGAACAACAAGCTAAAGACATCCTGGCCCACTGGCTTGGTTCACCAGTTACCTCTCTGCCAGATCACAGCACGTGAAGGTAAACAGCACCCTGTCTAATACCCTGCCCATTCGCTCGAGGGTCCCCCAGGGTTCCATCCTGGGCCCCGTTCTGTTCAGCCTATTTCTCAATACCCTTCCCAGCTCCTGCTCGGGCAATGTGGTACTCTATGCCGATGATGTGGTTCTCCTTGGCTAGCACCCTGACCCCACATCTCTACAGGAATCCCTGCAGCACACATTAAACCAAGTTGAAAAGTGGTTCCTTGACCACCGGCTGACCATTAACCTAAAAAAAAAACCAAATCTATGCTTTTTTTGCATCACCAGAATAAGGCCAAAAATGCCCCCCTCTGCATTCTCCCCAGTAATGCTCACCCTCTCGAGCAGGTGTCATCCTACAAGTACCTGGGCATCACCTTCGACTCGGCTCTTACATTCCACACCCACATCAATACCCTGTCCTCAGCCATAAACTCTCTGATTGGCCTTCTCTATCACCACAGAGATTGCCTCCCCCAAACCGCTCTCTGACTGGCCATCAACTCATCCGTTCTGTCCCTAGTGGACTATGGCCTACCTATCTATGCTGCAGCTGACAATATCACTCTCATCAGAATCCAGACCTTGATAAACAAGGCCTGCAGGCTCCTGACCGGTGCATCCCTCCACACCCATACTTGCCTGCTGTATTCCACCACCAACCTGCTCACCTTGGAGGCATGCCTGCACTACCAAACCTGCTTACTTGCCAAAATATCCCTGCTAGGACTCTTCCCTCCCCAGGGGTCACCACGTCCCTGTGGCTTGCATCCCCATCCATTGCCACCCATTGCTCAGTTAAGGCCACCTTTCTGGTGCCCTGTACCAAGACCTCCCTAGCCCAAAGGTCCTTCCACAGCCACGCCCCCACATGGTTCAACTCCCTCCCGCTCTCTATCACTAAGTCTACCAAAATTGGTCCCTTTAAAGTCGCTCTCCTTAACCACCTCTTTGGCACCCCAAGCTGCAGTTGCCCTTAATCAACCTAATGTTGGAGTCCCTCCCCGTTTCTTGCCCATAGCCTTGACAATGTCCGTTGGACTGATCTCCCCCCTTTTTTTTTTTATACGATTGCTATTTACTGCATGTAACTTTATCCTGTAAACCACTGTTCTATTGAGTTCTTTTTGTTATTTGTATTGCACCTGTATGCTACCACTGTGGTATCTCACACTGTAACCATGTCTACCCTCCCTGCGACGAGGTGCCTTCGTAAATGAGTCCCTGACTCAAAGGTTGTAAATCTGACTTTCAAAACAAATAAATAAATAAATCTTGTGTTTGCTGTTAGTTTTCTGAACTTTGCTACCTCAGTGAACTGTTGAATTCAAGTGCATTGCAGCTTGAGTTTCAGAGAAGAGAGGAGCCTGCTTGGCCCTGTCACCATTCACTAGAGATGCCTGTATTGCCTACTGCAACTTCATTTTTGGTCCAAAAGTGGATCGATTGTCCTGGAACTGCCCTTTAAAGCAGACCAAGAGGTTTCTGCAGCCAGAAAGCTGGAGAAAAACTGGCAAGTCACTGAAAGAGAAAGTTTGATGATCTTCAGCCACCAAGATTGTGGCCTACTGCACGGGTGGAGAAACTGCTCCAAGGACTCCTGTGCTTAAGAGGGAGCCAGCCTTGTGAGCTAAGGAACTTTGCCTAAACCCAGCTGGAGGGTTCACCAGCACACAGCCTAAACTGTTGAAGGATATTTTCTTCAACTGGGCCTATGCCACCAGAGGCCCAGTCAGACTGTTCCTGTACCAGAGCAGCAGCATCCTGGCGAGCAATCAGATTCAGGGAGTCGGCCCCTGCGATGCAGTTACATGCAGGTTACGGCCACCTATAGGGAAAGGCCGTGAAGTGGAGGTGAGTCATGCCAGCCCTGGTCCCCACCAACTACTGGGGAGAGCAACAGGTCTTGATGTCGCCAGTGCCTTCCTTCATCTGCTGGGAAGTCCACTCCCAGCTGTGTGCACGGCTATTGTTGAAGCAGGGTGCAGAAAAAGGGTCATGTACCCCAAGCCTCAAGCAAAAATCTGAAGTTGCTCTGCACTCCTATTGTGCAATGAAGAGAACAGACATAAGGCTGCTCTCAGCAGCGTTTGTATAGCTGTGGAGCTGGTGTCTCCACAACCAGGCTCAGTGAGTGTTTAAAGTGACTGGGTCAACCGGCCACGGATACAAAAGATTTAAGTGTTTTAAATGCATTGTTCATGTCAAATTGCCTTATTCCGTCAAGGGCCCCAACCAGCTGCAATGATGGCCAACCCGCGGCACCGATTAGGCATGCCTCTATACAATCCGAGTACCCAGTAGTTGCCATGACTGTGAATACAGGGCTTGACTGACTTCAATGCTAAACAATTTAATACATGCCAGGTGATTTATCCTTTACTTTGATTCTCACCCCCTCCCTTGTTAAACTTCTCCTAAATAAACCTGTTTGACGGTTTCACGTTTAAACTGAGCCGTGAGCATATTATTACTCTGCTTACAGTGATAAGATATATGCAAATTGTCTTAAAGTGCATGGTGATTGTGAAACTGTCTTCTACAGGGGGTAACACAAGGTGCATGCCAGAGATCCAGACTCTGTGGGTAAGTGGGCTGAGTGTGAGCATATCATTAATGGTCAGCCTACTTGGTATAGTATTCTAACTGTTCAGCTAATTCAGAAAGGTCACTAGGCAGGATTATGGGTGGCGTTAGCTTCTCAGAGGGCTGTACCTACTGTAATAATTGCCCACTTAAATACTACTCTGGGTGGAGGCACCATAATTGTACTACTGTACTACTACTGGTAGGGAAACCCCGATACCAGTTAGGCACAAACTCAGGCATCTCAACTTGCAGTCAGGGAAGCAGGCAGGGGTAGTAGCCCTTGGTATAACGGCACCAGGGTTACATTAACATTGCATGATCCCCCTTCTGTCATGCCTTTTTTCTTACTTATACCATGGAAGGGATGAATAACGTTAAGGAATAAAAGTGGTTATTTGAGTATTTACGCACCTACAGGTAAATAACGTTATTCGCATGTAGGTGCGAATAACATGTTTTAGTCTGTTTTGTATTTGATATGTACCTGTGTTGTATGTAACTTGTCACTGTGTCGGGTCAGGCCTGAAAAAGGGCTTTTTGTCCAGTGCTTTTACTTGGTTAACAAAATTTAAATAAATAAATAAATTCTCCGAGCTGCCCATGCTATTTTCTCTGTAGCCTCATCACAATGGCAATCAGTGTTCCATGGTATAATTAGGACATTCCATATGGCATCCAGAAATAAACTTTGTATTCACTCTGGAATAGTGCAAACAGTGCTAAACTAGAACTCTCAGCTGTGCTTTGCTCCGCCACTCATTGCTAGGCAGCATTCTTGGCAGGATTTCAGAGGGAATAAAAAGCTTGTTTCTTTTTTCTATTCAGGTTTTTTTTTTTCCATCTTCTTTTTTCTCTCATCCTAGGTGACCGCAGGCAGCTATCACACCCTTGCCTGCCACCTGAGTCTGTCCACGGCTCCACCCAGTAACACTGAGCCCCATTTTTTCCTCCACGGATTTTCCCCCCATGGAGGGGCTGAAAAGAGGAGGGCTGCCCCCCCCAGTACTTCCAATCCAGGGTGGGGCTTCCAGCAGTCTGGCAGTGGAGTGGGACACTGGTTGGCAGGCAGGGTTTCATGGAGCCTGTGGATGCCTTTTTCCATTTTTTGTCCCTCCCCTTCACAGCTGTGAGTGCACATGCATAGGAGCATGCACATGCCACGTAGCCACGTTCTTTTACCTCTCTAACCCCAGTGCTGCTACCTGACCTTCACCAGGAGGCAGCGGAGCAGTCTGTCAGATGCTCGATCCTCACCCTCCCCTGCCGCCCCCCGACAAGCTGACCTCACTGCTGAGCCCTAGTCACCAGTGTTTCACAAGGTGTGGCATCCAGCACCTCAACCTTCAGCACCACAGGGCTGGCTCTTCTATACAGGTTTTAATCCCTATTTGCAAGGATGTGCCCTGGTCAGGCCATACCCAGCTACCATTTAGATGGTTGACTTGAGTCTTTCCACCAGGTGTTTTCCCCACCCTCCTCCCCTGGTGTGAGTAATGCCTTTATTGGCATCGTACACACACACACACAGCTTCCCCTGTGGCAGGAATGAGCTCCCTGGCTCAGCTGCAGGGGTCACTGTGGTAGCAGAGCCTGCTGGCAACCCTCACTGGCTAAGATGCACTGCTGAATGGCAGCGTCTCGGCTCTGGCCTGGTTCCCATCATGACTCCCAGGCTTGTTTCTGAACCATGTTCTATAGGCATGGCAGTGCTGTGTGACACGCTGCCAATGGGCCATTGTGGCAGCCTTAAAAAGTTTAATTCCGCATGCTCAATGGAATATCCATATCATAGGAGTGTGGTACTGTAATACCCCTATAGTTAAGGTTGAATGAGAGGTTCTATGTTAAACCCCTCACTTTGCACCTTAATAGCTTAGGCAGCATTTGATAAAATTAGCTGAAATTTTGCATGTGTTGTCTAGGAGGCAGGGTCTAAACCTGTGGAAAGTTTTGTGATGGCAGCTTATGCGACTTCTGAGATCCACATGTCATTTTCCTGTAGATATAAAAAAAAATGTCCTATACTTAACATGGTATTTGGGTTTGCTCTCACGTACAGTCTACACGGAATGGATTTGTTTTCTGAAGCTTTCAGGGTAGAAGCATGCTATAAGTGAGAGATAGGCATCTGCAGATAACTGTACCAGACTGGTAAAGTTTGGTATGTTGCCCCGTGCTGGCTCAATTCAATGATCTAGACTCTGTTAGGGAAGCACCACCTCTTTTTTTCAAAAGACCAAAAACAGTCTCTTAATAATGTGTCATATTTAGATTTCGTTGTTGCCCTGATGTTTTGCCAATAGGCTTCTTCAGGGGACTTGGTATCTGCTAGTACTAAAAATTTCATTTAGGCATAACGTATCTTATCATTTGCTCATTGTTGTTCTGGCTGCATGCCGTTTCGCTACTTGTTACTAACAGAGTAACCGTCCTCTTCATACAGTTAAATGGTCCCCTTGGGGTTCCTAGTCTCTCAGCTTTCAGTCTGTTCCCCCAGGCATGCTCACCTTAACTGGTGCATTAATGCATTTTTTGCAAATATATATATATATATGTATGTATGTATGGGTTATGCCATGGCCTGCCTAAAAATAATATCACATATTTTATCTGCAGGTCTTTACTCTAGAACCTCACGAGTGGCAGAGCCACAAGTGAGATCTACAGAGGTCAAAATCTGCAGATGAAAATAAATGTGATATTCTTAGCCAGCCCATGACATATGTAATTTATACAATGACAGTACCCCTCTGGCAAGATTATTTCTTTCAATGAAGATTTACCTGTTCTTGTTTGATTTTACTGCTCTGTTTGTATTGCAGCAAAGGCCACTGTGATGTCACCAGGCATTGTGCAAACTGTCCTCCCACTGGTTAACAGCATCTTTGTGACCAGTCTAAAGTGGACAAAAATGCTGATGACCCACCTAACATTAAAACATGAATGATTTATTGCCACGTTAGTTCTATCAGACATGATTTATTTGTATAATGTTAGTTTCACAGTTATTGTATAAATCTAATTTTTCCTAAGTTTACCTCTTTAATACTGATATTTCTTTGAATTCCTGAGCTATACTTGATACTGTACTTGGTAGACAGACAGGAGAAGACTTTAGCTCATCGAGTCTGTCTCCCGTCTCAGCGTGGCCACTTTGTAGGGTCCTTATATAACAGATAACTATCTAATTTATTTTTGAAAGTGTCAAAAGAATATGTAGACACAACTTCTCTAGGCAGGGTGTTCCATAGTTTTACCGCTCTCTGTGTAAAAAAAGGCCCTCCTAATGTTTCTCTTAAGAGAGACATAATTGAATGTTTGTTGTGGCATCTCAAGTTTATGTCCCTTACACTGTATTCTAATTCCAGGCTATTCATTAGCTCCGTGTCTCTTATGATTTTAAACATCTGTAGCATGCTTCCCTGTCTTCCTTGTCTCCAAAGCATACAGCCTCAAATCCTGCAGCCTAAGGTTATACAGCTTTGCTTTACGTCCTGTAATCATTTTAGTTGCTCTCTGCTGAATTTTCTCTAAATTATTAATGTCCCTCCTCTGATGTGGGCTCCACAAAGAAGCACAGTAATCCAAATGCAGTCTAATGTATGTTTTATATAGTGGATATTATGCCAAGACCTCTTTCGCTATTCACATTCCTTAATATACTACCATTTTTATTTTCATTATTTGTTCCTAAATGCATGACCGCACACTTATCTGTATTGAAGGTCATTCCATTCGTTTGTGCCCATACTTCAATAAGATTTAGAACTTTTACAAGATGGCCTATTTGTCCATCAGTACTCACTGTGGCCCTAGTTTGGTATCATCCACAAACTTTACTATCCAGTTGTTTATTAGGTTATTCATATCTGCTACAAAAAGAGTGAATAAGGCAGACCTCAGTACTGACCCCTTGGGAATCCCACTTGTCACCCCTCCAGGTTCTGACAAGGCACCTCTTACCCTAACCCTCAGGGCCCTCCTTGCAAGCCAACTGGAAATCCACTTTAATAGTTTGTAATCTATTCCCATGTCACAGAGCTTCTTGATAAGCATAATGGGCCCTATGAATGAATGTGTGGGTGGCTACGTGCTGCGCATCTGTGGCATGTAGCCACTCCATACCATTGTGCCCCCATCACGGATAATACAAAAGGCGGCACCATGCACACGATCCCCCAGCTGCACAAACAGCAATACACTGGGGATGGGTGGGGTGTGTGTCCATAGTATGCATCATGCACTTTGGTGCAGGCTGCTGCTCACCGGGGGGCATAGGAGGGCACCAGTTACACCAGTCGGAACCCTGCCATAACCTACTGCTCTCTCCCATAGACTACTCCCCTCCCAGTTGCAGCAGCAGCAGGACCTGACAATCCAAGCTGCCCCAGCCCACTGGGCTGATGGGGAAGGCTTGGGCAGCGGACTGGGAGACCATCCGTACATGGCCATGTGTCCCACCCTGTGCCATCCATCTCCCCCTCCCAACAGATGGCCACCCCACCCAGTGACTGCCATGCATCCCCCCCCCCGCACAGTTGGCAGCCCGATCTGGTGATACCATAGGCAACCCCCCCCCACACACACACAGGTGCCCCACTACAATCTGCCAGACCCCTGTACCCGGAAGCCCTGAGGAAGTGCTGTGGTCCCCACACCCACCATGGCATCGACACCCAGGCAGGCTTGTGGTGGAAACATGTCAACCAGCCCAGTAGTACCCCAGCCCCAGCTACCATCCCCTAGACCTCATCCAGTAGTCAATGGCATCCTCCACTCGTGGCACCCAGCACCCCTGTGCCTGTGGGAGTCAGTGCCATGGCTGGATGGCCAGTGGCACAGCCCTCTGCACACCTCCCTGGCCACTGGCCATCCAAGTGATGCTAGGAACATGCAGTCTATTAATAGGGTGCGTTCCCAGCATCACTCAGACAGACAGTGGATGAAGAGGTGTGCGGAGGGCTGTGCCGCTGGCTGGCCGGCCATGGCACAGACTGTGCAGATATGGGGGTGGGGTGTTGGTGCCATAGGGGTAGGGAGAGCCACTGACTACTGATGTGGTTTCAGGAGGGATGGGATCGGGTGTGTGGGACCAGGGCACCTAAGTGCTAGTGCTGGGGGGGGGCTTGTGACACACTGGGGATGAGGCAGCTGTGGGTGAAGGAGGGTTGTGTCACACACCAGGGTCAGGGGCAGTCATGTTTTGGGTGTGGGGGGGTGCATCTGCTGCCACAGGAATGGAGTGCCATGTGGGGGGACCTTGCTGCATGGGTACAGAGCTGCCATGTGCTGGGGGAGGTGTGGCGGTGCAGTGCAGGGACCCCGTGCACCAAGGGCTTGGCCATAGGGTTCACTGCCAGCTGGGGCATAGCCATGCAGGTCCAGGTGTCTGCTGGTGCAATTTATGCACCCGGACCCACACCTGCATGCATTAGGGATCCACTGTGGGACCCATGCCGGGCATCCAAGACTGGGTACATGACTCCACCCCCTGCTACCCTGTGGCGTACTGCACGCTGTGGGGATGGAGCCGCAGACGGGTGGAGGCTGATGGTGACTGCCAGCCAGGCACAACTGTCTGCAGGTACAGAGCTACGCGGGTGGGATACTCGCCTCTGGCACATATCTCCAACCCATTCATGAATAGGGCCCATTGTGTGGTACTTTGTCAAATGCTTTCTGAAGTTCAGATATATTATTGCCACAGGAGATGTTTTTTCCAAAGCCTGGCTCACCTTCTCATAAAATATCAATGTGTTGGTTAGGCAAGATGTACTTTTTTTTAAAACCATGATGACTATTGTCTATTAGGTTTTTTGATATGATATGCACATCAAGCTTTTCCTTGATGATAGTTTTCATTAGCTTGCCCAGAATTAACATCAGGCTTATAGGCCTATAGTTTGACATTACTGACCTATTCCCATTCTTGAAAATTGACACCGCTATTGCTCTTCTTCCATTTTCAGGCACCTCACCAGTCTCAAGAAACCTGGTAAACAAAACTGTAATGGTCCTGCCAGTCATTCTTCAATTTCCTTGTGCAATGCAGGATTTAGCTTGTCCGGTCCAGATGACTTATTTATATTTATTGTATTTAGATTTTTTTTTACTTCTGTTTCAATTTATAACATAGTCTATAGGACTAGGTGCAGTCTCTGATATATTAATCACCATGGTAATAGTATCCACTTTTTATATCACAAGTTTATTTTTTCACTATTTCTCTCCTTTCGCACTGTCTGGCTCCCCTTCTTGACGATCCTTCCAACCCCATCCCCTGACCTCCCCCAAGACTTAACCTTCTTCCCCAAGTCCCCCCTTGGCCTCTCTCTGTGGTGGGGAGAGCTGGACAGGGGAGGAGCTTAGGTCGCTGGGAGCAGGGTCTGTGGAGGGCGGTGATTTTCCTGCCAGCCAGTGTGTTTTTCCTCCTCTTTTGTTCCCCCCATCTTGTTGCCGCTCTACTTTTCCCCATAGGGATGCCAGTGTGTGGGACTATGTCCCCTGTGTGAGCATGGTCACATGATATGCAGAGTGGCGCATCCTTCCCTACCCATGTCTCGCTCGCCCTACCACCTACACATCTGCAGGTGGCAATGCTGCAGCGAGACATGACACACTCCACCCCCGGTAGAGGGGAACATCCTGTGGGATTCTCAATCCTCTCCCTCCCCGGCTGACCCCCCGATGACCCGAGTCCACTACCGAACACAGGTCATGGCAGGAAGTAAGATGCCCAGCACCTCAGCCCTCCATGCCACTGGGCCGGCTAATATATAGAGAATAATGCATATGTAGGGAGTTGATATGGAGTTTTTCACACCTCAAGTTGTGTGATAATATGTAAACCTCAGAAGCGAAGCTCGAGAGGTTTTAGTATTATCACATAACGAGGGTGTGTGGAAAAACTTCGTTTCTACCCCGTACATATGTTTTATTTTTTATAATAACTGGCACCAAAACAAATTCAATATAAGTATTATCACTACGAGGAGACGCGAGATGAAAATGCTCATATTTCCTTACTAATAGACACGCCCCCACGCTATTCAAAGACTGACATCACATAACGTGCTAGAGTGGGGGCGTGCCTACTAGTAAGGAAGTAGGAGCATTTTAGCAGCGGGTCTCCGTGTTGGTTTTGCTATGAGTTTGAAACTGTTTACTTTGGAATGCGAGTGCTGCAGGCTTCTTGGCACGAGACTGTAAAAGTCTTGATACTACTTTTTTCGTATCAACCTGTGGGTTGATACGACTTTTTACAGTTCTCGAAAACGGGTTGATAACAGGGATCACCAGTTATTATTACAAGTTTTTGTATAAACTGCGCAAAAGAAAAAATTACTCACCTTAGTAATGTTGTTTCTTCTAATGGAGTCTTGCTATATTATGACTAATGCAGTTTGTCCCACCAATAGAACTGCTCCGGAGGTGAAAGAGTTAACTTCATGCAGTGCATGGAACTTAAAGCACTGAGCCGGTTAAGAAAGCTCTGTCAGGGTTATTTCAAACCGAAACTGTCAGATCTTTACGAGCAAAACTCACTAAGGCTCTGTGTGGAAGCTGTAACCTACACTAGCCAACTGGCTACTAAAATATTCATCATCATTTTCTGGTCCCAACACCAAGACTCAAGTCAGGGGACCAGAAAAATAAGATAAAATAAATAAACACAACACCCAAACACCCCAACAAGAAGGGTGGAAACATAAAAGGTGGCATCAATAAGTGCCAACAGTGGACTGCCCACCCCATACCAAAAGTAGAAGTTCTGAGAGGGGCAGGCCGGGGGGGAGGTCATAATATAGCAAGACTCCATTAGAAGAAACAACATTATTAAGGTGAGTAATTTTTTCTTCAAACAACATGAAGTCTTGCTATATTATGACTAATGCAGACTACACAGCAGTACCTCCAAGGAGGAGGGACAGAACCTACTTAGGGAATAGGCTCTGAAGCACGGCTGTGTAAACCGAGCATCCCTCCTGGCCTGGATATCCAGGGAGTAATGCTTGGTGAAAGTGTGTACTGTTTTCCAGGTAGCTGCTTGACATATCTCTAAGATAGGATGTCTCTGGCAGCAGCTAGAGATGCAGCTGTACCTCTGGTAGAGTGAGCCCTCAGGCCTGAAGGGGGAACCTTACCCAGTTTTTGATAGCAAAATTGGATACAAGAGACAATCCACCTGGCAATGGATCTCTTAGTGGCAGGTCTCCCTTTCCCAACCTCATCATAAGTGAGAAATAGTTGGAGGGAGTCAAACCTGTGACCCTTGGTACGCTCTATGTAGTAACTTAGGGCCCTCTTAACATCTAAGCTGTGCAGCCTCCTCTCACCAGAGGAGGAATGGTCAGTAAAGAACACTGGAAGTGAAATAGATTGGTTAAGGTGGAAATCCAAAACCACCTTAGGCAAAAACTTCCTGTTAGTCCTGAGGACTACCTTATCCCTGTGAAAGGAAATAAAGTCAGTCTCCACTGATAAAACCTGTAACTCACTTATGCCTGGCAGAAGTGATGGCTACTAGAAATACAGTTTTCCAAGTCAAATACTTAAGCTCTGCCGAAGACAGAGGTTCAAAGGGGGGTTGCATCAGCTGAGCAATGCAAACATTAAGATCCCAGGCAGGGGCAGGGTCCCTGAATGGAGGATTGGTATGAAGCAATCCCTTAAAAAACTTGGAAAATACAGGGTGAGCAGAAAGAGAAGAGGGCTTCCCTGCTGAAATGAAAGCAGAGACAGCTGCCAAATGCACTTTCAGGGTAGCAGGTCTCAGTCCCAAAAAATTAAGATGGACCATATAGTCCAAAACAGTGGGTAAATCAGCAGATTCCGGGGAAATATGCTTCCCAGAACACCATATGGAAAACCTTTTCCACTTGGAGTTATAGGTAGCCCTGGTGGAAGGCTCTTAGAAGCTTTCAAGATTTCGAGAACACCCTGAGAAAGTTGTAGATCAGCAAACTCTAACTCCTCAAGAGCCAGGCCTTGAGGTTGAGGGATTTAAGATTCGGATACCAGACTCTCCCCTGAGCACAGGTTAACAGATTGTGGTTCCTGGGGAGACACAGGGGAAGATGGACTGCTAAGGACAGAAGGAGTGGGTACCAGGGCTGCCTGGCCCAGTCTGGAGCAATCAGGATCATCTTGCAGGGCTGAGACCTGATTTTGACTAGCACCTTGAACAGGAGAGGGAAGGGGGGGAAGGCATAGAGAAACTTCCCTTCCCAATCGAGGAGAAAGGCATCCAGGGGGACTGAGCCCAACACTGGGGGCCTGCAACAAAAAAAGTGGAAGTTGATGATTGTCTGGGGCTGCAAAAAGATCTATCTGAGGAGTGCCCCATCTGGCAAAAACTATCCCCAGTACTAGGGGATCCTGTGACCATTCGTGATGGACCTGGGAAATCCTGCTGAGAGCATCTGCCAGGACATTGTCCTTACCTGGGAGGTGAACTGCTATGAGGGAAGTGTTCAGGGAGTAAGCCAGAGACCACAACTTCATCGCCTCGGTGCACAAGGCCGAAGACCGAGTGCCCCCTTGTTTGTTGATGTACCACATTGTAGTGGTGTTGTCTGTTCTGACCTGTACCACCTTGTTCTGAACAGATGCAGAAAACCTGAAGTGCTAGAAAAACAGCTCTGAGTTCCAACAGATTGATGTGGAGCAGAGATTCCTGAGGGGACCATAACCCCTGGGTGGAGAGGTCGCCCATGTGAGCTCCCCATCCCAAGAGGGACGCATCTGTAGTAAGGGTCAAGGAGTGGGATAGAGGGATGAAGGGCACCCCTTGTCTCAGATTACTCTGATTCTGCCACCACTGAAGGGCCTGGATCAGGGTTCAAGTCACTGGGATTAACTTGGATAGGGAATCTCTTCTTTGAGACCAGAAGGCTCTCAAATGGAACTGAATGTCCCTCATCTGAAATCTTGCTCCTTGCACTACAGCTGTGGAAGCAGCCATGTGTCCTAGGAGCTGCAGGAAATGCCTTGCTGGTCGAGAGACCTGCAGAGTGAAGGACGAGGCCAGGGCCACCAGGGTCCTTACCTTTCTAGGGAAGGAAGGCTCTGGCCGGCTTTGTTCCAGTTCTGCACCAATAAAGGTGAGTACCTGGACAGGTTCCAGAACTGACTTTGGAAGATTGAGAAGAAAGCCCAGAGAGGCAAGCAGCTGCTGGGTAACTTGCAGGTGTGATTTGACCTGGTCTGGAGACTGACCCACAATGAGCCAGTCATCCAGGTAGGAAAGATGGCAATCTTTTGCCTTCTTAAATGAGCAACTGCTACTGCCAGACATTTTGTGAATACCCTTGGGGCAGAGGTAAGGCCAAGGGCATTGCTCTGAACTGATAATGGCCTGAGGCAATTCAATCTGAGGTACTTTCGTGGGAGCTTCTGATAAGAACATTGAAGTGGGCATCCTTGAGGTCCAGGAAGCTAGCCAGTCCCCTGGCCTTAGGGAGGTAAAATCATTCCCAGAGTCACCATTTTGAATTTTGGTTTTAAAAGGTGCTTGTTCAGATATCTTAGGTCCAGGATGGGCCACTCTCGTGTCTTTTTGGGGTAAGGAAGTACCTGGAGTACAGACCCTTGCCCTGGTGTAGGGAGAAACCCTTTCTACAGCTCTGAGAGCCAGGAGGGTTGAGACTTCTGTTTCAAGGCAAGAGTCTCTAAAGGGTTTGCAGGTGGAAAGGATCTGATTCTCATCTTTGGAAATTTTTGAAGCTGAGAACCAGACCCTGGCTCACTACTGAGGACCCACTTGTCTGATGTTAAAGACTCCCAGTCCTGGACAAGTAAGCCAGTCTGCCCCCACAGGTAATGGAGAGCCGCCCTGGGCATCCCATCAGGGTGCTTGTTTGGCAGGAGCTTTAGGCTGAGGGGTGGAGCAGGTCTGCTTGTACCTCTGCCTGCCTCTCCTCTGAAGAACCCTCTGAACATAGGCTGAAGAGGAGGCCTGGGTCTGGTAAAAGGCCTGTGAAAAGGCCTGCCCCTACCCCTGGGGCTGCCTCTGAGGAGTGGCTTGCCGCTCCTTGGCTTTGTGCACTCCTATAAGTGGTTCTATATTCATCTATTTTCTTCATATAATTCTCTGTCTGCTCCCCAAACAGAGAATTTCCCACCACAGGAAAATCCATAGCCTTAGACTGGGTATCCTTTGACAAAGTAGTACACCTGAGCCAAGCCAGTCTACAAAAAGCCACAGATGTAGCCATGACTCTAGAGGATACATCATTAGAATCCACTGCAGCATGAAATTGCACCTTAGATGCCTCAATACCATCAGCAGCCACCTGCTCCAGCTCCTTGGCAAGCTGGCCAGGGGCCTGTTTAGCTAAGAGCCATGACAGTATCCCATCTAGATTTTTGGTATCTCGCAACATAAGCCATATAGTTTGCTTGTCTGAGTCCCAAAGACGCTGCCATGTATTGTTTTTTGGCCATGGCATCAATCTTCCTGGAGTCCTTGTCAGGAGGATGTGAAGCCAGGGGAATATTAGCTTTATCACAGGCTGCAACCTGAACTACCCCAACACGACTGCATTGCTGTGAAAAAAATTCTGTATCAGGACCTGACAAAGTGTACCTCCTGTCCATCTTTTTATCCACAGGAGGCACAGAATTAGGAGCTTTTAAAATTTGTATTGTTTGTTTCCTAAAAGATTTATGTAAAGGAATAGACAATCTCCTGGACTCTGGGATATCCATCATCTCTACAAGGTCAGGCTCCTCTTGCTCATCCAAAGCCTCCTCTAAAGGAAGCTGGAGGGTTTCAGCAACTTTTTTATAAAACAGAAAATGAGAAGGGGACTCAGCAAGCCTAGGGGGAGATTCTCCTAAAGGTCTGTCTGGGGAGATGTCCGGTTCAATGGGCACATCCAGACTTTCAAAGTCACATTCACACTGATCATAATCATCCTCCCCCTCCTCTGGTTCATAAAACTCCTCTATATCATATTCTTGAACCGGTGGAACCGACCGAACCGACCTTTTGCCAGATAGTGGCGGTTCGGACGGAACCGGGGAAAGTGACTGGACAATCTGTATTGCCCTGGCTATCTCTGCAGCAGTTGGAGAAGGGATTTTTGACTCCACACCTGCTAACTTTCTAGTTCTCTTTGCTGGAACTGGCTACCGAGTCAGCTTTCACGTTGCCGAGGAAATCTGGCCCCTGGTCAGAGAGGCACTTCCTCCGTTCGGTTGGCACCGAACTCGGCTGGCCATCCGGTCAGCTGGACTTTTTGCTTTCTGCTCCCTGAGCCTACCAACTCTCTTATCTAGGGTAGCTGCAGGGAAATTCTGCAAATCTGGCAGTCTGCATTGAGGTGGTCAAACCTCAGACAATAAACATGTGGTGTGTGGGTCAGCCTTGGCAAAGGCTTCCCCACAGACACTACAGTGTTGAAACCCAGTGGGCCGGTTTTCTTTTGGGTTTCTCAGACATAATGCCAGCCTAACCCAAAACTTGCCCTTTTGTTGGCAGTGCCAGGCAAGACACCCTTATTGGTTCCCAACCGTGTCACGGGTCGTGGAAAAAACCGTAATGAAATCCGTTTTTTTTAGAACCGATAAGAACCGGGAACCGCACTCTAACAAGCCTTAAAGTGCTTTAGAATGAAGTTTAAATACAATCTGATCGGTTCAAACCGAACCGATAAACATTTACAAGTTCCACACAGAAAACCTATCTATTACTTACAGTACCATAGACAGAGCTTGAACCGATCGGTTTGCGGTTAAAATAATGAAAATCGCGGTTGAATTTAACCAAGAAAAAAACTCTTTAAACCGAGAAAATGAACCGAGCAGCAGGAGGAATCTCCGGAGCGACTGTTCAGTGAGGCGGAGTAAAGAATCTGACGGTTTCGGTTTGAAATAACCCTGACAGAGCTTTCTTAACCGAGCTCGCGCTCTAAGTTCCATGCACTGCATGGAAGTTAACTCCTTCACCTCCGGAGCAGTTCTAATGGTGGGACAAACTGCATTAGTCAAAATATAGCAAGACTTCATGTTGTTTGAAATAACTGTTAAAAGCTTCGGATCTGTAATTTCCTTAAGTCCATCATTTACTGGTCCCACAGATCTGTCAGTTGATTTGTTATTAACATATGCATGACATGCTTTCCCATTATCCTTTATGTGCGCTATTTTTAATTCATGTTTTTTTCTGCTCTCTTCTAATCATATATTTACTAATTCTTAATTCTTTCTTATATTTCTCTCTGTTATAACTTGTTTCATTGCTTTATATGCTGATCTTTTCTTGCTCAAGTGTTTCTTCGTTTTTTTTCCGTAAACCACTATGGTACTTTTCCCCTTCTATAGGTTTATCTGGTATCTATTTGTTTTCCAAGTCCAGTAATTTATTCTTAATTTCTGTCCAAAATTGTTCTGCACCAAGGGTTTTACTTATTCTTTTCCAGTTCCACTCATATAATGCCTCCCTAATGACTTTAAAATTTGCCTGTGATAATTTTTTGTGATTGTGTTACCCATAATTCTTTTTGTTTGAATTGCCTTACTAAGCAGTACCATATAGCTGTGGAAGAGTTAGCAGATATCAAAATCTCTGATGAGTTGCCCAAAGACAAATACAGGAAGGGACTCCAAGTTACAGCAGGAATAAGATTCCTCTGAGGCCTTGGATAGCACTGGAGCCAGCAAGGCCAAACGGCATGGAAGGAAGACTCTGAGAAAGGCCATGGTATAATCTATCAGGGCAATGGATGTGAAAATCGACCACACCCTGCTCTGCCTAAACACACAAAACACTCAACCTAAAGCTCTCTCCCTGCTGTGGTATTGGAGGTAAAGAAGCATTCTATGAGAGCTATGGCTGCCATCTCAAAACTAACAATGCAGAACAAACAATCATGAGGGCTGTTGGAGATGCTTGAGAACGAAGAGAAAATGGCAAACGTATGACTGGTGGGAGTACCAGGAGGAGTGCAGGGACAAGACATATATCATACCTCAAAACCTGGATTGCAGAGAACCTTCAATCTCTCTATGTTGCATCGGGCCAACAGGTTCAACACTCATGCAGCAACGGCCTCCACTAATGCTCAGCCATGCACTATCCTGTTGCACACTGGAGGTGCGGAGAGCCAGGATATAGTGCTTGCAGCAACCCATTCTAACTAGCCTCTCAGCATTAAAGACAACATTATGAAATGTTTCCCGGACCTTTATTTTCAGACCAGAGCCCTGAGAAAACTGTTTGATTCTGTGTGCCATGATCTCTGGGCTTTGGGCATTGTCAATTCCTCTCTGCTCCCTGTCCATCTGCGGATCATTTGTGGATTCCTAACCATTCATTACAGCTATTCACAGGATGCTGGCAGGTGAGTGGAGAATGTGAAAAAAGAGTTCCAAGCATGGGAGAAGAATGATCTAGCTTTGAACTAGGACTGCAGGGTTTGAACTCTGTTTTCATTGTTTTTTTTTTTTTTTCACCTATACTTTTTCCCATCTTGTTCCTGCGCTTCAACTGCTCAGGCAGTCATCTATCTTGTTTGCTTCTAAACTAGGGCCCACACTTTCAAATCCCCAGCTTACCCACATTAGGGTGGGGCTGAATCGAGGCAGGTACCCCCCTTACTGGAGCACCAAAGAATTGTGAGGGTGCAGTGGGCTGCATGGGCCCTGGATGCACTGGTTATTATGCTCCAAGCCAAAGCATTTATCCCTTTTTTCCCTCTCCTGTGGACATCTGCATGCTAAGGTTGCAATGTTTACACATGCACGCAGCTTTGATTGTCACTACACAGAGCCATCAGGCATTTGCCCTTACCTACAGCTTCACCAGCATGTCACCCTGTGGTCCCCCAGGTCGTGGTGCTGTGGCTTTGCCAGGGTCCATCCCTACCAGAGAAAGAGAGTGTCTTCTGGGATGCTTCATCCTTCTCTCTCTGTCTTCCCCCTTCCTGCCAACTCTCTGATCCAGGCTCAGGGAGTGAACCTGGATTGCCGGCATCACAGGCAGTAGCCCTGCCAGCGTGCTGACAGGCCGGCTAGCTGCTCTTTTATACTGGCCAAAATCTAGTAGAGATGAGCTGTTGTACTCTGTGGAATTGTATCTGCATTTTATAGACTTTGCATGAGACATTACAGATTACAGCTGGGTGATGCAGTAAACAGTTGTTTGGGATTGAGGGTATATATGCTTTGGGTCCATTCCTTACATACTATAGGTCAAAATGGTGCCAGACACATGGCGCAGCAAGAGTATGATTAGGACGTCGGCGTTGGTGCTGCAATATCATAAAACATGCACTAGTAACTATTTGTGTATCACCCTGCACACAGTGCTAGTTCCTTTTTCTATACTTATATGTTGCTGTTTAGTACAAAATAATAACATACAGGTAAGAAGTCTTAGCAGGGCATACAATACTAAAAGAAATCAGGAGCCAACCAATGGATTACAGAATATATAAAGCCTAAGCAGTTTGGTTTAAAGAGGTGGGGGTATTTCAAAGACAGCTATAGAAATAATAATCCCAAAGGCTGCACCTCACAACACAGTTTTAGTTCCTGATATGTCATTAATGTATACTACTCAAAAGTCTCGCAGTGGTAATACCAGTTGCATTATGCTGTTTAAAAAGTGTAATACTGTATTATCACTTATTTAAGAGTTAATTAGGTTCCATGTTGGTAACATATTATCCCTATTATATTGATTGTTACTTGGTTTAATAGAAGCAGGAGTAGCGGTGTTTAAATACCTGTTTTTCTTCATCATTTGTCTATTTATCATAACCATTGGAATGGCTGGCATATACTTTAAGGTCTCTTGCATAAACAGGATTATCCCCCCACTTCATTTTCAAGAATAAAAGATAATGTTTATGCCTATCTACTATTTATAGACAGAATGTCCTCATGCAACTCCTGTAACTTTTATGAGAATGTACTGTCATTTATTGACTGGTTTTCACAACAAGACAATAGCAGCTAAAAACCAAGAATCTGGGTCTGTCCCATCAGGGCAGCATTAGCACTACTGCTCACAATGCCAAGTGATCTGAGTTTGGGAAGGCGCTTGACTTGTTGGGGGTCAGATGGGCAGAGAAAGAACGAATGTCTTTGAGGACTCTTTCCTTCTCCAGGTGGGAGGGTTCCATTCACCTCCTCAATACTGCCACCCAGGTGACCACAGGTCATGTTACGGTTGGAGGATCAGATACATTATGTTAGACTGAAACTCGGTATCCCAACGCTGAAGATACCAAGTTTACGGTCCCGAAATGAAAAATCCCACATGGCTCGGATGCCCGACAGTACAATCAGGTATCCCGCTAGCAGAAACACACCTCAATGTGGGGGGCTTCGCCCCCCCCCCCGAACCACTTCCCATAACTAATATAACAAACTCCGAGGGGGAGCAGACCTCAGAGTAAAATTATATCAATTATGGGGGCAAAATTACTAAAGGTTCATAGCTCGGACCAGAACCAGAGCATCCCAGGGTATGTTGGCACTGCTTTGTAGACCATCACCAGGAGGAAGGTAGCAATATCTGCTTCCGCCCTCCTGTAACACTGTCAGGCATGAATCCACCGGAATTCACAGTGTCGGGATAGTACACTTGTTGGACAATAGTGCCCGGGCAGGTGAGCATTGGCATAATGATCCATGGGATCTTATAAGGGTACCAGAGGGGATTCAATGGAGGGAGCAGGAATCGTAGTCGTCAGTACAGGACATGTGTCTTCCATTATGACACGGCATACAACGTCCCAGAGGAGAGGGAGAAAACAATGAAAATGGCCTTAACTACCACAGTGATAGATCTGGCATATCCAGGCCCCACACCCCTGCCTTGGCGCTACCGACAGTGATGGACAACCAAAAGCTGGATTGAAAAACAATACAAAGCTTCCACAAATTTTGATGAAATAAAATTTGGTGGCTGGGGAAGCTCTGGAACTCCTAGTACTTGGTTAAACTGGAGCTTAATAACCTCAGTATTTTTAGTGAAATGGGACTTTAGCTTATAACCCATATGACTATTCTTTTGAAATTGGGCAGTGTGAGCCCTGTGATTCTGATTAAATGGGGCTTTGCAGTCCATATGGCTCTGGTAAAATGGGACTTTGTAGACCATATGGTTCTGATGTAATGAGGATTGAATCTCCTATGGTTCTGGTAAAACGGGTCTTTGTAATCCCTATGATTTTGATAATTTATTTATTTGAAAATTGGTGACTAGGAAAGGCACAGTGAACTGATGCTCATTTCCAGGTGCAATCCAGGGGATGGGAAACAGGAGGAACAGTGAAATGTAACACAGTGCAATACGTGATACAGAAATAAACTGCAGGCACAATTACAGAGTACAAATACTTTGCAGCCACATGCCTGGAAGAAATGAAAGTGTACCATTATGGACAAGAGTCACCCAAATTTAAGTGCAAGATATGCCACTGAATATGTTCACCAAATGAGCAACGCTATGCACTAGGGACATGTTAAGGCAGGGAGAAAACAAAGCCCTGTACTACCAGTGTCAAACAGGGAAGGCCTCCTATGGGAAGTGGGTGCAGGTGGGGGTGGGAGGAGTTTCAGCAGGTGCCTGAAGGAGCCACAGGGGGTGGAATGGCAGAGGCATGAGGGGAGCTGATTCCAGAGTGTTGGAAAGTGATAGGAGAAGGCAGAGGAATGGGATGAGGAGTGAAGAAGATTCAATCTTCCCTGGAGCAGAACAAGCCTGGAACAGGGGTACCTGGGAAGAGGAGTGATGAGAGATAGGGGGAAGGGAACCAAACCAGAATTTGAGATAAAGAAAGAACAGTGGGACTGGTGATGTGGGGATAGGGGATGATGGAAAGGGAGAAAATGAGGGAGCAATGGTGAGTACAAGGAAGAGAGTTTGTCGGAAAGCAAAAAAAGGCATGGCAGAGGGTGTCCAGTCTGGCTAGGGAAGTGGAGGGGCAGTACTGTAGACCACGTTGGCATAGCTGAAAATTGAGAGCAACATTTTGGTGACCAGCTCACAGCAGACCAGCAGGGGAAGGCAGTCTTTATTACAGTACAGGGCACCAACTTAGGGTGGAATTTCACATGGATGACATCGATATGGGCTGAAAAGTCAAACTTGCTGTCAAACCAAACACAGAGGTACTTGAAGGATTGAACCTCTTTAAGAGGGGAGCCATCCAGTGTGCAGAAGACCAGAAATGTCGAGAGCCTGGTGAATTTTTGGCTGGTACCAAAGGTCAAGTACACCATTGTTGTCCCAGAGATGGTTGGAGTGGAACCAGCACAGGACATTGTGAAAATTTTGCTGAAACAGGTCTTCCACAGATGCAGTAGCGGGCTCAGAGGTGAAGACGACTGTATCATCTGCATACATGTGTATATGTGAGCTGGCACAGATGGATAGGAGGTCATTTAGAAAAATGGAAACAGGATAGGACCTAGGATGGAGCCCTTCGGGACCCCAGCCTGGATGGGAAGGGGTGGTGGTGATGATAAGGTGCTCTGACCTGTACCGACTGATGGTCAGTTAGGTAGGAATGGAATGAGCCAATAGTGGGGGCTAAGAGGCCAGCAAAGCTCAGCTTGTCAAGGAGGAGCGGATGGGACATCGAGTGGAAGGCTTTGTCCAGATCAACGAAAATGGTGGCTTTGATATGCTCCTGATCCATCCCTGAGATTATGAAGTCGATGCCATGCAGCAGGGAGGAGGCAGTGGGATGGTACTTACCAAAGTCAGATTGGAATGGGGAGAGGAAACTGGAAGAGGGAAGGTAGTTTAGAGGTCTAGTGTTTATTAACCTCTCTTGTAGCTTGGCGAAGGTGGAAAGGATGGAGGCAGGACAAATGTGGCCAGGGGAGGAGGGGTCACCCCCTTTGTGAAGTGGAAGGACTTTGGCAATCTTCCAGGACTCAGGAATGGAGCAAAGGGAAAATGAGAGGTTGAGCTGATGAGTAAGTGGAGCTGCAATAGCAGGTCCTGAGAGGTGGAGGACTTTGGATTAAGCCCGTCAAGGCTGGACTTTGTCAGGTTGAGGGAGGAAAGGACAGACAGGGTTTCCTGAGTAGTAATGGGAGGAAAATGGAAACCCAGTGAGGTCTGAAAGGGAGAGGAGGGAGGAATAGGAGAGGAAGATGGAGAGTCCAGAGCAGGAATGGGGAGTGCATGTGTGGTGAAGAACTCATTGAAGTGAGTAGCAACAAGGGAAGGATCAGACACAGGTGAACCATTAACCATGAGGACAGGAGGAGCAGACTGGGAACGGGGTCAAAAAGAGAGTGGAAATTAGCAGGGGAGTTATGGATGTTCTGAAAGTTGGCTTTAAAATAGTGGGATTTCTGATGAAATGGGGCTTTGTGAACCATATGGTACTGTGAAATGGGGTTTTGTGACCCATATTATACCTTGAAATTGAACCTTGAGACCCTTGCAGTACTATGAAATGTGACTTTGTGGTCCTCATGGTTGTAGTGAAATGGGGATTTACGACCCAAATGCTGTGGGTGAAATGAGGCTTTGTGACCAATGTAAGGGTGAAATGGGACGCTGAGATTCAGATAATGCTGGTGAAATGGGTCTTTGTGACCCTTATTGCACTGTGAAATGGGTCTTTGTGACCCTTATGGCACTGTGAAATGGGGCTTTGTGATCCCTTGTGGCACTGTGAAATGGGGCTTTGTGATCCCTATAGATCTGGTGAAATGGGACTTTGCAACTTGCATGGTGATGGTAAAATAGAACTTTGTTGATCCATAGGTTTCTGGTGAAACAGGGCTTTGTGATCGACATAGTGCTGGTGAAATGAGGCTTTGTGATCAATATGGTTCTGTGACACAGGGCCTTGTGACCCTTATGGTGTGAAATAGGTCTCTATAATCCATATGGTTCTGGTGAATGGGGCTTTTTAACCTATATGGTGCTGGTACAATAGTGCTTTATGATCCTTATACAGTTTCCCTAGTGAAACAAAACTATTGCATGTGGAGCTGTTCCTTTTAGCTCAACTGCTTGTGACCTGGTTTGTGTGGGTCTATAGACCTTTGAATCCCAGCAGTAACTAATTAAACATAAATCCTATACTTCTTTCTAGAGGCATCCAAGCATGCCCTCACAGGATCTATTTCTCTTATGTGACATCCTCAAGGGGGTCTGGGATTCTAAGTATCGCAGAACTATTCCAAAACAAATGTCCAAGTGCTGTGTATTGTTGTACCTACAGTATATTTTTTTCCTTCCTTCCTTCCTTTCTTCTGGAAAGCTCCTTTTCAAGACACACCATAGCAACAATATCCTTTCTTTTCCAGGCAGGCCCTGAGAAATGACGTACAGTAACTAAATCTGAGCATCAGTAGGAGGTGAGGAAATTAAGTTGCTACCAACAATGGGGGAACATTACATCTGAGACACAAAAATGCTGCTAACAGATCTGCACTGACAACTTAATGCACTGTAGCCCATATACTTAGCAAGGAAAGGAAAATCATGCAGGGTTGGAATACCCACAGCCACGCTCAGCTTAACTTCTGAGAACCAGATCACCTTTATAGAAAAGAAGTATATTCTCTATAGTTTGGCAAAAACATGAAAAATATGTATTTTAAAAATACCAAAATGGGGCTGGGTGGGTGTGTGTGTGTGTGTGGGGGGTGGGGGGTGAATTAGCAACCCTATGAGGCAGCCAGGCCTGGTGGAATCCATTTGTTGGAAGTAATTGTCTGGAATCCTATATGGGAGGTTACTTAATATGTAGAACACCTTGGTGGGTTGCTATTATCTCCAGGGACTTGATTTTACCCAAGAATGGACGTTCTAAGCTGTCCCAGTGCCTAGGTCTACAGTGAGCTGCTGGAGTAAGGATGTAAGGTTACCTTTAATCATAGAATTCTGGGTGGGTGGTACCTTAATTACTAAATACTGTATGCGAGGCCCTGTTGGGCCCATTCCAGAGGCAACTGCTCAGAGAGGTTTTTTGTTTTTTTTCTAGAGACAAGAGCAACAGTTCAGACTTACATCAGTTACTTCCAATTTTTGGAGCTGTTCCATTGAATGTGGAGCCCTAAGAATTTTTCAGAGTCCATCAGTATGCATTGGTTCTAACATCGCAATGGGTATTCTTCTCGTGACCATGAATATGCTTCTTGTGATCAGCCATACTTCTCATTTGTCCCTAATTTTTAGGGACGTCCTTGATTTTGAATTACAAATTTCCTCTGTCTCTCCTAAATTTGGCATTTTTGCCACTGAATAATAGTGATTGGAATCATAAAATCATACCAGACAGTAGCTTCACAGTCAAGTTCTCCATCAGAAAATGCTTTTATCACTAAACCACTTATGGTAACATACTCCATAATCCTGATGTGCTGTCAGTTGTCGAGACATGGCTCTCTCTCAGGATCCCTTATGGAGCCATCAGACTACCGGGCTACAGGATTTTTAGGCAAGATAGATTATCTAAAAGAGGTGGTGTTGTGCACTCTACCTCAAGGACAGCTTACAGGGCATAGTTCTAAATCTACCCAGCTTAGGGCCGTTCTCCCAGGCCCTTGCCATTAAGGTCCTTCTTGGGGCCCATAACAAATCAATTACACTACTATCAGTCTACATCCCCCCAAAGAACTCGGCCCAAGGTCTCCAAGCCATCATCGACTGCCTTGGAAGCCTAACCCTAAGCTCCAAAGTTATACTTCTCAGTGACTTCAGTATTAACTGGCTTGCCCCTGAAGCTAAGCACTTCAAAGATGCAATCCAGGCTGTCCACTTTACACAGCAAATTAATGCCCCCACTAGGACTAATTATAGGATGGGCACTAGTACTCTGCTCGACTGGGTACTCACAAATCGACCTGAGCATACTTCCAATGCCTCTGTCCTCCCGGATGACATCAGTGACCACTCCCCTGTCATGTTCAGTTGGTCTAATAAATTCACCAAACCCCCTCCTAGAACAGTCACCAACAGGGTCCTCAAGCCTGGTCACTCTGACCACTTTAAAACTGATCTCCTCATCACTGCTGGTCAGCAGTGTTTGGGGCTTCTGACATTAATAGCATGCTTGACCATTTAATCCTCCTATACAATACAATCTGAGACACTCACACACCCTTCAAAAAACGTAAAATCAAAGGCCATTTCAACCCTTGGATGAGCCCAGACACCATTGAACTTATGAAAAATAGAGACCATCTCTGGCATGTAGCTAGGGCCACAGGGAAGCAGTTTGACAACCTGAATTACAAACGGGCCAGGAATAACTGTACCAGGACCAAACTTATACTATAAGGAGGCCCTGTCCAAGAACTGGAATGATGGTCTAAAATTTTGGGCAAACCTAAAAGAGGTCACCGGACATGAGCCCAAAATGGCCCCCACCATGCTCAGCATTGATGAATCCCCGATCCTTGACCCTAAAACTACTAAAACTATAGCCAAAACCTTCAACCTTGCTTTCACTGACCTCCATAATGTCCTCCCTATGACGACTTCTCCCCCACCAACCCTGTTGCACCTCCACAGACTGCAGTGCATCCCCCTTTTCACATCAAGACTATTACAATTGGGTAAGCCAGGAAATATCGGTGTTAGGTGCTTGGTAAGGGGAGATACAGTGGAGATACCCTCAACCGGAAACTAATCTGTCTCTCTCTGGAAGAAATTCTGTCTCCCCTCACCCACATCCTCAACCTATCACTCCAGTTTGCAGTATTCCCTCAAAAATGGAAAGCTGCAGTAGTTACCCCTGTACACAAGAGCGGGGATCATGCCCTGCCCGAGAACTATAGACCCATCTCTATACTTCCACCACTCTCGAAGGCCCTGGAATGAATTGTCACGGACCAACTTGTCGAATACCTGGACAAGCACAAGCTTCTATGCCCTGAGCAGCGTGACTTTAGAGCAGGGCACAGCACCACTACAGCCCTCCTGGAATTCATGGGCTTCATCCATAAATCTCTTGATCTTGGACAGCTTGCCAGGGCAATTTTTATCGACTTAACAAAGGCCTTTGATATGGTTAATCATGCCCTCCTAATTGACCAACTCACTGCTACAGGCCTCGCCGCCGAGGCTGTTGCATGATTCCGCAGTTACCTGCACCTCCGCTCCCGGCAAGTCAGGATAGGTACTGTCCTCTCAGACAGCAAACCTGTCTGCTCAGGTGTTCCACAGGGGTCAATACTGGGTCCCCTCCTATTCAGTTTATTCTTGAATTGCCTCCCCCAATCCAGTCAGGGATGCATCCTCCTTTACGCAGATGATGCGGTTGTCTTCTCAAATGGCTCAGACCCTAGTGCCCTGGAGCAGCAACTACAAAGCGACTTCACCTGTGTAGAGAAGTGGTTCAAAGATCATAAATTGATAATGAACTACAAGAAAATAAAAACCATGCTGTTTACCTGCCCAATAAACAAGCACAAAATTTACTCACTATCAATATGCAATATTGGCGGGGCCTCTCTTGAACTTGTTCAACACTTTAAATACCTCGGTATCACTATTGACAACTCACTCTCCTATACTCTCCACATTGACAACACGGCCAAAGCTATCAACAAACTCTTAGGACTACTTTTTCATCACAAGCATAGCCTGGCCCCTGAAGCCCTTAGCATAGCTGTTCACAGTTCTGTGGGTTCTCTGGTGGACTACGGACTGCCTATATATCGCTCTGCCACAGATACTGCCCTCTGGTGCATAAAAACTGTACCTAACAAAGCCTGCCGGCTCACCTTAGGTGCGCACCGGCTGACTCACACTTGTGATCTCTGTGCCAGGGTGCACTGGCTCACACTCATTGGCCGATTAAAATATCAGTCCTGCCTTCTGGCCAAAAAGATTTGCCTTGGACAACTACTGCCAGGGGTCCAACAACTTCAGGTTCCCTGCATTAATCCATGGCACACCCGAAACTCTGAGCACCAGTCCTTCCTAACTCTGAAATGTCGAACATCTCAAGGACAAAGGTCCTTTGCCAACTGTGCTGTGCTGTGCTGTGGTTCAACTCCCTACAGGAGAACATTGCATGCCTGCCCACGTTGGGTACTTTCAAAGTGAACCTCAAGCACCTTATGATATGTGAATCATGATGTGACTGCCATCACTAGCACCACTTTTCCACCCCCTCGTTACTTCCATCCCCTGTCCCCGCAATCCTTACCCCCTCTCTCCTGAGTAGGCCCTCCCTCTCCTCCCACACACCTGGCACCCTCACCCTTTACCTCCACTCTAATCATCTCCCTCCAATCCCTACAGCTGAACTGATATCATGCTCTCTTTTTGCACATTGCACTTTGGGCTCCTCCCCCAACCCCTTTTTTCTTTAGCACTTAGCAACGTTCTAAACACCTTCTTTTTTGCTGACAACTGACAGGTATCACCGTTGGGCACTGTAAATTGTCTGTTGGCTGAAGCCCCTTCTTCCTTGTCGTGACTTGGATTGTGTTTGATATACAGTCCTGTTTGTTTACCTTGTATTTTGCAATCTTTTGTATAACTTCACCATTCTGTTGTGCTGAAATGTCCTGACGTGGAACCTATGTAAAGAACTCTGAGCTCAAATGGTTTAATCCGAGAATTGAAATAAATACTCAAGAACTCCTATTGCCATTTTTTAAGATGCGTCCCTGATTTTGGCCATGTGTTCCTGATTTGTCCCTGCTTTTTAAGGCAGGGCATTGAAAAGTATTTGATCAGATGCATGTCGCTGGAGTACATTAGTATCTTGTCTTCCTGCCCATCTGTCCAGTCTCTTGACAGAACCTGTTCCCCTCTGATCTTTTAATCCAAAGGCATATGGCCAGTACAAACAGTGCACAATAGAATTTGTGGGCCTACCTGGCACCCCGCTCCTGTCTGAAATGATCAGACATCATGTTACTGGTAATGATTGCTGCTTGTAGTGTATTATAAAGCACCTGTACATAGTTTTGCATGTTCTTAAAACTATCCCTTTGGTGGGTTTCCTCAGGATAGTTCCACTCTATTGAATCACAGGTGCATTTCGCAACAAAGGAAAGTGCAGTTGCAAAGGTGTTGTCTTTCTGCGCCAGCCAGATGAGCATAATCAAATGACAGAGATTGTCTGCCCATGCCTATTTGGTATGAATCCCCCTTGATCTCTATTCACCAGTCAGCTCACTAGCTTGTTTACCTGTTTGTGATCACTTTAGCCGAGCCAGTTTAGCCTAGCCAGTATCTTTACATCAGCGTTCAGTTACTATATGGGTCAATAACTGGTACAGAGTGCAGGACTGTTAACATTTTTTTTTTATTAAAGTTAGAAGGGTCTCTTTCAGTGTGACTGGGAGGCCTCCCTTGTCTGGAAGTTCCAAACACATTTTCTGCAGCTTTGTGGATCGAGTGGAGGGTTCAAAAGGAGCTGTATGAAATAGGCTATCCTTGCAGCCCTGAAAATAGATAAGGAACCAGGGCTGTATGGGATGTACCCGAGGGTGCTGCACTGGAACTGGTTGAAACCATGAAAAGGTAGTTCAATAGCTTACTGCAGTCAGGTGTGGTTCTGAGAGACTAGAGGATAGCGAACATGGTGCAGCTTTATAAGGGGGTTGGGGACAGAGAAGAACTGAGAATTTACAGGTCCGTTAGTCTTGCCTCCACTGTAGGTGACCTGATGAAGACACTAGTTAAAGAGGACCTACTGGACTACTTGGAGTGAAATGGCCTCCAGGATAGTAAGCAGCATGGGTTCATGACAGGGAGGTCTTGTCCAGCTATACCTGTTGTGTGCATCTGATGGGGTTGATGCAAGCTTGATGCTGTCAGCATCTAACAGATCAACAACTGAATGGCATCCAGCTGGATAAGCCTCAACCCAAACAAGGCGGTGGTGATAATCATCGAACCAGGTCCCTGTGGGTCGGTTATGACAACGAGTGACATCTGGTTGACATCCATAAACGGAGCCGGCCTTGAAGCTGAAGACACAGTTAGGAACCATGGAGTCAATGTGGACTCCAGGCAGACCCTAGAGTACAAGGTAATGGCGGTTGTCCATAGTGGCTTTTACCATCTTGTGAATCACCCAAATGAAACCATTTTTTTTTAAACTTTATGTATATTATTATTATATATACAAACATACAGTTTGGTCACCAGCTTTGATATGACATTTCATATTTTAAAACCGTGACGGCACCACTCCTCTTAGTACATTCTAATTAAACCATCAAAAGCTTACAGATACGTCATGTGGGGGTACTCCAATTAATGCAAAATCAAAAGTTTAGTAATATGTATACTTAAGGCTGCAGGAATGAGCCCATGAGCTGCATGGTTAGCTCCAAAAAGTCTTGGTAAAATACTGTCCTTTATTCTTCACCCCTCCGGAGAGAGGTCTGAATGATCCACCATGCTATCACAGAGTTTATAGCACTAAATGTGCTGCTTACATAAGAAGCTAATGCTGTGTTCCCTCTCCAGGAAACTCTCTATAAGAATTACAGTAAACCGGCTAATAGTAACTATGATTGAACCTTTCCATATAATACAGATAAGTTCTGCATGTAACCGAAGCTTTATAAGTAATTAACTAGGCGCGATATTAACTTTAAGAAAAATCATGCACCCTTCAAACGTAGTAAAATCATATGAAATAGGACAAAATGATGTCCAATATATTAAATTTACTATATGGGGATTTTAATGACCCTGTTCCTTGTTTAACCAAATAAACAAACAATTTGTTTTGTGGTTATTAACCACACTGTTAGGTCATAACTGAAGATTCCCCCCTCAATAAACTTTTCAGACTTGCAGAACTTGATAGGCAGTCCCAAAATTCTATCGCTTAAGGTCCGTCCTCTTCGTATTAGTGATTCATCCTCTCTAGATCTCTCTTGGGTCTTGACAGCATTTCTCTGCCACTATTTCACCACATCTGTTGGGTCAGCAAACAAGAACACTTTTCCCCGATGCACAATCTGGAACCTTGTGGGAAAGACCATACCGTGCGGAATGCCAGCTTCCTGGAACATGCTCTAGTGCCATCAAACTTGCCCAAAGCGGATCCCCAATTCAATAACACACCACACTGTCTTTGGTATAAAAAAGGGCCGCAGCTCTGTTTACTTATCAAAAATTGTTACATTACAAAGAATACTTAATTTCTACAGCATAATATGTACATTACATTCAACAGATATGCACATTACAATACATCTATACACATACATCACTATACATACATCACATCCTATTTTGATATATATACATTAAGTATCCCATCCTGTAAGACCCCTTGGGCAGCCACAATTCATGTATTGCTGAAACCCCAGCTCCTTCATCCACTTATCTGAGGGGAACTCTGGCCCTTTAGTCCAACAGACCCGTTGAGTGCAGTGCCTTCCCTCAAGACAGTTCCCCTCCCCATCTTCCCAGAATTTAGGGCCTCCTAGACCCTTGATAAGAAGCATGCCCATCTGGGGCCACACTCCCCGTCTCAGAATCTTGGCTCCCAGTGTTTCTGTGCATGCCCCACCTGGGTGCTTTCCTCCCCAGATCTCTGAAGCATACCCATCCTAGGGTCATGCCTCTCCCTGGTGACACCCAATCGCAGCTTTTCTTCTTATGTCTGGAGCCTCTCTTACCTAGGGTCAGCCATGAATTACCACCTCTCACTCTTTCTCCATCAGTTCTATCTGGTCTGCTTCTTAGAGCTGCGACAGAGCTCCTGCTGCGGCCTGTCAGCTTAGAGGGGAGGGGGGAAATCTTTGTGGTGATGAGCAGTTCCAGGAGGGCAAAACCTCCTGGGACCGCTCCTTAAAAACCCTGCAATGCCCCTCCTTGCAGAAGCCGTCAGGGCCAGCCCTCTCTGAGGGGCTCCTCTGATAGGGCCACTAGCTTGGGGGGGCCACCCCTTCCCATGTGTGGTGGGCGGCCCTCCTAGCCCCATCCTCTTGGGGGCCATCGGCAACTTGCCCCCCCGGTGAGTGGCCAGTGGGGCCATTGCCCAAAGCGGACCCCCAACTCAATAACACACCACACCACACTGTCTTTGGTATAAAAAAGAGCTGCAGCTGTTTACTTACCAAAAATTGTTATATTACAAGGAATACTTAATTTCTACAGCATAATATGTACATTACATTCAACAGATATGCACATTACAATATACTGTATCTATACACATACATCACTATACATACATCACATCCTGTTTTGATATATATACATTAAGTATCCCATCCCGTAAGACCCCTTGGGCAGCCACAATTCATGTATTGGGGAAACCCTGGCTCCTTCATCCACTTATTTGAGGGGAACTCTGGCTCTTTAGTCCAACAGACCCGTCAAGGTCCATGCCTTCCCTCAAGACAGTTCCCCTCCTCATCTTCCCAGAATTTAGGGCCTCCTAGACCCTTGACGAGGAGCATGCCCATCTGGGGCCGCACTCCCCATCTCTGAATCTTGGCTCCCAGCGTTTCTGTGCATGCCCCACCTGGGTGCCTTCCTCCCCAGATCTCTGAAGCATACCAATCCTAGGGTCGTGCCTCTCCCTGGTGACACCCAATCGCAGCTTCTCTTCTTATGTCCAGAGACACTCTTATCCAGGGTCAACCATGAATTACTGCCACTTACATATGGTGTCAACACGTATCTCCCACTAATGCCCAAGTGATCTTACTTTTCCCAAATAGTACTGTCTCACAAAAATAATTGAGGGTATTGTTAAAAATGTAATTCCCAATGCCTGACAGATGAACCCTGTCCCGGCTATACAGGCCCTTATCCATCTTGGTAATAAGGAAATGCCTGATAACCTACACGCCAAGTGAGGCCGCGAAATGGGACACCTCCCTATTCACAGACCTGCGTGCTTTGTCCATGGCTCCCGCTTTTCGCTCACCACACCACTGCTGGTGTGGTATGATTCTGGTCCATGCCAGAATGGTGTGAGGCAACACTTGTTTTAAGTAGGCCAGTCCCCTCTTAATTTCTCCAATTAATCTGGGTGCCCCCAGGGTGACCAAGTCATTCCCTCCCAAGTGGATAACCAACGCGACTGGTGGTTGGTGATGTAGGCCCAATCTAAAAATCATTTCACATGATGCCCTCCACTTCATCCCCCCCTTTCCTGCCCATTGAATCACAGCTCGACTTCTTGGAATGCCCAGCTGTCTTGTGTAAGGCCATTGTTTCGCCCTTGTGTAGGCCTCCCTCACATGTGAATGACCCACGATCCATATCTGAGGGGTTATAGCAGCCATGCCTGTAAGACAAAACAAACACATGAGTATTTTATCAGTTTGAGCTTCCGTTACTTCTTGTGCTGGGTTCTCCAGCATCACTCCCCGATGTGTTGTGCTGGGGTCTAATGTACTCCATATAGGCTTTCGATGCCCATCTGCTGACCCCTTTTATCTGTTCTTCTTTTAACCCACACCTGGCTGCCTCAGTGGCTGCTTCAATTCTGAATAAATGTGTGTTGTATGAGGTGGGGTTTACACCCGCCATCCATAGACCCTTTTGTAGGACTGCTGTGAACTGCCGCCTCATGACAGCTTTTCTATCCCCATGTACAAATAAATTCCCCAGTCCTGTTGGACGTACAGCCACATACTCCTTCATTGATGACCATGGGCAAATGTTCCCCGAAAGAGCCATAAATAGAGTTATAATGGCAGGGGGGGCCGCACTGGTTAGTCTTTGATTTTCGCGGCTGAAGACACAGTCTGTCTTGGCAGATGTTGAAATTACTGAACTGGAGATTGGTGTTCTGACCTGCTGAGTTAGACTGCAGTACCAACTCAGACACCCAGAAGGCCCCAAAGAATGCACAACTGTACAGGGCCCTGAACAGCTTTATTTCATAGCCTGCGCTACAAATGACTGACAGTGCCCTCAGGAGGCTGGACAGTTCGGCTAGTCCTATGGGCTTCCTTGTGTCCGCCTTTTTCCCTGCAAGTCTAGCCAAGCCTTGTACCATTTTCTTTGTAATGAAACTGTTGGTTGGGTCAGGGAAACCCTCGGACTTACGGAGAAATGCAATGCCTGCCAGTTGGAGGCATATAGCCACCAGAGATCTTCCCAGGCTTTCTAAATGGAGGATGTAGCTTTGAACTTGTCTTTGGGTATTGAGCAGTTCCACGCTTACCTCGTGACCACAGAATTGTTGAAAAGACTCATAGCTACCTACATACTTCCTCCATGTCGAGGGGGCCACAGCGAGCTGTACCAGTTGCTGCAATCTTTGTTCCAATTCTTCACACTGCTTCCGGTATCTGTGTGGGGAGCAGGTCCACCCACGGGGAGAGCCACTTGAAGTGCTTGAGCTGAAATCGAGACAGGGCATCAGCTATAACATTTTCTTTTCCTGGCAAATGACGTGCCTTGAAAGAGATTTTGTACCATAGGCAGCATAACACAAAGACCTGCAGAACCTTCATCACCTCTTCAGAATGAGACATCTGTGAGTTCAATATGTCTGCTACCACCCTGTTGTCTGTGTGGAACAGCACTTTCTTATTTTGAATTTTGTGCCCCCATACCCTTACGGTTACCATGATAGGGAATAATTCAAGCAGGGTGATGTTTTTTGTGAGCCCTTTCGCTACCCACTCTTGTGTCCAGCACTCTGCAAACCATGCCCCTTGCCAGAATGCTCCAAAGCCAATACCCCCGAAGCATCGGTCACCATGTGCAGATCCAATAATTGTTTTGCCGGTGTCTGCCAGATGGTGATACCATTAAAATCCTGTAGGAAGAGTTCCCATACCTGGAGGTCAGCTTTTATGCCCTGCGTCAGTCTGATGTGGTGATATGGTTTTAGAGCACCCTCAGTGGCTGTTGCCATCCGCCTGAGGAATGGTCTGCCTGGGCGGATTGCACGGCATGCAAAATTCAAGTGGCCTATAACAGATTGCAGCTGTTGTAGGGTCACTTTCTTTGCTACTCTCATCTCCCTTAACAGTTTGCTCAAAAGTGACACCTTATCTTGTGGTAGCCTAGAAACCATGGCCTCTGAGTCTATTTCTATGCCCAGGTAGGAGAGGCAGGTGGCAGGTCCCTCTGTTTTTTCCTGCGCTAGCGGAACACCAAAATACCCCATGAGTGAGGTGAAACCCCGCAGCGTATCTGTATATGCGGTTCCACCCTTGGGACCCACAAGTAGGAAATCATTGAGATAATATACTATGTGCGTGTTCTGAGTGGGTTTTTTGGTGGCCCACTAAAGGAGGTTGAGAATGCTTCAAAGGCTGCGCAGCTTACGAAGCATCCCATGGGCATAACCTTGTCTATATACCATTGCCCTTTAAATTTAAAACCCAGTAGATTCTGATCACTCTGATGTACCAGTAAAAGGCGGAACGCTGATTTGATGTCACTTTTTGCCATCATTGCCCCTTGACCCAGCTCCTGTATGTGGCGCAGTGCCACATCGATAGTTGTGTATTGCACTGTGCAATCCTCTGGGTTGATGAAGTCATTCACTGAAGCGCCTTTCAGGTAGGACAGGTGATGAATTAGCCTGTATTCCCCTTCTGCCTTCTTGGGGACCAGCCCCAATGGAGGATACCCTGAGGTTGTGAACTGGGAGGTAATCAAATGGTCCCGCCACCCTGCCTGACTCAACTTCCTTGGCGATTTTCATCTCTAGGATATTGGGGAGTGAGTTTGCAGATTTGAGGTTTCCAGCTATGGTTTCCACCCTTGGCCCCTTGTATAGTATCTTAAAACCATGCTTGAAACAGTCATGTATGTATTTTGCCATTGTTCGGTCTGGGTAGCAGTCAAGCCAGGGGTCCATCCGGTCTAACCGTACTGGTGAATTAGCTAAACTTCCCAGACCCCTTTCCTTTACCACTACCTGTTCCTTTGTTGCTTGGTTTCTTGGAGGATTGTTGGGTGCATTCTGAAACCTTGTGCTCCCCTCCACACTGTTTGCAGATATGCCTGTATTTACAAAAGGAATGAAAACATTTTCCTTTGTTGTAGCCGTAACAAGGCTTCCTCCCTGCCCCCTTCCTCTGTACTTTCCTGTACTCTTCCCCTGTTTGTCTGGCAATAACGTGACCACTATCTGTGTAGGTCACCACATTGGGGCGGCCATGAGTCATATAACGGACCCAGAGGTCTATGTGCGTGTTTTCCCATTTGAGATTGGGTTGCCTAGATAATTTTAGGCAAAATTGCTCATCGTATTTTAGCCATGCATATCCATCAAAGGACAGATCTGCGAATTTTATGGTATCCCTGTATTTAAGAAGAGCAATTAGCTTATCTGGGTGTTTCATCCTGTAAACGGACATAAATATGTCAAATGCTGCTGCCTAATTCTCAAATGTGAAAGGCACCTTCGGCTGCCTCGACCTCTCTTGTTTGTTATTTTTCTCATCATTCATTTCTGTGATCTCTCTGTGTAATAAAGAGAACATATCTATAAATTCCCCTATTAAAATTTTTTCCCTGACAGTGTCGGACAGGTGGTCCCCAATGGGTCTTCCACCCCAGCATATGCCCAACGCTCCAGTGTTTTTGTTATTGTGCTGATTGAATTGTCAGCCGTTGTAGTATTGGGAGCAGTTCTCATTTGAGAGGCTACAGTTTCCCGCACTTGTAAGCCTGGTGTCAGACTTTCTTTGTTAGCTGGAGGATGTTGTATTGTTGAAGGCCCAGCACCTGTCCATACCTGAACTGCTGCCCCTTGTGCGTTACTCCCTTCTGCCGCAGCCCCTTGGGAAACAATGGACTGGGGAGGCTGGGTCAACCGAGCCTCGACCCCTGTGGTGATCTGCTGTCCACCTCCTAGGTGACTTGATGGGGCTTTCTCTGCCCCTATCCTGTTGGACTCTGTAACCCTTTGTTCCATCCCCCCTTGTCTGTCTAACGGGGCTTGGTATGCTACTGCAGCAGGCTTGGCCCACTGGCGTTCCCCGAACTCATAGTTATCTGTTGTTCCCCATGCCTCGCATCCTGCTAGACCCAGAGAAGTACCCTCACCAGGCTTATAGGCTGGAAATGCCTGAGCCCCTGTGATGGGGTTGGTCATTCCACCCTACTGGGTTGTCAGAAAACCGGGAGCAAAAGGGCCCCAAGGATTCATCGCTGCCCAAGGAATGGGCATATTGCCTTGCACCCCCATACATAAATGGCCACATGCAGGGGTTATGCTGCCATGTTTGGTGCCCTGGCATCTGGCACTGAATTGACCCCTGGAGCCCCCTGCTACCCTACCTGGCTGCTTACCTTTTGTCCCCGCTGGTCTCCATGTTTCTTCCAAAACTGTCTGCTGACCACGGCCCCCAATCCTGTCTCCCATGCGCCTGGCCCTCTTTCATTCCCGTTCTCTTACCTTTGCGGCTTTAGCTATGTCTTCCAGGTTCTTTCTCCATTTTTTATACTTTGCTTCTTCTGTTGCGGATTCCAATGGCAGCCGTTCCTGGCTGTCACTGGATTGCTCATCCTCGCTATCAGAATCAGACCACACCAATTCTACTGACACATCACTGTCCTGATCTCCCTCATACTCACCAATCTATGGCTGGACCACTGTTACCAACGGGGTTTTTTCCATTTCTTCATTCACTGCCCTGGGTTGGACCACCAATGTGTTCTCCTCGACTCTGCTCCATTTTTTCTCAGCACGTTTTCTGCCTGCCTCGGCCACTGGTTGCACCTTACGCTTTCTCTGCCCGCCCTGCCCCTTTCTATTAACAGATTTTTTCTGTGCCACGGATTCCAATAATTGGGATGATGGCTGGCTATGCCTGGGCTGACATCCCTCCTCCTCAGCTGGTTCTTGTAGCCTGTGTTCTACTATGGTGGGAGGGTCTACCATTGACAGCTGTTGCCCACCTGGACAGGGAACCAGTAGTTCTGGTTCCAGCCTGGATATGGCAGTCAGCCAATCTGACCCCCCAATGTCCTTCAGGCATTGCAGGGCCTCGCGTAATGCTTGGTCCTGCCCTTGTGCAGGGGTAGCCTGTTCCACATATTGTGTCTGGCTTCCTAGCCCAGAAATGTCTTGACCAGAACCCTGTGCTGGTGTGGAGATTTAGGGGGTCTGGCTGTCCAGAACCTGACTATTCTGTGATTCGGCCATTTTAGCTATTGATGTAAGGGGCCAAGCGGTGTTCAGTGAGGCGATACCTACTGAGACAAAAACATTTGCTATTCCTGCACACTTCACCTGCCCTCTACTATTTTTGCCATCTAACCGAGTGTTCCAGAACTACTCTCAAATGTACTGCTCTGTAATCTTACAGCCACAGCCTTGGCATGCCCATGCATGGCCAATTGGGGATGGTGTCCCTTAGCCGCAGACCGTTAGAAACCAGCCAAGCACAACAAAGGGAATTGCATAGCCAAGTAACCCCTTCCTTATTTCTGAAAGTTTTGAAAGGAAAACTTTTCTTGCTGTGGGGCCCAGCTGGAGGGAATCCTTTTGGGATATTCATGCCGGAGAGGGGAGAAAAGAAAAAAAAATACCTTTGAGACCAAAGTTCAAACCCCGATGGAGATTCAAATTAAATTCCAGGTCTGTTTTTTGACCTGTAACATGCAACATAACCAACACCTCCCCTTCCTCCCAGTGTTCTATACAATCCTGCTAGTACTAAATTTCCCTCTCACTGCCCCCCTTCCCCCATGTAATATGAGGAACACTGTACATGCCATTTATTGTTAAAACACATAATAGGAGAAAACAAACAGAAATGATAATGGCTGGCCAACACGGAAACAGAAACCACAGGGGTGAGAAACTGATTGGAAACCAGAAAAAAAAGGCAGGTGGGTTGAGGAGGGGAAGAGAGAAAAATATATATTATTTACTTGAAATCCTAGTTGCTTTCCTAAAACTGCTAGCAAAAGAAATCTAGGCCTATAGAAGATCGCACGCAGGGGGAAACTAGATAAAAACGAGGCG
This sequence comes from Neoceratodus forsteri, assembly GCA_016271365.2. NCBI lineage: Eukaryota > Metazoa > Chordata > Ceratodontiformes > Ceratodontidae > Neoceratodus > Neoceratodus forsteri. The sequence goes on along the minus strand of JADMNL010000023.1, from coordinate 454,158,736 downwards.
AGAATAACAGAGAAGGGGCCAAAAAAAGGGAAGGGAGAGACAAAACCTGGGGGGGGGATCTCTGCCAGGGGTTATAAACTGAGGGTCTCCCACTGGAAAACACAGAGATACATAGGGGACACGCAGTGCCCCTGATACTATTTATAGGGATTACAGTATAGAGACTACTAGCGACACCATGCACACTGAGACAATGGATACACCCCCAGGAAGGAAATAGTAGGCATACGAAATAAGCGAGGCCGGAAAAATAGCAGCTTGAAAAAATTATTCAACAACAACCTGAAATTCAGCTCAGCATAGACACCATACCCCCAACCCCAGGAAAGAAGGGTTAACAGAAATAAATTTGTGCAAGGGGTTATGCAAAATATTTTTTTTTTTTGCTGAGATGAACTAAAACTTGTAAAAGAAAGAACTACTTGGGGGGCTCCACTGCCCCCCACACGGGAATGCGGGGGGGGGCCGACAGAAAATGAATTTGCTCCTAAACAAAGCATTTGTTAAAATACAATAATTAAAGTTCTAGGAATGCTGTATATAGAGGAAAGGGAGGAAGCAAGCATGGAGCTGGAGGGTGGGGAGGCATGGCGGGGGGCAGAACCAAAAGCCAACAGGGGGCACCGAGGGATAGAGAAAAATGCTGGGGCGCCACGTGGCCAGGCAGGGCAGGAGATCACGGCCCAGCAGGTGAAATGAACAAAGCTGACAGGCGAGGGAGGCGAATGGAAAGCCAGGGTAATGGGGTGGTGGAAGAGAGAAAGCAGATCGAGGGAGAAAGTGGAGCTCAGGAAGAAAGAGGAGGGCGACCAGAGAGGATACCAAGGCCATGCCCAAAAACCCAGGCACTTAACCCTGGATGGCGCGAACTGCAAAGGGGAACAAAGGAAATTCCATGGACCCAATGCTTCCAGCTGTCCACACTGCACCACAGGATAAGGGCAAGAGCAGAACGAAAATTGGGCTGGGCAGCTCGCCAGAAGGAAACAAGCTTGAATGCGATCCCCCCAGGAGGGAGGACGTGCCTTATATGCTGGCCAAAAACTTTCACTAGAGGGGATAAAATGAAGAAAACTAAAACTTACCTGCCCGAAGTGAAGCCTGATGAAAGTCCTCCTACGCAGAAAGCGCCAAACGGGAAACCAAACTAGGCTGGCGGGGCGACAGGCCAAAAAGCTGAAGTGGACTTCCAGCAACAAATGCACGAAACCACAGGAGAACAACCGAGGATAATGCAGCTACAAAAACTTTGTGGTGAGGAGCAGTTCCATGAGGGCAAAATCCTGGGACCGCTCCTTAAAAACCCTGCAATGCCCCTCCTTGCAGAAGCCGTCAGGGCCAACTCTCTCTGAGGGGCTCCTCTGATAGGGCCACTAGTTCAGGAGGCCGCCCCTTTCCATGTGTGGTGGGTGGCCCTCTTAGCCCCACCCTCTTGGGGGCCGTCAGCAACTCACCCCCCCCAGTGAGAGGCCGATGGGGCCATTTTTACATTTCTGCCGTGTGGTATAACTAATGTCCTGGAACATGAGAACTGGCTGTCCATCATACATGAGAGTTTGCTTTCATCTTGCCATTGCCAGGAAATAATCTCGGACCCCCACTCCATCTGTGATCATAACTACAGTCCTCGGTGCTTCCGGACTGTCTAGGCTGCCACGGGTTGTAATCCGGCATGCTTTTTGGAATCGCTGGGTTTTCCGTGCAACTTCCTCACCCAATTGTTGCACCAACCATTCTTGTAAAAACAAAAGGAGGTGATCACCTTCACAATTCTCTGGGAGACCCAGAACTCACAGGTTGGAAGCACAAGCCTGATTCTCTAAGGCCTCAAGCCTGGATTTAAGGTGGGCATTTTCTTTTATTACTAATGTTACTGCCCCCATAGCAGCGTCCACTCGTTCTGTAGCCTCAGTCAAAGCCAGAGCAACCGAATCCAGTGTTGTGTCGATACTAGCGAGACGCGACCCTATTTGTTAAATTATCAAATTTATCGGAGCATCCTGCTACTGATGAAATCAGTCGGTTGATCTTTGTCCCCAACATTTGCAGGGTTTCTTCTCCTGTAACTTCAGTTGGTGCCAGCTTCAGGCCTTGGGCCAACCTCGTTGCTGGAGCGCCTGGGACTGATTTTCACTTTGGTCCATCTCCCAAGGATTTATCTTTTCAAGGGTTTCCCATATTGCTCCATGGGTTTTAAGGTACAGTATAAGTTAAATTAGAAGAAGCTGGTTCTTGAGAAGCTGTTTTTAATCCAATGTTGTTCTTGAAGATATACAGAGCCTTAGCTAAGAGCAGTCATCTTGCTTGGGCTCCACAACCCCCCCCCAAATTAAATAATTTCTAGTTGATAAAAGTATCTGTATACAACAAGTCTCATTTCATTGCACACATTCAGTTGAAATTCAATGCCAAAAAGTGCAAGGTGATGCATATAGGGGAATAAGAACCCCAGGTCTAAGATGGCCACCACTTCAGAGGAAAGGGACCTGGGATCATCATAAGTAATTCTCTGAAACAAACTAGACAATGTAACAAAGCCTGCAGCAAGGCAACCAGAATGCTGGTGTGTATTGAAAGGAGGTTTGATAGCTGGAGGAAAGAGGTAATAGCTACCTTTGTATAGATCACTGGTGAGACCCCATTTGGAATACTTGGTCAATTTCTGGAGCCCTTGCCCTAGTAAAGACAGAGAATGACTGGACATGGTGCAATGTAGAGGAACCAAAATGATTCAGGGCCAGTAGGGCAGATCATTTCAGGGCACTGAACGTGAAATTGCTGGAGGCCAGAAGAGAGAGAGGGGGTGACATAACAGAGGCCTTCAGGTTCTTGAAAAGAATAAACAAGGTAGACTGCAGGGAACTATTTAGCAGGAATGGCAGTTCGGAAACATGAAAACATGAATGTAAGCTGGCAGGGGGGAGATTATTTATTTATTTGGTTTTGTTAACCGGGTAAGCACACTAGACAGCCAAGTGCCTATTTTCAGGTGCGACCCGGGAGAGTTACAGAAGACAACTTTACATAACCATTGAGGAATCAAAAGAAATACATAGCATAACAACAGGCAATTCAAGACAGGCTCTAAGAACAACAGGCAAATTCAAGACAGGCATCAGAGGACAGTAGGCACAGAGTACATTCATGGACAGCTGAGGAATTGAGTAAGTTGCATACGGAGTAAACGGGGATTTCAAGGCTGACTCTAGAGCGAGGGAGGCACCATGTTCATACAAGGACATCTGAGGAGTCTGTAACAAAAAATACCAGAAATAACAGGCATTTGAGGCTGGCACTAGGACAAGGTTGGCACAGTGTATTGCAACAGAGAGGGGTAGGTGGAATGAAATGGGAGGTGGACAGTGGAGTAAAACAGAAGCAAGACAGTTGTAAGTGCCTGTGGGGGGAGGGGAAGGGTCCTAGGCAGGAGGCCTAGTCCAGGATTCCTGGCCAGTTCCCAAGAGAAGTGCAAGAAGTGCTGAGGCCTCCACCCTACCAGATTGAAGGGATGAGAGGGGCAGAGGAGTAGGGCTACAAGGAGCAGGAACAGGAGGAGGGAGGTTTCAGGAAGTTCCAGAGGGAGGTTTTAAAGCTAGGATGGAGGAGGAGGAGTTTGAGTGGACTCGGGAGGCAGTTCAGAAATATGGGCATATGTGAAGAAGGCCCGGATCCCAGCGATGGTGCGGGTTCTGGGAACCAGGCATTCCTGGTTTGTCCCCGATCTTAGGTGGCAGGAAGGGCGCCTGGTTTAAGGGGAAGGGCTAAGGCAGGAGGGTCCCAGAGTGGATGATATTGTCGATGAAGTTACCTGGGACAAATGCGCGGTGCTTTTGGGAAGCCATTCCAGGCGGCTGTATAGGTCTAGCAGTTGGGTGAGGAAGGGGCGAAAGCGTGGCGACAGACGTGTGTGGAAACATGTCCCACTTTGAGAGGTTGGATTTGGGAGTTGGGGCAAAAGCTACTGAGTCCGTAGCAGAGTGAGGGCAGGAGGACCCCCCTAGCTAGGGCTAAGCGAGCAGTGGGGGTGATGCAGTTATTGACTCAGTAAGCAAGGCCAAGCTTGCAATTTGTAGCCTTGCAGACATTGCGAATGTGTGAGGTAAGGTCCAATTGTGAGTCCAGGGTGATGCCCAGGTACTTGGCAGAAGTTACCATCTCAAGGGGCGAGCCGTCCACCCCGAGGTTCAGCAGGGGGGCAGGGCAAGATTTTATTTTGTTCAGGGACCCAAACAGCATGGATTGGGGTTTTTTGAGATTGAGGATCCATAAAGGTGGGTCGAGGGAAGTACCAGGGAACTATAGACCCATCAGTTTGACCTCGGTGGTGGGAAAATTAATGGAGAGTATACTAAAGGAACGACTGGGGGTGTACTTGGAGGAGGTGGGAGGTCTGGATAGTCGGCAACATGGGTTTGTGCCAGGAAGATCATGTCAACCAACCTTGTGGAGTTCTATGAATGGGTAACATCAGAACTGGACAGGTAAGCCTGTGGATGTATTATTCTTGGACTTCAGCAAGGCGTTGACTCTGTCCCCACAATGGTCTGGTGGAGAAACTGATGGGGTTAGGAGTAGGCCCTCTGATGGTCAGATGGATTGAAAACTGGCTAGCTGGATGCACTCAGAGTAGTGGTCTGTGGGAGCTCTCGAACCCTAGAGAGGTTGGTAGGGCACCACAGGGCTCGGTCCTGGGTCCGATCCTGTTTAATGGCATACATATGGACATCAGGAGGGTATAGGGTGTGAAATGAGTCTCTTCTGGATGACTCAAGATGGGAGCAGTAGTTGAGGGAGAAGAGAGGAGGTTGGCCCTGCAAGGGACCTGGACACCCTGGAAAGCTGGGCTCACACATGGAAATTAATTTCAATATCACCAAGTGCAAGGTGTTGCATCTTGGTCGGGGAAACCCTAAACACAGGTACACCCTGGGAGGGGAGGCGCTGGAGGCCTCAATAGGGGAAAAAGACCTAGGGTCATGGTGGATACATGTATGAATAACTCTGAGCAGTGCAGGAGAGCAGCTAGCAAGGCAAACAGGATGTTGGGATGCATCGTAAGGGGGATCACCTCTAGGAGCAAGGAAGTGATTCTGCCGCTGTACAATGGACTGGTTAGACCACACCTTGAGTACTGTGTACAGTACTGGAGACCACACTTGAAGAGGGACATACAGCTCCTGGGAGGGTACAGAGGAGGGCAACAAAGATGATACGAGGGCTAGGGATTTGACTTATGAGGACAGACTTGAGGAGCTCTGCCTGTTTTCATTGGAGGAGAGACAGGGGACACGATTGAGGTCTTCAAGCACCTCAAGGGAATAAATAGGGTAAACATGGAGGGATCTTTAGACTAAAAGCAGGGAGGTATCACCAGAGGGCATGGTTTGAAGTTGGAAGGTGGAAGGGTGAGGGGGAAAGAGGAGGAGGTTTTTCACTGAGAGGGTGGTGGACCCTTGGAATGCACTGCCTGGTGAGCTGGTTCAGAGATTCACAGTGGAGGGCTTCAAGAGAGGGTGGGACAGACACAGAAAGTGGATGTATCAGATGATGGCCTGTCCCGGGGGGTGGTGGGGATGGATGATAGGGGTTTCTGGAGCACAAGGGATGGGAGGGTCTCGGCACCTAACTAAGGATCTAGGTTCGAGCAGACACGATAGACCGTAAGGCCTAATCTGCTGGCAAATAGTATGTTAGTATGTTAGGATGAGCCTGTGGTCCCCCAGCCAAGTTTGGATGCATTCAAAGTCGTAATTCAGGTGGGAGTTTATAGTTGAGATGTCCCGGGGAGCTGACCAGGAGAACTAGGTCATCCGCGTACAGGGTGGTGTGGCCATGGACAGTGACGGACGGTAGGTCATTGATGAATAGTGAGAATAGGGTTGGACCAAGGACTGATCTTCGAGGGACCCCACAGTGGACTGGTAAGAGGTTGGTGGTCGTCCGGTTGAAGCAGGTGAATTGCTGTCAGTTGGAGAGGTAGTTCATGAACCAGGCATGGGCGGAGGAGGAAAATCTGAGGGATAGGAGCTTGAAGCTGAGGAGCGAGTGATCCACCCTATCAAAAGCTTTAGAGAGGTCCACGAAAATGACTCCAGTGAGGTTGCCTAGGTCAAGGAAGGAAGTAAGAAAGTTTCACTTTACGGAGAGGGTGTCTGAGCTGTGAAACAGCCTACCAGCAGAGGTAGTGGGGGGGGGGGGGGGGGAACATTAATGAGTTCTAGCATGGCTGGGACAGAGCAAAGGGCTTAATATACTTATTTATTTGTTTATTTATTTCAAAAGTGGTATGTCAGAGAACAGAAACAGATATGAAGTACAATGTACAAAAATTGTAATGCAGTAATGGAAAATAAGTATAACAAAATATACAATTTACAAGAACATGCTTTAAGTGTAAAAACTGCCATACATTAAATACCATACAGTAAATTGTGGAACAGACAAACAAGCATCAAACAGTGAGCAATAAAACAATAAAATGAGGAGAAGGGAGAGGGACTGAATGAGCTGGGGGAGAGAGGCAGAGATGGTGTCAGTGTGAGGTGGAAGGCAGGTGATAGAAGTCTACCCCAATATCACAAACAACTGCAGGAGTGAATAGTTAAATCATACAGGAGAGATTTCAGAGGGAGAAAGGAAGGATCAGAGAGAATGGAGGTAGGGGAGAGGGACCCAAAGTTTTGGGAAGCAGAATGAGAAGGTGGATTGACTGGCAATAGATTTCATTATAAGGAGAGCAAGAGAGCAAAAGTGGGCATTGCAAAGGGAGTGAAAATTAGAAGGGGGAGAGAGCGAGAGGGAGGGAGGAGGAGAGAGAGGAGGGAGAGGAGAGGGAGAGAGGAAGAGAGAGAGAGAAAAGATACCAGGGGAGGGAGCCAAACCAAAATTTGGAGATAAAGGAGGCACAGTGGATAAGGCACCTGGCACCAGAAGAAAGGAGCGAAAGGGAGGTATACAAAGAATAGTGGTGAGTATGCAGGGGTAGCATTAAACAGGGAGTGAGAGTGGAAGGGGAGGGTGAAAACCACATCTAGAAAACAACGCTGATGCTGTGAGTCACAGTTCCATTTTTCAGAGCAATAGTTTTAAGTGTCCCCATATTCATTTTTTAATATGAAACATGTAAGTAATTTTGAGAGGCGCTTATGCTCCTTTTAGGGACCCCTTCCAACTTACTGTCCCCAGAGTTAGGAAAATCAGTGGTCTAGGGGTGTAATCTCTGCAATCCACCATGTAGTTGCAGCAGAGAGCAGGCTAGAAAGGGTATAAATAGGGTGAAACAGGAAGCAGAGGAGAGAGGCTGGAGAGAGAGAGAGAGAGAGAGAGAGAGAGATTGGTGGTACCAGTAGGAGGGCAATCAGAAGGGGGGGACCCCCACCCCCTTGCAGGCAGGTCAGCAGTTTGGTGGCGAGGTGCCGGGTCCCTGGGTGGTCATCCAAGGGAGGCTTCAAGTAGGACAGTTGCGGCCGTTGGGATCCTGGGTCTCTGGGTTTGGGTGGTGAGAGCATCCAAGGAGGTGATGTAGGGCAGGTACAGCAAGAACCCCTATGGGGGTCAGGCCTATCTGGAATGGGTGCTTTGAGCTGTCGGGGATTTAGGGCTTGTGGCAGGGCTCCTTAATTGGGGATCGGGTGCTGGTGGCAGTGGTCTGGGTCCTTTTTCCCCACATGGCAAGGCAGCTCAGTTGGTCAGTAGCCAGGGGAGTGGGGGTGCAACATGGGTACACTGTGGGTCTGCCATGCTTGTGTCTGGGGCAGGCCCTGGGGCCTATATTAAGTTTGTAGGCCTTTAGGCCCAGGTAAGCCGTGGCTTTGCTCTGATGGGATAACTGGAAAGGAATGCACCATTGTTGCTGTCTGAGAAGGAGCTGTAACCTAAGGTGCAAAAGAGAGGCAGCCAGGGAATGAGCTTGGAGGTTACAAAAGCATTTTGCACCTTTCGGCTTATGGAATGGGTTGGGGGTGGCTGGGAGTAGCACATCACTTCTCCATGGGATAGTGCTCGAGGGTGAAATAACAGGTGCACTAATAAGAGGTATGGAAGAGAACTGGGTTTGGTGTGAAGCTCAAGAGGTCAGGTACTTACCAGTGCTGGCGTGTTTTGATGGGGTTCACGGTCCTGGAAAGATCTAAGCAGTAACAGTTCTCAGGTGCTGAGTAGACATCCTGCTATAGAGTGATGGCTTAGAAAAATCTTATGTCTACCTGTGGTTCTGCCCTTTTAGGAGGATAATGTCTCTTTTTGAAATATTTGTACAAAGTTAGCCCCATGGAGCTGTAGTTTAAAGCTAAGACACAAGTGAGCCCTTGTGATCCACTAAATCTTTTGGGCCCAGGAGAAATAAAGTGATTGATTTAGAAGGAAATTAAGTGTCCTAATCTCGTTTTAGTCAATAAGAATGGAATGAAAAGGTTAGTCCTTAGTTTTTAATCCATCTGTGAGTTCGATTACAGGGAGATCTGGAAGATCCTAACATTCATGCCCCTTCTGAGGCTTGGAGTCATGGGAACGAATCCTGAAGTCACCTGTGTTCCTGTTTCAAATTTCGGGGGCCTTTGGGGTGTGTTTATGTTCCAGAAGTGGCAGTGACCTGGGAGCCAGCCGAAGTAAGAAGACATCTCCAGATAGGCCCAGAATTTATTCCATTTTGATTTGCTGGAGATGTTATGGAGTGCTGGCGAGGTTCTTTGCTGTGGAGCCCCCTTCCCCAGAAGATCTGGACCTCTAGATGTTTGGGGAGGGGGTTGGTTACAAACATATTGCCATATTCAAGATAAACCTTTCTTTTGGGCCATATGTTTATCTCAGAGTGCATAAAATATGAACAACTTGTGCATGCAAATTTCAAACAGTTTGGGGATACCTTGCTCAAACTTATGTTCTGTTGTCCCCAGGAACACACAGAGGCATGGTGGGGGGATAACTTTGGATGAGCTACGGGGTAAGAAGCTTATGCTGAGTAAAATGACATTTTGATTGAAAAAAATAACAATAAACTAATAAATAAGGCAAAATAGGCAGCTTAGCTACAGTCAGCAAGCATATAGTCTTTGTTAGGAAGGTCCCATAAGACCAAAAATAAACACTAAAAGCTGACAGTGCCCCAAAGTGAACAGAAAATACAAACCCCCTTCCCCCAGAAAATGGGTGTCACTTTTCCTGCTTTAGCAATTTGATTTTAAAACACAGTAATGCACATCCATGACATTATATGCATATTTCAACATTATTTCATCAGAGAAAGTAATATGAGAGACAATGTGAAAAGTTTCTATATGCATCAAGTCATATTATCATAGCACGCATTCAGAATGTACACGTAACTGCTGTGCTATCTGTGTCCATTATTTACACAGTTGCTACCAACAAGCAGATCTGGCTGGTGTCGGCCAATGCTTGTTGTTTTCAGCTACTGTGCATGACGTCTGGCCTCGACATTCACCCTCTTGGTCAGATTACACCATTCCCTCTCCAGCATAACTGAGGGAACTTATTCTTCTTGAGTACCTTCTCATGGACCAGATACTCTCATGCCAACACTGCCAAGTTCCTGTGGTGTGTATTTGGGACTTCTCCACCTCTCTGCCATTCTGTAACTGCAATAAACCAATGGTGAAGAACAACAGTATAATACATTGTCAGCTCTTGCAATTAATTCATGGTTCTCCTATATACTTTATATGCCATAATTCACAGCTATGACATCGGAACACCTGTAATTCCCAGGTGTGTCAGAACTGGGAGTTATGACTTTTTTTAGATTGTCTGTTTCAGTTAAACTTCCTAAGATATTCCACTTATTGCAGAACATTCTGAATGAAACAATACCCCTTGATTTACAGTCTACTGAGAAGTAGGCCATTTCATTGATATGTGACAGTTTTAAACCCTGTTCACAGTGTTTGACCCCATATTATACAAAAACAAAATTGTCCAACGGTAAATAATAAACTTTGTAATTCCATTTCGGGATTCTGGTGACATTTATAAAGCACTCAAGCTTTGCGTTCAAGGTGTATGATTTTACTAGAACCCTTCGATGGAATTACAGTAATTTGATTTACAGTTGCCTGTCATTTGTTATATGACAGGTAGGCGCTCTAAGCCAGTCACAAGACAGAAAAGCCATCAATTATTGCCCTGCAAACTACATCTAAAACACCCAGAGTTGGTTATTCAATTAAGCCCCTCCCAGTGGGTTAATCACCTCTAACTATGCCCACAATCGGTTATTCACTCCTGAAAGATGAAAAGAAACAGGAAAAAATGGCGCTGCATGATCCGCTTCATCCATGTCTCCAGCTACTCACATTCCAGACTACATGCGACTGTACAGAATGTCAGCAGCTCACTGTTTGTTAGCATTTTTAACTTTGTTTTGATTTACCTGCACTCTTTAAATTATGCTGACTGTTATATGGAGCTGAGCCATGGATCTGCTAGTGGCAGTCCCACAGCAGAGAGGTGTGACGAAGAGCAACCGTTAGTGGGAGCGGCAGCTTCTGGCAGAGTGTGCGTCTTTTTTTTTTTGTACAAAACAAAATCCAATTTGGAGGAAGTCTGTGTGACTCCAAGTTGTATAGTAGCAGTAAAATAACATTCAGTTAATTGTGTAGCTAGCCCCGTGGCATGGAGGGCCGAGGTGCTGGGCACCGTATCTCCTGCCACGCCGTGACCTGAGTTTGGGAATGGACTTAGGTCATTCAGGGGTTGGCCCGGGTTGGGGGATTGAGCATCCACAGGATTGCTCTCCTCTCTTGGGGGAGGGGGGCTTTATGACCCACTGCTTGTCTGCCTCTTGGAGGTGTGCAGGTGGTACCACAGTCTGGGCACACCAGAAGACAGTCAATCATGGGCATTTGAGGATGTCTTCATGGAGGCAGAGCTCGCCTTTTGCGCCATTGCACATGCAGCTTCTGGGAGAAAACTTGAGGGAAAAAACCCTGGCAGGAGGATGACTTCTGGGCCTTTGCAGGCCCTACACCAGTGACTGGGCACCTCACTACAAGTCCTGCCAGCAGAACACACAAGGCGAAAAGGTAAGTCCTGGGGAAGTCCGGTGATGGAGCTGGGTGGACAAGCCAGAAGTGTACAAGCCAGAGGTGACAAAGGGGTTAAAATATGGATACCAAAATATTCAGTTAGTTGGAGTATACTGACAATAACTGGCTGGTGTGGGTCAGACACCTCAGCTGATCACCCACATGAGCTGGTTATTGCTTATTATACTACAGGTATCTGTTCTCAGCCAATCACAAACAAGAACACCTGTTGGTTGTTGTCTCAGAAACTACAAAACAGCCCCCCCAGTCGGTTATTCACTCAAACCCCACCCACAGTAGTTTAATGAAACATTAACCCCACCCACAGCAGTTTAATGAAACTTAACCCCACCCACAGTCGGTTAATAAAACTTAACCACGCCCACAGTCTTAATGAAAATTATCCCTAGCCCACACACAGAACACGATCAACATTCAGAACAAACAATTTAAAATGTCTGCACTACCAACTAATAATTTAAAATACAAATCTCCTTTTAAATCTATCCTGAGCTCCTTTTTATTTTCAATATTATTAACCGTCGTAGAGTTCACCGGCCCGCGTTCACTCACTGTTCACTCTCTACAGCACCGCGGAGCCCAGTAAAAACTTGTTCGTAAATGAGTTACACATTTTTTTATAAAATACAACTACTCCATACTTTTTTATACACATAGCATCACAAAGTAGCATAAATGTACTCACACCCTGACATAAGCACTGTAAAGTTATATATTTGCCTGTCCAAAAACTGAACGGGGATCCCAGACATGTGCATTAACTTCTCCGCTAATGCGCATGCCTGGAATCCCGCTTCAGTCTTTCAACAGAAAAATACATAACATTACATTGCTCATTTCAGGCTCTGAGTACATTTATGCTATTCTCTGCTGCTATATCTATGAGAAACTATGGCGTATTTCTCATTGGGCAGACTGGATGGGCCTTGTGGTCCTTGCCTACGGTCAACTTCTATGTTTCTATGTTTCTTTTATCAAAAAATGTGTAGCTCATTCGAATGACTGTTCCCTCAGCTCTGCGCTGCTGCAGTAAGTGAACATGCGCCACTCAGCTTTCCGACCAGCAACCCAAAATGTATTTATACTTCTATTTTACCTCACATCTACATAACTTCAAGTCGTATAATAGTCATATAATAGTAATAACATTCAGTTGCTTGGAGTATACTCGCAATAACCGGATTTTGTGAATGATTAAACGCCTCAGCTTCACCACAAAAGCTGGTTATTGCTTCGTATACTCCAAGCAACTGAATGTCATCACTTAAGTATACTCCAACTAAGTGAATTGTATCACTTAATTCTACATATGTTATAGAACCACACTCTGCAGATGATGGAGATGGCACTGAAGTCTGTGCAATATTTCAGTTCTGCCTATGTGTACACATGTTGTTCACCAACCTGACTCCTGTACAGTATCTTCGGTGTCCTGGGAATGCTGGTGGTGTTGTGAGTGCTCTTTTATGTGTACCTGGATAATGATATACAAACTGAGCAGTTAATGAACATTCGCGTGCTGATTGTGCAATTAGTGCATTTGCATGCCGACATTCAATATGGAGTGTAACACTAAGTGTATTAATAGCGCAATGTTATTCAAATTACTCCCCCATACTTAAATCATGTAGTGTACATCACGTCACTTCAGTGCAGCCAGTACATTGTGGTGAAACTGTACTGGGCATGCTCAGTGCTGGGTATTGTGCATGTGCTGTGCTGTGTACTGTGCATGCCGACGCATGGCTACCGTGGAGGAAATGAGCAACAATGGTGACATGTGGTGGATGTATTTGGATATGCCCAATAAAGGAGAAGGAGAATGTGTATAGTCATGTTAAAAAAGTTTTGCACAGTGCAGCTGCCATCAAACATACTGTAGCACTGTGCAAACACACTGGATGGCCTGTCAGTACTATTCAAATACCACCAGCTGGGTAGCAGGAAAGAACATAGAAATGTCTAGGGCAGGCAGTTGCTGTGGTGGCAGGCAACATGGCCACAGATTAAGTGAGGCAGATGTGATGCATGGGGCCCATCTCTTTGATTCCACAGTAATGGTAGCCCTAGGCCCATAAGGACTGAGGCGTGGCAGTCAGTGGGCTGCAGGCTCACAAGGCAGACAGGGGTCACCCACACCAACGTGCAGTTCTGCCACCAGTGGAAGGACATGTGCAGGAGGGAGATGGTGCACCTGACCCAGCTGAGGGAGACGCATATGTGTGTGCTACGAGGGTGAATGTGCATGTTCTGTATTAGCAACATGGTATACAAATGTTCAGGTACAACAGTGATGGCAGCTGTGCATGTCTCTGCACTGCTGACATGCTTGTGCATGCTGTGTTATAGGTGTGGAGTCCTGCTAGGGAATATAGTCAACCATGTCATGAGACTGTATGTCCGTCAGATTGCCATCCTGGTTCATAACATGGGGGTTGTGAACTGTACAATTGTGAGTCGCGTGGACGTGGGGCTCCATGGTATAAACATGGCATACAGTAAGGAATGTGTGCAACAACACAGCACACTGTTCCCCATGGCAGTATGCAGTATAGCACATACATTTGCATGTTGGGGTTGCATGAACTTAGCATGGCCCTGTCATGCACCAGGCTCCCTATCTGTGTACTCCATGCAACATGCACTGGGTATTGTTGTGCATGTTGTATAGTGTACCACAACAGGGTGTATGGTACACACACCTGCAGCATTTGCCTGTTGGGCAGTAGCCAGTCCCCTTTGACAGATGTCCTGTGATGAATGGTAGCAACACAGACAGTACTGTATGTATGGGACTGTGTCTGAGCTGTCTGCCATGCACAACCTGTGGACAGTTGCTGTGACCCATGCCACCTGCACGGTACACCTCAGCCCAATCCCTGCCATCGTAGAATGGGTGTCATGTGTTACATCACCCCCACCAGTGCTCATAGACTCTACCCACATAATCTACTGACTGCCTGTGTGTTGTGCTTCTGTATCTGTAGCATGCTGACATATGTTTTCTGTTCCATTCTACAGGTGCAGGGTCCAGGAGGCTCAGCAGAAGGGCACAGGTATGAGCAGATGCTCAGCCACACATAGCTGGAGGGCACAGCCAGGAGATGGAAGCAGGAGCAGAGGACACATGCAGTTCCAGGAGAGAGTACTGTGAGCCCTGGCTGGGCTGTCCTGAGGCAGTAGATGGCACACGGCAACCATGTGCTGGTGAGACTGTAGTACACATACTGTGCATCTGGTGCCAGCTGTCAGCCGATCATGGCTGTTGTGGGGCAATTTGCATGGCAATACTGTGGCACTTTGGCCAGACCACTGTGCTGCAGTTTATATTGTAGAGAGGGGATACCTGCAAAAGCTTTTGGGGGTCTGGAAGATTTGGACAGTCCATGGAAAGGCCTGTTGGTCATCTGAGCCTTACCACTGTCTTACGACCCCTTTGTTACTTGCACAGGAACTGATGGCAACACCACCCATGCACCATTGGTAGTGACTGGTAAGAAAGGAATGGTACTGCATGCACTCCTTCATTTTAATATGGTTCATGTCAGCTCATTACTGCCCCTTCTGCAACACCACAGTGATCCAGTTCATTTAACATAGACTTGGCTTGCTTGGTCTTTCCACCACTCCAACCATCATTTTACAGTAGGTCTAATCACCACACATAGGCTTCCTTCATGTGTGGGACCTGCTGGGTGGTATATTATGCTCATGCACCATTGTATGCATGTTACTCAGGCATGTTTCATGGCCTGGGTATGGTGCTGATGCAGTTGTGTCACGGACATTGGCATTGGTTTGGGGGGTTATACATGTTTCACACCCATGTCTCCCATCTCAACTATATTGTGATTGTGTCATTCTTAATTACAGCATCTGTTGTCCTTACTCATGGCCCATATCTGCGCACACATACATACACATACACACACACACACACACACACACACACACACCCACTTAGGCCTTGTCCACACTAGAAAGTGTGTCAAAAAAACATTTAAAAAACATCTGTAATCTATGGTTCAGCATAGTTGTTGATGCATCCAGCCTAAGCTCCAACGCTGTGCTTGCCGGAGTGAGTTCCCGGGTATGATTGCAGCACCAGCACAAAACCTTGCGAGTATCACAATGCATGCTGGGATACTCGCAGTGAGACGAGGTATCAATTTGCAGAAAAAAATGATGCCATTCGATTCTGTAGCTCATTATGAGCTCCATTATGTATGTGACTGATTTCCATTCTTGTTCTTAACAGCCAGAAAAAAAAGAAATGTTGCATGGCGAGGGTTGCCTTAATTGGTGTTACGGCAGGGATTGCATTCACACTGCTGTTAATGTGAGTTAAGGCAACCGTGTTGTTCAAGCCTAACTCTGAGCAGGGTTTGAGCATGGCTGTAGAACAAGGTCTGTAGAGAGGTTTGGATACCAGCTTTTTAAACCATTTTAGCAAAGTTAAAATGGTTTAAACGCCCTAATGGGGACAGGGTCTGAGTATTGGTTCTGCACCTGTGTGGCGTGAGTACACATCTGTTGCCTGCACCATTCAGGGGTTTGCCTTTCTGTTCCATAGGTGGTGCACATGACTGGCACCCTCATGGGGCTATGCTTGCAGTGGAGGCCTCATTGCTGCTGCTGCTGCTGCTGAGAAGGTTGGCTCTTCTCCTGAGGACTGTCATTTATGAGGTTTGCCTAGTGACAAGACAGTTCTGGCGGTGGCCGGGGCAGTGAAGGCACAGAGGTCAGTTGGCTAGGGTCATCCCCAGGAAGGGGACCAGGAGGGCCATCAGAGGTACAAAACTTTTTTTTTATTTTTATTTTTTTTGTTGCTGGACTGTGGTGTTTGGGCAAAACGTCTGAGTTTTTGTGTTCTGGGTGGGCAAGGTGGGGCCTGTAGGGATGGGCTTTGGTTTTACCATTGTTTGGGACTGATTTTGTTTTGGGGTTTCTTTTGCAGGTCACACTGCTGTTTTTGAATATTCAGTTTATTAAAGTTGTTTATTTTTCTGCTCATTGGGTCAGTAGGGTGTTTAGTGCAGTGCTTGGGTTTGTCTGGTCCGCCCCTGCAGGGTCATATCTTATCCTTCTGCATTAGTTGTTTCTGCACTATGTGCACTATGTGGGCTACACATCTACTGCCATGCTGACGGGTAGGCCCCTTCTTCCCCAGTAGTGTTGATAATACAGTCTCACAAAAACGGAGTCATGTGCATGTTTTATTTGTGGACGATACATGGAACATATGCATGTTACATATTTCTCACTCTTTTGTATGCATTAAAGGGATTAAATGCAATTTTGCTAAAAAAAACATTTTAAGTTTACCAGAATTGGCCCTGTTTCTGTATATGTAGCAGAGAAGTTAAAACAAAATAAATACATAGCTGGCATTAGCAGGACTCAATTGTAATAATATTCCCCCAACAATTATATTTTAGGACATGCCACTCTTTACTGCTAAATACATTTGCATGACAGCGGGCTCTTTGCCCTTAGATTTTATCTGTTCCTGCCAATTCTCTTGCAACAATATCATATACTCCGATGCAAGGATCTGTGCATTTTTTACCAGTTCTTTATTACTGTCTCTGCTCCTATCATGTATTCCCTCCCCCAAAGTCAGCTTCAACTGAGAGTCTAAGAGAAAAGGACCCTGTTTTTTTGTGCCTCCTTCCATGCCCCCAGGAGCCTCACTCTTTTCAGCATTCTCATCTGTGCTACTGCTTCTTCTGCCACCAGGCTTGCTCTCGCTGTTGTCATATGCCGTCTGTCTCCTAGTGGTATCCTCTGGTGCATGGGTACATTTTATCTCTCCCCAGAGGGCCTCTTCCTCCTGCCTGGGGCTTACAGTCAGTGGAGGAGAAGCATGCCACCAAAGCTATTACCAAGCAACAGGGGTTGGATAGGGGGCACGCCCCTGATAAGGGTCTGGTGGCATGGGAGAGCAAGCATGCAAAGACAATGAAACAAGACTGCCTGGCTGGCCTTTTTTCCTCCATGATCTCTTCTCACTCTTTGCCCCCCCCCCCACACATGTCTGTAGTGTATCCTTGTTGATGCCCTGGGGGCAGAGCCCACCTGTATCTGTTCACTTATGCCAGGAATGGCCCAAGGCTATCTTCTGATGCCATGCAGTACAGTATATGTTTCATCTGGTGTTGGTATTATAGAGGGATTTGCCAGGGCTCACCCCTCCAGCTCTGAAGTGAGCCCCAGTAGCTCATGCATCACTGTCATTGACTTATAATGGGAAGGGGGGGTTCCATTTAAAGATAGGGCCCTTATGGCCCCCCCAGCTTCCGAAGCCCATAAAGTGCAATTCCAACACTGGTCTCATCCTTCCACTGGGAGGGCAGCATCCTCATAGATGCTCTGTCACCTTCCCTGGCTGTGATCCTGACGTCCTGGGCTTGGGTTGTGAACGTGGGTCAGCAGCATGCCAGAATGGTCCCTTATTGGTCAGTGCCAGAGATCTGGCTAAACACCTGCTTTAATGTCTTTTGCAATAAAAAAATTAAAGGTTCTGAAATGAAACTGGGATATTTGATGTAACTGAGTTCTGCAGATGCCGGCTGTACCTGGTGTGCTGGAACCCCTATTTATTTGTGTATCAGCTTGCTAATGATGTTTCTGGGGGAAAGTTTGAATTGTTCTCTATATCCATCTAGTGAGCAGTATTATGGGAAGCTTTGCTTTTATTTATCCTACAGAGTAATACAGACTTTGCAGTGGTGTACGCTACCTGGTTGGACAAGACCATTTTATGACTGCTTGTTGCTGTGGACTACGTTTTTGAGACTGAACATTTCTTATGCATCCATGTCACCATGGTGCTACTGAGCTGAGTCATCAAGACTTTATCTTGAACTTGTGAGAATTTATTTTCTTGTTGCTCTCTCAGGAATCCCCATATGAGTACCACCAGGATTATAGGACTCATATCATTAGTGTAATAGTTCACATTTAGATTGTTTGCACTCTTCTTGTGTCACTGTGTTCTATACTTATGAACAGCCTGTTAATGCTTTTATTTGAAAACAAATAGAACAAATAAAAAAAAGAATCAATACATTATCTGTAGGGAAAGACGATGCATTCTGTGCAATACAGTGTACAAAATAAATGTGCTTCTTTTTTTCAATAAGTAGCAACTAAAAGGAAGAAAGGAACATGATACAGCCAGAGCTGCCCCACTGCTGGAATAAGTAGCAATTAACCAGTTGGGCCACACCCTTTACAGTAGTCTGATGGTAATTAAATATTACTCACCCTTAGCAGGAAAATACTGCTGACAGATACATTTTATCTTTGTCTTACTTCACAGCATGGCTTACTGCAGTGTAAAAGCATAAAAAAGTACCTATGAATAGCTCTCATAATGAGACTGCAGTTTGCTCTCACTGCACTATAGAGCATTCACAGGGGGAAAGACTTCAACAGCAAGGCAGCAAATGAGAAAAGTTACTGCAGCCACATTCCAAACCTGCAGTGTAATGCAGCCAGCAGAATTTATTAAATGACTAGAACTTTATGCCAGCAGGCTGGGGAGCTCAGGTTTGAATGTAATCAAATGCTGCTTGGTAACACCACCCAGAAGGGTCTTTATTTGCCTTGGGAATATTGGGGCTACCTCTTAGGAAAAAACATTTACCCAATAGGATTCAGGGTACCCAAGGGGAATATAAAATGGGCAAGGAAATCGCTGTGTCCTGATTGGCTGAGACTTGGGTCTAGCCATGGCAATAAGAGAACACCTCCAATGGCTAAAAAAATCCCTGCCAACCAGGGCAACTCGCAGAATTCAGAAGCTACGTAGTTCCTAATTTCCATCAGAAGCATGGCTGCAGCCTTTACTGTTATAAAAAACTTCAGCTAGGTCCTAAAAATAAAGGTCCATTAAATTGAATAAAGTAAGTAAATAATTTAATGTTATTTTCACTCAAGAGCCCCTTCCTACACACATATACAAATTTAAAAAATCAAGCACTATTTAGAGTTTACATTGCTGTTATTTCTTTGATGACCATGAAAAATCCACCTCCTATCTCTACCAGTTTGCCAGAGAACTCCCTGCTCCTTACCTGGCAACAGATAAAATTGAGGTTCTGATTCCACTTGAGGCATATGTGTGTGTGTGTGTGATGGTGTATGTCTGTGTGTGTATGCCAGTGGAACTCAGAAGAATTTTGAATTCATGTATTCCATATTACCATTTCGAGTGTGCAGTGGGTGGGGGGGGGGTCATTTTACTACTGCAATAATGCAGAGCTTGAAGTCTTCTATTCCATGGTAAATCACACAATGTATTGAACATGAAAAAAAGACAGATGACTGACAGGTGAAAAACATCTGTGGAGGGACTATTTTACATTATTTAGCAAAATTGTGTTATTTTTTTTTGTGGCTTTGAAAACTTTTAGAGTGTTTGTTTTTTTAAAGTTGCCTATGGACCCATTTTATATAAATAATAAGACACTCCAAGGACATTGGTGGTATTAAGTTTACCCCATGGTCAGGGGTCTGAAGGCACTCGACTTCGCCTCATGCCTTACTCTGCCCCAATAATGGGGTAAACCTAGTACCACCATTGCCCTGTTGTGTCTTATTGCTTAAATATAGCACAAACAGTTGAGATGGATACCTGAGGCCCTATATTAAAAACTTATGTACAAGAAGAGCATGTTGGAATAAACATCCATTCTGCTGGATGAAAGAAGCTTGTTCACAGCTCTTGGTTTTAACCTCTAGGCTGTACTGCCAGCTGTAAATCAAAAACTATGCATTTCAAGGCTGGCCCCATGATGCCAGGCCAGTAGGTAAGTAACAACATTTGCATCTTGTAGACCTGAGTTCACAGCCAAAATTATAAGAGAAAAGGCTGTAACAGAGGGAATGGAATAAAACAGAAGTCAGTGCTGTGGCAGCCCCAGAAATCTGTACTGACATGAACACAGCCAGGGTTTAGAAATCCTGAGATGGGGCCCCAATACCTGTTGGCACCACAGAGCCAGCCATGAGATCTGTGTAGTTTTTAATGATCAGCTGACAGTATAGCCTAGTGGTTAAATCAATCCTAAAAATGGATTATTACTACTAACAGTTCGAAATGTAAAGGTGATAACTTACTAGTTTCAATGCACATACAAAACAAGTATTATCAATGTAGAAAGTGTTGTAATAACACCTTAAAACACACTTAATAAAACAGATGATTTCCCTATTTAACCTACAGTAAATGAAGGGCCAAGTTCCTCGGCGACATCATTTCCTGTCTAGATCCTAAAATATACAGCTGCCCCAGCCCTTAATTACAGGCTGATTTACATATGAATAACTCTGGACTGCAAAGACTCACACATACATACAATGGCTCACTCAAATTAGCTTTTTATGGACTTTATGACATTAAGAAAAACTGTTGATGACAGTTCCCCTTTAAGAAAAAGCCATTATGTATTTTTCTATATGTGATGGTAGCCAATTAACATATACTAAATGTATATGACAATGTAACATATAAATATGTACTTTTAAATATTTTTTTAAATTATGCACATTTATAGTGTAGATTAAATATCCACATCTGCCTTTGAAGAAGTGTTTGTACACAAAATCTACCTAGGATGAAGTTGGTGGTAAATAAAAATTTAAAAAATCAGTCCTGAGTTGAGTCCAGCCCTTATCTGTTCCTCTCTGCATAATATACAGTCTTCTGGGATGGTTCTGCATGTGCACTATTTTTATTTTACAGGACCAGTTGCTCCAGGTCCCTGTAGTGAAAGCAAATATGGCCTTGACTTTCCATGCTAATTCATGTGATGCATCATTTGTGATTTTCAGATGAAATCAGAGCACTGCTTGTCAAAACTAGTTTTTGTGGTTTATCCCAGCTACATAACCAGTCATCTAGGTGTAGACTAGTTAGCAGATTATAGTCAAAGGGCTTTCAATGGAACTGCTCCCAAAATATTCTCCTCTTGTTATTTTCTTGGCTACTTTTTCTTTGTGTCAATTCTTTTTAACTCCCAGGCCTCCTGTCAAAACATTCTTTGGTCTCCGCCAGTGCCCTGTACCATTCAAAGAGCTCCTCCAAGTCTGTTTGTTTGGGACCCGAGGGATCTGCGACAAACTGCTGTCTCCTCCCCAATTACCCCCTAAGATGGAGTTCTACCTTCTGCTCCATGGCAGCTTCTCTCACACAATCCAGCCACCCATGGAAGAGGCGTCCCAGAGCCATCTCCAAAACAGGTAGTCAGGTGCCCAAGATGGACATGTCACCTACCCAATCATTGGTCATTTTTCCCCTCATAGGTCCCTTCTACTGAGAGAGCTTGGTGTCATCAGGTGCTGGCATGCCTGTCACATGATCTTCCCACCCAGCACAGTCTGCAAGCTTTCGGCTGCAACATCGCCTGTGATCAGTTAGGTGGCAGTAGAGCATGGAGTCATGCTACACTCCCTTCCCAGAGGAGACCATACTGTAAGCCAGTTCATCCTCTTCCCTCATCCAGACTCAGGGTGCAAACCAAGGATGCCAGCATCGTGAATGCCGATGGGCAAGCTTTTGGCTAAATTAAAGGAGAACTGCACTGAATCTGTAAGTCATGTTTCCCTGTAGAAGTTGATTTTTTTAAGTACTAGCTTAAATTCTATTACTGTTCCATCTCTACAGGCTGCTTTGTTATCCTAGTGGGTGTTTCTGATTTATACACAGATAGTAAGTGCCATTTTAGAACTGTATGATGTAGTTTGTGTCCCTTGCTCAGCTCTTGCATTGTTTGAACAATGCATCCATGTTCTACTATAGAACTCTGTGGTTGGAGGGGGACATACACTACATCATACAATTCTAAAATGGTACTTCATAGGTTGGCCCATCAGTGCTGTAGTAGAGCTACCACTCGTGATTCTGGCTACCCAGTTTCGGTAGCAAGTTTGGGCCATCAGAGGGCCACCTGGGAGGAAGATCAAGCATTCAGAGGACCGCTCTCCTCCTCCGGGGTGTGTGTGTGTGTGTGTGTGTGTGTGCACAGCCCAGCATTTGCCTGGCTCCTAGCTTTTATTTGGGGGAAAAGCTCCCGGGAATACCTTGACAGGGTTAGAGAGGTGGGGCCGATGTGGACATATGACTTGAGGGAGCACACATCAAATATCCTGGCATCATTGCACACCACGCCTCTCAGAGGAAGAAACATGGAAAACATCTACCGGTGGCAGGATGGCGCTCAGACCCTTGCAGGCCCAGCACCCAACTAGCTGGGCTCACCAGTCCAACTACTGGATCCAGCTTTCTGGTGGGGTGGGGGGAAAGCCCTGGGGATACTGGCTGGCAGGTAAGTCCCAGTGGATATTGGGGTGATGGTGTTGGGGGGTCCAAGCAGAAGGTGGCTGGCTGGAGGTGTACAGGAAGAAATTGGAACAAAAAATAAATAAGTAAATAAATAAATAAATAAAATAGCACTTAACACCAGAGTGCAAATCAGAAACAAACAGTGAGGTTACTAATAGGCAAGTATCAATGGAACAATAACATAATTTGAACCAGATTTTTAAAGAAACAGCTTCTTTAGGAAAAATATGACCTTCAGGTTTAGTGCAGTTCTTCTTTAACGGCAGCCTGAGTCTGTTACCAGAGTCAGCCTTAAGTACTAGTAATAGGTGCCCCTTCTCACAAGAACCACTGGTTTGGAGGGTTGCAAACAATTCATACATTTTTTTTTTTTATATTGCATCTGTCCTAATATCCTTTTCTGGATCCTCAGTTCTGCTCTTTCTGCAAACTGCCTCTTTGTTAGGCTAACAGAGGGTGTACTAAATACCCAGGAACCACAGCCTGAGTTTGTATAAGCCCTCAGTCGATCTTATTTATTTGTTCAGGTTATTAAGGCAGGGTAACTCCTTGGGCACAGAAGTAGTGTGTTTTTTCTAGGTGGCCCTGTGATGGGAGATGTGTGCCTTGTCTACCACTTGCTAATTGTGCCCAAACGATTTTTTGTCGAGATTGAAGATTAAGAAAAAAAAAAAATACAAAAAAATGTAATGAACTTGGCAGTGACAAGACAACAAAAGCTCCAAAGGTTTGTGCCTTCGCTGTGTTATCCTGGAATGCTCCTCGTAAGGGGTGGAAGGGAAAACTCTGGTGCTGGTTCTAGCATAATCCCCTTCCCCACAGTGAGCCCTGGAGGAATATCATATTTATTTAAAAACATAACAAATGACATTTATGCCAGCCAGGCAGTGTAGTGATAGTGCTATGCTACCCAGCTGGTTACAGACTGAAGCTGGAAGCAACCAGGAAAGGCGGCTTCAGGAAGCGTTGTGCAAACAGCAAAAATCAGTCAAGAAACACAAGCAGCTGAGCACCATCCACCATGTGAGATCATATCCAAAAACCAGGAGGCAAGAGGCAGGAATCAGCAAGCAGAAGTGGTTTTAATGCCCAGAAATGTAAGGCAAAAAAATCCTAGTTGCAAAAGTGCCACATAGGTGTGTGACGCCACACTCACAAGGCCCGACCGGTTTCGCATCTGCATGCTTCCTCAGGGACCATGCATGAAACTGGTTGGGCCTTGTGAGTGTGGGGTCACACACTTATGTGGCTCTTTCGCAACTTGGATTTTTTGCCTTACATTTCTGGACATTAAAAACAGACTCAATCTGCCAGGGATATAGTCAGATGGGTGGAAAACTGGCCCGGGGTAGGCAACGGAGGGTCATTGTCGATGAGGGTACGTAGGTGGAGGGGGAAGTCACAAGTGAGGTGCCACAGGGCCTGATTCTGGGCCTGGTCCATCTAAACATGTTCATTAGTGACATTGATGAAGGGATCCAGGCTAAGATTGCCTGTCCTCTTCGCTGATGACACTAAACTCAGCAGAAGGGTGGATAGCATTGAGGGAGTTAGGGAATTGCAACACAGCCTTCAAAGGCTGGAGAGATGCTCAAATGTGTGGCCACTCAAGTTCAATGTCAAGAAGTGTAAGGTAATGCACTTGGGGAAAAGGAACTCCAGGACAGAGTACTAGCTAAATGGGGTTAAACTTAGTACCACATCAGAGGAGCGCAACCTAGGAGTCATTATCTGCAACACCCTAAAGCAGTCGAGCCAGTGCAACAAAGCCTACAGCAAAGCAAACAAAATGTTGGGGTGTATAGGGAGGGGCATAGATAGTAGAAGGAAAGAGGTTATTCTCCCCCTTTTATCGATACTTAGTAAGGCCACACCTGGAATACTGTGTCAAGTTCTGGAGCCCTCACCTCAGAAAGGATAAGGACAGGCTGGAGGCAGTGTGATGAAGGGTGACTAAGTTAATACAGGGCCTGCAGGGGGGCTCCTATGGGAATCATCTGAGAATGCTGAATATGTACTCACTGGAGGCCAGGAGGGAAAGAGGGGGATATGATAGAGACCTTCAGTTTCTCAAGGGCATAAACAAAGTGCACCACACAGAGTTATTTAATAGGAGCACCAGCTCAGCAACTCATGGACATGAATAGAAACTGAAGGGGGAGCTTCAGGAGGGCCTTGAGGAAGTATTATTTTACTGAAAGAGTGGTGGGGCCATGGAACAGTCTACCTGCCAAGGTGGTGGGTGCCAAGGCCATGAAGGGCTTCTAGCATGGGTGGGACAGAGTAAAAGCACAAAAAATGAGCTCTGCTCCAAGTACGAGGGTGAGAAAGGATGAGCTGACAGGGGTAGGTCCCTGGATAGACACTAGGTCCCAGGCAACATTGGGAGACTGGATGGACCCCTGGTCTTTTTCTGCTGTCATGGTCTATGTTTCTGTTTCGATGCTGCTGCTTATTGCTCTAGCAAGCTGGCTTCGAGAATGGACTCGGATTGCTGGGAGCTGGCCAGGTGGGAACGATGAGCATCGCACAGGACAGACAAGACAGAACTGCTCTCTTCCCTTGGTAGGGGGTATTGACATCCTCCACTGTCCCCATACCATGCACTGGAGGCTTGGTGGTTGCATAGCAGAGGTGCTCTTGAGGAAGTGACCATAGTGGGATGCTAAATGCATCTTACAGGGAAAACATGGATAGGGGAAACCACGACCTATAGGATGATGGCCAGCTCCTCACAGGCCACACACTGCCGACTGGGCACCCACCCACCTCCTGACCAGATCTAGACATCGTCAGGGAGTACAGCCACCTGGAGACCCTGCCATGGAGGAACAAGATTGCTGCAGTAAGTACCTAAGGATGGTGGATGACAGGGCTGGGGGAATTAGCCAGAGAGCAGCAGGGGTTTGGAAGAAGGATAAAATCTGAATAAAAAAACATGAAACCAAACTTAAATCGTATTACAAATCACTACATCTAACGCAAATGATTTATAGTAAGTGCATTTGCTCTGAAAGATGTCTTAAATTGTATATGTGTTTTATCTGATCATAGTTTGGGTAGACAGAAAGCACTCCGCTTCATGGTCCTTTTGTCCAACCTGCTTGCGTGACACTCTTATACCATAAGGGACATATCTGGGTGCAAATAAAAACTTATTATCAGAGTACCTGCACTGTTTAGAAATAAATCATCCTGGTTGGCTACAAAAATGATGCCATGGCTTATAGAATGTGACTTGGGGACAGGTGAGTGTTTCTGGCTTTGTTTAGAAATTATTTGAATTAGAACCGCTATAAGGTTGTGAAAGGTTCATGATACTGAGCCTGGTAATCTGCACGTAATACAATAAAGATCATGGCAGCAGCAGCAACATGAAGCTTATTAATTGGTGACAAATCAACCAATAAAAAATCGCCTAAGTGTACACACAGAAACTAGAGATAGAGAGCTGGGGATAGCAGTATATTAAAGTAATCCTGCAGGCGCTAGTCACAAAAACAGCTTCAGTGATTTGTGCGATGATCATTGAGCAACCCTGTAAAAGTGGGAACATTTGTAGTTTGTCTAAGGGAGGCTTGTCAACTGTTCCAATCTGTTGGCTCATTGAAGGAAAGAAAACAAGCATTTGCCAATGCTGGATGTTCGCCAGTGGCATAGAAGCCCAGGAGTGCTAGATGCGTTGTGGTGAACTGTGTGGGTTATGTATTACCAAAGTTAGGAACCCCTGTATTTGTAAATTTCAATGTAGGCTCATAACTTTGTTATGTTTTAATATTTCTACCACAGATTGTCAGCATAGCCTTTTTATGACCCCACTTCATGAAAAAGAAATGTCTATGTTGAAATTTTGGGGTGAAGTATTGAAAATTACCAAAGTTACGAGTCTGCGCTTGCAAAAATTCAACGCAGGCTCGTAACTTTGTTGTTTTGTAATATTTGTACACCAAATTTTCCACACAGCCTTCTTATGACCCTGCCTAATGAACAAAGGCACACAAAATTTTGAACTCCTGCCTGAAGGGTGATTTCCTGCAGGGTCTACAAAAATCACCCTAAGGTATGTAAAAACACATTTTGGCCAGGATTTGAAAAATGACAGCTGTCACAATCATGAGGTACAGTAAAGAAATTGCTATGTTGTAAATCTGGGGTAAAAATATTGAAAATTACCAAAGTTATGAGCCTAAATTTGTAAAATTCTACATAGGCTCATAACTTTGCTATTTTTTTTTAATATTTATACCCCAATATTCAACATAGCCTTCGTATGATCCCACCTGATGAACAAGGGCAGAGAACATTTTTTTCACTCCTGGCCAAAAGATGATTTCATGCATGTACTGCAAAATCACCTTTCGGGACAGATTTGTCTAATGTCAGTGCAATTGTTCATGAGGAGGCATGCCAAAGAAGGCATGTTGAAAATTTAGGGCAAAAATATACCAAAATGGCCAAGTTATGCAACTAAGTTCAAAACCCAGTTGAAATACATTTAACCCCTTACCTGTTTCCTCAGTTTGCGGTCTAGCTTTGAAGAGTGAAGATGTGTCTGCAGTCCACAGAAGATTATGGTGCTGGACCCCTGATGGGTAAGTATGGGCTGGGGGGAGGATGTGGGGTGGTGGGTGCTGAGTGGGAGAGTTGATTGGGGGGACAGTAATGGCCGTAACAGACATCAATGGGCGGTTTTCTTTTTACAGGGCTTATCAAAATATGAAAAAAAAAAACTATGAGAGAAGGTTTTCTTTATTTCTGGTTGTGACACTGGGGGACTGGACATCCCAGTGTCATTGTTAAGTTTGTGGGGGGTGGATGGGGTGGCAGGTGCTGAGAGAGAGGGGAGTGTGGCAACAACAGAGAGTGACTAGGACACCGGGGGATTGGGCACCCCCATTAATAAAAAAGAAACTGCAAGGGAAAGTTTTCTTTATTTCAGGTCATGACGGGGGGGATTGGGCACCTCAGTATCAGTATTATGTTTGTGGGAGGGTGCTGAGAGGAAGGGAGGGTCAGGTGGGCGGACATCTATAGGATATGACCGTGCATTGGGAATGACACAGTAGTGGACCGGGGTGTCGCTTATGAGGTGGTGACAATGGGGGATTTGGGCACCCCCAGTATCAGTGTTATGTTTGGGGTAGAGGTGCTGAGAGGGAGGGTCAGGTGTGGCGGACACTCATGGGGGCAGCAGTACCAGTAACAGACATTGATGGATGGTTTTCTGTTACAGCTGCCTTGAGCCACTGCATGTTTCACATTCTAGCCATTCCAGGCTGACAGATGATAGATCAGCTTGCTTGCTGGGCAGTGTAGATGAACAGGAAGAGCTGACTCATGATTGGATCTGCTGTTTCTTTTCAAGCTCGGGCTGTCTCAACTCATCGAGGCAAAACCTTGACATACTTAGCTGGCCTGTTGATTGGTGTGGCACTGTTGCACTGGATGACAGTACCACACCTCTCAACACCCAACTACCATATCAAAATGTTCATTGCAAGTCCACGCACATGGCGAACATAACAAGCATTTGTCAATGCCGAATGTTTGCTTGCTGGCATTGGCATTGGTAGTGTAGGAGTTAGAGAGATGCGTAATAGGAATGGCAGTGAAGTATTGAACTGAAGCCAACCCCCCCCACCACCCTGCAGAGACTGACAGGCACTGGGGTGAGCCTTTGGGTCATCAGGCATAACGGCCATGCCATTTCTCCACATCCTACCCTGCAGACACCGACAAGTGTCACAGTGTGCCTTGGAGTCTTTGGGCCTTATGATCACCCCATTCCATAAGAAATACGGTGAGATGGGTGCAGTATAGGAGAATGGGGTGAACTTTGGGGCCAAATAGTCCAAGGCACACCTCGATGGCTGTCACTGGCTGCAGGGTGTGGGTGGGGGTGGAGTATTACAGGTGACAATCCCAAGTCACATCCCTCATGCCTGTCAGTCTCTACAGGGTGGGGCGTTATGATCGGAAACCCTAATGTCCTAGGCGTTTGTTGGTATTTTCACTCCAAATTTTAAACATGGGTTTTTTGTGACCCCCACCTCATGAACAGTGGCAATATCAGTTCATTAGCAGAAAGTCGAGTTTGCACAGTGACTATGCCATTTGGCACCACTGGTACGAAAACACATTTCAAACAGGATGTGAAAAATGACAGCTGTACTGTTCATGGGGAGGTGTAAAACATGGTAATATTGACAATCTGGAGTGAAAATATAAAAAATCTGGTGAAGTCACGAGCGTGCCTAGAAACTGCACAACGCATACCCGTAATGTAATTAGTTTGGGGATTTTTTACAGCAGATTGTCAACACAGGCATTTTGGTACCTCCGCTCATGAACAGTGTCACTGTGATTTTCTTAATCTGTCCTGAACACTGATTTCCCACAGCGACCATGCATTTCTGAGCTGGAAGTGTGAAAACACATTTCGGCCAGGGTGTGAAAAATGACAGCTGTACTGTTCACAAGGAGGTGTTGAAAAATGCCAGTGTTGACAATCTGGACTGAAAATATTACAAATTCGTGAACTTACGAGGGTGCGTGGAAACTGTGCAATGAACGCTCGTAACACAGTCATTTTATGGACTTTTGTCACCAAATTTTCAACATTGCCGTTTTAAGACCTCTGCTCATGAATAGTGTCACTGTGATTTTCTTAATCTGTCCCGAACACTGATTTCACACACCGACTGCGTCATTGTACGCTACATGCACAGAAACACATTTTGGGCAAGATGTGAAAAATGACAGCTGTACTGCTCATAAGGAGGTGTGGTAAAATGGCAGTGTTGAAAATCTAGAGTGAAAATATAAAAAATTTGCAAACTTACGAGCATGCGTAGGAACTGCATAGCGCATGCTCTTAAAACAGTCATTTTTGAGAATGTTTTCACCAAATTTTCAACATAGGGTTTTTGGGGGCCTACCTCATGAACTGTGATACTGTGGTTTCATAAATCGGTTCCAAAAGGTGGTTCTGCGCAGTGACCGCGAAATCACCTTGAGGGACGGAATAACAAAATGACAGTGCCAGAATTCATGAGGTGGGGTCCCAAGAACCCCACATTGAAAATTTATTGAAAAAATTCCCCAAAATGCCTGAGATATGCATCAAAGTTGAAAAAACCCTATTTATTCTATTATACAGCTTACTGGCATTTCCTCAGTTCGAGGTTGGCTTTGAAGAGTGCAGACGTGTTCCCGGTCCACCGAAAATTGTCGCCAGACTCGGAGGTAAGTATGGGGTGAGGTGGGGTGTGGGGAGGCAGGTGCCCAGAGGTGGCGCGGGTGGTGGCAAGACAACCAATGAGGGACCGTTTTTGTTTTTAGGTCTTTTTTCTTTTAGGAAAATGGCCGGGACTTTTGCCATGCTGGGTGGGCTCCCAGTGTGGCAGCTGGAACTTTGTTTTTTGGGGGCAATGAAGCCGACGGGGGTTGGGCACCCGTCACGTATACAGAGGTTTGCCACGCTGGGTGGGCTCTCGCGTGGCACCTGGAAGTTGTTGGGGGCAGCAGGCGGATGTTTGCCATGCTGGGTGGGATCCAGCGTGGCACCTGGATGTATTGGGGGCCAGCAGAAGGACGTTTGCCATGCCGGGGAGGGCTCCCAGTGTGGCACCTGGAAGTGTGTTGGGGGAGGAGGGCACTGAGCCGACAGTGGATTCAGCACCCTCATTGGCTGTATGGGGGAGCGCATGAGCAAGCTGGGGTGGGATCCCAGCACGCACCTATGTGTTGGGGGGGTAACTGTCTATGACAGACAGTTCAGATGTAGCGCCGATGTAGGCAATTTGCATACTGCTGACTACAGTATGCAAATTGTCTGTGGTGTTTTCCTTTCTACTGTACGCCACTGCATCTGAATGGCTGTCATAGACAGCTCGGACATTCATTGGCGCGGTGCAGCCACGCCTGCAAAAAGGAGCAGGGCATTGGAAGTGGGGGAGGCACACCTACAAATTCTCGTATGATGGCACTATGTTTCTTGCACATGCGTGGAAGCAAACATAAAAATGATTCATTGTAATACTGACATTTCTTGTAGAGGGTGTGTTTGTGAGTCATACAAACAGTAGCATGTCAGCTGTAAGATGTTACCCCAAGACAGAACTTTAGAATGTTACAATTCAAACCCTGCAGTATGGCCATGCTTAACTTGGCACTCCAATGGCAGATTTATAGATGAAGAGCTGTAGAGAGCACTGACCACCTAACTAATCCATTCTATGTATTAAGAAGCATAACTGTAATAAGAAATCATAATCATCAAATGAAAAACTCATAAGAACTGCAAAGGTTAAATGGCAATGAGATTAAGTAAGCAATAAGACACAGCAAGGTGGGGGTAGTAGTGTGATCACTGCATGCGCAAGGGTGTAAGGAGGCACTAGGCCCCTAATGGTTTTAATGGGAATAATGTGTTTCACAATTAAAATAAAATAATTAAATATGTCAAAATAAAGAAATGTGAATGTATTTTTATTTAGGTAGTTCCTCAACTTGCTTGAACTACATGTATTATTTTTTTTAATTTTTTTTTTGCCTTACTTTAGCACATTTGTCCTAAACAGGCTTCCATACTTGCAGCTTTTGCATGGTGTTGGGCAGGACCTCCCCCACAACTGTCTTTGCCACAGGGAAGGAAGTTATTGTTATTTTATTTTATAGATATATATATATACATATTTAAAAAATGCATGTTTGCTCATAGAGAGGACCACAATTGGTAATGCAGACAGTGCTGGCAGTGATAGTGGAAGCGCAATAGCACTTGCATCTTTCAAAAACCAACACTGAGTAACATCAACATCATGTATTCAGAGAAACAAACAAGTTTTCTACAGGTATATCCTTTTTATAAATGATCTTTCATTGTATGGTGGAGAGAGATCGGTAATGCGTGTGGTTCTGCTACTGAAAATAAAAGCACGATCACAATCACGTCTTTTAAAAAATAAAAATCCAATATTTAGGAGAACATAGTCTGTGTAGGGGTGTTTTATGTTTTTATGTTTCACGGAAACATAGAAATTGTCGGCAAATAAGGACTGCCAGGCCCATCCAGTCTGCCCATTTACCCTACCTGGCTGACTTTACTTAGTCATTGACCTTAGCCAATCATCCCCTTCCCTATGATTCCTTTGTGCCTGTCCCATGCCTGTGTGAAGCCCTGCACTGTGCTCTTTCCCGGCACCTCCTGTGGCAGGTCGTTCCATGCACCTACCACCCTTTCTGTGAAGAAGAACTTTCTCACATTCCCTCTTAGTCGGCCTCCTTCTAATCTCATGTCATGCCCTCTTGTTTTACTGTTTGGTTTAAAATAAAAAATGTCTGCCCCCTTCACTTTATTAAAGTCCTTGGGACATTTGAATGTCTCGATCATATCACTCCTCTCCCTCCTTTGCTCTAGGATATACATATTGAGCTCCTGTAATCTGTTCTCATATGCCTTCTGTTGCAGGCCCTGTACCATCTTCATTGCCCTCCTCTGCTCTGTCTCTATTTTGTTGATGTTTTTGTGCAGATGCAGCCTCCAATACTGCATGCAGTATTCCAGAGGGGGCCTAACCAGTGTTTTGTAGAGAGGAATCATTACCTCCCTCTTACAGCTTGTTATACCCCTACTAATACACCCCAACATCCCTTTAGCCTTTTCTACTGCCTTTGCGGTCTGCTTGGATGCTTTTAGGTCATCTGTAATGATGATTCCCAAGTCTCTTTCTTCCCTAATGACTGTCAGCAACTCACCCCCAACTTATAACTTGCTTTAAGGTTCCTCCTTCCTACGTGCATGATTTTGCATTCCTTTGCATTAAACCCTAGTTGCCACTTTTCAGACCATCTCTCCAGATTTTCCAGATCTTTCTTCATCTTTTCCACCCCTCTGGAGTTTCTTTTGGTGAATGGGGACAGGGAGTTGAAATTTAATTGCACTTTTGAATGCTGGTCAGTGTTGTTCACGTAGTGAGCTTATTGTGGTAAAGACATGGCTGCCAATTCATTTTTCACAAAAACTTGCTGGCGTCTGGATATGTGATTAGGCTATATTCCAGGATGACCATGCAGTGGCAACATCCCTACACAGTCATGAGACTGGTTTTATCCATTGAGATTACTGGATTTCTTTTTGCCATTTTATAATTAAATTTCAAATGCTCAAGCAGAAATGTAACCATTTTGCTATATACTGTGTAAAAATAAAACTGAAGCACAATTTTTTCATGTTGTAGAATGGGAAATAGGAAGGGTTTGTCTGACTCACAAATACTCCCTCTAGGAGAAACACCATTACTACAGTAAGTACTTTCTTTCTTCTAGCAATGAACATGTTGTTTGTGATGTCATACAATTTACAGACTCTAAGCAATACCTATTTAGGAAAAATGTTCTGAAGTACCAAAGTGCCAAAGATGGCATCCTTTCAAACATGGAATTCCAGACAATAATGAGACATGAAGGTGTGTAGTGTAGACCATATGGCTGTTGGTACATCGCTAGCAAAGGTATATCCTTTACTGTATCAGATGTTGCCCTTGTGGAATGTGCCTTTAGCCCTTCTGGTGACTCTCTACCAACAGCAGAAGTCAATGCAGGAAACAATCCAAAGAGAGAGACTGTCTGTTTCACAGCATTCTTACCTTTTCCTGCCTTACTGACCATAACTGACAAACAGCTGTCTGCTGTCTGTTCTGAATGGTTTAGTTCTCTAAAAGTGAACATCCAGGCTACAATGTTTCTCCTCTCCTGCACTGGAGTGTGACTTTGGAAAACACAAGCAATGTTAATGACTGATTTAAGTGAAAAGTGGAAAACATCTTTCCTAGAAAGTCCCCATCTGTTCTGAGCACCAGCTTATCCCTATGAAACACTATATAATTAGGGTTTGTACACAGTGCTTGCAACTTACTGACTGTCCTTGCAGAAGTAAGGCCACGAAAAACACATTCTTCCAGGTCTGATATCCGACCTCTGATGAGGGCATAGGTTTAAATGGTAGATTCGTCATATGTGAAAAACTTTAGTACCACGTACCAGGCTCAAATCCCATGGTGGGACCGGTTATCTTACAGGGAGATACAAATGGTTCACACCTTTGAAAAAACTCTTAAACGCATGATTAACTGCAAGGGATTCTCTCCCTGGAGATTTAAAAGGCAGAGATACAGTAGCTGCCAAATGTGGATGGTGTGAGTTATTGTGTCATTAGGTGTACTAGGTAAACCCAAACCACTGAAATATCTACAGTTTTTGCAGTGACATGATGAGAGTCACACCAAATACAGTACAGAACTGTTTTCATTTTGAAAAACAAGTTTTCATGGTTGCTGACTTTTGTAGCAGCTTTCAAAACTTTCAGGCTCTGGCTTGAGAGGTTCAAATTGGAAGACATTAACTCCTGAGGAACCATTCTCTCAAATGAAGGGATTTGAGGTCTAGCTGAGGCACCCTGCCCTCAACAGTCAGCAGGTCTTGCCTCAGTGGCAGATCTACTGGCATTTTCTGTGACCTTGTCAGTGTCAGTGAACAGGTACCATGACTGCCTTGCCCAGTCTGGTGCTCTCAGAAAAATAGTTGCACTCTCATTTCTCAATTTACGACGTCACAATGTTGTTAACCCATTGATGGTACATCACATCAATGGGTTAATAACCGGGAACAGTCTGGGCATGTGCACAGCTGGATCTAATGACTTTGAAATGGCCACGGTGGTGAGAGCAGAGCAGTGGTAACATTTAAAAAAACTGCAGTAAGGAACTGCTTTCTTTATTAAAAAACATAAATGGTATCATATAGTATAAAATATAATGTATGGTACATCGATGGATAACCGTTTTTTTAGCCCATCTCGAGGTTACCATGGCGACATAAACCTCTTGAGCTTCGCTCTCGAGGTTTACATGGTCGCCCTGGCAACCTCTCAATGGTTAACCATCTATGACTATACATTATGATCCATTTTATTATTTAAAAAAGAATACGATACAAGCAAGTATCTCAGAGTCAAGTCACATGAACGCAATACATCATATGTTAGCAGCACAGTAGCATATGTCTCTTCTGAAGTGTTAAATCATGTGGGAGTTTAAGCGTCATTAATATATTCCAAAAATAAGTTACCTGATATTAGCTAGCATGCAGTCAGATGTTGGATATATGTTCATGGGGGATAATGACCAAATTCAGCACAGAATCCACTTCGAGTAGTAATATCCCAACTTAAAAAGCTTTAAACTATCAGATGTTTGTTTCACTAACCCCCAGTGATACACAACACATTTTACCCTCTAAGTTCAGATAACCTCGCATCCACTTGATGAGATTATCTAAGGTTTATACTGAGCAAAAAGAACTTCAAAATATGTGTTTACACTGAACATATAGAATAAAAAATGCATGACTGCTTGACTGTTTTTATGTTGGCACGCTTGCGCAGCCAACATCTTGGGACAGAGCAGCTTTGGAGGCACGGTCACTGTTGGGCGAATGCAGGGCGTCCCACATTCCCCAATCAGCCTGCATGCTGGCGCCACACCATGCATACATAATGTGGCGAGCACATCTAAGAAAAGGTCCGCTGCAATCCGAGCAAAGCTCATCAGATGCAGCGGTCCCTTTCTTGACGTGCCCGCGACATTATGCACATGGTGGCACACTGGCTGCTGAACTGCTGACTTCGGGGGTGCCCAATCCCCCTGTTGGCTGACCCTGCCCCTATGAATGTGCCGATGGGGAGCCACCCCTCGCCAGCATAAAGCATTCTCCCATTTCTGATATGCCGAGGGGGTGCCCAAGCCCCTCGGCTCTTACCTGCTCCCCTTTCCTTATGTAAGCAACGGGGAGCCTACCCCCATCGGCAGAAAGAACCCCCAATTGTTTAATGCTAAGGGAGTGCCCAATCCCCTCGGCTCTGCTCTGCGCCCCCCATTCTTTGTGTGCCGACGGGGTGCCCAATCCCCATCGGCATAAATTCCTCCCTTGTGTTGTTTGCTGACAAGGGTGCCCAATTCCGCCGGCTACAGACACCCCAAACAGTTAGATGGCATGCTGAAGCCCACCCCAGCGTGCTAAATCCTGCAAAAATAAAAAACTGTCCCACAATGTTTTTTTCTTTTGAACCTGTAAATGGAAAAAATCCAACAAATGCCTGTTTTACTGAAGCGCATTGGCGGCGTTGCTACGCAGGCTCGTAACCTTGGCATTCACAATATTTTACTGCCGGATTTTCAGCATTGTCATTTTTGTACACCTCCTTGTGAACAGTACAGCTGTCATTTTCCACATCCTGCCTGAAATGTGTTTCCACACTTCCGGTGCACAATAGCACAGTCGCTGTGGGAAATCAGTGTTTGGGCCAGATTATGAAAATGACAGTGACACAGTTCATGAGCAGAGGACCTAAAATGCCTATGTTGAAAATTTGGTGATGATACTCCATAAAATAACTGTGTTACAAGCATGCATTGGCAGATTGCACGCACGCTCGTACCGTCGTGCATTTGTGATATTTTCAGTCTGAATTTTCACCATTGCCATTTTTCCACACCTCTTGATGAACAGTACAGCTGTCATTTGACATATCATGCCCAAAATGTGTTTTCGCACTTCCGGCGCAGAATAGCGTGGTCGCTGTGCGAAATCACTTCTTGCGACACTTTGAGGAAATAACAGTGACACTGTACATGAGCAGAGGTGCTAAAATGCCTATCTTGAAAATTTGGTGCCGAACTCCCATAAAATGGCAGTGTTGCAAGCGTGCATTGCATATTTCCCACACACCCTAGTAGCTTCGCAAATTTGGTATATTTACATGCCACATTTTCAACACTGGCATTTTTTTACACCTCCTTATGAACTGTGCAGCTGTCATTTCTCACATCCTGCCCGACATGTTTTCCTGCACTGCACTACCAAACACCCAAAGGGACACCCTAATGCTTGTCACTCTCTGCAGGGTGGGGGTTGGTTGGCATCAGTTCAATACTTCACTGCCATCCCTGTGATGCATCTGCCTAACTCCTGCACTACCAATGCCAATGCCAGCAAGTCAACATTTGGCATTGACAAATGCTTGTTTATATCTGTATCACAGACAGTGCTGCAGCCTGCCCTTGCTGTTCATGTCCATAATGTCCAGGCAGGAAAAAAAAGGACAGCTTTTCCTGTTCTTTTTCTCCCTGCCAGAATGTTACACCCCATCTTTGAAACACTTAAGTTCAGAACCATTTATTTATTTCTTTATTTCTAGGAAGTACCTTTGAGCCAAAGGCTCTTTTACAGAGGTTCCATGTTGTAGTAATACATGGGCATAACATCATTTACAATGGTTACAAGTACATAAGCAGATACAATGAGGTTCCATGCCTAGAAAGACATGAGTACATCAGGTTACAGAGGTTACATAATTACAATAACAGGGATTACATAAGTAAAAATATACAGACACATAATTTAAAGCAGGCTAGGTTGACAGGTTGTTAAGTGAACAACTTGGGAATCTACAGGATATAGAGCGAATCAGGTATGGAACAGAGAATGATATAGTCTGTAAAATAATTAACTAATAATATACGCAAGGAGGCAAGAACTTGATGGGCAGCAGTTCTTTTGTCTTAAGTGCTAAAGAGTGTAGTCATAAAGGAGGGCTAGACTCACTGGGGGGGGGGGAGTGTTGAGGTGGGGACCTGGAGCCTACTAGGGGAGTGTTAGTTAGCAAGAAGAGAGGAGAGGCAAGGGTGCAAGTTAGAATGAGGGTAGCAGGAAAGAGGAGGGAAGAGTGTGGGTGAGTTCAGGTCTCACAGTCACAGTTCCTGTTTGTGGCAAGGGTCACTCGGAGTTTATCTTTAAAGGGGCCTATTTTGTCCTCTTTTGTGATGCCTAGGTCAAGTGCATTAAACCACAGTGGTGCCCGGTATTCGGAGAATTGTTTTTTCTTGTGTGGTTCTATGGAAAGGGATGCAGAGAGCTGAATTTTTTGTACCCCTAGTGCATCTGATGGAATTAGGTCGGCTAAAGAGGCTTTGCAGGCCTGGGGTGGTAAGTCCTAGCATAGCCTTCTTGGCGAGCATGCATACATGATACTGGAGGTGACTGTCAAGGTTGAGCCATTTTGTTTGAGTGTACAACTCGCAGGTGTGAGT
The DNA here is from genome assembly GCA_016271365.2 of Neoceratodus forsteri. NCBI lineage: Eukaryota > Metazoa > Chordata > Ceratodontiformes > Ceratodontidae > Neoceratodus > Neoceratodus forsteri. Next base: position 454,121,174 of record JADMNL010000023.1, on the reverse strand, counting down.
GAGATGGGGTACACCTAGGACTAAACGACACGCTTTGTTTAGTGTTGTTTTGATACGTTTCAAAGCAGTTTGGGAGGTAGCCCCATATACTGCTAGACCATAGTCTATCACTGAGAGGACTGAGCTATTTACAGCAGTTTTGAGTGCCTCAGAACTCAGGCCTTTTTGGTGTCTGTGCAGTAATCCTAGTTTTGCATTTGACGACTTTGCGACTGCGTCTGTGTGTTGGTTAAATGAGAGGGTGCGGTCCAGTATCAATCCTAGGTATTTAAATGTTTGAACCACCTCCAGGGAAGTATTCTGATTGTTATGAATGCAAAGTTGGTGAGTGCGGTCTTTGTTATGTGATGATGCGAATAACATAGTCTTCGTTTTTTTATAACTGAGGAGCAGCTTTGATTGAAGGAACCAGTGCTCAGCCGCAGTGAAATTAGCTTGCATTTGCTTTTCCAGTATGTAGGGGTCAGAATTACATGAATATAGGACTGCATCATCTGCATACAGTAGTAGCTGGTCGTTTACCGATTGAGGGAGGTTGTTTAAGAACAGGCTGAACAGTAGAGGACCAAGGATAGAGCCTTGAGGAACACCTGTGTTAACACTAAGGTTGTTGGAGAAGGTATCCAGGATTTTCACTTTTTGGACCCTCTCAGAGAGGTAGCTTCTGAACCATGCTACTGTTGCAGGGTGAGGCCGGTACTGGAGAGCTGATCCAGGAGCAGACTGTGATAGATGGTGTCAAAGGCCTTGGTGAAATCAATGTATGTTGCCCCCACCAAGAGCATTATGGATAAAGCTGGTAAACTCCACTAGAGCGGTTATGGAGCTTATAGAGACCATTTATTGGAAAAAGGTGCAGAATGCACTGTCATGTACCCATGTAGAGCTAGAGTAATTCTAAAGGCTAACAAGTAAGCTTCCACATCAGCAAACTAGAAGAATGTCTCAAGACACATTGAAAAGACACGGATAACTCTACCAGGGATGATTCAGCATTATACTTGGATATTTCGGCCATTTGTTATTCCCATCTTACCAAAATCCACCTCTATTTCTTCTCCTTTGAATGATTCGATTGCTACCCCTTGCAAAGGTAGAAAGACCATGATTCTTAAGTTTAGATGTGGGTCCCCCAAACGAAGTCCCTTTGCAAATAGCCCTGCCAAAAAACGCTGATGTACAGTACTGGCTGCTTCATCAACAACTACCGTTTCATGGGTGTATGCAATCTCAGTGAGCAGATCTGCTCAAGGCCCCTACTTTTCTGCAGCACATTGGGACCAGGTTCTGCGGCAAGTTTACCATTTGCCGCAGAACTTCTGTGGTGGTGGTTTGTAATTTCTGCAGAAGTTCTGCAGCACTAACGAACTACCATGTCGCAGTGTCAGCTTGTCATCCTGACTTCACTTCCATGGCAATGGTTATAGCACTCAGGATGGGGGAAAGCACAGTAACACTAGTTCAAAAAATAACAGACTTACAGAAATAATTTTATGCCTAAAAAGGCAAAACAAATATCTCTCCCTCAAGGTTCTAGCCTACTGCATAAATGAAATATGCAGAGGGGGACCTTCTGTGATAAATAAGGTATTTCTATACTCATGCTGCCTATACCACTCATGAGGTCCCCACTGCGGATCACTTACATATTTATGTGTGCTGTCTACACTACTGATAAGGTCCCCACCATGTATCACTTATATATTTATATGTGCTGTCTACACCAGTCATGAGATCCCCACTATGCATCACTTATATACTTGTATGTATGTATGTGTATATATGGAGAGAGAGAGAGAGAGAGATTTATTAAAATTTCCATGAAATTGCATCCTCATTCATACAGGTCCCTTTGGAAATGGAATACACAGAATAGAGGAGATATTGCAAAACTCATTTTTCATGCCAACCTGCTTCCCCTGACATACCACGTAACACCATCAGGCCATAGTATGTATGTGAACCAATTGTGAGATAAAGCTCTCCAGCCCATCACAATGTGTCCCCCGTGTGACAGAACACTGCACCATACCTTCCCAGGCTCAGAGCAATAATATGTTCCCTCAATCCTTGTGCTGCCCAGCCAGCTACCAGAGCTCATCTCTGAACCTGAGTTGCTGGCATGGGAGCACAACATGCTACTCTCTGGCCCAACAGCTGGCCCTGCACACAACATTTGTGCATAACTTTTAGGTGATTCTATCAACCAATGACGATATGTAATTGATAACCCTGGCAAAAATGTGTACAGCACAATTATTTATTTAACAGGTCTATTCTTTCAGCAGGTCTACACATTTTATAATCCACTTTTCTGGGCATAATTACTTTATTTTTCTTAAAAATGATAGGTTAATTAATTTTACCAGTTATTCATTTCAGATGACATCTCTATACCTTAAAGGCACAAAAAAAGATTGTACAAAGTAAGGTATGGACTTAACAGGTCTATGCTGTTATCAAGGTTTTGTTTAAGTTGGCCTTAGTGTAATAACATAAGACATTAGTCTGTAGTGCAGGCTGAGTAAATATCACCATGTCTGACCTGCTGTGCCTCCGCCTCTGGCAGTGGGAGCTGTGATAGATAAGTGATTATTCATTTCTGTGGCAGAATGCAGCCATTTCATTAGTTAATGTATGATGTTGTAGCATTGATAACATCACACTCTGAGCACAGAAAGGTTTGGGATATAAAAAGAGGGGGAAAAAAACAGGTGCTATGGATAAATGGAAATATTAATAAAGAATCACCAAGAACAGTGAATTCTGTGGCACTGCAGAAATTCTGCAATAGGTTGCAGGTTCTGCGCAAAATGGCTGCAGAATTCTAGGAGCCATGGATATGCGTTTGCAACATTGCTGATAATCTGGAAGTAGCTGAATACGTGAATTGTTTGACTGTTACACATTACACATAATTACTGTGGCCTGCTTTCACACTTTCTGTCCCCTACTGGGGAACAGGTGAAGGCAAAGGAACGCTCTTGAGGAGGGTTCTACCCAAAGTGGTGCCGTGGGAACATCATTTCTTTGGGCTAAAGGTACCTTAGGAGCCTCCTTCTTTTTTGTTTAAGACCATATCTAGGTGTGAAGTTCTAAAACTCCTGACAACAATCTCTGACAGTACTAGTACTGGAACGGATGGTCTGGAACCAAAACTCCTTAAATTAGCAACTCCTTTTATTGCCTCCCCTTAGCTAAAATCTCCTCACTGTCCCTTTGCCAGAGCCAAGTTCCTGATAGTTGGAAGACTGCCAGGGTCACCCCTGTTTTCAAAAAAGGTGATCCTAAGGCTATAGCAAGTTACCGGCCAATTGCAATTTTATCTTTGTTAAGTAAAATTCTTGAAAAACTAGTTGCTTTGCAAACAGTCGACTATCCTATCAAGCACAATCTCCTTTCTGACGTCCAGCATTAGTTCCGTAAGGGGCATAGTACTGCCACTGCACTGCTTAAATTCACCATGGATACCCTCAAAGCCATGGACCCGGGCCTACTTACTGGTGTGGTATTCATAGACTTGACAAAGGCTTTCAATCTAGTCAACCACCCTTTACTAATCACCACTCTTCACCATATGGGCTTCTCCCCATCTGTAGTGGCCAGGTTTAGTAGCTACTTGTCAAATCGAGTCCAGGTCATCAAGTTCAACTCTGCCCTATCCAACCCTGCTGCCATCAACATCAGTGTTCCTCAGGGCTCTATTCTGGGTCCCCTCCTTTTTTCCATATTCATTAATGATATTACTTCTAACGACCCCCTCTGTTCTTCTCTCCTTTATGCTGATGACCTAGTCTTGTATGGTAGCTCTTCTAGTGTCTCTGATATTAACAACAAACTCTCCTCCTGATTTTTGTAGTGTCCAAAGCTGGCTGACTACCAACAAACTTGTGCTAAATATAAAAAAAAACATAATCCATGCTTTTTGGATCTGCTCAAAAGCTTCAGTCCTGCAAAATGCTACTCTCGGAAACTGGTACTTGTGGCTCCCCTATTGAGAATATCGCAGTTTTCAGATACTTACGTTTTCTCCTGGACCAATCGATTGATTTTAACCTTCACTTCCAGACTACTTGTAAATCATCGAATATCAAAATTGGCATTGCCTATAAAACTAGTTATATGCTCACCCCTTCTGCCAAGATAGCCATTAGCCATTGATTGGGGCATTTTACTACCTGCCCTTACCTATGGTGTTCCCACCTATGCCGCTGTACTGAAGACCACACTTCATAAATGGGACACCACTTATAACAATATTTGTCAATATGCCTCCTCTTCCCCTCAGCTCAAGCATCACTGACAACTTTATAGTGATCTTGGGTGGCTCTCACCTTACTAACATACTAAAAGCCAGCAGAATAGGCCTGACAGTCTGTCGTGTCTGCTCAGTAGCCAGCTCCTATTGGGCGCTCACTCTCCCATGCCCCCAGCCCCAGAGAGGGTCGTCTTTGGCTTCAGTTTACCCATGCACCTGTCCCACACCTCTTGAAGCCTTTCACTGTGCCCTCCTCCACCAGACTCCCAGGCAATGCATTCCATGGCCCCACCACCCTCTCAGTGGAGTAATGTCTTCTACATTCTCCCCTGTAATTTCCCCCTTCCAGCTTCGACTCATACCCCCTGGTTGTGCCCCCTTTCTTTAGCCTGAACGTTTTTTGGCTCCACCCCTGTTTATCCCTTTCACATATTTGAAGACCCCTATCATGTCCCCCCTGTTTCTCCTCTCCTCCAATGAGTACAGCTCAAGTTCTTCCAGCCTTTCCTCATAGGTTCTCTCTCTCATGCCCTGAATCATCCTGGTTGCCCTCTTCTGGACCCTCTCCAGCAGTGCTATGTCCTTCTTGAGGTGAGGTCTCCAAAACTGCACGCAGTACTCGAGATGCGGCCTGACCAAGGCATTATACAGAGGGAGGATCACCTCCCTCCTCCTGGACGTAATTCCCCTGGCTATGCAGCCCAAAATCCTGGTTGCTTTTGCCGCAGATCTTCTGCAGTTTTCAGTGTTATTCATTTTAGTGTCTGCCACCCCCCCCAGATCCCTTTCACTCATTGTGGTTTGCAGTGAGACCCCCCCAGGGTGTATACATGACCTGGGTTTCTGACCCCCAGATGCAGCACCCTACACTTCCCTGGATTAAACCTCAGTCCCCACCTCCTTGACCACCACTCCAGGGTATCCAGGTCCCTCTGGACTGTCTCTCTCGCTTCGTCCCCATCTGCTAGTGCTCCCAGTTTTGAGTCATCCACAAAGGGAAACATCCCTACTCTAACCCCACTCCCCATATCAGAGACATAGGCATTGAACAGAAGTGGCCCCAGTACCGAACCTTGGGGAGCCCCACTGAAGACCTTTCTAGGGGAGGAGACTATCCCACCAACTACTACCCTCTGTGTTCACCCAACTGTCCTCCCACCCCATCCCCATCCCCCAGCTTTGTTAACAACCCAATGTGGGGTACTGAATCAAACGCCTTACTGAAGTCCAGGTATAGGACATCCACCAGTCTTTGTCGGTCCAGGGTCCCCATTACCCAGTCATAAAAATCTATGAGGTTGGTCTGATACGATCTCCCCGGGACAAAACCATACTGTTTGTCATCCAGGTGCCCCAACCTTTCCAGTTGCCTCCCGAGCTTCTCCTTGATGATGCCCTCCATTAGTTTGCCTACCACAGACGTTAGGCTGACAGGCCTGTAATTCCCCATCTCCTCCCTAGACCCCCCCTTTGTGGATAGGCACCACATGAGCCACCCTCCAGTCTTGAGGCACCCAACCTGTCTGCAGAGAGGCATTGAAGAGTGCAGCTAGTAGAGCTGCTAGTTAATCTGCCAGTTCCTTCATAACCCTTGGATGCAGCCCATCTGGTCCCGGTGCCTTATCAGTTTTTAGCGCCCGAAGGGCCTCCCTCACCCTGTCCTCTGTGATTTCTCCCTCCCAATCCACCCCCTCATTTAAGCACCCATCCCCTTCTAGGCTTGGCCTGCCCAGTACCCCAGCCTCTTCTGGTCCTCTAGACTCCATCTGACCTCTCTGCTCAACTGTCTCCCCTACCCGCCCATCAGGCTGAATGGATCCCCTGTCTCCCTCCATAAATATAGAGGCAAAGTACTCATTTAGCACCTCTGCCTGATCCCCCGCCTCCTGAGCCCATCCCTCCCTAGTCTTAATCCTGGAGATCTGTGCTCTCCCATTTCTCTTCTCCCCTATGTATCTATAGAATCCCTTTCCACCCCTCCAGATATCCCTAGCCAGGTTTTGCTCCATCCTCGTCTTGGCTCCCCTCACTACTCTGGTGACCCTCCTTGCTGTCAACTTGTAGTCGCCTCTCTTCCTGTCCCCCCTGGAGCGCTTAAAACATGCATAGGCAGCCTTTTTATCCCTCTCAGCCTCTTGCACCTCCCTGGTACACCAGCACAGCTTGTTGGCTCTACCATTCGTACACCTTACCCTTGTACACGAGCTAGTAGCCTCCTGCACCCCTTTCTTAATGGTCTCCTACAAGCTACCAACATCCATGTCTGGCCTGATCTTGTCCAAACTCCCAAGTAGAATCCTGCCCATGCCCACGAAGTCCACCCCCCTGAAGTCCACTACTACTGTATTAGAGCAGTTATCCTCCCTCCCAGACACAGCAGAAACCAGACCGTGGCATGGTCACCACCTGCCAGCAGGCAACCCACCTCCAGACCCTTTCTCTGGTCACTGTCTGCTAGGACAATGTCCAGTATCCTCCCGTCCCTAGTAGGTTCCCCACCTGCTGGACCAGGAAGGCATCCTGAAACACATCCATCAGTCTCTGCTCCCTGGCCACCGCGGATGTCAGTGTCCCAGTGTGCCCCCGGCATATTAAGGTCACCCACGACCACCATCCTACCCTTTCCACGGTCACAGTGCCCCTTGATGTTCTCAACTAATTTTTCCTCTAGGACATTGTCCATCATGGGGGGTTTGTATACCACCCTTATTTTCAATCTTTTACCTCCCATCGTTTGCAGGGTTACCCAAATTGCTTCCACCCCCCATCAGTCTACTCCACTCCACTAACCACTATGCCATTTTTGACTATCAGCACTATACTCCCTCCTCTTCCCTCTTCTCTATCCCTCCTGAATATTGTGTAGCCCTCCAAGTTTAGGTCCCAGTCATTCTTCAGGGTGGCCCATGTCTCAGTAATCACCACCACATCCACTGATCCCTCAGCCAGCATCGCCTGGAGCTCAGGCATTTTGTTGCCTATGCTCCTGGCATTGATCAGGACTGTCCTTCACCCCATCCCCCCTCCCCTCTCCAATGTCTCGGCCTTGCACAATCCCTATTCACCCTTTCCTGCACAGCTGTGGCTGTATTTACTTTGCAGTCACCTGCCCTATTTTCGCACCCTAGACCTAGAACCTCGAGCAGCCCCCCAGTTCCATTCCTTCACTTAACCCTCCCCCCTTTACAAGTTTAAACCCCACCTCTCGACTATGAATCCAGTGAGTTTTAGTTTTAAAATCTCCCTCCCCTCTAAGCTGAGGTGTGTCCTATCCCAGGCATATAACCCCTTGTCCTCCCATGTGTCTCCCCAGTCCCCAACCAGCCCATACCCTTCTGCCCTGCACCAGTCCCTGAGCCACTGGTTCACCCCTCTAACTTTATGCTTGGTCTCCCCGGATGCCCTAGGTATTAGTAGAATCTCCGAGAAGGAGATTGAGCATCCTATAGGGTGGCAGACCCTGGCCAGTTCCTGAAATCTCACCTGGATTTCCAGTTCACTGTTCCCCTCCAAGTCATTTGTGCCCAGATGTATTAGGAAATCTGGGGATCCCCACATTCCACTGCTAATGAATATAGCTGGAATTTGGCCTTGTGTACGGATAGGCCTGGGATACATTTAGCCTTGACTGGGCTGCTTTTTCCCTCTCCTACCCTCTCCCACTGGATGCCCCTGGTCATTTAGTCACCCAGCAGAATCACCTTCACCCCCCCCAATTTACTGGCCCTTTTGATCCCTTCCAGGCTCCTCCTTCTTTCATCAACCCCCAGCTTACTCCTCCCATCTCCTTCAGTCCAGGGATAACTAGTCTGTGCGTGCCCTACCATGCTCTTTCTGCTCCCTGCGGCTCCCAGTTTGCTCTTTTGCCCCCCCAACCTCATGAGGTGGCACTGATCCCCCCCCAGATCTCCCCCAGACTTCTCTTTCTGGGCCAGAACCACAGGTCCCCACCCAGACACCCTTCTACTGCTTCCATCCTTGCCTCCATCCCCCTCAGGTCTTGTATCCCCACCCTGTCTGGCATATTTCTCCCTACCCTCCCTTCCTCCCCCACCTCCCACCTCTTCCAATTCCTCCCGTCGACACTGACCTTTCTAGAGTACCCCCTACCCCTCTCCTTGGCTGACTTCCCCAACCTGAGTGTCTGCCCGATCCTATTTCTCCCCCTCCCCCAGCCTCATCCTGTTCTCCTCCACCCTTTTCCTCCCTCCAACCTAGGCTCATGTCCTCCTCCCCCTCCCTTTTGTGGATGTGGCCCTCCCTATCCCCCACCACCACCCCGACTTGCTGGCCAAACTCTCTCTGTCTGCCTGCTCCCTCCTGTTCCGCTACCTCTCCTGCCCCAACCCCCCGGCTTGCTGACCGACCCTCTCTGTCTGCCTGCTCCCTCCTGTTCGCTACCTCCTGCACTAACCCCCGGCTTGCTGACCAAGCCCTCTCTGTCTGCCTGCTCCTCCTGTTCCGCCTACCTCCTGCCCCAACCCCCCGGCTTGCTGGCCAAACTCTCTGTCTGCCTGCTCCCTCCTGTTCCGCTACTCTCTGCCCCCAACCCCCGCTTGCTGACCAAACCCTCTGTCCACCTGATCCCCTCCCGCCAGCCTCTTCCACCTCCTCTCCTAGATATAGCAAGGTGAATCGATTGCTAAGTGTGATGCTTGCCCCCGACTTGCTCTCTCCTACCCCCCTCCATCCTTTGATCACTCTGATCGGCCAACCTCCTATGAAGTGATTTCCATCTGTTGCTTGTATTGTGCCCCACCCCTCCAGAGTATCCATGTCCACCTGTTCCCTGGGGTATACCATAGTGGCCTTGACTCCTCTCGTGAGGTCCTTTCCACTCCGTTCCTCCCCAATCCTCCCCCTCATGCCTTCCAGCTTTCTTCTGATCCCCTCGACCTCCTCGCTAAGTCCTGTCAGCTGAAAACACCCTGGACACCCTCCAAACCTCAATGCCCAATTTAAGATTATTGCTGCCCCTCACCCTGTACACCCAATCACCCTACCCAAGATGCTCAGTTTAGCCATCCCCAAGTCCACCCTCATTTTGGTGTGAGCAGTACAACCCTCTAGCAGAACCAATTCAGGCAGTAGTACACAAGGACCTTAGCTGTTTGTCCCCTCTCCCAGCAGAATTCAGATTACAACAATTCTCCCTCTTTCCCTACAGCAGCCAGTTTTTCAGCCCCAGTTCTCAAGCAAAAATGTTGTCCACCCCAACAGTGATCAGTAGCAGTAAACAGTTCACACAGTTTGTCTACTCTCTCAACTGCAGACAGCGTAAAGCATATACAATTTTACAATCTGCTATAATATGCCCCCTTTGATAGCAGTAGACAATGTTGCCCAAACAGCCCAGCATACAGGACCTTTGTCCCCCAATCAGCTGCAACCAGTTCACCAGCCGTAGTATTAATCAGTTCACAGTTGTCATCTCCCTCAGCTGTAGGTAGCAGGTAGTCAATGGTGCCCAAGCAGGCAAAGCGTACAGTTCCCTTTTCCCCCAATCAGCAACAATCCAGATCACCCACTCTCAACTTGCCCTTCTCCAAGGCTCCACCCCCACCGACCATTTAATAGAGGTCGGGGCTGGGGTGGGTGGTGTGGAACAAAGAACAGCTCTCCTGGTTGTGACTGGGCTAATGGTCTTTATAGCCCAGTCGCACAGTCAAATATTCGCACCCTTAGCGCTGATTGGCCCCACTGCTCCTTTCTCTGTAGCAGCCGGCAGCTCTCCGCTAAACTCCCCTGCTCACTCTCATGCCGCCAATGTGGCTCCGGTCTGCCTGTCCTGCTCCTGCCAACAAAACTCCTTTTTCGACCACTGATGTGGTCGTGTTCTCTCCCGCCGCCGATGCAGCCCTGGATTGCCTGCCCAGACTCCCTCCAGTGAACATTTTCTGCTACTAGATGCTATGCCTTTGGCTGTCTTGTGAATAATATATAATATTATTAGGTCACAAACTCAGGTGGCTTTGGCTTCTATGCTGCTCCCCAAGGTATACTCCTATGGTTTGTGTTCTGCAGATAGATCTCTCCTCCATGTTTCGAGGTGCAATATTTCAAAAGGTTCCTATGCTTTCTCTCATTATGCCCCTCAGCTCTGGAACTCCCTCCCCCCTGACCATCCATCAGTCAGTCTCTCATACCTCATTTAAAAAGGAGCTCTGGCATTTTTTGGTTATGTCTGACCTCTGTTCATGCTTTGACCCCCTTGAACTCAATCTGGAGCACTGCTGACCTTGTCAGTTGTGTCCCTTCCCCTACTGCAATGCAGTTTACCCCCCCCACCCTCCTGTCATCACTCTTCTCTGACACGTTTACTATGCCTATCTATTGTCTCACCTTAAACTTGCACTTACTCACTGCCATGTATTATGTCCTGTTTGCTCCAATGACTACTGTACACTTTTATTTATGACTTTTATGTCCTTTGATACTGTAAGTAGGTATTTGACCTGCTCATTACTCTCTGATCTAGTGCCTGTAAGTATTGTATTTTGTTTCCCACATGTTACCTCTACCTTGTATTGTACTTGCTGTTATTATGTTGTGACATTGTGTTTGTACCCTCCCAGGTCATGCCTGAAAATAATCATATTTTGGCTAGCTCACTCACCCGGTAAACAAAAATAAATAAATGAGAGAGGCTCACCACTGGAGGAGGAGGAGGGGAGGATGGCGGGGCAAAGAAATAGTGCTTCTGAATGAGGCTGGAGGAACCTGGTTTAAATAGCCCATGGAAGGGGGGGTTGTCTGGTAGCTCCTGCCCACTGGACTGCAGGCATAGCCTTTTAGTTCAGTGGGCCTACACAACCTATGTGAGAAGTTATGCTTGTGCAACATTGTTGATCATCTGGAGGTAGCTGAATGAATGAGTGGTTTGACTGTAATATGTGGATACTATGGCCGTTCTCACTCCCTGTCCCCTATAGGACTACCACCTTGTCAGAGTACTGTGAGGAGGGTTCCGCCCCCAGATGTGCCATGGTAACATAATTCCTTTAGGCTAAAAGTACCTCTGGAGGAGCCCAAAAGAACTGCGAAACAGGTGGTGAACACAGAGACTGACTGGAGTAATGAATGACAGCTGAAGCTGGTGATGACTGATAGCAGGCAGAGACATGACTTCCAGAAGGAGAAAGGGAGTGGCAGGATGTAGGATAAAGCAAGCCACCAACTCCAACTCACAGCGAAAAACCTACTGTTAGGGTAAACATTACAATTAATATGTACAGTACATTATGGGTGGGATATTCAAAGCGGTTGCGCAAGGCGCAAGTGAGATGCGCCAGTGCAATGGTGGACATGCACCAATGAGCGATATTCAGCAGGCGGCAATGCGCGGCGTATGGTGATGCATGTCTGACTAATGAATGCAAAAGCAAGTGCAGGGGGCGTAACCATGAATAAGTTGCACAGTGCAATATACAATAGCAAGATGATGGTGCAAGCGTGGAGCAACAGGGACATGCGCGGAGCAAAGTTGAGCCCATAAAAGGATGGAGCAAGCAGGGGATGGAGGCTTGCACCCATGGGAGCAGGGTTGAGAGATGGAGAGAGAGAGACAGAGACAGAGAGAGACAGAGACAGAGAGAGGTCCAGTGGCCAGGTAGGACAGCAGCAGGGGTGCAGAACAGGCACAGAGGCAGGAAGTGCAATGGGCTGTGGGACAGGGAGTGCAACCCTGACTGTGCCTGTGAGCGTGAGTTAACCAGAGAGTGTGTGTGTGTGTGTGTGTGTGTGTGTGGGTCCCCAACACAGGAGTGCGCCCAGTGCAGGGGCCTAGGCAGCAGCACACAGCCGGGGTAGCCCAGGGCATCAGCCGTGGGGGGGGCAGGACAGGCCAGGCCATGGCCAGTGCAATATTCCAGATGGAGGCAGTAATGAGGGGTGTGAGGAGGTGGGAGGCTGAGTGGTGCGGCTGTGGAAGGGCCCAATGGCAGTATGCCCGGAACAGGTGGCACCGTGCCCGCACCACCTTGGAACAGTACAGTGACACCGAGATTGTGGGCCGGTATCACCTGAACCGGGCAATTCTGAGGCAGCTCTGTGAGCTGTGCAGTGATGAGATGCAGGCACCCACAAGACAGAGCCACGCCCTGTCTGTGGAGACCAAGGTCATGGCCGTAATGTGTCTGCTAGCCACAGGTACCTTCCAGAGACCAACAGGGGACACCACAGGCATAACCCAGTTGGCCACGTTGCGGCTCCTCACACAATTCCTCAATGCACTGCTGCCACATGCTGAGGAATACATCCACTTCCCCAGCACACAGGCGGACCGTACAGCAAACATGCAGGAGTTCCACAGGGTTGCACGTATGCCTGGTGTGCTAGGGGCCATTGACTGCACCCACGTAGGCATCCGCACACCACCGGGACTGGAGGGGGTGGCCTACATCAACAGGAAAGGCTACCCCAGTGTCAACTGCCAGGTGGTGTGCGATGCCAAGGGGCGCATAATCAATGTCTGTGCCATACACCCTGGAGGAGCACACAATGCCGTCATCTGGCACCAGTCTGCACTGTGCCACAGGTTTGAGAGTGGGAACATCCCCACCAGCCACCTAGTAGGTAAGTGTGCAGCTGGAATGGGCATTCCTGCCCAGCAGGGCAGGGTGTGGGGGGAGATGCTATGCTGGGGGCATAGGGGGGCTGTCTGTGTAGCCGGGGGGGCAGCCACACAGACCACATTGCTAACCCATCATGTCCCCACACAGGTGACAGCGGATACCCACTCCAGCTCTGGCTGCTCACCCTGTACCGGTGCCCATCAACCCCAGCACAGGAGAGATTCAACGAGGCACATGCCAGCACACGGGACATCATCGAGCGTGTGTTTGGACTGCTGAAGGCATGGTTCCGTTGCCTGCACAGGTCTGGCAGTGCTGTACAGTACAGCCCCTCAAAGGCCTGTGGTCTATTCCTGGCCTGCTGTGTGCTACACAACATGGCCACTGACCGTGGGATAGCCGTCGAGGTCGAAGACGGGAACAGCAGTGGGTACGACGCGGACACCAGGCCACATGGTGGTGGGCAGCCCCCGCGGACGATGGGAACCCTGGCTGCACAGGATGGCCCAGCAGCACCAGGACAGCATCGCAGAGGAGCACTACGGTGCACGCAGGTAGGTGAACGTGACCACACACATGTCCCAGGGACCAGGGCACAGTATACAGGCATGCCAGGCTGGGCCCCACAACAGATACGGCTGGAGGGCAGCGTTGACAGAAAGGGACAAGACACCGTGGAAGCACCCCATATGGCACTGCGGACCCCACCCACACGGCCCCACACACCTCCACACACGTAAGCACAGTCACACGGGCACACACACACACACACACACACACACACACACACACACCCTGAAGCCACCAATGGGTGTGTGTCAGATGCTGAACACCAGTGCACAGTGGCAGCCGGTGATGTGATGGCATCATCATGCACATGCCACGGTGGCCAGCGGCTGGGTGGGCGTGCACAGGGTGGGCATATTGCATGGTTCATGGACCGCTTGGCCCAGGTATGCACTCACCACACCACTGTGCATACAGGGCTGCGGCAGGCAGCGGACAGGGAGGGAGGTGGATCATGACTGCTGCACAGTTGCATGGCCACCACGGACACGTGGATGGCCCTGCCAAGGCCGCCCAGCAGACTCAGGCTGAGTGACGGCCACAGGGGGTGTCACAGACAGTCCCCCAGATGTGACGCTGCAGAAATGCACCGGTCCCTTGCAGGCTTCTGCAGGCCCCCGGAAGGCCCGCTCCAGTCATGCCCGGAATGCCCACAGCGGATCCCGGTGACGATAATGCTGGGGTCGCACGACGCCGGGACCGAGGGGTGGAGAATGCACTCCGCGGTGACTGCTGTGGATGGCCCTGCACCAGGGTGGCCAGTGGTGCTAGGCTGGCTGTGACTGCAGTGGTGAGCCAATCCAGGCATGTGGTCATGTCCTCCCGCATGTGTGTGGCCTCAGCCAGGAGCTGCTCAAAGTCCTGGTTACGCCACCCTGCAGACTGGCGCAGCTCAGTGCGGGGTGCACTCACCCCTGCCACGACCAGCATCTGTTGCTCCACGGATGCCCAGAGCAGACGGGTGTGGTCGGTCAGAGGGTCGGCGCCCTGGGTGGCTTGGGTGTTGTGCCGACCCACGGGAGTTGCGCGGCCCCACGGCATGGCCCCCCGTGCAGGTGAGGGCTGCAAAGCGGGGCCCCCTTGGGCCTGTACTGTCTGCAGTGCAATGGCAGTGGCCACTGCACCCGGACCCCCCTAGGCACCATCCTGCTGCTCCTCTGGCTGCTGTGCACGTGATGGCACCGGGGAGGCTGCACCACCACCGCCACACAGTATGGTCTGCACCGCAGGTACGTTGTCCACCGCCTCACCAGGTGGTGTGGCTGGAGGGTTGACAAGCACCACCTGGGCACCATCAGCACTGCTGTGTCCGGTGCATGGTAGGGGTGCCTCCCCCTGGTCGGCATCACCACTGTCCAGGATAGTGGTCATGTCGTCATCAGACCCGGACCCCGCCCTGATCAGTGTCTCAGCATACTGGCCGCCATGGCTGGCATCCTGCTGAAACACTGCCTGGGCTTCGTCCGCACCCACACCACAGGCATCCGGTCGGACAGTGGGGAAGACCCGGCAGCAGTCCAGACCCCGGACACCAGTGGAGGTGGATGGGCACTCCTCTAGGTCCACATCAGCCCCCAAGGTGGGCACCACCACCCCTGCAGCTGCACGCAGGTGCTCATGATCTGTAAGGGAACACATACACGTTAGTGCTGCCACCACACACCCCAGCCCCCTTGCACCCCTCACCCCCATCCCCATGCGCCACTGTACCTACCATGCAGCGATGGGCTTCCCCCTGAATGGAATCCACTGCCGGGAACACCCCCCACAGCACTGCACTGCATGGTCACCACCACCAGCTCCTACTGCGGTGTCAGCTGTGGCACCTCAGGCTGTCCACCGCCCATGGCAGCACGTGCAGCACGGATGGCAGCCACCTTCTCCTTTATCCGACTCCGATCCGTGCCAACCTTTTTCTTGCACTCCTGTACTGACCTCTGATGGCTGCCCTGCAGGTTCACAACCCTGGCCACTCCTCCTGCTGCATCCGCCCTGGCCTGTAGGTGCCTGTGAGCCACTCAGAAGGGGCCCTGGTCCAGGTATCGCCAAACAGGGCATCGACTCTGCCTCTGTGAAATTAGGCCTGTGCCCATGCAGGCCCCTGCTCCTCAACCTCCTCGTGCACCGACATGCTCACTCCTGTGGGTGAGGACATGTGGTTAGTGCTGGCTGCCACACACGAGGCGCCCCCCCCCAAATCCTCTGTCCCGACATGCCCACTGCCTGGCATCTTACCTGTGAAGGATGCAATACTGGTCTGGTGCCTGTGCAGTCCCATGGCACCTTTATAGTGCATCACATGCAAATGAGGGAATGCGCAACTGTAATGAGATGCAAATGCCTCCGATGAGCCACGGATATGTTACATAGATACATAGATACATAGACAGTGTCGGCAGATAAGGGCCTATGGCCCACCTAGTCTGCCCATTTGAGCTTGTAAGTTAAGTTTGTTTTCCTAGAAGTCTATTTCCCCTTACCCCTGACCTCTAGAATTCCTTTATGTCTATCCCATGCATTCTTAAATCCTGTGATTGTTTCAGTCCCCACCACTTCCTCTGGCAGGGTGTTCCACTTGTCCACCACCCGTTCTGTGAAGAAATTCTTTCTCATGTTTCCTCTGAATCGTCCTCCCTCCAACTTCATCCCATGCCCTCTAGTCCTGAAACATCTTTTTCGCTTAAAAATAGTGTTTTCCTGCACCCTGTTCCTCTCTGTAAGATACTTGTATGTCTCTACCATATCCCCTCTCTCCCTCCTCTCCTCCAGGGAGTACATGTTCAGTTCCTTCAACCTGTCTTCATAGGACTTGTGATGCAACCCATGCATCATCTTTGTTGCCCTCCTCTGAACCTTCTCTACCCTGTCTATGTCCTTACATAGGTATGGTCTCCAGAACTGTACACTGTACTCCAGGTGGGGCCTCACTAGTGTCATGTATAGCGGAATTATGACCTCCTTTCCTGCTGGTGATGCCCCTGCCTATACATCCCAGCATCCTATTTGCTTTACCTGATGCCTTTTCACACTGTTTCCTACCTTGAGGTCATCAGAGATGACAACCCCAAGATCCCTTTCCTGCTTGGTGCATGCTATATCCTCACCCCCAACTGATATATTGTGCCAGGTTTTTGTGCCCATATGCATTATCTTGCACTTCTTTGCATTGAATTTCAACTGCCAAACCCTTGACCATTCTTCAAGTTTCTGCAGGTCCTTCTCATTCTGTCTACACCCTCTGGTGTGTCTACTCTGTTACAGAGCTTTGTGTCATCAGCGAACAGTGAAATTCTGCCTTCTAGATCCTGTGCAATGTCACTGATGAAGATGTTGAATAGGACTGGTCCCAGCACTGATCCCTGTGGTACCCCACTGGTCACTCTTCCCTCTGTGGAGTGACAGCCATTTACCACCACCCTCTGTGTCCTGCCACCCAGCCAGTTACCTACCCACCACACTACTGTCCTGCCCACACCCATATTCCCAGTTTGTGTAATAGTCTTCTATGTGGCACAGTGTCAAAGGCCTTGCTGAAGTCCAGATAGGCCATGTCCACTGCCCTCCCCTGATCCACCTCCCTAGTCACCCAGTCAAAAATTTAATGAGGTTGGTCTGACATGACCTCCCCCTGGTGAAACCATGCTGCCTTGGGTCCTGTAGTCCATTGACAACCAGATGTTCCACCAATCTCTCCTTCAGTAGTGCTTCCATGATCTTTCCCACTACCGAGGTGAGGCTGACTGGTCTGTAGTTCCCTGCTTCCTCTTTGTTCCCACTTTTGATAAGGGGACTACATCTGCTGTCCTCCAGTCTTTGGGTACCTCGCCTGTTTCCAGTGATTGGCTGAACAGGATAGCCAGAGGTTCAGCCACCACCTCTCTTAGTTCTTTAAGGACCCTGGGTGCACCCATCTGGCCCCATTGTTTTATCAACTCTTATTACTTCCAGTTCCTTCAGGACCCTTTCTCGTGTAAAGGACTTGTGTCCATTCTGCACCATTCTCACCCCTTGTACTCCCTTCAGACCCATTACCCCTCTTCCTTAGTAAAGACTGAGCAGAAATACCTGTTCAATATGTCAGCTTTACTGTTGTCATCCTCCACGCTCCCATCCTCCCCTTCAGTCTCACTATCCCTCCCTTTGTCTTCTTTTTTCACTTATGTACCTGTAAAGGTTTTGTCCCCTTTAACCACTGATTTTGCAATGTGTTCTTCTGTCTGAGCTTTGGCTTCCCTTACTGACTTCCCTGCCTCCCTTTGTTTCTCCTGGTACTTCTCCTATCCCTTCTGCCTGTGTCTTTTTGTATTGCCTGAATGCAATCTTTTGGCTTTCACTTTCTTTGCTACCTCTTTGGAAACCATAATGGTCTCTCTTTCTTTTCCTCTTGCTAACCTGCTTAATGCATAATTCTGTTGTTCTTATAATCCCCATTTTAAATACTGCCCACTGTTCCTCAATCCCTGATTCCTGTCCCATTCCCTTAATGCCTCTTTCAAGCATCTCCCATTTTCCCAAAGTCTGCCCTCCTAAAATCCAGGATACGTGTTTTGTGTGGTTTGGTTCTGCTCTTTCTGTGATTTCAAACCACAATGACTGGTGGTCACTGTTACCCAGGTGCTCCCCACTGTTACCCCCATCACATTGTCCCTGTTTGTGAGCACAAGGTCCAGTATTGCCGCTGCCAAGTTGGTTCCATGACCAGTTGCTTGAGGAAGGCACCCTGAAGGGAGTCCAGGATAAATCTGCTCCTAGTTGATGCTGCTGCTGGGATGCTCCTGTCCACGTCTGGTATATTAAGTCTCCAACCAGTACTACTCACCTCTTGTCTGCCATCCTTGGATGGCTAGCATCAGCTCTCTATCTGTTTCTTCCTCCTGGGCTGGTGGTCTATAGACCACACCTGTGCGGATGGCTGGTCCCATTTTCCTTTCCAGCTTAACCCACAGTATCTCTCCCCCATTTTGTTCCTCCTGGATCTGTGTGGCCCTTATGTCATTTTTCACATACAGTGCCACCTCCTCCCTTCCTGCCTGCTCTGTCCCTTCTGAATATGTTGTAGCCAGGTATGGCCATCTCCCAGTCATGGTTATCATTACACCAGGTTTCAGTGATGGCCACAATGTCCAGGTCTGACTGTACCATGACAGCCTCCAGATCTTCCATCTTGTTGCTAAGGCTCCTGGCATTTGCACACATGGCTTTCCATGATTTGACCTCCTAGACTGCTTCACTGTTCTACTCCAGCCCTTCCTTGGTTGTCATTTATCCCTGGTTCTCCTTGCTGTCTGCCCTTCTGCTGAATTTTGCCCTTTTGCTTATCCACCTTGGACACTAATCTCCATCTTTTGCATACTGCTTTGCAGAGATAGCCACCCTCTGGTTCACTGGTTCCACTACTAGCTGTGGGGGTGAGCAAGTAGGTACCGTCCTGGCCTGCCACCCTTTGCTAGTTTAAATGCTTGTCAATGTAGCATTTAAACTTATCATTGAGTGCTTGATTCCCTCCAGGATGGATGCAGGCCATCAGGCTTGAACAAACCTCCATCCTCCAGGTGGGTCCCCAGTCACCAATGAATCCAAACCCTCCTCACAACACCAGTTCTTCAACCATGAGTTAAAGTTCCTGGTGCATGCACTCCATGCTCTCCTTGCCTCTCACAGGTAGTACTTCTGAGAAAGTGACAGAAGTAGCTACTTGCTTGAGACCCCTCCCAGTTTCCTAAACTCTTCCTGAACTTCCTTTGGCCCCCATTTGCCAAGTCATTAGTACCTAGGTGGATAATGACATCCAGCTCACCCTCCTGTCTTGCCTTCCCAGTGATCCCCAGTATCTTCCTTCCATCCTCCATGCCGTGGCACCTGGTAGGCACCTCACCTCCCTGTCCTCCCTCCTGTGTTCCTAGCTGGATCCTCTTATGATGGAGTCCCCACCAGGATTCGCTTCCTCCTCCTCTGGGGTCCACTGCTTCCCCCACTGAGGTCACCTCCTTGCCTAACCTCCACATCCTTTCCTTCCACTTCCCTGGGTACCTCTATTTGGTTGTCCTCATTTGCCAGTGTGGCATATGAGTTCTTGAGAGGAATAGGATCTGGGATGTGCCTCTGCCTGACTGCTCTAACCCTCCCTGAGCAGCTCATCTGCATGTGCCGGCTGAATATCGCGGAATTGCACATGGCGCATTAGAGATGCACATGTTCAAGCCATGGAAAACTGTATGACATGTGCAGTCCACTTGGCACAGCGCATGCGCGAACTGACGCCACGTATGTGGGTAGCACATCCTACGTACAGTGCGTTATACGCGGCACGACACTCTGCCGCTATTGGGCATGTGGTGCACGTGCACTGTACACTCTACAGTGCCCGTGGGCCATTGGCGCATGGCCCATGGGGCACACTAGACCCTATAGCGCACCATGCCTTCTGTGCCCTGTTGCACTGCCGCGCACAGTGCGCGTGCCGACCTTTGACCCCTACATGTGTCCCTTGACCCTCGGGTGCCTGTGGCACATGCTAGCGCTAACCCAACTGTATTGCGCAGCGATGAGACATGCGCGACTGGGGATGGCTGCGCATCACCAGGCGAGTCGCACACCCAACGTACGTGGATCTCGTGAGCTCCTGGGTGCCATTTTGTCTCAGCGGTGCAGATTGCAGCATGCCTCACAGAAGCACAGCAAGGGCGCCCAATTGGAGCCAGGTCGAGCTGGTGAACCTGGTGGCACTAGTGAAGCCCCATGTTGGCACCCTGTATGGGCAGGTGCCCCTGGACAGGCCATGCACCGAGGTGTGGCAGGGGGTGGCCAAGGGTTTAGAGGAGGCCACTGGGTCACGATGAAGCGGGTAGTGGGGAGCAGTGCCGCCACAGGTATGGGGACCTGCGATGGAGGGATCCGGACTGGTTAAGAACCTTGCAGGCACGCGTCTGGAGGGGCGCCATGCCACGGCCAGGTGAGTGCACATTTCCACGACTGTGCCTTGTTGGTGTTCTGTGGGGTGCCAGTGGGTGTCACACTGTGCTGCCGGGGGTTGGGGGCTGTGACTGGGAATGATGCCGGCCGTGGCAGTGCACCATAGGTGTGCTGTGCCAAGACAACGCCACTGTGGAGGGACAAGGGGTATACTGTGCTGGAGGGGGGGGTGTGTGGGTTGCTTTCTGGTGCTGATATCTGCCTCTCACTGTCTCACTACTAGGCCCTGAAGATTGGCGCAGAGCGAGGATGGTGGAAGCCGCTGCCGGACGGCAGCAGGCCAACGGTGGCGCACAGGCGAGGGCTGCTGGCCACGCGGGAGGTGCTGGTGGACAGGTGACAGTCATGCTGCAGCATGCAGGTAGGCACTCTGTCGGTGTACATTGTTGTGTGGGGTTGGGGTGGGCCACAGCCCTCCGTGCACATGGCCATCACAGCCATGCATCGCCGGCGTGGTCCATTGCACCATGCCGCGCCTTATGAACGTGTGTCTGGCTGCTGTGGGTGGGCTGTGGGTGCATCCGGGTCCCAGCCAGGCCACTGCCTCCCCCCCAATGGTCATTTGCCTGGCAGCCATGGTTATGGCATGCTGCGCATGGCTGGTGGTGGTGTGTAGTGCTGTGCATGGCTGTGGATGGTCAGAATGGCGGCTCGTGTGGGCACACATGCTGCAGGTGGCTGTGTGCCTACTACAGGGCACATGTCACCGCTGTCCGCTGCACACAGTGGATGGGCTACAGTCGTATGGGTGTGCACTCATCCTTGTCCCCTTCTTTGTCCTAGGTGTCCATCACATAGATGTCCACACCAGGCTGCTTGAGAGGATCCTGAGGGTCACCACAGCCACCCTTGCAGTAGCCTGCATCATAACGCAGGCCCTGTTCAGGCCACAGAGGCGACAACGGCCAAGTCGCAGGTAGAGCATGAATGTCACATGGGGCCCGTTGGCCTGAATCACCCTCCCTTCCCCTGACCCCCCTTCCCTTCCTCCATTGTACCCTGCCTAGCCATGTCCCCTGTTCCCCCAACCCCCTTCCCCAGCCTACCTTCTTGATTGTGGCCTCCCCCTTACCTGCCCCCTATCCCTGTTCCCCTGTATATAGTTTCTGTTATTTGTTACTTTTAATACACTTCTATTTTGGTAGCCATCCATATCCATGTCTGCTTTGCAGCTGGTGTATGGAGCCCTGCTGCAGTGGTGTGCATGGTTGCTGTGTGGTATGTCTGGGGTCGACTGGGGCTTGTGTCTGGTGGTCTGTGCCCAGTGGCCGGTGTGTGTGCCCTGGGGCATACGTGTGTTCCATGCTGGGCTGTGTGGCCTGTGTGTTGTGTGCTGTCGGCATGTGTGTTGCCAGCTATGGTCCCGGTTGCATGTCCGATGCCGTCCTGTGGGTGTTGCCTGTGGCTGCCTGCCAGTGGTCATTGGTGTCATGCCACCCCCATGCACTGCTGTGGTTCACGTGGTCAGGGCCTACTGCCGTGTGCCTGCCTTGCCTCCCTCCTGACATCCCCTGCACCCTGGTGGCAGTGTGTCCTGCTCTTGTGGCCTGCTCCACACTGTGCCGGGTGCCCTGTGCTATGGCCCATGCGCCTCTGTCCCTTGGCCAGCCTGTGTTGTGCTCTTGCACTTCCTGCCTTGCTTCGTTGCGCAGCCCAGGTTGCGCGATGGTGCCTGCTGACTTGCTCTCTGGCGCAGCCCTTGTTGCATGATGGCGCATCCCTGCGATATTCAGCCGTCTTGCGCTGTCACTTGCCATTGTGCTCAGCCTTTGAATATCACGTTGGATGCACACTGGCACAGTCTACATGTGCTGCGTGGCTGTTGCGCCTGCCTCTGGCGCATTTCTGAATATCCCACCCTATGAGTCTGTGGCACTCAGGAGCAAAAAAAAAAAATACTCTGTGGATGAAATCTCTTGAGAGCCATGGCCATCTCTATCAGCATGGGTACTTATTATTGTGACAGCTCATCTTGCTAATTTGGAGTTTTAATTAGGGGCAGTTTTTAGAGGGAAAGCTTTCTCTCTATCCCTCTACTTGGATAATGCTATGGGGTGTTGCAAGTCGATCTCTGTAGCTCTAAGTTCCCTGTGAAGGAGGGCCATCCCTCAAATCATGAAATAAGGAAAGTAGTGACTGTTAAAAGCCTATCTCCCAGCCTTAAGACCATGAGGATGCCTAACTTTGACTGGAAACTAAAGGAAGTGGATTCAGAATGAGACTAGGTGGGCATTAGGCAGAGGCAGAGAGACTGTCTTTCAGAGGTGCTTCTGACATGGTCTGCACAGCTAAAGGAGCCCCTGTGGACTTAGGCCTCCACCCTCTGGCATCTGGAGTCTTTAAATGCTACCCCATGAGGTGCTGCTGCTGCCCGAAGGTCTGCATGGCGAAAGCTTCCCTTGGAGTGTTGGACCTCACCACCTGGTGGGACTGGCCTACAGAGAAGGCCCCTGCCCAACACGAGGGACTCACCCTCAACATACGGACTTCAAGGAGAGTGAGAGCATATCTACCCACAGAGCAAGCCCTGAGGGCAAGATTCTGACTTGATGATGACTGCTGAACTGAATGACTGATGTGGATGAAAAGTGCAGTGACTGAAACGTACTGGAAACTGAGCGTACATCAAAGGTCAAAATGATTGGTAAAACCCAGCCTCAAGCTGGGTTGGGGGTGTCTCAAGATATGGTAGGTTGGACTAGGGGGGGCAAGGTGCAGACTAGATGGGCCGTGGAGCCCTTTTCTGCTGTCACCTTCTGTGATTCTGTGAAGCAGGAAAGTCTGGGAGCAGTGTTTATTTATTTCGTTTTTGTTTACTGGGTATGATACGCTAGGCAAACATCTGCCTATTTTCAGGCATGACCCAGGAGATTATAATACAATTCAATACAAAACAATACTAAGACTAAGGTGATAAATGCTGCAGCAGACTGACTAAGTAAAACTAACTGAAGTGACAGCAGGAGTGGGAGCGTCCACCTTGCTAGGAAGCTAGGTAAAATACATTGAGGGCAATGCAGTGAAACTAAGGGAGGTTTACATGGCTTGGTATGAACAGCAAATAGAAAAGATTGAGACAGCACAAACCCAAACAGCAGAATGACATAGGTAGGACATACTGTGGAAACTAGTAAGCACACCGAGAACCAAAACAGAAAGACAGGATTACATAAGAACATGAGTGTAGCAGGATTAGCTAACCGAGAGGAAAGAAGGAAGCACAAGCTATGGCCAAAAAAGGCAGAAAAATAAAATACTAACCTAGAAGCTGCTAAAGGCACAAACCAAGCAGAAAGCCCAAAAATGCAGAGGAAAGTGGCAGATGGACACAGGGAGAAGGGGGTGGCAGAACCCAGCAGAGTATCCAACTGCAGCAAAGAAACACTGCTTTCAAAAGAGGCTGGAGGAAACTGGCTTAACTAGCTCATGGAAGAGGGTATGTTTGGTAGCTCCCACCCAGCGAACTGCAGACATAGCCTTTTAGAGAATAATTGAAGAACTGTGAATATGAGTCTTGAAGCAAAATTAGTATACTTCAAACTCAGATTCCTTTTAAATACATCGAGTCCAAGTAACAACATATTCTAAATCAGATTTGTTAAATAGTACTCTTAAAGTAAGATATGTTTGCTGGCCCAGTGGCATGAAGGGCTAAGGTTTTGAACACTTTACCCCCTGCCATGCCAGTGACCAGTGTTTGGGAATCAGCATGGGTTGCTGGTGTCTGAGCTGGGGGTTGGAGAGGACTGAGTGCCCCAGAGAGGGGTGGCCAGCTGTCTTGGTCCATGACTGCCGCTGGGTGGTGGCCTGGAGACAGTGCAGGCTTGAACAACTCGAGGGGGCTGCAGCTATGCAGGATGTGTGCACCTCCATGCAGATGTACGGGCTCTGTAGCAAGGGATGGGAACAGAAAACAGAAAATGGGAGGACAGGCAATATGAATCCCTGCCCACCTCCCTGGGGCCCACTCTGCCATTACGATCTGGGGGCGTATCTGGATCTGTTCACCCAGGGGGGTGGATGACCCTCCCCCTCCCGATCCTGTTGCAGTGGTGCAGTGAGAATCCAGGGGAGGTGAGCACCCCTCAGATCTGGAAGAGGTGGAAACTGGTTGCAGGACATGGGGATGGGGCTGAAGAGTCACCCATTCACTCACAGAGCAGAAAAATCCTTTATGGGAAAAGAAAAATATGTTTGATATTATGGGAAAAATTTTATTTCGAAGTATAAAACTAGATTCCTCTATTTTCCTTGCCTTTGCAATGTATTTTTTGGAGATTTATCCGGGAAAGGTAACTCACAATAATTGGAGAATAATATTAATGTTCTGCTTTCTCAGTTCACCTGTTGAATATTATGTTTATTTAAGTGCATTAACGGAAATAATATTGTCCTAAAAAGCTTTTGTTATTAAGAAAATAGACTGAATAATATTTTATTTAACTTCATTGGATTTTTGTCTTTGATTTAAAAACGTTCCCGGGTGTTTCAAATTCCCATTTTTCTGATGCATCCAAAAAATTTTCAAGGCTGTTTTCTGGTAGAAATACATTCTTAAATATATGGAACCGTTACTAGAATAATGATTTATCCTGTTACATCATGTCCAGCTAAGAACAGATAGACTGGTAGTGAGGAAATTAACTCCCACAATTGCAGCCATTGGCATCATTCAAGGCACTTTACATAGATGTTGGTCTTTAGTTACCCTGTTTCTTTTACATGAATGTCCTTGTCATTCGGCATCTACTTTTGAATTGCTTGAATAGCTTTCTGTCACATTTTATCTTTTATTGAGATTTCTCATTTCTTTTTTGTCCTGAGACGACATCTCTGAAACTGCAACTTTTAAAGCAGATCTAACTAAAAGAAGCATTACAGCCCCTATATTTCTTTCTTTTGCTATATTTACAACCATATTCTATATCTATCAAAAAGTTTTACTGAAGAGCTACCAGTGGCGCTGAAGGTTGAGGCGCTGATGTCACACTGCTGCTTCACGCCATGCACTCCATGTTCGTGACGGACTCAGGTCACTGGGGTCAGCTGGGGAGAAGGATCAAGCACCCAACGGCTGCTCTCCTTCTCTGGTGAGAGGTGAGATGCTTGCCTGCCACTATACCACCACCACCTGGTAGACCATGGGTGGTGCTGGTGCGGCTAGGGGAAGACAGATACACAGGGGAGGGACCGATGTTGGCAGAGGACCAGAGCGGAGGCATGTCTCAGCATGCCTCTATCTCATTGGTCCTCCATTAGCACCAACGCTGATGGGGTGGATCAGAAAAAGGAAATACCTTGCAACCGATCCAGGCGAAGGGCTCCCACACCAGAGGTGACCATGAAGGAACTGAGGAGGAGCTTTGGTTGCACACTCCCTTGAGGATTTAGAGGAGAGGGGGACTCTTTTGCCCCACCTGGGGGGGTCAACCAGGTCTCTAGAGGTATGTACTGGAGCGGAGCACCTATTGGAGCTTCCTCCTGGTCCATGTGGGGCCTTGGAGGTGCATTGGGATGTGTACTGGGCAAAAAATTATGAATTTGACATGGGGTCACTGAAACACCAAGGAACGTCCTGAACAAGTTCTGTGAAAGCCTGCATTTCTAGGCTGGAAATTAATACAGGTTTATTCCAATAGTTTCTGACATGCAATGGACTCATTAACTTAGAAATTATGTAAATATATATCTATATATATATTTTTTTTTCCTTAAGTATATTACCTGTAAACACCCTATGGGTAACAGGACTTGCCATATGTCTTAAAATTTACAGTGTATATACAGTATTATATTGTACTTAGTTTTTTTTCTTATCAATGCATTTTTTCTTTTCTTTAAGGCATGCTGTATTATATGAAATGTACAATTTCCTTTGTGTATATTGTATTCATGTGTTTAAACATATTTTACTAGACAAGCAAGCAGAGCCCAGAAGACTCGTTTCCAGTTGCAACCTGGGAGGGGGAAGAGGGTAGAAAGGTCATAGGAAAGAATACATTACCCACAAGGGTTCTTGAAAGCAGCAATAGTACATGAGACAAAATACAAGAATACATTCTTCCACATGGAAGCTTACCAAAAAAAAAAAAGCAGTAGTGCCATGATTCAAAGCAAATACATACAAGGTGCAAATAATGAGGCAGGGGCAATTTGTGCCTTTACAATAAAGACACACGTTATCTGCAGGGTATGTAACTTATGTCACGTACAACAGGCAATGTGCCAGTAGGCTTGGGTTTCAGAAGATGCAGTTCATAATAGCAGTGGTAGGTTGTATTAGTACCCCTGAGGTTCAGATAGAAATATAAATGAATGAGGAGAAATGATGATAAAAAAAGGAGTCATAGTTGCACTCTCCTTTCTCAATTTCAGCAACACTCTATGATTTAGTGGAAATGGAAGAAATACATACAAAAACCTGTTCTTCCTGGATAGCGCCAATGTATCCTGTGGAACTGCCCCACGGGGGAGGGGGGCAGGCAACAGAACTGGGGTCGCTTTCTATTTTCCCATAAGGCAAATATGATCTATTTCTAGTGCACCCCATCTCTGAAACACTAGCGGCCCTATTTTAGAACGTGGACGTAGGGCTAGCATCAAGCGCTGCATCCGCCGCAAAGTTTGTTGTAGCTGCGCCTAATGGTTTGCTGTATCTTGCCCCCAGTTTCAGTATGTTTGGTGCAGCTGTGACAATCTACTCACTTTACAGTGGCATGCACCAAAGGTTTGGTGCAAGTCCCGTAAAACTGCAGCACCAATGCTGCAAATGTAGGCCGGGGGAGCAGGTCTACGTCCTGCATTCAGTGCATGGGACTGCGGCAGGGAGTCGCAGCTGAGTTGTTTGTGGAATTAGAATTGCCGCAGTGCTTGCCGCAAGTCATCACTTGGGTCTAGCCCCCGCTGCAAGTCCCCTGCAGAGATCTACAGCCGTCTGAAAATTGGGCCCTAACTTCAGAACCCCTTTGCACAGAGACCATTTGCAGGTTATATGTCCTGTCCTGCTGAGTGAATCTGCGTGTACATTCTCCTTTCCTGCTAGGTGTACTGCAGAGTTTTACATTCTGAATGTAAGTATGGTTCCAGGTCCTCCTTGCCTATGAACAGAGTTTTGATGACCTGGTCCCCCCCCCCCATTTGTGTAATACATGGTTGTTGTGTTTCTGTCTATATCAGGACTGTCTGATCCTGTAACAGGGAGGAGAATGTCTTCAAGGAAAGAACCACTGCTCTGAATTCCAACAGGTTAATGTGCACTTTTTGTTTCCCAAGGGGATAAAATTCCATTTACTGTTTTACCCCAATGTCTGCCCCATCCTAGCAGGGACACATCTGTAGTTAGAATGTTTGTAGGAAGAAGACTAAATGAATACTCTTTCTGAGTTTTCCTACCTCTTTTCGCCGCTTTAGTGCTTGTATCAACTTATTTGATGTACTGGTACCTTTTTCTGTAATGGTGCACTTCATTGGTGCCGGTGCCTTCGGGGGCGATACTGGACATCCCTCATATGTAACCTGGCTCACAGCACCACTGCTGTGGTAGACGCCAAGTGGCCCAGATGTTTTAAGAATTCCTGTGCATTCCTTGGTTGACCTGCCTGGAATGCGTTTGCATACTGAATCAGGGCTTCTGCCCTTAACAGAAGCAGGAATATTTTGCAGAGTTCTGTGTTCAGCTTTGCACCTATGAACTCCAGGAGCTGCCTGGGCTCCAGTTTCACATTTTCTAAGTTGAGAAACTTCAGCACCTTTGTACAGCTTTGATGTTTAAACAAGCCACACCATGTCTCATTTGAATCCCCATCCCACCTTTATATCCAACATATTATTTAGCTCTGTTTTCACTGACCTGCAGAAGAGAACATATCTCTCGAAAGCTAGTCTCAAAAACACTTTTGTTAGTCCAACAAAAGATATAAACTGTAACATATTTTTTTTCTTCTACATCATTGGCTGGATTAACACAGCCACCACATTTCTTAGTCAAATTCTAAGACATGCAAATCTTCTGGCAGACGCTGACTTTGCTGCTACCCGTTATGCAGTATCATGCACAATGACAGCCATCTGGAACTGGTATGTAGCAGCTTCCAAACCAGCCTTCATTTTATGTGCTAGATGTTTTTTTTCTTGGGGTTCTAAGCCTTCACATAGAGGCAACATTTTATTCTATAATACCTTAGGATAATGTGCAGAGTAACTCAGTAGGAGGCCTGCCTCAACAGTAAAGAAGAGGGGAACTAGGTGAAGACACCGAAAACAAACACAGCGCGGTCAAAAACCGTACAGGAAAAATGCCGCAATCAATGGTAGTGCTCAGTAAAAACACTTAGTGCTACCATAATGCCACAACGAAAGGCTACCCGGATCTATAAATAATCACCTCTGGGGGGGTCAGCTCGGGGATGGGGAGGAAACTCAGGGGGGAGGCAACTAGGTGACAGGGAGGAATAGTGGAGGGGATCATTGAAGAGGGGCAGGAGGAACCCAGGAAGACAACTGGGGGTGGGGGGGCCAAAAGTGCAGGGTAGGCGGCAGAAACAGTGAAGATGTAAGTAGGGAGGGTGGTGAGAAAAAAAAAGCAAAGAAAATCAGTTGTCCTGGGACCGGGAGTCAAACCCCAGTTCAATAATATTCCACCGACCTCCACTGCCAGTGGCCCTACCATCTATACCGCAGCAGCTGCTCAGCACCACACTGCCCCGCAGACACTTTATCTCCCCCAACCCCAATGGCCAACAGCTGCAGGGACAGTGCTAATGTTACCTGCGCTACACTATCCCTGTAACTGTATTGCTGGTCGCTATTTTTAAAGCGTCATTTTAACCTGGTATGAAGGAGAGGTAGAGTGTAAGCATTATTTTGCTGTTAAATCAGTTGTTCAATATATCTATCAGGAAGTGCTGCAACGAAACTAACTTCAGCTTTCTCACAGGCAGATGCCCGAATAACTCTCTTAGGATCTGGATTAGTTTAAATGAACTCAGAAACCCTCCCTGGGTACCAGTTTTATTACACTGTAGTTCACTTCTGTTGTGAATAACCATAGAGGTTGTATGCATAGCAATAATCTTTTTAGCCGTTAGGTGCTTTTATTAAATGCCTTCTTTTACCAGTTGTTGTGCTCGGCTGGTGTTCAGAAAGTCTGTTTTGGTTTCTGCAATTACCATCCGATCATTATGAGTTTTCTCTGCTGGGAGCCCAGAGCTCTTTGCTGGAAGATGGCTTTACAGCTTTTTCTGTCTCCTTTTGTGCCAGAGCCAGTTTCTCTTTACTATCTTAAGCTCTTTGCAGCTTTTTTTGGTCTCCTTGGGTGCCAGAGACTGCTGAGGAGAGGAAAAGCCATCTGAAGTGTACTTTCTATCTTCAGTGATACTTTTCTTCTTATCAATATAGCCAACTTTACAGGTGAGCACTCCAGTGAAGCATTTGTGGACACTGTTACAGACATTTAGCTTCTCTGTTTATGTTGTCTTGTGCACTTGCGCAAGCAACATGTTGCGGTAGTACGAGAAATGCAGAGGTGTGTCAGTATTGGTGAATGCAGGACACGCTTTAGTGGGTGTGTCCCTCATTCCCCAATTAGCCAGCATGCTAGCACTGACACAAGCATTATGTAAAGTGGACGCAACTTATAAGAAAAGTGCCACTGCAATCAGAGACATACGCGTCATGCAGCGGCACAGATGACACGCCTCCCATATGTGCCTTTGCTGGTGAAACATTTCAATAAACAGACATGCCTCCCTACGGGCCTTTGCTGGTGAAACATTTCAATAAACAGACATGCCTCCCTATGGGCCTTTGCTGGTGAAACATTTCAATAAACATGGCGGCAGCTCACCACCACACAATCCCAAAAGAAGGCTGACATCGGGGGTGCAATCTCCGTGTTGGCATGTCCTCCCCCCACCACACTGTGTGGCACATTGGGAGCCCACCCCAGTGTGCTGGCGCTCACAGAAAGCCAATCCCATCAGCATGTTCCTGGGCACACCCCACCTCCATTGTGAGGCAAACTGGCAGCCCACCCCAGTGTGGCCAGCATCACCCCTGAAAGTCATGGGGCACACTGGGAGCCCACCCCAGTGTGCTCAGCATTTGTTTTATTTCACCTGTAAAGAAAGAAAATGGTCCTGCGATGTCCAGGTTTTTTTCTGTACCTGAAAAAAAGGAAATGGTCCCTCGTTGTCCACAGTGCCCCTCCCCCATGCTGCACCCACCCTCTCTGCACCCCACCTCCCGCTCACCCCACTTACCTCTGGAGGTCCAGCGCTGTGATCTTCAGTGGAGCAGGAAACCGTCTTGACTCTTCAAAGTCAAACTGCAAAATTAAGAAATGCTGGTAAGCTGTATAATGGCATAAATGGGGAGGTTCCAACTTAGGTGGATATCTCAGCCATTGTTTTGAATTTTGGCTCCAAATTTTCAACATGGGGTTCTTGGGACCTCTCCTCGTGAACACATGCACTGTCATCTCATTATTCGGTCCTGAAAGGTAATTTCACAGTCACTGTGTGGAATCACCTTTCGGGACTGATTAATGAAACAACAGTGCCACTGTTCATGAGGTGGGGTCCCAAAAAGCCTATGTTGCAAATTTGGTGAAAGAATTTCCAAAAATGACTGTGCTACGAGCATGCATTGGGCAGTTCCCACGCATGTTCGTAACTTCAACAATTTTTTATATTTTCAGTCCAGATTTTCAACATTGCCATTTTTTAACACCTCCTTATGAACAGTATAGTGGTCACTTTTCACTTCCTGCCCAAAATGTGTTTTCGCACATATGGCGCAGTCACTTTTGAAATCAACATTCGGGACAGATTAACAAAATCACAGTGACACTGTTCATGAGCAGAGGTCCCAAAATGCCTATGTTAAAAATTTGGTTAAGCCAATCCCTAAAATAATTGCGTTACTGGTGTGCGTGGCACAGTTTCTACGCACGCTCATGACTTCACCAATTTTATTATATTGTTACTCCAGATTTTCAACATTGCCATTTTTTCACACCTCCTTATGTACAGTACAGCTGTCATTTTTCACATCCTGCCTGATATGTGTTTTCGCATCTGTGGTGCCAAAGGGCGCAGTCCGCTGTGCAAAATCACCTTTCGGCTAACAAACTGATAGTGCCACTGTTCATGAGGTGGGGTCACAAAAAGTCCATGTTGAAAATTTGGAGTGAAAATACCAACAAATGCCCAGAGTATTAGGGTTTGCAACCATAACGCCCCACACTGTAGAGACTGAGAGGCGTCAGGGGTGTGACATGGGATTGTCGGCTGTAATACTCAAGCTGTTTCACCCCCAACCTGCAACCAGTGACAGGCATCAAGGTGTGCCTTGGACTCTTCAGCCCCAAAGTTCACCCCATTCTCCTATACTGCACCCATCTCATCATATTTCCTTATGGAATGGGGTAAGCATAAGGCCCGAAGACCCCAAGGCACAATGCGACACTTGTTGGTGTCTGCATGGTATGGTGAGGGGAAATGGCGTAAGCGTTATGGCCGACGACCCAAAGGCACACCCCCAATGCCTGTCAGTCTCTGCAGGGTGGAGGTTGGGTTGGCATTAGTTCAATACTTCACTGCCATTCCTACTATGCATCTCTCTCTAATTCCTGCGCTGCCAATGCCAATGCCAGCAAGACAACATTCAGCATTGACAAATGCTTGTTTTGCTTAGTCTTTGTGCAGAAAACTTTGCAGCATTCACAGTTTTCAAACTGTGATCTGGGCCCAAGCAATCAAAGCAAAGGTTGTGGCCACCTGCTTCTACCAACTGGTGCGCACAGGATTCACACTGCTCAAATCCAGTAGGCCCTATTTTCTTTTTAGGCTTTCCTGCCATGCCAATTCAACAGTGGACAAAAAAAATGTATTTTAGCAGTTACACTGTAGAAAAAAGTACAACCCTTTTAAACAATGGGCATAGCCATCTTATTCGCTGTTATATCAGGTGACTGATGTAGGAATGCATAGGCAGTGTAGTAGGAATGACTGGTAGGATGCCAGGAATGATTGGCAGGATGTCTGATGTAGAGCTCATTTGTACTGGAGTATGTTAGGATATGAGTTTAGTCAATGTACATGGACATGTTTGAACGCTTATGCAATGTAGGTTTGACCAGTCACTCTCTGTCCCGTTACAGGGACTATCACCTTTTCTAGGTACTATGAAGGCAAGAGGGTTCCAACCCTAAATGTTCCGCAGAGACAAGGTCCCCTTAGACCAAAGGTATCTTTGGGAAGAAGTCCAAAAATGCAGAGCTGAAGACATTGACTAGAATGTTTGAAAACACTTCATTCCATAAGTAAAGAGCAAAATTGGCTGGTGAGGAATGATAATTAATAAAAATGCAACAAACCAGAAATGAGTGAACCACCATTCAGGCCCAACTCATTTCCCAGTAATACATCACCACTCTCAATAATACTATCCTGAAAAGTGATAATACTATCGATTTTGCTGATAATACTACAGTTCAAAGGTCATCTCCAACTGTAGTATTATCAATGGATCCATATATTACAAAAAATAACAGAAAGATAAGGGTTTTACAAGGCAGTAATATCATCTTGAGGTTTTGGGGGACTTTAGGACCTCTCGAGCTTCACTCTCAAGGTTCCATGTCCCCAAAACCCTCTTGATGGTATTACTGCCTTGTAATACACACTTACCTGTCTATTATTCTATTTATTATGAACGGAGGATAACAAACCTTATGGAGGAAACCTCCGTGGATTCAAGGACTTACTGTAGGTTGCCATCGCTCCAGGCTAAATCATTTATTTACTAATTAACCTTAAAGGAGGACACTAAACCTGCAGCAAGCTAAATAACCCCCATGAACTCATAAATGCCTAACATGCTGCTTCAGGTTGAAGGGATGAATTGTCTGCTGTTTCTGTCTTGGATGAGACCTCCACTGTCTTGAAGGTGCTTCAAGGCTTTGTCTTACAACTAAAGGAGTCTCAGCATAGAAGGACTCCACCACTGGAGAGCCTGGTGCTCAGAGGGCTAGGCCTGAGTGTTTAATAAATGACAGGGTTGCAGAATGGACCCAGATGAGAATGATAGGACTTTCTTTCCAGCTGCTTCAAGTCTGGCAGCCGGGATACTTTCCTCTGAGGTGCAAGGCCCATAAGTGGAATTTCTGTAGCCAAGCCCATGAGGTCCTCATTCTGAGAATAGAATGGAACCTCTGAGTGGCAGTAAACATTGGCTTGAGAACCTGATAGTCACTTGGGGGAATGAGCAGCAGTTGTTGGGGCATGTGCCCAGTAGTCATTAGGAGAATGCCTGATAGCCATTGGGGTGATTGCCAGAAAGAATGAGTCAGGTAGTATAAAGGTTGAGGGTAATAGCCTGGTATGAATAGGATGAACAGGAAATGGAAGGCCAAGCTCTGTGTGATATGGGATGGTATGAATGTTGAGCCTCGAGGAGATGAACTTGATGACTGCCTGAGCAGGCTAGTAGAGGCAGCCTGCCCAGCCTGGATGAGGGAGGCATTGAAATGGAAGAAGTAGCCAACTGAAAACCCGAAAATCCGGAGAGTGAAGCACAGCCAAGGCAACAGACAGCTGAAGAGCAAGAACATACAATCTGGTGCATGAACACAAACCCATATGAAGATAACGGATGCCAAAGGACAGAAGAACCATGAGGAAAGAAGCCAAGGGAGAGCCAGAAACCACAGCCAGTAGCAAGGGCAAACAAATAGCAAGGAGCAGCTAATAAGTAGTTCTTCTATATCTCTGGCATAGTTAATTACATTAGATAGCAGCAGTGTAAATGTTAAAGCTATATCAAGCTATATTTTAGTATTGGATAGATATTTGCTGTTTATGTCTTTTCTAATGTTCTACCTGGAAATGAAACTCATGTTAGTTTATACTGATGGATATCTGAATAAATTATAAATTATAAAAGAAAAAAATAGCAAGGAGCAGGGC
The DNA here is from genome assembly GCA_016271365.2 of Neoceratodus forsteri. Lineage (NCBI taxonomy): Eukaryota > Metazoa > Chordata > Ceratodontiformes > Ceratodontidae > Neoceratodus > Neoceratodus forsteri. The sequence goes on along the minus strand of JADMNL010000023.1, from coordinate 454,086,837 downwards.
AAATAATTTGCTACCAGACAGGAAGATCCAGGAAAGGACAGATGAGGTCACACCAGGCATGGCACTCAACACCGCACGTGCCCCCCCCCCACCCAAATTCTCATGCACATATTGCTTTTTGGAGCTAGTCAGGGCTATAAAGTGTAATTTAATGCCCTCCATTGATTAATCTTTATTATACAATGGCAAGAAAGAATCCTGCTCTCTGATTGGCTGGAATGGCAAAGTACACGTGATGTTATCCTGGCATATCATCACGGGTATAGTGCCATCCACATCAAAACCTGAACACAACCTAAATATCCTTACACAACAGCTGACAGACTGACAGCCTTCAGAGACACATCCCACTACTCACATGCTGAAATATCCTGAGGTAAACTTTACTCTCTTCAAAATGGAAGACATCCAGGAGTGGTTTTCCTATGAAAAAGAAAATACAGCACCACCTGAGCAACTGAAAAAGAAACCAGAAAAACGAAGACACATCCAGCTTCCCGACGACGACCTTGACAAGCTGGAATGTGACAGAAATGAGCTCTCCACAAAGCGCCAAACAACATGGGCTGTCAATGCCATGAAGGACTGGCTATCAGAAACAGGTACAGAAATAAACTTTACCACAATAAATGCCTGTGAATTAAATACAGTTCTCCGCAAAATCTATGGTTCAGTCCGTAACTCCTCTGGTCAGCCATATGGAATCAGCAGCTTAATCGGTTTACGTAAGGCATCAACCGCTTCAAATGAACCACCTTTAACCCATAACATGAATATTCTAACAAATCCTGATTTCCAAAGTGCCAACAATGTTTTTTATGCCCAAATCAAAAACCTTAGACGAGAGGGGAAAGATAAAGCAAAACACCACCCACCCCTCAGCAATACAGACCTCAGACTTCTCCGTGAATCTCCCGCTCTAAGCACACAGACTCCCGAGGGACTGCTGCGCCGTGTCTGGCTCGAACTCCAAATACACTTCGCCAGATGCGGTTGTGAAGGCCAACGTAAACTGCAACCAAATTCTTTTGAGTTCCACACATCTGAAGATGGCCTTAACTATGTCTCCCTCAGCATTAATGAAAAGACCAAGAATCACGGAGACCCTCTGGAAAAAGATCGTGACAAGAACAGAGGAGCAATGTTCGAGCTGCCAGGTCATCCCCAGTGCCCCGTAGTGGCCCTGCAAAAATAAATCTCCAAGCTCCCACCAAAAGCTCCTTGCCTGTACATGCATCCCCGGAGACAAACCACAAAACCATGGCAAGATGAAGAAATCTGGTACAGCATAGAACCAGTTGGAATAAATTACCTTGCTACAATGCTGCCCAAAATCTGCCATGCTGCAGGTCTTCCTAACAGCTACACAAACCACAGCCTGCGTGCAACTGCCATCCAGATCCTCAGCAACGCCAGCTTAGAGAGTCGACAAATTATTTCAGTAACAGGGCACAAACAAGAGTCTTCCTTGCACAGTTACTGGGGACCGACTTTACAGGAATGCTGACAATGGAGTTCGGTCCTATCCGGTGCAATGCCAGACGTCCCAGGTCACCGCCAAACTGAATCAGTGCCTCCTGATGTCAACATGGTTCAACACCTTACCGACGACCTCTGGAAATGCTTCAGCACAATGTCAAGCAAAAGAACTGCAGCACAGCATAACCTCCTGTAAAGAAAAAACCCAAACCCAGCAGCAAGACACCAGCAACACACAGTTCTTCATTCAAGGAAACAGTATGTGTGTCATCAATATCTACAAACCATAGACTGTATGTATTCCAAATAACAATTACTCACACAATTTAACTGTTGCATTTAAAAGTTAAAAAATAAATGTTCTAATGGTTGAACACTTAAAAGAAATGTTTCAATACAGTTAACAATTTATTATCTCTTAAGTTATTTTAATAGTTTAATATTTCTGCAGTTCAGAAATATTTATTAACTTAAAATATTTAAATATTTCAAAAAAGGTAAAAAAAAAAAGGAACTATTTAACCTTGTGGAAGGACATTACTTCATTTTTACTCTTTAAAAATGTTTTTAAACCCAAAACAAAAAGTCTGCTTGTTATTTATACACACAAGTGCCATTGTATAATAGGAATAATGCACTCCAGGGTGTGTGTTTTGCTGGGATAACGTCACTTCTGGGGCGATTAGACGCACTCGGCCTGCGGCCTCGTGCCTAATCACCCCAGGTGTGACGTTATCCCAGCACGACACACACCCTGTGGTGCATTATTCCTTTATTTGCTTACCCCCCCTCAAAGGAATTCACTTGGCATGATGTCCCTGACAGATTCCGGCATTACCTCACCCTGGAGGCCCTCCTCACCATCATCCAGGGATACCTGCTACCTATCCTGGACTACTGCTGTCCTATCTACTCCGGGACCTCTGCAACCATTATGGCCAAACTCTCTGTACCCTACAACAGTGCCCGTCGGTTCACCCTGTTGACCTCTTTCTCCACTCACCACTATACCCTCCACAATTCACTAGGATGGCTCCCACTACAAGGCCACCTCTACCTTGCCCTGTACTGCTTGATTGACTCTGCATCTGTATTGTCCAGGAATCTCCTCTCGCACCCCTCCTCACCGTCCAAACCTTGCACCGCTGCCTATGCTCTACTAGTGTCCCACCCCTGAAAATCCCAAGGATATCCACTAATATGGGCACTAGAGCTCTGTCTGTGGCAGCCCCCACATTATGGAATAAACTGCCTGCCGAACTGTGCACCATTAACACCCACCGCCAGTTCAAGACTCAACTCAAAGACTGGCTCCTGTTGGCATCCACCTGTCACTGCTTCCCAAATTAGTCCCCCCTCCCTTCCTTTTCTGCTTACCTGTTGTCCACCCACTTCCCCTGCTCCACCCCTTCCCATCCATCCCCCACACACACACACACATGCCTATCTCATTGCTCTTTAGCCTCTGGTGTACCTCAATGGCTACTTATCCAGTACAGGCATTTTGCCTTGCTCCTGTTATTGTGTCCTCTAACTGCTGCCACCTTGTGTATTTTTCAGATGAACTTTTGTAACCGTTTTACACTGTGTACATGCTCTTCTGCTATATGTTGTTGTTTAGATTTACCCTGTGCCACTTTATGTGGCCCGGGTCGTGCCTGAAAGCGGTCCCTGGGATCAGTGCACCTACCTGGTTAACAAAGTCATAAATAAATAAAATAAAAATTAACTGTTTAAAACTATTGTGTTTATAGATATTGCATTTCAGTTTAATGTTTACTAATGTTTGGGACTTAGTCCCATTGTCAGCTTTAAAATATTTCACATTAGCTGACCTAATGGTGCATTGGTTTGAGGTGCCGGACACCACACCACTAGCCATGCTGGTGACCCAGGTTTGGGAACGGATCAGGGTCACTTGGGGTCTGGGTGGGAGAGGAAGGATTGAGCATCCAACAATAGCTCTCCTCCCTCAGGGTGGGGGTGGGGTTCCTGTGTGCTCCCACTTGACTATCATCTGGCAAAGGCCAGATAGCAGCAATGGGGAAACAGTGAAACTGGGGGCAGGGTGTCAGCAGATGGTGGCATGTACATGCACCAATGCACGTGTGTATGCACAGGTGTAATTGCATGCTGACACCCTATGGGAAATCTCATGAAAAAATCTGCAGGAAAATGTCCTGTTTTGCTCAGTGACCTGTGCAGGCACCACGTGACCCTACGGGCAGGCCACCATGGTCATTAACCTGAAAGTTCCTGAGATGGGTCAGAAACAGAGCTGGGGGAATGCCACCAAGACTGGGGATGCAAGGAGCTAAAGTATATATATATAAAAAAAATCTAAATTTGGCAGATGCCAACAAAGCTGGTCTTGCATTTGTGTATGTTAGCTGTGTATTTTTGTAGCAAGCCTCACTGTCTCACCAGTTTCACTGTTTTAATTGTAGTTATATGAGGATCACATGGTAACCTGTGATGATGATGACGACTGCGACTGAGCACTTTCAAAAAGGGTGACTCAATGACGGCACCAGTACACAGGGCTACCAGGCAAGGAGGGCGACCGGATAGGGGGTTCAGCCACTATAGTGACATGATGTTGCTATGTATACATGCGTGCAGGGGTTGGTGAGGAGGGACCACGCCATTCGACGGGTGGAAGGAGAGGGAGGGTTTGTGGGGTGTAATGCGGCAGTGGGCTGTCGAGCTGGCTATGTGACGTGGTGGGTTGGTGGCAGGCTGGGGTTGGGAGGGTGCCGGGTTCGGTTCTGGACTGGGTGTACCAGTTTTTTGAGCCGGGTCTTTCTTTTGTTTGTTTTTTTTAGTTTTGCACCCCCCCCCCCAGAATTAAGAATCCTTTAATGGGGGTGTGAGGGGTGAAGCAAAAACCTGTCGTGTACCCTTTTGCTGTGCGTCACAAGTGTACATCACCAAAATTGATTTTTGCCAATTAACACTTGCCCAAATGGAGATTGCCTTTCCGCGATCACTGTTCTCACATGGAACCAATCACATCCATGTCAGTTTTACATATTTTTTGTACATTATATAGTGCTCATAGGGAGGGTTTTGACACAGTGTCACTGCTTCTCAGTAATGCATTCTGTACTGTACACAGTGGGTTAAGTCCACCAAATACCAGACAGTTAGTTTCATCCTCCAGCAACAAGCTCACTTGTAGCTACCCCCCACTCCGTATCACCATTTTTTTTATTCTATGATGGTCGGGTTGGACACCTGACTTATCAGATAGTTGTGGGAAAAGGGACAGATTCTTTTTTATTTCCTGATGGGCCAGGTTGGGCACTGGACCTGTCTGGTAGTTGAAGGGAAAGGTTCAGATGTTTTTTAGTCCCTTATGGGCAAGGTTGGGCATCAGATGTGTCTAGCAGTTTGGCCGAGAGATGCACATTATTTTTACTTCTTGACAGGCAGGATTGGACTTGGGATTCATCAAACTGTTGAGGGGAAGGAAACAGATGTTTTTTTTTAATCCCTGGCAGCCCAAGTTTGGCCCTTGACTTGTCAGATAGTTGGGTGGAGGGACCAATTTGTTCATTCTCTAACAGATTGTATTGGACACTGTCACCTGCTAAGTAGCTGGGGGAGGGGCCATATTTTTTTATTGCCTGATGGGTTGCTCACTGGGTCTGTCAGGTAGTTTGTGATCGAGGGACCAATTTTTTTTATTCCCTGATGAGCTAGGTTGGGTACCATTTGTTCTGCTGCACAGCATGCTGGGTTGTAGACTGCATGGCAGTGTGATTCCTATCAGCATGTTGGGAAAAGTGCAGAGCTGAGATTGAGCTCCAAGAGAAGGAAAGAGAGTGAGAGGTAGAGTTGGGTGGTGGAGCCAGGATCACTGGCCCTAGGGTTTACAACCTCAGGAGTGTGTGCCATAGGCTCCCTTTGGTCCAGACCCCCATGCTAGGGTGCAGTGGGCCAGAGGAGGCAGAGATGCCTTAACAGGCTGGTAGCAGTAGCAGTGCTGCAGCAGCCCAAGCCTCCCATGCAGGGTTTAAGTCTCTCAGTGTGATCTGAGTGGATGGGCATGTGGAGACCAGCGTTTTGTTACCCCGCCTACTCCACCTTATGTTCACCACTTTGCTGTTGCTCCTCCTTACCTCTGTTTGACTTAGTACATGGGTTAGATTTGGGATCCATCAGGTAGTTGGAAAGGGGCCAGTTTTTATTTGATTCCCTAACTGACCAGGTTGGACACTGGACTAGTAAGATAGTTGGAGGGAAGATGGACAGATTTTTAATTTCCCTGTCTAGTGAGGTTGGGCACTGGACCTGTTGGTCAGACTTTTTTTTTATTCCTTGGTGGGTCAGAATGAACACAGGACCTGTCAGGTTGTTGGGGGAGTGGGGCAGTTTTTTTCATTATTCACTGATGGGCTGGGTTGGGCACTGAACTTGTCAGGCAGTTATGGGAATGGAGACTTTTTTTTATTACTTGACAGGCCGCATTGGGCACTGAATCTGTCAGGTTGTTTGGGGGGAAGGGAATATTTCTTTATTCCCTGATAGTCTGGGTTGCATACCTGACCCATCAGATAGTTTGGGAGAGGGATATATTTTTTATTCCTTGATGGGCCGGGTTGTGTATTGAACCAGTCAGGTACTTGGAAGGGGGGAAAGGGCAAGATTTTGTTTATTCCCTGATGGGTCAGGTTGGGCACTGGATCTGTCAGGTTATTTGGAGACAGGTAAGCAAACTGAGTCCAGTGTACCCCCCTCCATGGTAAATCTGAGAAGTTAAAAATGTCTTTCTGCCTAAATCAACTTTTTCCTTACTTTATCTCCATGGAAAAGGGGTTCACTTAGTGTAACCCCTTGGTGGCACTATCCCAAGGGCTACTACCCCTGCCTGCTTGGCAAGGAGCAGATTAAGGGACCTGAGTTCTGAAACGGGTGCCTCCACCCAGTTTTCAGGGTTTGTAATGGTCAAGCTAACTTGGGCACAGCCCTCTGGGATACTGTAACACCCCTCTTTCCTTACTAGTGGCTGGAATAATACACAATAATCACTTTCACAATACCCCTGATACACCATACAAGCACCCACATGGTTTTCACTTACCACCAGGGCTTTCCTCTGGCTCAATCCTGGGGACCCCCACAAAACAAGGTTATACACAGCAAATAACAGCAGTACAGTACTCTTGCACAGACTGGAACCACAGTCATGGTAATTGCAAAAAGAGTTAGATCTGATTTATTTAAGGGACTTGAACAAGGGAGGGGTGTAATCAGGTTAATTTGCTTAAAGGCTGTATCAATCAAAAGTTATTCATGCACTTCAGGGTCCATAAACAGTCACACACTCTGGGTACCCAGATGAAGAAGAGATGGGCTAGCCAGGATCGTTGCCCGGGTTAGGCCGGTGTCACAGCTGGTTGGGGCCCTGTGATGGAAGAAAACAACATGCACCACACACACTAATTGTAATCCGGAGCCAGAGGGCTCAGTTTGTAAAAGAAAAGAGACAACAAGACAATCAGATGACACACTTAGATTAAGCTGTTGTTGCAGGGAGCTACCCTGATGGTTACTCACAATACCCAAGACTGGACACAGGCTGGACGAAAACTGAGACCACAGGTGGTTGATCTGGAGTGCCAGGAGAAGCAGGGCCCACACGATTTGCCGAGGCATCGTTCCTGTTGAAGCGTGGAGCAGAGGTCTGATCCCCAGGCAGGTCTCTTGTCGATGGCTTTCTCTGTGCAGTGTGGGGTAGTCTGGCAGGACCAGTGTGGCAAGGCCTAGGCCATATGGAGATGAACGCGGATTCAGTCCGGTCAAGCTGGATACAGCTTCCAGCAAGCAAAACACAATTCACACGGTGGGGAACCAAATCACGATCCACTATAAACACACAGCACATTTACATGTAAGGGATTCTACCATACCAGGCAAACTGCTCTTCGGTCACATTTGCAAAGTCTCTGCACACACCGGGAGTTTAGAGGTAGCTGGAAATCCTGACAGGCCGATGCATTCAGCAAATCTTCGGTCTTCTTCAGGTTGATCCTGGTCACAACTCAGTGGCTTACTTCATTCTCTCATACTCGGATTCAGTCCGAACTGATTCTCTTCTCCCTCTCAGGGGCAGCAGGCAGGCATGCTGACCAAAACTCAGGCCTTTCCACAGAGACTGTCTCGAGCCGTTGCTTCTTCAGCTCCCAACTTAGATCTGACTCAACTGCCAGCAAGCCTAGGACTTTCCCCAGAATCCAAAAGGTTCGGTTGGCTGATCTGTCTGTCAGTCACAACAAAGGCTCCCCCTTCAGATACAAAAAGATGCCAAAAGCCCAAAACTACAATTCCAACAGATTTTGACTTCAGACAGCTCATGTAGTCCGGCTCCATTTCAGGTCCCACCAGTACTGATTGGTCCAATTCGGCAGTCCAGGACCAAGATAGTGGAGATGAACAAAACAGTCCTTGCTGCAAAGAAGGCAGGTTAGACAAACTACATTATCATTCTCACTCTAAATGATTTTCAGCAAATAGTTACATCTTTCAAAAGAGCTCCCTCTCAGATTACTTATGACTGCAATCCAGGCAGCTCTTAAAGAGACAGTACACAGAGGCTATACAGGCACTCACATTTAAACTGCTAAAATGCAGGACACCAGCCTGGCAGTGAACATTTAGGCAAGCTCAACGAAGACTTTTTGGGAACCCCCATTTGTAGGGGCATTACGGTTAGTTTTTATTTTACAGCTCTAAGGTGAACAAGCCAAACCACCAGACGTCAGTGTAGAACCCCACGGGTTGGACCTAACTATGAAATGCCCGCTGTGGCTACTCTTATACAGAGTGCATTGCCTAAATTGGCTCCTTTTAAAGTAAAGTGTTTCCACCTTGGTAATTCACAGGTGATCAACGGGAGCATGCTACAGGAGTACTACACAACTCCCAAACTCTAAACATTCTAAAATGTAGCACGTTGTACCCTTTTTTTAGTCACAAACAGAGTCCAGTGAACCCTCCCCATGGTAGATCTGAGAAGTTAAAATTTATTTCTGCCTAAATTGGCTAATTTATTACTTTTATCTGTATGGAAAATAGTACTCTTAAGTTTTTATTTTACAGCTGTAATGTGAACAAGCCAACCCACCAGATGCCAAGGTGAAATGCCACGGTTTGGTCCTAACTATGAAATGCTTGCAGTGGCTACTCTTACACAGAGTGCATTGCCTATATTGTGGGAGGGCTTGCCCGAGGTTCATTGTGGGAATAGCTCCTCCCACAACCTCTACTTAAGCCTTCCTCTAACACACCTCCCTTGCTTATGGAGTGTTTTTTCCTGAGCTCCTATGTGGCTTGTGTGGCTGCTCCCTTGTCTCACCGCTGCTCTGGTTTGTTTTCACTCCCACCTCCCCCCCCCCGCCTTTCGTGTTCATTTCTCACCTTGTCTTGGTCTCCTCAGCTTCTTTTCCTGCTGTTTTTTTTCTGTCCCCTCTCTCTTCCAATTTGTCCCATTTTTCTTTTGAGCTTTCTATGCATTTGGCACCTCCTCCTTTCCCTGCCTCATGCGCTCTCCTAGCGCTACTTCACCTTCTGGCTTCAGCTTGGTTCTGTCGGTGAGTGTATCACTATCTCCCCTGCTCCATTCCACTTGCTTCCTAGTGTCATGTAGCCGTTTACCCGCCCTCCTCTTCACATTTGGACTGCAAGGACCCAATGCTACCTCGAATTGCCCACCGACAGGATTTCATCTCCCATTCCCTCTCTCGGCGTTTACCTTCCAGCAGCACCAAGACTCACCCTCATGTGCCGACAGTGGCCTGTAAGTATACTAATTCGTCACTTTTCAGCCACATTTCCAGCATCGTCCATATCTCTCTCCTATGTGGAACTCATTACTTTAATCAGTATCACTATTTTTCCACCGGTCACTGTAAATGGAGGTATCTGCTGGTTTTACCAGATAATCGCTAGGACACTTATCTAGATATATCCTACATTTCCATAACTGGCAGTTCCGTTACCGGGCTTAAAACTCTTTTAAGGTTCCCAATAGTATATGGTACATATAAGCTGTGTCCGTTGTCTATCCCTAATGTTCTCTTGCACTTGAGATGCTGCTTTCTCCGTCAGGGGGAGCAATCATGGTTGTATTTTACCATAGCGACTGCTGCAACTCATTCAGCGATTCCTGACCCTTATAGCTGCCTGGATCATGTTCTCTCCACCTGGCACTGTCCCATTTTTACCATTAATCATACCTGGAGGATGCCTAGGATCAATTATTCCTTGAGGTTCACTTCATCTGCTTTTCCCTCACCTTACAACATAATGTAAGCTCAAAATATCTTTCTCATGTCCCTCAATGCCTTAGCCCAGTGACCCACACCACCATGCAGCAAAGCCTTTCCCAGCACAGAAAACTAATTTGGATCTGCTACTCTACAGCATAACTCATATTTATCTACCTGACCTTGTACAACTTTCTCATCACATTAATCCTGAGCTTATCCTTTTCCTCCCATCACCTTTCTGTACCAAACCTTATTGTTATGTGTTGCTATTCCATCCATTAACTCTATACCTACCATTTCATCTAATACTTCTTTTATACCTGCTCCATCACTTCTCTACTCTCTCTACAGCAGTGTCATGCGTGGGCCATTCCATACCAGCAGTATTCCGGTCTCCGTCCCTAACTCGCACTTTCTGAGGTGCTGAGTGAAGGTAGGCTTTCCCTGTCTACCAGGGATGGGATTCCATTTCAACCACTACCACCAAGGATGGGAGCCATGTTTACATTCTACTGAGTCATACCATACCTTTTCTGCCTCATACCAGTTGCCGCTTTCCTTTAGGAATGGAACTGTCTCCAACTTATCATCTTGACATCCTCCATCCCTAACTCTGCTGGACAGCATCAAGTGAAGGTTAGCTCGACCTGACTATTGGGGATGGGAGCCATGTTTACAATCCACTGCATCATACCATACCATACCATACCATACCATACCATACCACACCTTCTGTACCTCATACCAGTTGCTGCTTCCCTTCGGGAATAGAACTACCTCTTACTTACCAACTCGACATCTTCCACCCCTAACCCTGCTTGGCAGCATCGAGTGCAGGTTAGCTCACCCTGACTACCAGGGGTGGGAGCTATGTCTCCAATCTACTGACTTAAACCATACCTTCGCTACCTTATGCCAGCTGCCACTTCCCTTAGGGAACTGAACTCTCTCTCTCTGCATATCCTTATCATTTTACTTATGCTGCTTCAGGTCACCACCATTCATCTGCCATCCCTGGCAGTTGCCTGAGTCTCCAGTCTGCTGCTTCATCTTTTATGTCCTCAGCCTGATACCTGGCTACTGCTCCCTTCAGGAATGGGACTTTGCCTGACTTGCTTCTCCATCTTATCTCATCTGCAGCCTAGACTCTTCGTACCATCTGCTGACTTCCATGGCCCAGAGCCTGACTCTATCATGGACTGTTTCCACTGTTTACATTCACACCGATGCGGATTGCCATTTCCATTCAGGAACGGAACTTCCTCAACCATGTTCTCTCCTTGTTCTACATTCACTAGCCAAATCCAGCTCAGATCATCTTGCCTCAAACGTCCTATCTGGATGCATGTCCTTCCATTCTGCTGCTTCACATGTGTTTTCTCCACCTGCTACCTGATGACAAGATCCTTCTGGACTTGGACCTCCTACTTCTGCCTGAAACTTTGATCGTGGAACCTGGACCTCTTCAATTTGTTTGCCTCCATCCTGGCAGTTTGCCACTCCCTTTCAATCATAGGACTCTTCTGCTTTGAATTACTCCACTCAACATCCTGTTCTTCCATGGACCTTCGCTGTCTAGCCCCTTTGGCCTCCTTTTCCTCATCATATGGCTCCTGTTGGCTTGTTCAGTCCCTCTCGCACTCCAAGGTCAACTGCCTCATGGACTTCTTTGCTGCTGGTCCCCCATCCGACAGCTGTACAAACTTGTTTTCTTTTGCAGAGTTGGGACCTTGTCCTTTGTCACTCCAATTTCTCTAGTCGTTTCCAGCCTTTGTCAGATGTGGGACTCCTATTGTTCATGATGCTTGGCTTGGCTCCTCGGCCTTCTGTGGATCATCATCTGATGCCTTGCTTCAGTTTTCCTGCAGTTCACTGCTGTTCACTGTGGAACTGATCCGGTTCTGTACCTTCCTGCTGTGGATGTCATCCTGCTTCGCCTAGCCCATAGCTTCCTCTGCTTACTCCTTCAGTTCCTCTGAATCCACTCCAAACTTCCTTCCCATTTTATAATAGCTGCCTTCTCATCTTCGCCTTGTTGGCTCAGGGCATTGTACTGTTTACTGTGGCTCTTTTGGGCCTTGTATCCTATCTCTGACCAGTACTCCTACCCAGTCATTTGCTCTTCCATATGATCTATCCCCTTCTTCTACTACAGCACTTCTATTCAATACCCTTCCACTACTCATTGGATCACTAAGTCATTACTCTGGAGTAATACTACTGCCGGCAAACATTCCTTGGCTCACATGCCCCATAGACTCTTACATTATCACAGAGTCTCATACTGCCCATTCAGTTCTTCACAATCATTCTTGGAATCCCATTTGCTTGGACAATCGGAAGATCTCCGCCATCTCTAACGATATACCCACTGATCCCTGTCTTTCCAATCACCATGACTTCCTTGTATGCCTCGTCTCATTGGCTATCCTCATACATGGAAAGGACTTAAATCCTTCTGCTATACTCAGACTTTGTAATCAGCATCACTTCTACAGATACGAGGAATCGCAAGATAACCCATTCAACTATAGACATCATCCATTTTACCTTCTGCAGCCTCTTATTTCAACACTGACTCTGATGACCAAGCTACTCGACTCCTGCAACCCAACAGTCATTGCTAGTTTTAGGATTCTCACAGATATCTTCCAGAATATTCATCATGGGATCTCCACAGCTAGCTGATTACTGACTCCATGCCATCCAAACCTTGATTTCACTCCCAGACATCGCCACTCCTTATATTAGGGATCCATACGGTTGCCCGGCATGATGTCGCCCAACATCAAATAATCCATCACAGTATCCCGTCATAGTCATTTTCTGGCAAATTCAATCCTGCTTAACATTTCCCCAACACAGCCAACAGCATTACCACAACAGTACAACATGGTAATGGAATTAAAAGAATCAAAATAAATCTGATTTCTGAAGTATAATACATAAACAGTAAAATAAATCTGCAGTACAACATGGCATGTGGAATATAAATCAATAGGAAGTCTGCAGTGCAATACAATAATTAGCAAATAAGCTTGGAAAAGCTTTGATATAGAATAAAATCTGAACTTACCCAAGTTAAGACTGCATTGCATTATTTCCTCCTTATGTCCTCCATATTAAATCCCATCACTGTGATTCATTTTTTTTAAATATTTTATTGAGAGAAAGATATTTTGATGTTATAATACACTGACAATAAAGTTAAATCATAACATATCATATTACATTTTCTTTTGCTATAGAGAACAACTGAAGAAGAGAACCATCAGGACAGAACTGGGCAAGAAAAAAGAAAAGGAAGAAAGAGAAGAAGAAGTAGATAGGAATAGGGGAGAGGGAGGAGATCAAAACTCATATAATAGTCATCCTATAACATATGGATTTACAGGAGTATTACCATTATCTTGAAAGGTCTTATAAGAATTAATTCACAGTAATTATAAATAAACCACGTACTAAACAATAATAAAGTGTGGCTCTCAGTTCTAATATATTCTAAAACTCCCTAATGTGCTTACAAGGAGCACCCCTCAAGCATACTTGGCTAACAAGTCGAGATGTTTATATTCTCTCTTTTTGCTATTAAGTGAAAAAAGAGTAGCCATCTGCCTCTAAATGTCTCTAGTCCCAATCTGACTTTTGCAGTCAGGTATTCGGACTGTAAAATAGTGCAACAGATGTTATACCATGTAGTAATCCCTGGTTTATTTGGTGTCAACCAGTTCATGGTGATAGTTTTAAGGGCTGCCCCTATGATTATCATAAAGAGATATCTTTGTCCTTTTTTCTTGAGAATGGGGGGGGGGAGGCCTAGAAGCCAATACTGCAGGGCGTCAGGCAGGGGGACTTCAAAAAGCTCTGAAGATATCTTCAGCATCTCCTCCCAGTATCCTCCCAGTATCCGTCCACTACTGGACAACTCCAGAAAATATGTGAATAAGAGCCTCTCGCTTGGCATTGATGCCAACAATGGTCTGAGGGGTAATTGCCATAATACTTCATAACTACCGGAGGCCTAAACAATTGCAGTCCAACTTTCCACCTAAATTCCCTCCAAAAGAGGGAAGCTGTTGTAAAGTGTACCCCATCCCATGTTTTTTGCCATTCCTCCAAGGAGAGTATCAGCCCCACCTTTTTAGTCCATGCCTTTTTAATGTCAACCAGGGGGTCAAGGGTAGTGTCTTGCATTGCCACCACCAATCTGGATACAATTTTGTTTTCCTCTCGTCGGAGCTATAAGGGAGTCCTTGAGGGGGTTGATCAGTATTTTGTCTTCAACCCATGGGTAACCCACTGTAGCCCGCAGATAGGACTCCATGTGATAATAGCACATCAATAAGAACAAGAGTCAAAACAGCGAATCCAAAATAGCCACGACAACAACAGCACATACATATGATAATGCAGCACATAACAGTTACTGTGGCTCACGCAGCAACATTTATACAGTTTTGTATTGTATTTAACGCAGGGGGCTTTGCCCCTGACCCCCCCCCATCTCTAGGATTCTTACTCCACGCCGCTCACTAATGGTGGGGGTATTGGCAATTTCCAGTCGCTCATATGTGACAGTTGCTCTAATGTGCTGGTCGCTATTTACTGCATCACTATTATTGAGTCACTATTTTGTATTCGCTGTTATTACGTGTTACCCGCAGATAGTGCTTAAATTGGAGGTACATAAAAAAATCTTGCTGTTTCAGAGCAAATTCAAAATTTAGTTGTTGGGTTGATTTAAGGTTCTGGTCTGTAAAAAACTGACCCAGGGTTTGTAGGCCCTGCCTCTCCCACTGACAGAAAGTCAGGTCCCACCCAAATGGTGCAGTCTCTACAACTCAATATCCGTGTTTGTCCATTGAGAGAAAGTGGGAGGCCTAGTTTTTTGTTGGCATCTTGCCATGCCTGAATGGTGGTCTGAGTCCAGGGGTTGGAGAAATACAATTTTTGTGGGCGGGGGGAGTCTAACTGTGGTATATCTGTTACATGTTTAATAGGCCAAGATGCTAGTTCAGTGTCCACCCACTTACGAGGGATCTTTGTTGCAAAGTACTTATAGCTTGTAACTGCTCAGCCTAGTAATATATATATATATATATATATATATATATATATATATATCAGGAGTCCCAGATCCCTATTATTTCTGGGTAACTGTAATAGTTTCCATTTAACTCTTGGTTTTCTACCACCCCAAATAAACCTTGAAAGGGCTGTGGGTAGATCTCTCCAAAAAGCAATTGGGGGCTGTATTGGGAGTGCTCCAAAGATAAAAAGACAACGAGGGAGGATATTAATTTTGGTCATTTCTATTTTACCTGTAAGAGAGAGAGAGGTAATTCCTTCCACCGATTACAATCTTCTCTAATTTCTTGGAGCAGTTTCACATAATTTTTTAAGAAAATTTGTTTCAGATCTCAAGGGATCCATACTCCCAGGTAACAAAAGCCCAAATTGCACCATTTAAAGGGGTCCAGGATGGGGAAGTCTCTGCCCCTCTCTACCCCCACCGGATACAATTCTGATTTGTCAGCATTCACTTTATAACCTGAAAAAGGCCAAAATATTGTAAAATATTCTTAATGTGGGGGATAGCATTGACAGGATCAGAGATATACAACAATGTGTCATCAGCATATAGGGAAATCTTTACCTCCACCCCTCGGACCCCTATGCCCTGAAAGATGTCTGACATAAACGGCCAATGGATCCAAACTCAGAGCAAAAAGGAGGGGGGAAGAGGGCAAGCCTGCCTGGTACCCCTGTGAAGTGAAAATGTCAGCAAAGTCACTCCATTTACCCTGACCCTTGTCACCTGATCTGAGTATATATTCCCTATCCAGGACCTGAATTTGTCTCCGAAGCTGAATCTCCCCAGGACTCCATCTAAATATTGCCAATCTACTCTATCAAATGCTTTTTCAGCATCTAAAGAAAGAACTGCATTAAGGTCTCCCCGCAGGGGAGATCCGGCTCCGGAGAGAACATGCAACAGCAAGGGAATATTGTCTTGCAAGTGCCTCCCTGGTATAAATCCAGTTTGATCTGGATGCACCAAGTCTGATATGACTTCTTGCAAACAGTTACTCAGGACCTTGGTGAATATTTTTGCATCTTGATTAAGCGCTGCAATTGGCCTGTAGCTACCACATTGTGTGTGATCTTTCCCAGGTTTAGGAATTACAGTGATCAAAGCCTCCTTCCAGGTATTGGAGAGGGCTCGTGGTTCCTGGGCAGGATTGCAAATCTTTGTCAATAGTGGGGCAAGGTCTTTCCAGAAACATAAAAAAAATTCTGCTGTGTAACCATCCGGGCCTGGTGTTTTTCCCCCGGGTAGGTCCTTGATCACCATCATTATTTCCTGCTCTGTGAATGGGGCTTCCAGAAATAACTTCTGTGTATTAGAAAGGGAAGGGAGATCTACTTTATTGAGAAATGTTTGTATTCTCTCTAGGTGCTGAGGGTCTCTGTCCATTTTATACAACCTTTCGTAGACCCCCTTGAATTTCTCTGCAATTCCTTCAGGAGAAAATCTATCTTGGAAGGGTGCAGTGAAGGAGGCAGTCTTTTCAACATATCTATCTGCTGCTTGTTTCTGCAGTCTTTGGGCCAGTAATCTACCTGCCCTCTCTCCTCTCTAATAATACTTCTGCCCTAAGTATCTAAAGTTGTTTTCCACCCGTCTTTGTAATAAAAAATTATATTTATCCCGAGCTTGAATAAGCTTGGTCAGTATTGAGGTTGCACAAGTTCACTTGTGTTCTTCTTCTTCTAAAACAGCGATTTGGTCTAAGGAGCTCTGGAGTTCCACCCAGTATTGTTTATATTTATATGAGGCATGTGAAATGGTGTGGCCCCTCAGCACTGCCTTTAAAGTGTCCCAAATAAATTTGGGGGCGTAATCCACTTCTAAATTTTTATTTAGATAATGCTGGATAAGCTTTTTAGTTGAATCTTTATATTGTGTGTTGTTTAATAAACCTGTGTCGAATCTCCAGATCCCCTGGTGTCTCTGTTTGCCCCAATTAAGTTTTGCTTTCACCATAGCATGCTCAGACAAAGTGATGGGGAAAATATGTATCTCTTTAAAGCTATACAAAAAATAATTTTGTGTATAATATCTGTCTAAATGAAAATATGTGTTAGTAACTGTGGAAAAGAATGTATGATTTCTGGTAACCGGATTCTGGGATCTCCATGGGTCAACCATTCCAGACTCAACACAAAGGGTTCTTAATAAGCGAGAGGCTTTTGAGCTGGGGGTTTTAGGGGAGCTCCTGTCTTTCACCACATCCTCAACACAGTTTCAGTCTCCCATACAAATAATTTGCCCAGGGGGGAGACTAGCTATATTATAAAACAAAGATCTAAAAAATTCTCCGGAAGGAGGGGAGGGGAAGGGGCATATACCCCTACTAAGTGGATTAGCCTGCCTTTAAAGGACCCTGAGAGAATCGACCAATGTCCCGAGCCCACTCTCAGTATGCTTTGAATCTGGAATGGAAGACCCTTTTTAATAAAAAGAAACATCCCCACTTTGTTTGTGGTAGGATGCTCATCTGAGTAGATGATACCCACCCAAGACCGACGGAGCTTTAAATGCTCCTGCAGGGAGAGCTTAGTTTCTTGGAGACAAGCAATGTCACAGTTTTCTCGTTTTAATTCTGTGAGGATCTTAGAGCATTTAACCATGTTGTTAATTCCCTTAACATTCAGGGAACAAAGCGTCAATGAAGCCATTACATTTTATACAGTAGAAGAAGTTCCATCAGCTTTAAGCAGTACAATCTTAACATCGGTCTGATATTATTATTAAGCCCATTTGAGTACATATTCACTCTAAGATTAGGAGTGAAAGAGAGAAAGGAAATAGCGAAAAAGTAGGAAAACAGATTCAGAAAAAAGGAGAAAAACTGCATTTGACAGTAAACCAACTATCAACACAATAACTGGAATAATTCCCTCACCTTCCAACAACAACTATGGGGAGGAGAGGGGTAACAAACTTGTTGGCAGGATCAAATTGATCTGCTGAGATTCACCTCCTGAGAAGTGAAACCCCCCACTATGGGGAGAAAAGGGACTGATGCCCTAGAGGGTTAAAGCACCCTTACCATAGGATGCAAGGCCTGGGGGGTCGGGAGAAACCGAAACCTCCAAAACCTGTGTCCTCCAAGTATTTGAGAAGTACCGGTGAGGCAGATATTGCCTTCTGCATCTCATGCCCTTCTTATTCTATCTATATCGTTCTAGTTTTTGGATGCGCCAAAATAATAGCGCCTCCCCTCCATATCCAAGAGCGCCCCCGAGGGGGCAATGATGCCTGTTTAATTATATCATTAAGCCATCTAGAAAGGGATTTTCACAAACTTAAGCATCTGTAGCCAGATGAGGAAACCATTTTTGGGGGCGGGGGCTGGAAACTTAAAAGGGGAGGAATGGGTTTGTATAAAATATCCAAGTTCCAGGTCTTTGCTGTTGGGGACTCACTGGAGTGGACAAGGGAACTGAATAGGGCTATAAAACAAAGACAAATTAATCTATCCACGCTGTCACAATCTGAGTGCATGGAGACAAGTGAGGGATTGAGTTCAAACCACACTCATTTCTTGGGGGAAGCATTTCATCCACCAGATTCCGATGGAGTTGCAGAAAACTAAACCCCTGCACAGTTGAAGCCTCTCCAAAAAAAGTTCCAGGTGTGACAGAACAGTTCCTAGCTCATTACCCACATCCCCTGCAGCTCCAGTCTCACATCGCAGAAGTGTCTTCACCCAGGTTCCCCAGGGCTGAACAAACAGCGAGCAGTCCCCCCTTGTGGACCCCAACACTGCAGAGTAAGTAAAATGATCATGTCCCTTCAAACTACCTCTTTTAAGCCAGACTGCTCTGGATAGCTTAACAAAGAGGGGAGAAAGAACGACCCATTCCAACTGTCTAATCTCTGTGGGATATTCCTGCAATGTTGATATCCTTCAAAGTCCCAAAGTGTCCAAAATTAGTAAATCAAAAGGACTGACCTCTTTGGAGCCATGTCGAGAGGTCAGCATGCAGTGGGAGCAGTGCTTCTGACCTTGAGTTTGGGTTCTGTGGTTTCTTGGCGCCTGGTGTGAGGGACCACAATATTTGTTCAATCTCACTCTCTGAGATTTCCTCCTTCAAGTCAGGCAAAGGGATTCCTTCGGCTTTCAAGATATCAGCCACCGCAAGCAATGAGTCAAACACTCTGGGGCCTTCTGGAAGTTCGACCCACAGTCTTGTCTTGTCTTTCTTTTGTAACTGCTTCACCACCCACAAGACCTTCTTCCTTTGTGCCGCCATAGACGGGGGGAAAGTCTTGGTCTATATATACCTTGGTGTCATCTAGAGTTAGATCTTTTTTGGCCCATGCCAGATGTCATATTTTCTCCTTTATGGGGAATTTCAGGTATTTAATTAATATGGCTCTAGGAGGTGCTCCTGGTTTGGGCTTGGGGCCCAATGTACAATGTGCTCTTTCGATTTCCAAAGGCATGTCTTCATCCAGGTTAAACTCTGTTTTTAACCACAATTCCATAAAGGCCGACATATCATCCTGTTCTACCCCTTCTGGGACACTGACCACATGGAGGTTGTTTCATCAGGATCACGCTTCGGCGTCCTCCGCTTTGGCCGTGAGGGCCCTTTCTGTTTTATGGAGGTAAGCGAGGGAGCGGCCGTAGACCATGCTTTCATTTTGCATAGTGTCCACATGTTTTTCTATAGCTCTGGTTTTCGTTTCTAGCTTATGGAAGTCTTTTTGGATATCAGACACTTTGCTGTCTATGCGCTGCAACAGTTTTAGTATTTTCCTTGCTTCTAATCTCATCCCAATAGAGCCAGAGTCCAAACAAGAATCCTCCTCTTCCATGTGGAGAGCACTGAGGAGCAGGAGGGCGCAGAGCTTAGGCCGGGAGTAGGTCTTCCTCTATCACTCTGAACTGCCATTCTGGGGCTCGCTGGACCCCTCTTCTTGGTCCGCCCCATCGCTGGAAAAGTAATGACTAGACAGCCACCAGATAAATGCAAAAAATAAGACATTAGCACACCAGATTACACTTGATTGCACACTGAAGGGCTGAGAGCTGAAGGCTAAGCCGCCATTCTAGATAGCTACATCACTGGAAGTCATCACCGCGATTTATAGTGTTCATAGTGTCAAACTTTATTTATTTTCAAGCGCATAAATTAAAATCATGGTTAAAAATTCGATACTTTGTTTGCCATTATAGCACCATATTAAGGGCTATGCCTCTCACAAAGTCCTTGCCAACACGTTGATGTCTGTCAGTAATAATGTTCCCAATTATTTCCTCCCGCTTAGCGTATTTCTTTTTGAGTGGTGATTTTGGCATGCCCCAGTTTATTTTCTCTATGGTTGACTCAGTCACCATCTGCTCATTTTGTAGTTCTTTAATGAAACGTAGAAGCCCAACATGAGAGGTCCCTACTAGAGTGCTCAGTCTGTGGTGACATGCTTCCATGTTGTTTTGTGTTCGTGGCATCGCATGAACAGTCTGGTCATATACTGACCAGAACTGAGGCAGGTACAGCGGCGGGGCTAGAACTGTCGTATTGTTGTGCGTGCAAAGTATGATGAGGCCATAAATGTAATTATCTTCTAACCATCCCTGGACAGGAGTAGTGACAGCTGGCATTTCACATTTAATGTCTTGGTATGCTGTGGGGATATCATCTGGTGGTAGAAATGCTAATGCCACCAATTGCTGCACGATTGAACTAAATTCTGGTTCAGTTCCATACTTCGAAGACAGGCCACAGCTCTGTATCTTCTGCCATATAATTTGACCCAGATGAAATAAACACCCCTTGTTCTCTGCAGAGGGAAATTCAACTTTTGTTGCATTAATTGCAGCCTGCTTGAAGTCTGTGATTATATATCTGGGTGCAAGGGTGTAGTCAAATTCATCTGCAGCATCTATTAGGTCTTGAAAGAGTTGGAAGTAGCATTCTTGAGATTTTGCTGACTTAAGCCATAAACAAGATGTACTATGCGACAAGTATCAGGATTTCCCACCAGGGCATGACAGAATGTAGTTGCCTAGTATAGCATAGAAGTTAGAGGAACAAGGTGTGAACAAGCTTGTTACATCCAGCAGACCAGACCTGAGTTTGATTCTCACAACCTCCACTTACATACTGTGTGACTCTGAGCAAGTCACTTAACTACCCAGTGCTCCCAGGTCACCCCCGAAAACAGGCACCTGTGCCTAGCGGGCCTTACCCGGTTACCAAAGACTACAATAAACTAAATAAAACATATAGGCACAGTTTTAAATGTACCATCCATAAGCCAGTATTCAGCAATAATCAGTTTCTCTAGGTTCCATTTTGTGCTAAACAGTAAGACCTTTTCATTGCCACACATTGACTCACAAAGTAAAAATTGTTGCCTGTTGATGACACACACAGCTTAGGGGGAATTACAATGTCATCTAGCAATCGTGGTTCTGGTGGCATGTTTTCACGTCTAGTGCATTTAACCATTTGTTGTAGGGCCTGACGGCTAGGCATATTAAGCCTCACCTTTGCAGACACCTTTGCCAGTTCAGTCTGAATAAGCTGTGCAGGAGTGTCATGTGTTGAGATAGCTCTCGACTTCAGTGAGGATACTGCATTTGCAACATGGAACTCATTTGCATCTGGTGAGTGACAGTGTGGTGCTGTTCTTCTCAGATGATGCTGCCCCCCAACAAGCACCGTTGAGGCCCTGCCTTGACAACACATTATGTATTCCAGGTGTGGCGCCGGCATGCAGGCTTATTATGGAATGAGGGACGCACCTACTGATGTGTGCCCTGCATTCGCCCAACAGTGACCGCGCCTCCAAATCTGCTACTAATGCAATATGTTGGCTGGCGTGCAAACGCAAGCCAACATAAAAAGACAAAATCTGTGAGACTCCCTGAAACTAGGGAGACTTGGAAAGTATGTAACCCTTACTTTTCTCAAAAAAAAAGGTAGCTTGCCTATTTAAACTGAGAACTGTCAATGCTACTAAATTACTGCAGTGCAAAAGGATAAAGCACAGCTGAGCTGTGGCACCATTTGGTTTTATATAATGACTTTCATACACTATATGCTAAAGTGTTTTACAAGGCACAGGAGTTTCAAACTGGTAGCACAGAGAATGTAGAATACAATTTTTAGTGACCAGCCTGGCATGTCAGGGACTTGATGGGTCCAGTGCCCAACTCAGCCTATCAGGGAATAAAACAAATCTGTCTCCTCCCCCAACAACTTTGACAGATCTTGTGCCCAATCTGACCCACAAAGAAATGAAAAAAACAAATCTGACCTTCTGCCCCCACAACTACCTGAATGGTCCTATACTGTATATACTGGTCAGGGAATAAAAAGATAGCAGATGTAAAACAAAAACTAAGAGACCCCCTTTTCCATGGAGATAAGGGGGGGCACTGGACTACTCTGTTTGTTGTTACCTGCCACATAACCAGTAGTACCCCTCATCAGAAATGCGATTTCAACTTTCTGACTAAAACAAGGGTGGAGTCTTGCTACTTTTTGGAACTTGTTTAGAGTTTAGAAGCTGTGTTGTGCTCCTGTAGCATGCTCCCTTTGATCACCTGTGAATTACCAAGGTGGAAACGCTTCACTTTAAAGGACCTTCAATGTTTGTTGATTAGCAATAGGGTGAGATGGAGTATATAGTGCTTGTGTAACTTGTAATAGTTTTTGTGGCTTTACTCTGTTCTCACTCTTGAGTAGCAGGTGTGTAGGTAGTAATTTGCAGGGAAAAGAAGGTCCAAAAAGATACCTCCTCCAACTCACAGAGAGTATGACCTCCTGGCACTCAGGAGAGGAAAACCCCCCAGGTGGAGGAAACCTCTGAGGTCTCATGACCAGAGGTCTGCCCATCCTCTGGGCATACTAAATGGAGAAGGACCTAGGTTCTAGTAACCATAGCTAATTTGAGGTTGGTGAGTTGTTTGGAGAGACGATAATCCATCCTCAATCCATGGACGATGCCGATTGCATGATGACCCTGAGGTTGAAGAGTAGGTCTGTTCTAAATGAATGCTGTCCCCCCCTTTGGTATGTGCCGAAAGGGGTGCAATCCTCCATCAGCTACAGCATCCCCCCAAAAACACTTAGGTGGCACGCTGGGAGCCCACCCCAGCGTGCCAGATCCCCTGAAAAAGAAGAACCATCCCACAATGTTTTTTTTGTAACCCTGTGAAAGAAGAAACAGTTCCCCGGTCTCCCTGCCCCTCCCACAACCCGTGCCCACCCTCTACACACCCTGCCTCCCCACACCCACCCTCACCCCATACTTACCTCCGGAGTCTGGCGCGATGATCTTCAGTGGACTGGGAACACATCTGCACTCTTCAAAGCCAACCGCGAACTGAAGAAGTGCTAGTTAGCTGTATAATGACATAAATAGGGTTTTTTCAATTTTGGTGCATATCGCGGGTATTTTTTTGAATTTTTGCACCAAATTTTCAACATGGGGTTATTGGGACCCCTCTTCATGAATTCAGTCACTGTCATGGCATTATTCAGTCCTGAAAGGTGATTTTGCGGTCACTGTGCGGAATCACCTATCTGGACCGAATAATTAAATGACAGTGCCACTGTTCATGAGGGGGGCTCTCAAAAAGCCTATGTTGCAAATTTGGTGAAAAAAATCAAAAAAATGGCTGTTTTATGAGCATGTGTTGCGCTGTTTCCACGCACACTCGTAACTTCGTGAATTTTTAATATTTTCACTCCAGATTTTCAAAATTGGCATTTTTCCACACCTCCTTATGAACAGTACAGCTATCATTTTACATATCCTGGCCTAAATGTGTTTTCGCACTTCCGGCGCAGAATAGCGTGGTCGCTGGTGAAATCAGTTTTCAGGACAGTTTGAGAAAATGACAGTGACACTGTTCATGAGCAGAGATCCTAAAATGCCTATGTTGAAAATTTGGTGCTGAAAGTCCATAAAATTACTGTTTTACAAGCGTGTGTTGCACAGTTTCTACGCACCCTTATAACTTCGCAAATTTGCAATATTTT
Organism: Neoceratodus forsteri; assembly: GCA_016271365.2. Classification (NCBI taxonomy): domain Eukaryota; kingdom Metazoa; phylum Chordata; order Ceratodontiformes; family Ceratodontidae; genus Neoceratodus; species Neoceratodus forsteri. Next base: position 454,063,015 of record JADMNL010000023.1, on the reverse strand, counting down.
CATGCCAGATTTTCAACACTGGCATTTTTTCACACCTCCTTATTAACAGTACAGCTTTCATTTTTCACAGCCTGCCCAAAATGTGTTTTCACACCTGTGGCGCACAATGGCATGGTCGCCATGGGAAATCAACTTTTGGGACAGATTAACAAAATCAAAGCACCACTGTTCATGAGGGGAGGTCCCAAAATACCTATGTTGAAAATGTGGCTAAAAAACTCCCAAAAATAATTGGGTTATGGACGTGTGTTGTGCAGTTTCTATGCATGCTCATAACTTCACCAATTTTTCATATTTTCACTCCATATTTTCAACGTTGCCATTTTTTTACACCTCCTCATGAACAATACAGTTGTCATTTTCCACATCCTGCCCAAAATGTGTTTTCATCCCTGCATCACTGAATGGCATAGCCACTGTGCAAAACCACCTTTCAGCTAACAAACTGATTGTGCCGCTCTTCATGAGGTGGGGTCACAAAAAGCCTATTTTGAAAATTTGGAGTGAAAATACCAACAACCACTTACAATGTTAGGGTTCCCAACTGTAACATCCCACCCTGTAGAGACTGCCAGGCATCAGGGGTGTGACTTGGAATCATTGGCTGTAATGCTCACACCATTCCATCCCCACCCCACCCTGCAGCCAGTGACAGGCATCAAGGTGTGGCTTGGGGTGTTCAGCCCTAATGTTCACCCTATTCTCCTGTACTGCACCCATCTCAGCTTATTTCCTTATGGAATGGGGTAAGTATAAGGACCAAATATCCCAAAGCACACTACAACACTTGTCAGTGTCTACAGGGTAGGGTGAGGCCCATTCTCCTATACTGCACCCATCTCAGTGTATGTCCTTATGGAATGGGGTAAGTATAAGGCCCAAAGACCCCAAAGCACACCATGACACTTGTCAGTCTCTACAGGGTAGGATGAGGTAAAATGGCATGAGCGTTATAGCTGACGCACCTGGCTCCTGTCAGTCTCTGCAGGGTGGGGGTGGGGGGGGGTTGGCATCAGTTCTATACTTCACTGCCATTCCTATTATGCATCTCTAACTCCTGCACTACCGATGCCAATGCCAGCAAGACAACATTCGACATTGACGAATGCTTGTTTTACATTCCCCTTGCTTTTCGTAGCAGCAGTCCATGTCCATAAGACCATCAGAATTAAAGAACAAACTATTTCCCCTTTCTTAAGTGACTTTAGGAATGCATTTCTAACACCTCAGATTCAGTTAGGCATATACTTTGGGGCTCTGTGAAAACCTCTCTCATTTTAGTGGTCAAAATCTAGAGATCTCCCTCATTGGAGAAGTGCTGACTTGGATGCTCTGAGGTTAGCTGTACATTCATGAAGTTGTGCAGACTGTGAGTTCATTAGTACTTCCTCTCTGAGCCCATTCATTGTCATTCTTCTCATCAAAGTGGGATTGGAGGTTGAGGGGGGTGAGGGGTTAGGTTAAACAACTTGAGGACTTCTTCAGTTTATCACCTACCGTAGGTCATATGCACGTTCATGTAAGATTCCCTACTTATTCATTAGGCTCTCATGCACTGTTCCCCTTGCAACCAATAGAAAGTTGGCAAAGCACTACAGACAGCTGCAAAGAGTAATAGCGAGGCACACCACTCACTCATTGACATCCATAAAAAATCATGTCTCAGCCCCACAATACATTTCAGTGACACAGCTACAAAACACTTCTTGACTTTGATCACATTAGGAGCTGGTCTGCTACACAGTCCAACCTCCAAATATTTCACATTTCCATAAAAATCTGACTACCCCCAATTGACTTCTCTACTCTTGTGTTTGTGACATCATCATCTGCTGTCATGGTAAGTTTTTTGCGTGTTAACACCTGCACTGTGAACTCATAAAGTCAGAAAACCCTAATTAAAGCTTTCAACCCATAATGCATGCATAATCTAGTAAAAATGTATGGCAGAACTTAGGAAAGACAAGTGATAGTTTTTAAAATGTGTTCTCTAGTTAACTGTTAAAGAGACCAGGCTGTTGTCTGGATCATCTTGATCCAGTCATATTATGCTGGTGCTGCGCGAACTGCACTGGTTGCAAGATCAGTGGCAGATCATCTTCAAAGTCGGCTTGCTGACCTATAAAGTCCTACGTGGACAGGGACCAAGCTACCTGCAAGATCTCCTGCATTCTTATTGCCCCCTCTGACCACTCCATTCGACTGACGAGGGATTGCTGGAGATTCCCCGGGTACGATTAAAAACGTCTGGATCGAGGGTCTTTTCATTTGTGGTCCTTACCCTGTGGAATTCTGTGCCCTGTCAGATACAGGAGTGCCTGACTGTGGGGAACTTCAAGATTGCCTTAAAAACGTATTTATTTGAACTTGCTTTTGGTGCTGTCTAGTAACTGTTTTTTTTTTTTATTATTGAATTGTGGTATACATTGAATAATGTATTTTAATATTTTATGGTTTTAATTGTTGTTTATTGTGCAGCGCTCTGATACTTTGTGAAGAGCACTATATAAATAAATATTACTATTATTCATCATGTCATCATTTCTACAGCAACTGTTTGTAAAGTCACAAAAGACTGTACTGTGTGTTATAGTAAAGCAGCCAGAGTAGAAGAAGTGCAAGTGACAGAGAATCCTGTCTCCATGCAAATATCTGCAGCAGTGAAGAAAAAGGGTAAAGGGATGCTCAATGTATACTGTTATGATGTTGAAATTTCGACATCGAAATCCATTATAGTGACAACTTTGAGGTTGTCACTGTAATGGACCCGATGGGGAAATGTTGTCACTTTTGAACGCTTCTTCCCCCCTTCGAATAAACTCCGACCTGGAGTTTGTTATCTTTAGGAAGAGTGGTGCAGTGGGTGAAGCCCCCTGAGTGGGGGGTTTGGGGGACACAGCCCCCTACAAAAAAAACACTCAATGTCGGACAGGCGAAATTGTTACTGCCGCTGTGCTGCATTTTGACAACTTGATCATCAATGTGGCTTGGTGAAACCACTGCTCAATGTACCAGCAACAGCACATTGTGCTGTCATTTCAGTGATCGGGTTTGGGAATGGGCTTATGAGCCAGGTGGGTGGCAGGGGACTCAAACCAACTGCAAACTATGCGCACGCTGTGTGATTCATGGTCGAGTGCTGAGTGAGGGTGCCCACCCTTGGATCGAAACATACCAAAAGTGACTCTGCACACAGGATGCCAGGAAACAAAAGACTACATGACTTGATGCCTGTTTAAAATGTTTCATTGCAAAACTGCCTCGGTGCTTTGATTGTTAGAGCTTCCTCAGGAGGCATGAGGGGGAAGGCTGGTGAGGCACTGCAACAAGGTAAAACTTCCAGCTGAAGAAGGATGGCACCAGGTTCAGTCACCACAGTGACCCCTGTGGAGGGTCAGATGCTTGCTCCACCAAAGAAAGTTATCTGTGTTGGTGCGAGGCTGACAGTCAGATATACCAGGTTCTGTGGAGAGGTGGGGGGGGGCATGAAAACTGGGGTTAAAAGCTCCACCACAATCAAGATGGCAGCTGGTGCCACTGTCTGGCTCTGAACTGTGGACTCCTACCAGATAGGTCAGTGGGGTTAGTAGAGGATAGGGCTAAGGGAGCTGGCATGGGGCATAGCTCCAGGCCTGAGGAATGGGAGGATAATAGGGGGAGGAGAAAAAGTTTTATATTTTAAAAAAGAATAAGGGGAGGTAAATGCAGGAAATATCTACATTCTACTTGTGTTTCTTTGTTTTCCCCCCATTTTACATGCGTTTCCAGAGGCTCTTTAAATGAAGACATGTCCTCACGATAGCTGGGCACATGAAGTACGGTATGTCCATGGGTAGTAGACAAACAGGGCTCCCTGAGAGTGACTAAGTCCCCATATATGCATGTTCTGAGTCACTGTGTCTTTTGGGATCTTTCTGACAGAGCCAGTTCAGGTTAAATCTATTCTAAGCTACTGCTGCAACCAGTTAAAAAAAAGTACTATTGTGTTGCTCAGTTAATGTTTTGTTTAGGTTAGGTCAGATCTATTCTTAGCTTCTATTGTTAAAACATCTTTGGCAAGGAAACGGGGGACGCCCAGAGTTAGCTTTAATTTTTTTCACTGTCTAGGCAAAGAAAAAAAAAGTTTTGTAATGTACCAAGTCTTAAGTTGCAGCAGGGTAGCTTGTTGGTGGGCATTTCTCCTGACAGAAAATCAGCTTTCCTTGTCATAAGACTAAAAGTCCACAGTGCAATGTTATGCAGTGCTCATGACTTGTGTTTTGGGCCTCTACAGACATCACGTATATGTAGAAGTAACATAAAGGAGAGGCAGTTTCCTAGAAGAGCAGTGTGCGGGACCCTTAGAAAAAGATAGAGGTGGTGGCTTGGTGGTGCTGAACAATGGGTGAGACTGTCTGGCATGATAATAAAAATAATAATAAAACTTAATTTTTATGACGCCTTTCCAAAACCAAGGCGACAAACAAAATTTAAAAACATACCACATATTACACATATTGCAGCAGCTTAATTGATACAACAGACAACGAAAATAGATACCACCAATCAGTTGCCAAATGCTTAGTGCCAAAGATGTGTTTTCAGAGCTCATTTAAATCCCTCCATGGTCACGCACTCACATAACTGGTGGGGTAGAGAGTTCCGGGGGGGGGGCGCATGCATAAATGCCTGGGCACCAGACGATTTTAGGCAGACTCCTGGAATCTCTAGCAACCCCTCACCAGCTGAGCGGAGCAATCACCCAGGGTGGTATGATACCAGAAGCTCTTTCAGGTAGCCTGGGCCCTATCCATGCAGGGCTTTATAAGTCAGCAGACCGACTTTAAAGGTGATCTGCCATTGTACTGGCAGCCAGTGCAGACCTCACAGTACCAGAGAAATATGGCAGGACCATCAGGTTCCTGTCAAACGCTGGACTGCTGCATTCTGTACTAGCTGCAAATGGTGGATTTCCAACCCAAGTAGCCCTAGGTATAGGGAGTTGCAGTAGTCCAAGCGCGAGGACACAGAGGCGTGAACCAACGTGGGAAGGTCACCGGACGGAACAAGGTGCTTAACCCTGGTGAAATTCCTCAGATGGTAAAAGGAGGTCTTGACGACGGCCGATACCTGTGAGTGCAGGGTCAACCCTTCATCAAAGATTATCCCCAGGTTCCCCACCTGTTCAGAGGCCGAGAGTGATCAACCCCCCAAGAAAAAGCCCCAAGGGTGACCCTACCCCTGACCCCCCTATCTGGTGTCCTGGGTCCACAACCAGCACTTCAGTCTTTCCTGAGTTCAACTTCAACCAGCTTGAATCCATCCACTCCTGGATCTCCACCAGGCAGTTATTAAAGACTGAGGGAGCTCTATTCTGGTTGGGTGCAAAAGAAAGGTAGAGCTGGTTATCATCAGCATAGCAGTGAAACTTCAGCCCATACCTCCTCACAGTGTCTCCGAGGGGCAGCATGTACACTGTGAACAACATGGGGGACAACACTGATCCCTGAGGAACCCCACATGACAGAGCGATTGGGTCTAAAGAATAAATCCTGGACACCACCCTCTGAGTTCTTCCAGTGAGGAAAGATGTAAACCACCTGAGGACTGTACCAGACAGGCCACAGATGAAACTCAGATGACCAAGCAGAACCCCATGGTCCACAGTGTCAAACGCTGATGAGAGATCAAGAAGGACCAAAATGGAGCAGTTCTTCCAATCTCTAGCCATCAGGAGAACAATGAGCACCCGAACCAGTGCTGTCTCTGTACTATGCCTCTTTTGGAAACCGGACTGGAGGGGTTCATAGGTATCATAGATGGTCAAATGGCTCTCTCGCTGTATGGCCGCTACCTTCTCAACCACCTTCCCTAGAAAGGGAAGGTTAGAGATTGGTCTGTAGTTCACATGGCAGTTCAGGTTCAAAGAAGCTTTCTTCAGGAGGGGTGTTGCCACCGCCTCCTTCAGGGAGCTAGGAAACTCACCTGTTTCCAAGGCGCTCCAAACTATCCATGCAAGGACCGGACCAATAAAATCAATACAACCCAAAACCAGGGAAGTTGGTCCTGGGTCCAAACTACAGTACACAATGGGTGCACCCTGGACAATCCTCATGATATCCATGAACTCTGGGTGGTCAAAGGTACTCCAGAAAAGCTGGAGGCTAGTGGCCAAGCATTGGTCATCAGCAGCGCCCATACAGTGTGCTGGTTGGAGAGCTGCCCTGATGTCAGCCACCTTTGCTGCAAAGAACCAAGCAAGCTCATCGCACTCTATTTGTGAAAATGCTTTCCGAACTTGTAGACAAGCTGGCACGTGATGGTGACTTGGGTTCATGCACCGGGCCCAGGACATCTGGAGCAGAGGCCAGCATGGAACTTCTCCCTAGAGGAGGACACTTGCTACACTGATATTCCAGTAGCTCCTGGTGGGGCTTGGTGCAGGTGCACTGATCGTGTGGTGACCATGCATTGTCTGACACCCCCAAATCCAGCTGTGAGCATGCAAGAAACTTCAGAGAAGGCAGGGAGAATATGGCAAACATACCACACCAGTGTACTAGACGATGGTCTGCTTGGTACCACCATACCAACAGATCCCTGTAGCACACCACCAAATGGCCCCTCCAGCCCATGTCACTAGGTTAGTAAGCAGTTTCTCCAGCTAGACCAGAGGAGACACATTGCCGGGACCTCTGGTGGGGGACAAAGTCAGTAATGGATGAGATGCAGGAGGTCAGTGTTCCTCCCTTAGACAATAGGAGGCCCCTGGCAGGGATCAGCCTGCCCCAGAGTGATGCAGAGACATTTGGAGGTCTGGATGGTACCTCAGGAGGTAACGGGGAAGGAATCTGGTGAACAGAAGGGACTGCTGTGGGACCTAAGGGAGAGGAATGCAGTGGGCAGAGGATGGAGGCAAAAAAAAAAAAAAGGATACAGGACGAGAACCTGTCTCCAAATTGTTTGGTTTCCAACCAATTAAAGGAAAAGATCCAGGCTGGATTTTCAAAGGTGCATTGGGGACTTGTAGCATGATTGTGCCACATCCCTGCTGCTTGCAGCCACAATTTAGACCACTGGAAAAGTAGGCCAACTTACATGCGCATCTGTCTTGATGAACAGCTTCATGGAACACTAAAACCACACATGCATTTACTTTAAAGTTGTGCCAAGTGCCATACATGCAATAAAACATTTGAAAATAGCATTCAAACATTTTGCTGCATTTAGGATGCCACAGACACAGCTCAAAGTTGGGAATTGCGCCTGCATCATTCTTTTTGAAAATCCAGCCCCCAAGTGTGGCATTGGGACCGTGTGGGAAAAACTGCAAACATATATTCTTTAAAAGTCTAATACCTCGCCGGCCTGGTGGCGCTGAGGGTTGAGGCGCTGCATGCCACACCTTGCGCCACACCGGCGACCCGGGTTCGGGAACGAGCCGGGATCATCGGGGGTCGGCTGGGGGGAGACAGGCTGGAGCGTCCGATGACAGCTTGCCGTCCAGGGGGTTCTTATATCGGGCGGCGGCCCTGGTGGAGACTGGGGGCGACAGCGAACCGAGTCTCTAGGGCGTGATTGGTGCTGGCATAGGCTGGCAGCCTATCAGCCTCAAGAGGCTGCCCTCTGTGAGAGGAGTGGGGAACGCTGCTGACGCCAGTGGTTGCTGAGACGCGTAGGCACGCAGCGGGGAGAAAAGAGGAAAACGGATCCCCCGCGGAGCCTAGATGACGGGAGCACCAAGCCGTGGCCCTGATGTGCCAGCGTCCATCCACAACCCAGGACCTGGACAAGTCCCCAAGATTCGGGTATCCGCCCGACCCGACCCCGCCCGGGAGGTATTCCGAGGCATGGTGATAGGCCTGGCGGTGAGTAGGAGGAGTGCTGGCAGGGGTAGGGCTTCATGGGTGCACCAGGAGGGAACGGCTCTGAGGGGGCTAGTGGGAGTATAAATTGCAATTTCAAAAAAAAAAAAGTCTAATACCTCAAACCCAGTGAAAAACATCATGGGTAGCAGTATACAAGTTCTTGCGGAGAGCAGGCTGATGAGGTTGCATCCAGACTACAGGCTGCCCTAAGATAGGCTTTTAAATTCATTCTAGTGAAGACTGTGAGGAACAAACTACAAACACGAGTTTCATCATTTACGTCTCCTCTGTGTGGTGCAGTAATGTTCTTGGTAAATGACCAGGTCAGCCATAAAGGACACTATCCACCCTTTTTGCTTCATATTATTTCTAGTTGAAAAAATACATTTTCTAAAATTCATTGATGTTGCTGGTTGTTTTAGCTACTTCAATTCTTGGTAGACATGAAATACATGCTAATGGTGTAATTATACCCAACCAAGTTTTGTTTCAGATCTTTGACCTACTCTTATTACTTCCTGAAGATTAGGAACACACCCCAAACAGTGTAGCCACTCACAATGCAATAGTCTACTCTCTTCCCAGTGCATCATGTGTGGCTAGACTGTGTCGTGGATGTTCCCAAGTCCAGGAAAGATGTAGTGGGAGTTGATCAAGGACTGTAAATAAACACATTTTGTGTGGCAACACCAGTATGGTGGGCAGTCTGTTTTTCGATATTAAAAAAAGGAATCACAGTTGGCCCAGTGGTGCTGAGGGTTGAGATGCTGGATGCCACACCGCACGCAATGCTGGCGACCTGGGTTCAGACGTGAGTCTGGGCCACCGAGGTTGGCAGGGGAGGGATAGGATTGAGCCTCTGGAAGACTGCTCTCCTATCCCAGGGAGGGATCCAGGGAGTCATCACTCTGTAGCGGCCCCTGGTGATGACTGGGAGCCCTACTAGAGTGGTGCCATGGGGGGGTGGAGTGTGGCAGACGTTGGCACTCTGTGGCTAGACGTCATTGCACACCGCACTCTGCAGGGAGTAAAAATTGGAGGGAAAAATGGGCACAGGTCAGGCAGCATGATCCTCCGACCTCCACAGCCCAGCCCGAATGGTGCATCCTCGGCTGGATCCTGTATGGGCAAGTCAAGCTGTGGGTAACTCCTCACAGCCCCGCCATGGGGGGTAATCCATGGGAGCTATGAGGAGGTGGCCTGATCTTGGGTTCGGGGCCGAGGGGTCGGTTGGGGATGACTTGCCGATTGTGCCTAGGCAAGGAGAGAAAATATCTGGGGGGAAAAAAAAGGAATCACAGTCAAACTACCAGCTACATCAGCAATCTCTACAGAATGCAGTGGCAGCATTAGGCACATGCTACCCATTCAATTGCATGGTGCCCTGAAGCAGTGAGGGGGCCTCCTGCCATCATTGTGCACTGAATTCCTACACAAGTCAAGAGGTTAAACTGAAGCAGACAGTCCAGGAGGAATGCCGTTTCACTCCATCACCTCGCTCAGCCAGCCACCTGATCACTGTCAGTCCTAAACCACTTGTCCATCTCCTCTACCAGCCACTAGTTGCCCAGCCACCCAACGGATGGTAATAGACAAGTTGATGACTGGCATCAAAACCAGACAGCCAATCCAATCTATGTGCACCATCTTAGATGGCCCAATCATGGGCAGTTTTACTTTAGCGCTGCATGTTCCTACACCATTTTGGTTTTCAGCAGGATTGGCTGCTGAGTGTGGTGGTGCTGGTGAAAGGGACGCAGATGTGAACAGGACTGCAGCTCATGCCTTGCCACTGCCGTGTGTCGGTCAGGCTCAGTGAAAGAAGCTTTATTTGCAGCAGCCAGTATTATTAAGGCTGCTATTGTTGAATACAGTGTCACTCACATACTTCGCAGTGGTGCTGGTCCAAGGTGACTTTACCGGCTGCAGGGAGCAGCTGTTGCACTGAAGGGTGTGTGTGAGTCTCTGTCCATGATGGACTGGATTGTTTTTTTTTTGGCTCATCATGCTGGATGTAGGCGAGCGACTACATTACATGGCTGCTGTAGGACTACTGGTCAGTGGATCCCCCTTCCTGGCTGCACGGTGTGGCTGCTGCTTGAGTCTGCAGCTCCTGGTGGACTTGTTCTGGATTTAGGGGCTGCCAGTGCCTGGTCATAAAGGTAAGCGCACTAAGTGAAAACCAGTCCATTGCAATGTTTTTATCTATTTATTTAGCATTGTTGTAGTGGGGGCAGGGTGTGTGTTATGCATGCTGGTCAACCCCCTTCCCCCACAACACTGGCAGGGGCCCCAGCATCGAGCTTTGCAAGGGGCACCCATGGGGCAAATGCCGCCACTGACAGAATGTGACTACTCATTTGTTTTTTAAGCTAAAGACACTTTGAGACCAAAGGGGGTTGATAGTGTCCCTTTAAAAAGAACCTTTCTCAATTTTTTTTCAGATGGTCAAACAACAAAGAGGAAGCTTTCTTACCTTAATGGGAGTTGCTCTGTGACTCATCTTCATATTTTGAAACAACCCTCTGAGAAAGGGAAGGGATCATAATTTGTCCCCAAGGGTTTTGCCACATGCTCCCATTCTACTTCCTACTAGCCCCCTGCTTTGTTTCATGATGCCAGCATAGGGAGAGGGTGGGGCACACTCCACTCTCTTCTATGGAGTGTCTTTTCTAAAGTGGATTTACTGATTTTAAATCAGGTTTTGGTAAAAATCAGTGCCAGGGTTCATCTAAAAAGGCTGTAGTTAGCTAAACCTTGGCATCGATCTTTATCAAAACCTGATTTATAATCAGTATATCTGCTTTAGAAATGATGCTCCATAGAAGTGAATGGAGCTTGCCCCCACTCTCTCCCTATACTGACATCATAAAATGTTACAGCACTGGGGCAGAACGAGCTAGTAGGAAGTGGAAAGGGCTAATTTAGTGAGCCCTCAGGGTAAACTACAATCCCTTCCCTTCCTTTGAGGGCTGAACTAAAAAATTATTTAACACCACAGAGGAGCACCCATTCAGCTAAGGGGACCCCTGTTTTTTGTTGACAGCACCAAAAAAGGTGCTTTTTAAAGGAAAACAGACTTCTAGTACATATAGACCACCCAATGTCCAAACTTCACCCCAAGTTGGGTGCAATTTATCAAAACAAGAAATGCCTTCCACAATTCACAAGGAGTGAATTTGCCTCCAAAATGATACAACTCATCACAGTTTACCTATGTTGAATCGACAACACTGTTGTCGAAGTTCAGCATAGCGAGATCCCCAATGTCGATAGGTGAAATTTCGCCTGTTTGACATTGGAGTGTTTCTCTCGGGGGCTGCACACTCGCCCACCTTCTAAAGATTATCAACTCAGTCGGGAGATAATTTGAAGGAATTGGCGACACACAGCGAAAGGGCGATATTTCGTCCTCAGGTCCCTCGCAGCAACAGTTTCGAAACCTGTCAAAATTGTCACTGTGAGGGATTTCGCCATAAATGTTTCGACGTTCAGTCGGCACACCACTCACCACTGATGATGCGGACATCATATATGGATTTGCATCCACTTCCCAACTGTTTAGGCTTGATACCATTTACAGTTCCCTCTGCAGATTTTCCCTAAAGTGCCACCCAAGAACACATCTCTGTAAGCTGCATAGCAAATTAGGCTTGGCCTCCCTCAGTTCCTGGGGATTTCCTACTGGAGTGTCCTTTTTGTTTAGACACTGGGTGGATAAGCTTGCTAGTTATCTCTACCCTACTCTCCCTGACCACAAATACTCACTCAGGCCACCAAGGTCAGGTGTTTCCTGCTCCTTAGATACACCAGTCCTGTAGGACAATCATTGCATAAATTACCTGCACAATAAAACTCCCTCCCTGCTGAGCTTAGAGAAGCTAGGTCTACCTGCATCTTCAAAGGACTATTATGCACCCATGCAGTGCACAGATGTACTTCCTAGCCAAAATTTCCTCACTACATAGCCTTCAACTATCATGTCCAATCACAGTGTCCTACACTTCTAGCACCCCAAGAAGCCTCTACACCCTGTGTGGGTTGTATCTAGAAATAGGCATATGTTTTGTCTAGTGTACCTACCTGGTTAAGAAAAGCTAAATAAATAAATAGTCCATACAAATTATGTGATTCTAAAATGCACTACTACTACAGCTATATTGATTCAATGTTACAGTACGTAAATTGCTATTTATTTTGCTATATTGAAATGCTGCTTCATGTAATATTGTGAACTCTGAATTGTTGTATTATTGTTCGCTCTGTTCCCATCTCCCCACAGGATGCACTTGGGAATGAGTCACTTGTGACTCGGTGTGGCTTCCTGGCTAAAAAGTCAATAAATAAATACATTATTAAATTGTGAGCCAGTTTACAGGAAAAGCAATGAATGGGCTCCCAAAAAGGATGCATGGAGAGAATAAATATTCAGATTGTTTGGTTTCTCTGTTTCTCTCCTAGAGTCAGCCATTCTGTACACTCTAAAGCTTCAAGCTCTGTGCAAAGCGCCATGGGTAGTAGTGAGCAGGTCCTTGTGTAGGGCAGGCTAACAAGGCTGGTGCAGAACAAAATTACCTGAAACCAGGCTTTTACATTTGTTCCAATTTGTTTTTTTTTTTTTTAACATTTTACCAGGAAAGACTTACTGAGCTGGTAACAGGAGGCAGTATGGTGTAGTTTAAGAGCACTGAGCTGCAAACCTGGAGATCTGGGTTTGAATCCCACAGCCCCCACTTGCATACTGTGTGACCTTGAACAAGTCACTTAACTTCCTTGTGCTCCCAGGTCACACCTGGAAACAAGATTTAGCTTAGTGTGCCTTTCCTGGAGAAACAATCCCCCCAATAGCTCATTCCAGATGTGTGTGGGGGATTAGAACAGAATAATGAGGTACAGCAAGTACAACACTACACCTAATAGGTACAGTAAGTACAGAAATAAAAAAACTGTGCAGAAGGCAAGGAATAGGTACAGAGAAGCACAAAACAGTAAGATACTGAAGAATAATAAAATTTGAACTTATACAAAAGCAACACAAACCAGGAAAGCCTGCCCCGCTGCTCAGTGTGCTCTAGCCAAAGTAAAGATGAGCTACAGTTCAGCTAAGTACCACCACCGCGAGAATAAAATGAATCTGAAAGCAGTACCAGGAGGCATTTAACATGTGTCACAGAGCTTTATTCTACTCATGTCAGGTGCTCAGGTACATCAGTTCGTGATAGCCCTTTACATAACGGCAACGTCGGCAGAGAACCAGAGACACTCCAACCAGTTTCACATATCTACACATCTTCAGGGAGTCCATATAAAAGTTCTGAGTAATAGACCAAGGATGACAAACTACAGACATGTGTCTCATCCAGACAGAGGTTTTTGGAACGGACAGTGGAGTAAGTACTTGTTAATGTGAAATATAGAAAGAATGATAGTAGGTTACGGCCAAAAACCTGGAAAATATTTAAGCTAATTGCAATTGCTGTCTATAACATGGAAGAGACGAATAACAGGGCTGAATAAAAGAAGACAAATTTGCTTTTATATAGTGCATTTATGCATACTGTATCCCAAAGCACATTACAAGCAATGAGAGTCTGGTACTGAAAGGACTGTAAACATGTAATTGTACCCATTTTGCACATCAACACCCACACACAGCCTTGGAAAATTGCCTGAACCGGTTTTATGGGAATGGGAATGTTGGCCAGGACACTGGGGAAATTTCTTATGGCCAGGACACTGGAGGAAATTCTCATCTCCATTGAAAAGTGGCTTTGGTTCTTTATTACTTCCACCTGGCACTCACCAGGGCAGCACCAGAGATGGGTAGGAGAGACCTTGGTTTAATCTCTCATCCAAAGGACAGCACACCCCAGCAGTACGGCATCCCCCTAGTGCTACACATGGGTGCCAGCGTTTTATGGTATGGACCTTGCTATCCCCAGATACCACAATTCCCTCAGTTTGGTGGGAGATAGCCGACTATTGTAGGATTTCTGGTTTCCAACTGAATCTTCAAAGAACTGAGCTACGTCAGCTACACTGCACCCCACCTCTGGAACTGAAATGTCAATTCCTATTCTAATGGAAATAACTATTATTAAATATCTGGGAATACATATCCCTAAATATCTAACTAATACCAAATAGCAAAATTTCAAGCTACTGACAGAAAATCACATAGGACTATAACACTTGGCACCTGCTTCCTTTTGGTTTCTTTTCCTGTATAGAACTAGTCCAAATAGTTTTCTTGTCTAGGATGTTAATTTCCTCCAGATTCTTCCCCACATGCCCTCCCAGCTATATATATATATATATATATATATATATACATATATATATATATAACTGGGATAAATTAATCTCTCGATACATCTGGGGATCAGGCAATACCCCAGAATTCAGTACACGACATCCAGTTACCAAGGGATTGGGGGGGGGGGCTTAATCTCTCTAATTCATGAACCTATGCAATGGCTGTGCAACTGCACATACTTTGTTGTTCCCTCTCCCCTTCCTGTCTCACAGCATGGAAACACAGCAAGTTCCATCTTAATTACTTATTTGATACAGCCCAATACCTATTTTTATATCCCTTAGGAAAGGTTATTGTCCGACATGTCTCTATTTAAATAATACACCTTCTAATGCCTGACCTGTCAGCTTTTAGGGAGCGATAAAGACTTTGACCCACTGCAGTTATGTATTTGTATATTTATTTAATTATTCGGAATACACCTTTGAGCCAGCAGCTCGTTTACAGAGGCTCCACATCATATTACACAATCAGAGATCTTACAGAGAACAGTTTCAATAACAATTACAGAAGTCACAATATGAGTGAGAGTTACATACACTTGTAGCAGGAAGAATTTTACCAAAATATTTCAAAAACAAAGAAATGTATCTAAAAATTCAAGCCAGGGACACAACAACTAGCAGGAAATGTTTGAGGAATCAGATCCATTGTCTAGGCGCTAAGGAAGAGTATGTGAGAATACACATTTACCCAGGGGCCAGAGGGAGGAAGTGCTACAGAGAAGGAAAAGTGATGGGGGGTAGGGGGAATAGTGAAGCAGGCAGAGAGGTGAGTTAGACCTCCTTTTCATACATGGAGACAACTGGGCCTTTTATTGCCTCTTTCAATTGATGAACAAACAAAGTATTCCCCTGTTTCAACATTTTCAGGACACTTATGGGTTTACAGGGAGGCAGCATTTCCACTGCTTACAGGTTTGAACCCACCTCTTACATTCTCACAGGTGTTTTCCTAGAACGCTGCCCCAGCCCCACTATTCCTATGAATATTTATAGGTCTTTTAAAAGGAGACTCTTGGCAACTTCTGATAGGTTACCTTCACAGAGGTATTCAAGATTTATGGAACAATACCTCAGAACACATCTTAATAAGCTGAAACCAAGAACAGCAAACTACTTATACCAGAAACCAGGACTAGATAGGTACTACCAAGCTCTCAGGGTCACTTACTCCACAACCGGGTGAGAATTCTCTTGGAAGTGTTGTTCCAGATACTTTCAGACCCCGGAAGTACAGGTGAAACATATGGGAGCAGAATTTATCTGATGCTGGTGGAAATGTGGTCACCTGGAGGCAGATTATGCACATATTTTCTTGACTTGTCCAATTCTCCAGGGTTTCCGGTGGGAACTAGAGTATCAGTTTGCCATGCTCTCCCTAGACACCACTTTGATGTTTCCTTCAGTGATACTATGGTCAGTTACTCTGCAAAGGATGAGAATAGACTGCAGATGCTTGGCTGCTGTCTTACTGTTGGCAGCAAAGAAAGCTGTAATCAGACTTTGGTTGCAGGAATCTACCCCCCTCCATGATACAACAATGACAACTAACTGTAAATTCTATGTATACAATGGAAAATCTTACCTATGCCCTATTGGGAAAGGCCTCAATCTTCCTTCAGGTATGGCAACCCTGTACTTTACTGTATGAACCTAGACTCATGATTTCTACCATGATGTATGAATTGTATAAGAAGTTAAAGACTCAAGACAGGTTTCTGACTTAGTTGCTTTATTTAAGGATTGTGACAAGTTACAAGGTGACATGTTCCCCCCTGTTGATTCTCAAAGGAGACCCCCCAGACCTGGAGAGGCTTCTCAGATACAGATAACAATGTTCTCTCATCAATCAGTCAATTCTGTCAATCTAACCACTGACAGTCACCCATCACTGTAAAGTTATTCTGATTGTGACATACCTGTTGTACTTTCCTACTCACTGTAATATACTGTAAAACCTCAAATATGAAAAAAAAGGGACTAGAACCAATGACCTTCTGGCCCAGAGTTGGATATGTTACCAACTGAGCGACAAGACACCTGTGATTAGGACCAAGTGCGTATACAGTCCTGTTTTCCTTTCTGGGTTGAACAACATGTTATTCACCATGTAGCTCTAGTCATTCTCCCGTTTGGTGACATCATAATAATGTTGCCACTTTTCTAATTCTCATGGTATAAATAAGGGATAAGCCATGGCCATAATGAAAATATTACTGATATTTTTCCTGAGTGCAGTTTGATCTTATATCATCACGAGTGGTGAAGCCACGAGGGGACGTCAAAAGGTCAAACTGCATGAGGGAAATATCAGTGATATTTTCATCAGGGCTGTGGCATATTTGATTTATGCCATGCCTTTTATTCTACTGTTTCAAGAAAAAATCTTGCATCCTGTTTGTTCAGTGTGGTCACTTTCAACAGTGATGCTGACTGTTCACAGCACACCTGAATGAAGCAATCTGCACTGTACCTCTATTGCCACTATGGGATAAATACTGGGATGATCCAGGAACCTCTTGCTATCGCTAACGCCTTCAATTGAGCATTTACGGATCTGACTGGTGCATTCCAGGGTGAATATCTTGTGCCACCAACAGACCAGCCCCCAGGTCCGGATACACCCACACCTACAGGTTACGGACTACCGTATTTCTATTTCAAGCAGATCTCAAGAACTGAGACAATCAAATATGTCAAGCAGGTCCTAGGCAAGACCAAGATGGGGAATGACCTAATTGACTTGAAGCTGGTCGCCCTAACCCTGGAGGAGATAGCTGACCCCCTCACTAAGGTTTTTAACTCCTCCCTTAGGTTGAGCATGTTCCCAGATGCCTGGAAGCTGGCACTAGTTACCCCTGTCGTCAAAACTGGAGACAGAACTAACACATCTAACTACAGCCAATCTCAATCCTCCCCCCCTCGAAAGCTTTGGAAAGGATGGTCTCAGACCAGCTCGCTGAGTACTTGGAGAAGTATAATCTGCTCGGCCCTCAACAGCATGGTTTCCGTAAAAAACACTCAACACTTTCAGCACTAGTCGAATACACCTCCCAGCTCTATGACGCTTTGGATAAAGGGATGGCATTGAGGTCTATATTCATAGACCTTACAAAGGCCTTTGATCCAGTGAACCATCACCTTCTCCTCAGCAGCCGGTCACCAACTGGCCTATCTCCAAGCATGGTGACTTGGTTTGGAAGCTATCTCTCCCATAGAACTCAACGAGTCAGAATAGGAGACACATACTCAGAGCCAAAGGAGGTGAGCCTAGGAAACCCCCAGGGATCCATCCTTGGTCTGCTACTCTTTAGTCTGTTCATAAATACCCTCCCCTCTGCCTGCCCTGTACACACTGTACTCTATGCTGACGATGCTGTCATATCCGTCCCAGGCAGAGACCTGCATACCATCACTACTGAACTGCAGGACAGCTACCATAAGCTCGAATCCTGGTTCTGCAAGAACAAGCTCCTGCTCAACCACAAAAAAATGAAGAGCATGCTGTTCACAGTTCCCCAAAATAAAAAGAAGTTCAGCCCACTGCAAATCCTGAGCCCTAAGGGGGACCCTCTTGAACAAGTCTCCGTATTTGAATACCTAGGAATTTACCTCAGCGACACTCTCAATTTCTCCAGTCATACTGATCACGTCATCAAGACCTCCAACATGAAACTGGGTGTTCTGTACCACCACAAATACTCCCTACCACCTGCGGCTCTGAAATTAGAAATAAGTAGCTTGGTACCAGCCACCATTGACTATGGGCTCCCAATCTATGGAGTAGGCTCTGACACTGCCCTCAAGAGAGTCAGAACTCTCCTAAACAAGGCCTGTCACTTAACCTTGGGTGCTGATCTCTCTACCCACACTTGCACCCTCTTCAATGAGACAAGGTGGTTCCCACTCCACCTCCGAGCTCAACTCCAAACTTGCATGCTTATCAAAAAAGCCTTGCTAGGGCTCATGCCTGAGTCCACTAACAGGCTTTTTGCAAAGGCATTATCCCTTAATCAGACTAGGAGCGCAGCAAAAGGGGGACTCCAGGTGCCATTCAAGCGTACTAAACTGGCACAGAGATCACTCGCCTTCCTGGGCCGAAAGTGGTTCAATGAGCTGTCTACACACTTGTAGAATGCACCAAGCTCAGACAATTCAAAATTGGGCTTCGTTCCCAGCTAGAGCTAAAAAAATATCTGTGTCTGCTACACTTAGCCCATGCTCAGGGCCCCTAGGCTATCCCACCCACCCCTTGGCTCTAACCACCCAACCAACTTCCCCCTGCACTCTTCCCCCCCTGTTCTCTCCAACAAATTCCCTACCCACAAAATACCTACCTTGCATAGTCTACACTACAATAAACTGTCAACCCCCAAACAGATCGCCACTCCATCAACTACATACGTGAACATCTGACAATGCCTGCCTTGGGCTGCTTCCCACCCCACCCCCATTCTCACTCCTGACCACCACTGGTGAGCTCAGCCTAACACACTGTCAACCGTCCATACCCCACCCCCACTTGCCCCTGTACTACCCACGGAGACTCAAACCCTGGCCTCTCCCCTCTTTCCTGTTTCT
This sequence comes from Neoceratodus forsteri, assembly GCA_016271365.2. NCBI lineage: Eukaryota > Metazoa > Chordata > Ceratodontiformes > Ceratodontidae > Neoceratodus > Neoceratodus forsteri. The sequence goes on along the minus strand of JADMNL010000023.1, from coordinate 454,044,269 downwards.
AACACTACTATGCCCGCACTTAGTGCTGTTACTTACAATATTAGACTCCTATGTACGAGTGAAACTTACAATGTTTGACTCCTATGTACTAGTGAAACCTAGACTCCTATGTATTAGTTAAACTTAAAAGTATGTGCAACCCTCTGTAACCTTATTTTGTAATCCACTGCTGTGCTATGTGTTATGTTGCCTGTATCTGTTCGTTTAACTGACTCGGAACCTTTGAAAATGAGTCCTTGAATCAAAGGTATTAATTCTAAACTGAAATAAATAAATACAAAAACAAATGGACCTCGAGTGAGGATAACACTGATATTCTCACTCTGGGTCCCATAGTGGCAAAAATATTGCTGCTATTTGCCACTTTTTATCCTCACAGCTATGGTATAAATGACATCACATTATAAAACAACCACAAAGAAAATGTTGTATACACATAGGATGATAAATATTTGGAGTAATTTACCTACAGCTCTAGTAAGCAGTGAAAATAGTGATGTATTTAAGCAAAGGTTGATGAATGGATGGGGGGAGTATTACAACTCATACCTTAACTAATTCAGAGATGTACTAGTATGAACATATAATGTTTCTTTCATCTCTAAAAACTCAGTATTAAACCCAATGTAAATAGAACACCCCATGTGATATTCGGAGATATAGAAAGTAATGTATAAGGAACGATACACAACATGGCTATGTTTTCAGCGAGGGGTAAGATGACATTATAGACCTCAAGGGAGAAGCTCGAGAGCTCTCTGTGTTGTGATCTCTACCCAAGATGGAATGATCAGAGTCCTATGTGATAATGGTTAGTTGAAAACAGCGAGGCCAAAATTGGCGAAGACAAAAGAGTGCGCCCACATAGGGCGAGGGGTATAATGCAGCAATTGCCGAAACGGCGACAAGAATGTAATGGTGACTTTCTGCAGGGGCTTTGCCCCTCACATCTTCTTTGCAGGAAGCTTCACCACCCACACACCCCTTGCTAAAATAAGAAACTCTGAGGGGGAAACAACTCGAGAGGAGGAAAAGCTGTAAGTCGATATTTCTGCGCTCGCCGTGTCGTGTTGTGTCTCCGCTGTTTTTCTTTGCTCTTTTCAGCCTCACTGTTTTTGTGATTGCCATTGTCACGGGATACTTTGTTGTGTCTAGCACATGTAGCTACACCATTCACTCCTAGACAGCATTATTGGCCACATTCTAGAGTGCATGGAAAGCTTATTCCAGGATGCCCTACCTAATACCCCCTATCTGTACGATGTACGTGTGAGTAAAAATGTAAAACTAAACATCTTACTGTATTTTTTTCTTGAGACATCACCAAAATGAATGTATCTTGTTTATAAAGTAAGGTTGAATGTTATAAACCTCAAAATCTATCTTTTCCTAGTGTTATTATACTCTTCATGTGATGTCACGGTGTTGTTATACCATCGTGGGTATGTGTCACATCGATGATACAACAACAAGGAACGCTCGGCGCATACACCTTCTGTGAACCGCTGGCCTTACTGAACAGGCCGCAGCAGTTACAGCTGGACCCAGAGAGAGCAGCGGTGAGAGATTAAAAGTAAGGATCCAGTCTAGAAACTGTCTTTTTTTGTTGAAACTGAAGGGATCGATGCCCATACACTGTAAAAGACAATTTATGGGCAACCACTCTATTCTCTCTTCTCGTGGTTGTCATAACAACTTATGAAAACTTCTCGAGCTGCGCTCTCGAGGTTTATCTAAGATGTCATGGTAACCACTCAAAGCAATAATAGGGTGGTTGTTCATCAATGCCCATACATTATCCTCTTTATAATTTATCATCGAACATTGTAAACCCTCAAAATATATCCTTTCCTAGTGTTGTTACACCCTCGATGTGACGTCACGATGTTGTCATACCATTTCTATTTTGAATGGGTCATCAGCATGTATTTTTTCATGTTGGATAGGTCACAAAGGAACACAGCCAGTGGGGGAGCAGTTAGCACAATGCCTGATGACATCACAATGGTCTCTACTGCACTGAAAACAGAGCAGTGAAATCAAACAGAAATGGTTAGCTCTTCTTAAAAAGAACTAATTTATAATTTGAGTCAGGCTGTGGTGCATCCCCTAACAACTTACTGGTTTAAAAAAAAGTCCTCTCTAGTAGATACTTGTTCTTTAACATTAAAACCAAACCCAGTTCAGTATCAAAACAGAAAACAGACAAACACTGGAGACAGTGACTGTTAACATATCAGGAGGCAGGCCAGGCTGCAGGCAGCTGACAGAAGGCAGTGCGCCTTAGCCAGTGAAGGCTGATTATGGGTTCTGTCAGTGCAGAAACCGGTTGGAGTATCAGTGTTAATGTGTTCCTATCTGGCATTCTTGTTTGAGGTTTGTGAATTTATGGCACTCTAAGATTAAAAACTAGCATTTTCATATCTCCTTGTGTCTGTAAGTGCTTATTTTGAGGTGGTGGATGGTGCAGGGTTTTTTGTGCTTTTCAGCTGCAGAGACCCCTGCAGGGGCATGCTTTACAGCCCAGGGTGTAGGGCTTGGCTCATACCAGAGGGTGGATGGAGGTAAAGGGGAGGAAAAGAGGAGAAAAGCTGGAGAAAAAATCCATAACTGCCACATGTATAAAGTTCAGGTGGGATGTGCTACCTTTAAAATGGGAAATTCAAAATGCAGTGATGATATTTAAATTACTCAGTGGTATGGTGGCAGGTGTTACCTTTTAAATAACGGAATGTGAGTAGCTTAAGTATCAAATGTGGGGAAATAAAAAGAGGGAAATGAAAGTACCTAAAATAAGAACCAACTATGGCAACTTAATAGTAGATTATCAAATGTCTGCTATGCGGAATAAACAGGAACCTGGTACTCAAAAAATAGAAAATCTTGCAAACGCTGGCCCATCGGCGCAGCGGTTGGATTTCCACTTGCGACGTCAGTGACCTGGGTTTGGGAACAGACCTGGGTCGTCTGAGGGCTGGCCGGGGGAGAGGGATGGAGCGTCCCATGGACTGCTTTCCTTCTCCGGGGGGAGGGTGGGGAGAACGTTTGGTGCACAACGGACCCCTGGTGGAGGCCGGGGGTACCGCAGCAACCAGTGTCTGGACGCCCAGGGGGTGGGGCAGACGTGGGATGTCATTGCATGTCCCCGCCCCCATAAAACATCCTCTAGGGGAGAAAAAATGCCACAGCCAGCACCTAGATGACGCCCACGTCGCCGCTCCTAACCAGCTCCCAGGCCAGCTCCCCCGACCTGACCCAACGTTCATGACACCTTGGCCAGTGCTGCAGCCCTGCCCTGAGGGCAAGCCAGGGGGCAATGGGGGGAGTGCGGCTCATGTGGGAGGGGGGGGTGGCGAGGTCCATGACCGGGCAGATGGTGCCGACCCTGGAAGCAGGAAAAAAGTATACTAAATAAAAAAAATTAAAAATCTTGAAAACATTAAAGAAGTAGTAGATAGGGAAATGATTGAGAGTTTTCTTTTCCATATTCTGTTTATGCTCCATGGGGCCACAGAAAAGGAGGCTCCCTTCTGCTGGCTCCTGCCACCCCCTTCCACCATCCTTTGCCTCCCCAGGTGTACTGGTAGCAAGGGCTCCCCACGGTTTTGCCCCCTGTGGCAGGGTCAAGAAAGTGAGGTCTAACTCCCCCGTCCATGCTCATAATCCAATTTCCTTGCTGCAGGCTTCCCTGGTGATGCAGTGGGTGGAGGTGTGGCCAGTGGGCATCATATGCCCTTGCTGTGCCCAACCCTTGCATTCCATTTATCTCCCCTTAGTTCCCCAGGGCTGCAACAGCTTGGTCACGCACGTGCATGGAGGTGTGCATGCACGCTGGATCCAGCATTCCCTGCTCCACCCACTCCTGGCCTGACACCTGGTCTCCCATCTGCATGACACTGCCACCCAGCCTCCAGTCGCTGGCAGCCAATCACCGGGAAGACTAACCTCCTCTACCTGGCAAAGGAGAGCTGCCTGCTGGCCGCTTGGTCCTTCTCCTGGCCCTTCCCTCATGGCCAACCCTGGCAATCTGAGCTCCTTCACAGGTCGCCAGTGTGGGAGAGGTAAGGTGCTAAGCTCTTCAGCCCTTTGTGCCACTGGGCCGGCATGACTGGCGGTTTTAATTATTTCAGTGTGTAATTTACCACAGGGAATAGCTTACTGGGAGGGGAGAGAAATGCTACATAGCATTACTGGGAAAAAAATATAGTATTAGATTAAAATCATAGCAATGTGAATACAGTATTTGGAAATGTATTTGTCTTTGTTACATATTATGTGGCCATTTTCTGTCTAAAATTGTATTGTGTTTTACATCAAATGTTTTTTTTGCTACTGTGTTACCTGAATCTGCCTAAATAGGACACCCCTGTAAAAAAGACCTTCGAGTCCTACTGTAGGTGTTCATTATCCTGTATATAAACAAATAATTTTACTACTACTGCATCTGCTGTCTGCAAGATGGTAAACAAGCCTGACCAGATGATATACCTGAATGACAGGGTATATTCCTGTCAAGGATGGCAGGTGCAGAGTAAAAATGTTTTATGGAAAAACAAAAGACAGATACTGGGGCTGCCCAGTGACCCAACAGTAACATGTCACATTACCAAGCAGGTTACCAAGCAGGAGAATAAACTCAGGAGCCTGTATCCAGATAACCAGGGTTGGGGAGAGTGCTACCAAAGACATTCTGTACCAGCCTGGGGTGAGACGATATTGCAGTTAGACCCCTTACCATGGGCTGGGGAATCTACTCCCTCACAAGGGATCATGTGGCATGCAAGGAACATCATGGGTTAGTGCGTTGTCAGTGGGAAATGGGAAAGCAAAGGGCACACGGATAACTGGTGCAAAACTGCCTTTCCAGTGCCATAAGGATAACAATGTGATGCTACTGCACCAGATAATTTCCTTGGGAGGGGGGGACCAAGACCCCACTGGATGGGACAAGCTACACAGGATGCTTGGCGAGTAGGTAAGGTGTGTTGCTTGGGAATAGATGCTCGATGGCCTGCAGGAGGGTTTGTTTAAGAGAGCAGTAAACAGAGACTGAAAAAAAAAAAGACAAATACCCTTTTGTTGCTCTGTTTTCTTGTTTTATGCCTCTGCTCTATTTTGCCTGTCATGGAAGACATCTGTCTCTGCTGTTTCATGTCAGCAGTCAATTTGAATCTTTTAGTACAACATTATGCTCGCAGTTAAATTCTTGACAGCCTCAACAGCCTGTTTCAACGTAGATTGCCCGGAAGAGTCACCTTGACAATATCTGTCTGCTGTCACACCAGGGAGATGCTGCAGGAAGGGAGCTGTTGCCAGATTAGATGGCTGGTTGGAGGAATTGATCTGACAGTGTAATCCACAACCTACCACCAGCTTTGCAAGTCAAAATAAGTATCAGTAGAAATCTTCTTAAACAGCTGAGGAAAAAAAAAGGAAATGGCATGCTGTAATTAACATAACAGGCCTTTGTAATAGTACATGTACCCCCTCCATTGTGGGGCTAATAGTTACACCCATTCTTTCTTCCTGCTAGTAGGGCATGACCCTGCCTTGATCTGTTCCCATGGGTAAAGTGGCCTTTGGCTAGAACATAGGCGGGAGAGTATGAGAAGATGCTGAGACTGAGAACCAGAGCCTAGAGAGGCCCCACGGGACATGCTGGGGAGAGATCTGTCTTGTGCTGCCTGCTGCAGTTGGCCAGGGAGACCTCCCAAGCTTGGGGGGTGGCATTACAGGTCCTGAGTCTGGGGTATGGAACATAACTCCTGTTGGATCTAGTCTCTGGTCACCTCTCTTTGGAGAGATAACACCATGAAGTATACTAAAAGGTCTAATCAGCAGATGCCTTCTGCAGGGGTTCGCACAGATGACTACACCTGTGTCCTGCTGGTGAGAACCACAATGATAGTTACCTGTTTGATAAGCTTAATGGGTAAGATGTAATATCTTGGACTAGACACTTAAGGGATGAGTGAGTGTGTGACCTGGGAAAGTCAGAAATAGTGGGTTATTATAGCCTGCTCATGAAAGGTACTTGGTCTGCAGTTGGTGTCCTGCAGTTTCCTTTTTTTTTTTTATTTTGTAATCTTTATTAAAAGTTTTCGGATAATAATTACATAACAAGGAGAACAATGAATTTATAGTGTAACAGATAAGAAGAACTTCATAGTAACCATTCCATAGTTTAAATGGAATCATAAATAGGATGAAAATGGAGATAGTTCTCCTACCACCTCCCCCTTCCCACCCCACACAGCTTCCTGCCTATAATGGTATGTAGGGTCTGCTCACAAACCCCCAAAAGATATGTGCTCAGAGTGTATATATATCTATCTATCTATCTATCTATCTATCTATCTATCTATCTATCTATCTATCTATCTATCTATCTATCTATCTATCTATATCTATATCTATATCTATATCTATATATATATATATATATATATATATATATATATAGATATATATATATATATATATATATATATATACATATATGATCTCCCATCTCCCATAGAAGAAGGAAGTTTCCGACAAACCAAGTGAGTCAAGAGATATTGCGAAGAGCTACTCTACGTCATATGCAAGTCTCACTGCAGACACTGGGAGGGCTTGCTCGAGGTTCAATGTGGGGAATAGCTCCTCCCACAACCTCTACATAAGCCCTCCACTGACACACCTCCCTTGCTTAGGGAGTGTTTTTCCTTGGCTCTTGCGTGGCTTGTGTGGCTGCTCCCTCATCTCACTGCTGCTCTGCCTCATTTTCTCTCCCCATCCCCTCCTGCCTTCATGTTGTCTCCCCCACCCCCTTTGTTTTGGTCTCTGTTTCTTTTCCAGCTGGCTCCTTTCCCCCCTCTCTCTTTCTCCTTCGTTCCATTTTGTTTTCTTTTTGGGCTTCTCTGTGTCTAGTGCTCACTGCGCCTCCTCCTTTCCCTGCCTCCTACGCTCTCCTAGCACTAATTTCCCCTCCGGCCCCAGCCCAGCCTTCTCGGAGTTTGCATTGCCATCTCCCTGCTCCTATTAGGTATTAGAGCTGCTTGGACTGCAGTTATCTGCAATGTTTCTGATACTAACGAGCCTTCAATTTTCACAGCATAGAAACTATGATGCTTTCTGCAGCAGTCTTCTGCTGAACCATCTGATGTTTTTGACTGCAGTGTAGTTTCTGCTTTTCTACCTTGGGCTCATATTCAACCGTGGAGCTGGCTTCTGAATCCGATACACCTCCTGTTCCGTACTGTTACAAGCCAGCATGCATCTGCCTGCCTGCCATCAGGAATTCTTTTTCATCATTTACCTTGCAGCGTACCACGACTCCCTATAAGCCTCCGGCAGCTTGTAAGTACCCAGCTCCTCTCTCAGCATTTTACAGCCTTGTAGACTTGACATACTTGTGGACCTTGTTACTTCATTATCTATCGCCATTTACTGCCAGTCACTCCAAGGTGGGTGTCCGACGGTCTACTGTCTGACAACTTGGACATTGGTTTACCAGATACCCTGCACTACTCTCTTCATTTGGTGGTGGGGGGGGACTAGACTTGTACCTTATGGGGCAACTAAACTTGTACCTTATTATACCTGCTGCTCCTTGTTTTGCGATTCATGCCATGGAATGAGCTCCCTTGCCTGGCGCCATTCTATTTCCCATCAGTCATACTTGGATGTCTTCAGGCATTTCTCCCTCGAGGTTTTATTCATCTGCTTCCCTCCGTCACAGCATGACACCAGCTCACAATACCTTCTCCTGTCTCTCACTGCCTTAGCCCAGCGCCCCGCACCTCCATGTAGCGAAGCCTTTCCAGCATGGAAAACTCACTTGGTTCTGTTACTCCAAAGCATAACTCATATGCATCTAACCGACCTTCCATAGCTTGCTCCTCATGTTACTCCTGAGCTTGTTCTACTCCTGCCTTCATCCATCTGTACTGAGCATTCTGTTTTCTGAGGCCATTCCATCCATTAGCTCTATGCCTACCATTTGTTTCATACTTTGTTTACTGTTTTTACCTGCTCCATCACTCTTTACTCTTTCTTCAGCAGTGTTGTGTGTTGGCCAGCCCATACCAGCAGTTTTCTAGTCTCCGTCCCTAATTTGCACTTTCTGAGGTGCTGCGTGAAGGTGGACTTCCCATGTCTACTGGGGATGGGAGTCCATTTCAATCATTACATCCTACTACTACCAGGCTGACATTCTCCATACCCAACTCTGCTGGACTGCATCGAGTGAAGGTTCACTACCCCGACAATTGGGGATGGGAGCCATGTCTACCTTCGACTGAGTCATACCATATCTTCTCTACTTCATACCAGTTGCTGCTTCCCCTCGGGAATGGAACTACTTCCTACTTACCAACTTGACATCCTCTGTCCCTAGCTCTGCTTGGCAGCATCAAGCGCAGGTTAGCTTGCTACAACTCCCAGGGATGGGAGCTCTGTCTCCACTCTCCAGAATTATACCATACCTTCTCTACCTTATGCCAGTTGCTGCTTCCCTTTGGGAACAGAACTATCACTCTCTGCATACCCTCATTAATTTATGTCTGCTGCTTCTGGTCACCACCATTCATCTACCATCTCTGACAGTTGCCTGAGTCTCCAGTATACTACTTCCTCTTAGATTTTCTCAGTCTGATACCCGACTGCCAATCCCTTCGGGAATGGGACTTTCGACTTGCTTCTCCATCTCATCTTGTCTGCTGCCTAGACTCTTTGTACCATCTGCTGGATTCCCTAGCTGGGAGCCTGAATCTAATATGGACCATCTGCACTGTTTGCATCTCCACCAATGCAGATTACCAATTCCTTTTCCTTCCAGTCCATTACTTCACTTGTGTTTTCTCCACCTGCTACCAGATGCCACAACCCTCCAGGACTTGGACCTCTTACTGCTGAGTGGTTTCCAGTTCTCCTCCCTGCAGTTGTTCTTCCAATAGAAACATAGAAACATAGATTTTGATGGCAGATAAGGACCACTTGGCCCACCCAGTCTGCCCATTTCCCTACCTAATGGATAAGCTGCAGATCCTAGTTAACCAGCAGCCTACTTCTTCCTACCCCCAACCCCTAGAATTGCCTTATGACTGTCCCATGCATGCTTGAATTCCACCACTGTTTTTGACTCCACAACCTCCTCTGAAAGGCCATTCCAGCCATCCACAACCCTCTCTGTGAAAAATACTTCCTTAAATTACCTCTGAGCCACCCCTTCTATCTTCAAATTGTGCCCTTTGTTCTTGCACACCTCTTTTTGAAAGATGCTACCTCTTGGACTTTGTTGATTCCCTTGAGGTACTTGAAGTTTCTATCATGTCCCCCCTCTCCTCCTTTCCTCGAGGGCTATACATATTCAGCTCCTTAAGTCTCTCTTCATATGTCTTCCAGTGCAGACCCTGTACCATTTTAGTTGCCCTCCTCTGGACAGCCTCCATCCTGTCTATGTCTTTGCTGGAGATTGGGTCTCCAGAACTGCAAGCAGTACTCCAGATGGGGTCTCACCAACTGTCTGTACAGAGGATAAAACTTCCTGTTTTCTACTGGTGATGCCCCTCCCTATGCATCCCAGTATGCCCCACCCTCCTTGCAGCCCTCTCACATTGCTTGCCCACCTTTAGGTCATCTGATATGACTACCCCAGGTCCTTTCCATTTTTGTTGTTAGTATCTCACCCCCATTGTGTACTCTTCCCTGGGTTTTGTTTCCCAGGTGCATTACCTTGCACTTCTTAGCATTGAATCTAAGCTGCCATACATTTGACCATTCCTCTAACCTTGCCAAATCCCTTCTCATCCTTTCCACCCCACCTTGTGCATCACCTCTGTTGCAGATATTGTGTCATCTGCAAAGAGACATCTTTTCCTTCAGTCCCTCTGCAATGTCACTTATAAAGACATTGAAGAGGACCGGTCCTAATATTGAACCCTGCGGTACCCCACTAGTAACCCTCCTTTCTTCAAAGTGGACTCCATTTACTATTACTCTCTGTGTCCTATTCTCCAGCCAATTCTTTACCCAGGCTGTCATCTTGGGACCCACCCCCAGGCTGGCTAACTTGTATATTAATCTTTTGTGTGGGACTGTGTCAATCTCACCAGTCTAGCAATGCAGAGACTACCTAGCATGGCCCATGGCCCTAGCTTACATCGCTGTGCCTACTGTCTGCTTCCCTCTCACCTGCAGGTCATTGATCTCTTTCAGGCCTGGGGCTTTCACTCTTCTAGCCATCCACCTATCCGCTCTGCCTGCAACTTCAATTGTGGAACTAGGATCTCATCGATCGCCCTCATCATATGGATCCTGCTGGCTTCTTCACTCCCTCTCTCACTCCAGGTCAACTGCCTCATGGACATCCTTGCCGCAGGTTCCCCATTCGGCTGCTGTACAAACTTCTTTTCTTTTGCAGTTATGGATTCTCGTTCTTCATCACTCCAGCACCTTCCATCATTTCTCTGGTTGCTTCCAGCCTTCATCAGATGTGGAACTCCTGTTGCTCATAGTGCTTTGTTTGACTGCCTTCTCCTCTTCACCTCACTGGCTCTGGGCTTCGTACTGTTTGCTGTGTCTCTTTTTGGGCCTTATACCTAATTTCCGACCAGTACTCCTATCAAACCATTTGCTTCCATATGACCCATCCCCTTCTAACGGTACCTTTCATTACTCATTTGATCATTCATTCATTCATTACTCTGGAGTAATACTTCTGCCAGCACATATTCCTTGGCTCACATGCCTCACTGACTCTTATGTCATTATTGAAGTCACACTGCCCATTCAGTCCTTCACAATCATTCATGGAATTACAGTCACCTGGACGGCAGAAAGATCTCCTCAGTCTCTATTGGATATACCCTCCGATTTCTGTTCATCCAATCACCATCATTCCTCAGATACTTCTTCTCATTGGCCATCCTCATACATGGAAAGGACTTAAATTCTTCTGTTCTATTCAGATTTCATAATCTACATTGGCTCTCCAGAGCACAGGAATTGCAAGGTAACTCATTCAACTATGGACTTCATCCATTTTACCTTATGTCACCTCTTAGTTCAACAATGACACTGATGGCCATGTTACTTGTCTCCCATTTCCCAACAGTCATTGTTAATTTTAGGAACTGCATAGACATCATCTAGAATATTCATCGTGGGATCTCCATTGCATAGCTGATTCCCGACTTCACGCCATCCACACCTTCAATTTACACTCCCAGACATCATTATTACTTATAATATTATCTGCACCTGTTCACCTAGTACTTTCTGCAAGGTTACTCGTTCTTTCAGACACCCATTCAGCCTCTTCTTCTCAAAGTACCTTTGTTAATCTCTACAGTAAAGACCACCACCGAGAACTGGCTCTCCTGAATTCTATCTCGCAATCCATAACAGCCAAGTTATTTTACTATCTCAGCCTTGCATCCCAATTGGCATTTATCTGCTGTTACACTAAATCCTATGGTGTCCTGCATTTATAGATGTCACTACCAATCCAGCCTATGGACTCTTCCTCTCATCTGTCTCAAGCTTTTCTCATGTGTTTCAACATCAGGATTACCTGTAAACGTAACCACCTATGCCACCACAGTGCATTCCTAAATGGTCACACCGCAGAAATACCCATACGTACTTCAGATAGCATAACAGCAAAGTATCAAGTATAAAGTCATGAACATCAGGACCAAAGAAACCATCACTTCATTGTACTGCATTTCCAATCATTTCTCATATACACTAGGTTGCCATCTGGATGGCTCTGCAAATTATCTTCAGGGCTTTACTAACCACTTATGACATTACTCTTATCAGGCACTCAAATTATTCTACTCATTTTCCTCTGAGATACTTACCTAATGACTTTAGTTTACTAATCGATTCGTTACCTTCAGATTACTTTGAATATCAAACTCCACATGAATGGGACCAGTCACTCATAACGTTACTAATCATCATAACTATCCCACTATTCCATTTGGTCTTATATCAAGCTCATCTTGCTCTCTCGCCTCAAAACCTCCACACAATTCCTTGAACATCTATCCTTTGTTACTTCAGAAATATGGTCTACATTAGCTCTTCTTTAACTGGATCTGATTTACGCATAGGATTTTACCATCCCTGCGGAAAGATGAAGCCTTCATCTTCAGGATCATCATTCAAGCTGCATCATCCTCAGATCAAGAATGAATCATCATCACCATGACACTCAAAGACTCTTCTACAGATTATAATGTATGGACGATTCCTTAGTGACTCCTTGTTCAATACAGAATTCCTAGCCTCCAGACCATACCTTTACATTCGAGTCTCACAAGTTGGATCATTCACTAATGACTTCTTCTATCATTGCAGTTCCACCATTTCCAGTTTAGTATCTTATCGATCCACTCATCATCCCTCTACCTATTACAGTTCAGTTGGACAAGCATCATTCATCTCGGATACTTGGACTTCCTTCCTCCTCCTTCACTTGGATTTACTTTATACTCAGGATTCTATCGCTCATTCAGAATGGATCTCCACTTCAACCTCAGGATCATCATGTGATCAGCATCATCCATGGATCGAAGATGGATTATCATCTCCAAGCAAATCACCAACCTCGAATTAGCTATGGTTACTAGAACCTAGATCCTTCTACATTTAGTATGCCCAGAAGGATGGGCAGACTTCTGGCCATGGATCCTCAGAGGTTTCCTCTACCTGGGTTTTTTTCCTCTCCTGAGTGCCAGGGGGTCATACTCTCCATGAGTTGGAGGAGGTTTCTTTTTGGGTCTTCTATTCCTACAAATTACTACCTACATACCTACTATTACTTAAGGGTGGGAATAGAGTAAAGCCACAAAAAGTACCACAAAGTTACACAAGCATATATACCTCATCTCTCCTCATTGCTATTCCACAAACATTGAATAGGAGGGCTTGCCCGAGGTTCAGAGTGGGGAATAGCTCCTCCCACAACCTCTACATAAGCTCTCTGCTGACACACCTCCCTTGCTGAGGGAGTATTTTCATTCACCACCATCCTCTCCTTCTCCTTCTCCGGTGCTCTTCTCACCCTTGCTTCTGGGTCCTGTATTCCCTACAAATTACTACCTACCTATTACTACTCAAGGGTGGGAATAGAGTACAGCCACAAAAGGTACCACAAAATTACACAAGCGTATATACCTCATCTCTCCTCATTGCTACTCCACGAACCTTTAACTGACTTTAGCTACTATGCTGCAGTTATGCATCCTGTGTGGTGTGGTGTGGTGGTTCAGTTTCCTTAACTAGACAAATGCTAATGGACTTGACATAGTAACATAAAAGCATGCTCCACTGCGGAGAGAGGATAGCCTTTACAACAACTAGTCGACTACTTTGCCATCCAATGCATGATTGCATCAAAGGGGCTATGCACTGAATTGTAAAAGAAATCTTGTTTTTGTTTTATCTGGTCTGGTGTACCATGTTTGTATATGCCTAATTTGGTGAACAAAGAAGTTGATGTGCCGAGGTTCACTGAAAATCAAGGGTAAATTGGGGGAATTGTTGGGTGATGACTCCTCTTGTCTCTCACCAGGATGACCTTTGCCATGGCCCCACAAGAACCAATCAAGTGGACTGACCTTCACAAGTGGGAACACTTGTGGAAGACAGACTGAGCAATTGGAGTCTCTCCCACAAGCAGATTGCTGAGGCCACTCCCCAAAGCAGGGGCAGCATGGAGTTTTTAAGGTCAGGACAAGGAGGCAAGCAGTCTTTTTCTCCTGCACCTGTCCTGAAGTTGACTCTCCTATTCACCCAGTCCTAACAGAACTGGCTGTGGTGCAAACCTATATACTTGTCACAGTTTAGAAACATAGAAACATAGACAATGCCAGCAGAGTAAGACTGTTGGTTCACCCAGTCTGCCCATGGTTGTCTATGTAAGATCTATAGCTCATCCAGGTTTCTAGCCCTCCCCATCCACTCCCCCATTCCCCTTCCTGTTAGTGTTGCCCCAAGTAACCACTATGTCATTCATTCTGTTCCTACTGTGCTTGAAATAGTGCCCACCACCTCAGCTGACAGACTGTTGCATGGTTCCACCACCTTTTCAGTAAAATAATATTTCCAAGCATACTTCCTGAACCTCCCCTCTGTCAGGTAAAACTTCTGCCTGCTTGACCTCGAACTGTTACTCATGCTAAATAACTCCCTGCAATTCACCTTGTTTAGTCCCTTCAGGAACTTGAAGGTCTCTCTCATGCCCCCCCACTCCCATCTGATCACCAGCAAGTACATGTTAATTATACAAAAACAGAGACATTTACAGGCAGAAAAGAACCTGTGGTCTAACCAATTTGCTCAGAGACCTTAGCTACTAGGTGTGGCATGCCCAAACTAGACTGAGCATTCCGTAGGTATTAGGAGGTTAAATTCATGCTGCTTAAAGGAAGTAAATGGGATAGGTTAAAGTCTGGAGTAGCAGGACTCAGGCAGGATCAGGTGCAGGAATGTCTGGAGTGAATGGACCAGTGGCAAGTACATGTGATGATCAGAGGGAGAGTGGCCCTGGACAGGTGGTCAAGGCTGAGTGCTGGCATACCTGCTAGATGACTGCCTGTCAGTGCCCAGAAAATTTTGAGGAATGAACATTATGGGGAAATGCTTGACCTGGTGCAAGTTTCATGTCCATCACTGTTATGATGGATCCAAGGAGAAGCAAATTGCCTAGCAAGTTTGAGCATGTTGCTCTGAGCATCAGAGTTTCCAGTGAGCATGAATCTGTCTGCTGCCAGAGGGGCCTGTGTAAATATGTTACAGCTGCATTGATTGTCTACGAACTGTATATATTTGTATACACTGCATTAATTGTGTATGGATTGTTTATATTTGGATACTATGCATCGATATGGCTTATATAAATTTCAATACTTGGCACTGATTCTGAATGAACTAAGTCCACTTGAATACCTGACATTGATTGTGTGTGGATTGTATTAATCTGGATATTTGGCACTGATTGTGTATGGATTGTATTACTATGGATATTGGGCACTGATTGTGTATGGATTAAATATATTTGTGTACTTGGCACTGATTACATATGGATTGTACACATTTGTAAACCTTGTACTGAATGTTTATGGATTGTATTAATCTGGATATTTGGCACTGATTGAGTATGGATTGTATACATTTTGATACTTGGCACGGACTGCATATGGATTGTACATATTTGGATACCTGGTACTGATTGTTTATGGATTGTATTAATCTGGATATTTGGCACTGATTATGTATGGACTGTATACATTTGGATACTTGGCACTGACTGCATATGGATAGTGCACATTTGGATACCTGGCACTGATTTTGTATGGATTGTATTTATCTGGATATTTGGCACTGATTGTGTATGGATTATACACATTTGGATACTTGGTACTGATTGTGTATGGATTGTACACATTTGGATACCTGGCACAGATTGTGTATGGATTGTACACATTTAGATACCTGGTACTGACTGTTTATGGATGTATTAATCTGGATATTTGGCTCTGATTGTGTATGGATTGTAAACATTTGGACACCTGGTACTGATTGTGTATGGATTGTATTACTATGGATATTTGGCAATGATTGTGTATGGATTATATACATTTGTGTACTTGGTACTGATTGCGTATGGATTGCATTAATCTGGATATTTGGCACTTACTGTGAATGGATTGTATACATCTGGATACTTGGCACTGATTGTGTATGCACTGAATACACTTGGATACCTGGCATTAATTGTGTATGGATTGTATTAATCTGGAAATTTGGCACCGATTGTGTATGGATTGTATACATTTGGATACCTGGCACTGATTTTGTATGGACTGTATTTATCTGGATATTTGGCACTGATTGTGTATGGATTATATACATTTGGATACTTGGTACTGATTGTGTATGGATTGTACACATTTGGATACCTGGCACTGATTGTGTATGGATTGTAGACATTTGGATACCTGGTACTGACTGTTTATGGATTGTATTAATCTGGATATTTGGCTCTGATTGTGTATGGATTGTATAAATTTGGATACCTGGCACGGATTGTGTATGGATTGTATTACTATGGATATTTGGCACTGATTGTGTATGGATTATATACATTTGTGTACTTGGCACTGATTGTGTATGGATTGTATTAATCTGGATATTTGGCACTTACTGTGTATGGATTGTATACGTTTGGATAGTTGGCACTGATTGTGTATGCACTGAATACACTTGGATAGTTGGCACTGATTGTGTATGGATTGTATTAATCTGGAAATTTGGCACTGATTGTTTATGGATTGTATACATTTGGATACCTGGCACTGATTTTGTATGGATTGTATATATCTGGATATTTGACACTGATTGTGTATGGATTGTATACATTTGGATACTTGGTACTGATTGTGTATGGATTGTACACATTTGGATACCTGGCACTGATTGAGTATGGATAGTACACATTTGGATACTTGGCACTGATTGTGTATGATTGTATTAATCTGGATATTTGACACTGATTGTGTATGGATTGTATACATTTGGATACTTGGCACTCATTGTGTATGGCTTGTATTAATCTAGATATTTGACACTGATTGTGTATGGATTGTATTCATCTGGGTATTTGGTACTGATTGTGTATGGATTGTATGCATTTGGATACTTGGCACTGATTGTGTATGCAGTGTATAAATCTGGATATTTGACACTGATAGTGTATGGATTGTATTAATCTGGGTAAGTGGTACTAATTCTGTATGGATTGTATACATTTGGATACTTGGCACTGATTGTATATGCATTGTATTAATCTGGATATCTGACACTGATTGTGTATGGAATGTATACGTTTGGATACCTGGCACTGATTGTGTATGGATTGTATTCATCTGGATACTTGGCACTGCTCACGTATGCATTGCATTAATCTGGGATATTTGGCACTGAATGTGTATGGATTGTATTACTATGGATATTGGGCACTGATTGTGTATGGATTATATACATTTGTGTACTTGGCACTGATTGGATTTGGATTGTATATATTTGGATACATGGCACTGATTTTGTATGGGTTGTATTAATCTGGAAACCTGGCACTGACTGTGTATGGATTGTATACATTTGGATACTTGCCACTGATTGTGTATGGATTATACACATTTGGAAACTTGGCACTGATTGTGTATGGATTGCACACATTTGGATACTTGGCACTGATTGTGTATGGCTTGTATTAATCTGGGATATGTGACACTGATTGTGTACGTATTGTATTAATCTGGGTATTTGGACCTGATTCTGAATGGATTGTATACACTTGGATACTTGGCACTGATTGTATATGGATTGTACTCATCTGGATATTTGGCATTGATTGTGTATGGATTGTATACATTTGGATATTTGGCTCAGATTGTGTACGGATTATACACATTTGTATAACTGGTACTGATTGTGTATGGATTGTATTAATCTGGGTATTTTGCACTGATTGTGTATGGATTGTATACATTTGGAGACTTGGCACTGATTGTGTATGGATTGTAGTAATCTGGAAATTTGGCGCTGATTATATATGGATTGTATACATTTGGATACATGGCACTGATTTTGTATGGATTGTATTTATCTGGATATTTGTCACTGATTCCATATGGATTGTACACATTTGGATATTTGGTACTGATTGTGTATGGATTGCACACATTTGGATACTTGGCACTGATTGTTTATGGCTTGTATTAATCTGGATATTTGGCATTGATTGTGTATGGATTGTATGGATTATACACATTTGTATAACTGGTACTGATTGTGTATGGATTGTATTAATGTGGGTATTTTGCACTGATTGTGTATGGATTGTACACATTTGGATACTTAGCACTGATTGTGTATGGATTGTGTTAATCTGGATATTTGGCACTGATTGTGTATGGATTATACACATTTGGATACATGGCACTGATTGTGTATGGATTGTATTAAACTGGGTAATTGGTACTGATTTTGTATAGATTGTATACATTTGGACACTAGGCACTGATTGTGTATGGATTGTATTACTATGGATATTTGGCACTGACTGTGTATGGATTGTATACATTTGTGTACTTGGCACTGATTGTGAATGGATTGTACACATTTGGATACCTGGCACTGATTGTGTATGGATTGTATTAATCTGGATATTTGGCACTGATTGTGTATGGATTATACACATTTGGATACATGGCACTGAATGTGTATGGATTGTATTACTATGGATATTGGGCACTGATTGTGTATGGATTATATACATTTGTGTACTTGGCACTGATTGGGTTTGGATTGTATATATTTGGATACATGGCACTGATTTTATATGGATTGTATTTGTATGGGTATTTGGCACTGATTGTGTATGGATTGTATAAATTTGGATACTTGGTACTGATTGTGTATGGATTGTACACACTTGGATACCTTGCACTGATTGTGAATGGGTTGTATTAATCTGGATATTTGGCACTGATTGTGTATGGATTGTATTAATCTGGATATTTGGCACTGATTGTGTATGGATTATACACATTTGGATACATGGCACTGAATGTGTATGGATTGTATTACTATGGATATTGGGCACTGATTGTGCATGGATTATATACATTTGTGTACTTGGCACTGATTGGGTTTGGATTGTATATATTTGGATACATGGCACTGATTTTATATGGATTGTATTTGTATGGGTATTTGGCACTGATTGTGTATGGATTGTATAAATGTGGATACTTGGTACTGATTGTGTATGGATTGTACACACTTGGATACCTGTCACTGATTGTGAATGGGTTGTATTAATCTGGATATTTGGCACTGATTGCGTATGTGTTGTATTAATCTGGATATTTAGCACTGATTGTGTATGGGTTGTATTAATCTGGAAACCTGGCACTGACTGTGTATGGATTGTATACATTTGGATACTTGCCACTGATTGTGTATGGATTGTACACATTTGGAAACTTGGCACTGATTGTGTATGGATTGCACACATTTGGATATTTGGAACTGATTGTGCATGGATTGTATACATTTGGAAACTTGGCACTGATTGTGTATGGCTTGTATTAATCTGGATATGTGACACTGATTGTGTATGTATTGTATTAATCTGGGTATTTGGACCTGATTCTGACTGGATTGTATACACTTGGATACTTGGCACTGATTGTGTATGGATTGTATTAATCTGGATATTTGGCACTTATTGTGTATGGATTGTATACATTTGGAGACTTGGCACTGATTGTGTATGGATTGTAGTAATCTGGAAATCTGGCACTGATTATATATGGATTGTATACATTTGGATACACGGCCCTGATTTTGTATGGATTGTATTTATCTGGATATTTGGCACTGATTCTGTATGGATTGTACACATTCGGATAGTTGGTACTGATTGTGTATGGATTGCACACATCTGGTTACTTGGCACTGATTGTTTATGGCTTGTATTAATCTGGATATTTGACATTGATTGTGTATGGATTGCATTAATCTGGGTATTTGGCACTGATTCTGTATGGATTGTGTACATTTGGATACTTGGCACTGACTGTGTATGCATTGTATTAATCTGGATACTTGGCACTGATTGTGTATGGATTGTACACATTTGGATACTTGGCACTGATTGCGTATGGATTGTACACAATTGTATACCTGGCACTGATTGTGTATGGATTGCATTAATCTAGATATTTGGCAATGATTCTGTATGGATTGTAAACATTTGGATACTTGGCACAGATTGTGTATCTGTTGTATTAATCTGGATATTTGGCACTGATTGTGTACAGATTGTAAACATTTGGATACTTGGCACTGATTGTGTATGCAAGGTATTAATCTGGATATTTGGCACTGATTGTGGATGGATTGTACACATTTGGATACCTGGCACTGATTGTGTATGGATTGTACTCATCTGGATATTTGGCATTGATTGTGTATGGATTGTATACATTTGGATATTTGGCTCTGATTGTGTATGGATTATACACATTTGTATAACTGGTACTGATTGTGTATGGATTGTATTAATCTGGGTATTTTGCACTGATTGTGTATGGATTGTACACATTTGGATACTTAGCACTGATTGTGTATGGATTGTATTAATCTGGATATTTGGCACTGATTGTGTATGGATTGTACACATTTGGATACATGGCACTGATTGTGTATGGATTGTATTAAACTGGGTAATTGGTACTGATTGTGTATGGATTGTCTACATTTAGATACTTGGCACTGATTGTGTATGGATTGTACACATTTGTATACCTGGCACTGATTGTGTATGGATTGTATTAATCTAGATATTTGGCACTGACTCTGTATGGATTGTATACATTTGGATACTTGGCACTGATTGTGTATGCATTGTATTAATCTGGATATTTGACACTGATTGTGTCTGGATTGTATTAAATCTGGGTATGTGGTACTGATTCTGTATGGATTGTATACATTTGGATACTTGGCACTGATTATATATGCATTGTATTAATCTGGATATCTGACACTGACTGTGTCAGGAATGTATACGTTTGGATACCGTTCACTGATTGTGTACGGATTTTATTCATCTGGATACTTGGCACTGATCGTGTATGCATTGCTTTAATCTGTATATTTTGCACTGATTGTGTAGGGATTGTATTACTATGGATGTTGGGCACTGATTGTGTATGGATTATATACATTTGTGTACTTGGCACAGATTGGGTGTGGATTGTATTAATCTGGATATTTGTCACTGATTGTTTATGGATAATATACATTTGTGTACTTGGCACTGATTGTGTGAGGATTGAATTCATCTGGATACTTGGCACTGATTGTGTATGCATTGCATTAATCTGGATATTTGGCACTGATTGTGTATGGATTGTATTACTAAGGATATTTGGCACTGATTGTGTATGGATTATACACATTTGTGTACTAGGCACTGATTGTGTTTAGACTGTATACATTTGGATACATGGCACTGATTTTGTATGGATTGTATTTATCTGGGTATTTGGCACTGATTGTGTATGGATTGTATACATTTGGATACGTGATACTGATTGTGTATGGATTGTACACATTTGGATACCTGGCACTGATTCTGAATGGGTTGTATTAATCTGAATAATTGGCACTGATTGCGTATGGGTTGCATTAATCAGGATATTTAGCACTGATTGTGAATGGGTTGTATTAATCAGGAAACCTGCCACTGATTGTGTATGGATTGTATACATTTGGATAGTTGCCACTGATTGTGAATGGATTGTTCACATTTGGATACTTGGCACTGATTGTGTTTGGATTGCACACATTTGGAGAGTTGGCACTGATTGTGTATGGATTGTATACATTTGGATACTTTGCACTGATAGTGTATGGATTGTATATATTTGGATACCTGGCACTGATTGTTTATGGATTGTATTAATCTGGATATTTGGCACTGATTGTCTATGGAATGTATACATTTGGATACTTGGCACTGATTGTGAATGCATTGTATTAATCTGGATATTTGGCACTGATTGTGTATGGATTGTACACATTTGGATACTTGACACTGATTATGTATGGATTGTACAGATTTGTATACCTGGCTCTGATTGTGTATGGATTGTATTAATCTAGGTATCTGGCACTGATTCAGTATGGATTCTAAACATTTGGATACTTGGCACTGATTATGTGTCCATTGTATTAATCTGGGATATTTGGCACTGATTGTGTACGGATTGTATACATTTGGATACTTGGCACTGATTGTGTATTCATTGTGTTAATCTGGATATTTGGCACTGATTGCGGATGGATTGTATACATTTGGATATTTGGCTCTCATCGTGTACGGATTACACACATTTGTATACCTGGTACTGAATGTGTATGGTTTGTATTAATTTGGGTATTTAGCACTGATTGGTTATGGATTGTACTCATTTGGATACTTGGCAATGATTGTGTATGGATTGTATTAATCTGGGTATTTGGTACTGATTGTGTATGGACTGTATACATTTGGATACTTGGCACTGATTGTGTATGGATTGTATTAATATGGATATTTGGCACTGAAAGTGTGTAGACTGTATACATTTGTGTACTTGGCACTGATTGTGTATGGATTGTATTAATCTGGATATTTGGCAATTCCTGTGTATGGATTGTATACGTTTGGATACTTGGCACTGATTGTGTATGCACTGTATACAGTTGGATACCCGGCACTGATTGTGTATGGATTGTATTAATCTGGAAATTTGGCACTGATTGAGAATGGATTGTATAGATTTGGATACCTGGCACTGACGTTGTACGGTTTGTATTTATCTGGATATGTGGCACTGATTGTGCATGAATTGTATACATTTCGATACTAGGTACTGATTGTGTATGGATTGTACACATTTGGATACCTGGCACAGATTGTGTATGGATTGTACACATTTGGATACTTGGCACTGATTGTACATGGATTGTATTAATCTGGATATTTGGCACTGATTTTGTATGGATTGCATACATTTGGATACTTAGCACTGATTGTGTATGGATTGTACACATTTGTATACCTGGCTCTGATTCTTTATGGATTGTATTAATCTAGATATTTGGCACTCATTCTGTCTGGATTGTATACATTTGGATACTTGGCACTGATTGTGTATGCATTGTATTAATCTGGATATTTGGTACTGATAGTGTATGGATTGTATACATTTTGATACTTGACACTGATTGTGTATGGATTGTATACATTTGGATACTTGGCACTGATTGTCTATACATTTTATTAATCTGGATATCTGGCACTGATTGTCTATGGATTGTCAACATGTGGATATTTGGCACTGATAGTGTATGGCTTGTATTTATCTGGATATTTGACACTGATTGTGTAGGAATTGTATTAATCTGGGTATTTGGTAATGTTTCTCTATGGATTGTATACATTTGGATACTTGGCACTGATTGTATATGCATTGTATTAATCTGGATATCTGGCACTGATTGTGTATGGATTGTACACATTTGGATACCTGGCACTCATTGCGTATGGATTGTATTCATCCGGATACTTGGCACTGATAATGAATGCATTGTACCAATCTGGATATTTGGCACTGATTGTGTATGGATTATATACATTTGTGTACTTGGCACTGATTGTGTATGGATTGTATTAATCTGGATATTTGGCACTGATTGTGTATGGATTGTAAACATTTGTGTACTTGGCACTGATTTTGTTTGGATTGTATTAATCTGGATAATTGGCATTTACTGTGTATGGACCGTATACGTTTGGGTACTTGGCACTGATTGTGTATGCACTGTATACACTTGGATACCTGGCACTGATTGTGTATGGATTGTGTTAATCTGGGAATTTGGCACTGATTGTTAATGGATTGTATACATTTGGACACCTGGAACTGATTTTGAATGGATTGTATTTATTTGGATATTTGGCACTTATTGTGTATGGAATGTATTCATTTGGATACCTGGCACTGATTCTTTATGGATTGTACAAATTTGGATACTTGACACTGATTGTGCATGGATTGCATTAATCTGGATATTTGGCACTGATTGTGTATGGATTGTAAACATTTGGATACTTGGCACTAATTGTGTATGGATTGCACACATTTGTATACCTGGCACTGATTGTGTATGGATTGTATTAATCTAGATATTTGGCACTGATTCTGTATGGATTGTAAACATTTGGATACTTGGCACTGATTGTGTATGCATTGTATTAATCTGGATATTTGGCACTGATTGCGCATGGATTGTATACATTTGGATACTTGACACTGATTGTGTATGGATTGTATACATTTGGATACTTGGCACTGATTGTCTGTGCATTGTATTAATCTGGACATCTGGCACTGATTGTGTATGGATTGCACTCATTTGGATACCTGGCACTGATTGTGTATGGATTTTATTCATCTGGATACTTGGCACTGATTGTGTATGGATTATATACTTTTGTGTACTTGGCTCTGATTGTGTATGGATTGTATTAATCTGTATGTTTAGCACTGATTGTGTATGCATTGTATACACTGTGAAACATAGCACTGATTGTGTATGGATTGTATTAATCTGGAAATTTGGCACTGATTATGCATGGATCGTATACATTTGGAAACATGGCACTGATTTTGTATGGATTGTATTTATCTGGATATCTGGCACTGAATGTGTACGGATTGTATACATTTTGATACTTGGTACTGACTGTGTATGGATTGTACACATTTTGGATATCTGGCACTGATTGTGTATATGTTGTATTAATCTGGATATTTGGCACTGATTGTGTATGGTTTGTGTACATTTGGATACTTGGCACTGATTGTGTATGCATTGTATTAATCTGGATATTTG
Organism: Neoceratodus forsteri; assembly: GCA_016271365.2. Lineage (NCBI taxonomy): Eukaryota > Metazoa > Chordata > Ceratodontiformes > Ceratodontidae > Neoceratodus > Neoceratodus forsteri. The sequence continues at coordinate 454,019,756 of JADMNL010000023.1, read as the reverse complement.
GCACTGATTGTGGATGGACTGAACACATTTGGATACCATGGCCCTGATTGTGAATTGATTGTATTCTTTGGATATTTGGCACTGATTGTGTATGTATTATACACATTTGTATACCTGGTACTGATTGTGTATGGATTGTATTATTCCGGGTATATTACACTGATTGTGAATGGACTGAACACAATTGGATACTTGGCACTGATTGAGTATTGAGTGTATTAATCTGGATATTTGGCACTGATTGTTTATGTATTGTATATATTTGGATACTTGGCACTGATTGTGTTTGGATTGCACAGATTTGGATACTTGGCTCTGATTGTGTATGGATTGCATACATTTGGATACTTGGCACTGACTGTTTATGGATTGTATATGTTTGTATACCAGTCACTGCTGGTGTATGGATTGTATTAATCTGAATATTTGGCACTGATTGTCTATGGATTGTATACATTTGGTTACTTGGCACTGATTGTGTATGGCTTATATTGATCTGGATATTTGACATTGATTGTGTATGGATTGTATTAATAGGGGTATTTGGCACTGATTGTGTATGGATTGTATACATTTGGATACTTGGCACTGATTGTGTATGGATTGTAATAATCTGGGTATTTTGCACTGATTGTGTATGGATTGTACATATTTGGATACCTGGCACTGATTGTGTATGGATTGTACACATTTGGATACTTGACACTGATTGTGCATGGACTGTATTAATCTGGAAATTTGGCACTGATTGTGTATGGATTGTATACATTTGGATACCTGGCACTGATTTTGCATGGATTGTATATATCTGGATATTTGGCATTGGTTGTGTATGGTTTGTATACATTTGGATACTTGGTACTGATTGTGTATGGATTGTACACATTTGGATACCTGGCACTGAATGTGTATGGATAGTACAGATTTGGATACTTGGCACTGATTGTGTATGGGTCCTATTAATCTGGATATTTAGCACTGATTACATATGGATTGCATACATTTGGATACTTGGCACTGATTGTGTATGGATTTTATACATTTGGATACTTTGTACTGATTGTGTATGGATTGTACACATTTGGATACCTGGCACTGAATGTGAATGGGTTGTATTAATGTGGATATTTGGCATTGATTTTGTATGGGTTGTATTAATCTGGATATTAAGCACTGATTTTGTATGGGTTGTATTAATCTGGAAACCTGGCACTGATTGTGTATGGATTGTATACATTTGGATACTTGCCACTGATTGTGTATGGATTGTACACATTTTGGAAACTTAACAATCATTGTGTATGGATTGCACACATTTGGATACTGGCACTGATTGTGTATGGATTGCACACATTTGGATATTTGGAACTGATTGTGCATGGATTGTATACATTTGGATACTTGGCACTGATTGTGTATGTTGTATTACATCTGATATGTGACACTGATTGTGTATGTATTGTATTAATCTGGGTATTTGGACCTGATTCTGAATGGATTGTATGCATTTGGATACATGGAACTGATTGTGTATGGATTGTATTAATCTGGATATTTGGGCACGTATTGTGTATGGATTGTACACATTTGGAGACTTGGCACTGATTGTGTATGGATTGCAGTAATCTGGAAATTTGGCACTGATTATATATGGATTGTATACTTTTGGTTACATGGCACTGATTTTGTATGGATTGCATTTATCTGGATATTTGGACTGATTCAGTATGGATTGTATACATTTGGATACTTGGTACTGATTGTGTATGGATTGTACACATTTGGATACCTGCTGCTAACTGTGTATGGGTTGTATTAATCTCGATATTTGGCACTGATTGTGTATGTATTGTATTAATCTGGATATTTGACACTGATTGTGTATGGATTGTGTACATTTGGATACTTGACACTGATTGCGTATGGATTGAATACATTTGTATACTTTGGCACTGATTGCGTATGGATTGTATACATTTGGATACCTGGCACTGATTGTGTATGGATTGTATTAATCTGGATATTTGGCACTGATTGTGTGTGGATTGTATACATTTGGATACTTGGCACTGATTGTTTATGGCTTGTATTAATCTGGATATTTGACATTGATTGTGTATGGATTGTATTATTCTGGGTATTTGCACTGATTGTGTATGGATTGTATACATTTGCATACTTGGCACTGATTGCGTATGGATTGTACATAATTGTATACCTGGCACTGATTGTGCTTGGATTGCATTAATCTAGATATTTGCCACTGATTCTGTATGGATTGTAAACATTTGGATACTTGGCACTGATTGTGTATCCATTGTAATAATCTGGATATTTGGCACTGATTGTGTACAGATTGTATACATTTGGATCCTTGGCCCTGATTGTGTATGCATTGTATTAATCTGGATATTTGGCACTGATTGCGGATGGATTGTACACATTTGGATACCTGGCACTGATTGCGTATGGATTGTACTCATCTGGATATTTGGCACTGATTGTGTATGGATTGTATACATTTGGATTTTTGGCTTTGATTGTGTATGGATTATACACATTTGTATACCTGGTACTGATTGTGTATGGATTGTATTAATCTGGGTATTTTGCACTGATTGTGTATGGATTGTACACATTTGGATACTTGGCACTGATTGTGTATGGATTGTATCAATCTGGATATTTGGCACTGATTGTGTATGGATTATACACATTTGGATACATGGCACTGATTGTGTATGGATTGTATTAATCTGGGTAATTGGTACTGATTATGTATGGATTGTGTACATTTGGACACTTGGCACTGATTGTGTGTGGATTGTATTACTATGGACATTTGGTACTGACTGTGTATGGCTTTTATAAATTTGTGTACTTGGCACTGATTGTGTATAGATTGTATTAATATGGATATTTGGCACTTACTGTGTATGGATTGTATACGTTTGGATAATTGGCACTGATTGTGTATGCACTGTTTACACTTGGATTCCCGGCACTGTTTGTGTATGGATTGTATTAGTCTGGAAATTTGGCACTGATTGTGAATAGATTGTATACATTTGAATACCTGGCACTGATCTTGTAAGGATTGTATCTGGATGTGTGGCACTGATTGTGTATGGAATGCTTAGTTTAGATACTTAGTACTGATTGTTTATGGATTGTACACATTTGGACACCTGGCACTGATTGTGTATGGATTGCACCAATTTTGGACAGGGTAGCACTGATTGTGTATGAATTTATTAATCTGGATATTTGGCACTGATTGTGTATAGTTGTATACATTTGGATAGTTGGCACTGATTGTGAAAGGATTGTACACATTTGTATACCTGGCACTGATTGTGTATGGATTGTATATATTTGGATACTTGGCACTGATTGTGTATGCTTTGTATTAATCTGGATATTTGACACTGATAGTGTATGGATTGTATTAATCTGGGTAAGTGGTACTGATCCTGTATGGATTGTATACATTTGGATACTTGGCACTGATTGTATATGCATTGTATTAATCTGGATATCTGACACGGATTGTGTTTGGAATGTATACGTTTGGATACCTGGCACTGATTGTGTATAAATTGTATTCATCTGGATACTTGGCACTGCTCATGTCCGCATTGCATTAATCTGAATATTTGGCACTGAATGTGTATGGATTGCATTACTATGGATATTGGGCACTGATTGAGTATAGATTTTATACATTTGTGTACTTGGCACTGATTGGGTGTGGATTATATTAATCTAAATATTTTGCACTGATTGTGTATGGATTATATACATTTGTGTACATGGCACTGACTGTGTATGCATTGCATTAATTTGGATATTTGGCACTGATTGTGTATGAATTGTATTACTATGGATATTTGGCAATGATTGTGTATGGATTATACACATTTGTGTACTAGGCACTGATTGTGTTTGGATTGTATACATTTGGATACATGTCTCTGATTTTGTGTGGTTTGTATTTATATTGGTATTTGACACTGATTGTGTATGGATTGTACACATTTGGATACCTGGCACTGATTGTGAATGGGTTGTATTAATCTGGATATTTGGCACTGATTGTGTATGGGTTGTATTAATCTGGATATTTAGCACTGATTGTCATGGGTTGTGATAATCTGGAAACCTGGCACTGATTGTGTATGGATTGTATACATTTGGATATTTTCCAATGATTGTGTATGGACTGTAAAAATTGGAAACTTAGCACTGATTGTATATGGATTGCACACATTTGGATACTTGGCACTAGTTGTGCATGGATTGGACACACTTGGATATTTGGACCTGATTCTGAATGGATTGTATACATTTGGATACTTTTCACTGATTGTTTATGGATTGTATTAATCTGGATATTTGGCACTTAGTGTGTATGGATTGTATAGATTTGGAGACTTGGCACTGATTGTGTATGGATTGTATTAATCTGGATATTTGGCATTATAGTGTATATTGATTGTATACATTTGGAGACTTGGCACTTGAATGTGTATGGATTGTAATAATCTAAGGTGACACTGCTTATATATGGATTGTATACATTTGGATACAGCTTTTTGATTGCATATGGATTATATTTATCTGGATATTTGGACTGATTCTGTATGGATTGTACACAGTTGGATACTTGGTACTGATTGTATGGATTGTACACATGGATACCATCACTGATTATGTATGGGTTTGTATTAATCTGGATATTTGGCACTGATTATTATGGATTGTATACATTTTGGATAAATTGGCACTGATTGTGTTTGGATTGCACACATTTGGATACTGGCACTGATTGTATGGATTGTATACATTTGGATACTTGGCACTGATTGGGTATGGATTGTATACATTTTGGATACCTGCTTTCGGTGTGTGTAGTTAGCATGTCTGGATATTTGGCATTGATTGTGTATGGATTGTATACATTTGGATACTTGGCACTGATTGTTTTAAAGCTTATTAATCTGGATGTTGACATTGATTGTGTATGGATTGTATTAATCGGGAATTTGGCTCTGATTCTGCTATGGATTGTTTATTTGGATAGATGGCACTGATTGTGTATGCATTGTTTTAATCTGGATATTTGACACTGATTGTGTATGGATTGTATACATTTGGATACTTGGCACTTCAGTTGTGTATGGATTGTACATAATTGTGATACCCGGTAATTGATTTTGTATGGATTATTTTAATTCCAGATATTTGCCACTGTGTCTGTATGGATTGTAAACATTTGGATACTTGGCACTGATTGTGTATCTGTTGTATTAATCTGGATATTTGGCACTGATTGTGTACGGATTGTATACATTTGGATACTTGGCCCTGATTGTGTCTGCACTGTATTAATCTGGATATTCGGCACTGATTGTGGATGGATTGTACACATTTGGACACCTGGTACTGATTGTGTATGGATTGTACTCATCTGGATATTTGGCACTGATTGTATATGGATTGTATACATTTGGATATTTGTCTATGGTTGAGTATGGATTATACACATTTGTATACCTGGTACTGAATGTGTATGGATTGTATTAATCTGAGTATTTTGCACTGATTGTGTATGGATTGTACACATTTGGATACTTGGCACTGATTGTTTATGGATTGTATTAATCTGGATATTTGGCACTGATTGTGTATGGATTGTATACATTTGGACACTTGGCACTGATTGTGTGTGGATTGTATTACTATGGATATTTTGCCCTGACTGTGTATGGATTGTATACATTTGTGTACTTGGCACTGATTGTGTGTAGATTGTATTAATCTGGATATTTGGCACTTACTGTGTATGGATTGTATACGTTTGGGTACTTGGCACTGATTGTGTATACACTGTATATACTTTGATACCCGGCACTAATTGTGTATGGATTGTATTAATCTGGAAATTTGGCACTGATTTGTGAATGGATTGTATACATTTGGATACCTAGCACTGATCTTGTAAGGATTGTATTTATTTGGATATGTGGCATTGATTGTGTATGGAATTCATACATTTAGATACTTGGTACTGATTGTGTATGGATTGTATACATTTGGATACTTTGTACTGATTGTGTATGGATTGTACACATTTGGATACCTGGCACTGAATGTGAATGGGTTGTATTAATGTTGGATATTTGGCATTGATTTTGTATGGGTTGTATTAATCTGGAAACCTGGCACTGAATGTGTATGGATTGTATACATTCGGATACATGCCACTGATTGTGTATGGATTATACACATTTGGAAACTTGGCACTGATTGTGTATGGATTGCACACATTTGGATACTTAGAACTGATTGTGTATGGATTGCACACATTTGGATATTTGGAACTGATTGTGCATGGATTGTATACATTTGGATACTTAGAACTGTATTTGTGACGGCTTGTATTAATCTGGATATAGTGACACTGATTGTATGTATTGTATTAATCTGGGTATTTGGACCTGATTCTGAATGGATTGTATACATTTGGATACATGGCACTGATTGTGTATGGTTGTATTAATCTAGATATTTGGCACTTATTGTGTATGGATTGTACACATTTGGAGACTTGGCACTGATTGTGTATGGATTGCAGTAATCTGGAAATTGGCACTGATTATATGGATTGTATACTTTTTAGATACACGGCACTGATTTTGTGTAATTGTATTTATCTGGATATTTGGACTGATTCAGTATGGATTGTATACATTTGGATACTTGATACTGATTGTGTATGGATTGTACACATTTTGGATACCTACTACTAACTGTGTTTGAGTTGTATTAACTCGATATTTGGCAATTGATTGTATGGATTGTATTAATCTGGATATTTAGCACTGATTGTGTATGGATTGTATACATTTGGATACTTGGCACTGATTGTTGTTGGATTGCACATTTGGATACTTGGCACAATTGCGTATGGATTGAGATACATTTGATATACTTGGCACTGATTGCGTACGTGATTGTATACATTTGGATACCTGGCACTGATTGTGTATGGATTGTATTAATCTGGATATTTGGCACAATTGTGTATGGATTGTATACATTTGGATACTTGGTACTGATTAGTTCATAGCTTGTATTAATCTGGATATTTGACATTGATTGTGTATGGATTGTATTAATCTGGGTATTTGCACTGATTGTGTATGGATTGTATACATTTGGATACTTGTCACTGATTGTGTATGGATTGTACATAATTGTATACCTGGCACTGATTGTGTTTGGATTGCATTAATCTAGATATTTGCCACTGATTCAGTATGGATTGTAAACATTTGGATACTTGGCTCTGATTGTGTATCCATTGTAATAATCTGGATATTTGGCACTGATTGTGTACAGATTGTATACATTTGGATACTTGGCCCTGATTGTATATGCATTGTATTAATCTGGATATTTGGCACTGATTGTGGATGGATTGTACACATTTGGATACCTGGCACTGATTGCGTATGGATTGTACTCATCTGGATATTTGGCACTGATTGTGTATGGATTGTATACATTTGGATTTTTGGCTTTGATTGTGTATGGATTATACACATTTGTATACCTGGTACTGATTGTGTATGGATTGTATTAATCTGGGTATTTTGCACTGATTGTGTATGGATTGTACACATTTGGATACTTGGCACTGATTGTGTATGGATTGTATTAAACTGGATATTTGGCACTGATTGTGTATGGATTATACACATTTGGATACATGGCACTGATTGTGTATGGATTGTATAAATCTGGGTAATTGGTACTGATTATGTATGGATTGTATACATTTGGACACTTGGCACTGATTGTGTGTGGATTGTATTACTGTGGACATTTGGCACTGACTGTGTATGGCTTTTATACATTTGTGTACTTGGCACTGATTGTGTATAGATTGTATTAATCTGGATATTTGGCACTTACTGAGTATGGATTGTATACGTTTGGATAATTGGCACTGATTGTGTGTGCACTGTTTACACTTGGATTCCCGGCACTGATTGTGTATGGATTGTATTAATCCGGAAATTTGGCACTGATTGTAGATGGATTGTATACATTTGAATACCTGGCACTGATCTTGTAAGGATTGTATTTATCTGCATATGTGGCACTGATTGTATATGGAATGCATATACATTTAGATACTTGGTACTATTGTGTATGGATTGTACACATTTGGATACCTAGCACTGATTGTGTATGGATTGCACACATTTGGACAGTTGGCACTGATTGTGCATAATTTATTAATCTGGATATTTGGCACTGATTGTGTGTAAACGTATACATTGGATACTTGGCACTGATTGTGAGAAAGATTGTACACATTTGTATACCTGGCACTGATTGTGTATGGATTGTATAAGTTTGGATACTTGGCACTGGAGAGTTGTATGCTTTGTATTAATCTGAGATGTTGACACTGATAATTAGCATAGATTGTACTAATCTGGGTGAAGTGGTACTGATTCTGTATGGATTGTATACATTTGGATGCTTGGCACTGATTGTGTATGCATTGTATTAACCTGGATATCCCAGCACTGGTTGTGTTTTGGAATGTATACGTTTGGATACCTGGCACTGATTGTGTATGGTGTATTCATCTGGATACTTAGCACTGCTCTTGTCGCATTGCATTAATCTGAATATTTGGCACTGAATGTGTATGGATTACATTACTATGGATATTGGGCACTGATTGCGTATAGATTTTATACATTTGTGTACTTGGCACTGATTGGGTGTGGATTGTATTAATCTAGATATTTTGCACTGATTGTGTATGGATTATATACATTTGTGTACATGGCACTGACTGTGTATGCATTGCATTAATTTGGATATTTGGCAATGATTGTGTATGGATTATACACATTTGTGTACTAGGCACTGATTGTGTTTGGATTGTATACATTTGGATACATGTCTCTGATTTTGTGTGGTTTGTATTTATATGGATATTTGGCACTGATTGTGTATGGAATGTACACATTTGGATACCTGGCACTGATTGTGTATGGGTTGTTTTAATCTGGATGTTTAGCACTGATTGTGCGCATAGGTTGTATTAATCTGGAAACCTGGCGCTGATTGTGTATGGATTATACATTTGGATCTTTCCAATGATTGTGTATGGACTGTACACATTTGAAAACTTAGCACTGATTGTATATGGATTACACATTTGGGTTCCTCCTTCCAGTTCAGCATGCATTCATTTGCATTGCGCTGTTGCTCAGCATGTTTCTGTAGCGCAACTGCCTCCTGCTGAATATGGCAGAATGGAGCAAGTTCGGACTTGCGCAGGCACAACCCTATTGCACATGGCGCAACCCTTTTGAATATCTGGGCCATTGTGTCTATGTCCATATGTTTGTTTAATACCTTCCAAAATATTTATGCAATCTGTGTGTTTCAAACTAATTATAATTTACCAGCCTATTTAAATTTATAGGACAAAGGGGTTGGGTGGCTAATCCCTTAACAGAGCTTGTTTCGAACAATTTGATTATTGTAGCCACAAAGGTAATCCATATTTAATTATTTAGATTGCTGATATCAAATGAAATTCTGATGATAGCTTGTTACATCTTTAATTAATTGTTTCCTAGTTCTGGAAGATGAACAGTGAGATTCCTTGGGACAAGGTGTAACTTTTTTAACATTACATAACCTTTATTCATTGAAATGTTTCACCAGGAGGGCACAATGAACAACAAGTTGCTCATTTCACGGTGCAACCTGGGGGGAAGGGTTACACAGGGTTGTGAAGGATGATCAGTTACAATAGTTTATGGGTAGTACAAACAATACAACATTCTAAGATTGTGCAACAGATTGGAACACAAGGTATTGTACAATAAACAATAGTGGAACATTGGATAAATTTCCATACTTGTCCAAAATCATACAAAAGAACATATAAATGTACAAAACAGTAATAATGTGATAGAACCATTTAAAGTGCATGAGTGTACCAGGAGCAGGCTCGAGGTAGTACACAAGTGCTGTTGGAGTAAAAAGGATGGGGTTAGGTTGTGCACACTGGTGACCCAGAAGGGCAGGTGGAGAAGAGAGTGGGGAGAGGCAAGAATTGAATATGAGGAGAAGGGGTAGCCATTTCCTGATTTCCCCTTTCAAGAACCCTGCTGGGGGGGGAGTCATGGTAGGAAGGCAGAAACTGGGGATAGGTATTAAGGTGGGTTAAAGCAGGAACAGCTGAGGGAAAGGTAATTGTATAGGGCAGAGGTAAGGGAGTAGTTGGAGGAGGAGTGTCTTATTTCAGGGGGGAAGGAATTCCAGATTTTAGGGAAATGATGGGTGAAACCAGTCTGACCGATGAGCGTGGAGCAGCGAGGGACCATCAAGGTGCGGGTGTCATTTGATCTGAGAGAGTGGGTGGGGGTAGGTGGAGTGGAAAGAGAGAGGATGAGAGATAGGAGGGGAGCCCCCAAAACCAGAATTTGGAGGTTAGTTTGGCACAGTGAGAGATGCGTCTGTGAGATAGTGAAAGGAATGTTGGAGAGTGATGGAGTTGACAGTGGTGGGAGCGGGAAGGGGACTCGATAGCAAAGCGGAAGAAGGAGTTAAAGAGAGTGTCCAACTTGGTCAGGGAAGATTTGGGAGCAGCACTATAGACTACGTCACAGTAGTCAAAGTTGGGAAGTATCATCTTCTGGACAATTCCGTGCCTCGCAGTCAGCGGGATGCAACTATGATTTCTGTACAGAGCACCAAGCTTGGGGCACAGTTTCTTCAGAATAGCATTGATATGCACAGAGAAGTTGAGGTGCTGGTCCAGTCAAACTCCCAGATATCTAAATTAGGAGTTGTCCTCCAAGATGGTCCAATCAAGGGTGTGGAAGGTGGGTAGGGCTGGGAGCCTAGAGAGTCTCTGCCTGGTGCCAAAGGTCATTAAGACTGTCTTCTTGGCATTTAAAAAAAGCTGGTGAGAAGCAAACTTGGCTGAAGTCATGCTGTAAGCTGGTTTGCACAGCAGCAGAGTTTTTGTCGGAACTGTACAAAACAGTATTGTCAGCATACATGTGGATAGAAGAGGATAAGCAGGCTGTGGGAAGATCATTAAGGAAAATGGAGAAGAGTAGGAGACCAAGCACTGAGCCCTGAGGGACACCAGTGTTGATGGGGAGTGGAGGAGAGATGGAATCAAGGATTCTCACCGACTGGGTCCTGCCAATGAGGTAGGATTTAAACCAGTTGGTAGTTGATGGAGCGAGGCCAGCTGAAAAGAGTGAATCAAGAAGCAGGGGATGGGAAACAGTGTTGAAAGCTTTGGCTAGGTCAACAAAGATGGCCGAGGTGATCAGTCCATCATCCATCCCTGAAAGGATGGAGTCAGTAAGCCTGAGGAGGGAGGTGGAGTTGTTAAGTGGTTCTTCTGAAAACCAGATTGGAAGGGGGTGAAGAAGGAGGAGGAATCAGAGAGGAAGGGTGATAGTTGAGAGAGAACTAAATGTTCTTGAAGTTTGGCAAGGGTAGGAAGGAGGGAAATGGGGCGATAGTTGCCAGGAGTGAATGTGTCACCACCCTTGGGGAGAGGAAGGACTACAGCATGTTTCTAGGATGAGGGTACTTGGGCAGAAATAAAGGACAGGTTAAGGATTAAGAAGATAGGATAAGCAATTGCAGGAGCAGAAAGGTAGAGAAGTTCACATGATTTTTCTTCTAATATATAGGCTATATTGGATAACTGAGTCTGGACCGTCAGTTAGAGTAACTGACGTTTGGCTGTGCTTTTAAAACACCTTATATGTGTACTACGGGGGGAAATAATATGGGCTATTTAAATTGATTATATTTTTTTAACATTGTATGATTTTTATGTTTCAGGACGCATAGCCAATGTGAACCAGGATGGTAATGCTGCTTAAGACTTTCCAGGACTTCGATACTTAGTGGTCTGGTATACACTTTTTTAACATATTGATATTAGGTACTTAGAAGAAGTTTAATATGGAAATTCCTTTTTGAAAATGTTTATATGTTTTTTTAGTACATGTCTTTTATGTTAAATTGTAATGGACTAAATGGCCGAACAATAAACTATTGATTGATTGCCTATGCCCAGCCTATCTGTACCTTGCCTGTCAAGCGTAATTTTACCTCCCTTTTCCCCCTCCCCGGGTCACACCTGGAATTGAGCCTCGGCTCAATGTGCCTCTCCTAGTCACCAAACTTTAAATAAATTAATTAAATAAATAAATGTAGGTAGCATTTTGCCATTATGTTCTTGTACCCTAGCTTGATTGCCTTGTATTTCACAGCATTGAAGTTCATCTACCGTTTTGACACCTACTTTCCAAGCTTCTGCATTTAATCTCCTGTCATGATGTGACTACTCTTCCCATCTTGGTGTCACCAACAAAGATGGTGATCCAACTGCTGGTACCCACCTCCAGGTCACTCATAAATATACTGAACAATGTGGGTCCCAGAACAGACCCCTAAGGAACTCCACTCGTTACTTGTTTCCATGTTGATTGGTTTCCATTTATTATAACTTTTTGTTTCTATGCTGCTACCTGATTTAAACCCATTTCATCACACTACAGACCCCAGGTTATCATTAAAAAAAATATTGAACAGTAGGGGACCCAGTATTGACTTTTGGGTAATGCCAGTGGTGACTTACTTCTAGTCCAATGTTGTCCCATGAACCACTTCCCGATGAGTCATTTCTTTTTTTTTTTTTTAATTTAAAGTGCCTTATCAATTTTATGACATATATAGACACTGGGTATACATTATAGGACTGAGACACATGCCCTGTGATAGATAATGGGGGAGAAGTACAGTAAATGCATTTACAGGTAGGTACTGTATTATCAGTTATAAATTACAGAGGAGCACATATACATTTAACAACGGACCCTTATGTGGAGGTCAGCTTGAGCCCCCTCATAACCCATTTTGAAAGTATAACCAGTTACAGGTTCTTTTACTCATCCTGGTTTGCTGTCAAAAGTATCCATTCTGTCCCTCAGGCCAGTAACCATTTTTTCAGTGCAGAGGTTAGGCAGTAATTCTTGTACTCATTCATTGTAGGTAATACATTCTTCACGGTCTAACCAGTGTCTGAGTATGGTTCTCTTAGCAGTCAGCAATCATAGTCATGTGATACTTTCTTTCTGTTACAGAGATTGCACTGAAATCACCTATTATGCAGACTTCAGGATGGAAAAGATCTTCTAGACCCAATGGGGGACCCACTCTGCTTCTGATGTTATCCCATAAAGTACAAACTGTATTGCATTCCCTAAAATATGTAAAAGGGAACCTCTTTCTTCTCCACATCTTCTGCATGTGTCAGTGGGTAATCAGCCCATTGTAAATAGCTTGGTCAGTGTGAAATAAAGGTTGTTTAGGATATTAAACAGAGTTAGTCTAAGTCTGTCCTTTTTACAGCATTTGTGTGCCTCCATCCAACTTTGATTCCACCAAAAATGCTTATTCGGACAGAGTGAGTTCCAGTATGGGCACTTACCATCTGATCTAAGTGAAGATTTATCAAAGATGCTATTATACAAGAGAGATATTGAATGCCTGTGGGAAGCTGCCTGTATTAGGGATTGGATCACTCCGCTGTGGTCTGTGTCCGATAGGGTAGGGCCACGGTGTTGTGCCACAGCATGGGTTAGTTGGTGGAATTTTTCAACATGTGGTAGTTCTGTTAATTATGAGTGGCTTGAAAAGCCTGGAAAGGTAATGACTGCACCCCCCCCCCCACACACACACACACACTCCCTCAAACTAGGTGTGATAGGGCAGGAAAAGTGACACCAGGCCAGAACGTTTTTTTTTTTTATTTTTGCAGTTCAACTGCTCTCCTCACCCCCACCCACACCCACATCCACATCCTCACAGGATTTGGCCCTGCTGTTCCTTCTCTGCTTCTCCCAGCTACTCCTCTCCAGGGTTCCTCCTGCCCCAGACCCCCTCCCTCCCTCACCCTCTCAGCTCCCTCCAGAGCCCTGTACCTCCTCTTCCAGTCTCCCCAGCCTGTAACAAATTGGACAACCTCCCAGTTTACATAGTATATTCATCCAAATAGCTGCCCCTCAAGCATTGCAACCCACTATCTTCCCTGTGCCCGCCACCCTCACTCCATGGTGCCCCCATTCCATCCACTATTCTGATGTCTCCCACCACCATTATTCATGCCCCACCACCCATCAGAGTGATCCCTCCATAATGCCCCATTTTCCTTCTCTCCATAATTCACACTTAACTTAAACATAACCTCGGTTCCTTATCACACAGTCTGTACAGCAATAGCTGGATACCATATGTGACCCTACTAGCTTGCTTCCGAGTCCTTCTTTACCCCAATGTCCCTAACTTGCTAACTCAGTAACTCTAGTTAACACATTTATACATAACCTTGTTGGTTTGAACTTTAGACTTTCAACTTTAAAATATGCAGTTACCCTTCCTTAATCCAAGCTTGTCAGTTTGACTTTCAAACTTGCAACTTTAAAACATTTAAACCCTAAAATCCAACTAGCAAAAGCTTGAGTGTTTGAAATTTTCACCACCTATTAGCTTTAAGAGTTAGTTCATATGGGCAGTTTGCAGCTCCCCAAGCTCCTTCCTCACAGCTTTCAAGCCCAACCCCTAGTGGCTTTCCAGTATTTAAGAAAGGCTGGTGGAGGGTGGGGCTTTTACTCCAGCCAGCAACAGTCCTCCTGAAAATCAGTTACAGAGTGAAAGAAACCTTTAAGCTACACCCAAACCAACAGCAAACTCACAAAAAAAATCAGTTACAGAGTTAAAGAAGATTTAAGCTACTCCCAAACCAACAGCAAACTCACAAAACAAATTCTGGTCAGATCCACCACAGCTGCATAATGAAGTTAGTGAGATTGTGTTGAATTGTGAAGGATACATTGAGAAACAACACAATGCTTTTTAACTGTAAGATTTGTTTTATTTTCTATTCTAAGGAAGGCAGACACATTATTAGGAAAAGATATGGAGGTGTCGATTTTAATGGAAGGAATTCTAAGCAATAAAGGTTTTGTGTAATGATCATATACTCATAGCGACAGAAACAGACTGATTCAGAACCCTGGAACCCCACCATCAGAATAAATTAGGAATGCACATTTTATTATTCATATTGAGGCCAATCAAACCAAACATCATGACTCATTTGGCCTATACTTGCATGGCATGGCTAACCCCTGTTCTGCAGATGCAGTCCCCTGTTCTCTACATTAAGATGCAACATTTTAACTATGGACTACTGATTGCTACTTTTGTGATTGACATCAGGACTGTGACACTTTCCTCTATGCACAATTAGAAAAAAAAAATATTTAGGATAATACATACATTTTTCCCGGATAACTCATGGGTGCTCCTATTTTACATACTAACATACTAACATACTATTTGCCAGCAGATTAGGCCTTACGGTCTAGCGAGTCTGCTTGAACCTAGATCCTTAGTTGGGTGCCGAGACCCTCCCATCCCTTGTTCTCTAGAAACCCCTATCATCCATCCCCACCCCCGGACAGGCCATCATCTGATACATCCACTTTCATGTCTGTCCCACCCTCTCTTGAAGCCCCCACTGTGGATCTCTGAACCAGCTCACCAGGCAGTGCATTCCAAGGGTCCACCACCTCTCGGTGAAAAACCTCCTCCTCTTTTCCCCTCACCCTTCCACCTTCCAACTTCAAACCATGCCCTCTGGTGATACCTCCCTGCTTTAGTCTAAAGATCCCTCCATGTTTACCCTATTTATTCCCTTGAGGTACTTGAAGACCTCAATCATGTCCCCTGTCTCTCCTCCTCCAATGAAAACAGGCAGAGCTCCTCAAGTCTGTCCTCATAAGTCAAACCTCAGCCCTCGTATCATCTTTGTTGCCTCCTCTGTACCCTCTCCAGGAGCTGTATGTCCCTCTTCAAATGTGGTCTCCAGTACTGTACACAGTACTCAAGGTGTGGTCTAACCAGTCCATTGTACAGTGGCAGAATCACTTCCCTGCTCCTAGAGGTGATCCCCTTCGATGCATCCCAACATCCTGTTTGCCTTGCTAGCTGCTCTCCTGCACTGCTCAGAGTTATTCATACATGTATCCACCATGACCCCTAGGTCTTTTTCCCCTATTGAGGCCTCCAGCGCCTCCCCTCCCAGGGTGTACCTGTGTTTAGGGTTTCCCCAACCAAGATGCAACACCTTGCACTTGGTGATATTGAAATTTAATTTCCATGTGTGAGCCCAGCTTTCCAGGGTGTCCAGGTCCCCTTGCAGGGCCAACCTCCCCTCTTCTCCCTCAACTACTGCTCCCATCTTGGAGTCATCCGCGAAGAGACTCATTTCACACCCTATACCCTCCTTGATGTCCGATATTATGCATTAAACAGGATCGGACCCAGGACCGAGCCCTGTGGTACCCCACTACCAACCTCTCTAGGGTTTGAGAGCTCCCCACAGACCACTACTCTCTGAGTGCGTCCAGCTAGCCAGTTTTCAATCCATCTGACCATCAAAGGGCCTACTCCTAACCCCATCAGTTTCTCCACCAGACCATTGTGGGGACAGAGTCAAACACCTTGCTGAAGTCCAAGAATAATACATCCATAGGCTTACCCTGTCCAGTTCTGATGTTACCCATTCATAGAACTCCACAAGGTTGGTTTGACATGATCTACCTGGCACAAACCCATGTTGCCGACTATCCAGACCTCCCACCTCCTCCAAGTACACCCCCAATCGTTCCTTTAGTATACTCTCCATTAATTTTCCCACCACCGAGGTCAAACTGATGGGTCTATAATTACCTGGTACTTCCCTCGACCCCCCTTTATGGATTGGTACCACATGTGCCTCTCGACAATCCCTAGGTACATAGCAACACTTATTCCAGTTTCTGTCATACACAGACTTGTACCTAGGAATTACAGAGTTTGGATCAGTCCAATTTCAGATATTAGGCTGCTGCTATTTAATATATGACAATGCATATGTCACCTTGTGAATATTTTTAGATTATCCTTTTTGGGGGGGGTGCATAGAACAAACAGTGACACTCATGATATCAATCACAAAATTAGTATTCCATACTCATTACACCAAGATGTTCCATCTTACTGTAGAGAATAGGGACAGCATCTGTGAAGTGGGGGTTGACCATACCATGCAAAGATACCTCAGCTCGTCGTCATGATGGTTGCCGAGGGACTGGAAGGAAAAGTATGCCTCTTTACAGACACAAAGATCTGCAACAGGGTTGATACACAGGGAAAGGTGGAAAGGATGAGAAGGGACTTGACAAGGTTGGAGGAATGGTCAGAAGTATGGCAGCTTGGATTCAATGCAAAGAAGTGCAAAGTAATGCACC
This sequence comes from Neoceratodus forsteri, assembly GCA_016271365.2. Taxonomy (NCBI): domain Eukaryota; kingdom Metazoa; phylum Chordata; order Ceratodontiformes; family Ceratodontidae; genus Neoceratodus; species Neoceratodus forsteri. The sequence goes on along the minus strand of JADMNL010000023.1, from coordinate 454,002,324 downwards.
TGGGAAACAAAAACCCAGGGGAAGAGTACACAATGGGGGGGGTAGTAACAAAAACACAAATGGAAAGAGACCTGGGGGTAATCATATCAGATTACCTAAAGGTTAGCAAGCAATGTAAGAAGCAGTAGGGATGGCTAGGGGATACTGGGATGTACAGGGAGAGGCAGTACCAGGAGAAAAATGGAAGATGTTATCCCTCTGAACAGATAATTAGTGAGACCCCATCTGGAGTACTGCATCCAGTTCTGGAGACCCCATCTCCGCAAGGACATAGACAGGATGGAGACAGTCCAGAGGAGGGCAACTAAAATGGTGCAAGGTCTGCAATAGAAGCCATAGAAGGAAAGACTAAAGGAGCTTAATATGTATACCCTTGAGGAAAGGAGGGAGAGGGGAGATGTGATAGAAACTTTTAAGTACCTCAAGGGAATCAACAAAGCCCAAGAGGGTAGCATCTTTCAGAAAAAGAGATGTGCAAGAACAAAAGGACACAATTTGAAGATGGGGGAGGGATGGCTCAGGGGTAATGTGAGGAAGTATTTTTTCACAGATAGGGTGGTGGGCACATGGAATGGCCTTCGTGAGGAGGTTGTGGGGTCAAAAATAGTGGGGGAATTCAAGAATGCATGGGACAGACATAAAGCAATTCTTGTGGGGGTAGGGAAGAATAGGCTGTTGGTTAACTAGGATCTGCAGCTTATTTAGTAGGTAGGGATATAGGCAGACTAGGTGGGCCAAGCAGTCCTTATCAGCTGTCAAAGTCTATGTTTCTATGATTTTTGTGTTGCATCTTTTTTTTACTATGCTTCATGAAATGTGCATTCCCTATTGATTCAGATGGTGGGGTTCCAAGGTTTCACATCTTTGTGTTTCTCTCATACCACTATATGATTGGATGTGAAAAGAACTTAGAACTATTTTTGAGTTTACTTTCAGTACATTACAAGTGTTTTACAGGTCCTGTACCAATCTACTGTACTTAGTGGTCTACATGAATTTTAATTTTAATTTATTTATTTTCACACTTGTCATTTTTTAATCAAAATTGGAATGCTTAGTAGCTGTGCACTACAGTAAGATAGGCCCTAGGATTTTCATAAAATACATGCATCATAAAATAATTTGGATCATAAAAAACAAAAAATGGGAATTTCTAGATACTGAACCAAGTCTGAATAATGTGATATCAGCATGACCAGAATTAACATTTCAACGAAGCAGTACTTTACAAGATATCCTTGTTAAATCTATATTTATAAAAGTAACATTTAATCTGAGAACAACTTCAATGCCTGACAGTCCACATTGAAGAAATGATTTTGACAGTTTGAGAAGAGACATGCGAAGGAGATAGCTTCAGCGAGAACCTTACTGGATTTATGAATGTCACAGTTTGCAGCCAAGATGATTAAAGAAAGATGTCAGACTGCACAGTTATTTATAGTTTTTGCATGTTTCAGTAGCTGTAACTTGTATAGTGAACAAAATTATTTTCCAGGAACTGAGAGGAATCAGTATATATTTTCTTTGGTTTTACTGTGTATATGATGTGATTTTTGTATGTCATTACTTGTAAGATATGTGCTTTGCACCCTTGTTTCTATGGTTACAACCTTCATAAAACTACACACACACACACACAAAAAAAAGGCAAAGAAAACCAAGTTGTGTTTAGCACCTCGTTTACAAGGGGGTCTTCAGAAATCAATGAGATCATAATAAAGAAACTGAGATGTTATAGGTATCAAACCTTGTTATTCAAAGGGCAAAAAAAGTACAATTAAAAACTGATAAAGGTGTAAAGCTGTAAATAAGAGTGAAACAACCACACTGCTATGCACACCACATAAAGTAGTTTTTGAAAGGATACAGATTGGGGATGGCTCAATTAACACTGCAAGTACAGAAAAAAATATACATTATCGCCTCTTGCTGTACTGAAATGCTACAGCTGATGCAAAACACAAAACAAGGTGGTGGGGGCGAGGTTGGAGGACGGGTGTGAATAACACCATATTCCCAGCAGGAAGGGCTTTACATCTCTCAGAATTTATTTGTGAAAATGAGTGATCAGGATAGGAATACAAGCTGAGCCAAGGCTGGTTAAAAAAAAATAGTTGCTTAACTTGTAGACTTGAAATAATTGTGTGTCTTCCTTTCTGTAACATCTTTCCATGCACAAACAGGCTTTGACTTTGAAGCTAACTTGCTTAACTGTGTTTGGTAGATTTTCTCCTGATTTCTGTTTATGACAGGCAGTAAACATTCTTGCATGAAAAGGCTTTACCATTGAAGTGCCTATAAAGTGAGGAACTACACAGTGGCATCAAAAATCGCTTTATAGGAGCTTCAAAGGCAAAGTCTGTTCCAGGAATATTAACTGCCTGTCATGAAAAGAAGTCAGGAGTCAGATCTACAAAAAAACAGTTAAGTAACTCACAGTTGCACTAGCAAATATGATTTACACTTTTACATACATTCATCAAGTAAAAAGACACGCTTCAACTCATTCTAAAAACAGAGAAGCAAAACTCAGTTACCATACAGGCTCAGTACACACAGCATTTCCAACAAGACACTGGCCTGCTGTAGGAGCTATTAGACATCAAACCAAAGGGCACTCTGGGAGGACTATCCTGGACAAGATGCAATAAAACAAACTTGAATGGCAGTCCCAAGAGGTCATAAAACACCCAGAGAAAGCAGGGAAAGTTAGAAAAAAATCCTCTCAGAGCCTGAGCAGAAACAAAACACTGGGATCAAAATTCTGCAAAATGTATCCCTTACAATTTTTTTCTTATTTGCAAGACAACATATATATATCCTAACAAATCTGTCCTACTGCCACATTCAAAACACTATCCCCTACCTACTTGCCACATATAAACTCAATTACAACACTGCTACGTTTATATATAATACATACTTCTCAAACGTAAAAGAAAAAATACTCTTTTTTCATCAAAGTCCGTGCCCATCATTAAAATAATTTGAACTCCCTCCCCCAAAAAATGTGCCCTAACATGAAACTGCATGTTTAACTGTAAAGACAATTAAAAAATGTATTTCTAAATGCAATACTAACATTTGTGCTTTCAAAGTTTTGAAACTACTAAAAAGACAAACTATATATATATATATATATATATATATATATTTATTTATTATTAATCCCAAAAGCTGAACTGTATGTTTTTAGTACATAAATGTTTAAGAAATACCTGTGGCTCTTTCAACTTTCATTAGAATGCTGTCTCAATTGTTTTCCTTGGGAGCTGTAGTTTCAGGCAGTCATTAATTACTCGTTCCTTCTGAGTCCCCACGTGACTCTGATAATCATTTGTTCCAATGGGTTTTTTAAGTCAATCTGAAGGCATTAAGTATCTTCTGTTCTCCTACTCCTTAATAAAATGCAGGGGCTCCACAACTCGATCACTCCACAGACTTGTTCTGTTGCTTGCTCCAGGTCCCAAACTAGTGTGTCTTGTTCCAACATGATATCCACCTCATGCCCCTCCCACATGAATAAAAAAAAAGGTGGGGGTGGATCTTTTGGAGCTTCTTGGGTGGAGGTGGGGGTGGATCTTACTCTCCCCATAAAATGAATGCTGCCTCCCACTACTCAGGTTCCAGTTTTTGTACCACCCATTTAAGAAAGAAAATAGTACCCTTCAAAAATTGACTAACATGAAAGCGTACTTATTTGCGGGCAGAAAACATTTCTTGGAGGAGGGTAAGGTGGAGGAGACTATTTACACCTTCAGTCAGTTCCATGGACAGAAAACATAACATCATTCCTTTTGTACATGCAAAACGTCTGTAGGCTCCACCTACTGCAGCTGTAAAAATCAGTTACTCCAGCCAGCAACAGTCCACCTGAAAATCAGTTACGCACTTAAAGAAAGCTTTAAGCTTAAAGAAAGCTTTAAGCTACTCCCAAACCAACAGCAAACTAACAAAAAATCAGCTACAGAGTTAAAGGAAGATTTAAGCTACTCCCAAACCAACAGCAAACTCACAAAAAAAATCAGATACAGAGTTAAATAAAGATTTAAGCTACTCCCAAACCAATAGCAACACACACAACAAAATCAATTACTCCAGCCAGAAACAGTCCTCCTGAAAAGTTATAGAGTTAAAGTAAGCTTTAAGCTTAAAGAAAGATTTAAGCTACTCCCAAACCAACAGTAAACTCACAACAAAAAATCAGTTAGAGTTAAATAAAGATTTACGCTAATCCCAAACCAACAGCAAAACTCACCCTCCTACCTCTCTCCACAGCAAGCAGAATGATAATGCATTATAAGCACTGATAATGCATTATTGCACCATTTTGAATTCAGGAAGGGGGACCAGCAATGGCAGAATTTCTCTAGAGAGCTGGAGGCAAATTTAGACAATTTTTCAAATGAGGCGAGCTGTCCAACAGCAAGAAGCCCTTCAGCCACAAATGGGCATTTGTCCGATCTTCAGTTACACAGAAGGAGCCTCATGGCAGCTGTCCAAACATCTGCAGCCCGTAGAGCCCAGGGGTCATTCTTAGACATATTAAGGAAGGCCACATCCCAGGACCAACAAAGGCGCATCAATCTGTATATCAGGCTCCAGCATCTCTTGGCATATATCTATAATTTGCAGCCAGAAGGGTTGTATAACTAGACAGCACGCAGCACCATAGAATGTTTTATAGTTGGGTTGTAGGCTGAGTGCATCACCAACACCGATCCTGAGTCATTATTCCCCTCTGCTTAAGGATATGGGGAGTTCAATACCACCTCAGTAGGGTCTTAGTGTTAATCAACCTGCTTCTGCCATCTCTGCATGCCCTATGAATCCTTTCACAACAGTGAGCCTGCTGCTTGTCAGAGATGATGAGATTCAATTCTTGTTCCCACTGCTGTCTGGCCTTTTGGAAAGGGTGGGGAGGGACTCACTTAGGACGTTGTATATGCTGCTATCTCTGCCTTTTGGTAGATTGCTCCATTAGTTCACAGAGGGAGTGTACAAGAATGTTGGACAGGCAGGATGACCCTACCTGACATTTAGTATTGCATCCCTTATCTGTACGTATCTGCAAAAATCACTCTGTGGGATTTGGTACCGATTTTGGATGGAAGCAAAGGAGTCTATGGTTAGGGACCCTGACATCAGTAAGTCTTTAACCAACTCAGTGCCTTGCAAATCCCAGAATTTTCAGTGAATTGTTGCCCCTCTGATTTTTATTAGGGGGTTGCGCCATAGGGGGCACACAGCCATGGATTTGGGGATTCATCTAAGATCTTATGTGCCATCTGCCAGTATGTTATGGAGACCTCCATCGGGGGAGGTTAAGCCCAGAGCGGGGATGGGATCATGAGTAAAGTAGTACTGCAGGGGAGGCTCCCCACATTAAAAAGGTTTCTAGGTTGAACCAAGCAGGGGACTGAGCTCTGAATGGGGAGAACCACCATACCATGTCTGCTGTGATGAAGGCCTTGTGATAGCCCAGGAACCACAGCAGCCCCCAGCCTCCTTTTTTCCAGTGGTGTCTGAGCTTTAGGTGGCTGTATCGGGGGAGGGGTACCATCCCATAGAAACTGGCCAATAGCAGAACATATTTTTGATGGGTTAGTTGTCAGTTTTCAAATTGATGCTGTGAAATATGAGTTGAGTTAGGTCTTTTCCAAAGGGAGATTCATAATAGTTGAGCCATTTTGGCTTTCACTTTTAATAAGATGGCTAGGACAGAGCTCTTAAGGATGTTAGGCATTTGTTTGGGAGAGATGTAGAGAAGAGATATAGGTGCTGTACCTAATTTTTGCACACATCTTTGTGTCAGTGGTTAGCCGCTGTGGTGCGCAACCCCCAGTGAGTCAGTTCTTAACCAGCTTTCTGTCCATGGTTCAATACTTTCTATTATAAGCCCCCTTTGGGAGCTTACTAGAAAATTTATTGTAGCCACAGAGTCTGGAGCGGGGGTGGGCTCAGCCCAGAGGGTATAAGAGGGAGGTTTTGGTGCAAAAGAGGGAGTCCCTGGGAGAGAGGAAGAGAAGAGGTGGCCCAAGTGTGGTTCAGTCATGGGGGGCCAAGGTTCGGGGCCAAGGTGGGATGCTTGCCACCCCGGCCCTCTGCCCTCGAACACCGATGGAAAATGTAGCAGTCAGGAGTCCATGTGGGGTCTGGAGCACCTAGTTGGGATCCCTTGTACCATTCAGGGAGCCAGAGCCCAGGAAGAAAGAGTAGTGGCCCACCTCGTGATCTCTGGCACCTCATCCACGGGTAAGAGTGAGTGAGTGAGTGAGTGAAGCCCTGTGCTAGGTCATTGGGGCAGTGCAGTGGTGGCAGTCTGTACTGCAGGGAGATCAGTGGTGGCAACCTGTCTCCCTTTTCCGGTGGCACTTCGGCCTGGCCAGGAGGCGTCTGGAAGCCTATATAGCTGAATAATGGAACGTGCATGGGTCTCAGGGATCACCAGGACTCTGCAGAGTCTATGTTGCCCTAGAATGCTCGGATTTACACTGGCTTCAGATAGAGAGAACTTGATGTTTCTTGCTGGGACTTCGTTTACTGTTGTGATAGACCATCCAGGTGGAGAGCTCCAGATTTGAACCACTGGCGCTGGGAGGTACCACTTTCCTTTTTCAGATACTCTTCACCCTTGTAGCTGCTAATGTGATTGTGGCCAGTGTATTCAGTGTGTGAAGAGTAATTTTTTGTGCAGGAGAGAAGTTGGGAGAGAAGATCCTCTGCGGCCTGGCTTTCAGCCCATTAACGTTGCTGCTGCTGTCAGGATTTGCAGAGTCCTTTCGGCTCTGAGGCAGCACTGTAGTGAAAAGCTTTTGAGAAAAGTTTGATGCAGACTGTATCGGGTTCTGTGCCCAGAAGGTTACCCACCCTGTGATTTGCACCTCATGCTCCATGAAGTGACTTGATCAAATCTGTGCAATTAAATTATTTTCTTTCTTTTACTCCTGAGTGGACAATGGACTTAATAATGGCACTTTGTGATTGCATTAACTAAGCTTGACCCCACAGCTTCTGTCACCACTCGCTGCTGAAGTACTGCCTGCACCCCCCGAAGACATCTCATCAGAACCCAGGTAACAAGTTAAATTTTCTAGGACTGTGTTTTTGACTGCAAGCACCCCTCCCCCTAAGTTACCATCAGGCATACCCCCAGACAATTGGGGGGGATTATACACTATAATTCCAAATTTCCTCAACTTCAGTACCAACTTTTCATCAGGAACAGTGTTTGTTTTTGATAACTGGGTAAGTGCACTAGAAATGCCTATTTTCAGGCACGACCTGGAAGAGTACAAGTGAGACAGTCAAAAATACAGGTACAATATTGCACAGGACAAGCAGTACAGCTCACAGCATTAGACAAAGCATTACAGGAATTATACAAGCTAGATAAGGGATTACATACATTATTAAAACAGAATAGAGATAAGTAAAATTCAAGACAAAGTATACTAGACCAAAATTTCAAATATAATTACAAATAAAGTGAAGTAATGCACATAATGCGTGCGCTACCTAAGAGCTACGGTGAAACTTGAGAGGGAAAATCAGAAGTTGCATGGAAGCAATCTGCAGGTTACTGGAATCTAAGTACATGACAGCAACTGCACTTTCTCCCATTGAGTTCCTTTGTTACTTCCTCAAAAAAGACGGAGGAAATACTGCAAAAAGTGGAGGGATGTGGCCAGAGAAAGGGTTCAACTGTAAGTGCTTCAAGGCATCACTGAGGACACAGCAGAGACACTCTTACTTAGCACTATGCCAAGCTGTGATCCTCACTTGCTTTGAAATGGGTTAAATATTGTCTAAGAGTAAGGTTAAATACTGTTGGCTGTAACACAAACCTGAGCCATGTAATGAATGTTTGATCATTAATCGTTATGACTGTTATCCTTATCTGTTATTAGCTATTGTTCAGACACCGATCTTTCAACAAGACTGTTTACCTTGTTCTCAATCTCTGTAGCACCCTACCAGAGGGTGGTTGAACATATTTATTTATTTAAGTGTTTGATTACTGGATAAGTGCACTGATCCAAGGTACCGTTTTCAGGCACGACCCAGACCAACAAAGTGGCACAACAAAATTATTGACAGGTGCAATCAGTGTACAGACAATACAACAGTAGATACAGGACAGTTAAGTGTGAAGGAAAAGCCGGAGCAGTACTGTACACAATAAATAACAGTGTTTGAGAGAAACAAGGAAATACTTTACAATTTACACTGGGTAAATAGGGTGGGGGAAGTGATACAAGTGGGTGACAGCAGGACAAAATTAGCAAACAAATATACATCTCGAACTATCGTCATCATGACTAGGTGGTTATAAGTCATATAGCTCACATTACTAGATTACTTTAGTAACGCTTTACTAAGTTAAATGTAGTTTAACCTCCATACATAGTGCCTGTCAGGAAAGGGATTTTTTTTTTTTTTTTTGATAACCGGGTAAGACCCACTAGGTACAGGTGCCTGTTTTCTGGGGCAACCTGGGAGCACTGGGCAGATAAGTGACTTGCTTAGAGTCACACAGTATGCAAGTGGAGGTTGTGAGCATCAAACCCAGGTCTGGTCTGCTGGATGTACCAAGTTCATTCACAGCTTATTACTCTAACCTCTAGGCTATACTGCCAGCCAAATTCTATCCTAAACTAACCAGTCTACCCAAAGAATGTCTCCACTTACCTTGGTGTTTGGTTGGGTTCATACCAGACTCTGCCTGGGCTCAGGGGGCAAAGCTTGGGCCACCAGTCTTCTCACACTGGAACATTGGCATTGTCAACAACAAGTACATTTGTTAAGCAGGACATCTTTATTTCCTAAAGTAAAATAAGTTGACAGTATAGCCATTACCCTGCACAGGTAAATGAAACAAACATTAAAATTAGATGGCACCAGGCACCCATGTAGGGGATCTGAATTGATGGGTCAGGTACCCACAACCAGGTCAAGTCACTGGAGGCCCCATCTGGGGCATCCATGAGTACAGGCTCCCTAAGCACTGAACTCATAGGTACACAAAATGTATTTCTCCCCAGGCATGGACCAAGGGGGTACAGGCTGTTGATCTGGCTCCCATGTGGGGAGCCAGAAGACATTCACAGTCACATTTTGTCTCTCACAAACTGATGGGCGCTGTGTTCCCCATCAGGAGACACTTCCCACACACTAGTTCTCCAGGGAGTCAGTGGGGAAAACTCTCTGGACTCACTGTGCCATAAAATGGTAGGCACTATAACGCAGTGGTTTAAGGCTCTGAGCTGCAAATCTGGTACCATCCAGCAGACCAGACCTGGGTTTGAATCCCACAGCTTCTACTTGCATACGGTGTGACCCTGAGCAAATCACTTAACTTCCCTGTGCTCCCAGGTTGCACCTGTAAAAAAGCTTTCAACTTAGTGTGTCTCCCCTGGTTAAACAACTAAATAAATAAATAATACACTGAGTTAAGCACAGCTTTTTTTTGAATTATATCAGTGTTCTACAAATGGCTGCAACGTAGCATTTATATTGAACCGACTCAATCATCTTGATCTTCGGACAGCTCCCAGCTACAGGTGATCCCAATACGTCAACTGAAAAAGCTATTCATGGACTTTTTTTGCAGTTATTCTTTTTATTGAACAATAAGAATAAAAATACCATCAAACAACAAATCTTGGCACAGCATCAGGTAAATAACCTTACAGAAGTTAGGATATCTGGCAATACAGTTGGAAACAACAGCATAGTAAAAGTCCAGGAAGTAATTGTCTCAGTAATCTACTGAAATGGTGAGTCCTTCAAAAGTCGGAACTAGGGTAAACAGCAGAACTGAAGATGGCCTGTAACACAGAAGAGGTCGAAATAAGCAAAAAAACACAGAGTAAATCATCTAAGAGTCCATTATAATAATATAAAACTGAAGCAATGCTATAAACGGATATTAACTTGTGCCATATAGAATTCAAAAATACAAAAACAGTAAAACAAACAAAACACAGCAACTAACATACAGTCTACTGCTTCTGCTAGGAAAGAAACATTTGCTGGAAACCTATGGAAGGTAGAAGTAGGCCTCTTAAGTAGGTGTTGGAGTTATCGGGGAATTCATGGGCTTTAAACTGCGTTACACCCTGTACATGACTATTTCCCTTTAAATGCTCCTCTGGGGACACTTGGTGGCCTAAAAGAAGTAGGCTGCCATTCTATGCAGGTGACTAGGACTGGGAGCAGACTCAAGTATTTGCAGTTGGGTGACTGGGCTAGGAGAAGTGCGTCCACTGGCAGCATGTCCCAACCAGGGTGGGGAGATACCATCACCTGCCGCTGCAACAACTCCTTGCTTCCTTGGGTTAGGGAGCCTGCTTCCTTGAAAGGGGGATTACCTGGTGCTTAGATGGTGAAGAATCCATGGTCGACAGAGGCACTGCATAGCAGCAGGGTGGTCGAAGGCTCTAGGGCACAGCACTCACCAAGAACGGACACATCAGTACACCAAAATACCCCTTCAATGCTGTCAGTATTATGGCAGTCTGCCACTTTCGGACCCATCGTGCATACTGCCTCCCATCATATGTGTACTTAGCTGAGAGGGGTGGGTGCCCCCATATCTGAGGTCTCAGCTGTGGGGTGCAGCTGTGGAGGATGGGAAGATAAAGGGAGGCAGCCTAAGAGCTGGACAAGCTAAGGAAGGACAACAAATAAAAAAATGCCTTTCATTTTTCTCTCAGAAGTTCTATGGCAGTCCTGCCCATCTGGACAGACAGGTCCTCATTTTATAGCTTTCCTCCTTGATGATCAACAGTGATCCATTGTGCCATTTTATTACCCCTGTAAATGAGCTCCACTTCTCCTTCTCCTCTACTCCTTCTCCATATCCATTTCATCCAGGTTCTTCCCAACTCAACTCCTTAATTTAACAAAGTTGGTTCTCTTGCAGTCTGTTTTTTTTTTTTTATCATATCACACTTTTTCTCACCATCTACAGCACACCCGGTGGGGGCATCCAGCCACTGGCCCCACTGCCCCAGAGAGCAGCAGGCTCACCAGCATGATGGGGGTTGTGTGGCCGCCCCAGCCCACCTCTGAGGCCTCCTCATGCCTCTCCGAGCTGAACTGGACCGGGCCCCCCAACGCAATTCCATGACAGTCCTCTAGGTTGGCGGGAACGCAGCCATCAAGCTGCTTCAGTCGTGCCCAGCCATTTTTCCTCCAGTTTTTTTCCCCAGGAGCAGACAGTGCAGTGACATCCATGTGTAAGCCAACCTCTTGCCGTACTCCTCCCCCTCTATGCACTGCACTGTGCTGCACCCGGAGTCGCTACAGTATGACGTGCATTCCCCTGCCCACCCCAGAGGGAGGAGAGCAGTCTTGGGATGCTCAATCCACCCTCTCCCCTGCCGACCCCTGGTGGCCCAAGTCCGTTCCCGAACCCAGGTACCCAGCATGGCACAAGGTGTGGTGTCCAGCGCCTCAACCCAGGAGTAAACATGTGGGGTTGAAAGCAGCAGAGAGGTAAGCTGCAGGGACAGAAGGGGGATGGGCAGGGTCCAAGCTGGGGGGAAGGGGGCCATGCAAACAACAGGATCATAAACTGTAAATTGTAAATTATGAGATATGGACAATGGGGGTGGTCATGTGAGAGCCTGAAAAGGATGTCTGCCTAGCTTCTTGGCTCCTCAAGACCCATTGTTAACTCACCTCCAGAAAGTGATATTTCATTGATTTTAGCCATTTGGACAGAAGATTGGACCTTCTAAGATCCATGACTACCCCCACAAGAGATTCTGCAGTGGTAGGAGCATTTCAAAAGTGGAAAAAGGACATTGAAGTTTCCCCGTCAGGTCTGACCATGCCGCGTGCAAAAATGGCCATGAATCCAACACTGGAGCCCTAGAAGGAAGAAAGACCTTCAGCAGACCAGGCAACTTTGCTGTAGGAGAGAATGGCAGCAAACACTGAGGTAATAAAACAGATGGCAGTGGACACACAAACCTCTATTGTTTCTCTTACCACTCGTGTAGCTGACTCCAAGGCCAAAGTTACAGAGTTGGAAGGGGGGAGCAGGCTGATAACACTTGTAGGCTAAAAGCAATGCAGAAACTGACAGAATGGCTTACCAACAGGTAGAGGACTTGGAAGGGAGAGGGCACTGGAAAAACCTAAGGATTGTGGGCTTAACCGAAGGACTGGAAGGGAAAGATGCAGTGCAGTACCTCTGAAGTAATCTTCCTATATGGCTCGGCCTCGTAGCCACTGAATATGACTTTGAAATAGACCGGGCACATCACATCCAAACGGCCAGGCGGGCCTCAAGCAGCTGACAGGCTGCGCCTTCTGATTTTTAAACTCCTGAGATTTCAGAAGAAGGAGTTGCTCCTCTGGAAAGCAAGGGAGCATCAGAAAATTGTGGTGAGTGGCTTTCGCATCTCTTTCTAACCAGACTATCCAAGGGGGTGCTGGAAAAACACCAGCAATTTGATAAAATAAAGCTGAACTACGTAACAGGGGAATACAATACTCCCTTCTCTACCCAGTGAGTCTATCTGTGAATCTGTCTGACAGACAGCATACCTCCCAGACCCCAGCTGAAGCTGATGTGTATCTCCCAAAAATGCTTGGTCCACCGAACCACATGGCTTCCCTTGCCCATACTGAAGAAACCTCAGCCTAATATGAGCTGTTTTGTTACTAGTCCCATTGCATATCGTGGAGGACCAGCAGGTTTTGCTTGGCTAATTGCGAGGCAGTGTGTGGGGGCAATGGAACTTTGGGCCCTGTATATTTGATGTAAACTGGTGTGCAATTGGACGGTGATTGTTTTATCACTGGCTCCCTGTGGATTACTTGCCTGTTTGAAGGATTATTCAAACCTGGGAATAATGTGACCGCTTCTCCTGGTTGAGGCTTCAGCCAGGAGCAGAAAGGGCAATGCGGGACACAGAAACAAGGCCTCCTGTTCCAAGCCTCAGGCAGCCCCTGGCCTCCAAGGATTGTAGCCACAGCTGTGGCATGAATATTGTATAAATGTTGGGAGTAGTACCTCCCTAAGTTAATTAGTTAAATAAATGGATTCTCAATTTAGCTGTCAAGCCCTTCATTTAAAAGGGATAAGGTAATCCGTTAGGGAAAGTTATCCGACTCAGGTAGTTTAAGGGCCCCCGTGACTCTTCACAAGCAGAGGCCAGTAGGGAAGCCACGAGGCCTATGCTGCCAAACATGGTATAAATGGCAAACTGTCAGATCATGCCAGAAAAAATGCTAACAGCCCCTTACAGGAACAGCTCTCTAGCGGTTTTACACATAGAGGTTCACCATGTGCTTTACACTAATAGCACCCAGGCCTATTAAACAGAGGCACGGGATGCTGGATGTGGAAACATGGCTTTGAAAAGATGGATGTGGGAGACACGAGTTACGAGATCTCTCTGCCACGATTCAGTCCCTGTGTGAGTGTAAGCATAACTCGCTGCCCTTGTCAGTTTTTAGAACAGACATCTGGCATGCCCCAGCCAGTAAGGGACACTTTGAAATAGTATAGTTTATTTTCCTTATTAACAGTAGCGTAAAAGTGTTTGTTTCTTGATCCATAAGGTGTAAGTGTATAACTAACAGGTATAACCAGTAAACATTGCAAGAAATACAGTACAGATCAATCAATGTGTGTTATATGCTTGGGTGACTGTTTTCTGGGTTGTGTGGGGGCTTCTTGGGGTTGGGGATGGCGGGGGCGGTTGGGTTGTGGGTCCTTCAGGGTTCCCCGGGGTGTTGAGGTCTTGTTGGGAATACAGGAAATGGCACCTCTAGAGCTCCTCAAGGTGATTTCCTGGAATGTGAATGGCATGTCCAACCCCATTAAGAAGAGGAAGATATTAACAAAACTGAAAGATATGGGTTGTGACGTGGCCTTCCTCCAGGAGACCCATCTGGGGCCACTGGATGCCGCTAAACTAAAATGCATGTGGGTGGGTGAGGCACACTATAGCTGTGCAACAACTAAAACAAAAGGGGTTGCCATTCTCATACAGAAGGGACTGCAATTTGGTGTACAGACGGTGCTGGCAGACCTAGATGGGGATATGTATTTCTTGATGGGACCTTCCAAGGGGAGCCACTACAACTGGGCACGGTGTATGCACCAAATCCACCTGATATTGTTTTCTTCACCAGGGTGCTGGGCCACCTAGCGCAGAACCATGCTAATATCATATTGGAAGGCAATTTGAACCTAGCTCTAAATCCCTCTCTAGATAGGACAGGCCCGCCCACTCTAACAGAAAGCACTTTGTCTAAGCAAGTGATGGAGCTGTGTCAGGGGCCGGACTGCAAGACATTTGGAGGGTGCAGCACCCTGGGGAATTGGACTATTCCTACTTCTCAGCCCTGCACTCATCATATAGTAGGATAGGTGTCTTGTGGGTGACCCAGCAGTTGGCCCCATTTGCCCTCCACACTTCGCTGGGGAGTATCTTGGTATCACATCATGCTCTGGTGACACTGTCCCTCTCGTGGGGGGAGCCCCTGGTCCAGGAACAAATGGAGTCTAAACACATCCTTCCTCTATGATCACAGCTTTCATACATGGGTCAGTAAAGAGATAGAGGAGTACTATTTCTATAATGACACCCCAGAGGTGTCCTTAGGGACACAGTGGAATGCCATGAAGGCAGTACTCTGAGGTAAAATAATAGCGTATTCAGCCAAGGTACATAAACAGAGGGACAGTACCATCAGGGAAATGGAGGGGGAACTCAAGAAGTTAGAAATGACAGCAGCCCAGTTCCTGGCCCGGGAACCCTCCCTTAGACCTCAAATAAAACACTTGAGGGGGAAATAGAAAGCTCCCTCCACAAACAGGTGGACCCTTGCCTGTTTAAACTTAGACATATTGGGAAGCGGGGGAATAGCCGAGCCATCTCCTGGTAGCCAGACTTTAGGCACAAGAGACTGAAGAATATATCCTCCTCATTCATAAGAGTGATACCAAAACAGTAACATTTCCTAGGGACATCAATGAGGTGTTCCTGGCATACTATAGTAAGCTCTATGCCTCTGAGGTGTCGCCCACCCGAGAACAACTTGAGAAGTTTTATGCCCCAATAGCCTTTCCTCAGGTGCCGATGACAAGTTGGGCCTCCCTGATAACACCCATAACTGAATAGGAGGTGGAGGATGTGAGCCAGTCTATGACTAAGGGGAAGTCCAGATGGCTACCCCTCAGACTTTTACCATACCATTCGGGACCTATTAGCACCCCGACTTGCCTCAATGTTTAATGAGACAACTGAGACTGATCATTTGCCAGGAACATTTTATGAGGCCCTAATCACACTGGTCCCCAAAAAGGGCAAAGACGGCATGCTGTGCTCACAGTACCATACCATCTCCCTCCTAAACACTGACATTAAAATATATGTTAAGTTATTGGCGACCAGGATGGAGGGTATAATTCACCCAGACCAAGTGGGGTTTGTGCCTCAAAGATTGGGAGCAGATAACACCAGGTGAGTGCTGGATCTCCTCTGGGCAGCTCAGTACTTAGACGAACCCACAGCCACCCTGTCTTTCGATGCTTAAAAGGCATTCGATAGGGTGGAGTGGGAATACTTGTTTGATGCCATGTGCAGATTTGGCTTCCCAGATAGATTCATAAAGATGGCTCGCTTGCTTTATCAAGCCCCCATGGCTAGAGTGCTTACCTTCTCCACAGTCTCAGACAGTTTCCCTTGAAACGGGGAATGAGACAGGGGTGTCCCCTGTCCCTGTACCTGTTCCTTTTGGCAGTGGGACCCCTAGCCCAGAGGATTAGGGCAGAAGAGTCATTCCCGGGCTTGCAGGTGGGAGAGACCAAACATAAATTGACGCTTTTTGATGATGACATCACCCTCTTCCTTACTAATATTCCACAATCCCTGGATACTTTGCATAACTTAATAGAGGATTACGCAGGACTGTCTGGATACAAACTGAATGCAGCTAAATCACATGTACTCCCCCTGAATGCACAGTGTATCCCGGGGTTGATATATCCCTACCCATATCAATGGTTGCCAGATGGGGTTACATGCCTGGGGGTGGTAATTCATAATACAGTGAAAATCACCATACAGGCTAATATGCAATTGATGTTGGATAAAATCAACACAGATCTCCAAAGATGGCAAAAACACATTTTCCCAACCTAGGGGAAGGTGAACGTGCTCAAGATGGTTGCGTTGCCTAAACTTCAGTATAAACTTTCCAATCTACCAGTTTCATTGCCAGGGACATTTTTTAGAGTGCTAAACTCCAAATTAACAAAATATATATGGGCTGGGACTAGATGCAAAATTACGCTGACCAAGCTGTAGCTACACTAAACGAAGGGAGGCTTTAGCCTCCCAGACATGTGGATGTTTCATTCCAGTGTTGTTCTGTGCCAAGTCATCCTATGTATCAGACCAGTGCTGACCTTGGCACCTCCCCGGTGGCTCCAATTGGAACTCACCCAAGCTGGCCTCCTCCTGGTCGAAGCGCTGGTGCTTTCAGACTGAAGGCTTCCCAGACACACATCTCCCTGTGCTCATCTCACAAGAACAGAATGGAACAAATTCCTGAAGTCCATGAAGTGATCCATTATGTTTCTGGCATACCGTCTGCTGTGGGGGAATCCACCCACCCTGTATTATAGGCTTTCTTAAATACTGAAAAGCCACTGGGGGTTGGGCTTGAAGGCTGTGAGGGAGGAGCTGGGGGAGCTACAAACTGCCCATATGAACTAACTCTTAAAGCTAATAGTCAGGGGGTAAAAGTTCAGACACAGGGGTGTAGGTGGGTGGAGATACAAAGGTTTACCAAACCCACAGGGTCTCTTGCAATGATTGTTATGATATGATATGAAAGCTAGCCTTGTTATGTGATGTCATATTTGGATTTAATATATACTAAGGTGGTAATGTATTACTAAGCTACAGATCTAGCATACTCGGGGCTATGATAAATATTTAGGGTTCATAAGAGCTGTAATACACTGAGGGGATTGTACTAATGTGTTACTGTATTAATGTAGTACACTGAGGGGATTGTATTAATGTTACTGATTAAAGGCCATTAAATGAGGACCAGTGGGTTAAAGAAGGATTGATATCGGACTAGTAATAGAGCATATAAGTATGACAGTAAGGACTGGGGAACAGGTGTGGGGATACACTTAAGCCAAACGCAGGGAACAGGTGTGGGGATACACTTAAGCCAAACACGAATAATGGGGAGTAGGTGCGAAGGGCTGCAAGAAGAGGGGAACGAGAGGGGCGGTGGAAGTGGATGGAAATGGATAAGGGTGGGGGAGATGGCAGAATAGAGGGTGGAATGATGGGCGCTATGGAGGGAGGACAGCAGGCACAGGGAGGATAGTGAGTTGCAATGGATGTGGGGTGGCCGTTTGGATGAATTTATTATGGAAACCAGGAGGCTGTCCAATTTGCTGCAGGCTAAGGAAATTGGAAGATGAAGTAATGGGGTTATGGAGGGAACCAAAGAGAGTGAGGGAGGGGGGAGCTGAGGTAGGAGCGACCCCATTAAGGAGGAGCAGGGAGATGCAGAGAGGGAACTGCAGAGCTAAAGATGGGGCTATAAGGAGAATGGGGGGAGGTGAGCGGAGGTGCAGTAGGAGGAGGCAGGGATCAGGGAAGGAGGAAGGAGGTGATGGTCACCATTGTGGGTGTATCAAGCAATAGGTTTGCAGTGTTGGCAGGGGAAGGGGAGGTATTGGAGCTGGGAGAGAGGGGGGAGAGGGGTAGGCAAGGTCCAAGAGGCAGGAATTACAATGGGAAACAGAGATAGGAGAGGAAGGGTACGGTAGAGGAGGAGGGAGAGGCAGTAACAGGATGGGAGGCAGCAGGAGGGAATGATGCAAGGAACATAAAAGATGCAGATGAGGGATGCAAGAAGGGAGGCAGCGGGATTCCTGGGGGAGTGGACAGGGGTCACAGTGGAAGGGGGAGTCAGGATCAGAAATTGGCGGGGTGTTGGTGCTGGGGGACTCCATACTGAAAGGGATCAGATGGGGAGGAAGGGCCGAAAGACACAGTCATATATGAGTTGAGGCAATTTCCGGGTTGACCGCAGGCTGAGCAGGGCAGGCACTTCTCAAGTGCAAAAGCAGAGGGAGAATGAAACCACATGTGGTGGTGCACATGGGTACAAACAACTTGGCCAGGGAAACAGTGGAGGTGGTAAAGGGGAGGTTTGAGGAATTGGGTCGGCAGTGTGAGGAGGTGAGGATGTCGGGGGCATTCTCTGAGGTGTTACTGGTACTATGTGCAAGTACAGAGAGGAGAGGAGAAAAGAAAAGGACAGAGGAGTTTAATGAGTGGCTGAGGGATTGGTGCTGAACCACAGAATATGGACTGGTGTCAGACTGGGGCAGACCTGGGACAACAGCAACCTATATGCAGGGGACAGGTTACATTTGAGCAAGGAGGGAAGAGCGTACTCAGACAGGGAATGGAAGGGTATTTTTCAACGAGTGTGGATGTAAACTAGGAAGGGGGGTGGCAAGGGGACCGCTGTTAGAAACAATGTCCCGAAAGGGGAGCTTAGGGTGCTCTCCCCCTAGTTAAAGGTGAAGGCAGTGATGAGGGGCATAGAGAGAGCCAAAGGGGGGGGGGAGAGGAATGGTATGGTTGGGGAGGCAACAGGCTGGAAGGTGGTCTCACTGAATGTAAGCAGCCTAAAGTACAGAACAGCAGAGTTACAGGCCCTCTTGGTGGTGGAATTGGTGGACAAAGTGGCCATCACAGAAACATGGGCCACCCAGTACCAGGACTGGGATATGATGATCCCAGGGTACAGGCTATTCAGAAAGGATAGGGCCAAGGGGAAAGGGGGGTGGTGATCTATATGAGGGAGAGGATTAAGTGCATAAGGGAGGAAGGGGAAGAGGGGAGAACAGAAGCTCTGTGGACGTAGTTCCAAGATGCAAGGAACAGGACACTGAGGGTAGGGGTAGTGTACAGGTCACCTTCACTGGGTTGTGACCTGGACCTGGAACTGGCAGATCAAATTTGAAGGGTAAGCAGAAAGGGAAGCATGGTGGTGGTGGGAGATTTCAACCTACCGGGGGTGGATTGGAGCACATCTGCCACCATGAGTGCAAGAGAGGGGATCCTGCTGGAAGCTTTTCAGGACAGCTTTTTGACACAGCTAGTACAGGGGCCAACATGGCCAGAAAGGACTTTGGACCTTGTACTGGATGATGGGGAAGCTGCAAAGAACCTAGAAGTGGGGAAACCGCTTGCTGGGAGTGTCCACTACTCGGTGTGGTTCACGCTAAACATGGGGAGAGACACAGGCACGGGTACAAGGGTGGCTGAGTTTAGGGGTGCGGACTTTAGGATGATGGTGGAAATTCTGAGCAAGCACCTGGCAGACATCCAACAACACATGGATGCAGATCTGAAATGAAACATAATAAGGGGAGGGCTGGCGGAGGCAACAGAGACCTGTACTAGGAATAAAAACAAGAAGGACAGGACAAAGAAACCCAGTTGGCTGTCACCAGAGGTCAGGGAAGGGGTGAGAGCCAAGAGAGCAGCATTTCGGAAGTATAGGAAAATGGGAAGGGGAGAAGATAAAGATGTATACAGGGAAAAATCTAGGGAGGTCACCAGACTGGTCAGGGGGGCCAAAGCATCTAGAGAGCTGAGACTTGCGCAGGGGATCAAAAGAGGAGAAAAAGACTTCTTCTGTTACATAGGAGAGAAAAGGAGAAGCAAAGCTTGTGAGGATCAAGAAAGATGGGGAGTGGGTCGAGAAGGGGGCAGAGCAGGCAGAGGCATTGAACGAGTACTTCTGCTCTGTGTTCACACAGGAGAAGGGGGGGCAAATACCTCAGGCAAGTGGAGGTGGGTAAAGGGAGAGAGGATGACAGATGTAGGGATATCAGAGGACAGGGTGCTGGAGGGGTTGAGGGCATTAAGAGTGGACAAAGCGCCAAGGCTGGATGGCATTCACCCTAGAGTACTGAGGGAGCTGGCAGATGTCCTTGCAGGGCCGCTGGCAGACCTGTTCAATACCTCCCTGGACACAGGATGTGTACCACTGGACTGGAGGAGGGCTCACGTGGTGCCCATCCATAAAAGTGGGCCAAAGGATGAACCAGGGAACTACAGGCCGGGGGGCCTCACCTCGATCATGGGCAAACTCATGGAGACCATCCTAAAAGAGAGGCTCATGAGCTTCTTGGAGGCAAATGGTATCCAGGATGACCAGCAACATGGGTTTGTTGTGGGCAGATCATGCCAGACAAACTTGGTAGAGTTGTATGACTAGGTGACGTGGGAACTGGACAAGGGCCATGCTGTGAACATCTTGTACTTGGACTTCAGTACGGCCTTTGATTCAATGCTGCATGGGAGATTGGGGGGGAAGCTGGAGTATGTGGGGGCAGGACCAAAAATGGTGACCTGGATCAGGAACTGGTTGACGGGGAGACAGAAAGGGTGGTGGTGAGGGGGGGGGGAACTCTCATCACCAAGATCGGCCATGAGTGGGGTACCACAGAGCTACATGCTGGGACCAGTACTGTTCGGGATTTTCATTGCAGATATCTCGGATGGGATCCGGAGCAAAATCAGTCGGTTCATAGATGATACCAAGATGGGAGCTATGGTAGATGACACAGGCAGGGGAGAGGCTGCAGGAAGACCTGAATAAGCTGCAGGAGTGGGTAGATAAATGGCAGCTGTGGTTCAATGCCAAGAAGTGCAAGGTTCTGCACTTTGGAGCCCAGAACCAGGAGAGGGATTATCACGTAAATGGGGTTCAGTTGGGTTGCTCCACAGAAGAGAAGGACCTAGGGGTGATCATAACAGGGAACATGAACAACTCTGTTCAATGTAAAAGGGCAGCAGCAAAAGCCAACAAAATGCTGGGGTGTATAGCTAGAGGGATCTCCTCCAAAAGTAGGGAGGTTATCCTGCCCCTGTATAGGTCGCTGGTCAGGCTCTACCTGGAGTACTACGTGCAATACTTGTGTCCATTCCTAAAGAAGGATATCAGATTGTTGGAAGGGGTATAGCGCAGAGCTACAAAGATGATCCAGGAATTGGAGGGCAAGTCATATGAGGAAAGGCTGGGGGAGCTGAACATGTACTCTCTAGAAGAGAGGAGGGACAGGGGAGATATGATTGAGACTTTTAAGTACCTGAAGGGAATAAATAAGATTAATACAGAGAAGATGTTCCAGAGAAGAAAGGGGAGGGACATGACAGGACACCAACTGAGATTGGAGGGGGGTAGATTCAGGAGAGAGATGAGGAGACATTTTGTCATGGAAAGAGTGATGGACAAGTGGAACTCCTTGCCGGGTGAGGTAGTGGCCTGCAAGACAGCAGACAGCTTCAAGAGGGGTTGGAATAGGATAAGGGTAAGGGGTAATAGGATGGGGGGAAGGGAAGGGCAGCAGTATTATAAGGTGCTAGCTGCGCACTCAAGCAGGCTCACTAGACCATGAGGCCTGTTTCTGCTGGCATTTTGATATGTTTGTATAGATCATGAAGTGGTCTCCTGGAGGAACTGGCAACAGGGGGGATCCACATGGTGGGGGACCACTATGACCCAAGGATGGGAACCCTTCTGACATATGATAGGCTCAGCTACAGGGGCACAGGGGAAGGAAGGCCTAAGCTCTTGTTCTGGCAATATCTCCAGATCAGGAGCATGCTTAAAACAACCCTAGCACCAAATTATGTGCTCCTCCCCCCATGCCAACTGGACAACTGGGTAAAAAATCTCAAAACACTGCAGCACTTAGCCAGTAGGAGCACCGGATTGTGGGACTCAGTTAGGCCACTAGCCCTACACTTAGAAATGAGGCAAAAGTGGGAGAGAGAACTAGATATTAGCATATCCCAGAAGAAGTGGAATCAAGTGTGGAGCCAGGCGTATAGGGCGAATAGGGAGATACAGGCCAAGATGATATAGTACAAGATCCTACATAGGGCATACAGCACTCCCCAGATGCTCTACAGAATGGGATTAATGGATCATAGTGACTGCTGGAGGTATGCCTCCCTGCAAGCCTTCCTCTCACATATCCTCTGGACATGTCCTTCACTAGAGGAATACTGGGACAGGGTCTGGTGCCAGTGTGGACAAGCTGTACCACTTCCTCTGGTCAGGGACCCTGGGCTGGGGTTACTGGGGTTGCCTCCTCAGCTCTCCCATCATGCTTCCTCTCAGCTGCTGTGGCTGAATGGAGCTGTCCTGGCAGCCAAGAGGGTGATCTTATGATACTGGAGGGAGGAATCCCCCGGCATATCAGGAGTGGGAGAATTTGTTGGCCACAACAGCTAGATATGAAAGAACTGCACACTCAGCCCTGGGTAATCACCAAACATTCCAGCTTATATGGGGACCCTACCTGGAGCAGCAGACAAATTTGAGACTGTTGACATACCCTCATAGGTGATCGAGGGTAGGAACATACTCTTGAATTAAGTTTTGGGTGTAACCCAATGGCGCACCCGTCAGGCAAGAGAGGATGACCCCCCAGCATAATGCTGTGGTGGGGCTCTTTTGGTCCCCTCCCCTCCCCCGGGTAGCCCTGGTACTTCCTTCCCTCTGGCAGACCTCCACTAGTAGTATTAACAATGAAACTAAGATAGTCACAGAAGCAACACCCAGGCCCACTGTGAGACAAAGACAAGTTAGGAAGAGCCACACCTTTCTTTCTCGTTGAATGTTATAAAAGTAATGTAAAGATACATCTTAGTTCTATTGTTGATTTCTTTGCATACCTGCCTGCTATGAACAATGTAACAATGTAAGAAAATGGTTAAAATATTTGTCTATGTAACACAGACTTTGACAGACATAAAAGTGCCCATACGCCTGCATAGCTGTAATGTAAAAGGTTGAACTAGAGTTCTTAAATTTATGAAGAGGGTATGGGACCTAGGATCCTATGTTGGATTGTACAAGGGGGTGGATTTAGTCCCCCCCCCCCCAAGTCATTTCCACCTTGAGCTACTATAACCTGCAAGACAACAGAGGAGTTCCATGAGGAGGACGGAGCCTTGCCCCCCAACTTGTATTTTAGGACATCTGGGCTACTCCAGGTATGTGCAACTTGCTCCCTGGTAGGATGTTGTAAAACTTGGGCTCCCCAGGAGTAAAAGTGCAAAACCAGAAGTAATAAGCCTGGGTTCCATAACATTGTACTCTCACCAAGTAATATAGTACTCTTAAGTTGTTCAAGGAAAACCCTACTGGTAAAGGTTATGGTTTAGGTGACTTTGTACAGGATATGTACCTTTTTTAAGTAAATGACTTATGCTGTGATTTTGTAAATGTAACTTTTGACAAACTTTAATAAAAGTCTTTTTTGGAAAAAAAGAGATATGGACATCTCTGAGGAAATTTATTTTATTTATTTTTATTTCGTTTTTGTTTACCAGGTGAGTGCGCTAAGCAAAAACAGTTGCCTGTTTTCAGGCACGACATAGAAGAGTACAACAGAGGAACAATATCAACATAATAACAATACAATAGCGGAAATGAAAACTGGTTTGATGAGAATACAATGTATGGTACAATCACTGAAACGAAAAAATGCAGCAACAGTTGGAATTACAGTAATAGGTAGACATGCAGAGTGCAAAAGCAAAAGCCGTACAGTACATAAGACTGAGGGTACAACCAATTAAGTTGTATCATAGAATACATGTTCATTTTAACGTGGTAAGTACAGGAATAGCACATTATTTAGACACACATGTTAAATGTTTTAATTTGATGTATTTCCCATCTGTAGCTTCCCTGCATTCTTTATTATTAACAATATTTACAGGAAAATAAGCTGTCAGTCACTTGGACGTCATCCACAATGGCTTCTCATCTACACAGAAAAGCATTATCCTTTCCTTGTGGCATCATAGCCACTTTCGTAGCAACAAGTTGTGATGTCATAAATGGGGACTACAAAATCAATCATAGAGGCAGATAACAAAATATAATGCAGTTTCACTAGAAAACATTGTGTTTATATGCCTGAACGAGTGGAAAAGAAATACTTGGGGACTGGATGGTGGCTTAATTTGTTTACATACAGCTGTGTGAATTGATTGATATATAAAAATCAATTTTTGTACAGGTAAAAAACTTTAGAGAAATTAACCTCCATATTCAATAAGTATGTCATGTTTCTCATGTAAGCAATAACCCACAACAGGGTGTGAGGTTAATAGGAATTAACAACACCCTAGGTGTGTTGTGAGGCATGAGGGTGAAGCTCGAGTGTCCTAACAGCACCAAGGGTGTTGATTAATCCCCAGTAACCCCACACCCTGGAGTGGTTGTTGCGCTTATAACATGGGCTCCAACAACTTTCAAAACTTTTATTTCGTTTTTGAAAAATACAGAAAAGTGTCCCGTCTGAATGCGGTATCCTTCCACTTAAATTCAGACAGAATAAAGTAGTCCCTGCAGTTATTCTGCTGTATTCTTTCCTTAGTTTGCTTATTTTGGTTGCTTTTGGTGAATTTTATACACTTTTAGTACTTTGAATAACAGTTCTTTACTCATCGTATAGTTGTAGTATGTTAAACTGTTATTTACAGACAGGTACCTCGCTTGTTTCTGGTGTTCAATCGTTGATAATTCTCCATCTCCTTTGCAGCTCCTGAGGATTGCAAAACAGCCACGCTCCTGCCCTGTTTCCCTGTCCTATGGCCGCTACTCACGGTTTTGCAAGTAAACATGGTAGGTGATGGAACAAGCCACTACTAACCCTCTTGCTGCTCTCTCTCTCTCTTTCTGCAGCTGTGGCTGTCCCTCTAGTCGTTCTCCACGCTGCTGCTCACTCCCTCAATTACTCCTGCAGTGTGCAGCTCTCACCGCTCTCCACACTGCTGGCCGCTACCTTGTTCCCCAGTGCCAACACAGTTACCGCTTCCTCCTCCACAATCCATCGGGGTGGGTAGGACCTGTTGTAACTCTCATGCCGTTGCTGTCGCCGTCCCTCTTTATGACTCCTGAGGATTCCTTTTCATTGCAACTGCTGAGGATTGCAGAACAGACACACTCTTGCCATTTCCTAGTCCCATGGCTGTTACTCATGGTTTTGCAAGTATCCACGGTAGGTGATGGAACAAGCCGCTATGAGCCCTGTTGCCGCTCTCTCTGTTTCTGCAGGTGTGGTCATCCCTCTAGTTGCTCTGCACTCTGTTGCTCGTTCCCTGAATTACTCCTGCAGCTCTCACCGCTCTCCACACAGCTGCCTGCTACCCCGTTCCCCTGTGTGGACACTGTTACCGCTCCCTCCTCGACAATCCATCTGGGTGGGTAGGACCTGTGGTAACCCTCGTGCCATGGGTGGGAAAAACAATATGCTTCTATATAGTTAATACTGCATTTCACTACACAGCAAGTTCAATTTCCACACTTATTAATTGTGATAGCTACCTTCCTCAGTTATGTCCATTACTATGTTGCACTTTGGTACTTCATTCACTATTTCAAACTGCCTACAGAGTTTCTCAGTTACGCTACACAGGGGACAGACTCCCCGCATCTGAGCAAGTTCTGACAGCTACAGGTGAGTAGGGATTTCAGCTACAGCCTACTCACTCTAGGTGTGAGTATAACAGGGATTAATGTATGTCCCTCGTGATGCTTCTCCTCCAATCAGAAACATCACAGACAAAGCCCATGTTATAAACAAATATAACCATACAAACATACAATTATTCAATAAACATTTAAAACATTAAAATTGTCTCAAGTATACCATTCATAGCAGATTTATGTGTAACCCCCTTGTAAATGGGGGTTCCCTGAAAGTCTTCCTTGGGTGTGCTTAAATGCCCACAGTCAGGCTGGTGTCCTGTGTCATTAAGAGTTAAATCAGGTTAGCATGTGAGTGCACTATTAGCCCCCATGCCTGTCTCTTTAAGGGCTGCTTATCTCGTAGAAATAATCAATCTGGGTAGGGGCCGAGTAGTTTCAGACTCGAGTCCCGCCCGTGCTACAGGTTTATTGCTGCCTTCTGCCATTGCTATTTCGCAGAGGAAGCTCTGATAGGAGATGCAATTGTTTGTTCATTATTCGCAGGGACCCTGGTTTTCCATTTTTACCGGTAACACCGGTAACAATCACAGAATCCTGCTTGGTTTGCGGATTTTGAATTCTTGTACCGGTGCCTCACGGAAATTGCATGTCACTGCACAGAATCTCTAAGATTTCAGTATTTTTTTTATTTTCTCTTTCTTTGTCTCCTTCTTACAGCATCAGTCTCCACTTTTCAGGCTGAGTATTCCTTAGCTTCACCCCCAGGTAATGCTCAGGAGCTCCTGTGGTCCTGCCCCTATCCTGCCTGGGTTGTACCCCTGCCAGGTGGAAAGGGAGGGGAACCCAGGACCCTTTCTTACTCCCTTAGTGTGTATCGGGCAGCTCAGTGGGTACCTCATGGAGCCTGGTTATGAAGTCTGAGGCACCTGGGTCCCTTCTGCCAGTGGCCAATGTGGGGGGTGATCGTCCCTGGTTTTCTGGTCTCTGTCCCTGAGGGCACTGCCACTATTTATTTATTTATTAACTTTTGGTAACCAGGTAAGTGCGTTAGGCAAACAATCCTGCCTATTTTCAAGCACGACCCGGGAGGGGAAAACTAGAGGAGATCCAAGGAGGGAGGGCACATGGAGACATGCCACTGCTCCACATCCTGGCTAGGGTCCTCCCCTCCTGATCACTCTGCAGCACCATTGTACCACCACCCATGGTAAAGCAGCAGGACCTGCAGCAGAACCTCCCTGGAGGAGGAGGAGGAGAGCAGTCCCCCAGGTGCTCGATCCTACTCCCATGGCCAAACCTTCAGCAACTCAAGTTCGCTTCTGACCCTGGGTTGCTGGCATTGCAAGTAATAGAGCTACTGCACTGCCAGCAGGCCAACCCAGATTCAGCATCTTAAAATGAATGCTGCTGTGCTTTGCATTCTTTCTGCTTTGCTGCATATAGAGTCAGTAAGGAAATCACCTGCTCTGTTTTGTTGTAATCAGCTATTCAGTTTAACCACCATGCCTAGTGGTTAGAGTAACAAGCAGTGAATGAACTGGGTACATCCAGCAGACTTGGGTTTGATTCCCAAACCTCCACTTGCATACTGTGTGACTCCAAGCAAGTCACTTAACCTCCCTAGTACTTCAAGGTCACTCCTGAAAACAGACAGTCCTGCCTAGTGGGCCTTACCTGCTTTCCAAAGAATATAAAAAATAAAATACCAACATATGTTTACTACATTATAGAATAGTAGTCAGGGTACCATGTAATTTACCTGAGTTTTACTTGGGCAGAAATGATTTTGTATAGGTAAAGATAAATGTTCAGATAAATTTTATGTATTTTATAAACTTGTTTTTAGATTTTAGTCAGGTGTTGATTTTTTAGGTGAAGACATTTTATTTCAAAGAAGCAAATTCAAGTATTTTTTTACCCCCTGGCCATTCACTCCTTCAGGCCTGCCAAGGCCCCCTACCATCCCTGCTGAGTGCCAACCACCATCCACTGCCTCTTACTGCTGTGCTACCAGGTAACCCAAAGTAACCCTTCATTGAGGGCCTCACCCTGTGGAGGCTACCAGGGAGGAGAATTGCCCTAAAGAGCTTCCAGTGTATCCTGGACATGGCAGGGGTCAGAACGGACACATGTCTGGGGATTCTGGCTATGGAGGGACCAACAGCTGTCCTTCAGTTGGTCAACGGGTGTTTTCCCATTTTCTGGGAGCGTGACAGGCCACACAATGTCAAGGCACAAGCTGATGTCCGTCACGCCCCTCCTGCAGTGAGGGCTGACATGTTGTCGTGCCTCTGGCCTCCACCACGGGCCAGCAAATGCTGAGCCATGAACCCACCCTCCCTCCCAGGAGAAGGTGAGTGGTTGTTGGGCACTCAAGCCTTCACCCACCAGCTGGCTCTCCAACTCCCAAGTCTGCTTCCTAACCCTGGTCAGCAGTGTCACAGGCAGAAACCAATTTAGGCAGGCAAATTATAGATAGGACAAAACAAAGGTAGTCCACCTTAATGGTGATGGTTCAGATTAATTCACATCCGAGTTCTAACAAGCAAGGAGACCAAGTCATTTGTAACTTGTGCATGTGGAGTGTGGGTGCTGAAGAAAGGGGATCATAGTGCTGTCACTACTGCCATCATCCCAGAGGGATGTGGACTGCATTGTTGCTACTGGCATCACACCAAAGGGGTGGGGACTGTAGTACTTCTGCCATCACCACTGGTGGATGGAGAATGTAATACTGCTGCTGTCCCACCTGAAGAATGAGGGCCACAGTGCTGATACTGCCATCACACGGAGGAATGGTGAATGTAGTACTGCTGCCATCACACCTATGGGATGGGGGCCACAGTGCTGCTGCTTCTGTCACACCTGAGGGAGGGAGGGAGGAGGTTGTGGTCTTTGCTGCCATCTCACCAGAGGGATAGGGGCCTGTAGTGCCATTGGTGCTGCCATCATACCTGAGGGATGGGGTCAGAGTACTGCTTCATCACACCTTAGGATGGGGGCTGTAGTGTTGCTGCCATCACATCTTATACCTAAAATAACTTTAAATTGGTACAAGGATGGAAGGATGTGTAATAGTGGAAATCAAAATTGCTAAAATGCATGTTAGCAGAGTTAAAAATTGTTAAATGAAGTAAACAAAACCAAACACCGGTAAAAGCGGATTTTGGCTTAGCAGACACCGGTGACAGTACCAGTTTTTACAATGTGCAAAATGGAATATGCCTTTTCTCAATCCCGGTAAACCAGTGTCCCTGATTTATTCGCATTGAAAATAATGATATTGTAGTTTGTCTAACCTGCCATTCTTTGCAGCATGGACATTTCTGTGATGTACCACCATCTTGGTTCTGGACTGCCAACCTGCACCAATCAGTACCTTTGGGGGCACAAAAATGGAGCCTGCCTGCAGGGGTCTTGTGGGAGTAAATTTCTGTAGGAATTGTAGTTTTCACCCTTTGGTGCCTTAATGGACCTGGAGGAGGAACTCAGGCTGTGACAGACAGATGCATCAACCAGCAGGACCTTTATGGATCACGGGGGAAAGCCCTGGGCTGCCAACAGTAGTCGGTCAGTGTGGAGTTGGAGTTCAGTGAGTGAACAGCTCGAGAGAGAGAGTCGGGCAGTTGCTCCTGTGTAGTAGCATGGGAAATTGGTGGGGAGACTGTGTCTGGACTACCTGCCACCATCTTCAGCAGTGAAGAAGTTCGGCTTTCGACAAATCAGACTTTATCAGAGGAAAGCCTTGGTTGTGACCAGAATAGCAAATTGTGACAAAGGGCATTTCACGTTTGGACTGAAAATTTGCCACAGTGCAATCGGCCTTTCAGGACTGAGACTACCACAGGGTGTCGGTTTGCACAGAGACACTGCCCTTAGCAATCAGACTGTCATCTGAAGTGTGGTAATTGCTAACTTCTTGCTATAAGTGTGCTGAGAGCAGAGAGTTGGTCGAGAGTTGGTTCCCCACTGTGCTGGCTGTGTCAGGCTCGTTGGAGGCTGCATCCGGCAACCTTACCGGACTGCATCCAAACAGTTCTCCCAGTCTTGGCCCTGCCATCCTAGCCCAGACACCCACTCACACTACAGAGAAAGATCCAACAAGAGACCCGCCAGGAGATTCAGCTCACTGATCAACACCAGCTAACAGGATCGAGTGCCATGTCGCAACATGTGGGCCCCGCTTCTCCTGGCCATTCAGCTGTTCATTTCGAGGTCTCCATTTCGTCCATCCTGCATCCAAACTTGGGTAGCATGAGTAAAACCAGGGTATCTCCCTGCAACCTAGCTAGCAATCATAGTGTGTCATCAGTTTTAATTGTTATTAAACTTTTTTGGACTAAGCCCTCCGGCTCCGGATTGCAAATTGTGGGTTACAGTGCATGCATGTTTATTTCTATCACAGGGCCTCAACCAGCTGTAATGCCAGCCTACCCCAGGCAAAGCTTCAGGCTAGCTTGCAACTACAACTGGATACCCAGAGGGCATATGTGTGACTGTGTTAGGAGGACTATTAGGTGCATGCCTTATACCCTGACTAAATCAGTATCTGAATCAATCACCAGATTGTCGCCCCTCCCTTGTTCACAACCCTTATCAATAAATCAGATCTAAATCTTTTTGCAGTTAACCTGGTTGTATTGTGCTTCTGTGACTAAGGGTACTGTGTTTCTGCTGTTTATTGTTACAAGTCTTATTTTACAGGGGGTTCTCAGGGCCATACAGCAGATATCGCTCTGGTGGTAAATGGTTACAAGGAGGGGTTCACTATGTACTGCAAAATTGTGTTGGTGTGGGGTGACTACAGGCTTAGCCAGACCACTAGGGGCAAAGAGGGGGGGTATCAGTGTCCTGGAGGGCTATACCCAGGGCAGTCACATTGCCATCAATCCTGTCCTCTGGGTGGAGGCACCCTTTCCGTGAACTCAGGCCCCTCAACCTGCAGGCTACTGTGCAGGCAGGAGTAGTAACCTTCGGGGTAGCACCACCCAGGGGTTACATATGTATAACAGTCACATGGTGTCCTAGTAGTCTTTCTTAAGTGTAGTGAGTAATGAATGTTCACACTTTCTGTAAACTATTTTTACTGATTTCAGTTGTACCAAGTACAGGATGCAATAAAACAGCAACATCATGTAACAAGGTATAAAGAGTTGCTCTTCTACCAGTGTGACCGCTTGTAGGGGTCATACCATGGTTTACACAAATGGTTAGATGGTTCATCCAATATGTATCCCCATCTATAGCCAATCTAGCGATGACCACATACACTAAAGGTTGAAGCTACCGAAAATGTATTTTATGCTGGCAAGCATGTTTTACGTCGCTCTTGGCAATGCTACAGTCTATGTCGGTACGATAATCAAATACAATAGATTGGTAAAACACCTAAGCAAGTGCTCAACAGTCCCAACAGAACCTATTTCCATATAAAAATAATGAAGATGAACTCCTTTAAACAGTTAATGAGTTATACATGGCTTAGAAACAAGCTTGAGATCACAGTGGGGGCCATTTAACACAGGCGCCCTAGATTACTAAGCAGAGAGAGCTTTGCCAAGATTTGTTTAAGACCATATTTTAACCTGGATGGCAGTAGAAAACATTGACAACATTAACTGCAGTGTTGGGTAAGTTACTTTTTCTATTACTTTCTATTACTTTTGGAAACTTGTTTCAGAAAGCTCTGTGCAGTCACTAGCAAGGATGGAGAAGTACTGGAAAAAGTAGTACACCTTACAGTTACAATTACATATGTCTTTTTATACAAAATTAATATGTAACTGTAACTGATTACATTTATTTGAAAGTAACTAGTAACTAACCTATTACTTTCAAATAAATGTCATCTGTTACAGTTTTTTATTATTTTTGTATTGTTTTTGTATAAAAAGAAGTAAGTAACTGTAACTGTCAGGTGTATTACTTTTTCTAGTACTTCTCCATCCTTGCTAGTGACTGCACAGAGCTTCCTGGATCAAGTTTCTAAAAGAAATAGAAAGTAATAGAAAAAGTAACTTACCCAACACTGATTAACTGAACATGTTAATGGAGGTCTGACTTACCTCTATGAGGGTGTATGATAAAAGCCAGGTGTCAGTCTGACCGTGGGCTCGAGAGCTAGCAGTGTGAGCTGTGTGCTGTAGTCCCTCATCTAATGCACTTATAGTGCACACTCCAACTGCCACGAGGCAGTGGGCATTTAAGATCCTTGGCTCCCCTCATATCCCGCTTGGTCCAGAGTAAGAAAATTAAGCAAATTAGTAATTGCTTGAGAGGAACAGGGCTTTGGGGAGAATTACAGCCTCGGGGCTCCCAGGTCGCTCCTGTAAAAAAGCTTTCAGCTTAGTGTGCTATACCTGGTTAAAAAACAACTACATACAGTATTCCCTCCACATACCAATGCTCATTTCCAACCATAAAACAGGAATTAATCCACAACTTTAATGAACAGTCAAACACAGACCTTACCCATATACTGAATATAAAGTCAGAAGTGTACATATTCAGACCCCCTTCCCTTCTGAGTCTGCCTCCCCCTCCCTCTGTAAAAAATATTGCTTAATGAGTTCAGATCTTTTCCCTGCTTCAGCAGGGTCAGAATAAAGGAAAGGTTTACTCAAATAATTTGTTCTGAGTCTGGCCAGGAACTGCAGTGCAGGAGAAATTATAAGAATGTGCAGGCTGGGACGAACTGCCTCAAAGGTTTTTCACCTCTGTCTAGCTGCGAAACTTAAATCAGGGAAGAGGTAAATTTGTGAGCCATCTGTGAGGTACAGTTGCCCGTTTTTGTTTAGCATTTTTTTGGATAAGCTCCTTGATGTGTGGACCAGTGGTGATGAGCACGATTGCACGGCTCTGTTCAGCAGCAGCAGCATTAGTGAGCTTGTGGCGTGGGGTGATTCGGTATGCTTGTAGGATGAACGATACAAGCTGTAGCCCCAGGGTGTTGTCAATGGTGTTTTGAACATACTGAAGACTATCAGAATCCTCTACTCCCTCAGGGATACCAAGCACCATCACATTACTCGTCCTAGCTGCATTTTCAAGTTGTTCAAACTGCAGTAGCATCAACTTGTTTTCCAATATCAACACTTGACCAGTTTTTGAATCCAGCAATGTAAACTTCAGTGAGAGAGCCTCAACCTTTCTAAGTCCCTGATAGTGCTGAGCAGAGCTGCGTTGGAGGATTC
Source organism: Neoceratodus forsteri (assembly GCA_016271365.2). NCBI lineage: Eukaryota > Metazoa > Chordata > Ceratodontiformes > Ceratodontidae > Neoceratodus > Neoceratodus forsteri. The sequence continues at coordinate 453,969,592 of JADMNL010000023.1, read as the reverse complement.
ACCGCCCGAAGCAGCCTCAAATTCTTGGCCACTGTCTCCTGTTGACTCCTGTGGCTTTTGTTGTTTGCCCTTAACAATCTCTTGCAAGGTTTATTCTCATGGATTTCTTATTAAGTTTTCAGGCTTCAAAATAGATTGTCATGTTCCCCTTGTCAAGTTCTATCCAGTGGTGATGGTGTTTTCTCATTTTGGAGGAGTACAATTTGTCAATGTTGCTGAAAAAGTTCTGTTACCACGGAGCTCCTGCAAGAGCATCTAACTCTATCTGCTGCTGGCCACATCCCCACCCCACCCTCCCTGTGAACTCTCACCATTGACAGTCAATAGATAATTCAACTATGTGATTTGATCCAGTCTGATCCATTAAATTGCACTGGCACAGTGACACCATTCTGTATGGATCTCAGAATGAGGAAATTAGTTTGGGTCTGCTTTTCCAATAGCTTCCAGTGCCTCAGATGGTTGCAGTTTCCTGGCCCACTGGTGCTGGCCAGTGGTGCATCACACCACCATGTGGGAGACCAGGGTTTTAGACCAGCAATGGGCTGGTGGAGTCTGGAACATTATGCATAGACATCACGTGCTGACCCCAGGGGGAGGGCAAAGGGCATCCCACTTCAGTATCATGGGAGCTTTGCACAGCAACATAAAATGATGGTGAAATAAATAGAAAATGTTTAAGACATTGCTGTAGATGAGAAAAGGTAGTTTCTTGCATGGTTTCCACGGAAATATTTGAAAGGATGGGAGGGCCTTTGCTGAGCAACCCTGGCATGATTTGTATGATCCCTATCTCTTTTCCTGCAGTTCATGCTATTTATGCTGCCCCCACCATCAGGGACCAATGCCCTCCAGTCCCATCACCCCAGCCCTCGATGGACTTACTGTCCAACTCCCCAGTTCTCTATGTCTTACTCTCCATGGTGAGAGTGGCCTCATGGCCACAAAACAGATCCTTGGATAGAAGGCATGCTGCAGAGTTGGGTAGGGGTCAGTCTCAACATGCTGGCCAGCCGTTTTTTCTCCTCCGTTACTTTTCCCTTGGGTAGGCAGATGTGCAATGTTGCCTAGATATTCCTATGCATGCTCCTGCACATAGGATGTCAGCAATCGCCACTCCTCCCACCCTTGATTTTCTGTCTCGGGCCATTTGTCCCCCCGCCGCCACTAAAGTTCAGAAGTATGCTGGGTGCAGCAGTCCTCCCTCCCTGGAGGAGGAGTGCAGTGCAATGGACACTCAATCCTTCTCCCCCAGCTGACCCTCCAATGTCCCAGGTTCGCTACAGCTGCAATGGCAGGCCGGCTGGTCTCCATCTCTGATCTTTGATTTTCATTCCCGTTTCTTTCTCTGAGTATTTCTACTTTACTTTTTCATTCCACAGGTTTCCTTGTAGCTCTTGGTCACCTTTCCATTTCTGTTTTCCTCTGTTTATTTCATCAGACGCTGTAATTGTAACAATATTGGTGACCAGGGCTGTACTTTAAACATGTAGGGGGGCAAGGGGGATGTTCCAACAGGATGGGGGCTCAAAAATTAATAAAATGGGGGCACCCCGTGCATAAATCCTTTAGGTAAAATGGTTCTATGTGATAATGGTGAGTATTATATCTCACTGACCAAAAACAGCACCGCAAAAACCATCCAGTGTCAAAAGGGCGATGAACATCAGAGCGACCGCCGCAAACAGCAATGGTTGCTAAGTTTTCCAATGAAAACAAATAACAAAAACATTTTATGCAAGGGGGGGTTATGCCTCCTGCACCCCCCTTTGCAGGGGGTAAGCACCCCAAAATTAATATAATCAACTCTACGGGGGGCATGGACCCAGGGGAAAGGAACATAAAAAAAAAAAAAAAAAAATCTTTCTCCAAGAGCAAGGCCCAAACCCAGGTCTACTGGCTTCAGGGGCAGTGGTTTACACCACTACACTAAATGGCCAGCTCAGCAGGGCTTGGCCAAACAATGTCCCACATCCTGCTGTAGCGAGTGCAGCTCAGTGCTACACTCGCTCGACAACATGTATTGATCTCTTCTGCCACTCGCTCTCAGTTCGAGTGGTATTACTGAGTTGCTCGGATTGAGCCACTCAATAATAGTCGCTCATATCATTGTACACCACGAAAACCCTGTCATGAATTGTCTCCGTTTATTTGATTGAATCTTGCTATTACTGAAAATGAGGGTATTTCGTCTATCTGACCTAAAGGTGGGTAAGCAATGTGAGAAGGCAGTAAGAAGGGCTGGGGGGATACTTGGATGCACAGGGAGAGGCATCAACAGTAGAAACAGGAAGTTGTTATCCCTCTGTACAGACAGTTAGTGAGACCCCATCTGAGTACTGCGTGCAATTCTGAGAACCCCATCTCCATAAGAGACATAGACAGAGTGGAGGCTGTTCAGAGGAGGGCAACCAAAATGGTGCAGGGTCTGCACCAGAAGACATACGAGGAGAGACTAAAGCAGCTTAATATGTATACCCTTGAGGAAAGGAGGGCGGGGGGGACATGATAGGAACTTTCAAGTATCTCAAGGGAATTAACAAAGTACAAGAGGGCAGTATTTTTAAGAAGATGAGATGTGCAAGAACAAGGGGGCACAATTTGAAGATGGGGGGGCGGCTCAGGTAATGTTAGAAAGTATTTTTTCACAGAGAGGGTTGTGGATGCATGAAACAGCCTTCCTGAGGAGGTTGTGGAGTCAGGAACAGTGGGAGAATCCAAGAATGCATGGGACAGGCATAAGGCAGTTCTAACATACTAACATACTGTTTGCCAGCAGATTACGGTCTATCGAGTCTGCTCGAACCTCAGATCCCTAGTTGGGTGCCGAGGCCCTCCCCTCCCTTGTGTTCCAGAAACCCCTATCATCCATCCCCACCCCCCCGGGACAGGCCATCATCTGATACATCCACTTTCTGTGTCTGTCCCACCCTCTCTTGAAGCCCTCCACTGTGGATCTCTGAACCAGCTCTCCAGGCAGTGCATTCCAAGGGTCCACCACCCTCTCAGTGAAAAAACTCTTCCTCTTTCCCCCCTCAACCTTCCACCTTTCAACTTCAAACCATGTCCTCTGGTGATACCTCCTTGCTTTAGTCTAAAGATCCCCTCCATGTTTACCCTATTTATTCCCTTGAGGTTCTTGAAGACCTCAATCATGTCCCCCTTGTCTCTCCTCTCCTCTCCTCCAATGAAAATAGGCAGAGCTCCTCAAGTCTGTCCTCATACGTCAAATCCCTAGCCCTCGATCATCTTAGTTGCCCTCCCTGTACCCTCTCCAGGAGCTGTATGTCCCTCTTCAAGTGTGGTCTCAGTACTGTACACAGTACTCAAGGTGTGGTCTAACCAGTCCATTGTACAGCGCAGAATCACTTCCTTGCTCCTTGAGGTGATCCCTCTACGATGCATCCCAACATCCTGTTTGCCTTGCTAGCGCTCTCCTGCACTGCTCAGAGTTATTCATACATGCATCCTCCATGACCCCTAGGTCTTTTTCCCTATTGAGGCCTCCAGCGCCCTCCCATGGTGTACCTGTGTTTAGGGTTTCCCGCTAAGATGCAACACCTTGCACTTGGTGATATTGAAATTTAATTTCCATGTGAGCCCAGCTTTCACGGTGTCCAGGTCCCTGCAGGACTAACCTTCCCTCCCCTCCTCAACTACTGCTCCCATCTTGGAGTCATCAGCGAAGAGACTCATTTCACACCCTATACCCTCCCTGATGTCCGATATGTATGCATTAAACTGAGATCGGGACCCAGTACTGAGCCCTGCGGTACCCTACTACCAACCTCTCTAGGGTTCGAGAGCTCCCCACAGACCACTACTCTCTGGGTGCGTCCAGCGAGCCAGTTTTCAATCCATCTGACCATCAAAGGACCTACTCCTAACCATCAGTTTCTCCACCAGACCATTGTGGGGGACAGAGTCAAACACCTTGCTGAAGTCCAAGAATAATACATCCACAGGCTTTCCCCTGTCCAGTTCTGATGTTACCCATTCGCAGAACTCCACAAGATTGGTTTGACATGATCTACCTGGCATAAACCCATGTTGCCGACTATCCAGACCTCCCACCTCCCCCAAGTACACCCCCAATCATTCCTTTAGTATACTCTCTATTAATTTTCCCACCACCGAGGTCAAACTGGTGGGTCTATAGTTACCTGGTACTTCCCTCGACCCCCCTTTATGGATTGGCACCACATGTGCCTCTCGCCAATCCCTAGGTACCCTCCCTGTCTCAGGTGACCTGTTGAAGAGTTCCACCAGGGGTGCAGCCAGTATGTCTGCCAATTCCCATAGTATTCTCGGATGAATGCCATCCGGCCCAGAAGATTTGTCTTTCTTTAGGGCCTTGAGGGCTAACCACACCCTTTTGGTGGAGATAGCATAATCCGTTCCCTCCACCTTACTGGCCTTTTTATCCTTATCCAGATGTGACACCCCTGGGGTACCTCTCCCTTCCTCTTGCTCCATTTCTGTTGCTCCCCTGATCCCACTCACTGCCGCTTCATCCCCATAATGCCTTGCTTTGTAGATATCCCATCCCCTCCCTAGTGAACACAGAGGCAAAGTACTCATTAAATACCTCTGCCTGGTCCCTCGCCTCTTCCACCCACCCTCCTTCTGATCTCAATCTGCTGAGATGGCCCTTAGTTTTTCTCCGGCCCCCAATGTACTGGAAGAACCCCTTTTCCCCTCCATGTATCCCCTGTGCCAGCCGCTGCTCTTTACTGGACTTTGCTCCCCTCATTTTAGTCTTTGGTAACCAGGTAACCAGGTAAGGTTCGCTAGGGGGGTAGGAGGAAGTAAGCTGTTGATTAACTAGAATCTGCAGCTTATCCATCAGGTAAGGAAATAGGCAGACTAGGTGGGCCAAGCGGTCCTTATCTGCTGTCAAATTCTATGTTTCTATGTTTCTATATCTTTATTCATGTACTGACCCTGGGGTATAATTGTCATCTGACCCCCCTCAGTAGCTCCCCCTCATAATGATATGGGTTATACTTAACAGTTTAAGTGCCCTTACATAAAGACATAGAAACATAGAGTTTGATGGCAGATAAGGATTGCTAGGCCCATCCAATCTGCCCATTTTCCCTACCTGTATCAGCGGCCGCTGACCCTACTAGGTCATTGGCTTTAGCCTCTCTTTTCCACGTCTAGGGTTCCCTCGTGCCTATCCCATGCATTTTAGAATCCCCCCACTATGTTTGCCCCCACCATCACCTGGGGTAGGCTGTTCCATGCATCCACCACCCTTTCTGTGAAGAAATTCCTCACATTCCCCCTTATCCTGCCCTCATCAATCTCATGTCATGCCCCCTCCTTCTTGTACATCTTCTAAACTGAAAGATGTCTCCTACTTGCACCTTGTTGATGCCCTTAAGGTATTCAAAAGTTTCAATCATATCCCCCAGTTCTCACCTCTCCTCCAGAGTATACACGTTGAAGACTTTTAATCTCTCCTCATATGTTTTCCGTTGCATGCCCTGCACCATCTTAGTTGCCCTTCTCTGAACTACCTTCACCCTGTCTATATCCTTCTGGAGATGCAGCCTTCAGAACCGAACATAGTATTCTAGATGAGGTATCACCAGTGTTCTGTACAGTGGCATCGCCACCCCCTTTCTTCTGCTAGTGATACCCCTTCCTATGCACCCTAGCATACCACTGGCCCTCCCCACTGCCTTTGTACATTGCTTGGCCACCTTTAGGTCATCTGAGATGATTATTCCCAAATCCTTTTCTTCCCTTGTGACCATCAGTAACTCCCCCCCATTCCTGTAACTCCTCATGGTTTCTGCACCCCAGGTGCATGACTTTGCACTTCTTCACTTTGAATCATAGTTGCCACACCTTGGACCATTTTTCCAGCTTCCCCAAGTCCCTCTTCATTTTCTCCACCCCTTTGGGAGTGTCTACTCTACTGCAGATCTTGGTGTCATCTGCAAATAGGCAAACCTTCCCTTCCAGTCCTTCAGCAATGTTGCTAATGAAGACATTAAAAAGGACTGGCCCCAGAAGTGATCTCTGAGGTATCCCACTGGTCACCCCCCTTTCCCTTTCCCTTTCCTCGGACTGGATCCCATTTACCATCACCCTTTGTTTTCTGTCCCTCAACCAATTTCTGACCCAATTCACCACCACCTTTTGGCCTACACCCAAGCTCCCCAGCTTGTTTACCATCCTCTTATGTGGAAGAGTGTAAAAGACCGTGCTTAAATTGAGTTAGGTGATATCCACCTCTCCCCCCCGATCCACCTTCTTTGTCACCCAGTCAAAGAAATCTATCAGATTTTCATTTTTCATTTTAGTCTTTGGTAACCGGGTAAGGTCCACTAGGCACAAGTGCTTGTTTTCAGGGGCGACCTAGGAGCACTGGGCGGTTAAGTGACTTGCTCAGAGTCACACAGTATGCAAGTGGAGGTTGTGAGACTCAAACTCAGGTCTGATCTGCTGGATGTATCAAACTTGTTCACACCTTATTCCTCTAACCTCTAGGCTATATTGCCAGCCACCCTTTGTTTTCTGTCTAACATGATCTCCCCACTGTGAATCCATGCTGCCTTGGATCCTATATTCTGCTGGATTCCAAGTGTTCCACAATCCTTTTCTTAAGAAGTGCCTCCATAATCTGACCCACAACTGAGGTGAGGCTGGCAGGCCTATAGTTGACTGCCTCTTCCTTGCTTCTGCTTTTATAAAGAGTGACTATATGCACCCTCCTCCAGTCCTCTGGAACAACGCCTGTATTGAAGGACTCATTAATCAGGTCTGCTAGCGGTGCTGCTAGCACCATCCTTCATAGTCTAGTGGACCCCCTTCCTCTTCCAATCCTCATTTTAATGTTTTTTTTATTTCTTTATTCTCCTGCATTTGGCGGGGATGTACCCCATATCAGCGCCACTGAAGCCCCCCACCCCTATTCGACTACTGCTCTCACCAAGGCCTATCTGCATGAGCCAATTGGCTGTAGTATGCCCTCATGGTGGGGCTACCACTGTGGAAAGACAGAGAGACTGAGGTCACCAGTAGTGGCCCCACCAGTCGGATGTGCAATGATGTCCTGGTGCTTCATGCACACTCTTGTGCATGACACAGCGCGGTCTGCCACAGCAGTCAATTCCCTGCATCTGTGAAATCCCAGGCTCACTGACTCTAACTGCCTCCAGGCGTCAGTCTGTTGCAGGGTGTCAGTCTCCCACCCACCCCAGAGGGGGTGAGCTGTCCGCCAAATTCTCAAACCTCCTTCCCCTGCTGGCCCTCTGATGCCCTAGGCTTATTCCCAACCCTAGGTTGTCAGCATTGCAAGCTGTAGTACTATTGCTGCACCAGTGGGCTGACTCCCTGTCATAGTGGAATAATCTATACATGTCATTTAAGTGGCCCTCGTAGTCTAGTGCACCCCTTCCTGGTCCTTGTATGTGCTGCCCACCCCCTTCCCCCTATCCTGGCTGCAGCGGCTGACACAGCCCCATCTCTCACCTCGGTGTTCAGCCACCTTCTGCCATATACAAGTACAATATCACTATATCACTGTGTATAGTGAGTGATACAGCACTTGTGGGATGTATAACAGATTACAAAAAAAGAAGACTAAGTCCCCAAAAAGAAAACTATGCATGCACCCAGACTTATTTTTTTCCAATAAAATATTCTTTAATCCAGAACTTTCATATTTTTAATGTTTTTGTCACTAAACTTGGGTGAAGTCCTAGTTACAGCCCCCCCTTCCGAGCACATAAGAAGTTCATTGTGACTCCACCCCCCCAAATATGTGTTTTTTTGGGGAGCAGAATTTTGTAGTTTTTGGGTGGGAGTTACAATTCAATGCAACTCAGTTACAACTCAGTGAAGTAAATGCAGGATGATTGAGGGACACTCAGTAGAGTGGTGGGGTGGCGACAGTGCTGTGGTGAGCACAGTATACTCTTGGGGGTTGGAGTAGAACTGTACCATTGATCACTTCTCTGGACTGAGGAATATAACCTCTCTCATTCATGCTGTCAACTGATGTACCACTTAACAGCATTTAGTTTGGCTCCTTTTAGTACCTCTGGTACTTGGATTTACATTTGAAATAATTAAAGGGAAGCTTCATTAAATATGGCTTCCCCTAGATTTCCATTTGACTTCACAGCTGTATTTGAACACGCATGGTTTAACATCACTTTTCTGTCATTAACTTTAACTAGCATTCAGCACACTCTGCTCCCTGATTGTTTGGAACTCTGTGGACATCAGGGGCCCGATATTCAAAAATGGGCAAAGCAAAGCGCAAAGTTTTGCACTGCACTTGGCCATTGCCCATGACCCTGAGGATGCTATATTCAGTCAGCTAGCACACCAGTGCTATCGGACTAAATATACGGGTATGTTGGCACTGTATGGGAACAGCGCCACCAGATCCAATAGGGCCAGTAGTTCCTGGTGCGATATTCAGATAACCCCCTGTAAATGAGCCCATTATGCAAGGCACTAAGGGGTCATATGCATGCCCATTATGGGCACATTTGCATGGAAAGTGGCAGCTAGTTTATGCCCCTGTGACTGACTTCGCACCCACCTCAATTCCCATGAACTGGAGTTATTTCCTTGGTGACCAGTGGTCTCCCCACCCTCCAATTGTCATCCCTGGTAACTTAAAATCCTTTCCCTGGTGCCTAGTTGTCCCCCCACCCTCTGATTGCCATCCCAGTGTAATATAAACATCCTTGGTGCCTAGGGGTCCCCCCGCCCTCAGATCACAATCCCCAGTGTAATGTAAATTATCCCTGGTGCCTAGTGGTCCCCCAGCCCTCCAATCACCATTTCCATAGTTGATCACAGATTCCCTGCCATCTAGTGGCACCCCCACCCACCAATCCCCATCCCCATACCAAAGTACTCTTCCCTGGCATCTAGCAGCCTCCACACTGTGGGCACTGACAAACACTGGATGCACACTCCCTGTCTTTCCATATGGTGGCTTGCCGAGGAGGTGAGAGGAGGGCTGCGCCGATCACCATATAGGATCTGCAGCACCAGCACTGAAGGTAAGGGGGGTTGGCAAGGTGGGTTTGTCAGTGTTCAGTGTGGGGGGGCTAGATGCCAGGAAGGGTATATTGTATGGGGACAGGGATTGGTGGGTGGGTGGGGTGCCACTGATGCCAGGGAATCTGTGATGAACTATGGGGATGGCGAATGGAGAGCGGGTTGGATCACTAGGCACCAGGGATAATTTACATTACCCCAGGGATAGTGATCACAGGGTGGGAGGGGCCACTAGGCACCATAAATGCTTACATTTCACCAGGGATGGTGATCAGAGGGCTGGGAGGACCACTAGGAACCAGGGATGTTTACATGACACTGGGGATGGTGATCGGAGAGCGGGGGAGACCACTAGGCACCAGGGATGTTTACATTGCACCAGGGATGGCGATCAGAGGGTGGTGGGGACCACTAGGCACAAGGAATAATTTAAATTACAACAGGAATGGTGATCAGTGGGTGGTGGAGGATGTTTATATTATACCTGGGACAGCGATCAGATGTTGGGAGGTGGAACCACTAGGCACCAGGGAAACGATTTTACTTTACCGAGGACGGCAATCAAAGGGTGGGCAGGACCACTGGACACCAGGGACATTTTGCACTTTACTGGGGACAGCGATCGGTGGATGGCAGTGCCACTAGGCACCAGGAGGCAGGTATGCTCCCCCAACTGCCACCGTTGTTGTTGGCTGCAGTGGCTCCTGTGGCCATAAGGGTTGCCCAGAATAAGTGGTATTTGTGCTGTGCAGAGTGGCCTGTGCTAACTCCTTTGGGCAGTGCATATCGTGCTGTACCGGTATTCCTGTTATCACCCCTCCCTTTGCCCACCATATACATTTTCTTTTGAATGCGCTAACCCTGTTAGCAGACGCAAAAGCCCCCTTTCAATATAGCATATGGGTGCAAACCCTGGGCAAACAGGGGACAATCACTTTTCCCACCAGGAAAAGTTTTGAACATCTGTCCCCAGGCTGAATAACTAAACTGTAGCACCATATTAAATGGTTGTGGGAACAAAACCAAACTGCAGGGATCAACATTTGGGACGTGCGTAATAAAGTATTTACATTTTTTTTAACATGAGCTGCTGTTTTAAATGCTTTACAGTTTTCAGATACAACTTTTTTGGGGGGTGGGACTATTATTCAGTTAAGAGAGTATAAAGAATACTAGTGAGTATGCACACTTTGTATAGTTTCCTGGGATGCAATCCAGGACAGAACAAAGTTAATCCCCCTGGATGGACTCCCAACAGAAATTAGCAAAGTGTTTTGATTTGAAAAAGTACATTGAGGTTTTTTGCTGCTGGATCTTTTAACAGCCAGTATGTCAATCTTGTGAAAACAGAATCCAGCCTCGAGGAAGTAATTCTTTAAATTCCACAGAAAATACCCTTCCTCATAAAAAATGTCTTCTTTCATTTTTTAAATCACTTGTTTATGCTCCACGGCCTGCAGCCTGTCCAATTCTGCCTCCAGTTTCTCAAGTACTGTCATCCACTATCTCAGGCTTCCCTTTCCACAGGGACCCCATGGATTTCTCACCATAGTGAGGCCAGAGGGGCAGCCAAGCTCCTCCAGAACAAAGTCCAGATGTGGAAGTGCCACAGTTGGTGGTGCAGGAGTTGTAAAGGACTGGGATGTCATCCTACTGTTACTGGGGTTTTTCTGCCTTAGGTTTTCATCCACCTGGACTGCCAGCATGCAATGGTGCACCCCACATGCGCACAGAGGCACACAGGCATGTATCAACACTGAGGGTGAGCCCTCCCCAAAAGTGCATGTCCTGACAGTACTGCCATCCACTCTCCGCTGGGCAGCAGTTAAAGAGAAAGACATAGGGGGCTTAATTTTCAAAGGCATCATTACATAGGCACAGACTGTGTTGAACAGCCACCTGTGGCAAACCCGGGTGTGCCAGAGACCCTGCGCCCAGTTTTATAAAAAGCGGGGTCCTGGCACCAAACTCCCTCAGTTTGCCACACAGCGACAGCTGCACCAATGAAATGGCACACCGGACAGGAATGCCACAAGCCATGGGACTGACTTGCAGCAGCCACAGTCAGTGATGGCAACCTGCCAGCCGATCACCTTGGTGGCTGGAGAGTCATCTGGGGCATGCCCTGGCACATGGGGGTTTGGACAGGTCAGGTGGTGAGAGAAAATAAGGGGTGATAACTGCCCCCAAGTGGGCAAGCACAGGGACAGTGCAGATCTGGGTGGGGGGGAGGACACACCATCACCACCTCGGAGGGGCTGCAGGCTTTCACCTGCCATGGATCACAGACCACTCCAGCAGTGGTCTGGCAGGTGTTGGAGGCTGTCTGGGCACCTTCTCCAGGGAGGTCACAGGGTCACCCCCACCCAGCAAGGTCTGCAGTAGTGGCGCTTGGCAGCTTAGACCAGCTCCAGGCTGGTCTAACTGCAGGGTCTGTGCACCCCTTGTGGGGGGCTTGCAAAATCCCAATGTAGGGGATATTGCAGCCCTGCCCCAGTGCAAGCTCCCTTCCCCCATGGTGCACCAATGTAGCCTTCGCAGAGATGGCACAAGCCTGGCTGGTGCAGGTGATTCCTCCTCCCCCGCATCTGTGGCGCAGGCTGCATTGGAAAATCAAGATAGGCACAAGGTGTGGCACAAGGAACCCCTTGCACCATTTATCCTTGTTTCAAGCCCTCTTGTGATAGTTCCAATCCTTTTTAAATCAAACCCAGGATCTCCTATCCCCGAGGGAGCTGTCCTTGGGATAATCAGTCTTCCCTTTCCCAGCCAGCCCTTAAACAACCTAAGTATGTTCCTAAATCCTGATGTCTGGTGTAGCAAGTGTCTGATGTAGCAAGCAGTGGTCCTACCACTGCTGCACTGCCGGACTGGCTTTTCATACAGACATTCTGATATTTATTTATTTATTTGAAATGTGTCCAATTGTGATAACTCCGTGAGCTGTATCTTGCTTTCATGGGGGTCCCAGGGAGGATAACAGCAGGCAGTAGGTTAACAGCACAGCAGAAAAGCAGTTACAAACAATACAAAAATATTAGGTAGAAGTGTAATATAAAAGCGAATAAGATATGAAGAAAATATAATAATTCATTACAGGATGACACAGGTGGAATAAATGTAGTACATAAAATTGGGCCTTAAATGTATTATGTACAGTGACAGAGTATGGGCGATACTGGGCCAAAAGAGGTACAAGGTGTTCTCAGCTGATGAAAGAGACTGGGTTTTGAACTCGTGCAGCCCAGTGGCATTCCTAAATTGAAGGAGGAGCTTATTCCAGAAATCTGAGCTAGAATATGGAAAGGGCTTTCTACCAGAATCACATTCCATTCTGTGAGCTGAAAAGCTGTACACTGCAGATGAGATGATATGAGGTCAGTGCTCTTTGAAAAGACTTGCAGTGAAAGGGAAAAAATACTAATCTGGAAATTCAGTTTTTGGATAGCACCTAAAATAAGATAACAAGTGACCTAAACTTGAAAAACCTTTTTTAGATCTTTTTATTCTTTTTGTGGTAAACTGGGAAGGCCCTCCTTCAGCTGCAGGTTCTTCTTTCCTAAAGGAGGCTCTCTTAACCAGATGCCCCTGGGATAAGGGATGCCACACCACAACGCACGGCACTGCCTCTCCCCCTATTGCGCCATGATAGGGCTCTGATGTTCAGTTTTTAGGCAGATGGTTCCCAAGATCCAGTCACTAGTTGCTGGAGGGAGGAAGGCACCTAAAGTCATCCCCAAGGCTGGAAAAAGTAGGCCCTTGCTGGACAAGGTTGACCAGGGTTGAGAGTCAGCTATCCACCAAGCAGCCACCCTTTTTCAATTTTTTCTGTCCTCATAGTCCTGCTCATGAAGGCTCAGGGATGCCCCTATTGTGCATATGGTTGATGCACCTGCATTTGTGCCCTCCACTCCTACACATAATGCTTCCCCACCTGCACTGTCACCTGTGGTCAACCAGATGGTTGTTGGTCCAGTACAAATCGAAGTGCTCCCGCATCAGAGGAGGAGAATATTCTCTGGGACATACAGCCCTTCACCTGACAGTTAAGAAACAAGGTATGACTGGGTGTGTGTTATTGTGGGATATAGCATGACTCTAAAAACGAAGCACCTGAGAAGTGTAATTGTCCCACAGTATTGCACATCCTGGATTGCCTTATTGTGATCATAAAACAAATACTTTTTATTTTAAAAACTGAGTAATGGGGGGGGCAGAGGTGCACTATGGAGCCCAAGCAGTGCGAACACAGTAAATGTAACTCTGCATCTAATAATATTTAAAAGTGTATTTTCTGCAGTTAAACCATGAAGAAGGCTATAAAAACTATATTTCTCAGTAGCAGACCACTTTGGGGACACAATGGGCAACTAGGAAAAAGCTCTTCAATCGTCAGATGGCTGTAAAGAACAGGGTAAGCAGGTGACTGTGTGTCCAGCCATGCTGGTGCGGCAGATGGCGATGATGCAGAGGAGACTTTACAATCTTTAGGCCATAAACTAAAGACCATCATCGCACCAGTCGCAACTACGAACTTCCAAACTTGATAGCTCTTCTGGCAGGCTTAGCTTAGCGGTATCTGCTGTGACTCAACTACAGACCAATGTTGAGGACCTCAAAGAGCATGTTGATAAATGCAGATGTAACCCCTAGGTGGCGCTGTCCCAAGGGCTACTACCCCTGCCTGCGTGGCTAGTTGCAGGTTAAGGGGCCTGGGTACTGAAACGGGTGCCTCCACCCAGAGGACAGGGTTGTTAGTAACAAGGCTAACCTGGGTACAGCCCTCTGGGACACTGTAACCCGCCTCTTTCCCCTCTAGTGGCCTAGACAATATGCAACAAACACTTTCACAGTAGCCCCTATTTAGCATATAAATCCCCACACTGTTTGCACTTACCACCAGGGCTGGTTCCACCAGTTCAACCCTGGAGACCCCCTGTAAAACAAGGTTAGGCATGGCAAATAGCAACAGTACAGTGCTTTTGGTACAAACTAGAACCACAGTCAAATTAGATGCAAAAAGAGTTAGATCTGATTTATTCAGGGGACTTGAACAAGGGAGGGGCGTAATCAGGTTGATTGATTCTATAACTTATCTAGTCAGGCAATTATGCATGCACTTTTTAGTCCCTCAACACAGTCACACACACGCTGGGTACCCAGTTGGTGAGATAGGCTAGCCTGATGTGTTGCCTCGTGTAGGCCGGTGTCGCAGCTGGTTGGGGCCCTGTGATGAAAAGAAACGGCATGCAGAACCACACACAATTTGTAATCCGGAGCCAGGAGGCTCAGGTCGTGTTGATTAGACAAAACAATTACATCAGATGACACACTTTGATTGAGCTATTGTTGCAGGGAGCTACCCTGGTGTTTACTCACGCTATCCAGTACAGGACACAGGAAGAATGAAATGCAGACTGCAGGATGACTTGCTGGTTTGCCAGGAGAAGCAGAGCCCACACAATTCACTGTGGTGTTGCTGTTCCTGTTCATGAAGTTGAGCAGAGGGCTGATTCCCAGGCTGGTCTCTCGTCGATGGTCTTCTCTGTGGTGTAAGCAGCTGGCTGGGCCAAAGTGTGGATGCCCAGACCAATTGGAGAAGAATGCGGATTCAGTCTGGTAGGTGCTGGATGCAGCTTCCAGCAAGCAAGGCACAATTAAACATTGGGGAACAAAATCACCACCCACTAGTAGGTTACAGCACATTTATAGTAAAGCAATCACCATACCACCAAACGGATAGCAGTCCGGTTGCAATATCAGTGTCTCTGAGCAAAACCGGGAGTTCTATGGTGAATGGATGTCCTGACAGGCCGATCACTTACAGCAAATCTTCGGTCTTCTTCAGATTTAAATCTGGTCACTGTTCAGCAGCTTTATCACACTCCAGTTCAGAAACAGTCCAATTCAAGGGACAGCAGGCAGGCAGGCCAAACTCAGCCTTTCCACCAATCTCCCACGTGAACTACGCAGGAGCTGCTGCTCGAATCACTTGAGCTGTTTACTCTCCGAACTCTAACTCCAGACTGACACACTGCAGCAGGCAGCTTGGGAATTTCCCTTCAGTCCAAAAGGTTCTGGTTGGTTGATCCATCAGTCTGTCAAAGTAAGGGCCCCCCCCCCCCAAGTGCATTTAGGTGCCAAAATCTCAAAACTACAATTCCTACAGAAATTCACTCCCACAAGACTCCCGGGGACAGACTCCATTTTAGGGTCCCCAAAGGTACTGATTGCCCATTCTGGCAGTCCAGGACCAAGATGGTGGTGATAAACAGAACTGTCCATGCTGCAAAGAAGACAGGTTAGACAAACTACAATATCATTACTATGCTAATAGATAATCAGCAAATAAGTACAGCTTCTAATAGAGCTCCCTCTGCACAAATAGCAATGGCAGAATAGAGCAATTATCTGGCAGCCCGGGTGGGACTCAAGCATAGAAACACTTAGCCCCCTCCCAGATTAAATAAGCACCATGTTATAGACAGCTCTTAGAGAGACAGAGCACAGAGGCATTAAGGCACTCTCATACAACACTTTTAAAATGCTAAGATACAGGATACAAGCCTGGCAGTGGGCATTTAGGCAAGCCCAAGGAAGACTTTCGGGAACCCCCATTTGTAGGGGGTTACACAGAGCAGTGACAGCGGACCATGTGAAGGAATCACAACATGTGAACAATCATTTGGAACTGTTAGAGAACCAGATATGGAGTTCAAACATTCAAATTATAGGCCTTCCAGAAGGGTTGGATGGAGGCCATTCCCTGCTATTTATAAGAGACTGGCGACAGAGATGTTCCAGGGGCAGGGGGACCTTTCCAAGTGGCGTCCCACCAAGGCCTACAGAGTTCAACCACACAGGAGAGGGTCAGAGGAGACTCCTCATGTTCTTATGGTAGTGTTGGACAGTATGGGTACGAGGGATTGTATCCTAAATATGGCAAAATGACTGGGTCCTCTCAGTGTGGAAGGACACAGTGTCCATTTATTCCTGGATATTTCCTATGCAACTCAACAGACTTGGAAGGAGTTTGACGGAGTTCAGGTGAAGCTCTGTGAGCTTAACATTCTTCACGTAATTTCATTTCCTGCAAAGTTACAGCTTATTCATCAGGACAAAGTGTTTATTTTCACTGACCTGACTGATGCAGGGAAATGTGCCACTCGTCTGTAAGCTCAACAGAATCGTCCAGCTGCCCAGCCCATCCAGGGAGATTCAGAGGATGAAACTTCAGGAGTGCATACTGTGCCTAACAACTCAGTCTTGTCTGACCAGGGTGACTTACTTTGATTCTATATTTCATTAAATGAGCCCTTGTTTCTAGCCAACTCTTATCTACTTCTGCAAGGATCACTTTTATATGTTGGATGGGTTGGCAGTGGGTTTTCTCTCTGTCTTATCTAACAGTTTACTGTTA
Organism: Neoceratodus forsteri; assembly: GCA_016271365.2. Classification (NCBI taxonomy): domain Eukaryota; kingdom Metazoa; phylum Chordata; order Ceratodontiformes; family Ceratodontidae; genus Neoceratodus; species Neoceratodus forsteri. The sequence continues at coordinate 453,953,136 of JADMNL010000023.1, read as the reverse complement.
GCACTTTGAGTAAATTTTAGGTAACATGCCTGCCGTTCCCTTCATTTTTACTGTTGAAAGTTTTATTGCTGACAGCCTACATATCTTTTTGGACACTTAGTTGGGAGGAGGGAGAATGTAATTGTGTTCTCCTGGTACTTCAGGGTCACTCTCAGTTTTTGTTTAGATGTGGGAATATGTTGTATTCTGTGTCCCAATGTATTTTAATGGGGAATAAGAATAATTCCTCTTTGGAGTTAAACTTTGGTTAAATATATGGACTCTAGGCTCTTTTAGTGAGGCTACTAGTAAAACCCTTTCAGGACTTTCAGTTGGAAATTTTCCACATGCTCCTGAGCTACAGTTCCACAAGATATGGACTTTCAGATTCAGGACATTACCTCTTTTTATGGTGTTTCCCTCCCAGATTTAGCAAAAGCCTGGCAATACTTTTGTTCCTGTATAGCCATGGAAATGTGTTATTTCCAAATGTATACTGTTTATTGCTGTTACCAAGATGTTATGTATTATGTATCTGTAATATATTTGAAAAGTAATAAATATAAAATAAAAAAAATTGAGTAACGAGGTTCAGAACAATAAAAATGTCTGACCTGTGCTGTTGTGCTGAAATAATGCATGGTTATGTGATCACATCTGACCAATCACAGGTCTTGGTTTCTCTTACCAATTTTACAGTGTACTGTAACATCCCAGCCTTGAACTGTAAACCATGTTTGCCGCTATAGCAAGGGACTCCCTCACCCCTGCACTAGCAGTCCCACCCTTCACCGTTATTACAGTTTTCTTCATAGCTGTGGAAATTAAATATAGGATAAAGTATGGGGTGCAGTGTGTTACGAGAATTTAATACACACCCGAGTTGTTGGATGGCACATAAACCCCGAGGTAAGACCTGAGGGGTTTATGAATGCCATCCAACAATGAGGGTATGTGTTAAATTCAAGTTAAACACACTGCACCCCATATTTTATTTTATATAATTGAAGGGTTCCGTTTTTGTCTATGGTGACAGATTGCTTTGAAAAAAGACATGGAATCTTACCTTGCAGATGAACATTTATATTTATGTGAGAAAAACAGAACTGTGCTTCAACATTAACGTTTAATTATTTAAACTGTTAATCAGAATAAAGAAAATAAACAGTTGAAAGTCTATAAATGTGGACATCCTTTCGGTAAAGTTTCCTGTTGCATCGGCTGTTTTGCAGTGATGTCGTCGTTTGACCTGCAGAGGAAAGGTTAGGGTTGAAAGGGAGAGCAGTTAGGGATGGTGGCAAAAGTGCGAACTATAGAAGTGACGCTTGATAGAATAAAACATAATATGTGTAAGAATATGTCAGATGGAGGTAATGCCAACAAGTAAGTTTATTTTTCTGGTCAGTGATGTGTGAAGTAAAAGGGATGGTTGAAAGCTCATGCTCTGTTTGTTTACTGTGTCTCGAGCGCTTTGCTAGGGAAAGGGAGCGCGTGAATGCCGTAACACCTACTTAGGTGTTACAGTATTTAACGCACGTTTTTTTGTATGTGAAAAAACGGAGACTATTAATTATACCAACATCATTGATGATTTGTGAGACTTCATCTGCTCTGACTGTTTGTCTACACCTGACATCATAATCCTCTCCTTGTGACATCATAATCATTGCCAAGGCAATAGATTGTGCTGTCATATGCAGAGCACTGAGATGTCAGGTGTATGTAAGTAACCAGAGCAGAAACATTCTCAGGGGACCGTGAGTCTGTTTTCATGTTAATGTCAATAGTTATGAAGAAACAGGTGGAGCTATGTGCAGAAAATATATGAAATATATGCTGACATAAGCCTAAATATTATGGGTTTCAAAGCTTCCCCAAAGACATTAGGGCCAGGTCTTTTTAACAACATAAGAAGCAATATAGTTATAGTTAAGAAACAGTAGACAAGAGATCCCAATTCAGATTCCAGCCAAGCTAGCTCAGTGGGTGGCCTTTTGGCAAATCATTGGACCTACTTTGGTCCTTCCCAGCTTTAGCAGTGGGTAGAAGCAGGAAACTCTCACCTCTATTCCTTCTGTAAATCAGATCTCAGTGCTCTGCATGTCACAATAGATAGACATGATAAAGCAAATGCAACTGTTTGAGATGGGGTATGCAAGTAGAGCTAAAGGGCTGAGTAGACTTGTCTATGCTCATATTAATGCTAAAAAGTCTCTCACGGTTGTGGTAAATCAGACAGGTATGAGTCCTCTGAGGGAAGATGCACAGCAAAATCTTATCCAAACCATCTGCTGTTGTTCTTGTATGCAGTGGATTGTGCCATAAGAGCCTCTAGCAAAAACAACCCCAACATATAGAATAATGGGTAGGGAACTGTACACAACAAGGCTGTGTTGCCTTTGAGGGGCTCAATGACTTCATAGACCTCAAGAACAAAGCACGAGAGGTCCGTAGGATGTCATCAGTCTCCAAGATGGAAACATGGGCTTGTCTGTGGATCATTCCCTTTCTGTTATTTTATGTAGCATATGGTTTTACTATTTAAAATAAAATAAAATAATTCTGTGTTTTTTTACTGTTCTTTTCGTTAACTGTCCCTGGCAGCCGCCGCTATCACTTCCGTTCCACCTTACTGTGTCACACCTCCACCTGCCCACATGGTTAGTATCTCACCTTTTTTTTGTTCATTCTGAGAAAGTCTTCATTTTTGTGGCTGGCAGCAGGTCTCGAATTAAAAAAAATAGTCGGCAGCTGAAATGGTTTCTGTACTGAGCTGCCCATTAACTGTTCTGACCACTGAGAGGTTGGCTGTGACATGAAGGGAGACAATGTTTGGACGTAGAACCATAAAAGTTGTTGTAGTATAGTAGTGATGTAGCTGCTATACCGCAACAACTTTTTTGACCTTTGAACTGCCCTACAACAGCTGTTTGCTGTATATCAAAATCCATCTACAAAAAGGGGCAACCATATAGTATATAATGCATAGACCACATAGCCACCGATGTGAAATACGAAAATCAGTTGTACCTTTAATGGGTTAACTTTTCAAAAAGTATTTTTACTACTGTTTTTTCAATATGACCCAGTGTGTCTTAGTCACATTATTTACTGTTTGTTTACAGCACTCTGTGCTACTGTTTCTTAGACATTAGTTACCTTTCAGAAGAATGTTGAGAAAACTAGGTGCATGCAACGCAAATATTTATTGAAACAAATACACACAAGTAGTGCACTTCTTACAAAAACAAGCATCACTCTTAAATATTTGTATTAGAACACATGAAGTATTATTAGATCTTGGCTGAGGTGAGGGTGACATATATGTCATGACTACTAACCTTGTCCTGAATGCATGTTTTATTTAAGCAATAATGCCTGATAGGGCAGGTGTCATGCTGGGATAAAGGCATGCCTCGGCTGGCTGGGCATGAGGCCCTGAGAGAGGATGTTATCTACCATGACAGATGCCCTAGAGTGCATTACTGGAATTTTAAAATGGCTTGCTTGTACTAAAAAAAAGAAAGAAAGAAAGAAAGAAAGAAAGAAAAAGGTGAAAAATTATTTCTAAAATAAATTTTTAGTTACTTTTTGCATAGGCATAATGTTGTGCTGGGATAACATCATTGTTGAAAGTTAGCACTGACCAATCAAAGCTCAGGGATTTTTCTTGCCATTTTATAATGATATTTATATGTAAGCAGTAAGACACAACATGGTGGGATTTATTCTGAGTTCACTGCATGCCCATTACGTTGAGAACTACGGACTGGTTACTTATGGGGCAGCCACAGACTCGGCCCTCTATCGCATCAAGTTAACCCTCAATAAAGCCTGCCAACTCCTCACTGGCTCTGCACGTATGTCCCACACCTGTGACTCTACTGCAAGGATAACTGGCTCCAGCTGAAGAGCACACTTGTGTACCAAACCTGCCTACTAGCAAAAAAAGTCTGCTTAGATCTTATGCCTCCTGGGGTTCATAAGCTCCACACCCCTCCTGACAACCAGCGTTGCACTAGAAGCTCAGATAGTCAGATCTTCAAGAACCCATGCTGCCGTACCTCCCAAAGTCAGAGGATGTTTGCCTACCAGGCACCACTCTGGTTTAACAACCTCTGCAGTGAAATCTCATCAGCTGCCACCTTGGGCACCTTTGAGCGGAAGCTGCGGCAGCAGCTAATTGCTAACACCAACTGTGACTGTTACCACTAACATGGTCCAGTCCTCGGCTAACTGCACTTACTTACCTCACCACCCTCACCTCTTATCTGTCCACAGCACTAAATTCCTGTCTCCCCTCCCCTTGCCCCTCCAACATCCACACCCTTCCAGTCCTCACTGGTTACCACCCTCCTCCCCATGCAGCTTCCCCTAACACTCACACTCTTCTAGCCCTCACTGGCTACCACCCTCCTTCCCTTCACCTCACTACCCTTCCTCATTCCTCATTCTCCCTACCCCCTTCCACTACTTCCATCCCTCCTGGCTAACCTACTTCCCTTGTCCCTCCTACCCTAATCCTTCTCCCTTCAGATGTTGCACCCTACAACTCCGGCATCTGACTAGACCTACTGGGCTGATCCTGTCTCCCCATTTTGTCTAGTTCCAATTCCTCTGCATTATACCCTCTGTATTTCCTACCTCTAACTCGGTTCATTTGTTATACCACATGCCTATGGAAACTGTATTGTTGTTGTACGACTGTTTTATTCCTGTAAACCCTGTATGCTGTTATTTACCACCTGTTACTCCTATGGATGTTTGTAACTCACCTGACGTGGAACCTATTTAAAGAGCTTTAGCTCAATAATGTTTTTTTTCCAATATTTCAAAATAAATAAATAATAAAAATTATTTAAACATTTTAAATATATATTTTGCTCAAAAAATATAGAATAATGCATGGGGAAGTGTGGTTAATGAGGGTTTTATGCACATCTGAGGTGTGTGATGCCCCATAAACCCCGAGGGTGAAGCCTGAGAGGTTTATCTTGGCATCGCACACCAAGGGTGTGCATAAAATCCAAATTTTGCAGACTTCCCCATGTTTTATTTTTGATATTTACTGGTTTCCGACAGGAACTTTTCAAAGAGGCGGATGTCACTTTTCGTTTTTTTTTTCAATGTATTTTTATTTCCTTGTTCCTCTATGACTTTTTAACAGACGGATTCGGTGTCCAATGTGAAGCGGGAAGATGTTGCCATTTTGTCAAATTTTTTTTGTGCCTTTGAATTTGCTACAAGTAGGTTTTGCCATTTGGTGTGCTGACTGAAGAAAGACTTGTTTTGTTTTGTGGTTTCCTGCAGCGTGAGGTCAGATCGTGAGTGAAGGGAGGTGAGGCGCTGCTGAGGTTGTGTCTCCGTGCTTGACACAAAGTATGCGTTATTTCATGACATTTCTTTTGTGCATTTTTAATACTTACCTAGTTAGGTGTTTGCTGGGTGAGGGTTTGTGCGGTGAAAGGTGACAGCATGACGGATCGGACCCGGAGAACTGCTCAGCTTGACACAATGTTTGCTTTACTGTACTTAATGACATTTCATTTGTGCTTTTTAAATGCCTGCCTAATTAGGTGTTTGCCAGGTGAGGGTTAGTGTGGCGTAAGGTGACAACATGATGGATCAGACTCGCGGAACTGCTCAGCTGTCATGTCAGAGGTTGGCATAAGGTATGTGCAAGGTGCTTGGGCAAACCCCATTATTCACAGTTCATTATTCACAGGTGTAAATAATGGAATTTGTCAGCCACTGCCAACGGGTGATAAATGGGGTCATCCAGTAAATATATAAACAATTATCACTGCTGACAACGTTACATCATTGTAGCAACATATTATTCATATATTTGAGTGATACCATTACCATTCAGTACAAGATAAGTGGAGGGGATACTGCTTATATTAAATGTTTACCAACAATATGTTTTATACATTTATTTATTTTGTTTTTGTTAACCAGACAACTAAATGCCTATTTTCAGGCACAACCAGAAGATTACAAAGGGTCAGAGTCAACAACAGGCACAGACAAAACAGAAGGCACATACAAAAGATAATCAGTCTATGTATACAGAATGCATGACGCTGCAGAATGCTGGCAAACATATGAGCAGTATACCTGACGTGAATGGCAACCCTACATATTAACCCACTATAACAAAAAGAGCAAACATACTTTAGGGACTTACAGGAACACTTGATATAACACCCAACCAGATCAAATAAGTAAGCTAGGCACAGGAACATACAGACAACTCAAGAAGATGACTGCGATTAGACTGTATGCAATGAACACTGCTTTCTATGATAAAACATCAGTGAGATATTTATCAAATGGGGGGGTATTGCCAGTAGCCATCAAGGAAGATATGCTCAGTTCAAACTCACTCATTAAGAACATTAATCCAGCAACATCTCACCTCTAATTTCTTATTTTTTCAAACAAACACTAAATTAGTGATGCAGCTAAACCCACCTGGCAAATTACGGTGGGATTCTGGCATAGGAAACCCCAAAAAACAAATGATTGAGGTGGAGGGTGAGGTCAGTCAGCAGGGCCTAGTGGAGGTGGGAATATGGTGATCCTGACTGGACGGAGCTGATGAACCCATAAATAATGATGGGGGGGGGGACTCCACATCAGAGTATTGCATCTGCACTGATATAATAAGCCAAACTTATATAATTACCAACAGGCTTTATTTTAAGGAAAGACAATGTATACATATGCACTGTTATCACTTTTCTTAGTGTTTAAGGCATTTAACATGTAATAATCAGATACTCTTACTGTCTCTCCTGAGTGGTCATCAGTGTCCATATCGACTGCTGACCAATCTCAGGTGTTTAATTTCACCATGTCTTCACTGAATTATTAGAATCCAGGGATATAAGCATGAACACCTCCATGTAAATGGTATAGGTGGTACATGGAGGTGCTCGTACTTTAAATCCCTGGATTCTGTGGAAGTCTATTTGAGTGAAAGACATGGTGGAATTAGGCAACTGAGCCAAGATCACACAAGTTGGTTGGCAGTCGGTATGGACACTGATGCACACTCAGGAGAGATAGGAAGAGTGTCTGATTATTACTTGTCAAACGCCTTAAACACTAAGAAAAGTGATAACAGTGTGTATGTATACATTGCCTATTCTTAAAATAAAACCTGTTGGTTAAAGATATTGGTTTGGCTTATTATGTTGGTGCCAATGCAGTACTCTGATCTGGAGTCCCCAACCCCCCCAAGAATTCTGACCCTGGCATCAAGCACTATAAGCTTTTTGGCCCACAAAGGGCTTTAGAGCACAACATAATATTACTTCGTATTGTTTTGATCCACAAATAATGATCTCCTAAAGGCAATCCAGGCACTGGGCAAGTGTGTCTTGACACGGGATCAAAAGATCAGGGAATTTAATTGCAGACTCACTGTGTGGGAGACACAAACTTTGACAACCCTCACAGAGTCAAAGGATGCCATGGTATCTGCTCTGAAAGTTACAACCACCACTACTGGACTTCTGAAGGAGAACAACACCCTGCGCTGTCGCCTTGCGGCTCTGGAAAATCAAACTAAAGCCTTCAATCTAAGAATATTTGGACTTCCTGAAGCAGCCAAGGGGAACAACCCCACAGAGTTCGAGGGGTCTTGGCAAGGTAAGCATCTATGCTTGGAGCTGCCCCCCCCCCCCAGGACCTTTTGGGTTACCCTCTCTTGCCCACATGAGAAGGATTTAGCTCTTGATGCAGCTTGACATTTGGGACCTCTTGCGATAGACAATGGAGAGAAATTCTCCTTAAACCCGGACTTAAGTTTTGCAACGCTGGATTGTCACAAGGCATTCAATGGTACCCACACAATCCTTCAGTCATTTGGCATTTTGCATAGTGTTCAATACAAGCTAAACATAGAATGTATACAGAGGCAAACAGTATCTCTTCAGTGATCCCAAGGTGGCCGGAGCACTAGTTCAGAAGATCCAAGTGAACTTCGGATGGAAACTTCCAGATGAGAAGGGAGAAGAATCGGATTAAAATGAATTGACTGTTCATGGACTGTTTCTTTTTTCATCAACTGGGAGCTAAGGGCTAGGAGTGAGGTATGCTAGCATTGGGAACCAGGCTTTTTAACGTCAAACTCATGGACACAGCTGGCCCGGTGGTGTTGAGGGTTGAGGCGCTGGACACCACACCTCACGCCACACTGGTGACCTGGGTTCGGGAATAAGCCCAGGCCACTGGGAGTTGGCGGTGGGGAAGAGATTGAGCATCCATAGGACTGCTCTCTCCTCCCAGGGAGGGTTGCAGGGAAGTGATCACTCCTGGAGCAGCCTTTGGTGGTGGTCGGAGGTGCCTGGTGTAGTGACGCCACGGATGTAAGGGGCAGAGTGCTGGCATTATGTTGCCTTGTTAAGCCACACTCCGAGAGGGTCAGGAACTACAATAAGAGAAAAAACCCACTCCTGGACTTAGATGAAGGCACCTCGGCCTCCTAGCCCACACTCCCAATTCCGGACTGACTTCCTCTTCACAGGCTGACTCGTGTGCCTAGCACTTTGCTCTATAGATAGAGCGCCCTGGGTGGATAGGGGCAGCCCTACCTCTGGAGGGTTCAGACCCGGTGGTGCTGGGTGGCATGAGTGGAGAGGACCTAGAAGTCACAGAGGGTAGAGGCTGGGATCCCCGAGTATGCTGGAAGGAGTTCTCCAGGTGGTGGAGATAAAAAAAAAAAAAAAAAAAAACTCATGGGCCCAGATATTCAAACTGCGCTCAAAATGAGCGCAACAGCAGGAGCAAGCACAAACCAGTTGCGCAAATGCGCAACAGGTGCGATATTCAAACATGGAGCAGAACAAATTGCGTAAGCAACCAACGTCTGAATATCACACATACTGTGCCATAGCGCAACCAGGAAGGAGAAGTTGAGTTAAATGTTGCGCTATGGCGCAACCAGGGCAGCCCAGCTGAGCATTCCAGAGGTGCCAGCGCAAGCAGAGCCCCCCAGAGCAATGGAACTGCACATCCAGGGAGGCAGGCTGGGGCCCACCGCCAGCCATGCCACACATGGGCACAGGAACACACTGCAGAACCCACACACACCTGCACACCCCAAGCACAGCATCACTGGGGTGTGAGGATGATCTACTGGCCCATGGGGACAAGCCAACAAAGCATAGCGGAGCCATGACACCAGCACAACCACTGGAAAGCTGAGAGTGCCACACACAGGGGGTTGACAACCACAGTGCACATCAGCCCCCCGTACGCACAGCACACCCTGCACTGTGACCCCAAGACACCACCTATGTGCAGTGACTGGCACTGCAGGAAACCATGCATCCCCCCAGCACACGTCAACCCCGTGCAGCACAGAAGCCTACAAGCCAGACACACCCTGTGCACCCAGCAGTGGGTTGCAGCAAACGGCAAGACCAACAGAAAGTCACTGCCATGCTGGAGATACCTCCCCATACACACACACGCACACACACACACACACATACCCAGGACCATACCACCCCAGATGGCATGTACACCCCTGCAACTGAGCACCCATAGCCAGCTGCAAATCAGAGACCAACACATTATTCGTATCAAAATAGAAATGTATATTGAGATAAACAACAGAACAATAAAAACTATTTACAAGGGGGACGGTACAAGGTAGGGGTGTTCAAGGGTAGGGATGACAAACTTGGAGAGGGAAGGCAGGGTGGTAGGGATGGGAGAAGGGAAGGGTAAGATAAGTTATGGGTCTGCTGCCGCCTGCCTTCTGGCTGGTGTCGGCCCGTCCCATGCCGCCTCCTCCGAAGGCCATGTCTGTGTATGGAATGCAGGATGGCTTGGTTGTCTGCCAGCAGCTGTCTCAGGCCCCTGACATCCCTCCCAATGCGCAGGAGAACCTCGAGGCCTAGGAAAATGGGAACACAGTCAATGGCTGTGACTGACCACAACCCTGAACACCACCCAACCTGCAAGCCATATAGCCCAATGTCCGCACCTGTGATGGCATGTACCCACCCACAGTGAACATGCACATGGCCATCACAAACAGGCGCCACCAGCTATGTGCACCACTGCACACACACACTGCCCATGTCCATCACAGCACAAACAAGGCTGGCAAGTGATGTGGCAACGTGGTGCAATGCCAGTTACACAGCTATGTGCCCAGTGCATGCCTGACCACCAGTGGCGCATACACAGACGTGCTGTGATACTGGACAGTGATGCATGTCACCTGTGTCGTGCATACAGACATAGATACATAGACAGTGTCGGCAGATAAGGGCCTATGGCCAACCCAGTCTGTCCATTTGAGCATGTAAGTTCATTTTGTTTACCTAGGAGTCTGTTGCCCTTACCTAACCTCCAGAATTCCTATGTCTATCCTGCATTCTGAAATCCCATGATTGTTTCAGCCCCACCATTTCCTCTGGCAGGGTGTTCCACTTGTCCACCACCCGCTCTGTGAAGAAATTCCTTCTCATGTTTCCTCTGAATTGTCCTCCCTCCAACTGCATCCCATGCCCTGTAGTCCTGGAACATCTTTTTCACTTCAAAATAGTGTTTCCCTGCACCCTGTTCCACCCTGTAAGACACTTGTATGTCTCTATCATATCCCCTCTCTCCCTCCTCTCCTCCAGGGAGTACATGTTCAGTTCCTTCAACCTGTCTCCATAGGATTTGTGATGCAAGCCATGCATCATCTTTGTTGCCCTCCTCTGAACCTTCTCTGCCCACTCTACATCCTTACGTAGGTATGGTCTCCATAAATGTACACTGTACTCCAGGTGGGGCCTCACTAGTGTCTTGTGTAGTGGAATTATGACCTCCCCTTTCCTGCATGGTTGTATTGTGCAGGGCTACTGGTCTCCCCCCCCCAGCATGCAATAGCATCGATGAAGTCATGATACTCACACTGCTCAAGCAGCTCTGTCTGCCGCTGCTGCTGTTGCTGCCGCTGCTGCTGCTGTTGGGGTGCAACCCCTGCTGGCACCGGGTCCCTGGCATGGCCCTCATCAACCTGGGCCTGCATCCTCACATCCTGGCCTGTGGGAGACATATGTTGAGACAAACATCAGTGTGACTCAAAAGCAGACTGCCCCCTGCCCCAGTGAGAGTGCCTGCCCACACAGCCATACCCATTCATCTCATAGCTGCACACACTGACACAGCCAACCGTGGCCGAACCATCACCTATGCACAGCCACCAAAACACACACACACCCCTACAGATAATACAGGTGCATAGATGGTACACCCACCTGGCCTAGGCACCACGCCCCGCCTGGCACGTGACCGCAGCCTCGCCAAGACGTCTGGCTCCCTCCGGCGGAGGTCACTGTACTGGTGCCGGCACTGCTCAGCAGACCGGCACCGTCCAGTGACCCCCACCAGGTCAGTGGCCACTTGCTGCCACACTTGAGTTCTTGCAATGGTGAGGGCGCCTCACCATAAAGGTGCTATAGTGGGGCTACTAGGCCACCAGGTTGGCTACTTCAGTTGCTCCAGGACACCGCCTCCTCCTAGCCATGGTACCAACTTTACAGCAGGCAATATGGCGCCCCGCTGCGCCGTAACCCCACGTGAAGATGTTGCGCAATAGACCACCACAGGCTCCAATCACGCTGTTCGAACAACGCCGTCACTTCACATAGCGCTGTCACCAGACAGTGCAATAGGGACGTACACATGGCAGGCAAACAGTGCCAGGGGGCAAAGGTCATACACAAGGTCATGGGCAATGACGCAAGGCTACGCACAGCGCCATCTGACGTATAGGCATCCTGCGCGACCGACCAGCTGTGTACCAGTGCCACAGTGGACTATTGCGCAGTAGTGCCACAGCACCATATAGTGCCCATTGCTGTAGCGCCACTGGCACAATGGTGGCCATGGCCTGAATTGACGATCGCGCTCAGCACGTCAGCAGCGTGACAGACACCCTGCGTAAGCTATCTGGGCATGTGCAATGCAGTGTACCACACAGTCACAGATTCGCGCCATTGGCTCAGCCGACTATCCAGATATGCGCAGCGCAGATTAGCGTATATTTAGCCACACATGCAAATCATCTGATCAGCCATTCAAAGGTGCAGTGGCGTGATTTGCATGTCATTATAGTTGCTCCACCCTAATTTGCATGTATTGCGCTATAAATGTGCAACATTGGGCTGTGCTGGCCAGATTCGGTTACTGCAAGTGAGAGGTGAGTTGCATGCTGTGTGATGATCTGGACAATGGTCATGGGAAAATGCTGTAGACTGCACAGTGACAGGTGTCCACTTACACCCATACAGATCGCCATGACTGAGCGGAGTCATTGTGAGGGTGAGGACGGTGGGCGTAGGAGGAGGCCCAACTTTACAGCAGCAGAGATGGAGGCTCTCTTCCAAGCCTACCTGGATGAGGAGCCAGTGCTGAGTGGACGGAGGGGCACCCCTCAGTCCCGTGCGGCTGCATGGGAGGGGGTAGCTCGGGCCGTTAACCTGCATGGAAGCCACCAGCGCTCTGTGCAGGAATGCAAGAAAAAGATGGGGACAGACCGCAGGAGGCTGAAGGAGAAGGTGGCAGCCTTCAGGGTGGCACGTGCTGGCACTGGTGGGGGCCCGCCAGTGGTGTTGCAGCTGACCCCAACTGAGGAGACACTGGTCGCAGCCATGCAGCCGAGCGCCATTGAGGGCGTACCAGGTGGAGGATTCCAGACAGGTGGAAGCCCATCACTGCACGGTATGACATGGTGGTGGTGTTTGGGGGTGCAGTTGTTCACATGCACTCACATGTACTCTCTTTCTGTTACAGATCCCGTTCTGCTCAGGAGCAGGTGGTGGTGGGTCCAGACAGTGATGCTGACCTGCTGGACATGGAGAAGGGTCCATCCACCTCCACCACCAGCCAGCAGGCACTGCAGCAGCATGCACGCTGGGCCGCAAACTCTGGTGTCAGTGATACGGGTGCGGGGGGTGCACAGCCTGTGTCTCAGCAGTCTGGCATGCAAGCATGCCAGCACGCTCTGACCATGGCAGTAGCACGTACCTGCACCTTTGATGATAGAAGGCCTGCAATGGGCAGTGATGGTTGTGTGTCCCATGACGGACACACGGCAGGCCAGCACGTGCCCCGGGCCTGTCTGGTTCCAACTTGTGTACCAGCATGCTGGCACGGTCCCAGGCTGTGCCTGTCAGCACCCGTGGGGGCAGCACCGGTGGCTGTGCAGGTGTCTGGCACTGTTGCCAGCACAGCAGTGGAACGAGTGGACCCGAGGGCACAGCGGTTGGAGGGGCAGCAGCAGCAGTCACCCACCAGGTCTGGGGGTACAGTGTCAAGCAGTGGCACATGTCCACCGCCCTTTGATCCACCCATTCCTGGTCCTAGCGAACAGCGCCTACCCTCAAGGGGTGTTGTGCATCAGGACCGTCCACACCCTGGGGGTCAGGATGCCATTGGGGCACAGTACCCATTGGACGAGCACACCCGCCTGCTGCAGGAATCAGTACAGCTGCAGAGGCGGGTTGCAAGGTCCGTGGAAGCACTGTCTGTGTCCGTGAAGCGGCACAGCAGGGAGTGTGCTCGGGGGACTGAGCCGAGCTGGTCCGTATGTGGACGGATGTGACCGCCGCCATTGACAGGCTGACCCAGGCAGTGGTCTCTGTCGTGGACGCATTGGGCACACAGACACCAGGCCTGTCGACACCGGGTTCTGCTGTGGGCATCCCGAGCACCCCTGGTGCAGGTTTGTTCGGCATGCTGCAGACCCCTGTGCGGGCAAGGTCGCGTTCACGCAGTGGGACCCCTGGTGGTGCAACAATGCCACCCCATGTGGCCCCTGCTCAGCCTGCCCATGCTGTTGGGTCACGGCGGGGCCGCCCATGCATCCGCAGTGGCCGTGGGACAGTGCTACATGACTGAGCTGTCTCCCAGTGCGGGCTCTGTCTGGTGCTGCCATGTGTGCAATGTGTCATGGTGGGCAGTGCACTGCGGGTGCTCTGCTCACCATGCCGACACATCGACTACCCGCACAATCTCCCAACTGCTGTCCACAGGTGCATGTGCATGATGATGCCTGCATTGCACTGTACACCAAGGTGCAAGGGTGCCCAGGTTCTGACACATGTACTTGGACAGTACGGGTGGTGGGGTGGTCGGTGGTGCTGTGTGTTAGCAATGTCGGTTCTGCAGTGCTGTGCATCTGCCCATGTACGCTCTGTGCCTGGTGTGTGTGTGTTTCCATATGAGTGCTCACCCCTCCCTGATGGTATGTTTGTATGCCTGGACCGTTCCACTCCCCTGACCGTCATGCACCCCTGGTGTGTTCCCCTGTGTGCCTGTGGTTTGCGCATGGATGGTGTTGGTTGAACATGTCCCCTTGACTTACCTGTGTTGTGCGTAGTGCTCCTCTGTGATGGTGTCCCAGTGCAGCTGGGCCTGCCGGATCAGTCGGGGGTCCCTCCATCCTAGGGGGGGCTGCTCATCACCATCATCACCGGCGCCACTGGTGTCCCCATCGCTGTCCCCCTGTTCGACCTGTATGGCTATCCCATTGGCCATGTTGTGCAGGATGCAACAGGCCAGGAATATCCCACAGGCCTTTTGGGGGCTGTACTGTAGGGCACCACTGGAGGTGTCTAGGCATCGGAAGCGTGCCTTGAGCATCCCAAACACCCGCTCTATGATGTTGCGTGTTGCGGCATGTGCCTCATTATAGCATAGCTGCGCTGGGGTCATGGGGGCTGTACGGTGTGAGCAGCCAGGGACAGAGTGGGTATCCGCAGTCACCTGTGTGGAGATAGTGGAGATCAGTGTCATGTTCAGGTCCATATTGGCCATCTCCCTGTGTGCCACTACCATGGCACCTGTGGCATTCCCACCCTTGCCCAGAGTTTGCATTCCATACATGTGTACTCACCCACTAGATGTCCTGTGGGGATGTCCCCACTCTCGAATCGATGGCACAGTGCAGACTGATACCATATGAAGGCATCATGTGCTCCGCCAGGGTGTGTGGCACAGACATTGATTATGCGCCCAGTGGCATCACACACCACCTGGCAGTTGACACTAGGGAATCCCTTTCTGTTCCGATATGCGTGGCCATCGGGGCCAGGTGGCGTGCGGATGGCCACATGGGTGCAGTCTATGGCCCCTAGCACGCCAGGCATACGTGCTACCCTGTGGAACTCCTGCATGTTTGCTGTACGCTCTGCCATGTGCTGGGGAAATGGATGTACTCCGAGCATGTGGCAGCAGTGCGCTGAGGAATTGGGTGAGGATGCATGTGGCCGACTGTGTGATGCCTGTGGTGTCCCCTGTCGGCCTCTGGAAGGTGCCCGTGCAGCAGGCACATGCAGGCTGTCACCTTGGTCTCCACCAACAGAGCGTGACTCATGAGGGTGCCTGCATCACATCACTGCACAGCTCACAGAGCCGTCTCAGTATTGCCCTGTTCAGGCGGTACCAGCCCATATCTCTACGCATCTGTGTACAGCTCAAAGCTGATGCAGGCACGGCAATGGCTTGTCGGGGCGCATCACCATGGGCCCTTCCACGCCACGCCCCTGCAGCATGCATTCTCACCCCTCATTATGGCTTCCATGTGAAACTGGCACTGTCCATCTCCCTGGCTTATGCCCTCCCGGCTGGTGTTGCTGTGTTACCCCACTGTCCTGACTGCTACTTCCACTGCACCGGCACCCCTGCTGGCCTCTACAGACTACGGACACACTTTCCTTGCCTGCCCTTTGCTGTCTGTCTGTCTCTGTCTCTCTCTCTCTCTCCCCACTTGGCAGCCTGGTAGCGTTCTTGCGCCGCTTCCTTGAGCCTTTTATTTTGTCTCATTTCCGCTAGTCGCGCAATTCTCCGGTAGTGCCACTATTGCTATCATGCGAAGTCTTTGAACATCGTGACATGCCTTTATGCATGATCCGCCTCTTCCGGGTTGCGCATGCCTTCATTTTCATTGCGCTGTTGCTCAGCATGTTTTCGGGGTGCAACTGCCTCCTTCTGAATATCGCAAATGGCGAGTTTTGACTTGGCGACAGGTAACCCTGTTACATATGGCGAACCCTTTTGAATATCTGGGCCATGGACACATTAGAGGTACACTGCATGTTGCACCGATCATTGAAATTGGGCATGATTTTCATGCTTGTAGTTTAAAATTGCTTGATAACATTGGTACCAATGATGTGCACTGACCAAAAGGGGTGCCAGCCTCGTGGTGCCACTCTGCTGCTCCACAGCTCACCCTCAATGACACTGTATTAGCACAGTAATGTATTACTGTAAGACTTGTTGGTAGATTAACTTTTAAATTCTAATTTACTAATAGTTTCGAGCAATACAGTTGCTGTTTCTGTGTTTTATTCTTCTGCCATAGCAGGTAGCTGTCAGTTTCTGCACAAGTGAATGGCTACAAATACAAGTAAAAGAAGTGTTTAAGTTTGAATATTCAGTTTTTTATTTTTCAATGCTGTGGAGCCAGGAAGGAAGGGGTACTACGTGACTGCATTTCTATGTTTAAATGTTGCTTGATATAGCCTAAACACCTGATAAATATAATAATGTTCTTGTGGGTAGGGTAAGATCTTTGAGTACAATACAAAATGCTGCCTATACTGTATTACCTATTACTTGTGTGACTGTCCAGGCATATTAATGCATGGGAAATTAATGTATGCTGGGACTTTATTGTTGGAGGAAGTCCACCTCTGTGTGGGAACTGCTGGTTTTGTGTTCTAAACTTGTTGCATACTGTATCCCATCATATGATATACAGTATCTCCTTGTTGAGGTGGAAAACTGGACTGCATAATAAAGGATCCTATTGGACAAATGATGAATGCGTGACATGTGTACTTTTTTACATAAGTCATGGATAAAGTTTTGTAACACTTAGTATAAACTAGTAAGGTTTATCCAGCCAATCTGGCTGTCTTCAGCATCTTACACTACATCTACAATACATGACAGCCAACTTACTGGATAACTCGTTATCTGGCAACTAAGGGAGAACCCGGCTGACAGCTGCACCATGTTTACATGAGGGCAGCGCTACTGGGAAAGATAAATGGCAGGGCATGTTCTGCATTTAGAAACCTGGTATCTGGACTTTTATCCACCCTTTGCTACCAGATAATTATGTTACTCGGTTCTTTCAGTTAGCAGCTGATGCATTTGTTTACGTGCACTGGTAGCTAACTCAGATACCAGGTAACACTTTCATTATTTGTGTCCCCTACAACATGTAAACACACTAATATTGAGATCCTGTTTAACTCCCAAGCTCCTAAATCTGCACAGTTCCTTATAAAGTGTTCATATGGCACACCAGAAGCTGCAAAAATAGAATAAAGGCATCCTTATCTGCATGGGGCTAAAGTGTGCTGTGCACGTCATCGAGGGCAGGCAAAACCAAACATTGAGGAGTCCCCACTCCTATCTTTCAAATAAAACCTAACCCGAACTATCTCTCCTATTCTCCAGGCAGTGTGTCACCTCGAGAACTGCTTTCTGGAAAACTTTTGGAGCAATTATGGGAGATGTCAGCCGCCATAACGAACGCAAATCCATAGAAATAACAATGCTGAGACATATCAAATACCCAGGAGGCAGTACGATAGCCTAATGTACACTTCCACAAACTCTATATCTCCACTACATTGCCCAGAAGGTGCAAAGTTCAAAGTTAAATTAAACATCCTATCATTTTTCAGGATGAATTCCTAAAATAAAAAGCTGGTAAGCAGTCATATTTTAGCAAGTAATAAAGAAAAAACATTCACTAACACCCCCCACCCCCCGTAATCCATAATTCAGAGACCATATAGATCTCCGCCCCTGCACCTTATTGTGATCTACAGCAGGGAAAACCAAAGCCAAATGCGCCCCTATATAAAATACATATATATTTGAAAAAAACTAAAACTGTACTTGTTTTGTGTGTTCCATTCTTCATACTGAAACAACCCCTAAACTTACAGTCGGAAACCTGACCCCACGATACATCTGCAACTTACGCCAGAAATCCAGGAACAGAAACCACAGTATTAGAATCTGGTCACAGCGCCCATATATTGATTCCTCCAGAAGCAGCAGCACACCCACCACAGTTTAGCCTGCTAAAATTAAGCCCATTCATCCTCCAAAGACACTTCAACATTGTCCCATTCTTTCTCTTCTTCTAAATTCACTACCATTTTGCCAGCTTCAGGAGGGTCCATATAAATAAAACATTTTTTTCCCTACTGTCAGTGTCACATGATGTCTGGCAGGGAAAAGCATGGTGTGTAACACCTGCATCTTTTTTAATTTCCGTTCCTTTGTGTTAAAACTGTTGCTCTTCTGTCAGGTAGCAGAAAATAAATGTGGGAACATCAATGTTTTTGTGCTCTCAAATTTTAGTTGTTTCACATCTCTAGCTGCCCTCAGAGGCTGGTCTCTCACTGTGACAGAGGTTGTTGCCTCAACAATGACCTCGGCCCTTCCTCCAGGACATTAGCCTGCCTTGAAGAGATTCCGGTGACTTTAATGTCCACTCTAGCAATGTCCACCTCCAGAGCACTTTTGCACCACTCAGTCAGAAAGCTTAGTTGGGACTCACCTTCTGCACCTTCTAGAAAGCCCAGCAGATGCACTTTCCAACCCTTACTGCGTTCTCCCCAATTGTTATGGACAGGCTTTCACCAAAGACTGTTCTTTACCCACCACAGAGGCTGCCGCCATTGTTTTCACGGCTATGGACGCCATCTCTTGTACAGCGCATGCCATGCCTTCTACTCTGTTCTCCACAGAAACTAACTGACAAGAATACAAGTCCAGCTTCTTACCCATGTTCTGGACTGCTTGAGGAAGAGCACTGACAGCATATTGCAAGGACTCTAAATGATGCAGGTTGGCCCTCAGTCATCATTTGAGTACCCAATGCAGTGTGTTGCTTAACCGACTTTGAGACTCCGACATGTGAGGCAAAACATTCTGCTGTATCTTTGTGCTGTTTGCTCCTCTTTACGATTTTTTGCAGTAGCAGTTTGGTTTATTGTTCAACTGTTATGTCACTACAATATCAATTAAAAAATACACATGTAAAACACATAAACGATAAGAATAGAGCACATGCATATTTTTGACCAGATAAAATATGTTACATTCCAGTTTGAAACTATTAAGTTTTCCATTGGTAAATTCTCTATAAACTAACAGTAATAATAGTAGTAATAGATTTTATTTATTTAAGGCCCTTCCCTGAAGGCTCAGGGTGCCCTTACAAAAAAACCCCCATCAAAGTCATAAAAGTCAGGTAATGCATGCGAACAACAATAAAAGTATACATCTAACAGATAATGTTCTCTATGTTCTTAAAACAAAATTGATGATTAAGTCTGTTTACTGTTAATCCCCAAAGGCTTGTTGGAGCAAGAATGATTTGTCTTCTTTTAAAGATATCAACTGAAGGGGCCTCCTTCAGGTACCCAGGTAGTGAGTTCCAGAGGATTGGTGCCACCAGTTTGAAAGACCAATCCTCGACACTAATTCACCCCTGGCCACCTTACGAGGCTCCTCACCTGCTGACCGAGGGGCGACCGGGTTGTAGGGTGCAGCAGCTCTGCTAGGTAACCTGGGCCCAGCCTGTATAGGGCCTTATAGGTCAAAAGAGCTATTTTAAAGGAGATGCACCAGCACACTGGCAGCCGGTGCAGTTTGCACAGCACCGGTGAAATGGGACAAGATCTCAAAAGACCCATCAATATTCGAGTCACCGCATTCTACAGCAGCTGCAGGCACTGCAGCACCCCCTCCTTGATTCCAAGGTTTACACATTACAGTAGTCAAGTAAATAGACAGAGACTATGTAGTTTGTCATTTCTCAGTAGTCATCAAATGAGCATACGTTAAAATATCTAATTCCAGTATTTCTAGCAAACAATTAATTAGGTTTGCTATCTAATACACTTTCCTTTTGTAAGTTTCAAATCATGCTCGGAGGTACGGCATTTGTCAGCCTTAGATTATACATCAAGTAACAAAGAGTCAGAGTTCCCATGATATTGGCCACAGGGACACGTTCATGAGGATTAAGCAAAAATGAGAAAGTCATTATTCACAGGGAATATTCAGATCCTCCTGCATCTGCCAGGCAATAAGAAAACTTTTCTAAAATCCTACTGAGGAAAATCTCAGCCATCATACTGGTGTATGCTATATGAGGGCTACACCAGACATATCATCTGAATATAGAATAGCTAGAGTTCCAAATATCTCCCAAACTCTGCCTGGTGGTAACAAATGGGGCTAGACCCTTGTACTGGGTATCCTATAGACTGGATAAGCTAAAACCAAACTAACACAGTTGCACAATATAATATAAGCATTCCTTTACAGCCAAAAATGGCCAACTGGTTCTATAACAGTTCCTGATTGCCAGTAAGTTATAAGGATGAATTGATATCATTACTTACCTGCCAGTCAAGTGCCGCAAGCATCTGGTCCTGTCCAAATTTTACACACTTAGTATCACAGACTTGTAGTCTTCACCAAACAGCAATTATATTAAGTATTGAGCTGGCCCAGTGTCGCTGACGGTTGAGGTGCTGGATGCCACACCTCATACCACACCGGTGACCCAGGTTCAGGAATGGAGTTGGGTCGTTCAGGGGTCAGCAGGGGTCAGGACGGATTGAGCATCCATAGACAGCTCTCCTTCCTCAGGGAGGGGGGACAGTGCAATGCACTGTAGACTGACAGCCATCAGTGGCTGGGTGTTGGCACAGGTGCGTCACCTAGAAGAGGGAGGGAGGGCCCACGTCCAGGGTATATGGCTGCTTCCATGGAAGCAGGGGCCAGCCACCCTACCCATTGCATGGTTCATGGGCCCAGGGGAGAAAAGTGGAAAAAGCCAGGAGCCGATGGGGTCCATGATGGCCTGATGTGTTCCTCTGCTCGATGCTGCCTCCAATGTCTGGATTTGTGCTCCGAGGGGGGGGTAAGCCAGCACTCCTCTACTTGACACAGCCGCGGGGGGCAATCCATGGGGGAAATAGGGGGTCCGGCTGGGCAGGTGACGCTTGAGCTGGAGAACGAGTCCCTCCAAGGGAGGGCCGGAGCTACTCATTGGCTCCCAGGAGTGACAAATTACTAATTAAAAAAAAATATGTATACTAAGTATTCCCTGCCCGGAACCCTGTAGGGCAGCCCCGAGATCCCTCCTACTGTAATTAACTTAATCAAATGAGCTTTCCCCACTTAGTAATCATTCCTTAAGGCCCTCAGTTTGCTCTGACCCCTATTTTATCTGCTCACAAGCGCTTAAGTCATTCCTAAAAGGCTGTGTGCCATACAAAAATATTGCATTATTTGGAAACTAGGGAAGTAGATTTTAGTTAAACAACTGGGTACCCACAAAATATATTAGTTGCAGTTTATCTGTGCTTAATAACAATCCAGAAGGTTATGCATCCAATTTTTAGCCATATTT
This sequence comes from Neoceratodus forsteri, assembly GCA_016271365.2. Lineage (NCBI taxonomy): Eukaryota > Metazoa > Chordata > Ceratodontiformes > Ceratodontidae > Neoceratodus > Neoceratodus forsteri. The sequence goes on along the minus strand of JADMNL010000023.1, from coordinate 453,931,682 downwards.
ATTTCATACCAACGGAAAAGGAGTGTATAAAGTATGTCGTCAGTTTAAGACTGTAACACTGTTGCTGTGACCCAAACATCCAAAAGAAACACGACAGTATACAGTGTATTCAAGTGTTCAGGAAAATACCTGTGTCCAAATAAATATTAGCATTCACGTTGTGTAAACAGAAGAAATGCCACTATCCAAATGACCACTCCAAACAGTTTTTTTTATCCCAAAGATAATTCTAGAGATTAAACTTTCCTTTCAGGAAAAATAGCCCTTTGCATAACTCTATACACTGTTAAATCACTGTTCTTACCTACTAGCCACTTCTCACAGTTCATGCAGTTGCACCATCTGGAGCTGTGCAGAGAATATCCTTATATTCCAGTAGTATTTAAAAGGTTTTCCAAAAAGGCTTGGGATAGAACAATAAGATCCAGTAGTTGGAAGGCTTGGCCAGTAGTTCAGTGGACAAGCAGCCAGCCACTCCTACTTTCCCAAGCTATATAAGCAGTTCCTCTCAGCCTCCTTCTGAAGCTCTTCTTTCTTTGCTGGCCGGAGGCTCTATCTGTCCTCTGCAGCTGGCTGGGGCCTGCGCCTCCCTCCCTTGCTGCTTCTGTTTGTCTCTGCTGGACTTCTGCATTTGTTTTCCTGCTTCTGGTTTGTATTTTGCCTCTGGCTGTGTGCTTCTTTCTCTAATTTCTCCTTGTTTTCTGTGTTTTGTGTGTCTGTTTTGGGCCCTGTTCCTTGTTCTCCATATTTGTGTGTTTTGGTTTTGTCTTTTGGGGCTTTGTTTCTAAGCTCCTAGCATATTGTTACTCCAGAGCTCATATTACTTGCTCTCAGTTACTCACAACTCTCAAATTAGTTGCAATGCAACTGCAACAATTATCTGTGTGTTTCAGCTCAACCATAGTTGTTCTCCATGCTGCACTTAATTGTTTTCACCTGATTCAGGCTCACACTGAACCATAGCTATGCAGCTCATTCATGCTCTCTCAACTCATTCTACTTACCTCATTGCTGCAGTTTCATTGCACTGCCAGGTGATAGCTGCTTCAGAGCATGGTGTCTTCTTTCTATGTTTATTGAAGTTTACAACTTAGTGTACTCAATACAGATGCTGCTTCTATGTTTGTACACTCTGTTACACTCTGAGGTCAGCTAAGCTACTGCTGATGCTGTCAACTAGTTTCAATACCTGCATGTGGGTCTCGGCCCTTCCATCACTTTCTTGTTTTTCCTACGGCGGGGACTTGGAGGTGTTTGGGGTGTCATGGCCCTGTGTGGCTAATTACTTATGTTCTAAATCCTGTCTCCACCACCAACAAATCCTCAGAGTATGTGTCACCTTTATAGGCTTTTTTTGAATGCCTGTCTGGCTTGCCCCACTATTCACAGTGCTGCTTCAATGCTACTATGTTTTGCAGACCTACATGCAGGTCCGACTATTGCTACACTGTTACTTACCTACGTGCAGGTCCACTCTTGCTTACGCAGTCTTTGCTTCATGCCTACCACCATCCCCTCAGCTTCAGCCTCTGGGGTGTCTGCTATGCTCACTACTGCATCTGCCCTTTGCAAGGACTCAGCACATAATGCTCATTCAGTTCCTTATCAGTTCTGGAGCATGCCAGCCATATCATTCTGGTGTAGGGTTTCCCTGCAGCCAACGGTCTCGCTCTGCATTTTAAATCCGCATCTTGAGCGTGCCTGACATGGGGTCCTTCTCACCTGGCCCATAGCTGGGAATGTCCTTGCTCTGGGCTTGGCTTTAGCTGTTCGCTGACGTGACAGCAACTCCTGGTGTAGAATTTAAGACTAGCTGTGAAGGGTGGTTACTCCGATCTCCTTTGGCTCTAGTGGTTCCACTACAATGATTATCCATTGACTTTAATGGTTTCCCTAGCAAGGCACCTTCACCGCATACTCCCTATGATTGCCTCTGGTTCACCTGGTTTGTGTTTAGGGCGAGTAGGCCAGGTGAGTGCCTCAGCAGTCATTGCTCTCCTCCTCCTGCCTTGGATGCCCCCGATGTTGCAGAGCACTCTCGCAACCTTCCACAGCATTCCCACTAGAGGGATTGAGTGAGACCTTTCCACTAAATTGAAATATTTTCCACCTCCCTTTAATTGGGTTTCCAAATCACAGCTGCAGAGCTGTCACTAAATAAAATATCCCAGCCTGGAGGGAAGGCGACCTAGGCCTTGGATCCCCAGAGATTTCCTCCTCAAATGGGATTTTTTCTCTCCTCCGTGCCTCAGGTCATAAAAGATAGTTAGCTGTAGTTAGTGTTTCCTAGTTCTATTAAGTAGGTTCCGCTGTTGGATGGAGATGGATGGTGTCACTACTTGTCATTCCCTCTCTCCTTAGGAGGTCCCCTCATTCTCTAGCACTACCCACCGAACTCATGCTATTGCTAATCTATGCATTTCATTATGTTATCAAGGCATCTACTACTACGTCACAACTACTGCTTGCTTATATGCTTTGTACTATGTCATTCTTTTTGGGGATCCTTTCTAAGGTACCTTTAGCCACGGGAATTGTCCCATGGCACCTCTAGGGGTGGAACACTCTTTGAGGGTTCCTTGCCTTTGGTACCCCTACAGGGTGGTAATTCCTCTGAAGTAGACAGTGCGAATGGCCAAAACCAAACTAACACAGTTGCACAAGCATAACACTATACTAGCTGCATAGGCCATTGAATTATTGGTAAAAGGGAGGTCAGGCTCCAAAATGTCATTGTCAGTAGAACACCAAAGGTCATCAAAAGCCTTCTTGTCCCAGCAGTCTTATGGCCTGTATATGTTTGGAGGGTTTTAAATTACAGTCTAGGAAAAGGCCCAGCCAGACGATTGTATAATATAATATAATATCATATCATATCATACGGCCCCTTGTACTTCACAGCCAGGTACTGACAGTAAAAAAAAACAGTACCTTTTGGATAAGGCAATACCTCCAGGTTGTGCTCCAGCTGTGGTCTTCATGTCACTGAAACAGAGTATTTTTATGTTTGCTTGCACGCATGTGCAAGAAACATAGTGCCATCATCCGAGTTTTCGGAGGTGTGTCACCCCCTCTTCTAGTTCAGTCAGTGTGTTGGCAGGCATGGCCCCAGTCTGCCATCGATGCTGGAGCTGCTCCATGACAGCTCCAAAATGAAGTGGCGACAGTTGAAAGGGGAGCTACGCTGATGAGCAGCGATAAGATATCGCCTGCTCATGCTAAACTCCCCACACACAGCACAAACGCATACTGCGTGCTGCCCCCACGCTTACCGTGATAGCCGGCGGGTGCCCAATCCCCGCCGGCTATGCCGCGCCCCCCAAGCCTTCCACATGCCACGCTGGGTGCCCACCCCAGCGTCGCAATCCATAGTACAGCCGACGGGGTGCCCAATCCCGTCGGCTCCACTGTCCTCACCACCCCGGGCTGGGTGCCACACTGGGAGCCTACCCAGCGTGGCAAAAGTTGTTATGGCCAACGGGTGCCCAATCCTCGCTGGCTCCACACTTTCAACCATCCTTGTGCCATGCTGGGAGCCCAACCCAGCATGGCAAACATCCCATGTCGCCAATTTAAAAAAAAGAACTTATAAATTAAAAACGGTCCCATGATCTCTCCGCCCCCACACACCCGCACCCACCTAACTGCGCACCCTGCCTTCCACACCCCTCACCCCATACTTACCTCCGAGTCCGCACGATGATCTTCGTGGACCGGGAACACGCTCAGCACTCTTTCAAAGCCAACCGCGAACTGAGGAAATGCCGGTAAGCTGTATAATGGGATAGATAGGGTTTTTTCAACTTTGTTGCATATCTCAGGCATTTTTGGAATTTTGCACCAAATTTTCAACATGGGGTTTTTGGGACCCCTTCTCATGAGTGCTGTCACTGTCATGGCGTTAGTTCGAGCCCAAAGGGTGATTTCGCAGTCACGCGAAAAATCACCTTTTGGGACTGATTAACAAAACGATACTGCCAGTGTTCATAAGGTGGGCTCTCAAAGCCTATTTTGAAAATTTGGTGGAAAAATTCCAAAAAATGACTGTTTTACAAGTGTGCGTTGCACAGTTCCTACGCACGCTCGTAAGTTCACGAATTTTCAATATTTTCACTCCATATTTTCAACATTTTCATTTTACCACACCTTCTTATGAGTAGTACAGCTGTCATTTTTCACATCTCACCCAAAACATGTTTCCGCCCATGTAGCGCACAATGGCGCAGTCGGTGTGCGAAATCAATGTACGGGACAAATTAAGAAAATCACAGTGACACCATTCATGAGCAGAGGCCTTAAAATGGCTTGCTGAAAATTTGGTGAAAACATTCCTAAAAATGACTGTTTTATGAGCGTGCGTTGCGCAGTTCCTACGCACGCTCGTAAGTTCGCAAATTTTCAATATTTTCACTCCAGATTTTCAACATTTCCATTTTACCACATCTTCTTATGAGTAGTATAGCTGTCATTTTTCACATCTCACCCAAAACGTGTTTCCATCCATGTAGCGCACAATGGCGCAGTCGGTGTGCGAAATCAATGTACGGGACAAACTAAGAAAATCACAGTGACACTGTTCATGAGCAGAGGTCTTAAAATGACTATGTTGAAAATTTGGTGAAAAAATTCCAAAAAATGACTGTTTTACGAGCGTGCGTTGTACAGTTCCTACGCACACACGTAAGTTCGCGAATTTTCAATATTTTCACTCCAGATTTTCCTCATTGCCATTTTACCACATCTTCTTATGAACAGTACAGCTGCCATTTTTCATATGCTGCCCAAAATGTGTTTTCGCACATGTAGCGCACAATGGTGCTGTCGGTGTGCGAAAGCAATGTTTGGGACAGATTAAGAAAATCACAGTGACACTGTTCATGAGCAGAGGTCTTAAAATGGCTATGTTGAAAATTTGGTGACAAAAGTCAATAAAATGACTGTGTTACGAGTGAGCATTGCGCAGTTTCCACGCACCTCGTAAGTTCATGACTTTGTAATATTTTAAGTCCAGATTTTCACCAGTGGCATTTTCCACACTTCCTTATTTACAGTACAGCTGTCATTTTTTCACAACATGGCAGTGTGTTTTCCACACTTTCAGCGCAGAGATGTGTGGTCGCTGTGGGAAATCATTGTTCGGTACAGATAAAGAAAATCACAATGACACTGTTCATGATTGAGGCACCAAATGCCTGAGTTGACAATCTGCTGTAAAAAATCCCCAACCTAATTATATTACGGTGTCGTTGCACAGTTTCTATGTACGCCGTGGCTTCACCATTTTTTAATATTTTACTGCAGATTTGCAACATTGCCATTTTTTACACCTCCCATGAACAGTGCAGCTGTCATTTTTACATCCTGTTCGAATGTTTTTGCACCTGTGGTGCTAAATGCCGTAGTAGCTGTGCATAAGCAGCTTCGCTAACAAACTGATATTCCCTGTTCATGAGGTGGGGTACAAAAAACCATGTTGAAAAATTTGGATGAAATACCAACGAATTCCTGAGGTATTAGGGTTTCCAACCATAACGCCCAACCCTGTATGAGAATGACAGGCATCAGGTGTGTGACTTGGGATTCTTGCCTGTAATGCTCATACCATTCCACACCCTGCAGCCAGTGGAGGCATCGAGGTAAGCCTTGGACTCTTCGCCCCAAAGTTCACCCATTCTCCTATATCGCACCCATCTCACCGTATTTCCTAATGGAATGGGGTGCGCGCAAAGACCAAAGACACCAAGGAACACCGTGACACTTGTCAGTGTCTGCAGGGTGGGGTGTGGTGGAAACGTGGCCATTATGCCTGATTTACCCAAAGGCACACCCCAATGCCTGTCACTCTCTGCCGGGTGGTGGTGGGGTTGACTTCAGTTCAATACTTCACTGCCATTCCTATTACGCAGCTCTGTAACTTCTACACTACCACTGCCAATGCCAGCAAACAAACATACGGCATTGACAAATGCTTGTTAATATAGTCCTTGTTTTTCAAAGTCAGGCTCTTGTCGTCTTATTTCTTTTATCGCTTCTGTTGAGGCACTTCCAGGTAAACAATAGTCAAACCTAGAAAGTAAGGAAAAGAATCGCTTAACTGAGTGCAATATTTTCAGTGATTCAACAAAAGATATAGCGACCCTCAACCCCAGGCAACTATGGCATACCTTTAATATAGGTGACTCTGGCATATCAGCACTTGTAGTGCACATGTAGTATGGCAATAGCCTCTGCCATATCCGTCTTCTGTATAAAAACTTCTAAACATTGCTGTGAGGGCTTCAGAGAGTATTCAGATAAAATGCATATGTTACTACCAGAAGAGTGTCCCAGGTAACATTTTCCCAGTATCATCCATGTGCCACTTTTATTTCAAACATACTTGCCAGCTATAAGGATGAGCTTTCCAAATAAATGTGTCTATAGACATAGACAAGTGGGAAAAGCATAAGGTGAGTGAAATTAATTTGCTCTTTATCAGTGTGTACCTTCTGAGCCTTGGCCTGCCAGACTACCTTACTTGCCTCACTAGCCATCTTTAGGTAATTCTCCCTATCCACCTCTCTCTTGGTCTTTCTGAATTTTCTACAGGCTAACCTCTTGTCCCTTATTGCCTGGGCAACCTTAGTATTGAACCAGCTGCGTGCTTTGGCCCTTGAGTTCTTGTCCTTGAACCCAACACACTCTTCTGCGGCAACCACCACTCTTAATGATGGACCACCTTTGGTCCACCCCTATATCTGCTCTATGCCCACCAGGTGCCTTCTTAGCACTTCCCCCATCTTCATGAAGTCTGCCCTCCTATAATCCAGAATTCTGGTCTTAGTGGGGATGTTTTCCCTACCCATATCCAACCAGAACCACACTGTGTGATGGTCACTTATACCCAGGGAATCCTTGGCTGGTATTTCTTGTACATGCTTCCCATTCATGAGCACTACATCAAGGACTGCCCCCTCTCTTGTGGGTTCAGTGATACCCTGAGTTAGGAACCCACTTTGCAATGCTTCTAGGATCCCCTGACTCCTGGCACATGTTGTAGACGGTACAGAGCCAGAAGATACAGAATCCAAAATGGCTGCACTTTCCAGGCCACCAGCACTTTTCTCCACATGGAGTCCAAGTAACAAGCATATATCAAGCCACTCATCTGCACTTTGATGCTTTGCTCTATAAAAATTCACCAAAAAAGCCATTCTACTAATAACTGGGCACATGTAATGGCTTAAAAGCTATAAAAGATGTAGAATCCTTGAAAGCCTGATGAAAAAACCTCATACAGCTCAGAGCTGTGGCATGGAGCAGAGCAGCAGTATGGCAATCTTGCTGCTCTGTCCTCGACATGCCACCTGGAGAAGGCAGACCAAACAGCTGCAAAGTCTCAGACAATTTCCTACACACTCCTGCACACTTTGTCTGAAAATAATTAGAAAATATGTATTGAAACTGTACAAATTGAATCTAAAACATGCAGAAACTTGGGAACTCAAAAGTTTTTTTGTCCTCCAACCTGGACTTCAAGCCACATCCTACCTCCACACACCCATTTTAAAGAAAAGCTCAGCTTAAACTCCCCTGCGACATGTAACTGTGTTGAGGATGATGAACCTTGGCAAAGGCTGTCATAGTGTAGTAGCCTTGAAGTAGAAGCAGTGCAGCCCATGTACTTACGGCACTGGCCAGTCTGTGCGTGCTTTGTGAAGTGATAAAATTTGTACTGTACAGTATGTGTCTTGGGCTGAATTATGCACCCCTGGGTGATATGTGAAGACGAAGCTCCAGCAGCGTGCTGACTGTGCTTATGTCTCAAGTTTAATTGAAACCTGATTGGGATATGTGAAGTCTATAAATCTTCCCAGCAGTCATGTCTGTTCTGTTTTTAATTTGCTCCTGACAAAATAAAGACTCTTCAGCATGGAAAATCAAGCTATTCATGTATGTGACTTAATTATTTATTAGGTGTGGATTAGGGGGTCTAGCTTCCCTGGTGATCTTAAGTGACAGGGACTGAAAAGCAAGCACAGGATAGGGGTATTTTAGTATTTTTCTCCACAGGGATGCCATGAAGTAGGTACTGGTGCCCATTTGTTAGATGGGATGTCAGTGTCAGAGGATCCAGCTGAGGAAGGGGGCATCAGAACTGAAGAGTCCAGCTCCCAGAGGGGACACCAAGACCCCGGAGGGTTCAGCTGCTTGAAGAATGCAAATAGATCCAGCTGTCAAAGAATATGCCAGAGCAGGAGGGGCAGCTGTCAGAGGGGCTGCCAGACCCAAACGGTCCTGCTACTGATAATTCATAATACTGAAGATAGTCTAGCTTTGTTCTACGGTCTCTATAATAACTACAGTGGCAACCTGAACTCCTCCATTTGCTGATGCTACAGTACTGTTATGCTGTGTGACTGTATTTATGTTTTACTTTTTGTTCATTCCATGCCCTTTCCCCAGAGGTCACACCTGGAAATGAGCCTCGGCTCTGTGTGCTTTTCCTGGTCAGCATTTCTAAATACATTGTTGTACGTTTTCTTTCTGATGTCACTGTATCATTCCCCCATGTAAAGTGTTTTAGGATACTTTTGTATGAAACTCACTACAAAATTGTATTGATATTTTTCAAAAGTCTTGGTCTTGTGCATGTTTGGAGTGTAAAAAATATGTTTAGTGTACAGCAATGTGGAGACAATGCAAATATCAGAGATGCAAATACAGATGTTAAAATCAGCACAGTGCACAGCTCTACAAGAAGCAGACCCTGTAAAGACAAAGAGAAATGCAAAGCATTAGTCCAATAAGAGAGGGCCCATTTAGTGTGGTGTGCGTCATCCAGGTATCATCCATCTTTTCCTGTTCTGGACTGCCTGCGAGCCATCAGAATTCTACAGTAACTCACAGGTCTAATGTGGCAACATGCTTCCATTTTCCTTTCTGCTGGCACTCCAGTCAATCTGTGTCTGTATAATCTACCTATGGAAGAGGAGGAAGGAAACCCAACCACAGCCCCACCACAGGAGTTCCTGTGGGAGCAGCACTGTAGAAACAATGGTGGTGCTGAAGTGGATAGTATCTGTGAGTTGATGGCAGTCACTTTAGAAGGTGTGGGATCAAAAGATTGTGGAAAGGCTGAAGGTGAGGCTGGCCCAGGGATTTCGGAAAACCCAAATGACCCCAGAACTGGAATATACCCAGAGCCAGAATCCAGATTTAGAACTGGAATAATTCCAGAACTGGAATGCTGGATCCACCTGGAATGCAGATAGCAGAATAATTATGGAATCATTCTGGTTCTAAAATGCACTTGGCACTGTGGTCCAGATGTGAAATGCATTCAGAACCACTAGAATACAGCAACTAGTTCTGGGTGGTTTTATGTGCAGTCCAGTTCCAGAATCCTAGGTTCTAAATGCATTCTGCATCTGGAATGGTTTGCGAATGATCCCGTTTCTGCATTCCAGTTCTAGCACTAGTCTGGTTCTGGACCCCCAGTTCTGCATTCCCCTTCTGGAACCATTCCAAACTTCACCCAGTCCCTCTTGCCCATTGGGTATGGATGAAAAAACAAAGTAAAAAAACAAGATAACTTAAAAAAAATTCTTGATAAAAGGCAAATCTGCTTGCCTTGGTAAATATGCAGATTTATAATGCATGCCAATGGCATGGTAATGAAAGCTCTGGAGCCCAATACTGGAAAAGTGGCAAAGCGGAGCGCAAAGGTCTGTGCTATGCTTGTCCATTGCCCATGACCCTGAGGATGTTATATTCAGTAGGATAGTGCACTGGCACTATCTGACTGAATACAGGGGCATTTCAACACAGTGCTAAGTCGAGTAGCACTGCCCCAACATGGCTCTGGGAAGTGCAGGGAACAACACCCCCAGACCCAATAGTGCCAGGAGCTCCCGGCACAATATTCAGCCAGCATCATGCAGATAAGCCCATTGGGCATGCAAGGCACTAAGGGGCCATGTGCATGCTCATTATAGGCTCATTTGCATTGGAAGCAGTGGCAAGGTTGCACCCCTCCTGTGCCCACTCACTCTGATCGCCTGTCCCTGTAACAGTGTAAGGAGTCCCTGGTGTCCAGTGGTCCATCTGTTCTACGATTGCTGGCCCCAGTAACTGTAAACTATTCCCTGGTGGCCAGTGGTCCCTCTGCCCTCTAATCACTGGCCCCAGTAAATGTATGTCCCCCCTGCCCTCCAGTCTCTGGCCCCGGAAAATGTAAACTATTCCCTGGTATCCAGTGGTCCCCCTGTCCTCAAATAACTGGCCCTGATAAATTTAAACTATTCCCTGATGTCCAGTGGTCCCCCCACCCTCCAATCTCTGGCTCCGTATTATACTAAATAGTCGCTGGTGTCTAATGGCATCCCCCAACCTCCAAGCACTGGTCCCACAACGTGTCATATTCCCTGGAGTCTAGTGGCACCCCCCCACCCACTGATCCCTATCCCAGTAGGAGCAGAACAGGTCCCCAGCATCTAGCAGCCCCCCGCACCACTAGCACTGAGCAAAGCACCCTGTCACCCCCTTACTGCTGTTGTCTGTGCTGTAGATCCAATATGACAACTGGCAAAGCCCTTCTCTCACCACCTTGGCCGGCCACCATATGGACTGGCAGGATGAGCGCATCCTCTGTGCTGTAATGGGAGCATGTGTACTGTCACATCCTTTTATTCTGGTGGTCTCCACAACATACTGCAAACTATTAACCCAGCAGAGAGGGACTTTACCTACTTTTCCCCAGTTCATGAGCCCTATAGTCAATTGGACATGATTTCTGTCTCTTGAAATCTGATCTCTCATACCTTGAACACCTCCCCAGGTAATATCCTCATTTTAGGTCATGCCCAGGTGGTTCTGTCCATAGCCTACGGCAGACGATATTCCCCTAGGAATAAATGGTAATTTAATTCTAGCCTCCTTCAATGAAATAACTTCAAAGCATTGGTGACTCAGGAATTAACTGAATACTACTTTAACCAAAATCCCTAACACCACTGCTGAAACCCACTGGGAGGCAATGAAGGACACCCTTTGAGGAAAACGTATTGCCTATACTTCAAAACTTTGCAAAGTGTGAGACCACCTTACTAGAATATGGGAAGGGAAGTTAAAACAGCTAGAACATGATTTATTCCTCCACTTAGAGATGTGGTACCCTCCACCCCCAAATAACAGAAAACACAGGAGCCTTAGAGGACACCCGCCAGCACCACACTGACTATGTGCTCTTCAGGCTCAACCAATCTTACTGGGAGTCTGGCAAGCAACCTGGAAAACTCCTGGCTCAACATGTCTGGATCACAGAGCCTGAGGGATATATCCCAGTCATCCAGAGATCAGATGGCACTTCTGTGTCCTCTCCTGCGCCCATAAATGATGGGTTCTGGAGCTTTTATCAAGCCCTCTATTCATCTGAAACAGACCCCTCCCCAGCAGCATTGGAACACTTTTACAGAGACCCCATCCTACCCCAGACATGATGGAAGTATCCCAGCTGCTGATCTCACCTGTGACTACTCAAGAGGTCAGTTAAGCTATTATGTCCATGTCCCAGGGAAAATCCCCATAACTGGGAAAGGCACATTGAGCCAAGGCTCATTTTCAGGTGTGATCTGGGGAGGGGGAAGTGGAGTAAGTACAGTAAAGTAACATTACAAATCATTTTATGGTGCAAGTAAGCAATAAGACACAATGGGGTGTGCATTAGACAGTTCTAATGCACGGCTGGGGGACGTAGTGAGGCACGAGGCCACAAGGTCAAGCAGGGGAGAGACAGGTGTGGGGGGGGGGAGCAGGAGTAAGCCTTACTGATATTTACTATGCCTTAGAAGGGATCTTGGCACCTAGACTCATGAGTCTTCAACAAATCCTGGATAAAAGGGGTGTTACCTCCTCCCTTCGTGCAGACCCTCATCAGGTTGATACCAAAAAAGGGCAAAGATAGCATCCTTTGTCCACAGTTCCATCCCATCTCACTAATAAACATAGATGCCAAGATCTTCATGAAGGTTTTGCCCCACTGTCTGGAACCCATCATAGCTCCATAATACACCCAAACCAGGTGAAGTTTATCCCTGGTCATCTGGGCTCTGATAACATCAGACGTATTACTGACCTTCTCTGGCTGGTTAGAGAATCTCCTGAGCCCACTGCTACCTTGTCACTGGAAGCAGAAAAGGCCTTTAACAGGGTGGAGTGGGCATACCTCCTTGACGCTATGTCACACTTTGGCCTCCCTTCTCTATTTGTAGATCTGGTGAAACTCCTATATGTGAACCCAGCTGCTACTGCGTGCACTGATTCCATGCTCTCCAAACCCTTTTCTTTGCATAAGGGGATAAGACAGGGTTGCCCTTTGTCCCCTGTCCTTTTCCTCCTTGCAGTAGAGACCATGGCACTTAAACTCTGGTATTCTCCCACCTTTCCTGGTATTCCAGTTGCCGATGTCCTGCACAAGGTTTCGCTCTTTGAGGATGACATCACTCTATTCCTCACTGACATTCCCAACTCTCTGTCCACCCTAGCAAAAATCATCCAGGAATATGCACAGGTCTCTGAGTACAAGCTGAATGGGGCCAAATCTCAAGTCCTACCCCTTGACTCTCTTCGCACTCAACCTCTCTTTGCAGTGGTATACCCAACCGACAGTGACTTTTCAACACTGAGGTCCCCTACAGTGACTACAGCACCATGCCGCTGTAAGGAACCTGCTGGAACCTGGCACTGTCTGTCAGGGGTCCTGCACCCCCCCCAAATCAGCTCCAACTCGGAGTTGATAATCCTAAGTGGAAGGGTGCAGCCCCCAGTGTTGGGGGTTGGGGGGTGAATCCCCACAAAGAAAACACATAGTGGCACTGGAAACCAGCAGCCGACTGCAAAATGCGGTCGACCTGTCGGTTTCACTGTCAGGGCATTCAACAAAAATTTTGTCGAACACCTGTCATGGATCCCTTTGCAGTCTATCCATATCAGTGGTCCTCAGAAGGTGTAGTCTTCCTGGGCATCCAGATTAAACTCACCCTCTTGGCTACAGTATCAGCAAATACCAGCATCATGCTAAACAAACTAATCACTGATATAACTGCCTGGAAATCTACTCTGCTCTCCACATGGGGTAGAGTGAATGCGCTTAAATTGATAGCCTGCCCAAAATTCAGAACAGTCCAGGCAACCTCCCAATTCAATGTGTGGCACATAGCTTAGTGGTTGTGTATATTTATGAACTGAATGGTATATTCTTGGTGTTTATGACTGAGGATTTGGGGCTTCTCTGCATCTGCCCCTCTGTAGGATGTTGGGTAGGTGTAGACTTAAGGCCCAAAAAGAAATAGTGAAGTGATTAACTCCCCCAACTCCGGAAAGTGTGATCAGTAGCATGCAGGAGAGGAGAAAACCCCTTGGGAGAACCTCCGAGGACCCATGGCTACTGACCTGCCCATCCTCTGGGCATACTAAGAGGAGAATAAACCTAAATGTGGATTAGCATTAGGTTTGATTATGTCCAGAGATCGGTCTGATTTTTGTTGGTCGAAGTATCCTGTTCGAGGTCGAGGGAGCAGGAAGTCGATGTTGCAGATGACAGTTCAAGCAGATGGAAATGTCCAAATAGGAATGCTATCTGGATGCTGTGACAATGGTTACTCTGATTCTGAGTTAGATGATTGATGTACATCCATAGCATGGCCACTAAGTAATAGATAGTGCTCCATAATGAGTCTGTTTGTTGGGATGGCAGGATCCTTTCCGGATTCGCCATGGCTGCATTGTGACACAGTCCAAGACAAAAAGGCAATAGCCTTTGTAGGAATCGCGGGACCCCACGTGGTCACCATTGCAGTAGTACGGAATAATGCAATATATGAAGGACTAGAGTAGCAAGCAGCTGATTGAAATGACATGCAAGTACCAGATAAGGCCCGTAGTGGGGCATGAATAAATGGGATGGCAGAACCCCACATGGTCCGCCATCACCTGGAGATGTTAGGATTGAAACTGGAACAGAAGATGGAGGATTGTACCAGCAGAAATTAATGAATTAATGATGATAGCAGGCTCAGAGGTAGGATAACTGGGGAGTGTTATTTCCATGGAGGTCCTGATGTATGAAATATCATGTTTGAGGGACTAAAAGTCTAGGTAGTCAATACTGGGAAGGAGAGACCCTGATGAGGGTCTGCTGCAGTGCAAGAAAAAGTCTGGTTGAGTAGAAAGGATAACCCCCTGTTTGAGGGGCAATAGGAACTGGCAGGATGGTGAGACCCCCACGTGGGTTCGCCATTGCCATAGAACGATGAATCTGAGGTGAAGGGGCAAATGTCCGTCAAACTGTAAGATGATGGATGCAGTTGAGTAAGGAGGGCCCCACGAGGGTGTGTTGAGATGGGATGATGGGATGCACCCTCATGTCCTGAGCTCTTTGTTAACACATAGTCCGAGATAAGTCCATAATTGCTGTCTTATTGCATAGTTCAAAGGGAAGCGATGGCCACAAAAGTAGGGCTGGAAGACAAGGAATACGAGGAAGACTTTCAAAGGGAATGCAAGAAAGGGATGGCGGGACCCCACGTGGTCCACCATCACCATGGTATATAGCAATCCAGGTGATAAAGAGGGTATCCTCATGAGCGAGAGTTTATTGTACTCCATGGTAAAGAAGTGATACTTGTGCGTATGAACTCCTGAAGTGATTAGGAAATACTTTTGAGCTATGATAGGCCCTTTCTGAAGGTGTGTATGTATGTATGTATGGGTTGGCAGGACCCCTCATAGACTGCCATCACTGTTCCAATAGAATAGTGAGTGACAGGGATGGTGGGACCCCACGTGGTCCGCATCACCTTATCTGACTAATGCAATGAGGTCCATCAAGTAGTGCATGGTTGAGATGGCAGACCCCATGTGATCCACCATCACCATACCACATGACTGGGAAGGCAAAACCCCACATGGTTCACCTTCGGCAAGTAAGCACTAGAGCTTGATAGGGATGGCGGGACCCCACATGGTCTGCCATCACCAAAATAGGCTGAATAAAGAATGGATACAGGAGTCCGCTGTCTGTAGATCTGTGAAGCATGTTCTCAAGTAAGGAGGATGACCTGATGTCAATCACCCTATAGTACAGGGACTTAAAGGAGCAAAATAGTTGAGTCTTGGAGAAGATGGTGAGTGGGAAGGCGGGACCCTCCATGGTCCATATTCGCAAAAGTTGAACAGGAAATGAAAGGCAGGACCCCTTGCCCCATGGAGTAGTGTGGGATAGGGATAGCAGGACCCCACGTGGTCCACTATCACTGTATCGATCAAGAAGAGCAGGAATGGGAAGGTGAGACCCCATGTGGTTTGCCTTTGCCATGGAAAGTGACAGTGCCATATAGGTATGACGGGTCCACCATCGCCATATCTGAGTAATGCGATAAATTCCATCAAGTAGTGCAGTGGTAGGGATGGCGGGACCCCACGTGGTTCACCATCGCCAATACCACATGACTAGGAAGGCGAGACCCCACATGGTTTGCCTTCGCCAAGTAAGCACTAGAGCATGTTAGGGACGGTGGGACCCCACGTGGTCCACTGTCGCCGTACCTGAGTGACAAAACACTGAGTCACTAGTCCATCAATGTCCACTCTGGGATAAGACTAATCAACATCCATTTATTGAAAGAAGAGCAGCTCTTGAGCCTATCATTTTGAACAAAGTAGGTGTGAGTTGGGTGAATGATCTACTTCCAATCCCTCAGGAAGAAGAGGATGCAGGTGGGTAAACAGTCCAGGGGAGCGTGCGAAAGCCAGGGCACAGGCTGACTGCAGGCAAGCAAGCTTGCAATGAAAGGAAAAGTGCAGGTACTGCTGAGTGGATGGCTAGTGGAGATGTGTAAAAGTTACAGGGTTGCAGTCTATATCCCGTAGTTGTTAGGCATGGAAATATGGTATAGAGAAGTTGTGGCCTGTATCATAGCATTTGGTAGAAAGTGTTGTGCCTACATGCCCTGTAGAAATGAAATCCACAACCAAAAACAGATGAATGAGAGAATATCAATGGCAGATGCTGGCCCTTTAAGACAATATGCTGAGAGAGCCAACTATCTCCCCTCCAAGTACATGACGGAAATGGCGAGTGTCCGCTGAGTAGATGAGAGCCCCAAAAGAAAACAATGCAGTAGCCAGAAAGGAGCACTGGGACAGGAGAACGAACAGGACCAGCAGGGTAGGGAGATGAATAGGAGTGCCACAGACTGGATCAGGAAGCCAACGAGCCGACGAACACCACCACCAGACCGAAGTGAACACACACATGGAGAGGCTGAGGATGCTGGAAGAGGACTGAACTGCATGTCAAGTGCCGGATGAGATCACAGGGAGGCAGCGAAGAATGAAATCCAGGAGAATGGAGAAATCCAGGAGGAACTGGACCAGCAGACCAGGAATGAGAGATGAGACCCAGAGAAATAAACGGTGACGGCAGACTGAATTCCAGCAAAGGGGGAACCGAATGGTGGCAGGCAGTGAGAGCACAGACCAGAAAGGAAGAAACGACAAAGAGGGCAAAGGAGGTACCGGGAAACGGGGCGGGGGGGAGACAAACAATGAGAAAGAGGATGGGCTGGGGGATACAACAGCCAGAGAAAGCACAGCAAAAATGGAGAGGTAGGAGGGGACAGCCACGGGAACACAGTGAAAGGGGACATGCAAGGCACACAGACAAACAAGATAAAGCGGGGCACAGCAGACAAATGACAACACTAGCAAGAGAGGGTAGAGGGGAAAGGAGGAGGGGGTGAAAGAAGGAGACAAAAACAACAAACAGAAAGCACACCTGCCAAACTGCACAGGAACCCCAGAGCCGCCGAAATGCTCAAAGCAGAGTGAGAGGTGGTCTGATGTTAAATAGGGGATAGGGAAGAGCTATCCTCCGCCTCCCATTGAACATCAGGCTATAGCCTTCCATTTAAATTTTCAGTTTCCTTCTTCCAGTTTCTTGTGCCCAGAATGTCAGCATTTATCTGAATCCGTAAAAAACCCTAAGATAAAGTTGCAAACCCTGATGAGACACTGGGGGGGGGGAAGGGTTGGTTTGCCCAATTTAAAACAAAATGATCGTGTGGTATTGTGACAGGACTTCACCTGTCTTAAACCAACTCTCATACCTCTCTCCCAGATGGCTGTCTCTGGAGCTGACACAGGGAAACCTCCCCTCACTTTCTTCTCTTTTCAGAGTGGAAACTTCCCCAGGATGTGTCACCCAGTGCGAGACATGCAAAAATGGTTTGGGACCATTATGCTCCAAAGCTAGGCTGGACCTCTCATACCACTCGCACTTTTCCTCTCTGGAAAAACACAGATCTTTACAGTGACACTAAACTTATGGTATGGGAGTGTTGGAAGGAGAGGGGTATCATTTCTCTGGGAGACCTGTACCCCCACATTGTAACATTATACTCTCACTGAGTTCTCTTCAAAGTATGACATCCCCAGAACCCATTTCTGGAGATACCTCCATATCAAGGATTTATTGAGGGTTAAAATCTTGAGGACTCACTTCTTCCCCTATTATCCCACTAGAGAAATGGGTCGATGCCCTTCCATCCTCTAAAAGAGCTTCCCCCAAGATCAAGGCCCTGCAGTCTATCTTGAATGGCCCTACTCTGTCTGTGGGCCCCAGGGAAGCCTGGGAGAGGGGAACTTGAAATCTCCATCCCTCAAGAGGTATGGGATGTCCTCTGGTCTTGTACCTACAAATCTTCATGGGAGGTCCAAGCCAAAACTTTACAGTACAAGATACTCCACAGAGCATCTAGAACCCCTTTATGGCTGTACAAGTCTGGCCTACTCTCACATAGTGATTGTTGGAGATGCTCCTCCCCCTAAGCATCCCTTTCCCACATCCTCTTGTACTGTCCTGCTTTGGAGTACTGCTGGGACAAAATCTGAACATACTGTGGGGAACTTGCCCCACTGCCCAGGGCAAAAGACCCCCACTTTTTCATGCTGGGAGTCCTGCCACTAGACTCACCTCTTTCACCCACACAAACCATGTCACTATAGGAGCTCTGGCTGCAGCCAAAAGTGTAATGTTCTGACACTGGAGAGATCCACAACCCCCAACCTTCTTGGAATGGGTACATCTCCTTACCCTCACAGCAAGGTATGAGAAAGTATCACATTTCGCAGTGGACAAACTTCCCTTATATAACAAAATGTAGGACCCCTTCCTGCTCCAGAAGCAAGCAAATTCACCAGTGCTCCCCCCACACAGATGAGCAAATTGTACAGATCAGTTCTACTCTACAACTCATCTCTGGGACTAAGACAGATCTTTGCTTTGCTACTCCACTGCTGGTGACATGTATGAGGGCATGTCCTTTTACTCCCCCACCCATGCATGATTTTACTATGCTTGATAGAAAATGAAACATAGAAAATTATGGCAGAAAAAGACCCATGGTCCATTCAGTCCGCTGGAGTTCCCTATTTAGCCTTTGGACCTACTGTGCCTCCAGGGTCCTAGCCCTAACCAACCCCCCCCATTCTCCTCCCAGTTTCTGCCACCCCGAACAAGCACTATACCCTTCATTTCTGTCCCAGCCATGCTTGAAACCACCAACCAGTTTTGTACTTATCACTTCAACTGGTAGACTGATACATGTCTCCACCACCCTTTCTGAAAAATAATACTTACTCATGTCTCTCATGAACCTACCTCCTGTTAGTTTCCACTCATGTCCATGTAACCATAAGCTAGTATTCAAATTAAATAGTTCCTCACAGTTCACCCTGTTAATTCCTGTTAGGAATTTGAAGGTTTCTATCATATCTCCCCTCTCCCTTCTGATCTCCAGCGAGTACATGTTCAGTGAGTTGAGACACTCCTCATAGGACCTCTCCTGTAGGCTCTGAATCATTTTTGCCACCCTGTGCTACATTGTCTCCAGCCTATCCCTATATTTTCTGAGGTGAAGGCTCCAGAGTTGGGCGCAGTACTCCAGCTGTGGTCTAAGGATATGTATAAGGGAAGTATTACTTACTCATTCCTGCTATCAATACCGCTCCCAATACAACCAGAATCCTACTTACTTAGCTATAAGCCTTGTTGCACTGACTCGACTGTTTTACAGAGACACTGATGATAACTACAAGGTCCCATTCCTCAGCCATAGTGCCAAGTCTCACCCCACCAATCCAGTACTCTGTCCTGGGATTCTTGCTCCCTAGGTATATTACCTAGCACTTATTGGCGTTGAATTTCAACTGCCAAACTTTAGACCACCTCTCTAAATTTTGTAAGTCCTTATTCATTTCCCTGATTTCCTTGTTGCTATTCACCTTCCCACAGAGCTTAGGGTCATCCACAAAAAGAAATACAACCTACCCGGATTCCTTCACCAGTGTCGCTGATGAGCATATTCAAGAGGACCGGACCCAAGAAAGATCCCTGTGGTACCCCGCTAGTGACCTCCCTCTCTTCTCATTTGACCCTGTTGGCTACAACCCTCTGCTGTCTCCCCTTCAACAAGTTACCTATCCAGTTTATCATGACTTTAGCCACACACAGATCCTTGATTTTCTTTAACATGCATCTGTGAGGCACTGAGTCAAAAGTCTTGCTGAAGTTGGAGCAGACCAAATCCACAGCATGTTCTCTATCCAATTCCTTCGTTACCCAGTCAAAGAAAGCTATCAGGTTAGTCTGACAAGACCTCCCTGCCACAAATCTGTGCTGTTTACTACCCCGGAGTCTGTTGCTCTACACGTAGTCCATGAGATCCTCTTTGCCCAGTGACAACAGCTTTCCTATAATATAGGTAAGACTGACAGGTCTGCAGTTTCCTGCTTCTTGCTTGTCACCCGTATGGAGTGGAACCGTGTCTGTCACTCTCCAATCCTTTGGAACCACTCCTGTCCCCAGTGAGCTGTTGAATAGACCTATCAGGAGTTTGGCCAGTTCTGCTGCCTGTTCCTGAGTAACCTCGGATGCAGCCTATCTGGTCCCTATCTTTAGGGCTGCCAGCCCTTTCCGGACCCTTCTGCTCGTAAATGTTGACTGCCTCATCTTCTGGATCCCCTTAGTCACCACCTTGATGCCACTCTCTGGCAAGGCCCACTGTCCTCCCTAGTGAAAATTGAGCAAAAGTAATCACTGAGGACAAGGGCCAGTTCAAACCAGAAGGCGTTATGGTCACCGTTCTCTAGTGGCTCTCCTATTCTCATAGCTCCTTCCACCTTGGAGTTGGTGAGCACCACATCTAGAATTGCAGTCTGCCTGGTGGGTTCCTTAAATAGCTGTACCAGTAAGCAGTCCTGGAAGGCATTCAGCAAGACTTCTGGCACTCCTGGCCTCTGGGATATTCCAATCAATGTCTGGCAGGTTCAGATCACCCACCACCAGTACTTCCACCTTTGCCACTCCTCTTTCAAGTTCTTCCCTGAGCTCTCTGTCCCTCTCTGCCCCTTGCCTCGGAGGTCTATAGATCACCCCCTAGTGCAGTCTCTTGCCTGAGGCCGCTGTGAGTTGCACCCACAATCACTGTCTCCCCGTTACTATCCCTGATGCACCCATCTTCCATCACCTTGATGCCATCCTTGACTAAAATAGCTACTCCTCCCCTCTACCTGTTCCTTTATCCCTCCTGAACAATGAGTACCAGGTACCATCAAATCAAGGTCCAACTCAGTGTCCACCATCAGTGCCTGGAGCTTGCTGATTTTGTTATCTAGGCTCCTGGCGTTAATGCATATCCCCTTCCATCTGACCCACAATCGTACTTTGCTGCTATCCTTGTGCATTCCTTGCCCTTTCTTCTTCATGTTTTTCCTGGTGATTGCACACTTTGCATTTCCCCCTCTCTAATGCCCCCTCACCTTGTTCAGTTTGGGCCACAGCTCTTTTTTTTTGCACTAGACCTCCCTGAGTGGCTCAGCCCCTGCACCCCTGGTCCCATAGTTGGCCCCCTGGGATTTACCTCATGTGGTGATCCTCCCTAGCTTGCCCCCAGGATAGGGCCACTGAGTGGGTGTGTCCCCTGACAGAATTACAAAACCAGGTTTACCCTTGTTACCAGGATGACTCCCTTTCTTGCACCCCAGGGCATGTCCACGATGTCGAGCCACCTGGCAGAACACTACACTCGGTCACTTGTTGAGTGCCACGGGCGAGCAGAGTGGGACTAGCAGAGCAGGTCATCATGCATGGGGGCCTGCATTTTTGCATGCTTAACCCCTATGGGAGGTGTGGTATGCAATGGTGTAACAGCGCCAACACGCCAAAGTCTGGCATGCCTCCCCGCTGCTTCGCCTCCAGTAGTTACTCCCTCCGGCCTCTGCCAGAGGTCAATCATGTGCCGGATGCACTCCCACCCCTCTCCTCCCAAAGGAGGAGAGCAGTCCATCAGACGCTCCATCCTCCTCCCCCTGGCTGGCCCTCAGACGCCTCAGTTCCATTCTTGAACCTGAGATGTCAGTGTCGCAAGCGGAGACCCTACCGCTGTGCCAGAGGGCTGGCCCACAGCTCTCCTTGTACCCACTGCGCTGCTCCAAGCCCTCAGATATAGGGGAGTACTAGCTAGGTAGGATACCCTTCCTTTCACCTTTCGACATGGTTCCCCTAGACCCAGTCTCCCCTGCAGTCAGTTTAAATGTCTGTAATAGATGTTAAACTTCTGCCCCAGTGCACAGGCCCCCTCTCTCATGAGGTGAAGTCCGTCACCCTTGAAGAGTCTCCTGCCCCAGAAATCACCAGAATCCCCCATAAAGTGGTACCCCTTCTCCTGGCACCATCCCTTAAGCCACCCATTAAACTCCTTGATTACTTCACTCCTTATCCTGTCATGCTTCCTCTCCTTGCCCCACACAGGGAAGACTTCAGAAAAGGCCACAGAGGCTGAGTGTGTGGCCAGTCTGTCCCCCCATTCTATGGAAATTCCACTTTGCCATGTCCACCTACTGGTTCAGCAGATCATTGCTACCCATGTGTACCACCCCCCAGGTCCTCCTGCTCCCTCTCTGCCATCCTTCCTATCCTGTCTAAATCTTTGATGGCTGCTGGATCAGGAAGGCACAAGGCCATCCCCCTTCCATCTAACCCCCTTTCCACCTCCCCTCTACCCCCCTAATCATGGAGTCCCCAATCACCAAGACCGTACTGGTAGACCTGCTCCCGGTGGGTGCCGTCATGTTGTCCTTCCTTTTCCTATTGACTAACTTGGAGTCCTCCCCCAATAGATTTAGGTGCCTGAGCTTCCTCCAGAGGTGCAAACTGGTTTGTCAAATCAATCAATCAATCAAAATCTTTATTTATCCAGGTGAGCATCATTGAGCAAGGCTCATTTGCAAGGTGGACCTGGTCATGAATACATCAAAGTACAGTACAGAAGCAGGTATACAAAAAGCAATAATATACAAGGAAGAAAAAGTATATACAGTGTATACAGTACAGTTCAAGGTTGAAATAAATAAATAAAAAATAGCATTATTTTACAATTGAAGAAGTCAGCAGATGTACAATCAACCATAGGCATACAGGGGTTATAAGCAGAGATCTTTTGAGTGAGACAGCTGGGAACTACACATATAGAGGAAAGAGGTTGTGTATGGGGTGGCAGGTTAGAGAGGTAAAGAAGAGGAGGGACATATTACTGATGACTGGGGAAAAAATTGAGCTAAAACCACAGAAAGTGATGATGGCTGTCGTGTACTTGTTTATTATGATAATGACGGAGGAAGGATAGATAATTGGGACACTACCATGGATGAGGTGGGACTTTAACCAGGCTGGAGTGGACAGGGATGGGTGGCTACAGCAGGAAGTGTTAATAGGGAAAGAGTGAGAGTCAGGGGTAGAAACATGGCAAGCATCAGGACGGAAAGGGGGAGTTGTGGAATTAGTGGGCTAGCGGTGAGGAAAACATTTGCAAGGTGCTTTCATGTAGCGATCGTAGAGCGCCTTGAAGATATTCAGGCTAACAGGGCAGCTCAGCTTCAAGTTCCTTTGTAAACTGTTCCACAATGTGGGTAAAGAGAAGCTTAGAGCAGCTTTGCCAGAATGAGTTTTGACCCTTGGAACTTGGAGGGAAATTAGGGAATAGCTTCTTAGAGCGTAGGCGACTAACACACTTCGGGGAATACAATCTGAGACATATGAGGAGAGCTTGTTGGTCACCGCTCTGAAGGCCCATAGGGAGGCGTTTCTATTCCTTCTATAGTGAAGGGAAGTCCAGCCTAACAATGAGTACAGGGAGCAGTGGTGTGTGGAAAGTGGAAGGCCAGTAATGAACCTGATAGCTCTGTGGTACAGGGTGTCCAACTTAGCCAGTGCAGAGGCAGTGCAGTGGCTGTAGAGCAGGTCCGCATAATCTATTAAAGATAGGAAGGTAGCTTGAACCAGTTGAATCTTGGCCTCCTTTGTGAGCAGGTGGTTAATTCTGTAGAATAGTCCTAATCTTTGCCTTAGTTTCTTCTGTAGTTCTTTGAGATGGTCGTGAAGAAAGTTTAGTGATCGAGCCAAACTCCTAGATATTTGAATTTAGCTACATACTCTAGTGTTTCTCCAAGAACAGTGGTAATTTGTGGGATAGCCCCCCCAAGTAGGAATTGCCGCATGCAAGGAGGGGGAGAAGAGCATGGCTTTTGTCTTTTTCGCACTGAGCAAAAGCTTTTTGTTTATGAGCTGGTATTGTAGAAGGTTAAATTCAGCTTGGAGGTCTTCACAGGCTGCTTCCGGCGTGGGACGACTCAAGTACAGTGCAGTGCCATCCGCGAATAAGTGGATGTTGGCTTTTTTGATGGGGTCATTGATGTTGTAAATGTAGACTGCAAAGAGGAGGTGACCAAGGATAGAGCCCTGGGGCATGCCCCTCAGCATAGGTTTTAATGGAGAAAGATCACCTTCAGCTTTAAACTGCTGTTTCCGTTCTCCGAGATAGTCTGCAAACCAGCACATAGATTTATGGTCCAGGCCTAAGGTGCTTAGGGAGGAAAGAAGCAGGCTGTGATCAACTGTGTCGAATGCCTTACTAAGATCCAAGAAAACAGCACAGACATGCTTCTTGTTGTCAAGGTCTAGGAGCCCATCATTGGTCACTTTAGCTAGGGCTGCTATGGTGCTGTGCTTTGCTCTGAATCCAGACTGAACTGGGTTTAATAGGCTTCTGGATTCTAAGTATACCCCTAGCTGGCCACACACAATTTTTTCTAGTAATTTAGACAAGATGGGGAGGAGGGAGATTGGTCTGTAATTATTTAGATCGCAGGGGTCACCTGCTTTTAATAGAGGGATGACATGGGCTATTTTCCATTGAGGGGGGAGGCTACCCTGGGACAGTGACATGTTAAATAGGTGGGTGATTGGCACCGCAAGCCTATGGTAGGCACATTTCAGATAGTATGGCTCTATGAAGTCAGAGCTTGCTCCCTTCCTGGTGTCCAGTTGCAGCAGTAGGTCTTCCACCTCTTTTAGAGAGACAGGCAGGAGGGAGAAGGCCTCCTTGGTAGAGGGGAACTCATGGGTTGGTGGGCCCTGAGCTGTGTAGAGGTCATTGGCAGGAGAAGTATCAAATGCTAGCCCTGCCATTGCAAAATGGTTATTGAGGGCTTCCAATATCTCTAATCGGTTAGCAACAACGCTGCCACCAGACTTAATTTTTGCTGGAATGGAATTACCAGGTGCGTGTCCAGACATGTCTTTTAATGTTTTTCAGAGCTTTGAAGGATTTCTTGAGGCAGAGGCTAGCTCCGAACAATAGTAGGCGGCCTTGGCTGCTCTGACCAACTTGGTGCACTTGATACATGCTCTCTTAAGAAGACACCAATCCGAGTCGTTCTTGCTTCTTCAGGCTTTTTACAATAAAGTATCCCTTTTCTAACACGGAAGCTTTGAGCTCAGGTGAGAACCAATGGCAGGTGCTGCTCCTGACCCGCACCTTAACCAATTGGTGCACGCTTATTTAAAGCCTCACTCAAAATATCACAAAAAAATAGTATATGCCCTGTTAACTGTTTTGGCTAGGAAGAATTCCTGCCATCACGGTGAATGTTTCAAGTCGTGGATGTAAGCAAACAAATCGAAGTTGCGTTTGCACCTCTTGATAGAAAACTTTGCCACAAACTGTGGGTTGTGCACGAATCTAATGGTGGTGATTATACAATGATCACTAATGTCTGAGAAAAATGTTCCGACATGAGAGAACGGGTGTGGCTTGCTAACCAAAATTACATCTAAGAGGAAGCTGTTGTTAAGGTTCTTTTTATTTGGGTGAGTAGGCTTGCCAATGAGTTGCAACAGCTCTAGAGTGTCACAAAAGGATTTCAAGGGAGTTGATGCACTTGATAGCCAATCGTAGTTCAGGTCACCAAGAATAATGTTTTCCAAGGAACTGAGCCCCGGTACGGAACTGAGGTGAGACAGGAGATGAGACCCGGCAGAAGGGGGCCTGTAGCAGCCTATTACACAGAGTGCACTGGAAGGAGAAATTTCGATCTTTAGGGTCAAGCACTCGAATTCTTTGGGGGAGGATGATGCGTCTATGCATGCGGCTGAGTATTTGTCCCTTACATAAACTGCCACCCCACCTCCTCTTGATTGCCTATCCGCTCGGAAGAGTAAATCATTTGGGATAATGATTTCATTGTCTGAGGTGGCTGGCCTAAGCCAGGTCTCAGGGATCACTAGGATGTCAGGTAGAGTGTGGCTCACCCAAGCCTGGATAAGGGTGAACTTTTTCCGCAAACTACAGGCATTAAGATGCATAAAAGACATTCCTTTCATACCTGCCAGGTCTGATGGAGAAGCAAGGGTGTCTAATGGTCCTGGGTTGAGTTCGACATTGCCTGAGCACAATAGTAAAAGAAGCAGGATTCTTTTTAAGGCAGTGAACTGTAATTTGTAAACACTATTTTTGGGGCAATAGGGGAGGCAGTGTTGATGGGTAGGCCTGTACCCACTCCTGGTGTTATACTGGCCTAGTGTTGCAGCCACTAGTGTCCTGGCAGAAATCTGCCATGAGTAGGAAGTCTCAAGTCTGGATGGCGGAGCAATCTGCAGAGGCATCTCAGGAGATGTCCCACTCCCCGGCAGAGACAGCTGAGAAGCCCAATAGTCCAGAATGGCTACCTGAAAGGAGCTGTTGGACACAGGACAGGGAGAAGCGCAAGGGCCATTCCACTTTAGGGAGGGATGAGAGTTCCGAAGAATTGAGCTGAGCACTAGTAAAGCTAGTGACACACCGAGGAACCAGCTGTAATTTCCCATGATAGATCTAAATGCCACAACAGCCGGCAGTAAACACCACTAAAAGCCTAGACCAATCGGTGATCAGGTGTCATAAGTTCAAAATCCTTTTGTTGGCTGAGAGGCGGTTTTGGTGCTGAACGTACCTGTGGAGCGACTCTTTGTCATCTGGATGATGCTGGACTCGACAATCTCCTACTGGCTACCCATGCCCCCCTCCCACTGGCCCTCTCTCTCCAGCCCCCCGGACAACTGGGTCTCTGGGGGGGTGGGCTCCAGTTGAGCTGGTGACACAGCTGAGATACTTCTACCCTTGCTGCCACCAGCTGAGCCTGGAGCTCTGACATGATGCTGCAGAAGGGGCAGTGCCCCCTCCTCCAGAGCATATCCTTAGAGAAAAGTGCCTCACAGCCACCACGACTGACTGCCTCCTCTCGGAACCCCATCCCCTCTGAACAGAGGTCTGTGAATAAGGCTAAAGTACAAACAGATGATTAACTTGTAGTGCTCACTCAGATAGGGTGTAGCCATGGGATTTAACTATAGCATTCATCTCCCCCCTTCCCTCTTGGCAAAGATGAATACATGAACTACTACATTGACTGCTCTCCCTAGTAAAATCGACTATACAGTAACTTGGTTAGTATGTTTTCAGCCCTCTGTCTTGGCCCAACTGGTAGCAGATCTTACCTGGACCACGAAGACAACTTGGTGAACTAGGCTTTCTATTACTCATGATTGCTAGTGCACCACAAACAAAGCTCAGCGACACTAACCCATGTGATCACAATCAGAGATCTGAGCGATGTACCCCACTATGTAACCTGTTACATTGGAGATTCCACCACTGCTCTGAACACAACCGAGTTTTCAAAGGTTTAATCAACTTACTAACATATCTACCTTGATATGCCATCTTACTGTATCTAATGTTTGGTAGAAATGTATCTTATTGTGCTGCATACCCATTACCATGTACCGTTTCAAAAAGCTTTAAAATCAATACAAGCTTTTACGGAAAAAAAAATTGCTCTGTCATCTATCCAACATAGAAAAGGTGCTGTCTTCATAGAGAAGGTGCTGTACACTCAGACTTTAAAGCATAAATCCACAATATTTAAAGATGTGTAAACGTTGCACAAATAAAGGCACTGATTTCCACACTGTTCTAAACTTGTACCTCCATGTTTGATGAGTCTCATATTTTGAGTGTCTCTCTGTCTCACATTTCAGTGAAGTACTGTGTAAGGGACATGACCCCCCACACCCACACACACACACACACACAACTATTGAGGGAGAGGGCATTACACATATGCTACATAAGCATGCCATACTTAGTCGCCCCCTGGTCCAGTGAAATAGAAAAGTCAATATTTTTCTTGAAAGGAGTCTCTGAAAATTGGTCCCCACTATCACTGTCCAAGGTTCGTTTTTGAGGTCTACATCACATATACCCCACACGCTGCACTTGCAGATGCTCTAACATCATATCAGAAGTCAGACCCCTCCCCGTCATACCTCTCAACTGTCCCTGATTTTGCCTCAAAATTTTACTCTGTCCTTCCTAAAATTTGTGCTTCTGTGGCTAAACAGTGGAAATTGTAAGCAGGAAACAATATCAAGCATTAACGTCACAGACTTGCTCTTCTTTAGAAAATGCCTTTTGCACTAAGCCCCATATTCTACCAGCTTTCTGGGTGGATAGCTCTAATTTTGAAGATGTGTCTCTGATTTTGGTCCTTTGTCCCATATTTTTTTAAGCCTTGTCCCTGATTTGTGAGGCAGGAGGTTGAGAGGTATGCTCCCCGTTGATGAGTAATGCAAGAGCATGCCTTTTGTTTTCTACGCTGGGAAGTTTTGACAGTAGTAGTCCGCTTCGACTCCGCTCCTATTGCCCTTGGGAGAAAAGCAATTAGTCTGCTGACATGCTCACTGCTCAGCAGCGTGTTGTGGTTGTTGTGTCGGGCTCGACTGGGCAGTAACTGTGGCGGGGAGGAGGCGGCCTAATGGGATCGGTGCCACCGCTGACCTGCCGCTAAGAGTGAGCTGCTGCAGGTTTGAGTTACTTGCCGAGCCCCAGTCGGGCTGGGTGTAAGGTCAAAGGAAAAGGGCAGGGAGCTCGTCCGCCGAGCTTAACTCGGATTCTTTTTGGAAGCTCAGTAGCAGCCAGCGACTCGGGAAACGTGCTATACGCTATTGTCTCTCTGCAAGTGTTTGTGTCTGTTCCTCTCTATATGGGCACATCAGACTGAGTGTAGTGGATGAACCTTTGGACGCGGGCAAATATACGTTCTTTGCATGGGATTTATTGCTGGAGAAGAAACAAAGGAATAATGACCTGATACTATTAGTCTGGGAGTTTGCTTTTTGATTTACATGGGTATATTGTTGCCGGTCCCGGTCAGCGATTGGAGCAGCTGCCGTTTGACTGGTGGCGTGCGGGTGAGAAGGATCGTGTATCTTCGCGCACGGGGCTCAGCTGGAATTGTTTTGGAAAGGAGAGCCCATCTGTCCCCGGGGCGCGCGGCTGAGTGACACGAGACGCCCCCTCCCCGCGCGCAACCCCCGGTGACTGCAAGCGGTGCTCGGAGCAACAACGAATACATGTGACAAGTGCCAGACCGGGGGCTTCGGAAAAACGGAGAGCCCGAACAACTGCTTGAAGTCCAGGTAAAGTCGACAACTTTCATTTCTTTTTAGCTCAGAACAGCATAGCATGCCCGTCGCGGACCCCAAAACATGCAGTCAGCAAAAGAAAACACCAGTTCGTTGCCTGTCGTGACAACGTGTGAAAAATATTTGGGTGTGCCATTGTCCTAGCCAGTGCCCGATTGGATGAGCTCCCCTTATAAATTCCACAAATACTTAAATTCTAGGCTGAGTGGCGGGCTATGAATTCCTCTTTGCTGGCTGCATCAGGGTTTCTGGTTGGATTCAATTTTTTCCTCCATCCAGGGTGTTTGCCATTGTTAAACTGCTTGATATCCGTGTAAAACCGGCATCTGGTGAAACATCAAGAGAGAGAGAGAAGGGACTGCAACATCAGCATACTTAGTTTCAAATTAACATTTGCAGTTGTACATGCTATGCAGGCCGATCAGCACATTTCTCAAACTATTTCGCTGGAGTAAAAATACTTGCAAAGAATAGGGAAATGTAGATAAATTTTACCAATCAAGCAGTATTGCATGGGGGTTATGGTTGAAGCAGGAGGCAAAGCCGAGTGCTTCCACCACCCGAGAAGGCCCGTTAGCCCACCATGAAGCACCCCCCGGAGTGCCTTACTGAGAATATGAAATGGGTCTTTTTTAGTAAATTGGACGTATTTTTAAAACATTTTGGGATAAGGGTGGACTTGAAAGAATGTCATGGCCAAGAAGGAGTCAGCATTCTTTCTACCCATTTTATAATTCTGGCAGCTGATCTCCACTCTTTGACAACTGCAGTATTTTTCTGCGCCCCCAGCAGCAGTACTTGTTAGTTACCCTATAGTTCCCCCACCAATAATGTTTTCTGGTCAAAATATTACTATACCAATTTTTCAGTTTATTTGGTTCTTGAACTAAGAAACAATATTTTAAATGTAAAAGTTCACATTCATGTGCAGTGCCTGTCATGGAAGCGTCTTGGTACAGTGCTGTGCTATTTATCATCAGAAACATGTAGTAACATAATCTTATTATATCCACATTGTGGTCTACAGTGTCTACATTCAACAGGTACGCAGGGAATATTTTACTTAAAAAAATGTTCATGTAGAAATTGGAGTGTTACAAAATTTAATTTGAATAGCAATAGGAAAAATATAAGTAACGTTTTGCGGCTAACCTTGTGGAAGGCAGCTGTACAGCCTTGTTTGGGTACGTTGAAATGTGTAACAGGTTGCTGCTGCCGCTATGCATCCAAAGTTTGAATAGCATTTTGAGAGTTCTAAAAATTGTGAGTGTTGGCAATCTTTAGTGGCCTGTGTTATTAATTACAAAATTAGCTATAAAGGCTATTTTAAGAAATATCTGAGAAACACTGAGGATAAATCTAGGGATGTCAAATTACAATCCCTTCTACCCTGAATTATGGCCACAGAAAAGCTTCTATTTTGGCACCAGAGGACTTGGAGGCAGGTAAAGCTTCTAATTTGTTTTCTGCATTGAGTACCGGAAAATGTGCTCTTTAAACACATCTCTTAACCTTTTGTCACTGAGATGTAGGACAGTGACACTCACAATGTGGGGCACATCATCACATATGGAGATACAAGCTCACAACACTGTGGAAACCAATGTCTTTATATAGTGTATGGTGAGGGCTTGTTGTGTATGGAATTCAGTGACTTTCAAAATGTTGTAGTACTACAGTTCAAAAGGTCATGGAATGTGATTGTACCACACTGTACAACAACAACATTTTGAAAGCCTCTAGAGGCTGCATGTGCTCTGCTCATTTAAAAACTGGACCAGACACAGAAAAACTCGGAGCCAGCGGCACGATCATCCACCGAACTGATGACGAACAGGGCACCACGAAAAAAGGCAGGATTGACCAGATACTTTAAACTATTTAAAAAAAATGCAGGATCAACCAGATATTTAAAAGTACTCACATTAACAGGTGAATCATTTCACTCACGCTCCTCTCGCTTAGCGAGAGATACGTCCGCCATATTTTTTTCCTGGAATCCCCGCCCAAAGGAAACTGACAGCCAATGACAGACCACGCTACAGACGTAGGGACGCTTGGTCCCTAACAACCACAGCACTAACCTTAGCAACCTGACGAATACCAGATTAAACCATAGTAGAAAGAATTCCTTTTACGGCGTTAAAAAAAATAAATAAATGGTCACTTAAATTATCGTAGGGGCACCATACACTATAAAAAATAATGGATGGGCAATGTTATGCCCAACCAGTGTGCTGTGCCACTTCGGGGTTCTGATTCCCACGGACCTCTCGAGCTTCGCTCTCGAAGTCATAGGGAATCAGAACCCCTCAGTGGCACAGCACACCGGTTGCGCATACTTGCCCATCCACTATTCTCTATATAGTATATGGTCAGAGCTTATTGTGTATGGAAAACAAAGTTTTTCCAAATCTTGTTGTAGGACAGTTCAAAGGTCAAAAAAGTTGTTGTACTATCGTTCTGACGTCACATCGATAGTACAACAGCTTTTTAGCCTTGAGCTGCCACTTGATTGGTAGGAACAGGTCAGCTAAAAATCAAACAAACCAAAATGGCAGTGCTGGTTAGCGAGCAGAGGGCTGAGAGGTAACCTAAGGCAGTTTCTACATGGACTGAGTTAGCTCCATGTGTCCTAACTGCCACTTTGCCTTTTTTTTTTTTAAATCACTGGCATCTATGAAATTATAGTGAGAAGTGGCAGAGTGGTAGGGCAGCAGGACCGGATTGGGAGTAGATGAGGAGGCGGTAGTGCGAACACCACAGCACGAAGGAGTGGCTGCTATCAAATTTTTGTGAAACATAATATTTTTGGAAACCATATACTATATAAAACAGTGTATGGTTGTCCATACACAACAAGGCTGTTGCCATCTCGGGGATATGATGCCGTCATAGGACCTCTCGAGCTTCTCTCTCGAGGTCTGTATGACGC
Source organism: Neoceratodus forsteri (assembly GCA_016271365.2). Lineage (NCBI taxonomy): Eukaryota > Metazoa > Chordata > Ceratodontiformes > Ceratodontidae > Neoceratodus > Neoceratodus forsteri. Next base: position 453,899,847 of record JADMNL010000023.1, on the reverse strand, counting down.
CATCATATCCCCTCGATGGCAACATAGCCTTGTTGTGTATGGACAACCATACCCTATTGTATATGTGGTTAAAGTTTCATTTTGATTTAGTATCTTAGGCTATTATGAAATTCTGGTTTGATGCCCAAGTTACAACGCCTTCTACATATGGGTAGTGCCATTTTCATGATGTCCCTCATAATGTGGGACAGTTGAGGGGGTATGCACTTAAGATATATGCAACCTTTGTGTTGTGCAGCCAGTTTTATTTCTAGGGATTTGGTTCTGCAAATATTACAGACTTTTCTGCAGCCTGATAAAAATACAGTAATATACCTGACAAACTTTAGGATTTGTAAGTTTTCACGAGGCAGTTGTGAATCTTTGACAGTGATGCAGCTGGGATGGTTTCCTATTGAAAAACTGCATGAGGGGAAATAATACATTTCATGTGTGAGGAAAAAGCTGCATCTGATGCAGGGCAGCAGCTGCAGTTTGCTTAAAACTGAATTTTAAATCTGAGACATTTTTAGGACCTTAGTGGGATGCAGTATCACATCTACAAGGAAGCCCTGGGAGGCAACAACAGCAGCAGTAGCAGACAGATAAAAATCTGCAAACTATATCAAAATCTATAATAGGGTGGACACACAGGAAGGGGTGAAACAGATGCAGAGGGATTTGGGGAGGCTTGAAGCATGGTCAAAGAGGTGGCAGCTTGCATTCAATACAGAAAAATGTAAAGTCATGCGTCTTGGCTACAGAAATGGGAAGGCAGGGTACTGTATGGGGGGGCAGAGATCTGGAAGAGATGGAACAAGAAAGGGACCTAGGCGTCATTATATCTGGGGACCTGAAGGTGGAAAGGCAGTGTGGGAAGGCAGTGGCTAGGGGGAGTGGAATGCTGGGATGCATCGGAAGGGGGATCATCAGTAGGAATAGGGAGGTCATAGTACCCTTGTACACCCATCTAGTTAGACCGCACTTGGAGTACAGAGTCCAGTTCTGGAGGCCATACCTCAGGAAGGATGTGGGGAGGCTAGAGCGGTTTCAGAGGAGAGTGACAAAAATGGTAAAAGGGTTAAGCCACCTATCCTTTGAAGAAAGGTTGAGTGATCTGAATATGTACTCCCTGGAACGGAGGAGGGAGAGGGGGGACATGATCGAGACCTTCAAGTACCTTAAGGGTATAAACAGGGTGCCGGGGGGGAGCATCTTCAAGATGAAAGGAAATCAGAGGACGAGGGAGCATGGCCTGCAGGTGGGGGTGGGGGGGCAGTTCAGGGGTAACATTAGGAAATACTATTTCACAGAGAGCGTGGTGGAAAAGTGGAACAAACTTCCAGAGGCAGTTGTTGGAGAGGAAACTGTGTAGGAGGAGCAGAAATGTCACTTGAACAAGTGGTGGTGCATTTTCTTGTCCCACATTTTACGTCCCGGAAACCTCCCTGATATTGGTTGGGAACTCCTTTCCACATCTGAGCTGGGAGGGAGGACACTGTGTGGTACCCACAACATCCTGTGCCCCCCCCCCCCGAGGCACAGTTGTAGCAAGGACACCACCACCCTCCCTCCTGGAGCCTAAGAATGTACCCAAGGCTGCACTGGCAGAGGGCAGGTGAGTAGCTTCACAGCAAACCCGATTCGCTCATGTGGGAACATGACACCTGAAGAATCCTTTAAAGCAACAGTATTTGCTAGCAGCAACATTTTTTTATCATACACTGTAGTTCTTAAGTAACAATATACGACTGGAAAAAACATAAATGAATCCATTTTTCTTTTAATTGTATTTCATTCCCGAACTGAGATGGGGGGGGGGGTTGAATAAATTAGTCCCTGCTTTCTGGCTACCCCCGCTGTAAATAAACTGAACATCTTTCTGTGGTATGGTGTTGTTTACCTTCAGAAATGTGTGCTGCCCCTTCTAATGCACCCACAGGGTGAATCCAGCATAGAAAGTCAAAAAGTAGGGAAGGATCTTTAAAATTTGCTAGTAGCAGCCTTCTAGACTTAAGCTAGTAATTATAATATTAGTTATAAAAGCTGTTTTAAAACATCAGAGAGAAATGAAAATACACTGATGACGACACTTATTACGTCGGAAGTACATTACTGCTAAAAAGCTGTATGATGTCAGTTTTTGTTGACTAACAAATGCTGCCGTTTGAAAACTGCCAGCATGAAGGAAGGAAATAGCATGCATACCCCATACCCACCCACAGCGTTTTGATGTTTTTTCAGTTGTATTTGTCCCTACTCATTTTGCAGTTTTCTGCAAGGTACACCGTCGGCATTGGCCTGTCAGACAAATGCTGGTGGAATTTCAGGCCAGTAAATGTTTCTTTTAACTAGCACTGCTGTCCTGTATTGAAGCTGCAATGGGATGTAACATTTCTATGGAACAATGATGGACCTTTCAATTGTAAAATGTAAATTGTTCACTCAAATAAAGAATTTTGAACTGACTTGACAGACCATAGTCTCACTTACTTCCAAAAGCGAGGCTTGGAACGCAAGCAAAAAATGTGACTGGCAGCCTGACAGTAAGTTATACTGTATTGTGCAACTGGTACTTAAAGATGACAGGAAAAGCTATCTGGTACAGGAATGTCCCTGTAATATCACTTACCTTGCCAGATGAGGTCTTTATACTAGTAATAATTTTCATTTTTTGTTAAGTCCTTCGTTTGTTATTTTAGTTTGTAGAGTTTCAGCAAACGTAGAAGCAGTTGGTTCCCGAAGAAGCCCAGCTGAGCAGCACTAGCACTTACGGGAAAACTTCCCATTTTAGTGACGTAGATGACGGTATTGCTGTACTGAACGCAGCAGGGAGCGGGCATTAGTTTTCATAGCATCAGTGTGAGGGTTCATGTTTAAAAGTATATATAGACCTAAAGGCATGGGCTCAACACACAGTTGCAAAATGTAGAGATCCAGAATTACACGGAGTAATACAATAATCGACTACAAGACGTTCTGCTGTGGTGTCCTATATTATTTGGGGGTGAGTGCCCAAATTTTTAGAGTGGACTTGAATTAACTTTTTGAGAGCACCACCTTCCCTGTGCACACTCCTTTTTCTCTGCATATTTTCATTCATATATCCTAAGTAATAAAAATTAAGGGAGAGATAGATTTGGAAAATGAATAAAATGTAAGCTGAATTCTGTTTTAATATTATATTTTTAAAACCTTTCCTTACAATGGCCTGGAAGCATGGTGATAGCGCTGCCGATTGCTATGCTGGCAACATGAATTCGCGAGCAGATTCAAGTTGCTGGGGGTGGGCCAGGGAAGGAGGATTGAGCATCCTAGGGAGAGCTCTCCTCCTTGGGGGAAGGGTGACAGTTTTCTCTGAAGTTTTATTGCCACCTGGTTGACATCGGCTTGCAGCGGTGCTGGAGACACGCTGCGGGGAAGGCTCACGTCCAGTGCTGCATGCATCATTGCACATTGCTGGCCCTCGGGAGAAAATGAAAGAGGAAAACACAGTCCTGCTGAGCAGGATGGTGCACAACTTCCCATAGGCCCTTCGCCACCGACTTCAGTGCTCCACGTCTGCAACCTACGTGTCCAGATTCTGGGGATTGAACACCCTAACATGCAAGTCCTTAAGTGGGTGGGGAGTCAGCTGTACAAGAAAGGTGGAAATAAGTCCGGTGAGAAGGCAGGGCACAGAGCCGGGGGAGGTCAGTCTGAATGGCACAGGCTAATAAGACAAGAGGGTAAAAACTATAATTAAAAATAAAGCTTTCCTTGGTGCTGGAAAATAGTTTTACCAAGTAGATTCCTGTTGAGTACAGAATGTGCAGTTTAAGCTGCATAGTAACGTAAATCCTTGTGTGGTTGTGACCCCTTGCCAAGGAAACAGAGATGAAGGGTTATGCAGACAATTCTGTAGCTTTAGAAAAATATTTATCTTATTCTTTTTTTAACTTTCACAGATGCACATACAGTGCTTTGTTTAGGAACACTTTACACAGCCATTTCTATTATAAAATGTAAAGGAAACCGACACTTAAAGAGTGCACACAGCATTGTTGAACAAAACCTTTTAAGTTTCATGCAAGATCTGCTGAATGACCTGAGTGAGAATGACCTCTAACCGGTCATTAAATGTCAGATAGTATTTTAAGGGAAGGAAAATTCCAATGGTCCTGGGTGTGGGGTGTCCTAATTCTTGTCCTGGACTGCTAAAAAATAAGCTTTCTTTACTGTAGATACAGGGATATCCTAGGAAACAGACATGTAGAGAATGAGGCGGAGAGAAAAAGACTTGAACAGAATATTTTTAGCATCCATTATTCCCTCTCAGCCTGTCCTTCCCCTCCCACATTATCCTGTGAGCTCCTTTAAATGCATCCCAAGTTTTCTTAAACCTTACTGTTGCATTTGCTTCCACGACTTTAACTGGAAGTTTCATCAAGTTCAAGCCCTCCACCACCCTTTCAGTTAGGTAGTAGTTCCTACTTATTTGAACAGCCCCCTTCTAATTTAAACGCATGGCCTCTGGTGAAAGTATTTTTTCTCAGATTAAATAAGCTTTTCAAGCCCACTTTATAAACTTGAAAGTCTCATGTGTCCCTTACCCTTCTGTTCTCCAGTGAGTACATGTACTTTGATCAAAAGGGAGATTACATCTCTAGTTTATGTTATGTCGAAAATTATTCCATTTTTAAATTGCAGTTTTCTGTTTTGTAAGACAGTCTCCCCCCCAGTTTTGAGTTGCATGATTTTTATTAATTTGAAATAACAAAAGGTCAGCTTCATTAAATAGGGCTGCTGCAATGTATTCATCAATATTCTCAGCTGTATTTGAACATCTGTGGCCAAATAATCAAAACTTTGCCCAGTGGGCAAAGTGATTGCACCCTGTTTGCTCAGGATTTGTGCCCATGCGCAATCTTCAAAGGGGGCTGTGGCGTGCGCTAAAAGGGTTAGCACGTGCAAAAAGGAAAAAGGAAGCAATGGGCAAAAGGAGGGGCGGGGACAGGAATCCCCATGCATTGCAATATTCAGCATGGTAGTGCTACGCAAAGAAAATAGCACAGGCCACCTTGCACTGCGAAATTACCACCAAGAAGAAGCCCAACTTACTTCAGGCAGCCCTAGCAGCCAGTGGAGGCACTGCAGCCAGCAACCACCTCCTCCCTGGTACCTAGTGGTCCTTCCATCCTCCGAGTGCTGTCCCATAGAATAGTAACATTTTCTCTGGTGTCCAGTGCCCCCCCCCATCCTCCGATTGCTGTTCCTTTACAGGAAAAGAATGTCCCTGGGGTCCAGTGCCCCCCCATCCTCCGATTGCTGTTCCTTTACAGGAAAAGAATGTCCCTGGTGTCCAGTGCCCCCCCCCATCCTCCGATTGCTGTTCCTTTACAGGAAAAGAATGTTCCTGGGGTCCAGTGCCCCCCCCCATCCTCCGATTGCTGTTCCTTTACAGGAAAAGAATGTCCCTGGGGTCCAGTGGTCCCCCCCATCCTCCGATTGCTATCCTGGTAGATGGCAAGAATGTCCCTGGTGCCTAGTGGCCCCCCCAACCCCTTCCGATTGCCCTCCTAGCAGATGACAAGAATTTCCCTGGTGCCTAGAGGTCCCCATCTGCCCTACGCGCCATCCTGGTAGATAACAAGAATGTTCCTGGTGTCCAGTGGCCCTCCCCACCCACCAATCACCAGCCCCATATTTGATCACATATTCCCTGACATCTGGTGGCACCCTGCACCCACCGATCCCCATCCAATACACACATAATCTTTCCCTGATATCTCCCCCCCCCCCGTGAGTACCAGCCAACCCACCCTACCACCCTCCACCTTACCGTGTCACCGGCACTGCAGGAGCGCATACAGCGATTGGCATAGCTCTTCAGCCACCGCCGTCATGGCACGACAGGAGCGTGTCTCTGTATTGTAAAGGAGCACATGTACTGCTGTAGACAGTATGCATGTTCCCTTTACAGTACAAGGGATGCGCACTCCCTGTCATCGCATATCATGGCCAGCCGAGGTGGTGAGAGGAGGGGCTGTGCTGGTCACCATATCGACTCATGCGGCACTGACGACACCAGTAAGGTGGAAGGGGTGGCAGGGTGGTTTGGCCAGTGCCTGTGCTGTGGGGGAGCTGCTGGGTGCCAGGGAAGACTTACGCTGAATACAGGGCCGGTGATCGAAGTGTGAGGGGAACACTGGACACCAGGGACGATCTTGTCCTGTAATGGGATGGCAATCGGAGGATGGGTGGGACCACTAGACTCCAGGGTCATTCTTTTCCTATAACAGGATGAAGATCGGAGCATGGGGGGTGCCACTAGACACCAGGGAATATGTCCACATGACAGGACCTGGCACTCAGGGTGGGGTTGGAGCCGGTCACAGGGGTGCAAACCTGACACCACTTCTCATGCAGATGTGCCCATAAGGGGCATGCAAATGGCCCTTTAGTGTCTTGCATGCCAAATGTGCTCATTTGCATGGGGCCATCTGAGTAACATGCTGAGTGCTACTGGCACTGTTGGATTTGGGGCGCTGTTCCTTGCACTGCCAGTATCCATGTTGGAGCAGCACTACTTGGCTTAGTGCTGCACCAACATGCTGTTGTATTCAGTTTAATAGCGCTGGTGTGCTGTCTGACCAAATATAGTATCCTTGGGGTCGTGGGTAGTGGTCATTCACAGCACAAACCTTTGCGCTCCACTTTGCCCATTTTTGAATACCTGGCCCCTGTTGTTTTACAGCACTTTTCGTACAACTAAGATGAAACAGAATGCAATGTACACTACTACCCTGACCTTGTGGGGCACTAGAGACACCAGCGCTAACTGTAGGCCACACAATGTAAAGCTCTAACATGGTGAATATGAAATGAAAAGTGGCACTGCATAAATGGAGCGGAAAGCAAAAATGAACAGCAGGGATCAACATGGGGGGGTTGCAAAGGAGTACATAATGAGGTATAAAAAAGGTTTTGACACAGGCTGTATGGAACCTTAGATAGTGCAGAGTTTGTAAAGCCCTTGGGGGGCTTTGCTGCATGTTTCTGCTGCATTTGGGTGACCTTTCCCTGAAAGTTGGACCTTCTCAGAATTGATATAACTTTCGGTGCAGTTGCCTCAGCTTGCGGCACTAAAAATGATGTATGCATCAAAATAATGATACAAGCATTTTTACACAAACTTAATTGTGGCAAGTGCTGTACCCCCCTCCCCATGGCTTTGAAAATGTGCCACTGGGGGGGGGAGGGGTTGAAGTATCTCGGAGGACACAGATGAGCCCAGAAGTCCTGCATGGGCCCCTTTGAAAATCCAGTCTGTTATGTCTACCTTAAAGACCTTAAGTAGCCTTACCCTGTATAAAAACTGGTAAGATAATTTAATCTTTTTCAGGAAGACACTTTAGGAATGGAAGATACCGTAATTTGGCTCCATGGAGGCAGCAGCCTGATCCCTTCTGCTTCCTCACTCAGATGCCCTGCCCCCAGAGCATTGAGGTTCCATGATGTGCAGTAATAATTTGGCTCCCCATTGAAGTTAATGAGCATGTCTTTTCAGATGCATTTTTTTATATTTTAGAGAGCCGTTTGTTTTATATCAAAGCCACTGTACAATTAATAATGCTGTTAGTTGAGTGGTGAAACATGGAAACATAGACTTTGTCGACAGATAAGAACTACTTTGCCCACATAGTCTGCCCAATTTTTCCCTGCCTATACTGTCACCACAGACCCTACCTAATCTCCAGTTACTTCCCCTCACCCTGCTTTGCTACCGAGATTCCCTTGTGCCTATTCCAAGCAAGCTTGAAGCCCACCACTGTTTCTGTCCCCACCACCTCCGCTAGAAGACTGTTCCAGGTATCAACCACTCTTTCATTAAAGAAGTACATCCTCATATCCTTTTTACATTCCCCCCTTCCAGCTTCATTTCTTTTGTGCACCCTGTCCTCTGAAAAATACCTCCCTTCTGTACCTTGTTCACCCCTGTGATGTATTTATAGGTCTGTATCATGTCCACCCTTTCCATCCTCTCTTCCAGGGTGTACATATTGAGATCCCTCAGTCTCTCCTTATAGGGCTTTTGATGCAGCCCCTGCAATGTTTTAGTTGCCCTCCTCTGGATAGCCTCTACCCTGTCTATGTCTTTCTTGAGATGTGGACTCCAGAACTTAACACAGTACTCCTGGTGGGGTCTCATCAACAATCTGTATGGTGGTAACAGCACCTCTCTCTTTGTACCCTTCCCTATCCACCCCAGCATCCTTTTGGCCCTACCCACTGCCTTGTCAGACTGTCTTGCCACTTTGAGGTCATCCAATATGATTAATCCGATGTCCCTTTCCTATATATTGACTGTCAGTACTTCTTACCTCATTTTATACTCTGCCTCTGGGTTTATGTGCTCTAGGTGAATGATTTTGCACTTTATCGCACTGAAACCCAGCTGCCATACCCGTGATCATTCCTCAAGTTTTCTCAGGTCTTTATACATTGTCCCCAACTGGTAGTCTATGACCATAGTGATCGAGACTGAGCACCTTGAAAAATGACTACTCAGTGTCAGCAACTGTGATCATGGATACCTAGGGAAGAAGGCGACCGGATACTGTGGTTGGCGGAAACCGCGACAGGAATCCAGTAGGTATACGCATGCTAATTCCGTGGGGAGGAGAGGTAGGAGGGATGGCATGTGGGAGGGGTTGTGGTGAGCAGTTGCCAAGCTGGATCGCTGACATCGTGGGTAGGGTGGTTGGCTTGGGAGGCATGGGCACCGGTTCTGGTCCGGCACGGTATGTTTTTTTTTTTTTACTGGCATGTATTTGATCAGATTTAGCACCCCCGACATGCACCCTCCTGGAGTTGAGAATTCATAAGCACAGGGTGCGGGGTGAAGCCTCCGTATGGAGTGCAAATGAGACCTGTAGGTCCGGTGCCTTTTTTCTGCACTGCGAGTGTGCATCGCTGAAGTTGATTTTTGGCAATGTACACTCGCCATAATAGCGATCGCTGTTTCTCGATCACTATTATGACATGGAACCTCTCGAACCCATCCAGAATGTCTACCCTATTGCATAGTTGGGTGTCATTTGTTTTGTTTTTTTGGTCCTGCCCCCAATTCCCCACAAGGAGGGAGCTCAGCCCCTGCCCTGAACATTGTCCCACCATGCATAGGCTTCCCCCCCCGGGCAGGGCCTCTGGGCGGGCACCCCACCCCCGAAGGACACTAGTGGCATGCCCTGGCTTACACTCCAGTGCGGGGCCATGGGTGCGGGACCCCCCCAACGGGCACTAGTGGCAATAGGAATGGCATCTGGGCAGGGTGTCATACCCAGGGAACCAGAGATTTTTTTGGTTGCTATGATCACCTGGGAGGTGGGGCATATAATAATGCCAGTGTCTGTCCTGCCTCCCACTCAACCAGGTGCTAGACCTCCCACGATTCCCCCGGCCTCCTCCAGAGGTTGCCAATTGGCTGGATACTCACACATCTCCCCCGGAGAAGGAGAGCCGTCCTCGGGTGCTTCATCCTTCTCCAACCAGCTGACCCTCTGACTCCTGGGTCCATTCCCAAACCCAGGACATCGGCGTCACAAGCGGTCACCTTGCCACTGCCAGCATTTGGGTGTCATTTGTAAAGAAGCAGATCTTCCCTTTCAGCTCTTTTGCAATGTCACTTATAAAGACATTAAAGAGGACTGGTCCTAGCACTGAGCTCTGAAGTACCTCGTTGGTCACTCCCTTCCTCCACACAGAGAGTGCCATTTACTACCACCCTCTGTAACTTATCCATCAACCAATTTCATATTCAGTTTACCAACTTGGGTCCAACCCCAATACTGCCCAGTTTCCTTATGTGCATCCTATGTGGAACAGTGTCAAAGGCCTTGCTGAAGTCTAAACCATGTCCATCACCCCACCCTGATCTAATTCCATGGTCACCCAGTCGAAGAAATTGACCAGGTTCGTCTGACATGACACACACACACACCCCGCCCCGCCATGAATCCATGTTGCCTCGGGTCCTTGAACCCGCTGTATTCAAAATACTCCACTAGGTTTTCCTTTAAAAGTATCTCCATTTACTTCCCCACCACTGATGTCAGACTGACTGGCCAGTAGTTGCCAGCCTCCTCCCTGCTGCTACTTTTATGAAGCAGGACTACATCTGCCCTTCTCTAGTCCTCTAGAGCCACTCCTATTTTTGGTGAGTTGTTGAATAGGGCTGTCAGAGGTGCAGCAAGTACCTCACTGAACTCCCTCAGCACCCTTGGGTGTACCCTGTCAGGTCCCATAACTTTATCCATTTTCAAATTTGCAAGTCCTTTCAGGACTCTTTTCTCTGTGAATGGACTTGTGTCTACCTCTCTCCCCTCAGTGTTCTTGCTGCTGTTATATGGTACAGCCCCTTCCTTTCCACTATGAAATCTGTTCAGGATATCTGTTTGTTCCTCATCTTACTCTGCACAGCCTCCCCCTGCCCTTTTAACCTCACAATCCCTCCCCTTGTCTTCCTCTATTCATTTATGTACCTAAAGAAGGTCTTATACCCACCCCCTTTACCCCTTTGGCTATCCTTTCCTCAGTGTGTGCCTTCATGCCCCTCATCGCCTTCCCTGATCCCCTCTGCTTATTCCGGTACACCTCCCTATTCTCTTTCCTCTGTGTCTATTTCTACCTCATGAATGCTGGTGGCTTTGAGTTAAGATAAATGGCCCTTCAAACTATAAAACAGGCACCTGAAAAGACATCTCCCTCAACTTCAATGGAGAGGAAGCTCTTTCCAGATTATGAGATCACGGAATGTCTGCATTTGGGGGAGGTAGCCAGCAGAGACCCAGAAACAATGGAACAACATTGGTCTGCAGGTGGACCATAAGGTACAGGTTGGGGGTGGAAGACTTAGGTGGTAGTACCTGTGCCCACAGCTGCTACAGGTGGTGCTGTGCTGTCCACAGTGGCCAGTCAGGCCTCATTTGCATTGGGAATTAGTCTCCAGGGGAGCTGTTCCCTCCAGTGACTTTGACCATGTTTTGGGGATAGCAACTTTATGTGTGATTGCAGTGGGGTACCTGAGTGCATCCCATTTTGCGACTCATAAATTTGTGATTGTGAATTGGGCCAATTGGTGCATCCCAGTAGTTAAAGCATTAGTTCAAGTTGTTGGGATGATTTTGGACTCTGCACATAAACATGAACTCCCATATTAATGCCATTTTATTCTGTTCCTACTAATGTGATTCAGCAATCTCGTGTGTTACTGAATGCCTTATTTTTGAATTGTGTTAGCAAGGGCAACAACGCAAAATGGTATTAGCATTGACGTTCATGTACAGAGCCCATTTGGCCTGTACCTTTTTCCATTAGACCTTGCCCTTTTTTCCATTTGACCTTGCCCTTTTCCTCCAGTAGGTACTGAATTTTTTTTGTGTAGCTCTTTCTTGGGCTCAAAGCATTTTAAAATGAATAAATATCAGCATGAAACAACAAACATTACAATAAATCATTCATGCAACAAACACTGAGCATATAGATAATTTAGAAAACTAATCAATATACATTGCAGCTGGTGGGAGTCATGATTAAAATGATGGTACATTGAATATTTTTTCAAGGTTGGGGCCGCCCGATGGCCCAACGAAAGTTTATTTATTTATTTATTTAAATTTTGGTAACCGGGTAGGCCCACTGGGACCTTGACGGTCCCTTTTTCAGGGACGACCTGGGATTAGTTACATGTGCCTAGAGAGGAAGGAAAAGTCAATGCATTGATGTGTACAATATAGCAAGGCTTACATAGAGTAAAGGAAACATACATCACAGCAAGTAGTGCATCACAGAAAAGTACTACAATAGTGTAGACATTTTTTTAGAAACAGACAATTGACAAATTCTCTACATCGATAAGTGCAAGGACCAGTGCTCCTTTCTAACTTTAAGACCCTATCTCCTTATTGATTGTTTTTGATCAGGTGTCCCCCTTGATTGAGTCCTATAGGGAGACCTCAATTGAGGCAGCGGCACTGTGGCTCAGTCCCAAGGTGTAATTTTAGTGCTTTTTTTAAACCCTCGAGAGAGGTGCTATCCTATAACTGTCTCAATAGATTGTTCCAGAGTTTGGGTAGGGCTACCCTCGCTGACCTCTGACCTAGGGATGATTTGGCTCTAGGTATTTCGAGTAGTGTCCATTCGGTGGACCTGAGCTCTCTCCTGTTTGTCTTAGGGGCAAGCAGGTCTCATAGGCCTGGAGGGGCCCGGGTTGCTCTAGCTTAAAACCCAGGCACAGGGAAGGATATGCCAGTCTAGCTTCAAGGGATGGCCATTCTAAGGCCTGGAGCACCTTGCAGTGGTGCTCCATCCGCTGCACCCTGGTGGTAAACTGGCTGGCCCTATGACAGAGTTTGCTCATCCGCTGACTTTCCGTCAGTCTCAGAGTTTGGAGCATGGTCGCTCCATGAAACAGAGTGGGTAGTATTGTCCCATTCCTGACCGCTATTCTAGTTTCCTTGTTCAGAAAGGGGTTAAGCCTATAGAGGAGGCCCAGTTTTTGGTTAAGTGGGTCGCACTTCTGTGCTGGCATCCTCGGTTTGGAAACAAACTTGAGAGCCAGAACTCTGGCAGCCAGGCTGGGGGAGCATTTTCCCAGCTAGGGGGAAGGGAGGCGGCACATTCTAGTGCTGCAGTAGTTTCTGCTGGTGAGATGGCTAGCTTGTTGTCCCAGCAGAATGCTGTGAGCTTCGGAGGCACTCCCCCGTGTGTCACCTGAGGATGAGGATAGAGACATGGTGGGAAACCCCCCTACTGATGCAGGCTGAAGGTCTTTCCTCTGCAAGCCCTGCACCACTGACTGACCACAGCCTCCACTGGATCTCCAAGGAGGATCACAAAAGGGGTTAGAGGAACCCAAAACCCTCCATGGGTGGGCAAGCCATTGGGGATAGAAGATGGGATAAATACTTTGAGAATGTGGGGGATGAGACTAGGGGGATGGACAAGATGGGGACCAGTCAGAGAAGGAGCAGAAATGCTTAAATAATTCTATGTGTGGTACATAGCTCAGTGCTTGTGATACCTAAGAGCTGGATGAGATATGGTTGGTGCTTAGATACGTTAGATCTGGATTGGTACATAGGACAGTGTTTGTAGTATGTAGGAACTGGATGAGATACGATTAGTGCTTAGATACAATGGCACTGGATAGGAGCATAGGTCAGTGCTTGTAGTACGTAGGAATTGGATGACATTTGCTTGGTGCTTAGATACCTTTGAACTGGGTGAGATATAATTGTTGTTAGAACTTGCTCTTTTGGCCTTTCTCTGTATCCCACCTTTGGCGGCATGCTAGTTAAGAGTAGGATTGAAGGCCCAGCCAGGTGAGATACGAGTGCAGAAGAAGAAGGAGGAGGAGGCGGGGAGGATGGAGGGTGAGTGTAACTCACTCTAAGCAGAGGGGGCATTACTAGAAAGTTTAGGTAGAGGATGGGGGAGGAGCTGTTCCCTCCCATAGAACCACAGGCTGCAGCCTTCCAATTCTATGTGTGGTACATAGCTCAGTGCTTGTGATACATAAGAGCTGGATGAGATATGGTTGGTGCTTAGATATGTTAGAGCTGGATTGGTACGTAGGACAGAGCTCATAGTATGTAGGTGTAACCCCTAGATGGCGCTATCCCAGGGGCTACTACCCCTGCCTGATTTGCCACTAACAGGTTGAGGGGCCTGGATCCAATGGCGGGTGCCTCCACCCAGAGGTCAGGGTTTGCAATAGTTAAACTAACTTGGTCACAGCCCTCTGGGACACTGCAACCCCCCTTTCTTCCCACTAGTGGCCCACACAATATATCAGAATTACCTTCACAGTATACACTTACCCCAGGTCTGGTTCCGGCACTGGGACCTCCTGTGAAATGAGATACAGTGCAACAATCACAGTACAGTACTTTAACATAGACAAAATACCTCAGGCAGTATAACTTTGCTGAAACAAAGCAGCTCTGATTTATTTAGGGGATATAACAAGGACAGGGGAAATCAGGTTAATTAGCTTATCACTCTAATAATTCATTTATGGCTCTGTGCACAGGCCTATCCCTTATCAGTTACTGTCCCTGGGTACCCAAGCCCTAGTGGCTAGTCCAAACCGTGGCAGCTGGTAGGGGCCCTTTCACACAGAGAAAAGGAGAATTAAACAGTCAGCAGTACAGTAATTCCATTTGGATTTAATGTGGCAATTCAACAGGGAGCGACCCTGAATTAGTACTCACGACCTCCAAATAAGATAGGGTCCTTCAATGTCAGCAGGGCTCACTTGAGGTACACAAACCTCTTCACACATCCATATAAAAGAAAGCACTATACCAGGCAGGCTGCATCTGTATCCCGATGTAATTACTGCACAATACCGGGAGAACACACAGCAGATTCAGTTCCTGACAGACCGAATGCAATTTTCGCAATTCCTCCAGTCTTCTACAGGGTGAGCCTGGTTTCTACTCTTCAGAGATCCTTTGATTCTTTTCACAGGACGGATTCAGTCCTAACAAGCTGTTACACAAGCTGCAGACCAGAATCCTGGGCCTTACACAGTTTTTGACTAAAACTGCACACTGAAAAAGCACAGGGCTCCTTCCTTCTTCACTGCCAAAGCTCAACTGAAACTCCAACCGACAAAACCGGGCATTTCCTTTGAGTTCCTCCCAGTTCTTGACTGGATTGGCTGTCACTCACAATAGACTGCTGCTGTTGGTCCAAAAAGGCACTGAAGTCTAAACTACATCTCCCAGAGTCACTGCCCATACAATCCTCTTGTGGCTGGCTCAGATTATGAGTCCAAGTTCTGATTCGTCCAAGGCACCATTTTAGAGCTAGCTTACCCCACACTGATTGGTCCAGTTCAGCAGTTCAAAACTAGAATGGGAGCTAGCAGACACAGTTCTGACTGCAAAGAAAGCAGGTTAGACAAACTGTAATTTCATTATTACTCTAAATAATTTCTGGCAAACAGTTACATCTTTCAGATAGGTTCCTTTGCACTCCTAGTGACTGCAAAAATGAAGTGAATTGGCAGCAGCTTGAGTGGTACTCAATCAAAGAAACACACAGTCCCCATACAACTAATTATGTCTGCAAGCAGACAGCTCTTAAAGAGACAGTACCAGAGGTTCTAAAACACTCACTGATAAATGGCTTAAATGCCAAACACCATTCAGGCTTGGAGCATCAAGCAAGCTCCTGGAAGTCTTTTGGGAACCCCATTTGCAGGGGGTTATACCCTTCCTGGCTTGGGAAAGCTTGACGTCGCGTCAAGCAAGTACCTATAAGTTTCAACTGCAACCATATACATTTGCATTAGGCTCGCACATGTAATCATCAGTCAATATATCATTTTACCAAGAACACATTTCTGAAACATTGCAGTACGTCACTTTACACAGTATTACATACACATTGTACCATAACTCAAGTTATTACCTCTTGTACATGAAACCTGAAGAGAGGGCCCTTCCTATCAGTTACCTTGGGGCTGGATGGGGCAGGGCACCATACTAGAGGGCAACACAAGTAACTTGAGTTAGCACTGATGCTCAGTTTGGGCAATGAGCTCGGGACACATACACTCCTTTATGGACAACATTGAGAGGCAAGTCCACAGGCCTCCCAAGTGAATCATAACTGAGGTGCACCACAGGCTTTACAGCTCGACCAGTCTTTCTAGGGGAACTGTTATAGTCTCCACTCTGAGCCTCATTTTCAGCATTGTCCTCACTTGTCAGGGGAGTCTCCATGGGGTAGAGAGGCTAGAACTTGGGGCACTTTCAGCTCCAGGAGTTACAGTTTCTGAGTCCACAACATTTGGCTTGCATGGAGAGCTTTGACACTGGCAGTGGACTGTCAGGGCACTAAAATACTCTTCTTGTTCGGGTGTATCACCAGTCTGCCCCTAATCTATCATTTTCCTCCCTGAAAGCTCAAACAGTTCAACCATGCACAATGATTCCATTTCATCTGATCTGATGCTTTGCACTTCACTTTCTGGGAGCATTGGCTCCAGGGATGAAGCTGGGGCTTAGACAGTCCAGAAGGCCCAGCTTCATCTCCAGTATTGACTAGGGATTGCCCTGAAACAATTGACTCAGTTCGTAAGAAGGATAGTATTCAAAGTCACTCTCACTTTCTTCCGATATGGACTGACAGTCATGCTCAACTGGGACTTGTGGAGGGAACACTTTAACTTTGCTTCTGTAGGTGCAGACTTTCTTGATCTTTCTTAGAGCAGCTCTAGTCACTGGTCCAGAGGGCATCTTCTAGGGGCTCAGACTCAATTAAGATTTGTCAAATGGGCAGTAAATGATTTCTATGCATTGTTTTTACATCTTTGAATTATTCTCAGGCCTTACTTTGTACACTGGCAGATCATCTAGTTTGCCCACTACAATGTGAGGGCGAGTGAAACATCTGTCAGCAATCTTGTGCTTGCCATGCAGTCCCAGATTTCTTAGCAATACCCGATCTCCCTCCTGGAGTTCCTGTGCTTTCACCTTTATCATACCTTTCTTTGTTGGCCAGATTTCTTTTGGCAGCCATGGTTTGAGCCAGTTGAATGCATGAGTTAGCTGGGCCTTTAACTTTGCACATACTGTAAATAGTTGTCAGCTTGAACCCCATCAGAGAGACCCCAAAACACATCTACTGGTAGTCGAGCTTCTCTTCCAAACATCAGGCGGTAGGGGAGAACCCAGTGGCATCACTTTTGGTGCAGTTATAGGCATGTACCAGTGTGCTAATTTGTTGGCTCCATTTAGGCTTGTCCTTTAGGTAGAGGGTGCCTAGCATATCTAGCAATGTGCGGTTGAAACGTTCAGGCTGTGGGTCCCCCTGGGGGTGGTAAGGAGTGGTTCTGGACTTTAGCACTCCCCACAGAGAAAGCATCTCTTTGATCAGACGACTCTCAAAGTCTCTCCTTGATCAGAATGGATTCTTTGTGGAGCCCTAGTGAACAAAAAGTTTTCTACAAGTACTTTGGCTACAGTGGATGCTTTCTGGTCTTTGGTGGGAAAGCTTGGCATATCTCGTGAAATGGTCAGTGACCACCAGCACATTACTGATATTTCTTTGATCTGACTCCAAACTTAGAAAATCAATACAGACCAGCTCCATGGGTGCACTGGTGGTGATGTTAACAAGGGGGGCAGCCCTCTGGGGCAAAGCTTTCCTCTGTAAGCAGCGACTACAAGTTCGAATGTGTTGCTCCACATCAGCCCCCATCTTAGGCCAATAGAATCTGGATCTCACCAAGTCAAGTGTTCTGTCTATACCAAGGTGCCCCATGTGGTTGTGCAAGGACCTCAGTACTGAGTCTCGAGAGGCAGTGGGCAGCACTAGTTGTTGTTTGTCTACTGTCCCTCTGTCTACTGTTTCTCTGTATAACAGTTTATTGATCAGTTTCAACTTAGGACCTTCTTTGTATAACAGTGCAGTTCTCAAATCAGTGGGCGTAATTTGACACATCTTTTCCTGCATAGAGGGCTTCTAAGCTGCTTTGATCATGGGATCGCGGGATTGAGCCGCTGAATACTGTCATTGTCCAGCTGAGGCAGTGCACCAATGTCTATTGCAGAAAAGTGGCAATAAGCAGCAGGTATGCAATTCTCAGAGGCTCCTGCAATCCACCATGCAGTCCACTGCGTCCGTGGACATTTGTTCCTCCTGTCAAACTTCGGCAGAGTGCCGAATGTCAGGTTCTGCAATCGGACCCAATCATTCTGGGGAACAGGCCTCCGGGAGAGAGCATCAGCATCTATGTGGTTCAGACCTGCTCGGTATTCGAGCATAGTCATATGTAGATAATGCAGAAAGCCACCTATGGCCAGTGGCATCCAACTTAGCTGAGGTCTGCACATAGGTCAAAGGATTATTGTCAGTTTTTACTAGTATTTTAGCCCCATACAAGTACTCATGGAATTGGTCAACAATAGCCCACTTCAAAGCTAGGAACTCTAACTTATGTACAGGATAGTTCTTTTCGGATGGGGTCAGGCTTCTACTGGCAAAGGCCACTGGTCTCAGGCCATTCTCGTGCTCTTGGTACAACACAGCCCCAACCCTTGCAAGCTAGCATCAGTGTGCAGGACGTGGGTTTTCTTGGATCGGCATAGGCCAGCACTGGAGCATGGGTAAGTTGATATATGATCTCATGAAAAGCAGTCTCACAATCAGGAGTCCAGCGGGCCCCAAATACTTCACTTGGATGAAAATACACTCTTTCAGTCTTGAGGGCGCTGACTTTTGGTATTTTTGCGGGTTGGGGATACCCTTGAGTAAGGTTAAGAAGGCGGATCACTCTTGAATAGTCCTTGATGAGGCGCCCGATAATAACCACAGAATCCCAGGAATCTTTGCAGTTCTTTTTAGATTTTTGGGCTGTGGCCAGGTGGTCAAGGCCTCAACTTTACTTGGGTGGGTCTCTATTCCTCGTGGATACTATGTGTCCCACATACTTTACTGATGTTTGAAAGAATTGACACTTATCAATGGACAGTTTAAGGCCAAAGTCCTCCAGTCGGTCCAATACCTTAAATAATCTGCTCTCATGTTCCTCCAGTGAGCTGCCAAACACAATAACATCATCTAGGTATACCAGGCACTCTAGTAAGTTCATGTCCCCACTGCACGCTCCATCAATCGTTGAAAAGTGGCTGGGGCACCTGAAATCCTTGAGGCATCCTCATGAATTCATAGAAGCCAAGTGGACAGATAAGGCCGTCTTCTCCACGGTCCTCTGGGGCCATCGGGATCTGGTAGTACCCACTCGCGGAGATCCAGCACGAGAACCACTTGCTCCCGTTAGGCAGTCAAAAGCATCCTGAATGCGGGCATTGTGTACTGATCAGGGATAGTCCGCGGTTTAAGGTGCGATAATCCACACACATCCTTACTGTTCCATTCTTTTTCTCACTACCACAATGGGGAAGCATAAGGGCTTCTGGATTCTTGTATTACACCAGCAGCTAACATCTCTTGCAGATGCGCTCACATCATCTATGTCAGCAGGTGCCAGGCGTCGAGACCTCTCACGAAATGGTCTTTTCGTCATGCAGCCGGATATTGTGCTCAGCTCTTGCACGCATCCTACATCCCATTCCTTTAAAGAAAACACCTGGTCTCTCTGGGCAAGCTTCTCACTGATCCTCACTTTCCATTCAGCTGGCAGCGGGGTCGCGAAATCAAACAAGTCAGGCGTTACTCTGTCATTCTTCCTTGAACTCTTGCTGCTGGGTAGCACTGCAGTGTCTGCACAATGCACATTAGCCAGGATGCAACCTCTGTTTACCTGAATGTCTCTTTCAGACACATTATGAACTTGGACCATTACCCTTCTGGCATAAGCATGGGCTCTAGCGGGCAAAATACTAGGCTTGACCAGCAGTCCCTCTGGCAATTTCCATCGCCTGGTGCATCCAACATTAATATTTTATTCTTAACATCCTTTCTGATACGGACCTCTCCTGTAAGGTACACTGGGCATTTGGCACCAGGATCAGAGACTCAGGATCCTTCTTCCATACAATTCCGACCCGGTTCCTCTGGTTCTGTTTTTCAGCATCTCTCTGTGCCTCATAGGCCTTCTTAATTAAAGCGGAACTCTTAAAGCTCTACTAGTCTTTGACCCCTGTTTTCATAACACAACTGTGCCAGCCTTCCGAACATATGAGCATTTGTTCCAATCAACAAAGGGACACCATCATACAGTCCAGTGGGGACACACTAAGGCTAGGGTCTCTACTTGTTCGGCCACTCCAGCCACGGAGGTGGGAAAAGACAGCCAAATTCGGATATACCGGAATAGGGGTAGGCCTTCTCACTTAATCCCCATACATGCAGTCCTTCTAATGGTTGTGAGATGCATGTCAGACAAATGCTTCTGATACCAATCCTGGAACATAATTGTCACTTGGGAGCCACTGTCTAATACACAGCTCTTGTAGACACTCCATTCACCTTTACAGTGGTCTCCATGGAGGGACCCACTATTCTGGACCAGTCTGGAGAGGCGGTAGTGGGGGCCTGGGCAACTGACCTTGCCACAAAAGGACGTGAATTAGCATTTTTGGTGCCCTCACTGGGATCATGTCGTGCACCTCTTAACCACTGATTTCTTCTCCGAAGCTCTCCTTGTAGCCTATATGCAACTTTGTCAGTGTATTTTGGGGACTGGCATTCCCTTTTCATGTGCCCATCTTTCCCACAATTATAGCAAAACATACTTTCTGGAGTTTGAGCTGGCCGAGGTGCCACACTGGGAGCCAGGGCGGGGGTATTACTAAGTGGAAACCTGGGTGCCATCTCTGTCTGCGGCGTGATAAGCATTTGGAGACATCTCGTCAGTTTCTCCACTTCCATGGTCAAGGAATTGAGTTTGGAGCTGTTATCAGCAGGAGATACATGGGTGGGTACCCCCACCCCCATAGCAGATGCAGTCGGATATAGGTCAGGGCCCGTACTTGCAGGCGCCTTCATAAAGGGACTGTTTTGAATTCCCGATCTCTCTCAACAGTTCGCCCCATTGTGGCATATCTTTTCCTTGTCAGAGCACTCATTGACTGTCAACCTCTGCCCTGAACTTCACTTGATGGGTCACCCTCAGTCACTCGGGTCGTAGCCACAGCTGTTGGTGCAGGTACCTCCGAGGTCGCCTTTTCTCAACTCCTCGATTTCTCTCATTAACTCATCATGGGAGGGTGGGATTCCAGTTGATTTGCCAGGCGTAACTGAAGCAACAGCAGTTCTGAGAAGGGGCAGACTTAAGGATTCTGTCCAGTCTGGTTCGGTCCAGTTCAATCGCTGGCAAACTACCCTTTCTGAGGCATTCTTGCAACAATTTTTCCAGCCGAGACATACACAGACAACAACTCCTTGGTACTGTTGTGCATTTCTTACTCTCCACCATAGGTCCTCATCAGAATCTGGGCTCCCATACACATTCTCCAAGGCCTCAAGATAGGCCTGTGCAGTCGCTTCAGGGTTACTGGCCCGTTTAGCACGGATGGTAGCCAGGGCAGGACCTCGGAGGGTCTCACTAACCCTCTTTCGCTTTTCGCCTTTCGAGCATTGCCATTCTAGCACTTGGGGGGCAACATAGTCTATCCAGGTCTCCCAGTGATCCTCCCCTTGGGGGTGGGAGGGTGCCAGAGAAGATCCCTCAACCTTCGTAAGAGTCGTGACTAATGGCAGGTGCAGAAATAGGAGTCTGCATTGGTTCAGCCACCATTACGGGCACTGGAGCAGGAGAGGGTGTTGGGGAGGAACATCCCCAGGTGGCAAGAATAGTTTCTTCAAGTCCTCACAGTTTTCCCTCTCCCAGCAACCATTCAGCAAATTTCTCCTCAAAGTTTCCAGATAGTGGTGGGGCTGATTCCCCGGGTCTTTACTGTCCTTAGTTATCACTCTCCAAGCAGTGAGGGCTCCCTCTGGGGTAATGGTCTGTGGCACTTTGGAGCTATCTATGGGATCCTTAAACTCTACTAGGGCCAGGAAAGTGTGGGTGAGCAGATTAGCATGCCGACCCACCACCACAGGGTTTTGTAAACCTTCCACCTTGGAAAGTACTCCCTGCACAGTGTCCGTATTGATACCCAGGGGATGTCCAGGATAAGCATAGCATTTTGGGGTCGATCTCTCCCCAGTACACCACCCACCAGCCGGCACAGCCACTTCTGTCGGGTACCCATTTTTTCTTAACAGTGGTTGGTAAATATGGCCACTAGAGGACACACAATCCCAGCGGTGAGCCTCCAAGATGTAACCCCTAGATGGCGCTATCCCAGGGGCTACTACCCCTGCCTGATTTGCCACTAACAGGTTGAGGGGCCTGGATCCAATGGCGGTGCCTCCACCCAGAGGTCAGGGTTTGCAATAGTTAAACTACTTGGTCACAGCCCTCTGGGACACTGCAACCCCTTTCTTCCCACTAGTGGCCCACACAATATATCAGAATTACCTTCACAGTATACACTTACCCCAGGTCTGGTTCCGGCACTGGGACCTCCTGTGAAATGAGATACAGTGCAACAATCACAGTACAGTACTTTAACATAGACAAATACCTCAGGCAGTATAACTTTGCTGAAACAAGCAGCTCTGATTTATTTAGGGGATATAACAAGGACAGGGAAATCAGGTTAATTAGCTTATCACTCTAATAATCTACCTATGGCTCTGTGCTGAAGGCCTATCCCTATCAGTTACTGTCCCTGGGTACCCAAGCCCTAGTGGCTAGTCCAAACCGTGGCAGCTGGTAGGGCCCTTTCACACAGAGAAAGGAGAATTAAACAGTCAGCAGTACAGTAATTCCATTTGGATTTAATGTGGCAATTCAACAGGGAGCGACCCTGAATTAGTACTCTCCGACCTCCAAATAAGATAGGGTCCTTCAATGTCAGCAGGGCTCACTTGAGGTACACAAACCTCTTCACACATCCATATAAAAGAAAGCACTATACCAGGCAGGCTGCATCTGTATCCCGATCGCAATTACTGCACAATACCCGGAGAACACACAGCAGATTCAGTTCCTGACAGACCGAATGCAATTTTCAGCAATTCCTCCAGTCTTCTAAGGGTGAGCCTGGTTTCTACTCTTCAGAGATCCTTTGATTCTTTTCACGGGACGGATTCAGTCCTAACAAGCTGTTACACAAGCTGCAGACCGAACTCTGGGCCTTACACACGTTTTTGACTAAAACTGCACACTGAAAAAGCACAGGGCTCCTTCCTCTTCACTGCCAAAGCTCAACTGAAACTCCAACCGACAAAACGGGCATTTCCTTTGAGTTCCTCCCAGTTCTTGACTGGATTGGCTGTCACTCACAATAGACTGTGCTGTTGGTCCAAAAGGCACTGAAGTCTAAACTACATCTCCCAGAGTCACTGCCCATACAATCCTCTTGTGGCTGGCTCAGATTATGAGTCCAAGTTCTGATTCGTCCAAGGCACCATTTTAGAGCTAGCTTACCCCACACTGATTGGTCCAGTTCAGCAGTTCAAAACTAGAATGGGAACTAGCAGACACAGTTCTGACTGCAAAGAAAGCAGGTTAGACAAACTGTAATTTCATTATTACTCTAAATAATTTCTGGCAAACAGTTACATCTTTCAGATAGGTTCCCTTTGCACTCCTAGTGACTGCAAAATGAAGTGAATTGGCAGCAGCTTGAGTGGTACTCAATCAAAGAAACACACAGTCCCCCATACAAACTAATTATGTCTGCAAGCAGACAGCTCTTAAAGAGACAGTACCAGAGGTTCTAAAAACACTCACTGATAAATGGCTTAAATGCCAAACACCATTCTGGCTTGGAGCATTCAAGCAAGCTCCTGGAAGTCTTTTGGGAACCCCCATTTGCAGGGGGGTTACATAGGAACTGGATAAGATATGGTTAGTGCTTAGATACGTTAGCGCTGGATAGGAACATAGGTTAATGCTTGTAGTACATAGGAACTGAATGAGATATGCTTGGTGCTTGGATACATTTTAACTGGATGAAATATAGTTGTTAGAACTTGATCTTTTGGCCTTTCTCTGTATCCCACCTTTGGTGGAATGCTAGTTAAGTGTATGATTGAAGGCCCCAAAAAAATGTAATAACCAATGTGATTACCTCCTCCAACTTCGCAGAGTGTAGCCAGTAGCATGCAGGAGAGGAAAACCCCCCTTAGGGGAAACCTCCAAGGACCCATGGCTACTGACCTGCCCATCCTCTGGATATACTAAAGGAGAGTAATCCTAAGGTATGCAAGTATTGATAAGTTGTCTTTTAACCAGATTCTGAGTTTTGGTTGAGAGCAGATCTTGAGTTTGATTGCAAGCAAGCAGTCCTGGAAGATGAGGTACTGACGAATGAGTGTCCATCATGGAGAGACAGTAGCATAACAGGTTAGGGAATCCCAGTCCATTATATCTATAGGTGTAAAAGGCGGGAGTTAGCAGCTTGGCCAACAACTGTTAGTGGAATCACATCTTGGAAGAGCGAGAATGTAGAACTGGTTGATGGTCAGTCCTGGAGTGCGAAGAAGAAAGAACTCTCTCTTCCAAAAGATGTACTGGATTATGGTAAGCAAACAGCCAGTCCTCCTTAGCCGGGGCAGAGTAAGAGAGAATTGCGGATCCCACGTGATCTGATATGCATAGTACCAGTAGAAAGGTGCCAGGCCCCCTTGCGGGCGAAGCAGGGATGCAATGTGCAGGCAGCCAGGCCCTTTGCAGGTAAAGCGGATAGAAACCTACAGAGCCCCTTGCGGGGTGAAGCAGGAACATGTAGAGCAAGCAATATAGGTGCTGTTGAGGGCGAAGTAGGAGTGCATTGAGCATGAAGCCAGACTCTTTGTGGGGTGAAGCAGAGGACATGGCAGACCCCACGTGGTCCACCATGACTGAGTTCCAGTAGAAACAGTGAGACCCAGATGGTCAGCCAAGCGGAGATGGAATGCGGCTAGAGGAGATGGAATGTGGATGAGCAGGTAGCCAGGCCCTATGCATGTGAAGCAAGGAAGATGGTGAGACCCCACATGGTCCACTAGTGTAAGGTTACTGTATGAAGGCTGGACCCTGTGTAGGTCAGCCAAGGTGAAACAGAATATGGTGAGCAAGCACTAGGACTTTCCTTGGTGGGGTGAAGCAGCATTAGAGAGATATCCCAGGATAACACTGAAACCAGAGGCCTGGCAGTAGGCCATTGAGGTGGGAACCATACGATGACAGATGTCCTTTGAAGCTGTCAAGAGGGAAACAGATGTAGGATCAGCAAATGTCCTAGATGGGGAGCAGAACTAGGTACAGTCCAGTAAGAAGGTAAGACAATTGTCTGCAGACAGAAATGTATATAGGCAGATGAAGGCTAGACTTCCTTGTTAGATTTCCAGGTCCTGATGTGCAATTCGATGATAAGAGGAAGTCAACGCTGAAGATGACGTGCCAGCAGATGGAGATCCAGCTAGGAATGGTGACTGGGTGAGAGGCTAAGGTAATCCGTAAACAAGGGAGCTGTGAGTGAAACAGCAGTTTAGCATTCATGTACAGTCAGCATGGTTGGAGATGATTGCCAGCGGAAATATATTTGAGGACATAGAAATCATAGAGGTGAAATGGGCTGCAGTAATGCAAGCTGGGAATGGTGATGTGGTAGGAGTCTATGCGAATGGAAGGCTCACTTGAAGCTGGAATTCCAGTGCAGTAGTAGGTTACAACTGAGTACTGTATCAAAAGGGAGAATTTTCCTAAGAAGTCCAAGAACTGAGACAGGCAATTTGGAGCATAAATCCTTTAAGATCCAGAGTAGCAGCGTGTAAATGCTCAAGTGATCGAGTAGGTATCAGGTGGTCAGCTGAAAGAAAATTAGACCCAGGGGTCTGCTTTATAAAGATGGAAAGATGTTTGAGCAAGGAGAATTTCCTGAGGCTCGATTTTTTCGGGATGGTGAGACCCCTATGTGGTTTCACCATTGCCATAATATGATATGCTGAAATACCAGGAGGTGACCCCCTACGTAGTCTGTCTGTAGTGACTGAGGATGTGTGAACCAAGAAGAAGGGCCCCACCTGTGGGGCATGTAAGTTTGGAATGGCGGAAACCCACGTGGTCCACCATTGCCATAGTAATGCACTTTTCGAGTAATGGATGGTGGGACCACCACGGTCCACCACTGGAGTAGCGGAGCAAGGTCCAGTATAAGGAGGAAAAAAGAGCCTAAGGGAGGTCCACATGTGAAAGGGAAGTATGAGCGATGAGGAGATGCCCTCTTGTGGGCACGGATGTCAGAGATGATGGGACCTCCAAGGTCTGTAGTTGTGGTCGTGGCGCAGAACCAATGTAAGCAGGACATGACCTCTAGTGAGACTGTTGAGAGCAATGAGTAAATGCCCTGTCAAGGGCACAGGAGATGCCCGAAACCTTTGTGAGGCTACAAGAAAGGTGCAAATGTACATGGTGAGTATCCACCGTGGCTGCAGAAGCATGATTCGAGGGATGCATATGACTTGTCGTGTCATGAGATTCTCAGGGTGGTAAACCGGGGAGAGAGCACGGAAGTCTGTTAGAGGACAGCAGACAGGTGAATTGAGTAGTGCGCTAGGCCCCCACATGGGCTAGCTGGAACGGCATGACCTCCACCCAGGTCTGCCCAAATAGAGTAGGTTGAGTGAGTCGAGCTAGACCTCCATATAGGTTAGCAGGACTCGCTGGACCTCTACACAGGCCAGCTGGTGGAAGGAGAATAGTAAGTGAGTCAAGCTGGGCCTCCATGTAGGCTAGCTGAAGTGGCAGCACCCCCATGTAGGTCTGCCTGAGGAGTAGAATAAGTGAATGAGATGAGCAAGGCCTCCACGTAGGCGAGCTGGACTGGCAGGACCTCCGTGTAGGTTTGCACAAGGAGAGAGTAGAAGTGAGTGAATCGAGCTGAGCCCCTACATAGGCAAGCTGGACTGGCAGGACCTCTATGTAGGTTTGCATGAGGAAAGAGTAGAAATGAGAGAGTCGAGCTAGGCTTGCATGTAAGCCAGCTGGACTGGTAGAGTACCATTCTCCTGAGTTCGGAGTGTAAGTCTTCGTAAGCTGAGTGCAGATGATCAACTGCAGTTGGAATCCAGGTTAACAGGCTAAGGAAGGTGAGGTCCATGTGACGTGCTTGGAGGAGCCTTAGAAAGATGCTTAGAACACTGAGCAATGATCTTATGCAGATATAAGGAAAGAGATGACGAACCCTTCTTCTGTGAGTCTGCTGTTCCATTGGACTGGTATTAGTGGAATACGGACAGTAACCTCATTTGCTTCCTGAGGAAGAAGGGTAAGCGGAGAAGCTGAGCTAAGCCACAAAGCAGGCTTGGTCAGTATGAACTGTACTGTTGGGATAGCAAGGCAGCAGAGAACATAAATACAAAGACAATGACTGTAACAAGGAAACTGATCCCAGTGCAGGAGACAGCCAAAGTCCTAGTCCTGCTCGTATAAGGAGTAGAAGGGTAGGCATGTTAGGTTGGGATAAGAACATAATTCTAGCCCACTGAGCTGAAGTTTATAATTGAGGATGAATGCAGAAGACCAGAGAATGCTGTGGAGCTGTCGAGAAGTGGGCCGGTATTGGAAGAAATAGGAATCCTAGGACCCACCGCAAGCCAGGCAATGGCGAAGGGGAGCAGGACATAGAGGGTGACGTCACACCAGAAGCACTGGCTAGGTGATGGAGTAATATCCAGGGAATGAGGAGCGTGGAGCACTGCAACAAGGCAGTCCTGGGTAGAAGAGGTAGGTGACCGTAGTCGTTTGAGTAGTGTTGAAGCAATTCCTGGGAGGCGCTGAACGGGAAAAGGAATCCAGTAGACTGCAGGTGGCATGGTGCGAGCGGCCACTTTGAAATGGTGAACTGTGCGGAAGCATGGTGTGTCGGCTACTCGAAAAGGGAGGAGACAGACACAGCGTGGCTGCAAGGAGCAAATAGAGTGCAGCTGGGCAAGGAGTGAGCAGCAGCAGGGAGAAGTAGCAGAGAGCAGCAGCAGTCATCGAGCAAGCGGCTGCGGGAAGTAAAGAGTGCAGCACGGCATGGAGCGAGCAGCAGCAGGAGAAGCCCCAAAAGGAGACAGAGGACAAGAGGTATGAGGGAAAACAGAGCAACAAGCAGTGACAGTGGGAGCAGCATAAAGTGGGGGAATGAAGAGCAAGAGATAGGATAGAAACAAGGCAGGAGGAGGGGGAACGGAGTGAGGAGCGAGGCAAGAGAAGGGCACAGGCAATGACAGGAAGGAGGGGACAGAGAGAGAGAGAGAGAGCAGCCACGGATCAGCAGCAACATGCCAACGAGTGCAGCTCACTCTAAGCAGAGGGGGCATTACTAGAAAGTTTAAGTAGAGAATGGGGGAGGAGCTATCCCCCCCCTCCATAGAACCACAGGCTGCAGCCTTCCAAAAAGAAATTAACAAAGCTGATATATCATCGCCCTCCAAAGGAAGGGAGTTTTGTAGGACCAAGTCGGGAGAGACTGAATGCTTGATCACTGGCTAGCCACAGTCTTGATAGAAGAAACCCAAAGCAGCCAATGCCACAAGGGAAGGAGTGACTCTTCCAGGGAAGTAAGGGGACAGAAGCTTGAGTGGGCTGGGGGCCAAGTCCTTGTAAGGCTTTTAAAAGTTATTAAAAGAACTTGTCTTGCAAGATACCATTTTTTCCCTAATTTTGAGTAAGACTTTTTAACATTTGAAATTATTAAAGGAGATCTCTTATCAATATGACTGTCCCCAGGCTTTTATCAGTTTTCTGTGCTGTATTTTAACACCCACTGTTTAAAATCACTCTTCTTGTGACCGAGATGAACTAGAATGCAACAAAAACTGCTCCCTGACCTTTTAGGACAGGGACAACTCCAGGCAAATTTTTTTTTTTATTTTTACATTTTCTTTTAATTTGTCATTCAAAGTATACAATCAGCTGCATCAAAATCCACTGTCGGGCTGGCTTATGCACGATTTGTGCACAACCACCCAACGCAGTTCAGTACATACAGTAGATGCTGAGCCATGCTGTATGGCATCCACAGTTCTTGGTAGACCTTGTTCATGTGCACAAGCTTTGTGCCGGCACACGGAGAAGTCTGGGGGCAGATGATTGGGGGATATGACTGCCATAGCCCCTTTTTTGCCTATTAAACATAAAAAAACTGCATCCACCATGCTTTTCAGCCCTCTAAGCTAGTTTATTTAAAAGTTTCACCAAGCAAGACATACTGAGCAGACATGCTCATTTCCAGATGCATCCTGGGGGAGAGGGATACACAGTAGGTACAGCAGCAAAAATCAAAAACAGTGCATAATGGAAATAGAATACTAGCATACACAGGATGAGCAAACTAGATAATACATTTCAGTAAACAATAATAAAGGTGACAGAAGACTAATCAAAATAAAACAGTATCACAATTCATACAGGAAAGGTACTAATCTGCAAAGCAGTGCAGAGGCAAATATGGGAAGGGTGAAAATAAACACATCTACAGGAAGGGGGGAATAGTCTTTGCGGAGAGAGTTGAGACTATGAGTGGAGGCAGCATGACAGATGGGAGGTGGGAGGGTGTTCCAGATTTTTGGGAAGTGGTGTGAGAATGCAGCTGGACCATCTGAGGTAGTCCTGGGCAGGATGGTTAGAATGTGATGCTCGTGGTATCTAAGTGAGTGAGAAGACGGTTTGAGGGAAACAGAGGATGCGAGATAAGGAGGGAGGGAGGGAGTAAAACCAGCATTTGGCAAGAAAGTTTGCACAGGTGACTAGTTCAGAAGGCTGCAGCAGTACCGGGGAGGGTGTTGTGGCATTTGGGGTGGCCATTTGGGGCTCTGATGTGTCACGAGTAGTTGGTTTTGGCTTTTGAAAGCATTACTACAAGGGTTTTCTCTGGACTCACCTACATGACCTTAGTCTTCTGCAGCATGCATTTGTAACCTCTAGGTGGCACTATCTCAAGGGCTACTACCCCTGCCTGCTTGGCTAGTAGCAGGTTAAGGGGCCTGAGTTCTGAAACGGGTGCCTCCACCCAGAGGTCAGGGTTGGTAGTGGTCAAGCTAACCTGAGCGCAGCCCTCCGGGACACTGTAACCCCTCTCTTTGCCCTCTAGTGGCCTGAACACTGTACAATAATCACTTTCACAATACCTCTGGTACACCACACAAGTACCTACACTGTTTGCACTTACCACCAGGGCTGGTTCCTGTGGCTCGACCCTGGGGACCCCCTCTAAAACAAGGTTAAGTACAGCAAATAGCAACAGTACAGTACTTTGAGCACAAACTGGAACCACAGTCAGATTACATGCAGAAAAAGTTAGATCTGATTTATTCAGGGGACTTGAACAAGGGAGGGGCAAAATCAGGTTAATTAACTTAAAGGTTACATCAATCAAGCAGTTATGCATGCGCTTTGAGTCCCCCCACACAGTCTACCTCTGGGTATCCAGGTAGAGAAGAGATGGGATAGCCAGGACAGTTGTCCAGGGTTGCAGCTGGTTGGGGCCCTGTGATGGAAAACACAACAAGCACAGTACACAATATTTGTAATCCGGAGCCAGAGGGCTTAGTTCGTAAAGGAAACGAAACAACAAGACAATCAGATGACACACTCAGATTAAGCTGTTGTTGTAGGGAGCTACACTGGTATTTACTTACGATACCCAAGACCGGACACAGGCTGGACGAAAATAAAGACTGCATGTGGTTGACCTGGAATGCCAAGAGAAGCAGGGCCCATACAAGTCACAGAGGCGTCGTTTCTGTTCAAGCATGGAGCAGGGGGCTGATCCCCAGGCAGATCTGTCGTCGATGGCTTCTCTGTGCAGTGGGTAGTCTGGCCGGGCCAGTCTGGCAAAGCCCAGACTGCATGGAGACAAGTTCGGAAGCAGTCCATTTTGGGCTGGATACAGCTTCCAGCAAGCAGAACACAGTTCACACAGTGGGGAACTAACTCACAACCCGCTAGCAGCTCATAGCACATTTACATGTATGGGAATTCTACTGTACCAGGCAAAGTGCTGCCCAGGCACAATCACAAAGTCTCTGCACACACCGGGAGCTTTGGGGTAGCTGGAACTCCTGACAGGCCAATCGCATTCAGCAAAAATATTCGGTCTTCTTCAGGTTGAGTCTGGCCCACTTCAGTAGCTTACTTTAGTCACACAAACTTGGATTTAGTCCAGAATAATTATTTTCTCTCAATCTCAGGAGCAGGCAGACATGGAAGCCAAACTCTCAGCCTTTTCATAGTTCTTCCATGCGAATCCACTCAGGATTGCTCTCAGAATCACTTCAGCTCCTTCTTGCCCAGCTTCCAGCTTAGTTCTAACTGAAAACTGCAAGCAGCCCGGGACTTCCCCAAGATTCAAAAGCTTAGGTTGGCTGATTTGGCTGTCAGTCAAAGCAAGAGCTCCCCCTTCAGCTACAAAAAAGGCGCAAAAACTCATACCACAGTTCCTATAGATTTTTAATTCAGACAGCTCCTGTAGTCCGGCTACATTTTAGGTCTCACCAGAACTGATTGGTCTAATTTGCAGTCCAGGACCAAGCTAGTGAAGACAAACAAAACAGTCCTTGCTACAAAGAAAGCAGGTTAGACAAACTACATTATCATTATAATTCTAAATGGTTTTTCAGCAAATAGTTCTTTCGACAGAGCTCCATCTCAGATTACATATGCTGCAATCAAGCAGCTCTTAAAGAGACAGTGCACAAAGGCTATACAGGCTCTGGCAATCACATTTAAACTGCTAAAATGCAGGACACCAGCCTGGCAGTGAGCATTTAGGCAAGCTCAAGGGAGACTTTTTGGGAACCCCCATTTGTAGGGGGGTTACAGATTTAATGCTGAGCATCACAGCAGATTTGTGTCCCTGCCCTTCCATAGCTCTGTGGCTGGCACAGGATTGTGTCAAGATGCAGTTCAACAGATTTGTTTGTCAGTGTTTAAGCTGCCACTTCCCAAGTTGCATTTTGCTAGTGATTTCTGCATTTGGCTATTTTTTTTGGTGGTAGTGGTGGGGGGTGGGGCTCTCCACATTACCAGATTTTAATGCCGATGGCTGCTGCATGTGTGTCTAACTGAATAAAATGTTTGGGCTTGGCTACAGATTTGGGGATTTTGCTATAAAATTTCAGTAGCAATTCAAAACAAAACGACAGGTTTTAAATTTCTAGCTTATGCCCTGTTTTGTCCTGGATGAGCACAGATCTCCAGTTCATTATGTAGATTATCTGTGGTGCTCAGAGTTCAGTAAATGCTTTGGACCAGATTCTAGAAGGGTTATGCCTGGCATAACAGCAGTTGCGCCAAGTAGAATGGCGCATGTAGCAACTTACGCCAGCAGTTGCGACATGCGCAATTCTACAAAGTGCCCTGTGACATGTCGCAGGCCAGTTGCGCCTGAACAGCAGTTATGCCGACAAACCCCTGCAACATGGCACTAGGGGTTTACGCAGCAGTTGTGCCCCATTCTAGAAGGGCAGCCACAAAGTCCCCACATTGGGATTCTACAAGAACTCCCAGAGGAGATCTGACAACATAAGTTATACCAGCATTTAGCTGGTATAACTTATGGACGTCCCCAGGGGTCCTGTAGACCGGTCGGCTGTCCAGCGTCAGTGCATGGTTGCCCCCCATGCCCAGCAAACCTCAGTGGGGCCCCACATGGCTACCCATGCCCCAAGCCCCCCGAAACACCCGTTGGCAGAAGCCCCGCAGGCAGCGCCAGTAATCCCCCACCCATGCCCCAAACCATTAAGTCGCCCATCAAGAAATGCGAAAAAAAGCATGCCATGGTAGTCTAGTGCCCCCCATCAGCATAAACTAAGTAAAGACCTACCAATCTCTGTAGTCTGCGGCCCCCCCCAATCAACATAAAATAAATAATGTCCTTCATTCCCTGGTAGTCTAGTGCCCCCCCATCAACATAAAATAAATAATGTCCTTCATTCCCTAGTAGTCTAGTGGCCCCCTACTCCTACACCCAGCCGTACCAACCTACCCAACATCCCCCCACCCATCCCCAGCCAGCGACTGGTACAGCCCACCTCTCACCTCCATGACCAGCCACCGACTGGGTTCGGTAGGCGCAGAGAGGTGGAGGTGCTGTAAAGTGGGAAGATGTGGGAGGAATCCCCAAGCAGTTGTTGCCTGACCCCTAGGCTATATCAGGCATCCAGGTGGGGGAGCATAATCCTGATCTTGGGGGATGGTAGTCTGAGTTACCCAGGGGCTGGCACCCAGGTCTGAATGTCTGTGGAGTGGAGCAGGATGAAAAGGAGATTGCAGGAGTGTGGAAATGCATTTCCTGTGTAAATAGTTCTATGGCTAGGCATCCTAGTATTTGGGCTTAAGAATTAAGCCTATGTGCTCCATTTATGCTGTGCATAGGCTACTCTGGAACTAACTGCTGTGCATGGGGGTCCAGTTGGAGCCCCGCCGCAGCTTTCCCAGAAGGGGCCTGGGCCCTGCTGCACCAGATCCCCTGTCTGTTCATGGCTCTGCACATGGACGTATTGGGAGAGTGACCAAGCGGCAGTGCCACACACCATGTCATGCACCAAGGCGCAGAGTGCCAGTGGAGGGGGACTCAGGCTATGTGGGCATTAATAACTCAGGGTATAAGCTGGCCTGGTGACGCTGAAGGTTGAGGTACTGAACGCCACACCTCATACCACATTGGCAACCCGGGGTCGGGAGTGAGCTTGGGCCACTGGGGGTCGCCCTGGGGAGAGAGGATCGAGCGTCCGGAGGACTGCTCTCCTCTCTCGAGGTGGATAAGATGTGGATTCCCTGTTATCAGTGAATCCCAGTGGAGACTGGGGGGAGCAACAGCAGAGACCACCAGGGAAGGGGAGGAGGTGGCAGCGGACATCCATGGGACTGGTGCGGGAGTGCTCCCATCTTGTGCTGGATGTCATTGCACATCTGCACCTCCAGGGAGGAACTCATGAGAAAACTCCCTCT
The DNA here is from genome assembly GCA_016271365.2 of Neoceratodus forsteri. Classification (NCBI taxonomy): domain Eukaryota; kingdom Metazoa; phylum Chordata; order Ceratodontiformes; family Ceratodontidae; genus Neoceratodus; species Neoceratodus forsteri. The sequence goes on along the minus strand of JADMNL010000023.1, from coordinate 453,866,369 downwards.
GGGACAAGCATTGTGATACCTGATCTCTGCTGAATGATGCTCCAGGCCTCCCTTGGCTAGGGAATGCAGATCTCGGTCTTTCTCCCCCATAGCTCCCGGGTGGGGGGGGGCCGCCGCAGGGGGCAAGCTGCAGGTATCTCTGGCCTCACTGAGGACCTGTTGGGGGATGCCGGTAATGGAGAAAAATGATGATGAGTTGGGGGCAGCCCCCTCCAGCTATCTCAGAGGGTGCAGAAAGAGAATTAAATAAAACAACAACAAATTCAGGGTATAACACGGGTTACTTTCACTTCTGAGTTTTTGAAAAAAAGACAAGTGGAGCAGGTAAAATAAACACAGAACTACCCTATGATACCCAATGCATGAATTCCCCTACAGCAGTCTGGCATCTGACACAGCTAGGAGTGGTGGGCTATGTGTAGGGAGCAGTAGATGGTGCATAAAACAGCTTTTCACTCCCCCTAGACATTAGGAAAATCCCCAAACTGGGTGCTTTCAAAACTGTCATAACAAGGAACTCTCTGAAATGTGGGACTGCTCTTTTTAATTTGTTTATCCTCCCTGTGCCGAGCAGCCCCCATCCACCCCCCAGCCCAATCACCCCCACATCCTCTGGGGCTTATTATCTTATCCGGCTCTTCCCCCATGGCTGGCCCCCCTGGTGGAGTTGATGGGGTTCCCCTCAAGCCCTGCCAGGAATAGGATCCGGTTCACCAGAACATGTCCAGATAGCCGGGTGCAGGGCCTGCAAGAGACCGGTGTCATCCTACCATTCAGCCTTTTCACCGTTTTTACCCTGCTGTGGTGGATGTTGCATGTAATGATGCCAATGGCTATGCTGTGCATGCTCCTGCACATAGCATACCGGGCGTCTGCCCCACCTCTGCCCCCCTTACATACAGTGTCAGTGTGCTGACCCCCCAGCCACTGCTAGGGGCCAGGCTAATTCCGGCCACTGGTCCCACCCCTTCCCAGAGGATGAGAGTAGTCCCTGGGACACTTGATCCTCCTCCCCCTAGCTGACCCTCTGACTCCCAAGGTTGCTACCTACCTCAGGTCATCAGTGCCATGAGTGGTGGCACTACCGCTGTGCTGGCCGGTTGGCCCATGCGACTGCTTTTAAGTTGAAGCATGGCCATTTTCCCCATAAAACATGCATAGCAATCGTATACTCACAAATAAATGTATACTACCCAGTGTATCATTCTACCTTAATGTATTGTGCAGATCTTGCTTAGACGTATGTAAATTCTAACTGTGTCTTCTATAACATGTATGCAGCAATGCCACTGTAACATGACAAGTTTGTAAGCAGGACTTCTAGCCCTAACAGTTTTATCTTGTATAAAAAATAAAAGTCTTTACTACTACTACTTACAACCATGTATTCACAGACATCTTGTACACCAGAGCCTCCACTCTCGAGTACCTCACCATCCAATGAAACAAAGCCCTGCTACAAGCTAGGCAACCAGAAGCCTCCTACAGTTATATGTGAAACAGCTTCATAAGATCAGATACACCAGCTCTGTTCGCTGTGCCCATCCCCACACAAACATTTCACATTGTGCTTTAAAGAACACCTTTCTCAGTGCACGAAAGAACACACAGAAGGCTCCCTTACCTGAGCTAGCAGCTCAGTCCCTTCCACTTCCTGATCTGTTGCTATGACCCACAGTACAAGGTATACCAACCATGCAGCATCGGGAATACCATGAAGACCATCACAGTGAGATTTTTTGGCATTTTTCTGTGATGGTCTCTACATTCCCAACACTGTTGCCAATGAGGTGTTTGCCCCCATCCCCAAACTAGCTCCAACTGGAGTTAGAAATCTAAAGTATGGGGGTGTGGGGTGCAAAGCCCCCCCCTCCCCGAAAACACTTGGTCCCTGAGCGATGGCACAACACCAGTTGGCGGTGTTGTTCTATCACTGTGCAGTCAGTTGACAAATTTCTTATCACTGCGGCATAGTGGAACCGCAGTACAATGTGTTGATGTAAGTATAGGGAGAGCATGAGGGCATGCTTCATTCAGTTCTGTGGAGTGTAATTTTTAGGCATGGGTGGGTAGTAAAATACCTTACCCTAAACATTATCTGCGAGTACATCTAAACTACTCTAAATTACCCTAAACATATACTAATGCAAAACAGGTAGTTGATTAATGTAGGTTGTTACTACCCTGATTTTTTTACTACCCTACTACCCTGACTTTTTTTACTACCCTATTACCCTGATTTTTTACTGTCCTGTCCTGTCCGTAGTCATAGGGACACAGGATGCCCTCCACACCAGCCACCATGCCTACACTCTGGGCTAGAAACATCGAGAACCCACTTGCCATACGCTCAGAAAAAAACCTCTGAAGAATGTCCTTTTATAGGATGGTTTGTTTATATTCTGAAATAATATATCTAATACATAAGACCTTTAGTAAAATCATTCATCATACTCTGGTATTCACAATTCACTCTAGAGACAGAACGCGTGCCCAGTTATTTATCATAACACTGAAAAATCTTTCATTGTATGATGCTACATGAAATGACTGGTTAATACCTTATTTATTTATTTACATATTCATTTATTCTCGGGATTATCCTTGGGGTTATTAAACCTAAACAAAATACTCAATCTGATAAATTAATTGCCTTTTTACATTAAAAAAAATCATCTTGTTCTAACGTTCTTTCACAGCACTGTGTATAAGTATAAAGTTTTAATATGTATTACATCACTTAAATAGTAATACTCTAATTGTGTGTCCCAGTGTGGAGTTTTAAAATTAGTATCCCATCACCACTGAAAGGCGTAGCACAGTTCTCTTTCTAATTAGTCAGTTTTTTGCACACATCACAGGAATCAGCTTAAAAGTACTAAATTAAAAAAATAAATGTCTCAGAACATGTTTGGGTGCAGTTGGACATGCGCCAACTACGATACACTGAGGTCCACTTACAGTTGTTCAAGAGCTGTATATGTGATGCGAGCTAGTTTCTTAAACTGATACAACAAAACTTTGAAGACTGGTGGATCACAGATGCCGTGCATCTTTGGCCTCTGACCAGAGATCCATGTTGCCATCAAATGCCACCCCTTCACCCAGCTGCAGCTTCAACTTTGTCTCCTGCACCCCACTACTAGTGGCACTTGAGCTCTGTTCAACTGCTCTATCCCAGCCAGGCCAGCTGCAGGTGGCTCCTTCTTCCTTCTCTACCAACTCCATCCAGACTTGTCTCTGCAGGCTTCTGGGTCCATCCCAAGTACATCCTAACCTCGACACACATGTGCAGCATGGTGTCAGGTGAATAATGGTGCCAAATACAAACAGCTGTTACCCATCACTGTGCGCAGCTGCATAGTGACTCAAAACTTGCTGGCTCACAATGCTGCTTGCTGACTTCCGGCATAATGGCTGCCCTGTGAAGAGCTCTCTTAGATCGCTCTCTCAACCTCCTCCTAAAATCGAGTCTTTTTCGGCAGCTACGAACCTCATTTTACTCTTAACAAATGAGAAGTTTACCAGACTATTTTTGATAACCGACCCTGTGCTTACTGGAGCGCAGTTCTGGAATGGAAGCAGAGATGAAAATGTCGGCCCTCCGACACACTCCACCACCGACTCCACCTAAAGACAAGAAGCCGAAGCAATCCAAAGCGAGTGGGTCAGAAGCTACTACCTCTCCCAAACAGCAGGGTATGCTAACAGAGGAGCAGTTCTTAGAGGAAATGGGCCCTATGAAAGAAACATTGCTCGCTCTAACGTCCGACTTAAGGGGTATGAAGCTATCATTAGAGCAATTAAATACACGCATGAAAGACAACGAGACCAGGATTTCATCTTAGATGATTGGAGGGCAAGAATAGACCAGACATGGTCGCCCTATGCACAGAATTAAAAAAGCTGAGGATTGGCTAGAAGACCTCAAGGGCCGCTCAAGGAGGAATAATTTGGTGGTGTTGGGCCTCCCAGAGGGCTAAGAGGGGTGTCAGGCAATTTTATTTGCTCAAAAATGATGTGAAAAGCTGGCAGGGCCTTCCCCTAATGGGCCTGCATTTGTAATTGAGAGAGCCCATAGATCGTTGTGGCCAATGCCCCCAGCAGGATCCCCCCCCTCGCCCATTTCTCTTCAGACTTCTAAACTTCTTGGATAAACAGTTTATTTTGTCCAAAATAAAAAGGTAGCTGAGCTACAATGGGAAGGAAAATGTATTCGAGTAGTTCAGGATCTCCCTTATACTGTGCGTCAGAAACGCTCAGCCTTTCATCCTTTAGTGTCAAAATTAATACCACCTGGCATTCGCTTCAGAGTGCGCTACCCAGCTACTCTCCAGATTAATAGAGGTCAATGGCATTCTTTTGAGTCTTTGGAGCCAGCTGTTGAATCATGCAAAAAATGGTACCCAGATTTAATTAAGTTACTATGATTCAAGATCGATGAAGGAAGCCTGCCATCTTGTGGACACGCAGTTGAAATGTGAACGTCCTGCTTTTTCCTTCGTGCATGTTATGTTTGATTTAATTGATAGATGGAGCTTCGGTATCTGGTAAAGGGACATTGGACTCTATGTCAGTTATTTACCAGTGGACTGAATTTAATTTTTCTAGTACTAAGGATGGAATATGGTGGGGATAGGTAACAAAATGACAAGTTACGAAACAGATTGGAAATGGAGAAGTGTTCCAAAGGTTCTAATTGTATGGTTAAGTACTTGGGGCTGGTTCTATTTATAACAGGCAGTTATTTCTGCGTTTAAGAAGCAAGGATGGGTGTTGACTATTATACAGGGTGGGGATTTATGACTGATATTTAGGTGTTAAAGAATTCTTGGAATATTCTGCTGCCTAAAGGGGCGGGGTACGTCGTGATTACAGGTGTAATTATACTGTTTGAGTTATCTTCCGCCCCTTTCTTTTTTCCTTTTTATTACTGTTTCTAGGTTGCCAATATTCACAGTCAAGGACTACTGCTTGTGTTGGAGAAGGAATTGTTGAATTCTACTTACTGGTAGGGTAGTGTAATATACGTTTTCAGGGTTTGGTGTTATAAGGTAGATGTGGGAGGAGGATGGGAGGGGCGGGATGGGTAATCCAGGGTTGCATGAGAAACATTGCGCTGAACGCTCAGTCGGTGGTGCGGTCTTTGGGACTGGGGGTAGTTGGACTCAGATTTTCCTATAAGGGCATGTTGTATGATGTTATGATTGCGCCCAGGGGAGTAGTTCTTGGGATTAAGGGTCAGAATTTGGTTTTGTGATATATAGTGGGGTTTCCGGGGTTAGTATGGGGGGGAGGGCCCATAGCCAGTCTCTGTAAATATTATTTTTATCCAAGGATAATCCTGCAAGCCACTTCTCAAGAGCTTGATTTTGAAAAGCTCTCCTTTCTCATGTGGATAAGTGGGTATGAGAATTGCATCTTGGAACGTTAAAGGGGTAAGGGCTAGATTAAAATGACATCAAATTTTTAAACATTTAGCCTTAATGCATCTAGATTTGTTTTTTCTACAAGAGACACATATGTTAGATGGGGAAAGTAACTTGTTATGTAGAGAACATATTGGACAGGCTTTTGCGGTGGGTAACTCCACTTCTCAAAGAGGAGTTGCAATTTTAGTTACCAAAGGGGTACAGTGTCAACCTTTACAAGGAATTGGGGACCCACAGGGATGATTTTTGCTAATTAGAGGGTTGCTGAATCATGGAGAACTTATCATAGGGACAATTTATGGACCTAATTGTGCCTCTCCCAAATTTGTCTCTCAAATAGCCCTCAAACTAGCCCCCTTTAAACACCTCCCTATAATACTAGCAGGGGACTGGAATCTCACCTACGATGATAAGATAGACATAACTACTAGGAGTGGTCAGACTATGTCCTCGGCACAGAAATATTTGAACGAAATGATGGAGGGTTTGGGCCTTGTAGTTCCGCGGCGCTTCCTCTACCCACATAGGAAGGAATACACATTTTACTCGGCTAGCCACAAATCATATTCTCGTCTGGATTTTTTCCTAGTTAGTCGAACTATCTTGATGGGCTCAGTAGCCTCCAGAATTTCCACTAGGGTGTTGTCAGATCACTCTTTGGTGTGGTTTGAGGGGACTCTACCCCAAGCCATTCCTAAACATACTCAATGGAAGCTTTATACTCAATTATTAGCACAAGAGGAAATAGTAGATAAGATACGTATACTAATTAGTCAACACTTAGAACATAATAGGGGCTCCGTAGTAGCCTATGATCAACTATGGTGTTCCCTGAAGTGTTACCTGAGAGGTGAGTTTATAAGATTGGCAGCTACCCATAAAAGGGTAAGAGAAAAGGTCGCTAAATCGCTGCTGGATTCCATTCAGAGTTTAGAGAGGAGGATTAAATCTTTTCCAACTGAAGAGGATGTGCATCAGCTAACGGTCCCTAAAGACCAATATGCGAACACGTTAAGGGAAAAGGCTGAATACGCGCTGTTAAAAACACATATTAGATACCTGGATCAGGGTGACAAAGCTGGACACCTCTTGGCTCTGAAATTGATACAGCAGGAGGAGTCCAGGTTGGTCACATGTTCAACCATGGTGGATGGGGGAATACAGTAGCTACACCTAAAGCTATAGTAGACGAATTTGAAAACTTCTATAAAAAGCTATATGGTCCTCCAGATAATAATACCACATCTATGGAGATTCAACAATATTTGTCTAAATTTCCCCTTCCTACTCTTAGTCAGGACCAAAGGGTCCAGCTGACTCCCCCTATATCAGTGGCTGAAATAATAAGGGCTATTCAATCCTTATCGCCTAACAAAGCTCCGGGACCAGATGGATTCCCATCAAATTTCTATTGAACATTCGAGAAGGAGCTTACCACTATTCTTCAGGAGCTATATGGTTACATCTGTGCCCATAGTATTGTTGATTCGACGTTACTAGAAGCAACTATTATTGTTTTGCCTAAACCGGGGAAACCTAAAGATAAGGTATCTAATTACAGGCCGATTTCCTTAATGAATTATGATGTTAAGATCTTAGCTAAGATCTTGGCATATAGAATTACTAGTGTTTGGGACACCTTAATTAGTCCTGAACAAATAGGATTTATCAGCGGTAGAAATTTCTTAGATAATTTTCAGAAATTGGCCCACATCTTCTCCATATCCAGGGAAGCACATTGCCCGATGGCTCTTGTCTCCCTGGATGCGGAGAAAGCTTTTGATAGGGTAAGTTGGAACTTTTTGTTTAATACTATGGACCACTTCGGCTTCCCTCTAGATTTTATTGGGTGGATTAAACATTTATATTCTAACCCTGGGGCCAGAATTTATTGCAATGGGATTTTTTCTAATAGTTTTCCATTACTTTCAGGTACGGAGCAAGGGTGTCCACTCTCACCTTTGTTGTTTAACTTGTACTTAGAGCCCTTGATTCGTAGGTTGAAATTGCCCCCAGATATAGTCGGAATCCCAGTTGGCCCATTTGAATTGAAATTGTCAGCCTATGCAGACGACCTTTTACTTCATGTATCAGACCCATTCAAGGTTATCCCTAAATTGTTAGAAATAATAGAGGAATTTAGTAGGTTCTCTAATTATAAGCTGAATATTAGTAAGACTGAAATTATGCCACTTAACATATATGTTCAAAAAGGTGATATAAGTGGGTTCCAGATGACCTGGACGAATAGGCTAAAATATTTGGGTATTACTTTAGCGTCATCAGTTTCTCTTCTGAAGAAATATAACTTAGATAATGTCCTATTAACTGTTCACCAGGACTTAATTAGATGGTCTCCTTTATATATATCCCTTCAAGGGAGAGTTAATGTTATTAAAATGAATGTATTACCCAGAGTTTTTTATCCTCTGAATATATTGAACATATATCTCCCTTCTTCATGGTTTCGGAAACTTCAAAGCATGATTACGAAATTTCTGTGACAAAATAAACCCCCACGGAAATCCTATAATCATCTGAGTGCCCCGAAAGACCTGGGAGGCCTGAAGCTCCCAAATTTTTATCATTACTATCTGGCCAGCCATATGGCTAAATATATGAGGTGGACAAATAATCCTGTAGATTCTAACGCAGAGTATAACCCCATATGGTTGCAAATAGAGAGACATATGATTAAAAATTCTAAATTGACACCTGAAAGTTTATGGTATGTACTTCCTAAGACAGTTTCTAAACAGATAGGGTCCATGGTTAGTCTCACGTCGATTAAGGTTCATAACCAAATGTGTAGGTCCTTGGGGATTAAGCATACCAGAGATGTCTCACAACCATTGTTTGGGAATCCTAATCTTAGGGTTGGTGTGGAGCTCCTTTCATCACACAAGTGGGGATTGCCTCCTAATACGAAGGTTAGTGATCTAAGTGAGTTGGGGAAGTTGAAGTCATTGCAAGAAATGCTAGAGAACTTCCACCTCTCATCCAAATGGGCTTTTTATATATACCAAATTAGACACCTGCTCATTGCCTGGTTTGGGGTCAACCGGTGGGATAACAATGAAGGGGAGGCCTTTTTGTTATTTCAGTCCCTTGCTTGGCGACCACATGTGGTTTCCGGTCTTGTGGCTGCTTTGCAGGAGAGACTGTTCCAAAATAAAGTTGCGCACTCTTAATACTAGACGGATTCATTCCCTAATAATCGTTTTATCTGGGAGTGCATATGGAACGGTATATACTCATACAGCGCTTATGATAGACTCAGGTTGATACAGTTTTACATTCTCCATGCTATGCATCTGACCCCTGTAAAGCTATCTAAAATGGGGAAACTGTCAAAAGATGACAGCTTTAGATGTGGTCAGGTGCAAGGCTCCCTGCTTCATATTTTTTGGGAATGCCCTTTGATGGCTTCCCTATGGTCCGAGATTAGGACTAAAGCTGATCCTTTGTTAGGGTTACATGACTTATTCACTCCGCAGATTTGTTTATTGGGAGATTACGTAACAGTTACAGTGAAAGAAAGGAGATATTATATTAATTTAATATCACTTATGGTTAAGGCCTTAGTATTAAAGCATTGGAAAGATCAGACTGTCATTACTTATCAGGAATGGCTAACTGGGCTACTGTATAATTTAAGAATAGAGAAAACTATAGCTAGTTACAGAAATGCTTTGTATAAATTCAGTGCTATACGGGAGAAGTTTCATGATTTATGGACAATTGCCTCGTCACACTAAGCTGATGCATATCTCTCCTCCTTAAGTAAGGTATGGGTGCAGTCTATTACAGACGGAGACCAATACTACTCCCCTGGTATAAGTTTCTTTCCCCTCCTTACTTCCTTCTTTTAGCTTGGGAAAGTGGTAATATTTCCCTTCTAGTTGCTTTCCAGTACAGGGTTAGGGATGTGGCCTGCAAGATCATATTTGAGGGACTGGCTTTGGGAAGAGGGGTTGGGGGATAGGATAAGGGGGGGGAGAGTTGGGGAGGGAGGAAGGGGGTATGTTAAGGGTCAGTTAGCTATTGCAATGTACGTGTATTAGGACTAATGTTACATCTGCTGTATTGTTTACTGCATGGCTTGTATTTTGGAAATTTTTTGAAAATTGAATAAAATATATCAAATTTAAAAAAAAACAATACTGCTTGCTAAGCAGTACTACCGACTCCAATATCTGACCCTATACCCTACCTGAGTACAACTGTACTAAGCCAGGTAGGGTAGCACATTACCTGAACTACCCTACCTGGCTTAAACAGGCAACTACCCAACATATCCGATCCACCTGCCTACTGGGTAGCCCAAGCCTAGTCATTTTACAAGCTGATTTTACAATTTTAATTTGACTTTTGTTTGGTGAAAGTTGAAGCCAAGGTTCAGCTAACAAGCCTTGTTAGTTGAAGTCTGAGCTTTGATTTATACCAAAAGTTGCATTAAAGGAAAACTGTCATAATGTTAAATTCCTCACCACCACCCCCGAAAAACCCTACCCCCTTCCCCGATTAGGCTTTTCGCTAACCAAACACTATTTTTTATGTATTGGAACTTACTTTTTTAATGTTGTAAAGTCTGGGATTCTGCAAAATGGCAGACGCTGGGCGGTTCCATTTTACGGGAAAGTGCAGTGCTGAATGCTTGCTTCAATACAAATGTATTGAAGTGAACAGTGCGGTGCCGTACTTACCATGAAATGCAGCAGTGCACATCTGCCATTTTGCAGAATCCCAGACTTTACAACAGTAAAAAAGTAAGTTCTCTTACATAAAAAATAGTGTTTGGTTAGCGAAAAGCCTAATTGAGGGGTAAGGCTTTTGAGGGGGGTACCCTCAGATTATGACAGTTTTCCTTTAAAATCATTAAATCAGCTTGTAAAATGACATTCCATAGAATTGAATGGAGGTCCCCGTGCTGTCCCTGTACTTGCATCACAAAACATCAGAGCTTGGGGAAGAGTTGCAGATGGGGAAGTGGAAGGGACTGAGTGGCTAGCACTTCAGGGGCAAATTATGATGTCTTCCCTTCACTGGGGCTAAATATAAAATTTGAATAACACTGAGGAGGAAATCCCATTCAGGTACGGTAACCTCCTGTGTCTTCAATTGGCCTACTTCAAAAGACGAGAAAGGTTCTCTTTAAGGAGAAGACAGCATAATCCTGGGGTATAGTAAAGAGTAACATTACATTACAGTAAAGGTCAGTCACTCTTCCCCATCTGCCTGTTCTGGGTCACCTGACCATCTTTGGAAGTCCTCTTTGATTTTTAGCACTTTGTTTCCATTTTCTACTGGGTCTAATAGTACGAATGTCTTATCCGTGTAGATTAGACATAATTTTACCAGTAGGCATAGAATGTGTGAAACCCCAAGCTGGCAAAGGTCAGCTGGAACAGAATCAAAGGATTTCCTGCCCTGCCTGGTAGCGCAGGAGGGACTGGGGAAACAGTGGCGTCTGGTGAGGTCCTCCATGGTAGGCTGACCCCTTGAGTTTGGTGGCTTGTAATATGGAGTCCCTGACATATAGTCCCGCAGTTATCACCAAAAGAGTCTGGGGTGCCTCTGTGTCCACTGCCCTACAACGTGGGGAGATCTGCATACTTTATTTATTGGTCACCGCAGCTCTAACTCCCAACAGTGATCAGAGCATTTCAGTCACAAAAGCAGTCAGGTCTTGTTCCTCCTGACGCTTAGGGATCCTGAGTATGCCAAGATATGCCTGTTGAGTGCCATTTTTGAGTTGCTCCAGATGCATTCATAAAATGTTATTTTCCTGAACTACACCAGATGAGATGACCATAGCTTTATTATCAGCAGTTTTAGCTTGATGAGCATCTGTTGTGACCTCTTTGAGCTTAGTTTTAATGATGGCCACTCTGCTATTAAAGATAGAAACCTTTTTATCTTAAGTCCTTCACAAACTTCTTGAGTTCTTTCACAGCCTGCAATACCATGCCATTAAGTGACTGAGCCTGTCCTTCTGGTGCTTTCCTCTTATTTGGACTTGCACTGTTGCTTGCTTGGGCTTCCCCCATCTCCAGAAGTAACCAGAGAAACACTGTTTTGTTTAAAATCACTTTCTCCACACTTTTCACTCATGTTAATTAGGCTAAAAACTTTTAGAAATGTTAAAGAAAAATACAGAGACTACAGCAGAGCACACTTGGAGTACATGCGCCCAGGTCGGCATCTAGACACCTCTCTCCCGCCCATCTCCACAGGTATTTAATTTGAACCTGTGTCCACCCCCGTCCAGCTTGGGCTCTGCTTGTAACCACTCCACGGGTTGCACAGTTGGCTTGGGTCCCAATAATCCTTACAGGAGAGACACATGTATAAAGTTCATATATGAACATATGCAAATTGGCAGCAAAAACAGGCCGTAGTGTTCTATCAAGTCTACTCAAGTGCGCAGTTCACTCTATTTTATTGAAGCTGCCCTCCCTCCCCTTGCCTCCCGAAGTTATCCTCTTCCACCCGCTCTTCCCCATCCCTTCCCCCCATTGCCACTCTTATTTTTTACCCTGTCCTTCACTCCTTTAAAGCCGCCCACTGTTTTCAATGATACCACCGTCTCCAGCAGTTCATTCCACTTTGACTCCACCCTTTCCATCAAAAACTGCCTCCTCATTTCCATTTTAAATCTACCCCACTCAAGTTTCAGACTGTGCCCCCTTATGGTCGCCCCCTTTTAAATTAAAAAAGCTCTCCACTCCAGCCTTGTTTATACCCTTTAGGTACTTGAAGGTTTCTGTCATATCTTCCCTTTCCCTTCTGTTTTCCAGGGAATACATATTGAGCTCCCTTAACCTCTCATCATATGGTTTGTCCCCCATGCCCTGAATCATCTTGGTTGCCCTTCGCTGGACCCCCTCCAGTAGTTTGATGTCTTTCTTCAAATAAGGGTAACAGAACTGCACACAGTACTCCAAGTGTGGTCTCATCAATGACCTGTATAACGGCAGAATGACTTCCTCCCTCCTGGAGATAATTCCTCTGGTGATGCATCCCAAAAGTAGTCCAAGGTTGTGCAAAACAAGCAGAAGTAGCAGCTTGTTTCAATGAGGAGTACCCGAGAGTTACTGCATGTGTTTTTTGGAAGCAAGGGCTTTCCTCCAATGAATGTCACCTTAGTTGATGTAGTCAAGGCAAAATAACTTAACAGCTGGTGCACATGGAGATGGCAGTGCCACGCCCATCAATTCCAATGTGCTTATGCTGATTCAGGCTCTGAAGAAGGCATATCCTTATGCTGAAACATAAGCACACTGGAATTGATGGGCATGGCACACAGTATCTCAGCAAGTACCAGCCATTAATATCAGCGTCTTTGCTTTCACAAGTTGCAGTCTATCACTGTGTTATTTCAATAACCATATAAAAAGTTTTGTTTCCTGTTTCTACACGGACGCTTTCATTGGAGGAAAACCCTGGCTACATTGGAGCAAAGATGATTTGTTGTTTTGGATTCTAGTCTATTGATAATCATCTCTTACAATGCGGTATACGGTAATTTAGTTTGACTTGCCTAGTTCCTGTTAGTGTTTCAGTACAATTTGTATTCTTGGTGTACAGACATCTGTCTCATGCATTCGGGCTGTATTTATTTCTGCTTTTCTTCATACAGCTTGTAATTCTCAGCCCATGCTTTTCCCAGGGATTTACTCTGAACATGTCTGCTGTCCCCCCCCCCCCCCGTTTTCTCCAGCAGGGTCTGACTTCCCTGGCTTCCCTCCTTGGCATGAGCACCAGGAGGAGGCCGTCCTCCCCTCTGACTCAATCCACATCCATGGAATAGTAGCTGGTGGCATCCCTGGCAGATGCAATCTGGGGACTTCCAAGACCCAGACTGTCACGAAGACAGCGTATGCTTTTTTTCTCCCTCCTTAGTCCTGCCCTTCTCCCATGGTGTGGCTGGTGTCTGCTAATGGCTTGGGCTGCACACAGTAGATGCTGTATGGGGGTCTCTGTGGCATCAGATGCCCAATGCCAACCCAGCTGCAGCGCACACTGCTGAGTGGCAGCTGCTGCAGTCATGCCAGCCTCCTGGCATGGCTTCCCAAGCTAGATTCAGAAGTCAGGTTGCGTGCACAGCAACGCTTTGCACTACTGCGGGCCTTCATGTGGCCACTGTATTTGTTTCTTCATTCTCTAAATGCAGTGAGTCTGCCTTGGTTAAGCAAATCTCCAGCTGTCTTAATTCTGCCTTCTGGCAAGAGCAGATTTGGAACTGTTTTATTGCTTTATAGCATAGCTGGGTAACCCCATAGTACTGAGTTTAGGAATATCTCTATTTCTTTTTTTATGGGCATTTTTCTGGCTACTCTCACTCTGCCCTGGGGACCAACTGATCTGGTCCCTGGCCCACTCATCCTAGCCTTGCCTTTTACCAGGGCTTACATTCTTCCTTTTGTGGATTCTGTGACTTGCCCCCCATGACAGGACCTTCAAAGGGGGCCCGAATCTCCTCTGGACACTCCATGTTCTAGTATCCAGGAGGGCAGCCTGAGTAGACAGGTGTGGAGCCTGCAGGTGAGGGCAAGGGCCTTCATACTGTGTAGGCAGGGTAGTTACCTCTTTTCTCTCCCCTCTGAGGATGCTGTCATTGCCTGTGCGATGACATCAGGAGCATTTCACATTAATGCCAGCATTCTGGAATGTGCCGGCCCTATAGTCACCCCGGGGGCAGTGTAGTAGTTAGTATCATCACTCTTCATTTTTCCCTGCAGGGAAGGAGTGTCGTCTTCTTGGATGTTCAGCTTCCATTCCCTGGCTAGCCTCCAACATTCTGATCTTGTTCCTGAGCTTCATTTGCCGGCCTCACAAGTGGTATCCCTACTGCTGTGCAGACATGCCGGCAGTAAGAATATCTTCCTAACATTTTCTGTTGATTCTTCTAGTTTCACAAAAGCCTTTCATGAAGTGCAGAGCGATGGACTCTCTAAGTGTTTTAGGGATTCTGAACAACCTTAGATCTTGTAGTTTCATGCTAGTGTTTCCTCTAATTCTATCCAAAAGTTGCTTGTGTGTGTTACATAAGAATATGATAGCACTGGTCTTAGCTGATCCGCTAAGTGGTATAATTTAGGGTCAGGTAAATTAAGTAGCTCTGTATTCTGACTGGCTTAAAAGGACTTTTTTCACTATAATGTACGCTAATCTGTGAAATGAAAGCCTTTGTCAACTAGAAAAATATTTAAATGGGTTATGAAAATCCTGTAACCTCATTGGTCAAAACATGTCACATGACTTGATTATTTTCCTGAGAACTGCACACCTTACCTGAACTACAAAATTTTGTAACATAAAATACCATTTTATTAGTGGAGTAACACACTCCAGGGTGTGTGTGTATAATCATAATACACTTCTGGGGCCATGTGCTAGCCCTTTCTTGTACAGTGCCCATTGCAACAGGCACCATTTCTTAAGCATGGGCCACAGAAGCAGCCCAGGCATCCTCTATTAATTCTTGCCTCATATAAAGCTGCAGTAGATGCTACCTGAAATTTTATACCCAAACTTTTGATGCTGTTTTTGATTCTTCTGTCCCTATTCTCCAAGAAAAATGCACTATTTATCATTTTGAGTGTGTTTTTTGTTTATGTAATTCATCCAGCAGGATTCTAAGCCTTTTTTTAATGTGTTTAGTCCTTTAATAGATATTCTCATACCAAAAAGTACTGTGCCACGATTGCATTCTGGTAATACCAAATCCATATCCATAGCTTACACAGAAACATGTAAGCAATAAGACACTATGGGGTGTGCGTTAGACAGTTCTAATGCACGGCTTGGGTGAGGGGTGTAGTGAGGCATGAGGCCGCAGGTTGAGTGCATCTAGTTTCCTAGCCATGCATTAGAACTGGCTAACGCACACCCCAGAGTGGTGTATTGTGCTTATAAAATGGGACTATGTATTCTACATGGGGTTTCTAGTTTTAGCCATGCATTAGCTACTTGTAACACACAGCTATTGACCAATCAGAATAGCCAAAATCCCTTCCCCCATTTTATAAAGAAACATAGAATCTGACAGCAGATAAGGGCCGCTTGGCCCACCCACTCTGCCTCATTTTTCGCTACCTACATTCTCACCGCAGGACCTACTTGATCTACAGCTCCTTCTCCCTCCACCTTTCCTTTCCCCTATGATTCCTTTGTACCTATCCCCATGCATTCTTGAATCCCACTCTTTTCACCCTCACCACCTGTGCTGGACGATTGTTCCAGGAATCCACCACTGTTTCTGTGAAGAAGTACTTCCTCACATCTTCCCTGAATCAACCCCCTTACAGCTACATATCATGTTTCCTTGTTCTTGAGCACTTTAGAAAAATACTTCCTCCTGCACCTCATTTACCCCATGAGATATTTAAAGGGTTCTATCATATCCCTCTTCTCCCTTCTCTCTTCCAGAGTGTACATATTGAGGTCCTTTAGTATCTCCTCATAGGGCTTTTGATGCAGACCCTGCACCATTCTAGTTGCCCTCCTCTGGACTGCTTTCACTCTATGTCCTTCTGGATATGTGGTCACCAGAACTGGACACAGCACTCAAGGTGGGGGTCTTACCAGCGCTCTGTACCTAGTTTTAAAACCTTAAAGGATCAGAAACCATTTATGAACACTGGAATACCTTAAGTCAGGCGATCAGGAATTCAAATAACATCAACCCGGCTTATAAAAGTGTGTAAAACTCACTTGATGTCTGAATTCAGCTACAACTGCTTTTAGCAGTAGTTTCTTTCTGTATAAACTGTTGCATTCTTCTTTGTAGATTTTTTTTTTCAAGTATTTTTCACTCCTGTCACAGTCCCAGGAGACTCTCTCAGGCATCCAACTTGTATCCTGCCCTGCCTGAAGCTCTCCTCGGCCGTATCTTCCACATCTCTGCCCCCGCCTTGCAGCTGGCACCCCCAGTTTAACCCCTCCGGGGTGGGGTCACCCCTCCTACTTTGGGCGCACTTCAAAATTTGTAGACTCCAGCCACAGACATGTGGGCCCATGGGTGGAGGATCAGTGGGCGTCGGTGAGGTCGAGCCCGGCAGTGGGCATGGGAGTTGGTGCCGTCGCCCACCCCTGGGACCGGGTTTTTCCATATTCTGTCCCCTTCCTGTGTGTGGGCGTGTCCCAACACTATCTGGCGCATGGCTACCCTGCCAGCGTTGGCCACGCTGATACATGCCTGCCCAGCTTGCTACAGTACCCCTGGTCTCCACCGGGGGTCTTTGGCTCGCTGGGCCTTCCTTTCTCTTCGATCCAGGGAGGAGAGCACCACACGGGTGCTCAGTCCTCAACCCTTCCCCTGCTGACCTCCAGCACCTGAGTCTGTTCCCAAACCCGGGTCGCCAGCGTGGCGCGAGGTGTGGCATCCAGCGCCTCAACCCTCAGCGCCACTGAGCCAGCTGTTCTTCTTTGTAGATTATGGCCCAGATATTCAAAGGAGATGCACCCAGCCTAACTGAGTTGCACTGGCGCATTCTTGAAATGCACCCCTGGGCCATATTCAAAAGGAGGGAATGCACCACGCAAATCTGGATGCACCGCAGTGCAAAGATAATGTATGCGGTGCATCCAGAGGGGGTGTTCCCATGCATATGTGTCACATCTCGATATTCAACTGAGATTCTGCAGTGCAGCTGCCCGCACATCTCGGGGATGTTCTGCACAAAGTTAGGCATGGAAGAAACATGCTTAAGTCATAGCCACCCACAGGTGGGCTGCTGTACTGCACAGAGCAACACAGCAGCCACCAGTCCCTGAGTGGCTACCCCCCAGCCCCGATCATAAAATAGGTATGTATAGCCCACACATCCCTGGTAGTCTAGTGTCCCCCTCCCAGCCCTGATCGTAAAGTAAATAATAGTACCCCTTACATCCCTGGTAGTCGGTGTACCCCTCCCAGCCCTGATCATAAAGTAAATAGTAACCCTCACATCCCTGGCGAATCCAGTGACCCCCTCCCTTCCAGTGACCCCCTTCCCCATACCCTGATCTTGCCAAAATACATGCATATCCCCTCCCTGCTAGTTTAGTAGCCCTCTCCACCCACTCAGCACCCACATACCAACCCGCTCCCCCGTCCCTTCAGTGGCAAGGAGTTGGCAGGCAGCACAACCCACATGCACGCCACCATGGCTGCCCGCCGATGGAACTGTCATGAATGACAGCATACTGTACCTACTACAATCCTATTGATCGACACTGTCGACCAATGGGCTTGCAGTGTGTACTGTAGGCTGTCATTCACAACTTTCACACAGTTGTGAATGATGGCTGACAGTACACTTCAAAACCATTGGTCAACAGTGCTGACCAATAAGATCGTAGTAGGTGATGAGCTGTCATTCATTCATGACAGTTCAGTTGGTGAGCAGCTGTGGTGGGTCGAGTGGTGGTTGTGCTGGCTGACTACCTTGCACTGATGGGATGGGGGGGAGGGGGGATGTGGGGTGCTGAGGTGGTGGTGGGCCACTAGACTACCAGGGAGCTGATATGTATGTATTTTGGCATGATCAGGGTATGGGGAAGGGAGTGGTGGAGCCACTGGATTACCAGGGATGTGAGGGATACTATTAATTACTTTATGATCAGGGCTGGGAGGGGTGGACACTAGACTACCGAGGTTGTGTCAGGTATAAATAACTATTTACGATCAGGGCTGGGGGGACACTAGATCACCAGGGATGCGTGGGGTATAAATACCTGTTTTACGATTGGGGCTTGGGGGGACACTAGACTGCCAAGGACTTTGGCTCCTATTACCTTGCAGGGCGGCTGGCACATCCTGCAACTGACATGCAACTGGAGACATAATGACAATGCAGATGGCCCCATTTGTGCCTTGCATGCCTACTGGCCCTATTTGCATGTTTGGGTCTGAATATCTGGAATTTGTGCCCGGCGCATCTCCAAGATGCACTGCACACTCCCATTCCAGGTATTCAGACCTGACAGGGGGATGCCCCGGTGCATTTTTGGTGGCCCCCATTTGTACTGCACACATTTAATGATATATTTAGATGGGATGCGTGATTGTGCATCTCATTTGAATATAGCACTTTTGCACTCTGGCACCACTCGACTGCATGGAGCAACCACTTGTGCCCTTTCCAGGCGCAGTTTGAATATTGAGGCCATTGTATATAAGCTGATGTTTGTCCTCTATGTATTTTCTGATGTGTTACATAACGTGTTTTTGTACATTCTGGATCATGCCTGTGAAAGGGCCATGTGGCCCAGTGCACTTACCCAGTTCACAAATGTGTAAATAAAAAATAAAAATAAATGGTAAGGGTTCCAGTGTAGTGGGATTTGTATTAATGGCTCCTCACTCATTAGCATGTGCTCCAGTGCCTTGAAAACTGCTGCTTTCAATATTACACTTGCCTCACAAACTGCTGACTTGGCACTCCCTAATCCAGTTTGCTGGGCACAAACTCTGTTTGCGTTGCGCAATATGTTAGAATATGCTCAGCACTGTGTGATAAATCGCTCTGATTAATGCATAAACTGTTGTATGTACATACATAGAAAATAGCAATGCTGAAATGGGAGGGGACAGGTCTGTTATGTAGGATTCTTTCAGAAAACAGATGTTTAATCATTGCAGAGGCTGCAGTATGCTATCAAGCGAGAAGTGAAAACTTTCCTAGGGAGAGAGATGTCATATCTGTGTGAAAGAAGTTCAGCTTGTAGGTGGCCCTCCATAGAGTTAATCTGTTTCTGCATCTGTTGAGGTCACAGTGAAAGCACTGAGAGGGCAGCATGAAGCTCATGGAGTGCCTAATAAGAAACTCCGGGCTCACTTTTATGCGTGCCTCTCTGTTATTGGAAAATGTCTGGCCCCTATGAAGTGAAGTGGCCTTTCACCCAGGCAACTTTGGTAGCAGTTCGTAACAAAAAAAGGCTATCCACTGATCTGTAAAATGTAAAGTGATGTTTCCCTCTAAAGAACTTATGTATGGGGGCTTTCCTTGTGTTTTTGTTTTGATCCACCCCAGTCTCACCATACCCCTAGCACTGATACTGTAACAGCATAGAGAGGAGGAAGAAGAAAGAAAAGGACAGACAGAATAAAAGGAATGTTCAGTAGGAAAAAGGCGAGAGAATAGGGAAGAAAAGATGCAGACCAGTTGGAGAACACTCAGTGGGACGATGTGCCTAATCCCATATCTTTACCTCTTAACCTTTACCCATATTGCATGATATCAGTTAAGTGGGGTGATGAGGGCATAAGTCCCAGTGGAGACATCCTTAGTAATACGGATGAATGTCATGTGATGTTGGGAGTGGGGGGGGGGCATATTGGTAAACCAAGAATTGCCCATTTAGGTGAGTATGGCTACATGGCTCCATTACTCTCCCATCTGCACCTCACAGCCTTTCTCCAGGTATAGCAAACTACTGGCCAACAGAAGCTGCCAAGGCAGCAAGTCATTGTGCTTCAAGTGTCCAAGCAGAAAGGCCACTCTGTCCGATGCCGCGGGGCAGGTGGTGTATGAATGGCACTGAGAAAATAACAAATCTCTACACACGCACACTCATGCCATTGGATTCAAAAAGGAGACGACCAGCCTCAGGTAGATTGCCGTGTTGAATTACTTTAATTCATCCAAACGTGAGTTCATACATCATGTGTACAGGAGCATCAAGGTGCAAGAAGTTGTGCCCCAATGTTTCACACTTGTGCACTTTGTAAGGGAGCTGCCATGTTGGCTCAGGTTCCTGATTTTATATGCAGGCGTCCTAAAGGGACAGGAGCCACATAGCTACAGATATTTGGTTTTCTTGAAAAATCTTTGTTTAGTTATTCATTATAACTTCCTTATTACATAATAAGTACAATTCAAGCCAGCCTGTCAGATCTGCTGTAGTGATACTGATCATGATGCCAGTGACCCAAGTTCGGGAACAAGCTTGAATCATCAGAGGGCTTGCCAGGAAAGGAGAATCGCACATCCCAGAGGATGTTCTCCTCCATAGGGAGGGAGGCACGGCAACCTCTGCTGCATTAACGCTACCTGAGTGACCACGGGTGGTGTTGCAAGCTGGAGATTAGGGAAGGAGGATGTCAGTGGGGCTCTCACATGCACTGTGGCATCAACACCTGTGCATCAGTAAGTCCCCACTGTTGGCCTCTTATGGGAAAGGAAGAAAAAGCAGCTCCCTCCCCACCCCACCCCCGGCTGTTGCTGTATAAAGCTGGCGCTGCTCCACTGGCCCTGCTCTGCCAGCTGAGGCACCCATCTCTGCACCATGCATGATGTTTAGCTGGGGTTACTACCTTCTCTGATGACCCTGCCTTTGAGGAGTAAGCCAGGGAGGAACAGGAGATTGGGTAAGTCCAGGAGAAGGCAGGTGATAGGGCTAGGAGTGGTGGCACAGCAGAAATGTGTCAACTGGGTGAAAGTGAAGGAAAAATAAATTTAAAAAAAAAGCAATTCTGATCACATCCTCCATGTTGTTTTTGTAAAAAAAAAAAACAAGTGTCTGCCCCTTATTTAGTAGTTGTGCTGTATAATTTATGGACTGTTTTACAGTGTTATTAATGTGTAATAATACAAAGAGTATCCAAGGACCTAGAACAGCCTTCATAATTTATGCAGCACAGGAAACCTCACCCTCATACACAGTTCAGACAATGGTGATTTCCTCTGAACTCAGTTTTATTTCGTAAACTTTGCGTGTTGTCAACAAGAATAGATTATTTCAATTACCCAGAATAGTTGGGCTGGTACTCCAGCACTTTAACCTTTAGGTATTTGCGGCTGCTTGGAATTCATGCAGCAACGTTGCTTAATGCTGTCTTGTTTAAAAATATGGTGTCACAGTGATTATTGTTGTTATTGTGGCTGGGCAGTATCCCATGGGCCTAAGTTATGTTTCACCACTAAGTTTGGACTAACAAATAT
This sequence comes from Neoceratodus forsteri, assembly GCA_016271365.2. Taxonomy (NCBI): domain Eukaryota; kingdom Metazoa; phylum Chordata; order Ceratodontiformes; family Ceratodontidae; genus Neoceratodus; species Neoceratodus forsteri. The sequence goes on along the minus strand of JADMNL010000023.1, from coordinate 453,845,005 downwards.
AACATTTTCTTCCTGTCAGCCCTCTTGCCTTTATATCTGAAAGGCTGTCTGGTAGTTCGGAGGGGTAAGGTAACTCTTGCTACACCCCGTCCTCTGAGCATTACTTTAACCACACATGATCAAGCATCCTTTCAATGCTCAAAATATGTGCTGTCACCATCTGTCCTTCCTGGGTGGCACCTCTCTCTCCTTGGGGTTGGGTCTTCTTCTCTAAGGTGCCTTAGGTCTTGGGGACTTCATCCTTGCAACACATTGAGAGGTGGATTCCTTCATGCTTATGGCACCCCAGCTGGGTGATAGTCCCTGTACCAGGACAGAGAGAGCCAAAGTTCAAACATGTTATGCAAGCAGTCTATGTACTGCCAGCTACCTCAGTCCCCTTTTCAATCCTAAACAACCCTCCCAGCTTTCCCTATGCCTTCCTACATAAGGAGCCCGATGACCCATTGCATTATTTTAGCACCTTGCTTATGCACCATTTTTCCTCGTCCCCCACTCCGATGATCAAGGTCACCACAGCTGTGCCCTTAATCCAGCAAGGAGATTGACTGTCTTCACAGCCAACACCAATTGCGCTCCTTGGACGGCTGGTAGGGGGTTCATGAATGCCAGGTGGCCAGAGCCCTTTCTTTCGAGAAGCTGAGTGCCTCAGCTCCATGACACATTCAGCCCCCAGCTGGCCCGTCGTGGGGCTTGAACTTGAACTCTAGTGGTCCAGGTGGCAGTGCATTGTGTTATATTGCATGGGCATCATAAGACGGAAATGGGGACCTCTTGCTGCAACCCCTTTTCTGACATCTAAGGATGAACCCTGCTTTCTGCAATGAGTGGGGATCCCTCTATGTGTGTTGGCATTGTGGTTTAGTGGTTCGAGCTTTGGCTTAGGAGATTGCAGGTTTAACCCCCCTGCCCCCCCCGTGGGAGCCAAATGCTCACTGTGTGACCTTTTACAAGGCACTTAACCTCCCAGTGCTCCAGTCTAGCCAGCTGAGGAAATGGGTTAAAGCAGGACCCCACTGGAAATGAGATGTTGCATCTCAGTTGGGATAGTTAATGAAAATAAATATATACAAGTAAAATTAAGCATTTTTAACTGAGCTTTATTCAACTGTAGCTTGTCATATCATTATACAGAGTATACAAATGTAATGGACCTGATAACCAGAATACATTGTCCAGCTTATTTCAAAATAAATTAATAAGGCCAGAATATAGTGAAAAATAATTCTTGGCATATTGTTCACTGTCCAGTGTGTGCAGTAATGAGGGTCTGGTTTTGGGAGAAGGACTTTTACTATTTGTCTTGCAGTTTCAGTTTGTAATGTTTGGAGGTCCGATTTGAACTGTGTATGGGAGTTAAGTCCAAATAAAAATTAAGCATTTTTTGATTGTAACTGTTTCTCATGATTTTAAATGCTGCAGCTGGCCGGCTGTTAGGTGGCAAACATGATGGACACATAGGGCAGGATTTTCAGAGCCCTTTTTGGGGTTTTGCATCTTGATTGCAACCCATGTTACACCACCCAAAAGGTGGTCTAACATGCATCCCAATCTCAATGCAAAGTGTGCCCCGATAATGACGCATGCCCCTGCAATAAATTACGCATGCATCATTTTCTTGCCGTAAGCCATGGTGACTATTGCAAATCCGTCCAGGCCTTTGAAAATAGCATTCAAAGATTCGTACGCAGGCCGGATGACACAGGCAGGGTTGGAAACTGGACACCATATCTGCATCATGCTGTCTGAAAATCTAGCCCCTGATCTTTTTTCTGTACAAAATTTCCTGCATCCTAACCCACTGTTTCTTAGTTCTTCATCTGTTTTAATTGTTCAAGTTGTCAGTGTATCTGAAACTTCCCGAACCTGTCATTCCTTGCTAGACTTCTAGTTGTCAAGCCAACTTCAAGAAACAAATGAAAGCAGGGCTCTGATGAGATGCCTTTGCACTGGGAGATCAAGGGCTTGGTCACCATCAGGGCTTCCATGACTCAGGTCTAAAATGAGTACTGCGCAAAAGGCAGGGCACCTGATTAGTGAGGCAGAATGGAGAAGGGATTAATGGGAGTTTCTGCAGGTTGGGAAATACAGAAGCTGGATTTACTCACCCAGCTCTGTGCACTTAGTTTATGTGAAATAAGATGGTAAAACACAGCCAGAAAAAAACTGCCCTGTCATGAGAAGTAAGCAGCAAGGGTGCATGCCAGATCTCTTTCAGCATGTCAATAAAAGAGAACATTTACAGTGTGTGTTTATCACATGACATTAAAGCAGTTTTTCAGTATCTAGGAAAGCTGTTATGTTATTGCTTTTTGGTTGTCCTATCTGAATATAATACTCATGCACAATTCAGCTTATAAATAATATATGCAGTATTTACAGAGAACAGACAGAACACCAGGAGGAAGGAGCTACTGGTATAACTAAAACTTCTCTACTGGGACTAAGAACTAGAAATCTTGTACTGGGACCTTCAATTTAGTGTAAAAAAAAAAAAAGTTAGTGTGCTTGTCAGAGGTAGTTGAAGTAAATTGTTATCTGTTAGCTGTGTTGTCTGTGTACTTATCTAGGTGCTTGTCACAGGTGTCAGAAGGGAATTGTTATCTGTGAAATTAACTAAGTGTAGAAAGATTTGCAAAGCAAGGGGAGTGGCTTAGCTAGAAGGAGCCAGGTTAAAACCAGATTTAAGCACTGCCCTAGATAGCTTCTGCCAGAGAACAGACAGAACACCAGGAAGAAGGAGCTACTGGTATAACTAAAACTTCTCTACTGGGACTATATTGCCCTCCTTCCCCCCACCCTAAACCAGTTCTACTTTTATAGGCACAAGATTTAACTGACAACAGGAACTTCCTGTTTGGGAGCAGGAAGTGATTGATCACAGAGCCACCAAAGACTCACCATCCTAGAAGGGCAAGAGTAGCTCTCCGTCCTCCCCTAGCTGCTGAAGGTCTGACTCTGAGCAAGTAAGGAGACTACTGAGAATCATAGGAACTTCTTGTCTTAGAACAGGAAGATCAGGAGCTAAAAGGGCACAGAGGCAGTAAGTAAGTAAGGGAAGAAAAAAAAAAGAAAAAAAAAGAAAGAAAATAAACAGAGGAAAGAGTAAGTATTCCAAGCAACAGTTAGGGGGCCAGAAAAAAGACATGATGGGAGTGGTGCAGTGCAGTGGCTGTGGAGCAGCAGTCTTCAGGAAAACATTCTGGAGGATGCAGTGTTGTCCCATCTACAGACACCTCTCTGGGCTGAGGGAGGAGGTTGCTCATCTCCAGGCTGAGTTGGCCAGGATTTGTGGGACCTCCTCTCCCACCCAGGGACCACCAGAGTCACTGCCGTTGCCTCAGAGGTTGCCAAGAAAAGGGAGTGGTTGGACCACAGTGGGCTCAGGGAAGGTGAGGGTGGTGGAACAGAGGTGAATCCTTCCAGTTGTACCTTTCCACAATTTATATGCCATTCTGGAAAAGTGTGGTTCCTTTATGGAGGCACCTACAGTGGAGACCAAGGAGGATGCTGGGAACCTCCACAAAGGAGACCCACAGGAGGGTGGCATGGGACCCCACAGGGGAAGGAAACAACTCCTGATGGGGGACTCCATTGTTAGTAAGGTAGAACTGGGGAGGAAGGGGAGAGGGAGGTAAGGTGCCTGCCTGGCGCCATGGCTTGGAGGGACAGGAAGCGAATCCTCAGGATCACAGGAGCAGCTGCACAGGGAGGGAGCTGGATGTCATTGTCCACCTAGGGACAAATGACCTGGCTAAGAAAGGATCAGAGCAGTCAAGAAGCATTTGTGGAGATGGGGAGGGGCCTTAGGAAATAGCACACATGGTAACCTTCTTGGAGGTGCTGCCTGTCTATGGCACAGATGAGGCTAGGGTGCTCCACACCATGGGATTCAATCAGTGGTTGAAAAACTGGTGCAGAGCTCAGGGATTTGGCTTCATTGGGGACTGGGGGTCCACCTGGACGGATGCAGGCCTATACTGGTGTGATGGTCTGCATCTGTCCAGGAGGGAAATCAGGATCCTAGGTGATAGGTTTAAATACTTCATTGGCAAGCATTAAACTAGCCAAGGGGGGAGGCACTGGAAAGGAGCAGGGAAATCCAAGCCCCCCCCCAAAAAATCAGGATACTAAGTGAGGTACACACCAACATAGAGATGTCAATATGGAGAAGCACAGGGGTAAATGGAGAAAGTGACAAACGCAATAAGGACAGGAATGGGGCAAAAAGGGTAAGGCCTTCAAGAAATGGAGGGTAATGAGTACCAACACTTGTAGTCTGGACAACAAGCTCCCTGAACTGGTGGCCTTGATGGAAGAGGAATGCGTGGACATCGTAGCAGTCACAGAAACATGGTGCACAGAGAACCATGACTGGGATGTTAACATACCAGAGTACACAATCTACAGGAGAGACAGGGAGGGCAGAAGGCGGGGGATTAGCTTTCTATGTAAGGGAAGAGATAAAAGCAACTGAACAAAAGAGCAAACAGGGAGGAGAGTAGGCATGGTGGGTCACCTTAGAGACTGGAAATGGCACTACAATCCGCACAGGGGTTGTATACAGACCCCCATGTCAGGGGGAGGGAATGGACAAGGATATGCTAGAAGGCATACTTAGGATGGCAGAGAAAGGGAGATACTGTTGATGGGGGACTTTAATATGCCAGATGTTAACTGGAGCACCTTTGTTGCAGCCACATCCAAAAGCAAGACCATTCTTGATACCCTTCAGGTGGCATGCCTCAGACAGCTAGTTTTGGAACCTACTCATCAGGGAGCAATCTTAGACCTCGTACTCTCAAATGGAGACAGTGAGAGGATCTCAGATCTAGAAGTGGATAGCCATTTGGGAACAAGTGACCACCAAACAGTGTGGTTCACGATAAACTTAGCTACAGAGTCAAGCCATACAAACGCGAGGGTTCTGGACTTCAGGAGGGCTGACTTTGGCAAGATGGGAGAGTGCCTTAAAAAAGCACTAGCAAACAGGCTAGAAGGAGGGGTGGAGCAACAATGGGGAAATATCAAAACTGCCATCACAGAGGCAACAAGCCTTTGTGTGAAGCAAATAAACAAATCAAAATGAAAGAAAAAGCCACTATGGTTCTCAAAAGAAGTGGCGGTGAAGGTTAGGGAGAAAAATATAGCATTCCGGAAGTATAAGGAAACACAGAAGGAGCAGGACAGAGAACGGTACCAGTTAAGGCAGAAGGAAGCAGGGAGGGTAGTCAGAATAGCAAAGGCACAAACTGAGGAAAAGATAGCCAACTCGGTTAAGAAGGGGGATAAAACCTTTTATATGTATATCAGGAAGCGTAGAAAGACAAAGGGAGGGATAGTGAGGCTGAATAGAATGGATGGTGGGTGGGCAGAGAGTGACAGTGAAAAAGCAGGGATACTGAATGAATACTTCTGTTCAGTATTCAGAAAGGAGGAAGTGGGGGAGGTGCCTAATCCAATTAACAGAAGCACTCTGGAGAGCAGGGTCGATGCCACTCCTTTCACAGAAGAAAGGGTTCTGAAAGAACTCCTAAAACTGAAGGTGGACAAAGCAATGGGGCCAGATGGAATTCACCTTAGAATTCTAAAAGAATTAAGCAGAGAACTAGTGACACCACTGACTACCCTTTATAACAAATCATGTGAGGATGGTGTGGTACCTGAGGACTGGAAGAAGGCTGATGTGATTCCCCTTCACAAAAGTGGGAGTAAGACAGAGGCAGGAAACTACAGACCTGTCAGTTTGACCTCTGTGGTAGGGAAAGTGATGGAATCACTTCTGAAGGAAAGAATTGTTGTGTACCTAGAGGCCAGTTGGGCACAGGACCCAAGGCAGCATGGGTTCACAGTGGGAAGGTCATGTCAGATGAATCTAATTGATTTCTTTGACTGGGTGACCAAAGTTGTAGATCAGGGAGGGGCTATGGACATGGCCTACCTAGACTTTAGGAAGGCATTTGACACAGTCCCACACAAAAGATTAGTAGTCAAATTAACCAGCCTTGGAGTGGGTCCCAGGGTGGTAGCCTGGGTAAAACATTGGCTGAACAACAGGACACAGAAGGTAATTGTAAATGGAGTCCACTCTGAAGAAAGAGGGGTTACTAGTGGGGTACCACAGGGTTCAGTACTGGGTCCAGTCCTTTTTAACATCTTTATAAGTGACATTGCAGAGGGACTGGAAGAAAAAGTATGCCTCTTTGCAGATGACACAAAGATCTGCAACAGGGTTGATACACAAGGAGGTGTGGAAAGGATGAGAAGGGACTTGGCAAGGTTGGAGGAATGGTCAGAAATATGGCAGCTTGGATTCAGTGCAAAGAAGTGCAAAGTAATACACCTGGAAAACAAAAACCCAGGGGAAGATTACACAATGGGGGGAGGTAACAACAACAAAAATGGAAAAGGACCTGGGGGTAATCATAATTGATGACCTTAAGGTAGGCAAGCAGTGTGAGAAGACAGTAGGGAGGGCTGGGGGAATACTGGGATGTATAGGGAGAGGCATCACCAGCAGAAAACAGGAAATTGTTATCCCCCTGTACAGACAGTTGGTGAGACCCCATCTGGAGTACTGCATCCAGTTCTGGTGACCCCGTCTCCGCAAGGACATAGACAGGATTTGGGCAGTTCAGAGAAGGGCAACTAAAATGGTGCAGGGTCTGCAAGAGAAGCCATACGAGGAGAGGCTAAAGGAGCTTAATATGTATACCCTTGAGCAAAAGAGGGAGAGTGGGGACATGATAGAAACGTTTAAGTACCTCAGTGGAATCAACAAAGTCCAAGAGGGTAGCATCTTTCAGAAAAAGAGATGTGCAAGAACAAGGGGACACAATTTGAAGATAGAGGGGGGACGGCTCAGGGGCAATGTGAGGAAGTAGTTTTTCACAGAGAGGGTGGTGGATGCATGGAACAGCCTTCCTGAGGAGGTTGTGGGGTCTAAAACTGTGGAAGAATTCAAGAATGCATGGGACAGACATAAGGCAAGTTTTGTGGTGGGGGGTAGGAAGAAATAGGCTGTTGGTTAAATAGTATCTGCAGCTTATCCTATAGGTAGGGAAATGGGCAGACTAGGTGGGCCAAGCAGTCCTTATCTGCCATCAAAGTCTATGTTTCTATGTTTCTATTACATTGTATGTAATTATCAAATAAACAAAGAAGTCCTGGGTATTGGATCATCCAAGTGCAAGTGACTCTCTGGTGAATAATTCGGTTCTCCCAGCAGACTTTTTTTTATTAAATATGCTTTGTTTAACATTTTTGGGGAACTATTTTATGTGAGAAATAACACACTTCTGGGAGTCCTGCTGTGCTAGTTATGGTATATGGAAATGTCCGTCTGTGGGTGACCAGTCTGCATAAAATATTAACACACAATTTAAGTCATATATACTGTTTGCATAAAATATTGACACACAGTTTAAATTGTATATATTTACATTATATGTAAATAAAGAGGCAGGAGCCAGCTCATTGGCACAGTGGTAGTGCCACTGCTCGTGACACTGGTGACCCGGGTTCAGGAATGGACTTGGGTCACTTGGGGCTGGTTGGAGGATTGAGCATCCCACAAAATGCTCTCCTCTTCTGGGGAAGGAGGATTCCATTTCCTGCTTTGATACTGCCACCTGGGTGACCACAGGTGGCAGTGCAGCTGGAGACGGACATGGAAGGGGGCACGTCGCAGACGCCAGTGTGCACATGCATGCCTTGATGTCCTGCACGTGACCTCCCCGGGGGACAGCAATGGGGGGGGGGACCCACCACAACCCCAGCATCTGCATGGCAAAAACGGCCCTGGTATGCCCAGGTCCCCTGCCTTGCCAGCACAAGCCCCACCTGACAAAACTAGATGTTCAGGGCAACCCCACCCCGACCCCACATGGGGGCAAAGCCAAGGCTCCGTGGAGGTTAGCGGCTGTGGCTGGGAGTTTGGAAGGATCGGGAGGTGCCTGGTGGTACTGGGAAACAGAGGGCTGTTGTGTAGAGGGCAGAAATCATGAGTAAAAAACATAAAGAGGCAGGATTAGGATCTGTTTACTGCAGTCCTGTCTGCAGCTGCTCCTGTGACCCAGTTGCCAACTGACTTCAGACTTGCTATAGAATCACTGCTTCCAAGTGGCTACTTTAACTGTACATCTCATACACCCGCACGGGTATTCCAGGTTCTTGACCTAGTTGTTTTATAATAGTGTATTACAGGATTTTGTTTTTTACTGTTTACACTAAAGTTGTATTTATTTATTTATAGTTCTGTACAGGTGTTATGTTACCTGTACTGTATAATGTTCCTGTACTTAGATATGTTTCTGCTGTACTTTGTTGAGTTCATTGGCTGTTTATAGATGATAAATCCTTATTTCTCAAGATAGAATTGTTAGGACTTTGCAGCCCTGATTACAAAGTTGTCCTGCTTGGATACAAAGTTTCTAATATACAAAGGTGTAATACAAGAGATTTCGACTGACAGTATAATATACATGCTACATATAAGGTTTGTTACATACAAAGGAGGAATCCATTTAGATACAAAGTATCTTATTTACAAAGGAGGAATACTTTAACCAGCTAACATGTAACAGTGCAGCTTATGTATGTGACATTATAACTAGGCTTGTCAGGATTCGATTTTTTATTTTTTTTTGAGAATCGTCCGAAAATATCGATCTTTATTTTGTGGTTTTATTTGCGAGTTTTACCGACATTAGTAATGGCAAATGAAAAAAATGTAACAGACTTTAAAAAATTGTTCGTTTTAATTTGATTTAAATTTGATTATCAAAAGCAGATACAATTGTCCCAAGTCTGGCCATACTCCAGCATTACATCATGCAGCAGTGTTGAAATGACTCCAGCATTGCACTGTATGAGGACTGAAGACTTCAATAGGAGACTGTATATTTCTTTTGCAGTCTCTCAGTAAAATACGGTTATTATGTTAACAGCAGGTAGCTCCACTAGTTCTGGGGTCTCATCAACAAGGGAAAATCTGTGGCCACCAAGCATGTCCTTAATTGCATTTTTGTGACCGGTGTAAACCTCTGGCAAATATTTATCAACCAGCGGTTGTCTCTCAGGGCAAGTTCTGGCTGCAGGGGCAAACTTCCTTATAGTGCCAAACAGAAGTTTTCTGTTGGACTGGCCAGAAACCTTTGTTTTACAGATTTTACAGTGCAAGATCTCGACGTTCTCTCCCATACCAGTCTGCTTGACTGTTTTGAGTTCCGGGCCGGGGTACTGGTCAGGGTACTGGCTACAATACTCGTCTGGAGGCTTTCTCTTTCTGCCCATTCTGCCATGTAAGAGCAACTAGCTAACACCAAGCTTTAGTTAGTAACACACATTAACAAGCTAACTGAGCTACTGAAAGAAGGGCCATCGATTTCATTGGAATGCAACATCTAATATTCGGTCTCAATCACTTTAATTGGCAGATGATCAGTGGTGCTCTGACACTTCATAGAACTTGTTAATTGCGTACCCTTTGATCAGTGATGCACCGCAGTCATTGTTGACAGCAGCAGAAGACTGACATTTCATGTCTTTAAAGAGACTTTACAATGGGCAGGTCAGTATAGAGCCACAACAGAATGCGTCTGAAATCGACTTTAATTTTTTTTTGTCGAATTTACAAAAGTGAACTTTGATGCCGTCTACTGCTGCAAATCGATATTTGTCGAATCCAGGCAAGCCTAATTATAACATGGGTTAGCAAGACAAAGGAATCCAATTGGGCAAACACCATCAGCTGACCGTGGATTAAATGCCTGTAAGCGCACAACTGGTGTATTTAATCCACAGTTGCTGTGAATGGGCCCAATGCAGAATCCCTGGGCAGAGTGGATCTTGTTATGTATTGCAGAAAGCAGCAGTGAAAGGCAGCCATTAGCAAAACGAGTGAAGCAAGAGAGAGCTGCATGGTGGTCACGGGGGAATGGGGATACTGGGGAATCATGAAGTTCATGTGGATGTATATCTTTGTAATGATCATTGTTTTTGATGTTTTCTTTGAAGTCATTGGTACCTGGTTGACATGGAGCCGATACTGTCACTGTCACAGTGAGCAGAGGGGCCCATCCCACATGCAGCAGTTTTCACTGGTGCCATTGATTAATTGGCCCCCGTTCTGGTGCTTGTCCCATGCCGTGCTGTGGTGAGGCAGACTGAGAGTGACAGCAGGATCGGGATGTTGTCTCTCTCCAGCAGGACAGTCGATTCATATATCCTGCACTGTTCTGCCTTGACTTGTCAGGTGGCAGCAGACAGATGATCTTCGCAATTCCCCTTCCCTCCCAGTCCCCACAATGAGCATGAGACACCAGGAGAGAGTGCAGCTCATGCCACATCAGAACACTTTCTGCAACTTTGTAAATCCTGGTACTGTACATAAGGTGAGAGAGAGCAGGCAGAAGCTCACCACGATCCCCCCCCCACCACCACCACCAAACGAGCTAAGTAACTTGGCCATCTCCTGGCTTGCAGCAGTACCGGATATGCTGAGCAGCATGTTTGTTCTTCTTGCAGCTGAGTGTTATGGTTTCCAAGGCAAGGGTGGACTGATCAACCAGCTCTGTGCTGTGCATTTCTTTTGTCTGGCTGTCCTCTCAAGCACTGCATGGAGCCATAAAGTGCTCCCAGTTTTTTGCTCCCACTCCCGTCTCATGGCAAATTGGTCATCCACAGCGAGCACTGCACCTCCTGACAACAGCAGAGAGAGAGACAGAGAGAGGGAGGGAGAGAGAGAGAGAGAATGACAGCGACAAGGGGACATGTAGTGCACAGTTGCTGCAGCATCCTGCATGTCTCTTTCTATCTCTCTCTCTCTCTCTCTCTCTCAGTGTTCACCCACAGAGTGGTGTTTCTGAATGCAGTGTTTGTATATGGGAGAAGTACAGCAAGTCTTCTTGCACTTTCTGCATCGGGACGGACAAACAGAGAGAGAGAGTGATAGCAGAACATATACGCACAAGACAGAACTTCTCCAGTCCCCTATGAAGTTGTCCCTGCTTCCCCACTCACCAATGCCTTGTAAACAGTTTCAGTGCACAGCGTGAGAGACACACACAGAAACAGTAACTGCGAGCGTGTCATGCAAAGCAAAATTCTGTTTCTGTGTGTGTGTCTCTCTCTGTGATCGGGAGCCATAGTACCCACCCCATCTACTGTCAGCAGTAACACAGTGCTGTAGGCAGTGATGGGCAAAATGTTTTTCTCTTCCTGCCTTACCTATCCCATCTGCTGTCAGCAGTAACAGAATGTCTTCTCGGGGTGAGCGAGCGCAACATGCAGCACGGCAGTCCTATTCTTGGTGTCTGTGTGCAGCAGTTATAGTTTTTGTGTGCCATGGGTAGCTGATAGATGTGGAAAAAGATGTACTCCTCCAGTGTCAGTTGTTTGCACATCGCATGATACAGACTGAGAGACGAGAAGAGAGACCGAGCCACACAGAGTGAGCAGCAACTGTGGTTGTGATCGGGGAGCTGCATTTGACACTGTGCCTGTTGCATTGGTGAGAGAGAGGTGTAGTTGAATGTTGGAGACATGGTAGCCTACATCATTATGCAAAATAAATGTCACAAATCATGCCAGGACCCATTACAAGCAGGCAGTATACATTTTTTCTTAGGAACTATTTCTGAAGGCAGCAGGATATGGTCCCTTTCCCCCATGAAACAGGGGGAACAGACATTTTTTTGGGGGTTGTACCCTGTTCTCAACATAACTCATGTTACAAGCACAATAACCCACTCCAGGGTATGGGGTTATAGGCATTTAATCCACGCCTGGGACGCTGCGAGGACACTTGGCCTGAGGCCCTATGCCTCAAAACACACCCCAGGCATGAATTAAATGCCTATAACCCCATACCCTGTCATGGGTTATAGCTAACATAACCCCATACCCTATCATGGGTTATTGCTAACTTACTGTACAATCAATAACAGGTGCATGTATCGAGTAAATGTTTGTTTAGCAAGGTTTTAAATGCTGTCACTGTAGGTGCTTTCCTGATCTCTGGAAGTAGTTTGTTCCATTTGTTTGCAGACCACCAGTATGAGTTCATTTCCCCATAGAAATTAGATATTTTAGGTAAGGGAGCTCCCCTGTTTTTGCCTCCCTTAGATTGTGTGCACATGACCTGGATACATCCTTTTCATTTTCAGATTGTGTATTTGGATCCTTGTAAAGTTTGTAAGCATCTAGTGCCATTGATTTTTCCTGTCTGAGTTCTAGTGAGTCCCATAGCATGTCTGTATACATTGAGCAGTGATGACTGTCATGTTTACATCCTAGTATGCTAGTCTATTGTTTGTTCTGTCAAGTTTTTTTCAGTGATGAGTTGGCTGCATACTGATATGCCAGGTTACCATATTCTAGTATGGGTAGTAAGAGTTGTGTTGCTATTGTTTTCCTAGTGTCTTTGGGAATGAAGTAAGCCTTCTCTCTTAGAACTTCCAGACGTTGGTTTGTTTTATGACTGTGTTATTTATGTGTGTGTTAAGTATTAGTGTGTTGTCTATCATAACCCCAAGATATTTGTATTCCTTCACACTTGTTAACATTTGCCCATCTAGTGATTTAATGTTTAGGTTCAGATCTGGTTGATTCCTCATCCTGTTGTTTTTAAATAGCATTGCCTGGCGTTGAGGGTTGAGGCACTGGACACCACACCTTACGCTATACTGGCGACTCAAGTGACTCAGGTTTGGGAATGGACTTGAGTCATTCAGGGGCTGGCAGGGGTAAGGAAGGAATGAGCATCCATAGACAGCCCTCCTTCCTTGGGAAGTGGGGACAGTGTGGCGAGCTGTTTGTCTGATACCCAGTGGTGGCTGGGTGTCAGCACATATGCTCTGCCAGAATGGGGAGGGACCCACATCCAGGGCACAAGGCTGCCTCCACAGAAGCAGAGCCCAGCCACTCCACCCATTGCACGTTCATGGGGCCTGGGAAGAAACATTTGAAAAATGGAGCTGGCAGGCTCCATGATGGCTCGGGCGCCTGGGACCGGAGAACAAGTGCTCATAGAAGGGCCAGAGTTGCCTACCAGCTTTGGAAAAATGTAAATGTAAAAAAAATAATAGCATTGCCTGGGTCTTTTTGGTGCTTAGGACCATATTTGAGTTAGCAAACCATTCCTGTAGGCTGTTGAAGTCTGATTGTAGTCTGAGTTCCAGGTCATTTATGGAGGCTGCGTTACCTATTAGGACCATGTCATCTGTGTATAACTTGATGTCTACATTGTTGATGTGGGTGGGCAAGTCGTTTATGTTGATTAGGCATAACAGGGGACCTAGAATGGATCCCAGTGGTACCCCTCTGTGCAAAGGTAGTGGGACTGAGAGTGCACCCCTTACAGAGACCTGTTGCTGTCTGTTACATAGGTATGATTTGAAGCATGTTGTGGCTTCATGAGAGAATCCTATCTGAATTAGCCTTTCCAGTAGTATGATGTGGTCCACCAGGTCAAAGGCTTTTGAGAGGTCTACATACACCATAGCCATGTGTTCACCCTCATGAAGTCGAGAGGCCACGGTATCTACAAAATGTATGAGTGCAGAGGCTGTTGACCTCCTTGCTCTGAAGCCATAGTGATGGTTGGACAGTAGTTTGTATTTGTCCAGGTTTCTCTTCAATGTGCCTACATTTTACACTCCCCCCCCCCCCCGCACTGCTGCTATTTGTAGCTCATGGAGTTCTTTCCTGGATGAAAAAGTGGAAAAATAAATTATATTTCAATTTTTCTGTAGTTATCACCCTCATTCATGATTACTGGGGATAGTTGCAGTAAAAAAGGATATTTGTCTCAGCCTCATCTGCTCCAGCACCCTCCCACCTGAATGAAGTTCCAATCCCCTGTGGGACCACACTTATTTCCACAGCAACCGACTGCATTGTCTCAAGTCAAGGACTATTAGTTCAGCAGTGGGAAAAGCAGGGGGAGCAAATGAAGCTCGGGGGACATACGTCCTGTTGTATTCATGTTTTGTGTTACAAAGAATTAAGGAAGAGAAGTACAGAACATTTATTGAATGGAAGCTGCATTGTATCAGCATAATATGTTTTAAAAAGTTTCCTGCCTACTGGGAAATTTCTGCAACGTGCCTCCGAAGTAGCACAGAGACAACTTGTTTTTAAACAAAATTGCATTGATTTTCAATAAACATTGCATGAGCACATACAGTTTGTCATTTCAGTAAACCTCTACATTAAATGTCTTTCGGGTATACAACCCAAATCCACAGGTATGATGACCACCTGAGCCAATCACTAGCGGGAGTGGGTTGAGATAAACCAGTCGCTTAGTCCAGTCATGGATCTGGAGTCCCAGATCCACATTCCCCAGTGAAATAAGTCTCACTGCTGAACTGCAGGCTGCCATGCAGGTCTGCAAAGAAAAATCCTCTTAATAGAAATAATGAATGTACCCGTGGTCCAAAAATTGATCACATATGTGTAAGGTGAAAATATCTGCCCCCCATATACAAAAGAAAAAAGTACAGCAACTGAAGTAGATTGTAAATAAATAATAAAAGAAACAGAAACATCAAATATAATGTAACTAAATGTGTCATCCAGTTCACCTAAGTGTGCTAAGCTGTTATTTGTCTCTGTGATGTAACTGTTGCCACAGACTTCCTTTCTCAATATTCCATCCTGGCATGTGTCCTGGAGTTCAGGTGCCGTATTAGTATATGTGGGTTGGGATGTGTAAGCTCGTAATGCAGGATGCACTGAGCAGGCGTGGATCCAGGACTACACCCTGCTGAGTAAGTGGTGCTGTTCACTCCCTGCCACTCAACTATTTTGTTTAAAAAAAAACAGCTGGTTATTAGTGCAACACTTTCCCTGGCCAAGCATTTAAAGGCACCCTTGGTTTTGGAGGGAAGGAGACATACATGAAATTAAATACTTTTCGCCTACTTGACCTCCTGGGTTTGGGATAACCTTCCAGGTGCTTGGATGTCTACAGGACCACTGCAAACTGCAAATTAAGGCAGTTAGCAGGCACAACACTTGTAAACTATTAGCTAAATCTCCAGTTCTGCATCAAGTCCAAACAATCTCCATTTAACAAAAATAAGCTGATGAGCATATCAGTAATGGTACAGAAAGAATGTTCCAGCTGGGGAAAGTATCTATTTTGGATCCCACAGAGGGGAGAGTTAATGGCAAAGTCCAGAATCCCTTTTGGGACTTGAGGGTCCCAGTTGCCAAAGATCTGGCTTCTCCCTCTCCCAAGCATGACCTCCATGATGCAGTGGGTCCCAGTTCAAATCAAGCATCACTGCATTACAGGGCATTCCCCTGCTACCCAGCAAGGGTGAGGCACCGAGGTACCGGTTACATATTCCTTTAAATCTCATTTTCCCCCAGAGGCTGTTAACTTAGCTCACTGCAACTGAAAAGAATTGGTCCTCGGTAGAGCTGACAGTTCCATGGGGTGTCCACCCCATCGGGGGGGGGGGCACAATGAGATGGCTGCCGCCAAGACCCTGCAGTTTGATGGTAGGACTAACTCCAAACTTGGCCTTATAGCTTCTTAGTCTTTTTAACTTCTTATGACTCGTAAGTCCCCAGCTGCAGCCACCCCACCTGGAGCTGCAAACCAGTCCAACTGACTGGACCAGGCAGATTGGAGTTAATAGATTACAAGTCAGTAGACCTGTGAGTGTGTGTGTGTGTGTGGGGGGGCAGAAGCAACCCTGTGCCACATACTCTTCCAGTTTGAAATAAATGGCATCCTTGCCATTTAAGCAAAACACCAGGCTAGCTTTCCACCTAGGGCCCCAACATAAGGGAGCTCTGTCTTCCCCATTGGTGCCCAGGAGGAAACATGGCTACATTAGAGAGCACTGTTCAGGTAGCATCAATACACTCATAGTAATAATAAAAAAATAGGGATCTCTTTCTACCTTGGGTTCTGTCACCCTGGTACCCTGAGGGCTCATACCCTATATCCATCGGGAAGCTGTGCCTAGTTCATCCAGGATGCCAACCATTAGGCCAAAAAATTGACAAGCAAATAGAAAACCTTCAACCCAAAACTAACAGTAGTCGCCTGACAGTGTGGATGCCAGCAACAGCTTTTCTTGTACCAGATGTTCTGCGATGGGGTCCAGTGTTTGACTAGCTTTGGTTTCTGCCATAAATTTTTGAGTTCTGGGTGTAACTTTGAGAGGCAGAATTTAAATGTTTTCACCAGACATAATGGGTTCTCGGGTTGAGAGTACATTCTAGCATTGTTAAAGTATGGTATGCATCCTTGGCATCTGACCCGGCGTGATTTTTCTGCTTTGGGTCGAGGTAAAATGCAAATATTCAGTTCCAGCATCACCAGTGGAGAAACAGTAAATGTACTTTTTGACATGGAATGTAATGTTTCTCATCCCCTCAATGCAAAATGGAGTGCTGCTGAAATTTACACAAATCTGTGGAGTGCTTTTGGTTGGTGTGTGCTAAATGGGGCCAATGCACAAAAGTGTGGGTCGCCTATGTGCTGCAGATTCGTGGTACATAGGCAAGTCTACGTCTCCCATTGGGGGTCCCACATATCCCCCATAGCATGCATGGAAGGGACGTGGGTCCCTACAACAGCCACTCCACCAGCTGGTTGTGCAACTCCACATGTGGCCAGTCTGGGAGTGTGTCAGTGGGCGTGCCCACACTCCATGCCATTCATGAAGGTGCAGAGTGCCAGGCAAGGGGAGCACAGGATAAAACAGCAGAGACCCTGTTGTATCATTTATGCACCCCTCAGTGACACCTGCCAGCTGTGGCAGGATGGGACAATTGTCATTGTAATACCCCAGCCCTCTGGGCTGACAGGGAGGGCTGGGGCAGTCATTTGGACACTCGCCCATACTTATAAAATCAACTGTTCCCCTGCCATCCCAGAATCCCCTGCTTGCACAGAGCAGGGGATCCATTGTGGGGCCGAGGATGGACATCTGGTTGGATGGCTGCATGTGCCCCCTTGAACCGTCCCTCATGCAGCTGCACGCAGGGTGGGATGGGGTCACAGAGAGGCACCCTTTGGGTGTGTGCAGTCATGCGTACCACACACCCTGTGTCTGTCCCCGGGCACATAGCTATGCAGGCTGGGTACACATGAATTGTGGGTACCCAGCTCCACCTTCATGCATAGACCCCATTGTTCCTGTTTCCATTAGTTTCTTGAAGTCTCCAGCTTACAGGGTTTGGTGGTGGACTGAAAAGTCTTTTATGTTCTCAGTTTAGTGTTTTTTTTAAATACCTCTCAATATCTGATTTGACTTTTAAAACTTATATTATGGCAAAATGTAACAATTTATCCCATGAGCTGCTGTCCGACATATTTCCTACCTGAACAGACAGCCTTTTCTAATACTGGTATTTTGTGCTTCATTGTTTGATTGTATGAGCCACATACCTGCAGCATAATGTGTTTGTTGTTTATGTGCTACATAAAACTAATAAAAGTGCTTTCTATCTCTGCTACCAACTGATTCCACTCCGACCTTGAGGGTAGGATTCAATCAGTTAGAATTTGTAATGCCATATCCTCTCCTCTACCCATCAGTACTGGTATCCTCCAATGCTCCATCCTTGGCCCTGTACTCTTCTCTACCTTCCAGAATGACCTCCCTGCTGCCTGTACCTTTGTCCATTCATATGTACACAGATGACAGAGTTCTTTTTGCCTCTGGTTCCACCCCTTCTGATTTGATGGCCAAGCTCCAGACAGACTTTGACAATGCCCAACATGGGTTCCATTCTAATCAGCTGTCCCTCAATGCCAAAAAACAGTCTCCATGACCTTTGGCTTGAGGCAGAAGCTCTCCTGGCTCACTGTCCTCCCATCCTTCCACACCCTTGATGGATCTCCGATTGACAACGTCCCCTCCTTTAGGTACCTTGCAGTCTGGCTTGACCGGCACCTCGACTTTTCTGGTCACATGGATGTCATCCACAAAAAACTGCCCCCTAAACTGAGGGCCTTGTACAGCAACCGTGGTTACATCCCCCTGCCGGCTCATCAGGCCATCATCCAGAAAATGATTCTATGCATTTTTGACTGTGGAGACATTGTTTACTGTGCTGCTCCTAAGTCCACCCTGTCCAGACTGGATTCCCTCTTCCACCCCTTCTGTTGTTTCGCAGTGGACTGCCCGGCCAATACCCACCATTGCTCCCTTTTTTCTCTTTCTCTTTCTCTTTCTCTCTCTTCCCTCCCTTGAAGCCAGGCACCTAGTTCATTGTTCCTCTTTTGTAGCCAGATACTGACTAGGCTCTCTCCTTTCCTCTCTCTCCTCTCTCTCTCTCCCCCCCCCACTACTCCTGTTGCAACTCTGGCTGTTGCTCCCGGGCACTCCCATCTAGGTCATCTTCAGCTGGGCAAGTGGCTTTCTCCTACCATTTCCCCAAACTTTGAAATTCTCTTCCACTTCCTATCCATTCTGCCTCTTCACTACGCTCTCTCTCCTCACTTCTCACCAAATTCTCCTCTCACTCCTGCAAGTGCAACTGATTCTGCTTCTGTACCACTCTTCTTATGTCCTTCCTTTACCTCCTTTCCCCTTCTCCTGTCACCCTTTAGTTCCTTGCACCAACAATTAGTGCACTCTGCACCTAAACCCTATTGCTACACCCCTAGATGTATTTCTGCTATTTTCCCATGCCAATTGTACATATATAAATAGACTGCCTGTTTATGTCTTGTCTATGATGTCTCACCACTTGTACATATTTTTCGTCTAAAAGTGCTGTATGTTGTATGTAAACTGTGTATTATCTTTTGCTACTTATGTCCCTCCTCTTCCCCGTCCCTCCTGGTGCATCTGGAAATGAGCATTATGCAAGCAATATTGCCCAACAGGGTGGGCGGTATTGGGCAATACTGGACTGCCCAGGGGTGTAATGAGACCCGACGCTGCAGGCGGAGGGCCTTATAGCCCCTGGAAGGTCCGGTATTGCCCATACCACCCACCCTGGAGGGTATTATTGCGCTTAGAAAATGGGCACTGTGAAAAGAAATTGTTTAACAAAAAAATGTTATACAAAATGAATTTTGAATTAATTTTGTAATAAAATTGTTCCTTCGCCTATATTAGAATGATGTGTCTTTTTTTAGCTGGTTGTCATGGTCACAGACTCACACACACACACACACACACACACACACACACACAGTCCAGTTTGCAGACAGTTGAATTTCCCTCCCGCAAAGACCCACAAAAACATACAGTTTGTGATGCTTTTTTTTGTATACTGGCATCAGTCTGTTACCCTCCCCCCCAACTCTCGTTCATGACGCTGGGCACCAAGATACTACTGATCTCACACCCCCCCATCACCACCACCAATGAGAGAAGAACGGACAATTTAGCAGCTTCATTTTATTCTTTTTTATATTTTAAATGGCAGGCTTGACAGCGGGTGGCTACGTGGAGGGGAGAGTCGCGAGAGGTCAAAAGGCTTTGCATTTTGTGTGGCAGCACGGCAGTCAGCAGAAGTCAGTATATTTTACAGAAATCCTGTGTCTGCTGCTAGTGTGTGCCACTTCCCTACAGAGGCTGCACTATGTGTGTGAAGAGTGGTGGTGGGATGTTCAGTCACTCAGTTAAAAAAAAACAGTCATCTGACCAGACAGTAGCAGGCTCATGGTTGGGGAACTCAGGATAAATGGCTCGCTTAGTGCGGTTGCGGCGCTATTCTGCCATATGATGAGCACCGCGGCTGTTCTCACTGAAGGCACTGTTTACGTTTGTTCTTTTATTAAGCTTATAGGGGACAAAAAATATGGATACCTGCCATACTTTCTGTCATGGTGACAGTTAGCTTGAGTCGTGGGTGGCAGTCTCACTAAGTGGGAAATCAAACATGGTGGTATTTGCTTTTTCAAAATTCTATTGGCTCAGTACTATTGGAACAAAATGGAGCAACAGAGATGTGGACTCGTTATTTTCTGGTCTCTGTTGCCTCATACCCGACCAGCTGGTTGGTTGTTTTAGCCAATCAGCAGCCAGATTTCTCCCTATCCATTTTCTAACAGCTCAGTATGTCTTTCCTGGTGAAACTTTTGAAATAAATAAATAAAAAGATACTGAAAAAAAGAAATTCTTTGTCACTTATTAGACAGATTGTTCGGAGGTATGGAGAATCTCTGAGATATCTGTTAAGATTTGCTCAGACATGTCAAAGATGATTTCACAAAACCTTTTTTTTAACTTTATATACTTTATTGTTTTTCATAACAAACACAGAACAATGCACTACATAACACTAACAAGTGACACAAAAACAACTTCCCCCAGTTCATACAAGCATGCCATCAGTAGAATAGCCATATAGTGAACATATGCCTTTAGAATTAATGCTGATAGTTTAAAATATGGCAGGTATATTGGGTTCATAGGTCAGGCTCTAATGTTCACCCTTAATGAGCTAATGTAACAATCAATAAAACACTTCCCATTTTTTCTTGTAGTTCAAAGGTCTGGCATCATACTGGCCATCATTTTCTCAGCTTGTAGCGCAGATAGATTTTCTTTATGCCATTCAACATAGGTTTACACTTCCGTGTCAAGCCAGTGTCTCAATATTATTTTTTTGCACGAGCTTCAATACGAGACATACGACGTTTGCACAAACTGAGATGCCTAGGGCTGGGTCCGGTAGTAGTGAGGTGGGTACAAAACTGGCTAGGGGGTAGAATACAACGGGTAATCATAAATGGAGTAACGTCAGAGGAGGGCATGGTTACTAGCGGGGTGCCTCAGGAGTCAGTGTTGGGGCCACTCCTGTTTAATATATTCATAGGGGACATAGCAGAAGGGCTGGAGGGAAAGGTATGTCTCTTTGTGGATGATACAAAGATCTGCAATAGAGTTGATACACTGGAGGGGGTTGAAAAAATGCACAGGGATCTGAAAAAACTGGAGGAATGGTCAAAGGAGTGGCAGCTGATTTTGGAGGGTCTTGTGGCTAGGTAGTGCCAAAGCTGGAAGTATCAGAAAAAGTCTTTCGACTCCAGGCCAAATAGTTGTTGCAGCTACTCAAACATTTTGAGAGTTTCCCCTGGGCATGGGGTTAAAATGTTGCATGGCAGAATGCCGTGCATCTTAATCATGTTGCGCGATTTTCTGTTAACTTTTGTTCTATGGGGGGCTCTGCCCCCCACACCCCCTGTTACGGGGGCTGCACCCCCCCCCGGACCCCCAGCACTAAAGATTCTAACTCTGGGGGGAGTCCAACATGGAGAGCACACAGGTCGGGGATTCGCCATAATGCCATACGCTATTAAGCATACAACATTATGACCCGGTACGTTCCCCTGCACACATTTAATTGAGTTAGACTACGTTTTTCCACTGCCGTTCTTGAAAGGAGGGATCTAGGTATGCCAGTGTAACATTCTCCAACTGTACCAGGGGTAAACCCATATTAACTGAGCAGCCAGGTTGAGGTCAGACACCACCACCTGCCAAGTCTCCCCCCACCTGTTGAAGCCATTGGTGCTCTCCCAGTTGTGCTCTCAGTTAAGCATCTTTGGCAAATAAATATCCGATCATCTCTCAGGACAACATCAGAAAGTTCTCCATGGCTAGCCACTGTGGGCCACTCCCATGTACATACCAGTGAAAAAATATCTGTAGCTGAGCAGCTCTGTAATATAACCAGAGGTCTGGCAAGCCTAATCCACCCTGTCCCTTAGGAAGCAGTAGGGTTTTGTACTGGGCTCAGGGCCATTTCCCCAGCCAAACATCTGGAGATGGCCACTTACCATTTTTTCCAGTCTGCATGGGAGACAGTTACTGACACATTCTGAGAAATATAAAGAAAGCATGGTAGGACCACCATATGCACCAAGTCCAGATGTCGGATGAGGCTAAGTGGAAGAATAGCAGTTCAGCTATCAAAAGAACCCCAGGGCAAATGCACTGAGGCAAGGGTTACCCTGGAGGGTATTGGCATTACAGCAACATTTTAAAGAAAACACAATTGCACATGCCCCAACAATGCAAAGCATCATGGGAAGCATATGCAAATCCCCATGAAATAATTTGGGCTGGCTCAACTTTAAGCAGAATTGCATGGTGCCAGAAGGGGCCTCACAATGCAATTAGCAAAGGCTGAGAACAGCAGACACAGACATGTGTTTCGTCCTCATGTGGACTCATCAGTGTGCCATATCTGTATCTCAGCCCAGGGAGAGGGAGCCAGCCACCCTTAAGGGATCTTATTTGTTTGGGTCATGGGGAGCCCAAAGTAAAGAAAGAAGAGAAGAGAACTAGAAAAGAACCCCAGAGCAAATGCACTGAGGCAAGGGTTACCCTGGAGGGTTTTGGCATTACAGTCAATGTAGAGGATCACCCGATGTTTTCTGTCTGCCATCTGCAGGCTCTTGATGGTTGGCTATCAATTGCCTGGCCAAAGGGCTATGATTAACCTGTTAGAGACGATCAAAGCATGTTAGGAGCCTGATCCCCAGATCCAATACCTGGGTATTTAATCCCACTAAGGTCCCAACTATAGGGGAACTGATGTCTGAATTCCACAAACGGGGTAAGGTTCATAGAAAGAACCTCGGTTTTAGATGTTTTCAGCTTATACACCAATATGGTGCCTGATCCAGAATCTCAGAGATTTCAGGGAGGATTGTCTGTGGGTGTATCACATACAAGAGAACATTGTCAGTGTATAGGACCACTCTATGTTTTCTGTCTGCCACCCACAGGCTCTTGATGGTTGTACTTTCCCTTATGGCCTGCATCAGGGGGTCTAGAAGGATGGCAAGCAGAAGGGGTGACATGGAACAGCCTGATGGGTTCTGCACCCTAACTGAAAACAGTTGGTGATATGCCAGTTAACTTTCATGCAGGCTTGCAGGGAGTGCTAAATCCGCTGGAGCATGGACACAAAATCCTCCAAAAAACACATTCTGTCCAGCACTGCAAAGTGATAGGGCCAATATATACTGCCACATGCTTTTTCAGCATCTAAACTAACTAAAGGGAAGGGATACTAGCCCGGTGGATATGGTGTAGGATGTGCAGGGTATGTCTGGTGTTGTCCCCAGCCTGCTTGGTGTGAACGAACCCCATCTGGTCTCAGTGGATCAAGGCTGGGAGCAATGCATCCAGTCTCAGCACCATAACTGCCATAAAAAAATTATAATCAGCATTTAGAATCAATATAGGGCTGTATGCAGCACTGTGAAAGAGTACATTCCAGGTCTGGGGATCACTGAATTTGTGGCATATTGCTGAATACTTGGGATCTCACCGCCATCTAAGATTTTGTTACAGGTCTTCAAAAGAGGGGTAAGGAGGTGTTCATGCTGGCACCTGTACAGCTCAGTGATGTATCAGTCAGGCCCTGGGGTCTTCTGATTCTTAAGCTTGTGTACCACCTCCTCTAGATCCTCTGGCCAAATTGGCTGCATGAGGGATTCTGCTTGTTCAGGGATAGGCTGTGGGAAAGTCAGGGGGATAAAAAGGCCTTCATCGACTCAGGATCATGAGAGATCTCTGGCATGTATAGAGCATTACAAAGGGTCCTGAATGCTGTCACAATCAGATGTGTCTTTTGTAACTGCCCTGTAAGTGGGTGCTTAAGAGAGGTCACCCTGGCCCTGGCCATCTGTCGCTGCACCTGCTGAGCCAGAACTCCAGTGGCTTGAGTTCCAACTTCATAATATGTGTGTCTTAAGTAAGTCAGGACCAGTTCTGTCATGTGGCGGTAAATGCTATCACTTTCTTCCTACATCCTGTGCAGTTGGGGTTTAACTGATTTGTCACTTTGTTTATAGGCCGTCTGGAGAAGATGATATGTCTCCTGCAGGTCTTGGGAGTTATTGATTCCATTATTGGTGATTCAAAGAGGTGTATTCTATGATATGGCCTCGCAAGATGGTTTCGGGCCCAGCGCCCAGTGAGTTTTTTCAGTCTCCAGAGTATATGCCTTGGGGTGGAGGGGGGTCCAGGGTGGATTTTAAACATTTTTGCAGAAAAAGCTCTAAGGCTGAGCCCTCCTTCCCTTCAGGTACGCCATAGAGCTGGAGGTGGTTTCTTCTATTCCGTCTCTCGGCATCCTTCATTTTCTCCTCCAGGCATTGTACAGTGGTGTGTAGCTGTAGCATGGTCATCTCAGTGCTGTCAATTTAGCGGTCAGTCTGCGTGAGCTGAGCCTCATGTTCTTCAGCACGCTTCTGTAATTCTGTGATATCCGTGTGGAGAGCCATAGTCTTGCTGCAGACCTCGAACCTGAAGTCCTGCAGCTTGACTATCAGGAGTTCCATTTTTCTACTGAGCTGCTTGGTCGGGGTGTTTTATTCTTTGACTTGCTGGTGCCTCTACATTGGCCTGATCTGTAAGACGCGAGTGAGGCCTGCGAGTACTCACTTTCTGATCCTCTCGCCTCTTATCAGTGGACATCCTCCACCTCTGAGCCTGAATGCTCCGGTCCAGCCTTGTTCATGATGGTAACGGAGATTCCTCTGTTGAGTTTGAGGTGAAATAATGGTCTATTTGAGAATTTTTAGCAGAAGTGGGTGCGCAGCTCTGCTCCTCAAGCTGCCATCTAGAGGATGATGTCACCAGATGTCTCTGTGTCAGCTTATTTGTGCCAGCAGGGCCAAGGCCTTCAGTGCTGCTAGGGGCAAGAACAGCCCACCTGGGAGCACTTTCTGTTGGCAGAGATAGAGATTGTGAGTCTTTATCCTGTCTTACTTGTGGTGGAGCAGTGGTGTCACTGTCAGACTGGTCAGACTATCTTCTGGGGTGGGGTCTTTGTCAGCCTGTCTTATTAAGGGGGGTACCTCTGTCAACCTCTGTTATGGGTGATGGGGGTATTATAGCCTGCATTGTTTTCTTGGGGGAGCTTACCTGTGTTTCTGTCAGCCTGACTTATTGGGGGTTGTCTCTTGTCAGCTTGTCTTACTGAAAAGTTTTCTCTTGTTTGTCAGTCTCTCTGTCTCTTATGGGGGTTCTCTTGTCCGCCCTCTTATTGGGGGTTGTCTCTGTCAGCTTGCCTTATTGGGGGGGGGGGTTTCTCTGTGCCAACTTCTTACTTGTGCTGTGATTGCAGCGGTATCCTGTCAAGATGGCTCTGATAACTAGATCTTCTCGATCCCACGCTGCTGGACTACCCAAGGGCAAAGGTCTTTAGCCAATAGAACCTAACTCTGGCTTAACTCACTACACTGTGACATCTCTTCAGTAGCTACGCTGGGCTCTTTCAAACACAAGCTCCAGCAACACCTAGCAGTTGACGCCAGCTGTGACTGCTTCCACTAAATTTCTTAATCACTTTCTACCTTTCTCCATTCAGCACTTAAAATACTGCCCAACCTTATGATCCATTACCTTCCTCTATTCACTAGTACTCCCTGTCTCTCATTTACACCTCCCCCCATTCCCCCACCTTCTCCCCTCTTCCCACCCCTTTCCTCCTTGCTCTTTCTCCTCTCTCCTGTCCCTACCCTACCTACTATTCTCTTCCCTACTCTACACTGACAATGCCTTTGGCTGATTAAATTTTAATGTACTTTCTTGACTGCCTCCCTAACTGTTATCCTGGCATACATTGTACAATGCCACTGGATTTGTTATTAGTGTTATTTGATTGTCAATGTTATCTGTATTATTCCTGTGTGTTATTTGTAACTATGTCTTGTCTCTTTGACGTGGAACCTATGTAAAAGAGCTTCCAGCTCATAGGTGTTAATCCTAGCTCTAGTAAGATAGCGAGGAGAAAAGAGTGAGTGAAAAACAGCTAGTCAATAATAGCGAATGCAAAGTGAGTTACATTGTCTTTACAGTGCATGGGTAGTTTAGCGAGGTAGGCAGTGATATTGTTAGCTATTGTTAAGTTATGTAATTCAGCCGCAGTGAGGTACAAGATGTGCTGCTGGCGTAGTGTAAAGGTTGGAGTCACTGCATGTGTATAGTTTATAGATGCAGCAGACCTGGGTTCAATACTTGATGTTAGTGTATTTTTTTTTAACCTTACATTGGGCTTCATGCAGAAATATCCCCCCTCCCAACTTTGTTCCCCTTCCTGAGTTGCGTCCCCCCAGGGTGATAATATTTAATCTGTCCCCCCACGGCCGTTGCCCCATCCCTGAGTTGCAGTCTTCTGGAGAATACTGCCCCTCCGGAGTTTATCACCATCCCAAGTTGGGTCCCCTCCCCCGTTGATGGTTATTTATGTTAAGGGATGGTAAGGAAAAGTCACGCGCCACTGTTTTCCCCATTTAAGCGATCACTGTTATTTGTGGTCACTGTTAGTGGATGAGCTGTTTTTGACTTGCTGTTTTTGTGTTCACTGTTTTCTCTTTGCTTTTTTCACATGGAAATGATTGCAGCATAGGACCCTGCCCATTAGTTTCCAGCTCCTTAGTAAGAACATGTCACTGTCAGGCCTGAGCACAAACAAGTGGTACTATTCACCCGCTTGGTGCGCTGGCCTATGTTGTAGAAATATGGGGCCCTAAATTAATTTAAGTGGTGGGGGGATTGTACAGTACAAGTGGCTAGTGCTATACACCAGGCTGGGACAAATCAGGCAGCTGGGTGGCCAATGGTCACAGAAAAATGGTTTGGCTACCAGATTTCGAAAGTTACCATCCAACTAGCTACCTACCCACAAAGTGATTTTTGAGCCCTTAAGATATTACTGAAAATATTGATTTGGCCACCAGTTGTTGAAATGTAGTGGCCAAACTGCCCCCCAACTCACAGACTGGTTTGCCCCATCCTGTTATACACGCAACAGCTGGTTTTTTGTTTGCTTTATTTTTGGCCAAAAAACAACAGTTTTGCTAGCGTGCATAGTTGCTTTAATGATCTTTTACGTTGTGTTTTTCCCTTTTGTTGTAGTAATAGATCCAGTATCCTTACAAGAGTACTGAATAGCTCTACCCAGTGACAGTGTAGGAGGCCAGGCTTGCATCACATGCATAACTGCACCCAAGTTTGCAGGGGCTGTCGAAGTAGCATGGCATGATTCCCAGTGAGGGGGAGAGGGAAGGGGAAAGGGGCTACTCAATCATTCGCACACCTGCCATAGCTTGTTCTGGAGCAGTATGAATGTCATGGGTGACCACACAGCATCCTGCGCTCCACCCCTTTTGTCTACCTTGACTACAAATAGCCTGTGTCGAGGCAGGTGAGCTGGCTGACAAGGGATAAAAGGGATGGGAGTATGGTGGGATAGCACCAGCCAAATGTCACCTACCAGTTATAGGATACCCAGAAGAAATTGAAAGGGTGGAAGCATTTGTCGAGCAACAAGCATGATACATACAAGCTGGCCTGGTGGCGTAAAGGGCTGAGGTGTTGTGAGCACCTTACCTCTCATCATGCCGGTGACCTGTGTTCGGGAATGAGCATGGGTTGATGGGAGTTGGCTGGGGTGGGAGATGATCAAGTGCCTGAAGAGCTGCTCTCCTGTCCCGTGGAGGGAGGACTGCATGCTCTGCCGAATGACTGCCACCTGGTGTAGTCTGGGTGGCAGTGCAGGTAGAGAAGGGCAGTAAAAGGGAGGTGCTGTGACAAGACTCCGTAGGGTGTCTCCACACACAAGCATTTATGAGTGCACCCCAGAATGGGGAAAGGGACACAAAATACAGAGGAAAATGGTGGCAGGACAGGCATGAATGAAACTCCAGAGACCCCTCATGATCCTAAGTCGATGAAGGCCTTTTTATCTCCCTGACTTTCCCACAGCCTATCCCTGAACAAGCGGAATCCCTCATGCAGCCAATTCGGCCAGAGAATCTAGAGGAGGTGGTACACAAGGCTAAGAATAAGAAGACCCCGGGCCTGACTGATACATTGTTGAGCTGTACAGGTGCCAGCATGAACACCTCCTTACCCCTCTTTTGAAGGCCTGTAACAAAATCTTAGATGGCGGTGAGATCCCAAGTTTTTGGCAATATGCCACAAATTCGGTGATCCCCAGACGTGGAATGTACTCTTTCACAGTGCTGCATACAGGCCTATATTGATTCTATATGCTGATTATAATTTTTTTATGGCAGTTATGACGCTGAGACTGGATGCATTGCTCCCAGCCTTGATCCGCTGAGACCTGCCCACCACACATAGAAACATAGAAGATGATGACATATAAGGACCATGTGGTCCACCTAGTCTGCTCCTTTTCCCTACCTAATACAATACTGCAGACCCTAGTTGATCTGTGGCTTACCCTCTCTTCCATGTTGCAAGAGTACTCTTGTGTCACTTACGCCACTAGACCCTGGAGCTGAAGACTGGATTTGTGCTTTGGTAGGAGGGATGGCCCTCCTCCTCCTCCTGAGCACATCATGGGGGGAAAATTGGGGGTACTGAGACTCGCTAATGAGTTCTGAGAAGGTGCAGGATGGTGGGGTCGGCAGGGCAGAGCTGAGGCGAACCAAGCCTGTCCTGGCCACAGGAGGGATAAACAATGGATGGAAAAAAGAATGATACATATAGTCCCCTTTAATGTTTTTTATTTCCCCCCATTTCATTCTCTAAGTCCTTAGCCTTTTCCTTAAATTCTGCACTTCTTCTTGTTATCTCCTCTTGTTGTTGTTTTCCTCTCTGTGGCCTTACAACTGCTGTAGCTACTAGATGTAACCATATAGGGAACTAGTGCTGTGATGGAACTATGGGCATTATAAAGGCATGGGGATTGCTTTTAGGAGAAACAGGACCAGTGCCCCCCCTCCCCGGAGGACAGTCATTTCAGCATGGTGGTGTCAGCCTGGGCATTTAGTCAACAGGAGCTGAAGGTAGTAGCTAGGGGTATAAACAGACTAACAATACATATATATATATATATATCAGCAAAGCACGTAAGTTATTCTGACTGCTGCCACATTATAGAGGAAAATGTTCACCTGTAAATGGGCCACACCTATGTGTGAGTCAAGGCCTGATTGGCATTTTCGAAAAGAATAAAATTTGTTTTACTTACAGGCATTTTAGACAGGTAGATTGTACTGCAGTGAGCTCACTTTGGGGGGGAGGGTAAAATGATGTCTTTTGTGTTGACACCAAAGTGCTGGCAACAAAATAAGTACTGTGTCAGTCTCTTCAAATGGAAAGCTAGCTGGCCCAGTAACATAGCCACTTGGGGAGCAGTTTACCATGCTAACCCAGCACCACACCGCTGATCTAGATCTGTAGCAGCTGGGAGAGCTTCTTGCCATGCTGATAGTCCAGGGCTGGTGCAGTAGTGTAGCAGCTGCCTAGGACAGCTTCTTTCCATGTTGGTACCCCAGCACAGGACCAATAGTGTAGAAGAAGAAGAAGAATCAACATTTATATAGCGCTTTTCTTACACAGTGTATCCAAAAGTGCTTTACAAGCAATGCTAGACTGATAGTGAAATGACTGAATGTGTAGTAGCAGCCATATCGCACATCAACACACATAGCCTGGACAATTGCAAGAACCAGTTTATGGGAAGGGGAATGTTGGCCAGGACACTGGGAATGTCCCCTATTCTTTGCGAAGAATGCCCTGTTTTTTTTTACTTCCACCTGGACACACACCAGGACAACACCAGGATGGGTAGAAGGGACCTTGGTTTAATGTCTCTCCCGAAGAACAGCACACCCCAACAGTATAGCACCCTCCCCCCAGCACTGCACTTGGGTGCCAGCATTTAGGTATGAGCCCAATCCCGATGTGGGATGAGAACCCATGACCTTCTGGTCCAGAGGTGGATGTGCTACCAACTGAGCCATGCTTATACTCTGTAGCATCTGGGGGAGCCACTTGACATGCAGGAAGCCCAGTGACGCACAACGCGCACAACTAGCCCGGTAGTTTAGCAGATGGGTGAGCCACTTGCTGTACTGGTAGTTTACACCACAGCATTGGTCCAGAGTAGTGTCTAGTGATGCCACTAGCCATTTTTGTAGCACAGCACTGGTGTACTAGTGTAACAGCTGAGTGAGTTGCTTGCCATGCTGGTAGCACAGTGCCGCAGCACAAACTTGACAGGCACCCCCCTATTCCTCCATGGTGATTTGGCTGCTGTGTGGTGCAAGATGGCCAGTTTGAGAGTGGTGATGAACAAGGGGCCACTGCTGCCATGCTGACTATGACAAGCACCACCCTCTCCCTCCATGGTGGTTTTCGTGGTTGCATGGCATGAGATGGTGAAGTGACTGAGATTGGCATGAGCTGCTTGGAGGAGAGCTCGAAGGACAGCAGCAGAGGCTGGGACTCTGAGCTTTATATTTGGACTCAGAGCTGCCGCTGGTGCTCCCGTTGCCCTAGACTAGGGTGATGAGGAGGAGGAGGAGAAGGGAGGTGAGGAGAGGCAGCAGGGTCTGCGAGCCTGCAGTAAATATACTCAGAGACAGCAGGATATATGTGCACACTGAGCCAGAGCCTCTGGTGCTGCTAGGAGCTAGAGCTGCCCAGCAGGGAGAACTTTCTGTTGGCAGAGAGGGAGACAAAGGGTATCTGTAGCCTGTCTTATCTGCAGTGGAGTGGGGGTGTCACTGTGAGGCTGACTTTGGGGTCTCTGTCAGTCTGTCTTATTAAGGGGGGTGCCTCTGTCATCCTGTGTTATCGGTGTTGTGTGTGTCATAGGCTGTCTTATTTTTGAAGTAGGCTTGTCTGTGTCTCTGTCAGTTTGTATTACTGTGGGTTTGTCTCTTTGTCAGTCCGTCTTATTGGGAGGGTTGTCTCTTGTCCGCCTTCTTATTGGGGGGTTGTCTCTTGTCAGCCTGAGTTACTTGGGGGTTGCTGTCAGCCTGTCTTATTGGGGGTTGCCTCTGTCAGCCTGCCTTATGGGGAGAAGGGATCTCTGTGTCAGCTTCTTACTGGAGGGTGTCTGTGTCAGACTGTCTTATTGGGGGGATTCTCTGTGGTCTAGATAAATTGTGATTCTGAAGATGAACTGCTGGAGCTGACTTAGGATCCCTTAATAAGCTTACAAGCAGCACTGTATGTCAGCAGAACAGAGAAGCTAAGCAGCTAGGATTGTTAAGAGGTTAGGCACAGGGCACAGGACAGGGAACCTGGTGATTTGGGTTTAAATTCCTGCCCTCCACTTCATTCTTGACAGCTATCTCTCCCCTCCTTGCCTCCTTCTACCTGCCTACTCCCTTGCCCCCTCTCTCTTTCCTCCCCTGGGGCATTTCCTGACTTCTATACTCCTCTCCCTCCCTTTTAGAACTCTTACCCTCACCCTCTACCCTCCGACAATGGCCTTCCTGCCTGCATACCCCCTTCCCTCTCACCTGCAGTGCTTATTTCCAAGATTGCCCTTGGCTGGTTATGTCATGCTACCTAACATTTGGCACATTTTTAATTACCGGAATTTCCTAAACCTCAGTCTCTTACTTCTTGTTATTGTGTAACTATGTATTATTATGTTGACCTTTGTATATATGTATACCCCCCATTCCTTCGACATGGAACCTTTGTAAACGAGCAGTTCCTGCTCAAAGGTATTTGTAATCCTAGATTTCAAGAAAATAAAAATAAAAAATAAAATAAATTCAGATTCCCCTCAAGTCATGGGCTGGACATTTAAAAGTTCATGGGTTCTAACCCCATGCCTGGTACTTGGGGTAATACCCATAACTGACATTGTAGCTGCACTGTTGAGGGTCTGTCCTTCGGATGAGATATTAAACCAAGGTCTCTTCTGCCAGGCACTGGTCATTGTCCAGGCAGAAGTTAAAGATCCCATGCCACTTATAGAAGAAGAGTAGGGATATTATTTTTATTAAAAAAAATATCAATAAAAGTACATAATACATGTTACTTACTAAAAGAATCACAAACCATACCCCACATGTGAAACTAAACAGTCCATAATTAACCCTCTATACTGTTTATACATTTTTCTTAATAATGAAACAAAATGTGCTTTTATAGAAGAAAACAAAATAATAATAAAGAAAAAAAAACATTGTGCAGGTTCACCAGTTGAGGAGTTGCCACTGTGTCATTTCTTTGGTTGGAATGGTTCTGTGAAATGTTGATGATGGCCAGTATTCATCCTGTTAATAAAACAGGTCCATGGAACTCACCCTCCAGGGACACATCTGGAAACAAGCTGTCACAGCTTACTGTCCCGTTCCTGATCAAACATTACAATAAATAAATAATTTTTACTGGGTCGGCTGTCAGGGGAACAGTGTATCTGGAGCATTGTTTTTATTTATGTAAGAGTTTAACCAGGAGGGCATGCTGAGCGGAGTACCACTCGATTCAAGATGCATCCTGGGGGTAAGGGGACTGGGATACAGAAAATAAAAGGAACATACAGATGCATATAATAATTACAGAGCGTAACAATTGACAACAGTAGAGGTTATGAGAGGAGACCAGTGCTGACAGAGCAAATAACTAAGCAAACAGTCTAATAGGTGATTTCGGTGGATTGCTAGACTGAGAGGGAAATACCAGCCTTAGTAGGCAGAGCTAGCCGAGTAAAGGGTAGGTACATTTGGATGAAATCTATGGTACAGAGCTGGGAAGCAAGTCCGCACCATGGCCCATGTAGAGGGAGCAGATGACCAGATCTACGGTGCAATGGTGACCATGGACCCAGTGGAGAGGTCAAGTGGACAGAGTGTGCATGGTCCTGAAGTGAACAGGAGTCTTGCAGCACTGGGTGCATGCACAACTGGTGGAGAAGTGGGCACAGAGGAGGGTGTTGACCTCTGAGAGTTTGTGGTGTGCCTAATGACAGGAGGCAAAGTGTTCCAAATATTGGGCAACTGGTATCTGAAGGCAGCTTGGCCTTTGGAGGAACCCATAAAAGGGATATGGAGGAGCCTGGAATCAGAGTTCCTAAGGGAGTAGACTGATGGAAGCTGTGTTGAGAGGGCAGATTTGAGGTAAGGGGGAAGGGACTGAGTCCAGTATTTAGCTAGGACCCTGGCAAAGTGGACCTGTTTCTGGGCTTGTAATGAGGGTAGGGCTAGTGAGCTATAGAGGCTGCAGTGATGAGTCTTTTGAGGACAGTCCAGGACGAACCAGCAGAAGAAATGAAAGAGTGTGTTCAGGCTGGGTAGGGAAGAAAGGGGGGCTGTGCCATAGACTGTGTCGCCATAAACTAGTAGTGGGAGAATCATCTTTTGAACAATTTCCTTCCTGGCCGAGGTGGGGATGCAACCCTTGTTGCGGTACAGGGCGCCAAGTTTAGGGTGTAGTTTCTTGTGAATTGATTCTATGTGTATGGAAAAGTCAAGGTGCTGGTCGAGCCAGACCCCTAGGTACCTGAAGGAGGTACATGCCTGTAGTGGGGTCCCTTCCAAGGTATGGTAAGTGGGACGAGCCTCAAGGCGGGAGAGTCTAGCCGGCGAGCCCAAAGTTAGCGAGACAGTTTTTTTAGTGTTTAGGATCAATTGGTTGGAGCAGAACCAATGCTGAACAGAGCTGAAATCCTGTTGGAGTGCTGTAGACACCTCAGTGATTGAGGGGCCTGTGGCAAACAGTATGGTGTCATCCGCATATGTGTGGATAGATGTGCGCGGGCAGGCAGATGGGAGATCATTTAAGAAAACAGAGAAAAGTAATGGTCCCAGAATCGAGCCTTGGGGACGCTGGTAGAGACTGGCAGGGGGTTTGGGGTGTGCGAGCCAATTTTTACAGATTGGTGTCTGCCTTCCAGGTAAGAATGAAACCAGCTGGTGGCAGGATCAGTGAGTCCGGTGTTTTTTAATTTGGCTAGTAGCAGGGAATGGGAGACGGTATTGAAGACCTTGGCGAGGTCGATGAAGATGGCCGAGATGATGTGCCCTTCATCCATCCCAGAGAGGATGGCATCCGTGATTCTTAGAATGGAGGTGATGGTGGAGTGTGATTTGCGGAACCCAGACTGGTAGGGGGTAAAGAAGGAGGATGCATCTAGGTATGAGGAGAGTTGGGCGAGAACAAGTGTTTCCTGAATCTTGGCCAGTATGGGGAGGAGGGAGATGGGGCGGTAATTTCCCAGTGATGAGGGGTCGCCACCTTTAGGGAGGGGGATGACTATGGCCTGCTTCCAGTCTGCTGGGATCTCAGCTTTTGAGAAGGAGAGATTGAAAAGGACGGCGAGCGGGGTGGCGATGGCGGAAGCAGACAGATGTAACATTTTGGCGTCCAGGCCCGTAGGGCATTTGCCTTTGTTAGGGTTGAGAGCCTACAGAGCTTTAAGCACTTTGACGGGGAGACATATCGAAAAGGAAAAACTGGGGTCCGGGAGGGGCAATGATTTTGGGGGTGTGCAACATGGGTTGCGGGAAGGCCGATGGAGAGAGTCAGCGCAGCTGGTAAAGAACTTATTGAAAGCAGTGGCCACTTCACCAGGGTCAGAGACGGTAGTGCCTTGGATAGTTAGGGTCAGGGTTGGGTGGGGGGTAGGGATTTGATAGTTGTCCAGAAATTAGTGGGGTGATGGAGGTTAGAGTTGAAAGCTGTCCTGAAATAATTCTTTTTGGCCTGGTGTATGAGTTTAGTGCAGGAATTTCAGAGAGCACGGTAGTGTTGGAGAGATAGTTGGGTGCCCATTGTCTTGAAAGTTTTCCATGCCTGATCCCTGGTGTGAAATTGACTGATGATAGCGGTTTTTGTCGGTCTATCTTATGGATGGTGGGAGTGGTGTCTGTGTCACATAACTGGCATTGTAGCTGCTCTGTTCTGTTGAAGGACTGTCCTTCAGGTGAGACGTTAAATCGAGGTCCCTTCTGCTAGTCACTGGTCACTCTTCAGGGGGAAGTTAAAGATCCCATGCCATTTATCAAAGAAGAGAAAGGGAATTTTATAAAAAGAACCATCTATACAGAACAGAATTATGTAACAAAACAAACCAAAAAAAAAAATAACAACTTTACATCATGCATATAACGTCCCCCCTCTCAGTTACAATAAAAAAAAAAAACATTTGTCAAACACCATAACCAATGCAGTAACAGCAGCATTTGTGCCATAGAATGCCGCCCTGTCAGTTTGACCTCGATAGTGGGTAAAATGATGGAAATCCTGTTTAAGGAAAGGCTGGTGGGCTACCTGGAGATAAGGGGGCTGCTGGACCCAAGGCAACATGGATTCACTGCAGGGAGGTCATGCCAGACCAACCTGATTGATTTCTTCGAGTGGATGACAAAGGAAATAGACCAGGGAAGAGCAGTAGATGTGGCCTATCTGGATTTCAGGAAGGCCTTCGACACAGTCCCATACAGGACTAATCCACAAGCTGGCAAATCTGGGGGTGGGGACAGAGGTAGTCACATGGGTTAGAAACTATTTGAGTTAACAGAACACAAAGAGTGGTGGTAAATGGGGTTAGCTCACAGGAGGGATGGGTAACAAGTGGCCTACCCCAGGGATCAGTGCTGGGACCAGTGCTCTTCGGTGTCTTCATAAGAGATATTGCAGAGGGTCTAGAAGGGAGGGTTAGCTTGTTCACGGACAATACAAAGCTATGCAACAGGGTAGATACACAGGAAGGTATAGAAAAAATGAGGAGAGATCTGAAGAGGCTAGAAAACCGGACCAAGGAATGGCAGTTGGGTTTCAATGCAAATAAGTGCGGGATTATGCACCTGGGTAGAGGAAATCTTAGGGTCGAGTATGAACTAGACGGGGTAACACTGGAGGCCACCAAAGAGGAAAGGGATCGAGGGGTAATCATAGAAGACAACCTCAAAGTAGCTAAACATTGTGACAAAGCAGTCAGAAAGGCTAGCAGAATACTAGCGTGCATAGGGAGGGGTATAACAAGTAGAAGGAGGGAAGTGAGGGTACCATTGTACAACTCCCTAGTAAGACTTCATCTGGAGTACTGTGTTCAGAGGCTCCATCTCCAAAAAGACATAGACAGGATGGAGACGGTCCACAGGAGGGTGACAAAAATGGTGTCCGGGATGCAGCATAAGTCATATGAGGAGAGACTCTGATCTCAATATGTGCTCCCTGGAGGAAAGGAGAGACAGGGGGGGCATAATTGAGACCTTCAAGTATCTGAAGGGGATCAACAGAGTACCAGATGGGAGCATCTCTCACATGAAGGGAAATAGCAGAACAAGGGGGCACAGCATGAGACTCAAAGGGGGAAAACTTATGGGGAACTTGAGGAAATTCTACTTCACTGAAAGGATGGTGGAGAGATGGAATAGTCTCTCCCAGGAAGTGGTGGGGCAGCCATAGTTCAGGGATTCAAGACTGCATGCGATAGGCACATGGGAATTATCAAGCCAGGGCAAAAGGGGGGGAACTTTTCTTAGCATCTAGGGTTCCTTAAGCATTACAAAGAGCGATAGGGCAGACTAGATGGGCCACAATGCCCTTATCTGCCGACAACATCTATGTATCTATGTATAGCAGTTCTCATCTTAGGAAAGAATTAGTAGTGTACCCATTTCACAGCTTTCCATAAATTAGGAACAACAGAAGTTGGTAAACTCGTTTTCTTGGACATGTATGCTTTTTTAAAGAGTAGGGGTGTTTTTTGTTCAAATACAAACAAGACAGAACATACTTGCAAATAAGAGCAACAAAATACATGCAGCAATTCAAAATAACAGGAACAGTAAACAAAAAGCGAAAATTCAGCAGATCATGAACAAAATCTAATAATAAGCAATTCAGTTTTATAAAGAATCATAGAGGAACACGTATGGATACGGTCACCAGCCAGGCCAATTAGCCTACTATATATAATCAGGTTATACCAGCCTGAAAAAGAAAAGCTCATGCCATGTTCACCCATAACTTCTGATGCTGTGAGCAGGATTATGCCTCATTATCTTTTACGTAAACCTTACCACAGGCCAAAAGGACAGTGTGAAACAGATCTGTATACAAAACTAACATATAGAAGTCTTGGAATGAGCAGAGACTTTCTAAGGAAAACCCTTTTCCTTCTGGACATTTTTCAAGACTTCCACTGTTGCACCAGCCACCCGTCCAAACCTTCTCCCCATCCAAAACTGGGGAGGGTACATCCAGCACTTAACACCTTTGACTAAGCCAGTAGGTAATGTCTGAGACATTTATTCCTTCATTTCTAAATGAAACAGTAACAACCTTAACTGATGGCTTAGTCAGAGGTATGGCAACATGCAAACATACGATGAAGCCAGCAAATACAGGCCTAATGGTCTATCAAGTCTGCTCGAGTGTGCAGCTGTCAATGCTGGGCACTGATGCTGCCACCCCCACCTCCCTCTCCCCATTAGATCCAACTAATATACCATCCCCACCTTCCCCATTCTGATTTTGTCTTTTAGCCTGTCCCACCCCCTACATCCACCCACTGATGTTTGCGAAACCAGTTCCTCCGGCAGATCATTCCATGCTGTCACCACTCTCTCTGT
This sequence comes from Neoceratodus forsteri, assembly GCA_016271365.2. NCBI lineage: Eukaryota > Metazoa > Chordata > Ceratodontiformes > Ceratodontidae > Neoceratodus > Neoceratodus forsteri. The sequence goes on along the minus strand of JADMNL010000023.1, from coordinate 453,807,696 downwards.
GAGAAAGTGCCTCTTCATCTTCCTTCTGAACCTCCCCACCTCCAACTTTAGGCTGTGCCCAACTTGTGATCCCTTCTCTTCCAAATTTAAACAGGCCCTCATGGCTAACCCTATTAATGCCCTTCAAGTATTTGAAGGTCTCAAATGATGCCCTCAGCAGAGAATCCTTCAGTGCCTCATACTGCACCCAAAATCTGGTTAGGGACTTTAGAGTCTTGAAAATCACATGTTTGTTCAGTGGACACATGTATAAAAGCAGAGAATTTCATAGAGTTCACCCTCTTCATACTGCAGCTGGAAAGCATTTTTCTGCTGGGCAGGTTCCACAGAAGCAGAGAAGAACTCTTGAGTACTGAAGGAGCTCCCACTCTACTGGTCCCTGCACAACCTGGATCTTATCTTGGTGCACCCCCACTCCCACCCCGCACTGGTGCCTGCATGACTTGGTTAAGATCTTTCCTGGGCTCCTCCTGGGGGAGGTGGAGGAAGAGTGTTCTCCCTCCCATGCTGAGGAATATGAGCTGTGTCCACCTTCAAAGTCCCAGTGTATCACAGTCCATGGGCTCAGACATTTCTGTCCCCCACCTCAGTGTTCAAATCTGGAGTAATGTCTATAGTGGTAGCAGAATGTCCCAGAGGGGAAGGAGGTCTCAGATCCCTGTCCTCAGTCAAGTCAATAGATACAGATTCAGGTTAGGGCACAGTAGCAACGTGAGCCTGGGTATTAACAGATGACTCCACAGTGACCTGCAGTGCAGTAGAAACCCCCGTGTTATGGGACAAGTTTCCCTTAGTAGCAGTCAGAGTCACAGGCTTTGGGAGAGGGTGCCACATGGGCTGGAGTTCTCGATTATCGAGTACTATGGCAACAGTGCCTGGCTGAGCTGGTAACTGTGTTACCAGTATCGGGAACTCCACACCAGCACAGAGCATCCAGAGTTGGCGTGTTCACTGGGGTAGCCTCCTGAACTTCAGCAGTGTGCACTACAATAGCACAGTTTGAGTACACAGCTGCTGGGTTTTTAACAATTTTAACTACAGTTTTGCCAGAAGGTAAGTGTTCACTGAACGCTGAGGACTTACCTTCTTGGCCATAAAAAGAATGTCTACTGCTCTCGGCGGCTCACCAGTAGACCACCGACCATCCTCCATTCTTGTCCATCCAGCAGCCAGAAGCAAGGTCTCTATAGACCAGTTTGGGGAGGCATAGCAGTTGGACAGCTTTTCCCTTAGCCCCAAGGACTTTCCAGCACTGGGAACTCTGCGACTTGCAGTCTTTGATGTAACTGATCTTAAAGGCATGCTGGGGGCTATGAGAGGATCAATTGCATACCATGCTTTGATCTCCCACTCTGAGCTAGCCCTCATGGCTGCAGGCGTTGCTTCCTCCTTGGCCAGCAATTGCAACAGTACTGCCTTTCATTCAGTGATACCAGCAATCAAAGTTCTATCAGCTGAGCTGAGGGTCATCTCAATAATCAATGTTTCTGCCGGCCCGTCGGGCGCAGCGATGGGATTTCCGCTTGTGGCGCGGCGACCGGGTTGGGGAACGGACTGGTCGCTGGAAGATCGACGGGGAGAAAAGATTGGGCGTCCTATGGGCTCTACTTCTTGAGGTTGATGTCGGAGCATGAAGCGATCAGCGGAGGCTGGAGTCGCAGCTACCGACACGCAGAACACTTTGGGGCGGGACAGGACGTCATCGTCATTGCCGTCCGCCTCCGGAAAAACAGGAAAAAATGGATGGCTGCGATGCGCCTCCTATGAAGCCCGCGCGAGCTTCAATTAGCCCCAGGCCGGCCTCCGACCTAATACAGGTCCTGCGGTGTTGGCCTTGCATCCCGTAGCCCGCCGTGGGGGTAAGCCATGGGGCTCGGAGGGCTGGAGGCCGTTCTGGGGGGAGGAAGCCGTCGGCCCATGACCGGGCTGATACCCTGGACGACCGGCAGCTAGGAGGAGAAAAAGAAAATAGAAAAAAAAATAAATAAATAATCAATGTTTCTGTTGGTCCTGATGACTTCTGCAAGACTTCAGGCTCAGATAAGGTAGACACCTCCATTGTCTCCTCCATAGCAACATCTGTACATTCAGACAGAACAGAGCCAGACTTCTGGCTAACAGCAGCATTAAAAAATTCCATAGGGAGTACAATATCAGGGTGCTCCATAGCAACAAGTTCCCCTCCTTCTCCACCATCTCCAGGGTCTGCCATCTTGCCTAACAACAAGACAGCCACGCACCACGTCCCTCTGAAGAGTACTAGAGTTTTCCTGGTGTCATGGCCAACATTTCCCCTGTTAGTAAATCAGTTCCATGTAACTCATCCCCCAGGACACACCTGGAAACAAGCTGTCACAGCTTAGCATACCTTTCCTGGTCAAATTTTACAATAACTTAATAAAACATTTTGACTGGGTCAGTTGTCAGGTGAACAAGTTATCTGGAGCATTGTCTGTATCAGTCTGTCTTAGAGGGAAGAGTGGTGTCTGTGTCAACCTATGACATGACAGAGCATGAACTGGGTCATGTATGAGGGACCTTTGGCCGCCAGATTCATGTGCCATGCTATCTTAATGCCCCTTTGGCCATAATGGGGTTATGATCTTGGTTGAGTTACTGCCCACACAGCTGGGCAAGCACATTTGCATGTGCAATGGTTGCAACACAGGACCCCACCCAGAAGTTGCAGCTGCTTGGTAAGAACAGGTCACTGTCAGGCCTGAGCACAAACAAGTAGTACTACCCACCCATTTGTCACTCTGGTCCACAGTGTAGAAATATAGAAACATAGACTTTGACTTTGACGGCAGATAAGGACCACTTGGCCCACCCAGTCTGCCTGTTTCCCTACCTAGTGGATAAGCTGCAGATTGGGGCCTAATATTATTAAATGGTGGGAGCAATATACAGTACAGGTGCCAGTATGGGCCTGTTTAAAGTTCTGTTTCACTGAACGCAAACATTCAGCATTGGCCTATCTCTAACCTGCCATTTGTTGGTAAGGTTATTGAAAAGGCAGTTGCACTGCAATTGGATGAACATCTCACCTCCCATAATGTCTATGATACTCTCCAATCTGGCTTCAGGAAAAGGCATAGTACTGAGACTGCCTTTGTTCGGGTATTGTGACCTCTAATGGCCAGAGATCGAAAGGCTTGTACCATTCTGGTCCTTCTTGATCTTTCTGCCGCATTTGACACTGTAGACCATGAGGTGCTATTGGAAGCGACTATGGTTTTTGTGGGCTGTCTGGTACAGTCCACGAATGGTTCGTTCTTACCTCACTGGTAGGTCTCAGAGAGTCGTCACGAATTTATTCCTCTGATGCCTTCTTCCTACCATGTGGGGTACCACAGGGCTCCATTTTAGCTCCCATGCTGTTTGCAGTGTATATGCTGCCATTAGGAGAAATCATCAGGAGATACAGCTTGAGTTTTCACTGCTATGCAGATGATACTCAGCTGTATCTATCCTTTCTCCCCCGATCAGAGTGATACACTCTCCGTGACTTAACAACTGCCTGGATGAGATCAGAATTTGGATGAGTTCGAGCTGGTTAAAACTTAATCCGGATAAGACTGAGGTATTGGTTGTGGACCCAGGTCATCCTGGGAGGGTTTAGTGCGGGACATCCATCAGGCTTATTACTTGGTGGTGTACCGCTCTCTAGCTCTCGACAGGTGCGAAATCTGCGTTTATTTTGATGACGGTCTGACCTTGAAATCACAAGTGTCAGCTGTTGTCAAATCCTCTTTTTACCATCTGAGGAATATCGCCCGGGTGAAACATCTGATTCCCCAGGAGGACCTTCCGACTTTGGTCCACGCCTTTGTTACCACCCGCTTGGACTACTGTAATTCCCTATACCTAGGGCTACCAGGGGTTGATATCCGCCACCTGCAGCTGGTGCAGAACGCTGCAGCCAGGCTTTTGACTGGGACTCTTAGAACCAGTCATATTACGCCTGTGCTTCGCGAACTGCACTGGCTGCCTGTGCGGTGGCGGATCACCTTTAAGGTTGGTTTACTAACCTTTAAAGCCCTACACGATCAGGGACCCGGTTACCTGAAAGATCTTCTGGTTCCCTATTGCCCCTCCGCCCCCTCCGCTCCGCCAGTGAGGGATTGCTAGAGATTCCCAGGGTCCGTTTGAAGTTGTCAGGATCTCGTGCCTTTGCCTTTTCAGCTCCTACCCTGTGGAATTCTCTACCTCATTGGTTAAGAGAATGCCCGACCGTTGACAGTTTTAAAATTGCTCTAAAAACACATCTTTTTACTTTGGCTTTTTCTTTATAGTTCTGATTGTTTAATGTTGGATTCTTTTGTTTTATTTATTCTGTACAGCGCCTTGATTTTGAAAGGCGCTTTAAAAATAAACATGAATTGAATTGAATTGACAAATGCTTGTTCTTGTTCTATCAGCTGAAGAAACCGAGCGCTTCCTGCTGCCATGATTGCTGTCAGGTTAGTGTGACAAACTGTTTGCAGTAAAGTAAGGAGCAGCTTCTCTGTAGTAACCAGACACAGTGTTTAGCCACTGTCCCATTATTCAGTCTAGTCAGTGAGAGTGCAGAGCCATTATCTCACTATTCAGTCTACTGTCCAGTTGTCACAGAATAATGGGACAGTAACTCTGGATTCTGGTTTGGCTAAAAGTGATCTTTTGCAGTATTATACATGAGAGGCCCTCTCATGGCACACTTTTTTCTTTCAGTAGGAGGGTTTCGGGTTCAGGTATCTCAGGGGATAGTGTGAAGGGCACAGAAATCAGGGCCCTTAGTGAGGTAGTCAGAGAGGCCCGAGATTAGGGAGTTGTAACCCTGTAGCCTGTACACCTGAGTCAGAGGTCTTAGATGGTTCACCACGACCTCACAGAAGTGGGAAGAGTAGCCAGGTCTTGAGGCTTCAGGACATAAACGTTATAATTTGTCACTGCCCTTCCTTTCAGGTTCCATGATGGGGACTGCCTGCTTCAGCCACCCCTTACAGATTTGGAGGACACAACATCTTTGCCCTTCTGCAGGGAAAAGTCACAGCAGGGAGTACACCAGCCCAGTTGAGCATTAAACATCTGGGCTCCCAAATATCTTTCCCAGCGGGTCATTCATGAGATATTTTCTTCTTTTAGGGCTATCCACTGCCTCCACTTCCATTGCTTCTGCTGGTCATAATGTCCTTGGAGTTGCTAGAAAATATTAAAACTGGCTGGGCTGCAGCAGCAGCAGTATTTTTCTGTTTCCAGAGAGTTGGGGCATGCAAACCAGTCTGCAAAGAAATCAGTGAACAACATTTTAGGAGGGGGTGTACTGTTGTTTTAAAACGTGCCTGCCTATGAGGAACTTACACAGACTTTACTTAATTTATTGAATCTCTATCATGTCCATTGTATTTGTACACACACAGATCTTTCCTGTCCCCTCTGGTCCTACCACGTGCCCAGCAATCACCACATCTCCCTTCTGCTTGATGCAATTCATATTTCAACTGTCTTGTATTTTCTTTCTAACAATACACTGCTCATGTCGACTGAGTGTCAAAGATGAACTCGTATTTATTTATTTATTTATTTATTTGTTTGTTTGTTTCGTTGTAGGATTGCAATACCTTTGAGCAGAGAACCACTCATTTACAAAGGTTCCATGTCAGAAAGGGTGGTAGAACACACACTGGAAACAATACAAGAGTCACTAGCTAAACAGTTATACAGATAACAAAATTAAGCGTTCAATAACAAAATTCAGCATTCAGTCAACAATATGATACAGTATAGAGATGAAATCTTGATACAAGAAAGTTTACAAAATGTCACTAGCATAGGCGTGGTCAGAAGGGAGGACAGGTGCAGCCTAAGGTGGCTAAGTCAAAACATAAGGGTTGGAATTTAGAACAGTGCAGATACAATACAATGAGTCAGAGCGAGATGTGGAGAAGGGGAAGGCAGGTGGGGGAGCATGAGTGAGGGGGGATGGGAGAGGAAGATTTTTATTTATTGACAATTTCGGTTTACTTTAGTCTAGAAAGACTGGTCTTCTCTCCAAAAGGGGATAGCTGAAGTCACCCTACTGTCATTCGAGCAGCAGGTATCTTGAGGGGGGTGCAAAAGATGTTTGCCAGAATTATTTATTTATTCAGTGTACTGGAAAATAATCACTGGGTAACCACAGAGCACTGTATTTGGGGCCTCTCTCCTCTTCACTCACACCCAAGATGGTCACCCGGTCAAACAAGGCATTCAGACTGTTTCTCTTAACCACTCCCTAAGTTTGACTCACAGCTAGTCGTGGCTTCCGGATGGAGAGTGGGCATATGTTACATTTGCATGTTCGTGATTTCCTCGCGTTTTCAGGCACAACAGGCAGGGGGTAACAAATGACAAGCCAGCTTTCGAAGTGCATTTCTAAACTGATGTACTGAATACTTTGTTCGAATCATGCTCCAGTGAGTTTTGTATCTCTCAGGCACCACTCCACTAATCCATGAATACAAGTGGAATAATGCTGGTTACAACAGCAGGGGCACGAGTGCCTTGAGGGTGCTCTCTCAGTCCAGCCCCACGTCTGCATCACATTACGCATTTACTTTTATTTCTTCAGATGCCATTTTTAAACTGCAACACATGCCACTTGCAATCCTTTTCTTTTTAACACTGCATGCTTCAGATCATGATCTGGCACCCGGGACATTCCAAACCCTGGATGAGACCTCACAAGCAACCCCTTACCTGGTCTAGGGGTTTAAAGGCACCACTCGTTTTGCAGGGAGGGAGACATACATGAAATGGAATGCCTTTCACCTACTTGACCTCCAGGGTCTGGGGTGACCTTCCAGCTGTTGGGACATCCTCAGAGCTGCGGCAGGCTGCACATTAAGGGTCTAGCAGGTAAAACACTTGCAAACTGTTAACTGAATGCTCAATCATGGATGAAGTCCAAACAGTCTCCATTTAATAAAAACAAATGCTCATAAGCATATTAGTAATGTTACAAAAAACAGGTTCCCACTGGTAGAAAGTATCCAGTCTGGATCCCTCAGGAGAGAGTTTATATCAGTATTTGGCATCCCTTTTGGGAGGAAGTCCTTCAGGGCATAGAGCCCTCACAGAATCAGAATCCATTTTCTTCAGCGGCACACAACCAGGGGCACAACTTGATTTTTAGTGAGCAGCAGATATTTAATCACACATTCAGCTTGGGGTAAACTCAGAAACAGAATCTAATTCCGTATGGATCATACCATGCAAGCAGTGGAATGTGGATGAAGCTGTGGAGCATATTACTCGGAAACGTACTTGGGGTGGCATCCTTTCAACCTCCCAAGACCTGGTACCCACTTAGCAACTAACACCAAAGGAGGGTCCACAGTAGCCAAATCTAGGTTCCTATCTGTCTGCCTCCCAGGAATTACGCAGTCAGCTATGAGGCCCTTGAGTCTACATAATCTTACCCAATTCCACGCTGTGATCCCTGTTATTCAGGGACCTGTGTGGTGCACCTCACAATTTGTACTGGCCAGAAGAGGCCATACCCCCCAAAAAAAAAGGTCCCAGCTGCAACAGGTATATGACCTCTAACCCTCTCCCAAGTATGAACCCCATGGTGTAGAGGGTCCCAGTCCAAATCAAACACCACCACAATACAGGGTATCCCCCCTGCAGCTCAGCAGGGGCGGAGGCACCACAGTGTTTTTCCCCAGAGTCTGTTCATGTAGCTCATTTCAACTGAAAATAATTGGTCCTTGGTAGATCTGACAGTTCCATGGGGTGTCCACCTCATGGGGAGGGGAGGCACAGTGAGAAGGCTGCCACCAATGTCCTACAGTTTGATGGTGGGTCTAACTACAAACTAGGCCTCACAGCTCCTCAGCTGGTCTGCATACAGCTTCTTCAACTTCTGCCAACTGATTAACTTGGAGCAAAAAACTTCTTATGACTCATAATTCCCCAGCCGCAGCCACTCCCCCCCCCCGAGCTGCCAGCCAATCCTGCTGACTTGGAGATACCCAGACAGGTTGGAGTTAACACATTACAGGTCAGCAGAACACATTACAGGTTAGTAGACCTATAGTGGAGCAGAAGACACTCTGGGCTACATTGGGTTTTATGACAAAACATACAATCTAAAATGTAAAGAGTACATTTCATGACAGTTGTCTCAGAAGCCACGTAGGTTAATAAAATGTCATGTTATGATATCGGAGCTGGAGAACTGAACTCATATTCTAAGGTCTACATATAGAATTAGGTTTAAAACAGTTGGTTGTCCTTGTTAAGGGGTCATCATTCTGGAAGGGTTGCCCCAATATGCTGTGCATGTCCCACCCTCTGTACCACTTTTAAGCCTGCCGATGTTGATACTAATTAAGTGTGGGGTTTCGCTGTGCTATGGGACTCCTAGGTACATGTCTAGTTTTAACCATACCGCTTCATAGCCTCCCACACGGTCTCACGCTTTATATACAAGTCTCTCTAAAGTGGTATTATTTATTAGTTTGCTAAACCAGATCTCGTGGGTAGGAAGTTTAGGGCTCCTCCAGTTAGACAGGATTCACAGACTATTTATTGTCAAGTATATGAGGTTTACCTCCACACTGTGGACTTGCTTTATGTCTGAGAGATCACTTATGTTGATCATTTTGTCTTGAGAGCTTGAACTGGGATTGCAGGATTTTTCCCATAGCAGCTTCTATGTGCCACAAGGACAACTTTTGAAATTTAAAAGAACACACAATTTAGCTTCTATTTCATAAATTTATTTTTCCTCCAAAGAGTTTTTTTTTCACCAGTCATGCCCATCTTATCAGAGGCCTGGTCTCAGGGACATACCCTGTTCAGGTTTGTGTCTCCCGAGTTCTCTCATGATATCATAAGTAGGTGAATGAGTCCATAGCTTTTGCCAATATTTGTCTCGGGTCTAAAGTTGTTCCTAGTCCCCCATAAAATTGTCTAAACTTAATTTGAATATATTAATACTATCACTATTCACTATATTAGCGGGTAGTATATTCCATAATGTCACAACCCTTTGATTGAATCATGATCCTTGTTTGTTTGTCCTAAAATGCTCCCCTTTTAATTGTAATGTGTGTGCTCTAGCGTTTAAAGCTGACTCTCTCTCTTTAGTAATCCCATACACTCCCACAGATCTTCATTCTGGAATGCAGCATACACCATACATAGGTTCCCCCTTACCCTTCTGCATTCTAAGCTAAATAATCCTATCTTGTTTCTTCTTTCCTTATATGACAAGTCATGAAAATCTTTTATTTTTTTGTAATTTTCCTTTATATATCCTCAAGTTGCTTTATGTCCCTAACATGATATGGGCTTCAGAGCTATCGTCCATATTCCATCAAGGGCCTCACCAATGACAGATACAGGGACATCTCTGCTTTTAATATTTCTTAATATACAATTACTGATTTTGCTTGCTTTTTCAATGTTTGCTGTATGTACAGTAAAAGTCAGATCATTAGTGACAAGGATACCAAGGTCTTGTTCAGAGGTAGAATTTCTGAGTTCTTTCCCATTAAGGGTATAACTGGCTTGCTAGTTGTTTTTGCCAAACTGTAATACACAGCATTTATCGATGTGGAATATATTTCTATGCTTTTGTGCCCATTTAGCGATTTTATCCAGTTCATTTTGCAATGTGGTGATATCATTGTAAGAGCCAACTATGGATCCAGTCTTGCTATCATCTGCAAACTGTGCCAACCAACAAGGTTGTGATGTCTTTCATGATGACACATAGATGTTGAGGAGGGTAAGCCCCAGTACAGAACCTTGAAGAACTCCGCTAGATACCTCTCCACAGTCTGACATGGATCCCCTAATATGCACTCATTGTTTCCTATCCTTGAGCCAAGATCGAATCCATCTAACTATGTGCTGATCCACATTTAATTCATTCAAACACGTAATTAATTCCATATGGGGTACCGTGTCAAAGGTCTTTGAAAATCTAAATTTCAGTCTCAATCTCCAGGGGCTTGTGGAAGAGCATCGTCACCCCCACCCAGAGCAGTCTACTGTGTTGACTAGGATCTAGTACGACAGGCACTATGACCCAGGGGAATCCATAAGCCCAGACCACCATTTGGATGGTTATGAGTTATTAGGGCTGGTCTACATGGCAGGCCAGTCCCTTCTGCGATCAAAGTCAGGAAGTGTTTTGCAGCTCTCCCATTGAAATGCACTGGGGGACTCAGATACAACTTTTATGGCTGTGAATTCATGAGTATTATACAATGGCAAAAAAGAATGCTGGGCTGTGACTGGTTAGTCTGGTGCTGGACCTGTGATGTTATCCCAGCATAACATCACGGATCTAGTCTGAGTACACAGAAGACTGAATCACATGTTAAAAAATCACTGCACATGGCTTGTCCAAGTTGCCCACACTTGGCATATGGACTGCACTGTCTGCTAGTACTTCACAGTTATTTAGGAAATCCCTTCCTCCCAGTGCCAAAAAGTGTATCCCAAACCATCTTTCACACCTTTAATGTGTCCAACATGACACAATAGAATCACATGGATCATTCTTTTGTTTTCTGTTTTGTTTTGTTCAGTGTTTGTGAAATGTAAAAGAAAGCTTTCACCGCGGTTAGCTTTATCGGCTCCATACCGATACTGCGATCGGCTTCACAGCACCACTCTTTGTTCAACAGCTCGCACAGAGTGAGTGTGCCTGCTGTTGTTCAAAAGAACACAAGGTTTCATCCGGATTGTTTTTTCCTAGCTCGTCCCCACAGCACACCAGTTAAATCCTCTACAAAGCTGTTAGTGTCATTGGCTTGAGAACCACTACCTGCTCACATAGAGCAAGCATGTGCATCATGCTTCACTTACCAATTGTGCCTCCCATATGACTATGCCTCCTCAGCCATTTCTTCTCTCCATAGGCAGCGGGCTATACCAGGAAAGCATTTCAAACAGACCTGCAACTGACAAACTCTGAACCGTGGCTGGGGGGGTCAAAGGTCAGGGTGACTGGTGCCAACAGAAAACAACAGAGCGATAACAGGACAGAAACTGAAAGATGGACAGAACATCAGCACTAGCACCACCAACTGGACAAATCAGAAATGGTGCACTATTTTTTCCTTAGGTATACCTGCCCATGCAAAAATACAGATAAAAAGCATACAGTAAACATATTTTTAGCATTTTAATTTTTTTTTTTAATGAGCCATTGTATAATAGGAATAATGCACTCCAGCGTGTGTGTCGTGCTGGGATAACATCACTTCTCGGGTGTTGGATGCACTCAGCCCGCGGCCTTGTGCCCAACCACCTGAGGCATGATGTTATCCCAGCACGACACACACCCTGTCATGCATTATTCCTTTACTGTGCCTTGATATATTGCTCCTTGCAGCTGTCTGCAACCATTTCTGATTTTCTTGTGGTTGCAAGGAGGAGAGTGCGTGACAGCACTTCTATGTTTCAGCAGGCACTCACTCTGATGATGGAAGAGTGATCAGTGGGGTGCCACAGGGCTCAGTCCTAGGACCGGTCCTCTTCAATGGCTTCATAAGTGACTTTGCAAAAGAATTAGAAGGGAAGGTATGCCCTTTTGCAGAGGACACCAAAATCTGTAATAGGGTGGACAATCAAGGGGGGGGGTGGAAAGAATGCGTAAGGATCTTGGGAAACTCGAGGAGTGGTCAAGAGCATGACAATTGGGTTTCAGTGCCAAAAAGTGCAAAACCATGCACCTAGGGCATAGGAACCCAGGAGCTGAGTATAGGATTGGGGGATGGGGAGGTTCTGACAGTAATGAATCAGGAAAGGGATCTTGGGGTTTTCATATCTGATGACCTTAAAGTAGCAGAGCAGTGTGATAAAGCAATGGGTAGGGCAAGTGGGATGCTGGGATGTATCGAGAGAGGTATCTCTAGCAGGAGGAAGGAGGTGGTGTTGCCACTGCATCAGTCACTGGTGAGATCCCACCTGAAGTACTGTGTGCAGTTCGGGAGGCCACACCTCACAAAGGACATAGACAGAGTGGAGGCAGTCCACAGAATGGTAACTGAAATGGTACAGGGGTTGCACCAAAAACCCTGTGAAGAAGACAGAGGGATCTCAACATTTACACCCTGGAAGAGAGGAGAGCGAGAGGGGACATGATAGAGACCAACAGGTACCCCACAGGGTTGAACAGAGTGCAGGAGGGGAGTCTCTTTCAAAAGAGGAAGCGCAACAGGATCTGAGGGAATGTGATGAAGCTGGAAGGAGGAAAGTATAAAGAGGGATGGGAGGAAGTACTACTTCACTGAAAGAGTGGTTGATGCTTGGAACAGACTTCCAGCAGAAGTGGTGAAGGCGAAAACAGTAGGGGTGCTACATGTATGCATGAGATAGACATGAGAATATTAGTAAATATGCAGGAAGGAGGGAGGGTCGTGAGAGATCATTTAGAGTCTGTGGAGACAGATTAGGCAGGGACTCTTTTCGGTCAACATATTCTATATTTCAGTGTTTCTCTGTTCAATCAGCAAGTAGCACAGTGTGTGAAAGCTGAATCAGCGAGCAGCATCTTTCTCGGGAACGCTTGCTTACTGTTCTTCTAGCGCCCCTTCAGCCTCTGCTTCCAAGTGCCAATATGTAGCATTACTAGCAGCAGCTCCCCCAACCCAGCTGTTTAAAAAAAAAACTGTCTCTCTCTGTGAGCTCCCATCCTGCATGATCTAATGATTCAGTAGCATTACTAGTGTCATGTGTCCAACCCTGCCGCCAGTATCCCCCCTCCCAACCCAGCTAGTTTAAAAAACCCTCCCTCCCTCTATGAGCCTCCACTCCCGACAGACCCAGACGATGTGCATCATTACCGGCAGCAGGCCCAAATCCCGCTGCTGGTATCTCCCTCACCCAACCCACTCAAATCTTACTCTGTTGTTGCTGCCCCTCCAACTCAGCTATTTTAAAAAACCCTTGCTCCCTCTGTGAGCCCCCATCCTGCCCAATCCAGCTATTCAGTAGCATTACTGGTGACATGTCTCAAATACTGCTGCCAGTATGCCCCCTCCCAACCCATCTGTTTGAAAAAATATCTGCGAGGCCCATCTGGCTAGGACATGACTGCGGTCACAACACAGCAGTAGTGTGTTGGAAGAGCTACATATTGTTTTTTAACCCTGTTAAAAAAATTGCCCCTTGATGAGGTCTTTATCCATGCCTCCACCCTCTGGCTCCAACCACCTTCTCAGCACCTCCCATCCCACACCCCCTGTGCACCTCTCACTTATCAATCCAGAAGTACAGAGCTGCCTCTTGAGTGTCCTACTGCTTTCAAGGCAAACTGCGATATGACAGAAGACAAGGTAAGTTTGGGTCATTGCTTTTCGGTGAGTTTTCAACTTTTACTCATAACTGTCATTTTTAATATTTTTGCCCCAAATTTTCCACATGTCCTTTGTAAGCCTTCTAGCCTGGTGCTTCTATTTAGTAAGCACTACTCGGGCTAGCCTAGGTTCAGAGAGAAAACATTTGCTTAGCATCATGGCTAGGTTTGTACTTCTGGTCAGGGGCACCCAAGTAACTCCAATCACAGGAAGCAATAACTGAGAATATCCAAACCAGTAATGGGATTCTAGAGTGTGTCTTTTATTCACTTCAACACAACAATAACAAAACAAGATGGACCCCCACAGGGCTTCACTCACTGGAAATGCAGCTTTACAGAGGTCAGAGCACATCTTCTTTACTACACAATACCCTCAGGTTCTGAACACAACAGGGCTCACACGGCCCAAACTGATACTTCTTCTACTTGGATTCCTTGACATGGCACCCCGGCCAGTCCTTGGACACTTTTCCATAAAGCATGGAGTTTGATGGTGGCTCTCTCAGCCACCCATGAGGACTTTTTAGCTCTAAAGGGAAAACATCCTTAATCCCACGTCTGGGTACTTTCCGCAGACACTGGCCAAGTGCCTGGAAGAAAGCTATAGGTGCCCAAAGTGAATCTGTGGAGGTAAATCTGGTTACTCCAGATGGGGATCTCCCACCTCTTGTTCCCAAATCTATACCTGGCCATTCATTTGGAACACCTTTCTTCGAAACTACTGGTTGTAGATGCTATCTCGAAATGTAAATCACATTTAACATTCTACTCTGAATTGAGGTGGTGTCCTGACTCAAGCAGTTCTGTTAGTGGCTATGTCCATTCTTTAGACCCCCACTGTCTCAGATACTTCCAAGCCATACACAAATTTAAAAGCACTGTACTTAGCTAGTCTTCTCCTGACCCCACAGTAGGCAGTTACTTTTACACAACTCTGTCTTGGTGAAACAGGGGCTCTATTTCAGAGCAGACTCACCGTGGTACGCAGGTGCCCCAGGGCTTCTCTTAAAGGAAACACAAATTCACTGGTATTCTCAGTACAAACTCTTCAGTAACGCAGCTCTTCCCTTTCCAAGCAGGGCCAGGGGATTGCCCCTGAAATGCTGTTCCCCCCCCCAATCCCTCCGGGGATGGGGTACTGGAACAACACGGGGAGCGGTCTCTACCACTTCTTTCAGTCTCTTCTGTGTTCTTCTCTAGGGTGAGAACACACTACCCAGTTTCTGGTGTAGCTCTATGACAGAGCTTGGCTCTGAGGGGCTGCCAACTGCAGCACACCTCCTCCTTCTCTGGAGTCTGGCTGAAGACTAACTTGAATTCCTCAATGTTCTAACCTAACCCCTGCAGCCAACATTCCAGTGTGGCTTATGCTGCTGTGAGAATTCTATAGTGATGTCATCCCTCCAGCTCAGCTGAGACTGAGGACAGAGTGAGACAGTGTGAAACCCATTTAACTTGTGTCTCACATGCTGCCTTTCCCTGCCTGCCACTGGTTCTAAGTGGGATTCTAGTAACCCCGGGTGACAAGGCCCTTGTTAGTCGATCGGTGCCCACATTTCATTACCAAGTGGCCATTATAATGTTAAACAAAAATTGTAAAGTCGCCGCCCATTGATTAGAATGGAGCATGCCCCCGCGATCTCCCTAGCAACTCGTCATCATGTTAGTGAGTGTGGGGGCGGAGCGTAGGCGGCACTTACAACCGGGAAGTCCTTGGGACCCTGTTTAATTAATTTTATGAGGGATATCATTTTTTATCTGCTGCATAATTTTGGGACATCTGCACAATTTAGGAATGCTGTGGTGGTAAGGCACCTATTTATCAGGTGCAGGGGCAGTACAATATAGCTTGGTGGATCTCTTTAAGGTCACATTTAAAAACAAAACCAAGGAATGTTTACAAGCTATTGACAATAGAAATACTGAAGAAAATGGTGGGGAAATGTATGTTTACATGTACATTTACTGTGTCAATTATCGGAATGAGTGCTTTTTACTAGCTCTTTGTGTGAGTGAACTACGAAACGAAACTGAACAGTTTCTGAAACTGAGACAACTTAGAGAAGACATTCATAACCACATTGGATACAGTAACCCAGAATTACAGTTGTTGTACTAGCCTACTACTGGTAGATTTTGAATCAGGCTTAACTAGCCCTGATGTTTTATATTGGAGGAGATATTTCAATAAGTACATTAGTTGGGCCAGTGGAATTCCCCTGGGACCAGTATATTTTCCAAGTCATTATCCCAGCTGTCTAGCAGCAGCAGAAGTTTAATCTATGAGTAATTATACAAGGGTACAAATTACCACTGGCCACATGTTGGTAGATTGGGCTGGTACTGTAGGAGCTACCTTTTCAATATGTATACCAGTTAGACCAGTGGAAGATCTGTGGGGCCACAGGATTTTCCCAGCCACTATACCTGCTGGTTAGTGGTTGACAAAGTTTATTTCACCTACAATATATACAAACTTATCTCAAGTCATGTTCAATGATTTAACTAAAACCTCATCTTGAAAATTCAAAATATTTTAATGAACACAAAACACACTTTCAGTCAGGCAAATCGAGGAGTCCAATCAATCAATCAATCAATCAAATTCTTTATTTATCCAGGCAAACACCATTGAGCAAGCTCATTTACAAGGTGGACCTGCATTACACAAGTCAAGTAACAATGCATTTATATACAGACAAATAGACAGAAGATGCAAGAGTACAACAGTACAGGTAGGCCTGCAATAGACAGGATAAGTAAAAATACATTTAGGTTCAGGTAAAAGACAGTTGATAAGGGTATACATAACAATAGGGTAGCAAGTCAGTAAAAATTTATACCAGATACAACAACATACATGGTTTAGTATTCCTGTAAGGTAAAGGCATTATAGTCCAGCAAAGAGATTAGTTGAAGTGGATGCTACAAGCGAAGAGACATACATAGTCAGTTTAAAAAGACCCAGGCATATCAAGGGGGACGTGTCGGAGAAGTGGGCAGCCAGTGGGGGTCTGGAACTGGGATAATACTAGGGTGAAGGAATGAGATGCTGTGGGTATACAAGGAATAGGTGGGTGAGGGAGGGTGAGATTTAGGGGTGTAGATAAGTAGGTGGCTCAGGGACAAGTTATGCACTGATACAAGAAGGAAGGAGGATGGGAAAAGCAGGGAGGATGTGGAAGGGGGTTTAAGTAAGCTAGGATCATTGGAAGCAGTTGCAGGCTTCTGTAATGTATTTTGAGTATAAGGTTTTAAACTCAGTGAGACTAACAGGAGTCCTCAGTTTCAGTGATTTCTGTAGCACATTCCAGAGCTAGGATCATTGGAAGCAGTTGCGGGCTTCTGTAATGTATTTTGAGTATAAGGACTTAAACACAGTAATACTAACAGGAGTCCTCAGTTTCAGTGATTTCTGTAGCATATTCAAGAGTGACGGTAGAACGAATCCTATGGCAGCTCTCCCAAAACACGTTAGGGTTTGGGTGCTTTCAGAGAAATCAGTGAACAGCTTCTTAGGGCATAGGTTCCAGGCATATTGAGAGTCAGGCAATCAACAATGTACTGCGGAAGTTTGCCAGTGATAGCTCTGTATGTCCAGAGAGCTGCATTTTTATTCCGTCTGTAGTGTAGGGAGGTCCAACCTATTGCCACATATAAAGAGCAGTGATGGGTGGAGAAGGAGAGACCAGTGATGAAGTGCAGGGCTCTGTGGTAAAGTATGTCCAATTTATCGAGGTATGAAGTAGCACATTGGCTGTATATAAAGTCGGCGTAATCAATTAGGGAAAGTAATGTAGACTGAACTAGCTGTCTGTTGGCCTCTGTAGTTAGGTGGTTTAACCTGAAGAAGAGACCTAGTCTCTGCCTTAGTTTTTTTAACAAATCCTCCAGGTGGTCTGCAAAGGAGAGTTGGAAGTCTATCCAGACCCCCAGGTATTTGAATTTTGGCACAAATTCCAGGGTTTCTCCTAGGAGGGTGGTGATGGGAGGTAGAGCAGGTTAGGCTGCATGGTTAATAGGTGAAAATAGCATCGTCTTTGTCTTTTTGGCGTTAAGTAGCAATTTTTTACTAAGGAGCTGGTACTGAAGTATGTTGAAGTCAGCTTGCTGGTTGCTACAGGAAGTTTCAGGAGTTGTACGGCTTAGGTAGATCACTGTAACATCTGCGAACACATGAATTTTCGCCTCATTGATGCCTGAGTCTATACTGTTGATGTAGATGGCAAATAGGAGTGGCCCCAGGATGGAACCCTGCAGGATGCCTCTTTTTAACAGATTTGAGGGGGAGAGTCCAAATCCAGTAACAGATTTGAGGGGAGAGCCCAAATCCAATGAAAGCCGCCTTTTCCTTCTCACCAGCTACCTTAAAAGAAGTTGAAGAGCACCTACTTCGCCTGGATATCAAGAAAAGCACCGACGCGGACGCCTTGGCTCCCTACTTCGTAAAGGTTGCCTGGTATGCACTGGCAGTGCCCATCACCCATGTGTTTAATCTCTCACTCTCCCAGGGGTCTTTTCCTGAACTATGGAAAACTGCCCACATTATACCACTCTTTAAATCTGGGGACCCTTGTGACCTAAATAACTGTAGGTCAATTTCACTACTCCCCATACTATCAAAAATCCTAGAAAAAATAGTAAGCGCTCAGCTACGAGTCTTCCTGAAAAAGACACATTTTCTAAATCCTATGCAATCAGGCTTCCACATGAACCACAGTACGGTCACGGCGCTGGCCAAGGTCACCAATGATTGGCAACATGACCTTGATAACAAAAAGTTCATCTGCGCTGTCTTCCTGGACCTCAGCAAAGCATTTGATACTGTTGACCACTCCCTACTTCTTTCATCACTAAAAGTGCTGGGTCTAGATACCACCTCTATGGGCTGGTTCCAGAACTACCTAATGGATAGGCAACAGCAGGTCAAAGCAGAAGGAGAGCTCTCCCCCTCTAAACCATTACTTAGAGGTGTCCCTCAAGGATCCATTCTGGGACCAATACTCTTCGCCATATACATTAACAATATCGACCTTGGCATTAAGAATGCCAATAGCCACCTGTTTGCAGATGATACGGTACTGTACCTAAGCCGGTCTACACCTGAAGCTGCCTGTAAAGAACTACAATCTGACTTAGACATCCTCCAACACCAACTTCTCAATAAAGAACTGCTCCTCAACGCCAAAAAACTAAGGCGATGATTCTCTCTCTCCTGGCAACCTTCCATCCTATTCTGCTCTTGGCACACACACCCTTCCCCACATCACTACCTTACTGGGGAAAAACCTGGACCATGTCCCCAAGTTCAAATACCTGGGAATCTGGCTAGACCACAAGCTCTCTTTTGGGGAACACTTGGAGGACGTGGTAAAAAAGCTGAGACAGAGACTAAGGATCTTCTTTTGGATAAACCACTTACTAACTGCGGAGGCAAAAAAATAGCTCGTACAGTCTACCTTCATCTCCTTGATAGACTACACTGATTTTATCTACTGCCATTGCAACACCTTACACCTGGGTAAGCTGGATGTCCAGTATCACAAAGCGCTGTGCTTCATCACCGGCCTGCCCTCCTCTACCCATCATTGTTCCCTGTATGCTGCTGTAGGCTGGACCTCCCTACAATCCAGATGAAAAAGAAACGTGGCCATATGGACTCTGAAAGCTCTAGCTGGAAAACTACCATGCTATATCTGTGATCTTCTGCCCTTAAGCGAAGTCCATAAGTACGACCTAAGGAGCTGCTCCTTTATCACCCTGAATATCCCCAGGGTCCGCACACGATATGGGAATGCGGCCATAAGCTACTTGCTTCCGTCGCTTTGGAATGAAATCCAGAAAATTTTGAAGCTAAGAACCACAGTAACTATCGCAGTGTTCAAGTCCCTATACACAAAGTTAATCAGAGATAAATGTCACTGCTTCCATTAACATTGTCTTCTATAGCTTCTGTATTCACCTACACCTAATATGCACTGCCACCTCACATACCCCTTCCTCTTTCCCTTACCTTTGCCTCATCCTCCCTTTCATCATCTTACTCTTGCTTTGATTCTCCTCTCCTAAAGCCACCTACCCCCTAAGTTCTCCAAGTATAGCCGCCTCATGATCCAAGTATACCTGCGGTGGTGCCTCTGAAACCGTTACCTGAAATTCACCAGAGCGGCTCATGCTTCTCTAGCTCCAAGTTCTTCCAGGAGTCTAGCTAGGTCACCACTTGTTGTCTCTGGGCAGCTGATGCCTCCCTGTGCCATAACAAGGTTCTTCATTAATCTCTCCGCCTTGGCGAGCCACGAATCCCCTTGCTCCACAACAGAACTTAATGCTTGCGAGTGGGGCTGTCGGCACCTCCTGGTGCCATAGGTAGGTAACGAGATGCCGGTGGCTGCCCGAGAGGGAGACTCAGCTGAAAGTGGGTACGACAACTTGGGGGCGTAGCATGAGTTGTATAGGGACTCCATGAGTAGACATTCTTGTGGTAGGGGATACGAGTCCTCTTTGGGGTAAATTCCATCTGGCGTGTACCCTAATAAGGGTAGGGTGCATAAGGTGGTAAATAGGTAGAGCAAGATTGAGAGTTCCATGGTTAAAGTCATGGGGTCAGAAAGAGAATCAGTTGTAAGGGCTTAATCTGGGCAAGGTATCACCAGGTAAGGCTACGCACCACAGGGTCTGAAAAGGGATATAGGTGCCAATACCACTTGAAGGGAGCAAGGAGATGTTTCTATGGCACAGCGACTAGAGATAGTTACGAGAAGTCGTAAACCTGGTCTATGAAGTATCACCAGCTCAGGCTACACACCACAGGGTCAGCAAAAGGATATAGGTGCTGAAAGCACTTGTAGGGAGCAAGAAGAATTTACTATGACACAGCGACTAGGGACAGTAATAAGAAGTCACAAATCTGATCTGAGACGAGTGGTAGGGGCGACTGCGGTGGGTTAGTTAGGATGGGACACTTGAACCTGAAGCAGCAGCCCAAAATTTATATGTCTGTGGGCATCCTAGGGAGGCGGGGAGGATAGATTTGTAGGAAAGCCAGGGAGGATGGGGCAAGAGATCTATATAATAATGGTCAGGGAGGGGATGGGTGGGTGGGTGTAAATTGTGGCTCCGTATCTCTCTGGGTCTGGAGTCTGAGCAAGTGGTCTCAGGTGGCGGCTTCAGAAGCGCTGACCGCCCGGTGGCCGCAGTTCTTGCAGCGGATGAGCTGGGAGCCCTGGAGGGTTCTCGGCTGAAGTGGAAGAGAAAGCAAAGCCAATTAGTACTGGTCCCAGACAATGGTCGAGCTACCCAGTGACAAAACTAATTTACAAATGAAAGGGGTTGATTTCCTTGGCGCCCTGAAGTCTGGGCGGCAGTTACAGAGGCAAAGGAAAGGGCTGTTTCACTTAATCAATCTAGCAAGAGCAGTTTGCAAGTATTACAGCTTTTTTTAGGCAGTTTGCAGGCAGATTCTAACAAAATAGGCATACATTAGCAAGCATAAGTAAAAAAAAAAAAAGTGCCTTTTTAGCTCAAGAGACAGAGAAAAGATAAGAAGGGATGAAGGACTAATCAGAGCATGCCTGGAGAAGGCACTCATGCTCTAATTGGTTTGCAGCTTTGCCATACCTCTCTGGGTCTGGAGTCTGAGCAAGTGGTCTTGGGCGTGGCTTCGGGAGTGCTGACCAACCCGTGGCCATGGTTCTTGTGGCGGATGAGCTGGGAGCCCTGGAGAGTTCTCGATGGAAGTAGTAGAAGAGAATTAGCGTGGTCAGCCTTATGAAGGGGGAGAGGAGGGAGAGGTGAGGTAAGGGACTGTTTAGAAATGTAGTTCTGTGAGGCAGGACCGCCCTCTAAGAGGTGTTCTGCAGTTTTAAATTTGTGTAGGGCAAGATGGCCAATGGGAGGAGGTACACAGAAGGGTGTGTGGTTTAGGTGTATTTAAGAACTTGTGGAGGTGGGGGTGGGGATAGGGGTAGGGCAAAAAAGTCACACAAAGAGACACACAAAGGAGAGAATGGGAAGATTAAGGGGTCTAGCTAGGCTAAAGCAAAGCAAACAAACAGTATTTTACTCTCTTTTTTTCTACCAGAATGAGCAAATACAGGCTAGTAACAGTCCTTAAACAAACAAAAAATCAGCAGCAAGAATCCTGGTTTTCAGTTTAGCTGTAATTGGTATTATGTGCACACACTAGTAGTGAGGGCCAGGCAGCACAGACTACAGAATTTGTGCATGGGCATGCAATTAGTCCTGGGAAAGCAGCCACGCTGGATTCCAGAGCTAGCCACTCAGGGAGTTCACCAAGATGATGAGCAGCCAATGGGGACACTGCAGTCAGATGGTGCCAGGAATTCGGAAAAAAAATCCAGGATCTTCACTGCAACAGCCACTGAGGGCTGAAGATCTGGCTTCGGCAATTACCTGTGCTTGGAGAGCAGTGGGTGGGTGGCAGCAGGCAGGCTCTCGATCTCGCCGCTGCAGTCGGCGGGCAGCTCAAGCCTAAAAGCAGCTACGAGGATGAGGTGCTGTATTGTTTAAACTAAAATCTACGAGGGAGAATGGGTCCGTTCCCAAGTTTCTAATTAACCATCAAAATACCATTACAACTAAATGTAAATTTCTAGCCTTGAATGCAAGATCTTTAAATCAAGTCAAATTAGCAGAACTTGAGGCTAAATGTAAAGCATTAAATATAGGCATGGTGGGAATAACTGAAACCTGGTGGGATGCATCTTCTACTTGGTTCAGAGAAATTCCAAATTATAAGCTATATTACAAAAACAGAACTGATAAACAAGGTGGTGGGGTCTGCATGTATATACAAAAAGATATCCCCTCTTTTGAAGTACACTCTCCCTACTCCTTGGAAAGTATTTAGGTCAAAATTCTTTTAAAGGGGCATTCATATGTAACCATTGGAAATATATACAGACCTCCATCTGCCAATTCTGATTATTCAACTAATATGTTTAAAGAGGTTTAAATTTTCTCAGAATCCCAGGATACTGTAATATTTGGTGAGTTCAATTTGCCTCACATTAATTGGGACTCGCTCTCTGGACATTCATTTGCTGAGAAAGGACTAATAGATGTGATAACCAGCACCGGATTACAACAACTTATTTCTGAACCTACTAGAGGTTCTAATATTTTGGAGTTATTATTTACAAACATAGAGCAACAAATTTGCAACCTCCAAATTTGGGACCCACTTGGAGCCAGTGATCACTCTTCTATCCTTTTAAAAATTCAACAGGTTAAAATTATAAAGAGGAAGTCAGTCTGCACAAAAAAACTATAATAAAGCTAACTTCCCTGAAATTAATAAATATCTAGAGAGCCTAAATTGGGAATCCATCCTCCTTAATCGTACAACACAACAAGCATGGGATATTTTTAAAAATATTGTACTCCATTTGAAGAATATTTTCATTCCATCTAAAAGGAAATTTAGTAATAAGGGAAAAATTCACCCTTGGTTTAGCAAGTCCATTGAAAACCAGATTAAAACAAAAATTAAACTTTTCAGGAAACTTAAAAAAAGCTCTCTTCCATATAAAACAACCATATTACATAAATATAGATTAGCTGTTAAAAAACAGAAAAATGCTATTAAATTGGCAAAAAACAAGTTAGAATTCAAATTAGCTCATACAAAAGACTGTCATAAATCTCTCTTCTCTTATATAAATAATAAAAAAGGTACATCAAGGGCTATTGGTCCCATTATAATAAATGGTTCTCCTCTATCCGATATAGAAACATCAAACTTCTTTAATAAGTTATTTTGTTCTGTTTTCTCTCAACAATCATTCCTTAACCCAGTTAAACCTCGACATACAGACATTCATAGATTTAATCCAGTTGATATCCTACAGACCATCAAAAAAAAAATTAAAAAGACCAGTAGCCCGGGTCCAGACGGTATTCATCCCTGGTTTCTGATTGAAACCTCTATAAATATTTCTACACCTCTGTCAATTATTTTTAACAAATCCCTACTAGAAATGACTGTACCAGATGATTGGCGCTCAGCAGTTGTTACCCCTCTATTCAAAAAAGGTAATAGAAGTTCTGTGCAGAATTATCATCCCATTAGTCTGACCTCAGTGGCCGGCAAACTAATGGAACAGGTAATGAAGACCCTGATCAAACGGGAATATAAAAAATTGGGTATCCATGACCCATTCTAGAATGGGTTTACTCCCAAGTACTCTTGTACTACTAATTTGATATCTTTTTATAACAATATAAGTGCTTTACTAGATGCGGGTATCCCTTCCGATGTCATTCTCTTGGATTTCAATAGAGCATTTGACAAAGTATAACATGAAAAATTGATCACCAAAATGTATAACTTAGGCATGTCATCTTATATTGTTAATTGGATTTCCAATTGGCTGACAAATCGAACCCAGAAGGTTAGAATAAATGATACCTTGTCTGACCAGGGTAGAGTGACAAATGGTGTGCCTCAGGGGTCTGTCCTGGGACCAACATTGTTCAACATTTTCATTAGTGATTTACAAACTGGGCCTAACAATTTCTTGTTTAAATTCGCAGATGATACTAAACTGGGGGCAAGGTAAATAATCATGATAGTATTTTCTCATTAAAGGAGGACTTGGAAAAATTAGTACTTTGGGCTAATCATAATCATATGCAATTCAATCAAGATAAATGTATTGTATTATCGTCGGATTTCTATTTTGGGAGGTGTTTGGAGCCGGACTTGGTGTGGAAATCGGGGTTTTCGAACTGGCTTGTGACGAAATCAGGATGCCCGGTTTTTTGGGATTCCCTGTGGGGGTTGAGGCTACCAGTCGGAGGGCTGGTGGAGAATCTTCCTCCTGGGCTCCTCACGGCCCCCTAGTTTGACTAGGTGGCTTTGGTGGGCTAAGTGGGGCGTCTCTTGATCCGGGCCCCCCCCTCCCCTTTTTTCCTTTGGCCAGCACTATCGGTACTACTCTCTCTGGATTTGACTGACAAGGGTTTGCTGTTTTCATTTTTCATCATCTTCAGGTACTGTAATTATATTTATTTTTCAGAAAGCAGTGAGAGAGCTTTTTATCAATATCAGAGACCTATGTATAACTCAAATTGCAATTGATGGTAGTAAGAGTGCCACAACTTCTTCAACTTTCTTAGTTCGCATTTAATATCTCTTGTTGTGGCAGTGAGAGTGCCACTTTTCTTTTCTTATTTTGGATTTATTATTATTTGTTTTTAATTTTAAAAACGAACTCAGCAACTCATGAAGACATTGGACATTGATTTATTTGGACAGTAACAGATGCTCAGATTGTTGCAGTTATTACAATTGTATTTCATTGTTATTTGGGGTTATATTTTGGGTTGGATTTTTATTTCATTTTTTCTTTAATATGTAATATGTAATAGTGTTTGGTTTTTGTTTGTTTCCTTCCTCTGTGAGAGAGAGAGTAAGGAGTGAATTTATTTATTTTCTTTTAAGTTACTTGATATTGATAGGTTTATTTTTGTTAATTTATTTTTATTTTATTTTATTTTTGCTTAGTTGTTGTTTATTATGTGTTGGGGAGGTTTAGCGACGGTTGGGCACTATTCCCCACCAGGCTCAGGGAATTATACCCCTTTGAATGCCCCCCTTTGTCATCCGACACCTATTTAAGGTGTTGTGCGCTGGGCATTCTCAGGAAGCGTAGGCGAAGGTGGAGAGCTGGGCCTGTTGGGGGACAGGAGGGGGGGCAGGCGGATTGGGGTTTTGGGGTTCAGGAGATGCCCTGGGGCGAAATGGGGTCAGGATAGGGGTTATTAATGTCTTGTCCCCATACCCAAGGGTTCCGATCTTAATGGACAGGTGCCAAGGTCTTCCTCGACAGCTCATCCCACCTTGGCGGTGTTATGTAATGCCAGATCTATTAAAAACAAGACAGCTATTATAGCTGATCTTGTTGGATCAACTGATCTGGCTTGCATCACTGAGACCTGGCTGGATGAAAACCCAAGTCCTATATTGGCCTCGGCAGTTCCAGACGGGTTATCGGTGATATACCATCCAAGGTTGGATCGTAGGAGCGGGGGTGTGGCCATTATGTTTAAGACTGAGCTGGGCCTTGTGGATGTGCCACTGGGAAGTACCAGATCCTTTGAATATATTCTGGGAGAGGGTGTAGGCTGTGGGATTCTCCTCATTTACCGTCCACCAGGTGAAGGTGGAGAATTCCTGCAGGAGATAGCAGACCTCATCGTCGACATGGTGTTAAGGTTTCCCAGACTAATAGTTCTGGGGGACTTCAATGCCTGGGTTGATGATGAACTTTTGCATTTTGGTCAAAATCTCCTCCAGCTGATGATGATGCTGGGCCTAACACAGGTTGTTACCTCCTCGACCCATGTAAAAGGTCATTCATTGGATCTGGTCTTCGTTTTGGGTATGGAGATTGCTGATCAGGGGATGGAACCAGTCAGCTGGTCTGACCATCACACCATAAGGTTCAGTTTCAGGGCCCCCCCAATAGGTCTGCCCCTATGGAGATGGTTCGGTACCGCCCTTTAAGGGGTATAAAACCCATTGACTTAATGGCGGTACTGGACCTATCGGGCCTGTCGAGTGAATGCATGAGTCCAGATGATCTCATACTAGCCTATAATAGGGCTGTGGGAGATGCTCTGGACAAGATTGCTCCTGTTCATGTTTGGCCTCTCGCCTCCGGCCCAAGGAGCCCTTGGTTTGATTGCCTTGAAGGAGTTAAGGTGTATTGGCCGAAGGTTGAAGAGAGTCTGGCGGAAGTCCGGTAATGATGCTGACAGGCTTAGGTTGATGGCACTTTACGATGGCTATCAATCAAAAATCACCTGTAAGAAGGCAGAGTTCCTGTCCAGGGAGATTTCTGCTGCACAAAACCGACCAGCTCAGCTTTTCCAGACTGTGGACAGATTGTGCAATCCAATCTGCCTCCAGCCCAGACAAGCTTTTTCTCAGCTAAGATGCGAGGAGTTCACTTGGTTCTTTGCAGATAAGGTTGCCAGCATCAGGTATGGTATCGGTCCGACCTCTCCTATAGGGGATTGCAGTGGTCGACAGGAAGTGACATGTACTCGGTCTCTCTGGTCAGAGTTTCACCGGCTGGAGTTCAGTGACATTGTGAAGATCATCCAAACACTGCGACCAACCAGTTGTAGTTTGGATCTGGGCCCTACACCTCTCATAGTAGGATGTGTGGAAGTTATCTGCCCAATCCTTGCTGACATTGTCTGGAAGTCTTTGGAGAGGGGGGGGGTCTTTCCTGACCCCCTCAAGGAGGCGGTCATTCAACCACTCCTTAAAAAACCCTCCTTAGATCCAGATTGTCTAGCTAACTACTGGCCTATCTCTAACCTGCCATTTGTTGGTAAGGTTATTGAAAAGGCGGTTGCGTTGCAATTGGATGATCATCTTATAACTCACAATGTCTATGATACTCTCCAATCTGGTTTTAGGAAGAAGCATAGCACGGAGACTGCCCTTGTCCTGGTATTGAGTGATCTCCTAATGGCCAGAGATCGAAAGGCATGTACCATTCTGGTCCTTCTCGATCTCTCTGCTGCATTTGACACTGTAGACCATGGTGTGCTATTGGATCGCCTGTGGGTTTATTGTGGGGTGTCTGGTACAGTCCTCAAATGGTTTCATTCTTACCTCACAGACAGGTTCCAGAGAGTTGCCACTGGAATTTATTCATCTGGCGCTCACCCTGCCTTGTGGGGTACCGTAGGGCTCCATTTAGCTCCCATGTTGTTTGCAGTGTATATGCTGCCATTGGGAGAAATTTATCAGGCTTACAGTTTGGGTTTTCACTGCTATGCAGATGATACCCAGCTGTATCTGTCTTTTCCCCGGCCAGGATGATGCACTCTCCGTGCTGAACAATTGCCTTGCTGAGATCAGACTCTGGATGAGTTCCAGCTGGCTGAGACTGAATCTGGATAAGACTGAGATATTGGTAGTGGACCCAAGTTGTCCGGTGGCGGGTTTGGGAGCTGGACAACCATCAGGCTTGTTACTTGGTGGCATGTTGCTCCCTACCTCTGATCAGGTGCGAAATCTGGGCGTTATTTTTGATGGTGGTTTGACCCTAAAATCTCAGGTGTCAGCTGTCGTCAAATCCTTTTTCCCATCTGAGGAATATCGCCCGGGTGAAACACCTGGTTCCTCCGGGTGATCTTCCAACATTGGTCCATGCCTTTGTCACTACCCGTCTTGATTACTGCAACTCTCTTTACCTAGGGCTACCATCCGCCGCCTGCAGCTGGTGCAGAACGCGGTGGCCAGGCTCTTGACTGGTACACTTAGAACCAGTCATATTACACCTGTGCTCCGTGAACTGCACTGGCTGCCTGTTAGGTGGCGGATCACCTTTAAGGTTGGTTTACTAACCTTCAAAGCCCTACGTGACCAGGGACCCGGTTACCTGAAAGATCTCCTGATTCCCTACTGCCCCCTCCGTCCTCTCCGCTCCACCAATGAGGGATTGCTAGAGATTTCCAGGGTTCGATTAAAGACATCAGGATCTTGTGCTTTTGCTTTTTTAGCACCAACCCTGTGGAATTCTCTACCTCGTTGGTTGAGAGAATGCCCAACCGTCGATAGTTTTAAAACTGGTTTGAAAACATATTTATTTAGCTTGACGTTTATTTAATTATGGTTGTTACATTTTAATGCTGTTTTAAAACCTTTTATTATTATGCATTTGTTTAATATACAGTGCCTTGGCTTTGAAAGGCGCTATAAAAATAAAGTTGATTTGATTTATTACATTTTGGAAAAAAAATCCTCATACAGTTTATCGTATCAATGGACTTCCACTTCACTCATCCAACTGTGAGAAAGATCTAGGTGTCTATATTAACAACAAACTTACACCAAGGGAACACTGTGTTAAAACTGCTGGTATGACCAATAGACTCTTGAGGCAAATAAAATGCACTTTTATAAATCACACTAAACAATGTCTTATCCTGCTTTATACGGCATATATTAGACCTTACCTCGACTATTGTTCCCCCTTCTGGAATCCAAGCCTAAAAAAGAATATTATCATACTGGAACAAGTCCAGAGGAGAGCAACTAAAATGATTCCCAGATTAGCTAATCTGGACTACCAGGCAAGATTACAATATACTGGTCTCTTCTCTCTTCAAAATAGGAGATTAAGAGGCAATATGTTCATGGTTTTTAATTTAATAAATTCACCAGATCTCATGGATCAATGTGGTCTAACCTTCTCAAAAAGGAGACATTTCCCAAGACTGCATAACAAACAGTTTGAGGTCAAAAGCTATAAAACTAGTAAGAGGGGAAGCTTCTTTTCAGTAAGGGCACCTTGCATATGGAATGCCTTGTCCCAAGATTTAGTTGAGGCACCAAGTATTATAACTTTCAAAAATAAATTAGATATTTGGATACGCGGGATAACTACTAAATAATGTCCCACATTGTGTGAGGAACAGTCTCGATGGGCTATGGCCTTCTTCTGTTCTAGCATACCAAGTAATACCAAGAAGTGGGCAGCAAGCCTGTGCTTGGAGAACAGTGGGCGGGTGGCAGCAGGCAGGCTCCCGGTCTCGCCGCTGTAGTCGGCAGGCAGCTCAAGCTTAAAAGCAGCTACGAGGATGAGGTGCTTGCCCAAAGTGGGCAGCAAGCCTGTGCTTGGAGAGCAGTGGGTGGGTGGCAGCAGGCAGGCTCCTGGTCTCGCCGCTGTAGTCGGTGGGCAGCTCAAGCTTAAAAGCAGCTACGAGGATGAAGTGCTTGCCCAAAGTGGGCAGCAAGCCTGTGCTTGGAGAGCAGTGGGCGGGTGGCAGCAGGCAGGCTTCTGGTCTTGCCGCTGTACTTGGTGGGCAGCTCAAGCTTAAAAGCAGCTATGAGGAAGAGGTGCTTGCCCGAAGTGGGCAGCAAGCCTGTGCTTGGAGAGCAGTGGGCAGGTGGCAGCAGGCAGGCTCATGGTCTCGTCGCTGTAGTCGGCAGAGCAGCTCAAGCTTAAAAAGCAGCCCTACGAGGATGAGGTGTCTTGCCGAAATGGGCAGCAAGCCTGTGCTTGGAGAGCAGTGGCGGGCAGGACAACAGGCAGGCTCTCGTCTACCGCTGTAGTCGGCGTAATAAATGCAGCTGGCAGCTCAAGCAGAACATAGAGCATCAGAATTTTGAAGATGCTAACATGAGACAACCAGGTTTGCCAGTCTAGTCTGATGAATTTTCAGTTATGTTATCTCATATCATGTTAAATCATTTTTTATTCCTTCCTTTTTTCTGATTTTTTTCACTCTTGTGTTTCTTCCTGTCTGCCGCCCTGACTACGGGGTTGAAAAGGCTACACCATTCTTCTTGTCTCCTGCCCTGACAAAGGGGTCACCAAGACTACACCATTCTTTCTGCCCCCCAACCTGAGTATGGGGCTGCAGAGGTTACACCATTCCTCTTGTCCCCCACCCTGACGAAGGGGTCACTGAGACAATACCATTTCTCTTTTCCCCTGCCTCGATGATGCGGTCACCAGGACTACACCATTCTTCGTGTCCCCCACCCTGACTGTGGGGTTGCAGAGATTACACCATTCCTCCTGTCTCCCACCCCGACGAAGGGGTCAACGAGACTCTACCATTCCTTCTGTTCCCCACCCTAGTGAAGGTGGTGCTGAGGCTACTCCATTCCTCGTGTCCTCCACTCCGAAGGAGTCACAGAGGATACACCATTCCTCCTGTCCTCCACCCCGATGGAGTCACCAAGGAATCACCATTCCTCCTGTCCTCCACCCCAATGGAGTGACCAAGAATACACCATTCCTCCTGTCCTCCACCCCGATGGAGTCACCGAGGATACACCATTCTTCCTGTCCTCCACCCCTATGGAGTCACTGAGGATGCACCATTCCTCATGTCCTCCACCCCGATGGAGTCACCAAGGATTCACCATTCCTCCTGTCCTCCACCCCGATGGAGTCACCGAGAATACATCATTCCTCCTGTCCTTCACCCCGATGGAGTCACCAAGGATTCACCATTCCTCCTGTCCTCCACCCCCGATGGAGTCACCGAGGATACACCATTCTTCCTGTCCTCCACCCCTATGGAGTCACCTGAACCCCTGTCCTGGGTGTAAATCAAACATCCACCACTATTAGAAATAGCAAATAAAAATGAGGTAACATAGCATAATAAATCATATTTCCCTTCCCTTCTGTAGTGGTATTACCTATAACCCAGCCTCAACCTCGACCCTGAAGACATGGAAAAAATTGTGACAAGCTGGAAAACTATACACATCAAGAAACAAAATATGAGTACAAGTCCCAACAACGTCCAAACATTTACACTAATTAGCCATTTTATGAAGCCCGACACTGGAGTAATATAGTCCGTTCAATCTCAAGAACGTAACACTTGTGTCCGAAAAGAACTTGCGCTTTCTTTAAAACTTAAAGGTAGTGTCAAGCTTCCTGGATTCTAAATGACAGAGACTCAAGTGAAGAGAAAGTATTCTGATAATCCAGGTTTAAGTTAGTTAGAGGTCGGAACAGTACCTTTCAGTGATCTGGCCCAGTTCCTTGGAGAACGGAAGATAACAGAAGAAAATATTCACCCTTAGCTCCACTGGGTCTGCCAGTAGTATGGCTGTGCAGGAGTGGTTAGAAGAAACAGACATTTTCGGTAGATTGCACAGATGTTTCACCCTTGTTTATGTCATCAGTCAGTCCTCTGTGTTGTGTTGTCAGTATGCATGCGGGAAATTATGTGCAATGCAGTCAGTCCTCTGCTGTTGCCTAACACTGTATTAATGTATTTATGCTATCGTTAGCAAAGAAATAATATTTTGCTGTATGTGTCATACCGCCATATTTGTGTATTGCGGGAAATTATGTGTCGGGCAAGAAATAGGCGGGGAACAGTACCTGTCAGGCAATTAATGTCGGGGAAACTACTGTCGGGCAAACCCATTTTGGAAAAACGTATGGATCCCTCCCTAAGATAGAGTCATCGAGGTTACACAATTCTTTCTGTCACCTGCCCCAAAGATGATGTCACCGAGACTACACTATTTCCTCAGTCCCACACCCTGAAGATGGGGTCACCGAGGCTACACCAGTCCTTCAGTCCCCCACCCTGAAGATGGGGTCACCGTGGCTACATCATGCCTTCTGTCCCCCACCCCAATGGTGGGGTCCCGAAGACTGCATCCTTTCTTCAGGCAGAAGGGCAGGTGAGTGGGGTCTTCATAGTTAATGCTAGTGTCACTTGCAACTCAGCCAGAAGGGGGGTATACAAATGCAGGGCTGCCCACTCTTCCCACTTCAGGAGCTGAGCCCCTCACTCTGAAACATGCCTGCTCCTCTGCCTCTTGCATGTGATTCTTGGGATCATGAGCAAACCCTAGTCTCCCAGGTCGCAGCCCGCTGTGCTTCTGCCACTCTGCTGGTTCATGGTAAATAATGTTACTGGGTACCTTCTGTATTTCTCTGTAAATCTATTCAAGGGTGTGTTTTCAAACTAACTTTTACAGCATATTTCGGTAAGGATCCTGTGTTCCAGATTTTAGAAGGTTTTGAATACTTCAAGGGCATATGTGAACCTGATGGTCACATTGGTTTAAGGCATTTTCTGTTTTCTGGACTGTGGACAGCCTTAAGATCCTGTAATGTTATGTGAATGCAGTGCGTCTTGGGATATCTTAAACAATGCTAGGATATACACCCAGTATGAGTAACTACTGAGTGTTTCATCACTTCCCAGTATGATATTGTTAGTATTGTGTTTTCTTGTAGGGTTGCCAGTTCGCAGAAGTCACTAAGAAAACTTAAAAAAAAAAAAAAAAAAAAGAAGATATCCTGGAATGTTTTGAAATAATCAGTCATTGGCAGCTTTATGGAGGTCTGAAGCACAAGTGTGAGGTCATAAAATGTATACTTTACATACATTAGAATTTGTGGTTTCAGCTGGAATTTAAAAAATCCTGTAGCATTCTGGCGAATGTGAAGTGAAGCTGAAAAGTTATGACAAACACAAGACTTGGGACGGTGCTGTTATAACCATATGAAACTTGGTAACTGAACATACAGTTCTATATACAAAATATAAATAAAGATAAAGACTTCCTTTTCTTGTTAAACATTTTTATCAAAAATTTTAAACCACAGTAACAAATAAAACAATAACAATACAAATTGTGGCACCTTAAAAAAACCTTGAAGTTAAAAGCAAAATTGTTTGCAGAAAATTAGAGAAATCCATGTGTGGGGAACTGCACTGTAACAACTGAACTAGGACTTCAGAATTTTAGAATTGTTAGCACTAGAGAGTCTCTTACAGTTATTATATATAAAATAAAGTATAGGTCGATGTGTGTAACGAGAAGTTTTCACACACCCAAGGGGTCAGATGCTACCGAGGGGTTTATGAATAGCATGTAATCTCAAGGGTGCAAGTGTAAATTTAAGTTTACACACACTACTTCATTTTTATTTTATATATTTGTTGGGTTTTATTTTTTTACCACAGCAATTATATAAAATAAAGTGAAGAACGTCTCCTGCAGCCGCAGTCTAACCGGGTTTCAATAGGGTCAGCGGTTGGACGCGGCTGCTGGAAGGAAGGCTGCTGGAAGGAAGGCTTGTGGTTTTTTTTTTCTTTTTCGGTTAGGAGGCAGTTTAAAATAGTTTTAGTGCAGCCTTTTGTCATTTTTTCAAAGTTTTACTTACTGCCTAGTCAGAGTGGTGGTCTGGTCTGTTGCCATTAGTCTCACTTGCGATGATGCAGAAGAGCGCGGCTGGTGGGTGCTGGCGCATGCGCAGCAGAAAGGAAACCCATCATGTGTTTGCCATAATAAACACTCCTTTATTATGGTAAATTATGCTACAGGTTTTCTAAGGGAAAAATGGAACCTAGTTATTTTATATATATATGAATAGATAGGCCATTGACAGAGTAAAGGTCTATGGGACATTCATAAGGTAGAATAAATGAGCAGACTGGATGGGCCTTGCAGTCCTTGTCTGCTGTCAACTTCTGTGTTTCTATATATTAATAAATGGGATGGTGTACATTACATAAGCAATAACACACAACCGGGGGTGGGTTAGTGTGTGATAAGCACACTACTAGTTGCATAGTGAGGCATGAGGTCGCAGGTCTGGTGGACTTACTGCCCCTAGAAGGGCATTTATTACAAACTTATAAAATGGGTATATGTTGAGAAACTTTCAAATTCTTTAAGCACATAGTAAAATAAAAAAAAAATATAATATAATGAGAAACAGTCCCTCTGCTTTAAGTTTCTTACTTTGGGAGCCGTTGTGTTATCTGGTGTCACTAGGGGCACTGTGCAGTGCTGCAGCATTGTTTTACAGAGCCTCTGGGTTGCTACTTTAGGCTGCCAGCAAGACTGGGATTTCCTAAAGGTGTTCCCCGGAGCATGCTATCATCTCGGTAACATGTTTCGAGAAAGTCCCAGTGCTCTCTATCAAGCTGTGGTTTGATAGGGAGTTTCTGGAGTCCATCATGTGTGCGGCTCAGGAAGGGGTGTGAGCGGCTCAGGAGAGACAGCAGTAGGGATTTTGGAGACACTTTAGAAGTGTAAGTTCTTTTGTGGCTTCGGATTTTACAGCAAGTGCCTCGCTAAGAGAAAAAAACATGGTGGCCAGATGGTTCAGAAGGAATGGCATTGGTGAGGCATGGATCTCTACTGTAATGCGTGTGTAACCCCCCTGCAAATGAGGGTTCCCAAAAGACTTCCAGGAGCTTGCTTGAATGCTCCAAGCCTGAATGGTGTTTGGCGTTTAAGCCATTTATCAGTGAGTGTTTTTAGAACCTCTGGTACTGTCTCTTTAAGAGCTGTCTGCTTGCAGACATAATTAGTTTGTATGGGGGGACTGTGTGCTTCTCTGAGTACCACTCGAGCTGCTGCCAATTCACTTCATTTTTGCAGTCACTAGGAGTGCAAAGGGAACCTATCTGAAAGATGTAACTGTTTGCCAGAAATTTAGAGTAATAATGAAATTACAGTTTGTCTAACCTGCTTTCTTTGCAGTCAGAACTGTGTCTGCTAGTTCCCCATTCTAGTTTTGAACTGCTGAACTGGACCAATCAGTGTGGGGTAAGCTAGCTCTAAAATGGTGCCTTGGACGAATCAGAACTTGGACTCATAATCTGAGCCAGCCACAAGAGGATTGTATGGGCAGTGACTCTGGGAGATGTAGTTTAGACTTCAGTGCCTTTTGGACCAACAGCAGCAGTCTATTGTGAGTGACAGCCAATCCAGTCAAGAACTGGGAGGAACTCAAAGGAAGTGCCCGGTTTGTCGGGTTGGAGTTTGAGTTGAGCTTTGGCAGTGAAGAAGGAAGGAGCCCTGTGCTTTTCAGTGTGCAGTTTTAGTCAAAACGTGTGTAAGGCCCAGAGTTCCGGTCTGCAGCTTGTGTAACAGCTTGTTAGGACTGAATCCGTCCTGTGAAAAGAATCAAAGGATCTCTGAAGAGTAGAAACCAGGCTCACCCTGTAGAAGACTGGAGGAATTGTTGAAATTGCACTCTGTCTGTCAGGAACTGAATCTGCTGTGTGTTCTCCCGGTATTGTGCAGTAATTGCGATCGGGATACAGATGCAGCCTGCCGGTATAGTGCTTTCTTTTATATGGATGTGAAGAGGTTTGTGTACCTCAAGTGAGCCCTGCTGACATTGAAGGACCCTATCTTATTTGGAGGTCGTGAGTACTAATTCAGGGGTCCCTGTTGAATTGCCACATTAAATCCAAATGGAATTACTGTACTGCTGACTGTTTAATTCTCCTTTCTCTGTGTGAAAGGGCCCCTACCAGCTGCCACGGTTTGGACTAGCCACTAGGGCTTGGGTACCAGGGACAGTAACTGATAGGGATAGGCCTGTGCACAGAGCCATAGAATATATTAGAGTGATAAGCTAATTAACCTGATTTCCCTGTCCTTGTTATATCCCTAAATAAATCAGAGCTGCTTGTTTCAGCAAGTTATACTGCCTGAGGTATTTGTCTATGTTAAAGTACTGTACTGTGATTGTTGCACTGTATCTCATTTCACAGGAGGTCCCAGTGCCGGAACCAGACCTGGGGGTAAGTGTATACTGTGAAAGTAATTTGATATATTGAGTGGGCACTAGTGGGAAGAAAGGGGTTGCAGTGTCCCAGAGGGCTGTGACCAAGTTAGTTTAACTATTGCAAACCCTGACCTCTGGGTGGAGGCACCCGCCATTGGATCCAGGCCCCTCAACCTGTTAGTGGCAAATCAGGCAGGGGTAGTAGCCCCTGGGATAGCGCCATCTAGGGGTTACATCTTGGAGGCACCGCTGAGATTGTGTGTCCTCTAGTGGCCATATTTACGAACCACTGTTAAAAAAAAAAATGGTACCCCGACAGAAGTGGCTGTGCACCGGCTGGTGGAGTGGTGTATTGGGGAGGAGATCGACCCCCAAAATGCTATGCTTATCCTGGACATCCCCCTGGGTATCAATACGGACACTGTGCAGGGAGTACTTTCCAAGGTGGAAGGTTTACAAAACCCTGTGGTGGTGGGTCGGCATGCTAATCTGCTCACCCACACTTTCCTGGCCCTAGTAGAGTTTAAGGATCCCATAGATAGCTCCAAAGTGCCACAGACCATTACCCCAGAGGGAGCCCTCACTGCTTGGAGAGTGATAACTAAGGACAGTAAAGACCTGGGGAATCAGCCCCACCACTATCTGAAACTTTGAGGAGAAATTTGCTGAATGGTTGCTGGAGAGGGAAAACTGTGGAGGACTTGAAGAAACTATTCTTGCCACCTGGGGTGTTCCTCCCCAACACCTCTCCTGCTCCAGTGCCCGTGAATGGTGGCTGAACCAATACAGACTCCCTATTTCTGCACCTGCCATTAGTCACGACTCTTACCGAGGTTGAGGATCTCTCTGGCACCTCCCCACCCCCAAGGGGGAGGATGACTGGGAGACCTGGATAGACTATGTTGCCCCCATGCTAGAATGGCAATGCTCGAAGGCAAAGCCAAAGAGGGTTAGTGAGAGCCTCCAGGTCCTGCCCTGGCTACCATCCGTGCTAAACGGGCCAGTAACCCTGAAGCGACTGCACAGGCCTATCTTGAGGCCTTGGAGAATGTGTATGGGAGCCCAGATTCTGATGAGGACCTATGGTGGAGAGTAAGAAATGCACACAGTACCAAGGGAGTTGTTGTCTGTGTATGTCTCTCGGCTGGAAAATTGTTGCAAGAATGCCCTCAGAAAGGGTAGTTTGCCAGCGATTGAACTGGACCGAACCAGACTGGACAGAATCCTTAAGTCTTCCCCTTCTCAGAACTGCTGTTGCTTCCAGTTCGCCTGGCAAATCGACTGGAATCCCACCCTCCTATGATGAGTTAATGAGAGAAATTCGAGGAGTTGAGAAAAGGCACCTCGGAGGTACCTGCACCAACAGCTGTGGCTACGACCGAGGACTGAGGGTGACCCATCAAGGAAGTTCAGGGCAGAGGTTGACAGTCAATGAGTGCTCTGACAAGGAAAAGATATGCCACAATGGGGCGAACTGTTGAGAGAGATCCGGAATTCAAAACAGTCCCTTTATGAAGGCCACGCCTGCAAGTACGGGCCCTGACCTATATCCGACTGCATCTGCTATGGGGTGGGGTACCCACCCATGTATCTCCTGCTGATAACAGCTCCAAACTCAATTCCTTGACCATGGAAGTGGAGAAACTGACGAGATGTCTCCAAATGCTTATCACGCGAGACAGAGATGGCACCCAGGTTTCCAGTTAGTAATACCCCGCCTGGCTCCCAGTGTGGCGCCTGGCCAGCTCAAACTCCAGAAAGTATGTTTTGCTATAATTGTGGGAAAGATGGGCACATGAAAAGGGAATGCCAGTCCCCAAAAGACACTGACAAAGTTGCATATAGGCTACAAGGAGAGCTTCGGAGAAGAAATCAGTGGTTAAGAGGTGCACGACATGATCCCAGTGAGGGCACCAAAAAATGCTAATTCACGTCCTTTTGTGGCAAGGTCAGTTGCCCAGGCCCCCACTACCGCCTCTCCAGACTGGTCCAGAATAGTGGGTCCCTCCATGGAGACCACTGTAAAGGTGAATGGAGTGTCTACAAGAGCTGTATTAGACAGTGGCTCCCAAGTGACAATTATGTTCCAGGATTGGTATCAGAAGCATTTGTCAGACGCACTTTACAACCATTAGAAGGACTGCATGTATGGGGGTTAGTGAGAAGGCCTACACCTATTCCGGTATATCCGAATTTGGCTGTCTTTCCCACCTCCGTGGCTGGAGTGGCTGAACAAGTAGAGACCCTAGCCTTAGTGTGTCCCCCACTGGACTGTATGATGGTGTCCCTTTGTTGATTGGAACAAATGCTCATATGTTCGGAAGGCTGGCACAGTTGTGTTATGAAAACAGGGTCAAAGACTAGTAGAGCTTTAAGAGTTCCGCTTTAATTAAGAAGGCCTATGAGGCACAGAGAGATGCTGAAAAACAGAACCAGAGGAACCGGTCGGAATTGTATGGAAGAAGGATCCTGAGTCTCTGATCCTGGCCAAATGCCCAGTGTACCTTACAGGGAGAGGTCCGTATCAGAAAGGATGTTAAGAATAAAATATTAATGTTGGATGCACCAGGCGATGGAAAATTGCCAGAGGGACTGCTGGTCGCTTTAGTATTTTGCCCGCTAGAGCCCATGCTTATGCCAGAAGGGTAATGGTCCAAGTTCATAATGTGTCTGAAAGAGACATTCGGTAAAACAGAGGTTGCATCCTGGCTAATGTGCATTGTGCAGACACTGCAGTGCTACCCAGCAGCAAGAGTTCAAGGAAGAATGACAGAGTAACGCCTGACTTGTTTGATTTCGGCGACTCCCGCTGCCAGCTGAATGGAAAGTGAGGATCAGTGAGAAGCTTGCCCAGAGAGACCAGGTGTTTTTTTAAAGGAATGGGATGTGGATGCGTGCAAGGAGCTGAGCACAATATCCGGCTGCATGACGAAAAGACCATTTCGTGAGAGGTCTCGACGCCTGGCACCTGCTGACATAGATGATGTGAGACGGCATCTGCAAGAGATGTTAGCTGCTGGTGTAATACAAGAATCCAGAAGCCCTTATGCTTCCCCATTGTGGTAGTGAGGAAAAGAATGGAACAGTAAGGCTGTGTGTGGATTATCGACCTTAAACCGCGGACTATCCTGATCAGTACACAATGCCCCGCATTCAGGATGCTTTGACTGCCTAACGGGAGCAAGTGGTTCTCTGTGCTGGATCTCCGCAGTGGGTACTACAGATCCCGATGGCCCCAGAGGACCGAGAAGACGGCCTTTATCTGTCGGGCTTGGCTTCTATGAATTCATCAGGATGCCTCAAGGATTTCAGGTGCCCCAGCCACTTTTCAACGATTGATGGAGCGTGCAGTGGGGACATGAACTTACTAGAGTGCCTGGTATACCTAGATGATGTTATTGTGTTTGGCAGCTCACTGGAGGAACATGAGAGCAGATTATTTAGGTATTGGACCGACTGGAGGACTTTGGCTTTAAACTGTCCATTGATAAGTGTCAATTCTTTCAAACATCAGTAAAGTATGTGGGACACATAGTATCCACTTTAGGAATAGAGACCGACCCAAGTAAAGTTGAGGCCTTGACCACCTGGCCACAGCCCAAAATCTAAAAGAACTGCAAAGATTCCTGGGATTCTGTGGTTATTATCGGCGCTCATCAAGGACTATTCAAGAGTGATCCGCCTTTACTTAACCTTACTCAAGGGTATCCCCAACCCACAAAAAATACCAAAAGTCAGCGTCCTCAAGACTGAAGGAGTGTATTTTCATCCGAGTGAAGTATTTGGGGCCCGCTGGACTCTGATTGTGAGAACTGCTTTTCATGAGATCATATATCAACTTACCCATGCTCCAGTGCTGGCCTATGCCGATCCAAGAAAACCTTACGTCCCTGCACACTGATGCTAGCTTGCAAGGGTTGGGGCTGTGTTGTACCAAGAGCACGAGAATGGCCTGAGACCAGTGGCCTTTGCCAGTAGAAGCCTGACCCCATCCGAAAAGAACTATCCTGTACATAAGTTAGAGTTCCTAGCTTTGAAGGGGCTATTGTTGACCAATTCCATGAGTACTTGTATGGGGCTAAAATACTAGTAAAACTGACAATAATCCTTTGACCTATGTGCAGACCTCAGCTAAGTTGGATGCCACTGGCCATAGGTGGCTTTCTGCATTATCTACATATGACTATGCTCTGAATACCGACAGGTCTGAACCACATAGATGCTGATGCTCTCCCGGAGGCCTGTTCCCAGAATGATTGGGTCCGATTGGCAGAACCTGACATTGGGCACTCTGCCGAAGTTTGACAGGGAGGAACAAATGTCCACGGACGCAGTGGACTGCATGGTGATTGCTTGGGAGCCTCTGAGAATTGCATACCTGCTGCTTATTGCCACTTTTCTGCACAGAGCATTGGTGCACTGCCTCAGCTGGACAATGACAGTATTCCGGCGGGCTCAATCCCTCATCCCATGATCAAAGCAGCTTTAGAAGCCCTCTATGCAGGAAAAGATGTGTCCAAATTATGCTCCACTGATTTGAGAACTGCACTGTTATACAAAGAAGGTCCTAAGTTGAAACTGATCAATAAACTGTTATACAGAGAAACAGTAGACAGAGGGGGACAAGTAGACAAACAACAACTAGTGCTGCCCACTGCCTTTCGAGACTCAGTACTGAGGTCCTTGCACAACCACATGGGCACCTTGGTATAGACAGAACACTTGACTTGGTGAGATCCAGATTCTATTGGCCTAAGATGGGAGCTGATGTGGAGGAACACATTCGAACTTGTAGTCGCTGACTACAGTGGAAAGCTTTGCTCCAGAGGGCTGCCCCTTATTAACATCACCACCAGTGCACCCATGGAGCTGGTCTGTATTGATTTTCTGAGTTTGGAGTCAGATCAAAGAAATATCAGTAATGTGCTGGTGGTCACTGACCATTTCACGAGATATGCCTCAAGCTTTCCCCACCAAAGACCAGAAAGCATCCACTGTGGCCAAAGTACTTGTAGAAAACTTTTTGTTCACTATGGGCTCCACAAAGAATCCATTCTGATCAAGGGAGAGACTTTGAGAGTCATCTGATCAAAGAGATGCTTTCTCTGTGGGGTCAGAAAGTCCAGAACCACTCCTTACCACCCCAGGGGACCCACAGCCTGAACGCTTCAACCCACTTTGCAGATATGCCAGGCACCCTGCACCCAAAGGACAAGCCTAGATGGAGCCAACAAATTAGCACCCTGGTACATGCTTATAACTGCACTAAAAGTGATGCCACTGATTCTCCCCACCGCCTGATGTTTGGAAGAGAAGCTCCACTACCAGTAGATGTGTGTTTTGGGGTTCTCCTGATGGGGTTCAAGCTGACAACTATTTACAGTATGTGCAAAAGTTAAAGGCCCAGCTAACTCATGCGCACTAACTGGCTCAACCATGGCTGCCAAAAGAAATCTGGCCAACAAAGAAAGGTATGATAAAAGGTGAAAGCACAGGAACTCCATGAGGGAGATCGGTATTGCTAAGAAATCTGGGACTGCATGGCAAGCACAAGATTGCTGACAGATGGCACCATCTCCCTCACATTGTAGTGGGCAAACTAGATGATCTGCCAGTGTATAAAGTAAGGCCTGAGAATAATTCAAAAGATGTAAAAACAATGCCTAGAAATCATTTACTGCCCATTGGACAAATCTTAATTGAGTCTGAGCCCTGGAAGATGCCCTCTGGACCAGTGACTAGAGCTGCTGCTAAGAAAAGATCAAGAAAGTCTGCACCTACAGAAGCAAAGTTAAAGTGTTCTCCACAAGTCCCAGTTGAGCATGACTGTCAGTCCATATCGGAAGAAAGTGAGAGTGACTTTGAATACTATCCTTCTACTAACTGAGTCAATTGTTTCAGGGCAATCCTCTAGTCAATACTGGAGATGAAGCTGGGCCTTCTGGACTGTCTAAGCCCCAGCTTCATCCCTGGAGCCAATGCTCCCAGAAAGTGAAGTGCAAAGCATCAGATCAGATGAAATGGAATCATTGTGCATGGTTGAACTGTTTGAGCTTCAGGGAGGAAATGATAGATTGGGGCAGACTGGTGATACACCCAACAAGAAGAGTATTTTGAGTGCCCTGACAGTCCACTGCCAGTGTCCGAAAGCTTCCATGGCGAGCCAAATGTTGTGGACTCAGAAACTGTAACTCCTGGAGCTGAAAGTGCCCCAAGTTCTCAGCCTCTACCCCATGGAGACTCCCCTGACAAGTGAGGACAATGCTGAAAATGAGGCTCAGAGTGCAGAGACTATAACAGTTCCCCTAGAAAGACTGGTCGAGCTGTAAAGCCTG
This sequence comes from Neoceratodus forsteri, assembly GCA_016271365.2. NCBI lineage: Eukaryota > Metazoa > Chordata > Ceratodontiformes > Ceratodontidae > Neoceratodus > Neoceratodus forsteri. The sequence goes on along the minus strand of JADMNL010000023.1, from coordinate 453,765,952 downwards.
TGGTACACCCTCAGTTATGATTCACTTGGGAGGCCTGTGGACTTGCCTCTCAATGTTGTCCATAAAGGAGTGTATGTGTTCCCGAGCTCATTGCCCAAACTGAGCATCAGTGCTAACTCCAAGTTACTTGTGTTGCCTCTATATGGTGCCCTTGCCCCGTCCAGCCCCAAGGTAACTGATAGGGAAGGGCCCCCTCTCTTCAGGTTTCATGTACAAGAGGTAATAACTTGAGTTATGGTACAATGTGTGTGTAATACTGTGTAAAGAGTGACGTACTGCAATGTTTCAGAAATGTGTTCTTGGTAAAATGATATATTGACTGATGATTACATGTGTGAGCCTAATGCAAATGTATATGGTTGCAGTTAAAACTTATGGGGGTACTTGCTTGACGCGGACGTCAAGCTTTCCCAGGCCAGGAAGGGTGTAACCCCCCTGCAAATGGGGGTTCCCAAAAGACTTCCAGGAGCTTGCTTGAATGCTCCAAGCCTGAATGGTGTTTGGCGTGCTAAGCCATTTATCAGTGAGTGTTTTTAGAACCTCTGGTACTGTCTTTAAGAGCTGTCTGCTTGCAGACATAATTAGTTTGTATGGGGGACTGTGTGCTTCTCTGAGTACCCACTCGAGCTGCTGCCAATTCACTTCATTTTGCAGTCACTAGAGTGCAAAGGAACCTATCTGAAAGATGTAACTGTTTGCCAGAAATTTAGAGTAATAATGAAATTACAGTTTGTCTAACCTGCTTTTTGCAGTCAGAACTGTGTCTGCTAGTTCCCATTCTATTTTGAACTGCTGAACTGGACCAATCAGTGTGGGGTGCTGGCTCTAAAATGGTGCCTTGACGAATCAGAACTTGACTCATAATCTGAGCCAGCCACAAGAGGATTGTATGGGCAGTGACTCTGGGAGATGTAGTTTAGACTTCAGTGCCTTTTGGACCAACAGCAGCAGTCTATTGTGAGTGACAGCCAATCCAGTCAAGAACTGGGAGGAACTCAAAGGAAGTGCCGTTTTGTCGGTTGGAGTTTGAGTTGAGCTTTGGCAGTGAAGAAGGAAGGGCCTGTGCTTTTTCAGGTGTGCAGTTTAGTCAAAAAGCGTGTGTGGGGCCCAGAGTTCCGGTCTGCAGCTTGTGTAACAGCTTGTTAGGACTGAATCCGTCCTGTGAAAAGAATCAAAGGATCTCTGAAGAGTAGAAACCAGGCTCACCTGTAGAAGACTGGAGGAATTGCTGAAAATTGACTCTGTCTGTCAGGAACTGAATCTGCTGTGTGTTCTCCCGGTATTGTGCAGTATTGCGATCGGGATACAGATGCAGCCTGCCTGGTATAGTGCTTTCTTTTATATGGATGTGTGAAGAGGTTTGTGTACCTCAAGTGAGCCCTGCTGACATTGAAGGACCCTATCTTATTTGGAGGTCGAGTACTAATTCAGGTTCGCTCCCTGTTGAATTGCCACATTAAATCCAAATGGAATTACTGTACTGCTGACTGTTTAATTCCCCTTTTCTCTGTGTGAAAGGGCCCCTACCAGCTGCCACGGTTTGGACTAGCCACTAGGGCTTTGGGTACCCAGGGACAGTAACTGATAGGATAGGCCTGTGCACAGAGCCACGGTAGATTATTAGAGTGATAAGCTAATTAACCTGATTTCCCCTGTCCTTGTTATATCCCCTAAATAAATCAGAGCTGCTTGTTTCAGCAAAGTTATACTGCCTGAGGTATTTGTCTATGTTAAAGTACTGTACTGTGATTGTTGCACTGTATCTCATTTCACAGGAGGTCCCAGTGCCGAACCAGACCTGGGTAAGTGTATACTGTGAAAGTAATTCTGATATATTGAGTGGGCCACTAGTGGGAAGAAAGTGGGGTTGCAGTGTCCCAGAGGGCTGTGACCAAGTTAGTTTAACTATTGCAAACCCTGACCTCTGGGTGGAGGCACCCGCCATTGGATCCAGGCCCCTCAACCTGTTAGTGGCAAATCAGGCAGGGGTAGTAGCCCCTGGGATAGCGCCATCTAGGGGTTACACGTGCACAAGTATTGACATTTATTATTTACTGTGCGTATATAAAAGGAACTATGCCAGCCCGCTGGCACAACGATAGAGCTACCGCTTGTGTGCTGGTGAAAGTCTGGATACTAAATCATCTCCCTTCCCGGCTGACCCCCGGTGGCCTGCTCGCACCACGAACACGGGTCGCTGGTGTGTCAGGAGGTAAGGCATCGATGCCTCAGCCCTCCACGCCACTGGGCCGGCCTGGTGGAAATGTTTTTTAAGTTTTATCTTCACTTTTACTTTTAAAAGTAAAATTATTACCTCCATAAAAATCACTGCTGAGAGTGAAAGAGACAGGGAGTCTCGAGTGCAGCTCCTGTATTGTCAACTACGCTAAGCTCAGGGTGGATAAGGCAATGGGACCTGATGGCATATATCCCAGGGTACTTAAGGAGCTAAAGGAGGAACTAGCAGAGCCATTAGCAGAATTGTTTAGTGAGTCTCTGAGCACAGGAGAGGTCCCAGAAGACTGGAGAAGGGCTCATGTGATCCCACTCCACAAGAGTGGTAGCAGGGAGGAGGCGGGGAACTACAGACCGGTCCGTCTTACCTCAGTAGTGGGCAAGATTATGGAGGCACTCCTTAAGGAAAGGATAGTGCAACACCTGGAATCCATAGGGTCAGGATCCAAGACAGCATGGGTTTATAAAGGAAGGTCCTGTCAAACTAATCTCATAGATTTCTTTGACTGGGTAACCAGAGTGGTGGACCAAGGGAGCAGTTGATGTCGCCTACCTTGACTTCAGCAAAGCTTTGACACTGTTCCACATAGAAGATTGATAAATAAGCTAGGTAGGCTCGTGGGTCAGAAGTTGGTCAACTGGGTGGCAAACTGGTTGACTGGCAGAAAACAGAGAGGTGGTAAATGGTATACAGTCAGAAGAGATGCAAGTCACAAGTGGGTACTCAGGGATCAGTCCTGGGGCCAGTCCTATTCAACATCTTCATTAGTGACCTCAGATGGACTAGAGGGTAAGGCTTGTCTGTTTGCAGATGACACCAAGATCTGCAACAGAGTAGATGATCCAGATGGGGTGGGCAGAATGAGAAGAGATCTGGATAAACTAGCAGAATGGTCAGAAGAGTGGCAACTGGGTTTAATGCAAAGAAGTGCAAAATCATGCACATAGGGAAGAGAAACCTGAAGCCACTTATAGGCTGGGAGGAGTTGCTAGCAGTCACAAAGGAAGAAAGAGACTTGGGCATCATCATCACTGATGACCTAAAATCATCCAAAGCAGACCTCTAAAGCAGTAGGTAAGGCTAGGGGTGTTAGGGTGTATTAGTAGGGGTATCACAAGTCGTAAGAGGAGGTAATAATCCCTCTGTACAAGACATTGGTTAGGCCCTATCTGGAGTACTCGCGCAGTATTGGAGGCCACACCTTCACAAGGACATTAACCAAATTGAGGCAGTCCAGAGAAGAGCAACCAAAATGGTGCAGGACTGCATCAGAAGACATATGAGGACAGATTAACGGAGCTCAATATGTATACCCTTGAGCAAAGGAGGGAGAGAGGTGATATGATCGAGACATTTAAACAATCTTAAGGGCATAAACAAGGTGAAAGAGTCTAACATGTTTAAATATAAGAAAAATAGCAGGACAAGAGGACACAGCATGAGATTAGAGGGAGGCCATTAAGGGGGAATGAGGAAATTCTTTTTCACAGAAAGGGTGGTAGATGGCTGGAATGGCTTACCACAAGAAGTGGTGGCTATGAATACAGTGCAGGGCTTCAAACAGGCATGGGATAGGCATAAGGGAGCAATACAAATGACTATGAATAGATAGGTCACTGACAGAGCAAAGGCCGATGGCACATTTATAAGGTAGAAAAAGAAATGGGCAGACTGGATGGGCCTTGCGGTCCTTATCTGCCGTCAACTTCTATGTTTCTATGTTTCTATTATGGCAAATGATAGCAGGTCATCAACATTGAGGCCAAGGCCTTCGACACAGTCAACCACGACTTGCTTCTCACACAACTCTCTAACATTGGTATATCCTCTCTCTCTCTCTCTAGGCTGGTTCCAGAGTTACCTCTCTAACAGGACCCAGCAGGTCAAGATTCTTGATGTTCTATCCGACCATCAGTATGTCAACACAGGGGTGCCCCAAGGTTCCATTTTGGGGCCCCTGCTGTTCAGTCTGTTTCTAAATGAACTCCCTAAAGTCTGCCAGAATAAGATCCTTCTATATGCAGATGATGCTGTTCTCTACACGTGTCACTACTCCGGAAGAGCTGGAAAAAGGCATGCAAGATGACTTTACTGCTGTGGAAAATGGTTCCTTCAGTCTAAGCTCTTGCTCAACTTCACTAAGACTAAAACAATATTGTTTGCCTCTCATCAAAACCATCATAAGTCGCATCACCTTAATATCTACAATAACAAGTTTGATACACTTGAAATGGTCGCCACCTTTAAGTACCTTGGTGTCTATCTTGACAGCTCTCTCACCTACAGCCAGCGCATAGACCATGTTGCCAAGGCAGCTAGTGCCAGACTAGGCCAGCTCTACTCGCATAGGCAGTGCCTAACCAACAGTGCCATCAAGCTTGCAGTTAACAGCTCCATGCTCTCTATCATAGATTATGGACTGGTAGTCTACGGAGCTGGTACCGATACAGCACTTAGGCGAATCAAGATTGTCCTAAACAAAGCCTACAGACTAGTCCGGGGTGAGGACCGTTTAACTCACACTTGTGAACTATACTCAAGCACTGGTTGGTTAAACCTGAATAGCAGAATTCAGTACCAAGTCTGTCTATTAGCTAAAAAATCCACCCTCGGTCTTGCTCCTCCTCCTGGAGTGAGGCAATCGCTAAGAAACTCCACTTCCTCCAGACTAACTAGGGGGTCGAGTAGAGCGGCCTTCAATATCCCATTCTGCCGGACTTCACTAGGGTAACGGTCCTTCGAATACAGGGCTCCCTGCTGGCTAAAGTCACTTAACTCAGAGCTGATTGAGGAAACGAAACTACACCCATTTAAGGCCAAGCTGCCACAGTACCTGGCCTCTCTTAGTAATTGCGACTGTGTCACCTGTGCATAATCCTAATATTATTGGTAGCTTGTCTGTCCTGCATAGCATCCATTCCCTCCCACTTCCTCCCCTGCCTGGTGTGACCCCACTGTGCACTTGCTCCCATGTCCCCTCTTTATCCCCCCCGCCTTCCTGCTTTCTCTCACAAATACTAATCCCTAATTTTGAGCCCTTCCCCGGTTTCTCACCTTACCTCCACACATTAAAACCTTTCCCTTATCCTCTCCCCCACATCACCCAGCCCTGCCCTATCACCTACATACGGTAACCCTGAGCAGATTCCTATCCAATCCCACCCCTCTGAATACTCAACCCACTTATTCTGTCACCCCCTTTGTCTCTGCCTCCACCCTCCCCCTGCTGTCATCTATTCTATCCTCCCCCTCCTTTGGTCACCACCACTTCTGACCCTCCATAACTCTACCTGCATGCTGTAAAGCTCTGTTACCGCTATAAATTGCTTGTCCGCCTTAGGTATGTTCTTAGTACTGTTGCAATAAAGTTGACCTCTCCTACCTGCTGTATTTTAACTGTACTTGCTTGAATCTGTATCTGTGTGTACCATAATGTACTTGCCTGCTGTATATACCCCATCTGTTTTGTAATGTTTACATAACTTGTCTATTGCCTTGCAACGTGGAACCTTTGTAAACGAGCTTTTCACTCAAAGATGTTATCCGAGATTCCAATAAATAAATAAATAAATTGAAAAAACTGATGACAAGCTATTATAAATCACTTACACTGCCTGGGCCATTCGGGCAGTGAAAGCCATGCCTCTTGTGAAGCTGGCAACCTAGTACGCATTTGAGTACGTAGCGACACAGGGCTGGCAGGAGGGAGGATTGAGTGTCCCACAGTACACGCTCCTCCAGGATGGAGTGTCATGCATCTCACAGTGCTACTGCTACCTGGGTGAAAACAGGTGGCCATTCATCTGAGATCCTTGAGAAGGAGTATGTGGATGTCTGTGCACATGGCTTGCTGGTACCTCCAGGTATCATCGTGCACACTTCTCTGCTATGGCCAGTATGAGTTCCAGCCTAATGTGCCTCCAGGTCCTGCCAGGATTCCTTTGCCCCACAGTTGCAGGCAAGATAAGGGAGACTCATCTACCATGTTTATCATCACACTAACCTTTAGAAAATGGGAGTCTCGGAAGTTTAAACCTATTATAATCCCCTTTTACTAAGTCAGGTGATTGATAACTAATTTATAGGTGCTCAGTGAGATGCCACTAATGATATAAGTGTCATCTTGCACTATTTGAGCAGACAGAACCATGACTCAGTTTTGCTAAGCAGCCCACTTGCCCAAATGGGTCGAGGTGACACTCTTATGTTCGTCGGAGTCATTCTTGGGAGCAGCTAGAAACAAATATAAGAATACCTGGAATGTTTTGAAATACACTTTCCTAGTTGGTTTATAAAGAAGTCATGATTTAAAATCATGTTCAGATACCACTACCATGCCTATTCCTGTCATGACCACACACTGCGATGATTGTAATTAACACAGAATAGGACTTGCCTTTCTCTGGCTGTGTCCCAATTTTGTCTGATGACTTTGCTGTTGTGGGATCTTTGTGGCTATGAAAAGTTATTGACTATAAACATTATATAATAGAACTTGATGAGTTGCTAAGTGCAGGCTTTCTGCAGTGTTCTCAGTGCCCATCTGTACATTTATTTTCAATCAGCCCTTTCTAGAAAGCAAAGTTCTTTTAAATTGGTTTCAGGGCCCAGCCTACTGTTCAAGAAATTTATGAATACAGACAGAGATAAATAAATATTAACATAGAAACATAGACTTTGATGGCAGATACAGATCGCTTGGCCCACCCAGTCTCCCCTTTTCCCTACTTATTGGATAAGCTGCAGATCCTAGTTAACTAACAGCCTACTTCCTCCTACCCCCCCCACTATAATTGCCTTATGTCTGTGTCATGCATTCTTGAATTCCCCCACTGTTTTTGATCCCACAACTTCCTCAGGAAGGCCATTACATGCGTCCATCACCCTCTCTGTGAAAAAATACTTCCTCATGTTGCCCCTGAGCCGTCCCTCCTCTATTTTCAAACTGTGCTCCCTTGTTCTTGCACATCTCTTTTTCTGAAAGATTCTACCTTCTAGGCCTGTGTTGATTCCCTTGAGGTACTTGAAAGTTTCTATCTTGTCCCCCCTCTCCCTTCTTTTCAAGGTAAGCTTGTTTAGATTTTGGTGATGTAGATTTTGAAATAGTGCAGTTTTTATTTCTTCAGTGCATTTTTTTGGAACAATTTTTTACACTTAGTTTATGACATCCTTTGAGACTGCTGAGTAACTTTTATTATACCTAGCATCCCCTCTCTACCCCTGCCCTTCATCCCCTGGTCTCTCTGTCCATACATGGCACCATTTAGAGAGGTGCTTTTTTTCCCAAGGGAGTGGACCCATGCTGGGCCTCCTCTTTTACCACTCTTGACGACCATACTCCTCAACCTTTCATTTCCATAATGAGTGACATTCTACCTCAGAATGTGACGTAAAACAGAAAAATGTGGGACACCTCATGACATCTTGGCGACAGCAGCAGAGAACACTGGAAATGTGTGCCTTCATGTTTCAAAATGTCCTGTTTATTAAGTAACATATTTTTTACATTGATTGCTGTGCACTGTTGCTTTACAATTCTAGCATTGAATTAAGCAATAAGGCACTCCGGGGGGGGGGGGGGGTGTTATGGTGGGATAATGGCCCACCTCGGAGTGGTTTGAAGCACAAGGCGTAGCCGAGGGCTTCTGCCACCCAAGAAGGGCCGTCAACCCACCATAACACACCCCCTTGAGTGCCTTACTGTGATTATGAAATGGGTCATTGTTAGTAAATTTTATGCATTTTTAAACATAATATTTTCATCTGGGCAATTGTGCTGGGTTAACCCAGTCAGAATTCAGCATTCTTTCTACCCATTTCATAATGTGGGATAATACCCTTTCCCTCTGTAGGACAACGGGCTGCTGTGAGGTGAAATGAGGGACTTCACATTGTAATATAGGACACAGTTCAGCGGTACAGAGGTAGTCATGCAAATGTTGACCGTTAGCGCAGTATAGCCATTGAATAACATGTATTATGCCACCCCACATACTGCACTATACTGCGCTGTCAACTTTTGCGTGACTACCACTGTATGCTGCAGATGCCTAGTTGGGACAGACATCTCACTTGAAGCAAGGTTTGGCTGCAGCAGTGACTCTTAGACCCTGTGACTTCCTTCATTCCATAAACAACCAAGGGGGCATCTTAACAGGCTCACACCACTGTCTCTGAGTACATTTACCATTAGGTCACGTTAGGCAGCCCCCACCAGCTCCCTTATGATCTCCTTGTGAGCTGAGCTAGGGCTTTCATTTGAAATTCATTTGGTATTATGAGCACACCAACATTTTTGGGACATGTGCTTGGATTGGGGGGGGGAGACTAAAGGGAAACATTAGAAGGCATTACATAGTCAGTGATTTCACCCTTACCTGCACTTCTCTTTGTATCATGAATTGCACTGTTTTCCTACCTCGGTAACCCTGACTGATGCAGTTGATCTCTGCAGATGTTGCTGATTGCCACAGGAATACTGTCCTTCTCAATGCCTACGAAACGTGTAAACTGTGATGCTTTTTATAATTGATTGCTGTTACTTGTAACCTTGCCTGACTTGGACATCTTTGAAAAAGTCCCTTGAGGTCAAAGGTCTTCCAAGCACTCTAACTAACTTCCACAAAGTTGGTTGCTAACATGTGAAATAGCATATGTAGTGATGTAGTGGAAGTTAGTAGTGTTTAGGCAGTAGTAGACAGAGTCCCCGAATGAGTATGGGTTTGAGGATTTCACAGCAGGCATTGGGTAAAACTCTGGCTTTCAGTCTTGGATGTATATCCATCATCCAGTGGACATCGTCACCTGCATACGACAGGAGAACTCTGCATTTCATGTGAAGTGGTATACCAGAGTATGGGATGAATATCATCATCGTATTTTGATATTCCGTCTAAAACATCACATTTAAAACTGCATTTCTTGCCTTGTCTGCGTTTCTATATTAAATTCAAATGACATGACTGACTCTTTTGAAAGAAAGATGGACTTGTTTGGCTTGTTTATACTGTGCAGATAAAGTTTGTTTAGATGAAGGAACAGACTAAGTTTTCATCTTGCCCCCAGGAGGAATGGAGTCTTTCAAGTTAATGGGTTTCTATATCGAGCATCAAGCAGTACTTTACGTGACCTCTGCATACCCATTTACTAAATAAAATATGAAGCAGATAGATGCAGAGAGCCCTGCTGGATAGAACCTAATGATTTTATTTACCTTTATGTCAGTCATATTTTTAGAACAATCCGGAAATCGGTGAACTGCCAACATGAAGATGTCTGCACTGTTCATTTTTCTTTAATGTTTTATTGTGTTCTGCCTTTCCTCCATCCTATCACCCTGACATTCAAGAGTCACCACTGCTGCATCCTTTACCTAATGAGGAGGGTGGGTGGGAGGTTCCTTTAACAGTTGATGCTGAAGTCACCTCGTTACTGGCCAGCAGGGGTGTGCGAATGTTAGATGGCCTGTGCCCTTCTCCAAGGGAGCTGGGCATTGATGGTGGACTAAGGACCAATGTAGATATAGCAGTGTGGTACATCATGCTATTTTTGCTAGACAGGGTTAGCTGGTTTGATTGCGATGTTTGATTTGTTTAAATTAGAGGGCTGTGCCTCTATGCTACTTTTTAAACCTCATCTTCCAGCAAACTGAGCACTTCAACTCTGCAATGTGCAGACCCCCTTCCAGTCAGCCCCATTGTGGGATTCCAGGGCTCATAATATACTCTCGTCTCCCAGAGAGCTGTGCCCCTCACCTCTGCAATGTGCAGCCCCTCCCCTTCTGTTGGCCCTATTGTGGGATTCCAGGGCTCACATATAAATTACATCTCCCAGGCAACAGTGGGATGCACTATAGCTGCACTGCAGGACCAGGCCACAGTGTTCATACTCCCCTTTCAGTGGGTTACCATGGTTTGTGTCTCACTACTGTTTGACAGTGGCAAACATCCTCAGGGGAAGGGGTGGGTGTACGTGTGTAAGGGGATGGCATCCTGATATTTGCCTTTGTTGTGTGCCTCCTGTGGCCTCACCCTGAAGTGGGTCACTCCCCCGACTCCTCAGGTAGGGCTGCAGTAATGTGGGGACAAGTGGGGATTTGTCCTGGGCACCAAGCTCTTGGGGGGCCCCACCTGAGGAGCTGACATTACCCCTGGCATTAGCTGGTATGGGAGATGGGCTCATTTCAAGTGACTTGTCCTGGGCCCCAAAATTCTTAGCTGCATCCCTGTCCTCAGGTACCTAGTACAGGGGGCAGGTGTTCCTCTAACAGATGCCAGCAGATCTTTGGGGCATTGGCAGGCACAGTGTCATGCTGCCATGCTGCCCAAAGTTTTTACCACAACCCTGGGACATCCCCCCTGAAAAGTGTATGTGGTGAAGGACTTTCTGTCATGTTGTCACTTGCAACGTCCAGTGCTGCTCCCGAAACCATCTGAAGGATGTGCCCCAGTAGCAGGACATTCATGCCCCCCATCCCACCCCCACCCAAAGCCTGGGTGCATTTTCTAGACTCTATCAGCCCAGTAGCCAGGCACGATACATGATGAACATGGGTCCCCTGCAAGGCAGCATGTTACTCTGCCTCAATGTCACCAGGCTAGATTGGCTCATCCAGTTCCAACAAGGTAACAAAGCTCAGCCCAATGGTGCAGGTGATGAGCATCCCATTTCCATATGCGAGGTGAGACCTGGGTTTTCATCCTTGGCTTCCGCGTCCTGGGTCAGTGAAAAGTGCCAGTGCTACAGAGGAAGTGCATTGGGTTCAGTCTCTGGGGGTAGGGTGAGGGAGGTGATGGTGGTTTTATGTGCTGTTGTCAGTGTTCAAGAATCTCCTGCGGCATGAAGGAGAAGCAGCCTTGACCCTGTGGGTGACCATGTCGTGTCTGACCTCTCCTATGCTGGCCAGGTGTCAACTTCTGTTTTGGGGGGGGATGGGGTGGAAGGAACAAAATGTGGAAAAAAATGTGCCCCAGGCATTGTGGTTGAAGGTCTGGTGTACAACACACATCACAGGGCTCAGTTCTTCCTCTGGCTTCTCTCCCCCTATGAACGTATACCCTACTGGAGAGGGGGTTTCCCATCGGAATAGTGGATGTGGAGTTCAGGGTTGAAAGTTGAATCAGGTGACACCCATCGCCCAGATGTGAGCTAGCAGATGGTGCAGGTCAGAAAGAGGTGTAGGAGATGAATTATGAAATAAAAACAAAGCAAAGTAAAATATATATTTTTCTAAACAAGGTAGAAGTCTCAATATTTTTCCTTTTAATTAAGGTTGAGGGAGTCATTGTTTGGGAAAACTGCTAATGCTTTCACAACACAGATCGGCTCTGAATGAGAGGGGAACAAGCACAGATTTCCATGGGCTTTCCTGGACTAGATTTGTAAGGGATATGATAAAGCTATATCTTACCCATTCAAGATGCATCTAAAATCATGACTCAAGTAGCCAGTATTGATCAGTAGATTAGTCCCTGCTGAGGTAAGCGTAGGAATGTAAGCAGAGCATCCAAGTAGTTGCGAGCAAAGTCTTGCGATTATACAGTCGGTTGTTGCCTTTTGTCAAGAAAAATAACTCTGTGCTTTTTTTTCTCTCAGCAGCCGATGTGCCCCTACACGTCCTTACATTCTTGCCCCTCGGTTCACTGTAGGTGTTACATAGCTCAGAACAAGCTGTCACAGCTGGTGGAAAGTAGTGACGTGATAGCATTGTTTAACATGCTTTGTCTCTAATGCCATTTGAAATGTACTATAGATTGTGAAATCTTCCCATTGGAACTTGTTACATGATGCTGACAATTGATAGAGATTTATATTATTACATATTATGTATGCAATAAACGCAATAGGGTGGGCAGTATTGGGCTGTACCTCCCGCCCAGGGGCATAGTGAGGCCTGATACCACAAGAGGATGGCCTTACAGCCCCTGAAGGGCAGGTATTGCCCAACACCGTCCACCCTAGAAAATAGGGTAAAAGGCAGATCTAGTCTCTTTTTGTTATATATTGAAAAAAAAAATTATTGTTGGCTGTGTGGAACTAGTTCTTCCATGCTGTGGCTAGGGAGGTGTGCACGAATGCAGGTTGCTGGGTGCTGTGGAGAACACCTGTCATCTGTGTTCTCGAGAAGAGCAACAACGATTGGCCCAGATGCGGTTGGAGTAGGCAGTTACAAAACATGAACAAGCAAGACAGTGTTGCATGAAGGCAGTCACCAGCACTTAAAGAAATAGGAGCGTGTGAGGTGAGCAGCTGAACTAGTGGGCAGCTGGGCAGGAGGGCGACAGTTTCGATATGCGGAGACAAAACAGTGATGGATATTATGAAAAATAACTGGAGCGACTTGAAGCATTTGATGTTGTCTGCAAGTATGTTAGGTTGACACTGAATTTTTTTTTGACAGGGCTTTGTTGGCACATAAACATATGGCGTTAGAATACCAACAACCAGTCAGAATGTAGAATTTTTGTTTTTGAATTTCAACATTTGTTTTACTTTCTGTTTTCCCTCCTTACCCAGTGGGTAAAGCTTTCTTTTAACCCATCCATAAGTCTTTGATCCTATGCTTACTGAAGCTCCACTGGCTCCTAGCTACCTACCTACTGCCAGTCCTCAAAATATATCTCAGAATTACCCCAGCGAGTATGACTGGGCAGCTGAAACATTCAGGATCAGAGAAGAAAGGGCAGGGGACCCAGATGAGTAAGCTTCACAACTGAGGATGAAGAAAGCATGGTGGCATGATCCACCTAAGCAGCAACATTGCTGCAAACTGTTTTTGGAGTATGCTGGTTTTAATGCCAGATTACAGTTTTGATACTTCACATGGCTGTTAAAAATAATTGAAAGGGGTCAGATGGATGGTGCAAGGGTAGAGGTACCACCACCTGCCATGCTGGCAAGTGGGGTTTGGTAGCAGACCTTGGACGTTTGGGGATCAGCTGGGGGGAAGAGAGGAGTGATCAAGGGACTGCTATCTACTCACATGAAGGGGAGTTCAGGCATCCCACGCGGCGGCTGCCACCTGGTGGAGACGAGGTGGTAAGTGCAGCAGAGGTAGTGCACTTCGAAGCGCTGGGGACCTAGAGCTGTCTCATCAATGTGTCTGTGAGAGTTCATGTAATAAATCTACCATTTTGGCAGCCTACTTCAGTGTGCGCCTTTTTTTGTTGTTGTTTTGTGCTCAGTGCAGCAGGAACTGCCTCAGTAGGGCTAGGGCTGCTTCTGAAGCTGATATCCGCATGCGTGCGGAGACACATACACATGGTGCATCAGTGCACACTGTGGGCTTTGGGGAACATAATGGAGGAAAAACAGCAACCGGCTAGGTGAAACTCTGGCCTAGCTATTGTAGGCCACACTCCACTGACTGAGTAGGTTCCGAATCTGGATTTGGACACTGGTGTAGGAGAGAACAGCCCTCCCCCTCTGGCTCAGCCATGGGGGCAATACGTGAGGAACTCACAGGTAAGTTCCAGAGAAGGTGGGTGGTTAGGCTGGGTGTGTCAGGGACAATAGGGGCCTCTTGGGTGTAGGAGCATAACACTTGGATTAAAAGAAAAACAATTTATTTAAAGCAGTTGTGTAATGAGCAGGAGTTGACTACAAGCACCAATGGCTGCTTTTACATTTTCTTGTGAAGTATACTATATGTGAGCCTGATCGTTGGGGTTAGGCATTGCTGGTATCTGTAATAGAAGGAAACCTGGCAACGGATGGGGATCCACTGAGCTCCAGGGACATGAACAACAAAGCCACAGAATTACATGGCCACTGGATCACCACGAAAGCCTGTCAGGAATGGTATAGTGACATCCCCAGGATGAAACCCAATTCTGCAGAATTTTGCAGCACTCTGCAGAATGCTACAGCAGACCTATTGTATAAAGCAATGTAATTTCAATGGCAATTAGTCCCTTTTGTCATTCAGGAAAATGTGACACTGCCAGAATGAAGTAACATCCCACATTGATTACTGTAATGCTTTTTATCTAGGGCTTTCTGGGGGCTTCGTGCACCATCTTCGGCTACTGCAGAATGCTGTGACCAGGCTGTTATCTGCTACAAGCACTTCTAATCATATTTTGCCTGTGTTGCACAAACCTACTGGCTTCTGGTTACATGGCATGCCTACTTCAAGTTTAGCTTGATGGTTTACAAAGCCTTGCATGGGGGAGGTGGCCTCGCTACATTAAGGTCCTCCTGTGTCTGTCAGAGGTGTGCAGGTTGGCTTTTCCAGTTCTGCCAGACTGGGCAGAGTCAGGTCAGGCAAATCAGAACCAGAACTACAAATGTATTAAATAGGGAAAATAAATATTGTACTCCATTTGAAAAATAGAATAAAGTTACATAGTGGCTCTTGGGCTGCTTCACTCAGCTGGCCAGTGTGAGCCAGTGAGTTTATTTTCTACCCCTTCTGTGCTACTGTGATCCCACCCATCCTATTTAAAGTCACCTAGGAGGCAGATCTAAGACCTCTTCACTTACAGACTTTGAATAATGTTATAACCTCCTCCTTACCACTCAAATTCACTAAAGCACTCAAACACTGGTCTGTCACTTCCAATTGCTTCTAGCTGTGCTGCTGCAAGTGACCGGCCACCTTGATACAAAAATAAAGAGTCCAAATGGCAAAGAAATAAGGACAGTTCAAACACTTATTTAACAAGGCAAGGCTCTGACCGCATGCCACGATCCCCCAATGCTTTGTGCCTCAGTGTCACTGTCACTTCATCAGGAGGGCATGAACCATTTGGGGAGGAGGGAGAATGTTATAAAAAGTGAATTTTAAACACCAAGATAGGCATCAGCTCCAGCAGATCTATGGCTGCTCATAAAGGGATCAAGCTCTGTAAATAATGGTAACATGGCTATCAAAAAGCCTTGCCTCCCACTGGCTGAAACACATCACCTGGCCATGGATTAATTCTCAAGTAATCCACGGTTTCGAGAAATAATCCATGGTTGCTTGGGGGGGGGGGGGAATATGCTCAGAGAACAAAGCAAAGTGTTGCTCCTCACTGTTGTTTGACACAGTCGATGAACAGAGGGCAAACTCCCTATCACTGACTACAATGTCCCACTGTGTGTGTCAGTGTCATTGTATGTCTGTCTCTCTCTCTCATGTCTGTCTGTCTGTCTGTCTCTCTCTATCTCTGTGACCATTCTCTCAGTGGGTTTCTGTGTTGGCCGCACATGGGGTGGGCAGGGCAACTGGCCCCATTGACACATGGTCGGGAACATTACGAGCACTGAGCTGATGAGCTGAAGGTGGGAGACAGCGGAAACCCAAGAGACATTCCCCAGCTCAGTGAAAGAGAGAGAGAGAGAGAGACAGACACACGGAGCAGCGTACACCTCAAACTGAATGTCGGCACAGTGCTGTGTGTAACCCCTAGGTGGCGCTATCCCAAGGGCTACTACCCCTGCCTGCTTGGCTAGTAGTAGGTTAAGGGGCCTGAGTTCTGAAACGGATGCCTCCACCCGGAGGTCAGGGTTGGTAGTGGTCAAGCTAACCTGGGCACAGCCCTCCAGGACACTGTAACCCCCCTCTTTCCCCTCTAGTGTCCTGAACACTGTACAATAATCACTTTCACAATACCTCTGGTACACCACACAAGTACCTATACTGTTTGCACTTACCACCAGGGCTGGTTCCTCTGGCTCAAACCTGGGGACCCCCGGTAAAACAAGGTTAAGCACAGCAAATAGCAACAGTACAATACTTTGAGCACAAACTAGAACCACAGTCAGATTACATGCAGAAAAAGTTAGATCTGATTTATTCAGGGGACTTGAACAAGGGAAGGGCAAAATCAGGTTAATTAGCTTAAACATTATATCAATCAAGCAGTTATGCATGCGCTTTGAGTCCCCCCACACAGTCCACCTCTGGGTACCCAGGTAGAGAAGAGACGGGCTAGCCAGGACAGTTGCCCGGGGTTGCAGCTGGTTGGGGCCCTGTGATGGAAAACACAACTTGCACAGTACACAATATTTGTAATCCGGAGCCAGAGTGCTCAGTTCGTAAAGGAAATGAAACAACAAGACAATCAGATGACACACTCAGAGTAAGTTGTTGTTGTAGGGAGCTACCCTGGTATTTACTCACAATTCCCAAGACTGGACACAGGCTGGATGAAAATCGAGACTGCAGGTGGTTGATCTGGAATGCCAGGAGAAGCAGGACCCACACAAGTTGCAGAGGCGTCGTTCCTGTTCAGGCGTGGAGCAGGGGGGCTGATCCCCAGGCAGGTCTCTTGTCGATGGCTTCTCTGTGCAGTGGGTAGTCTGGCTGGGCCAGTCTGGCAAAGCCCAGACCGCATGGAGACAAGTTCGGAAGCAGTCCGTTTTGGGCTGGATACAGCTTCCAGCAAGCAGAACACAGTTCACACAGTGGGGAACTAACTCACAACCCACTACCAGCTCATAGCACATTTACATGTACGGGAATTCTACTGTACCAGGCAAAGCGCTTCCTGGGCACAATCGCAAAGTCTCTGCACACACTGGAGCTTAGGGGTAGCTGGAACTCCTGACAGGCCGATCCCATTCAGCAAAAATATTTGGTCTTCTTCAGGTTGAGCCTGGCCCACTTCAGTAGCTTACTTTAGTCACACAAACTTGGATTTAGTCCAAAATAATTCTCTTTTCTCCCTCTCAGGAGCAGCACACCGACATGCAGGCCAAAAACTTAGCCTTTTCAGAGTTTTCCCATGCAAATCCACTCATGATTGCTGCTCAGAAACACTTCAGCTCCTTCTTTCTCAGCTTCCAGCTTAGTTCTAACTGAAAAACTGCAAGCAGCCCTGGACTTCCCCAAGATCCAAAAGAATTGGTTGGCTGATCTGGCTGTCAGTTAAAGCTAGAGCTCCTCTTCGGTTGCAAAAAAGGCATAAAAACTCAAACCATAGTTCCTAAGATTTTGAATTCAGACAGCTCCTGTAGTCCGGCTACATTTTAGGTCCCACCAGAACTGTTTGGTCCAATTTGCAGTCCAGGACCAAGATAGTGGAGACAAACGAAACAGTCCTTGCTACAAAGAAAGCAGGTTAGACAAACTACATTATCATTATCACTGTAAATGATTTTCAGCAAATAGTTACATATTTCAACAGAGCTGCCTCTCAGATTACTCATGCTGCAATTAGGCAGCTCTTAAAGAGACAGTACACAGAGGCTATACAAGCTCTGGTAATCACATTTAAACTACTAAAACGCAGGACACCAGCCTGGCAGTGAGCATTTAGGCAAGCTCCTGGAAGACTTTTTGGGAACCCTCATTTGTAGGGGAGTTACACCCTTCCCTGCCTGGGAAAACTTGGTGTCCACGTCAAGTCTGTACCATCGTAACATTGAAAATGCAACATATACAAGATATTTATACCATAAGCATGCTATACAAGTACTATCTGATTCATCAATTTGCATAACTTGTCACTTTACTACACGTTTCAATGTACTCCACTATATAATTTCCATTCTGACAATACATTATGCATATTTCACACAAGTAAATTGATCATTACTATACAGAATCAGGTAATAACTTCTTGTACTCTAAACAATGCAAGAGGGGGCCCTTCCCTATCAGCTAACTTGGGGCTGGATGGGGCAGGGGCACCATGGTGAGAGTGCAGAACAAGTAACCTGGAATGGGCCTTCAAGCTCAATTTGGGCAATGAGCTCTGGGAGACATAAACACCTTTGTGGACTACATTGAGAGGCAACTCCACTGGCCTCCTGGGGGAATCGTAGCTGAAGCGCACCACTGGCTTGACAGCTCGGCCAGTCTTTCTGGGGTGAGCAACCACAGTCTCTGTACTTTCAGCAGTGGTCTTAGAGCTTTCATCACTTGTGAGGGGTGACTCTGCATGAAGGGGAATGTCCAAGCTGGGAGCTCTGCCAGTCCCTTGCTCTGTAGTCTCTGTTTCTACAACACTTGGCTCATTTTGAAGACACTCTGGCACTGAAGGGGGGTTGTCAGCACTCTCATAGTGTTCCTCAAGTTCTGGCATGTCACCAGAAAGACTCATACCATCAGCCTTTCCTTCAGGTAAATCATACAGTTCCACAATACACAAAGACTCGGCATCCTCAGACATGATACTTTGCACTTCACCTTCAGGGAGCATTGGCTCCAAGGATGATGCCGGGGCATTAGGCAGTCCAGGAGGCCCAGCTTCATCCCCATAATTCAACATAGGATTTCCACAAAACAACTGACTCAGTTCATATGAGGGGTAATAGGCATTATCACACTCACTGTCATCCGAGTTAGACTGGCAGTCACTATCATTCTGGGCCTGCTGCGGGGAAAGTCTTAAATTGGCAACCACGTGGGCAGGCTGACTCTGTTTCTTTCTTGCAGCAGCACGAGTCACTGGTCCAGGGGAATCAATCTCAGTGGGTTCAGCCTCAATTATAACTTGACCAGTAGGTAGCAAGTGGTTACGGTGCATGGTCTTGACAGCTTTGGAGTTATTCTCTAGGCGCACTTTGTACACTGGCAAATCATCCAGCTTTCCAACTATGACATGGGGAAGATGGTGCCATCGATCAGCAATTTTGTGTTTACCATGCAATCCTAAATTTCACAACAACACATGGTCTCCAGGCCTAAGCTCTTGAGCCTTTACTTTTCTATCATGTCTCTTTGTCAGTTAGATTTCTTTTCGGCCATAGTCTGGGCCAGTTGATAGGCATGGTTCAATTGAGCTTTAAGTTTTTTGTACATATTGCAGGTAATCTTGGCTCGACCCCATCGGAGAAACTCCAAAACAGACATCAACAGGCAGCGGGCCTCTCTCCCGAACATGAGGTGGTAGGAGAGAACCCGGTAACATCATTCTTGTGTAATTGTAAATGTACCAAGGTGCTAATCTGCTGGCTCCATTTATGCTTATCTTTTGGGTGGAGGGTGCCTAGCATGTCTAGTAGGGTAGCGGTTAAAGCGTTCAGGTTGAGGATCCCCTGTGGGTGATAAGGGTGGTTCTTGACTTTCGTACCCCGATAGAAGAGCATTTCTTTGATTAGCCGACTCTCAAAGTCCCTACCCTGATCAGAGTGAATTTGTTGGGGGCACCAATTATAGTAGCAAAGAAATTTTCCACTAGCACCCTGGCCACGATAGATGCTTTTTGATCTTTGGTGGGAAATGCTTGTGCATACCATGTGAAATGGTCCGTAACCACTAACACATTGCCAGTGTTTCGCTGATCAGGCTCTAAACTCACAAAGTCTATGCAGACTAATTCCATTGGGGTGCTGGTAGTGATGTTGACAAGGAGGGCAGCCCTCTGAGGCAGGGCTTTTCTCTGCAGGCAGCGACTACAAGTCCTTACATGGTGCTCAACATCGGCCCCCATCTTGGGCCAGTAGAATCGAGATCGTGCTAGGTCAAGGGTCTGGTCGATACCGAGGTGGCCCTTATGATTGTGGAGGGACCTCAGTACCAAATCTTTGAAGGCTGTGGGCAGGACCAATTGTTGCTTGTCTATTTGGCCACCCCGATCTACAGTCTCTCTATACAACAACTGATTAAACAGCTTCATCCTGGGGCCTTCTTTAAACAATAAAGCGGTTCTCAGAACAGAGGAACGCAACTTGGACACATCTTTTCCTGCACGAAGGGCGTCATGTGCTGGCTGAATCATAGGATCTCAGGATTGAGCCCGTTGGATGCTGCCATTGTCAAACTGAGGTAGTGCACTAATATCTAGAGCAGAAAAGTGGCAATACGCAGCCGGTATGCAGGTGTCAGAGGGGCCCAAGCAATCTGCTAAACAGTCCACTGTGTCCGTAGACATCTGTTCATCTCTATCAAACTTTTGGCACAATGCTCGGATGTCAGGTTCAGACAGCCTGACCAAGTCGCTCTTGTAAATGGGCCTCTGGAATAGGGCGTCAGCATCAATATGATTCAGGCCTGGTGTGTATTCGACAGCATAATCATATGTTGACAATGCAGAAAGCCACTGGTGCCCCGTGGCGTCTAACTTAGCTGAAGTCTGTACATAGGTCAATGGGTTATTGTCAGTCCTCACCAATATTTTTGTCCCATAGAGGTAATCATGAAACTGGTCGACAATGGCCCATTGTAACGCATAAGGAACTCCAACTTGTGCACAGGGTAGTTTCGGCTTCTGATGGGGTCAAGCTCCTACTGGCGAATGCCACTGGTCTCAAACCATCCTCATGGTCTTGATACGAGTACAGCTCAAAGACCCTGCAGACTGGGCGTCAGTATGCAGCACATAGGGTTTGGTGGGATCAGCATAGCGAGGATGGGGCATGGGTGAGCTGGTATATGACTTTGTGGAAGCTGCTTTCACAGTCAGGTGTCCAACGGGACCCAAAAGTTCACTCATGGAAATATGCTTTGTCTGGTTCTTTGATGGACCCTTTTTGTATTTCTGATTGGTAGGAGGGAAACCCTGGTAAGATTCAAGAGTGGCCGAATCACTTTGGAATAGCCCTTTATGAACCAGCGGTAGTAGCCACAGAATCCCAGGAAGCTTTGTAGTTCTTTCAAATTAGGGGGCTGGGGCCAAGTAGTCAAGGCTTCAACTTTACTAGGATTGGTCTCTATCCTCTCTGTAGACACTGTGTGCCCCACATACTTCACAGAGGTTTGGAAAAACTGGCACTTGTCGATGGACAGCTTGAGGCCGAAATCTTCCAGTCGGTCTAGTACTTTGAACAGTCGACTCTCATGTTCCTCTAGGGAGCTTCCAAACACAATGACATCATCCAAGTACACCAGGCATTCCAGCAAATTCATGTCTTCCACCGTTCATTCCATCAGTTGCTGGAAGATGGCTGGGGCACCCAATATCCCCTGTGGCGTTCTCAGGAATTCGTAGAACCCCAAAGGACAGATGAAGGCTGTCTTCTCACGGTCCTCTGGAGCCATCGGAATCTGGTAATAATCACTGCGAAGATCCAACACCGAGAACCATTTGCTCCCATTCAAACAATCCAGAGCATCTTGTATACGGGGCATGGTGTATTGGTTGGGGATGGTCTGCCAATTCAGAGTTCGATAATCAACACACATTCTCACAGATCCATTCTTCTTACGCACAACCACAATAGGAGAAGCATATGGGCTCCTGGATTCTTGTATCACACCAGCCGTGAGCATTTCCTGCAAGTGTCTTCTCACATCGTCTATGTCTGCAGGGGCTAGGCGTCGAGACCTCTCTCAAAATGGCCATTCATCGTGCAGGCATATGTGATGCTCCACACCCTGGACACATCCCACGTCCCATTCCTTCAATGAAAACACTTGATCTGTCTGGTCAAGTTTTTGGCTAATTCTAGTCTTCTATTCAGCTGGCAACGAGGAGTCACCAAAATCAAACAAGTTGGGAGTCACTCTATCTGTCTTGCCAGGGTGCTTGTTGCTGGGCAACACTGCAGTGTCTGCACAGTGTACCATAGCTAGGGTGCATTCTCTGTTCACCCGGATCTCCCGATCAGACACATTACGAATCTGGACCATCACTCGTCGTGCATAGGCATGAGCACGAGCTGGCAAGATGCTGGGCTTAACCAATAATCCTTCCGGCAATTTTCCATCGCCTGGCACATCTAACATCAGTATTTTGTTCTTGACATCTTTGCCGAGGCGGACCTCCCCTTGAACTGTACACTGGGCAATAGGGGCCAGTGCCATTGACTCGGGATCCTTCTTCCACACGACCCCTACCGGTTCATCCTGGTCCACTCCCTTGGGGTTCTGTTGCAAATCACAGGCCCTCTTGATCAGCGGGAATTCTTAGGGCCCTCCCAGTCCATCGCCCTTGTTTCTCGCGACAGAGTTGTGCCAGTCTCCCAAACATATGGGCGTTGGTCCCAATGAACAGGGGAACCCCATCATACAGTCCAGTAGGGGGACACACTAAGGCCAGTGTCTCGACTTGCTCCTCTTCACCAGTTAGAGCTGCAGGAAATGACAACCAGAGGCGGACATATCCTAGGTAGGGATAAGACTTGTCGCTCAGCCCCCAAACATGTAGGTCTTCCAGGGATTGTAAGGGCACAGCAGATAAGTGTTTGTCATACCAGTTCTTAAATACAATGGTCATTTGTGACCCACTGTCCAGCACAGCCCGAGTAGGAATACCATTCACAGCTATGGTAGTCTCCATTGAAGGGCCCACTATTTTGGACCAGTCTGGAGGGACAGCAGCAGACGTCTGGACAGATGATTTAGCCACATAGGGATTTGAGTTACTACTTCTTGAACTTTCACTGTGGTCATTTTGGGCACTCCTCGACCGCTGATTCGTTCTCCGAAACTCACCTTGAAGTCTATATACAACTTTATCTAGGTCTTTTGTGGACCTGCATTCTCTCTTCATGTGCCCATCCTTCCTACAATTATGGTAAAATATGTTTTCTGGGATTTGGGGTGGCCGAGGCATCACACTGGGAGCTGGGGCGGTGGTACTACCAACCAAGAGTGTTGGTGCCATCTCTGTCTGATGTGTGACGAGCATTTGGAGACAACTCTTCAATTCTCTTACTTTCATAGCCAAGACATCGAGTATCGAGCTGCTGTCAGCAGGAGATGCCTGGGTGGACACCCCAACCCACATAGCAGATGCAGTTGGATAAGGGTCGGTGCCTGTACTTGCAGGAGCAGCCTTCATAAAGAGACTGTTTTTTGTTTCCCTGAACTCCCTCAGCAGTTCATCCCATGGTGGCACACCCTCATTGGTCCTCTCTTTGGAAGGGCCTTCCGATGCCGTGATCACTTGGGCTGTGCTCACCCTAGAATTACAATCCCCCTCTTCATCTTCAACCTCACAGAGTTCTTTTATCAAGTCACAATAGTCCGGTGGGTTACCCCTTCTATCTGGGAGCCTTAATTGAAGGAGCTCCAATTTAGAATGCTTTGCATGTTGCAGTATGTGCCCCAACCTCACGTGGTTTAAGTCACTGGCGGCTACCGCACCTTTTCGGTAAGCCTTCTGCAGCACTCTTTCCAGACGGGTAACATATGCAGACAAACTTTCCCCTGGCCATTGTTTTGTACCTTGAAATTTCCACATCAAGTTCTCCCCTGACTCAGTGCTCCCAAAATTGCTTTCGCGTGCAGATAGGTACTTCTGGGCAGATGCATCAGGGTTTGTGGACCTCAGAAATTGAATGGCCTCTAGGGTGAGACCCCTCAAACTTTATATGATCCTTTTCCATTTCTCAGCCTCCGCACACTGCCATTCAGGTACCAAAGGGGCAACACAATCTATCCAGGTCTCCCAATCATCCTCCCCTTGGGGGGTGGAGAGGGTGCCGGAGAAGATTCTCAATCTTCGGTAAGAGTCGTGACTAATGGCAGGTACAGACATAGGAGCCAGCATTGGCACGGGCACTGAAGGAGGGGCAATAACGGGTGCTGGAGCGGGAGGGGGTGTTGGGGGAGGAACACCCCCAGGTGGCAGGAATAGTTTCTTCAAGTCCTCCACAGTTTTCCCTTTCTCCAGCAACAACTTAGCAAATTTCTCCTCAAAAGTCTCAGATAATGGGGGAAGGGCTCATTCTCCCCGGGATCTTTACTGTCTTTAGTTATCACTCTCCAGGCAGTGAGGGCTCCTTCAGGGGTGATAGTCTGTGGCACTTTGGAACTGTCTACTGGGTCCTTACACTCTACTAACGCCATGAAACTTTGTGCGAGCACATTAGCCTGTCAACCCACCTCCACAGGGTTTTGTAAACATTCAACCTTGGAAAGTACTCCCTCTTCAGTGTCCTTATTGGTACCCAGGGGAATATTCAGGATAAGTATAGCATTTTGGGGGTCGATCTCCTGCCCAGTACACCACCCCACCAACTGGTGTACAGCCACTTCTGTTGGGGTAGCCATTTATGTTTGACAATAATTCGTAATTTCGGCCACTAGAAGACACAAAATCCCAGCGGTGAGCCTCCAAGATGTAACCCCTAGGTGGCACTATCCCAAGGGCTACTACCCCTGCCCGCTTGGCTAGTAGCAGGTTAAGGGGCCTGAGTTCTGAAACGGGTGCCTCCATCCGGAGGTCAGGGTTGGTAGTGGTCACGCTAACCTGGGCACAGCCCTCCGGGACACTGTAACCCCCCTCTTTCTCCTCTAGTGGCCTGAACACTGTACAATAATCTCTTTCACAATACCCCTGGTACACCACACAAGTACCCACACTGTTTGCACTTACCACCAGGGCTGGTTCCTCTGGCTCGGCCCTGGGGACCCCCTGTAAAACAAGGTTAAGCACAGCAAATAGCAACAGTACAGTACTTTGAGCACAAACTGGAACCACAGTCAGATTACATGCAGAAAAAGTTAGATCTGATTTATTCAGGGGACTTGAACAAGGGAGGGGCAAAATCAGGTTAATTAGCTTAAACATTATATCAATCAAGCAGTTATGCATGCGCTTTGAGTCCCCCACACAGTCCACCTCTGGGTACCCAGGTAGAGAAGAGATGGGCTAGCCAGGACAGTTGCCTGGGGTTGCAGCTGGTTGGGGCCCTGTGATGGAAAACACAACATGCACAGTACACAATATTTGTAATCCGGAGCTAGAGGGCTCAGTTCGTAAAGGAAACAAAACAACAAGACAATCAGGTGACACACTCAGATTAAGCTGTTGTTGTAGGGAGCTACCCTGGTATTTACTCACGATACCCAAGACTAGACACAGGCTGGACAAAAATCGAGACTGCAGGTGGTTGATCTGGAATGCCAGGAGAAGCAGGGCCCACACAAGTCGCAGAGGCGTCGTTCCTGTTCAAGCGTGGAGCTGGGGGCTGATCCCCAGGCAGGTCTCTTGTCGATGGCTTCTCTGTGCAGTGGGTAGTTTGGCTGGGCCAGTCTGGCAAAGGCCAGACCACATGGAGACAAGTTCAGAAACAGTCCATTTTGGGCTGGATACAGATCCAACAAGCAGAACACAGTTCACACAGTGGGGAACTAACTCACAACCCACTAGCAGCTCATAGCACATTTACATGTACAGGAATTCTACTGTACCAGGCAAAGCGCTCCCCGGGCACAATCGCAAAGTCTCTGCACACACCAGGAGCGTAGGGGTAGCTGGAACTCCTGACAGGCCGATCGCATTCAGCAAACATATTCGGTCTTCTTCAGGTTGAGCCTGGCCCACTTCCACCCACTTCAGTAGCTTACTTTTGTCACTCAAACTCAGATTTAGTCCAAAATAATTCTCTTCTCTCCCACTCAGGAGCAGCACACCGGCATGCAGGCCAAAAACTTAGCCTTTTCAGAGTTCTCCCATGTGAATCCACTCACTATTGCTGCTCAGAAACACTTCAGCTCCTTCTTGCTCAGCTTCCAGCTTAGTTCTAACTGAAAAACTGCAAGCAGCCTGGGACTTCCCCAAGATCCAAAAGAATTGGTTGCCTGATTTGGCTGTCAGTCAAAGCTAGAGCTCCCCCTTCAGTTGCAAAAAAGGCACAAAAACTCAAACCACAGTTCCTAACATTTTAAATTCAGACAGCTCCTGTAGTCCAGCTACATTTTAGGTCCCACCAGAACTGTTTGGTCCAATTTGCAGTCCAGGACCAAGATAGTGGAGACAAACAAAGCAGTCTTTGCTACAAAGAAAGCAGGTTAGACAAACTACATTATCATTATCACTGTAAATGATTTTCAGCAAATAGTTACATCTTTCAACAGAGCTGTCTCTCAGATTACTCATGCTGCAATTAGGCAGCTCTTAAAGAGACAGTACACAGAGGCTATACAAGCTCTGGTAATCACATTTAAACTACTAAAACGCAGGACACCAGCCTGGCAGTGAGCATTTAGGCAAGCTCCAGGAAGAGTTTTTGGGAACCCCCATTTGTAGGGGGGTTACATATGCAGATGGAAAACACAGTCCCTGCTCAGCTCAGTGAGAGACAGTGAGACCAAGAGACAGACACACATAGCAGTACGCCCCTCAAGCCGAAAGTCGGCACAGTGCTACGCAAGCAGGAAACACAGTCCCCCGCTCATGTCAGTGACAGACAGAGACTGAGACACACAGGGAGCAGCGCTGCCCTCACAGTTACTGCAAGAAGACAACACACATTCCCCCAGTCAGCTCACTGAGAGATGCTCTGTTGGCAAGAGCGGCACTCTGTGCTGCCGTCCACCACATCATGACCTGAGCGGGAGCCATGTTACATGTGGATTAAACCACTCCAGAGCATGGATTAACTTGAGAATTAATCCATGCATGGATGGTTAGATGCACTCGGCCTGTGGCCTTGTCCCCCCCCCCCCGCAATGAGGATTCATTCTCAAGTAAATCCATGCCCTGGAGTGGGTTAATCCTTACATAAACTGTGGTTCTGTGTGCTGCTTTGTGCTAGGGTACTATAGCCTTCAGCTGCTCTATGCCCTTTCCTTTAACAAATGCTCCTGCAAAACTTTACAAGCACACTAACAGAACAACTCCTCTAATAGCTTCAAAACTGAAATTCAGCCTAAGTGTACTCTACTGTCTGTGCTCTGCTGATAGTGTTGCTGCTTCCTGTCATCTATCACTCACAGTGCACACTCAGGTCAGCATGGCCTCCTCCCTAAGGACTCAAAGTCACCCATCGCACTGTGTTCTGCCCACTGCCCCATGCTCACACTCAGGCATGCACTTGCACTAACATGCTGTCTTGCTGGCTTCCACAAAAAGTAATTTTCCACTGCCAGTCCAGAGACAAAAGTTAACCAACAAGACACACCAAGATCTCGATGTAACATGACTGCAAAAACTGCGCAAGTGCTGGGCTGATGGCTGCTGCTGCTACTAACTGATAAATGGTGATTGGCACCAATACAGCAGCAGCCTCATCGTTTGTTGTACAGTGGAGGGAGGGATGATGAATCGGGGAACTATAGATGCACCCACCACCCAAGCCTAGGCCTGCGTAGCTCATGTCAGTGACACCACGCTAAATCAGAGGGAGTGAAATTAAAAAAAATGTACTGAGCTAACAGTGGGTACCACTTCGAGCTACTAGGTCAATCAAAAAAGGAATTTTTGCATAAAAAATAGTTGGGCCACAAATTGGGTCAGACTGGCACTGATCTGATTCTGGCCTGAAAGATTGGGCTGGCCAGTACCCAACCAGCTCAAATCTGTGACCCAACCCATTACACAACCAACCTTGGTGTCTGTACACTCCTGAATGCCTCCTCAGCGCTGCTGGGGATAATAGTCTGGAAGATCCATGTGCCTGCCTGAAGTCATCTGGGGACAGGACTTTTGAGATGGCAACTCCCAAGCTGGGGAACTTCCATTCTCATTCTCTGTAGTATCTCCTCAGTGGTGGCCCTTAAAAAGGCACTTAAGTTACACTTGCTTTCCTTGTCTCTTCCTGGCTAGGTTGAGTTGCATATGATAGTTCAGGTTTTATTGTAGATGTATATTTTAGACTGATCTGTTTTGATTACTATGCAGCACCTTCAGTATCTTGGATGAGATGCTATGAAAGTAAAAAGTGGTTGATTACATGTGGACATACTATTCAAGTTTGTGCATACTTCACTTCTGTCACAGAAAAAAAAACACCTGTCTGCAGCACCCTTTTGGGCATGGCAGTTTTGGTAGGTGGCAGTGTAGGGAGCATCTAATACAGTTACCTACAACTGAAACTTGTGTATTAAGCTATTGTTATCTCAATCAACCATGAGGAAGGAACCTACCTTATGATCTCATTTATTGGGTCATGGTGCTCCCCAAATACAAAAAAGAAATTTAAAAGACAAGAACTTAAGTGTAAAAGGACTGAAGCAAGATTTACCCTGGAAGGGCATTGGCAACAAAGCTAAGCTTCAAAGAAATACCAAATTACACATACCTCACTAACACAAAGCATCATGGAAAGTATATGCATGGTGATTTGCATATACTTCCCATGATGCTTTGAGTTATCATGGCACGTGTAAGTTGGTATAGTACACAAATCTTTATGTGCAGTCACTGTTTAGATATACTAGGGCAGGCAGGGTTATGAGGCATGTACAGATATGATCCATAAGGGACGTGTACACAAAGGGGTTACAAATCTTTCCCTATACTAGCTCACGGGTCAGTGCAGCAGCACAGAGAAAGGGGCTTAGAATAAAAGTCTCACATGGCTAGGTTGTGTGATAATATTTCAAGTTTTATTCATTAATTTCACAGCATTACAAACAGTGTTCTCACCAGCTGCCAGCATTTTGGGTGGTCACATGTGCTTTTTACGTTCGCTTGCGCGCATGCGCAAGGAACGTCTTGGGAGAATGGGACACTTTGGAGGTGTGCCCTTTCCTGAGCAATCCCCTGCTCCCTTGAGCAGGCGTGGCGGTCCTGCACCAATCCGCACCGGTGCTGTGTATGACAGCGGTGGTCTTCTCTTCAAAGAAAACCACCGCTGTGTGCTTGCACCGCGTCGCCCCAGCCATTCTTCTGCCACGCTGGGAGCCCACCCCAGCGTGGCAGACATCCCGCTGCGTCTGCCGACAGGTGCCCAATCCCTTGGCTCCACGGCCCCAGCCATCCTTCTGCCATGCTGGAGCCCGCCCCAGCGTGGCAAACATCCCAGGCCTCAAAGTACACAAAAAACAACCTGTAAATTAAAACGCGGTCCCACGCAGTCTCCCCGCACCCTCCCACAACCTGCACCCACCCACTGCGCACCCTGCCTCCCCACCCCCCACCCCATACTTACCTCCGGAGCTCGCGCGACGATCATCGCTGGACCGGGAACACGTCTGCACTCTTCAAAGCCGACCGCAAACTGAGGAAATGCCGGTAAGCTGTATAATGGGCTAGATAGGTTTTTTTCAACTTTGTTGCATATCTCAGGTATTTTTTGGAATTTTTGCACCAAATTTTCAACATGGGGTTTTTGGGACCCCTTTTCATGAATTCTGTCACTGTCATGGCATTATTCGGGCCTGAAGGGTGATTTCGCAGTCACTGCGCAAAATCACCTTTCGGGCCCGATTAACGAAATGACAGTGCCAGCGTTCATAAGGTGGGCTCTCAAAAAGCCTATTTTGAAAATTTCGGTGGAAAAATTCCTAAAAATGATTTGTTTTATTTAGCTATGCTGTACAGTTCTACGCAGGCCTCGTAAGCTTCATGTAATTTTCAATATTTTCACCCAGATTTTAACATTGCCATTTTACATCACCTTCTTATGAGCAGTACAGCTGTCATTTTCACATCTCACCCAAAGCGTGTTTCTCCTTCATATGGCGCTAATGGCGCGATGGTGTCTTGGAATCAATGTATGGGACACATTAAGAAAATCACAGTGACACTGTTCATGAGCAGAGGTCTTAAAATGGCTATGTTGAAAATTTGGTGAAAAATTCCTAAAATGACTGTTTTGATGCCAGTATGCTATGTAGTCTTGACGCACGCCAGACGCGTGCGAATTTTCAATATTTTCACTTCAGATTTTCAACATCGCCATTTTACCACACCTCCTTATGAGCAGTACAGCTGTCATTTTTCACATCTTGCCCAAAACGTGTTTCCGCCCATGTAGCGCACAATGGCGCAGTCGGTGTGCGAAATCAATGTATGGGACATATTAAGAAAATCACAGTGACACTGTTCATTAGCAGAGGTCTTAAAATGGCTATGTTGAAAATTTGGTGAAAAATTCTAAAATGACTGTTTTACAAGTGTGCGTGCGCAGTTCCTCGCACGTCGTAAGTTTGCGAATTTTCAATATTTTCACCCCAGATTTTTCAACACTGCCATTTTACCACACCTCCTTATGAGCAGTATAGCTGTCATTTTCACATCCTGCCCAAAACGTTTTCCGCCCATGTAGCGCATAATGGCGCAGTCGGTAGCGAAATCAATGTATGGGACACATTAAGAAAATCACAGTGACACTGTTCATTAGCAGAAGTCTTAAAATGGCAATGTTGAAAATTTGGTGAAAAAATTCCTAAAATGACTGTTTTATTTAGCGCAGGCTATAGTTCCCACGCATACCTCAGAGGTTGGCGAATTTTCAATATTTCCACTCCAGATTTTCAACACTGCAATTTTACCACACTCCTTATGAGTAGTACAGCTGTTATTTTTCACATCCTGCCCAAACGTGTTTCCGCCCATGTAGCTCACAATGGCGTAGTCGGTTTGCGTAACTCAATGTATGGGACACATTAAGAAAATCACAGTGACACTGTTCATGAGCAGAGGTCTTAAATGGCTATGTTGAAAATTTGGTGAAAAATTCCGAAATTACTGTTTCACAGTGATGGTGCGCGGTTCCTCCTTGCGCTCGTAAGTTCGCGAATTTTCAATATTTGCACTCCAATGAGTTCCAAATACCTAAACAGCACATAGAAGCAAGCAACATTCGGCACTGACAAATGCTTGTACTTCTTTATCACTGATTTTTTTAAGCCATGTCCAAGTGCCAAATACCACTGCAAATACCTGCAAGCGAACGTTCGGCATTGACAAATGCTTGTTCAAGACTAGGATCACAGTGGTCAACAGGTTAAAATGCTGATAGTTTAAATTGACAGTGCCTTCAATTAAAGCAGCAATGCAACAAAATTGGGTACAAAATGTAACCTTTTGTTTTTTACTACAAAAGTTTGCAGGCCTCTTTTAGCTTCATTTCATGGTATCGTTTTCTAATTCAGCCAAAATGTGAGTATTTTATTTATGTTTTAATGTAAATTTTTTAACAAGAAAAAAAGATGGCTGCCACATTTGTCCTACAAATAGCATTGCGGACTTGGCAAGGATAAGGTTTGAGAAAATAAAGAAAAAAAATCTTGCAGTGAGGCAGTCCCTAGAAAAGTAGATTTGAAAGACTTGCTAATATTTTTATTAATTGTAACTGAAACTGGCTATTTGGAAAAACATTGTTCATTGCACTGCTGCTTTAATATAACTTTCATAAAAAAATGTTTACATAATATTAAACTAGAACTCTGCGTATCAAAATCCCATGATGACGCAAAGAAAAATTCCACACACAAAGGAGGTGCAGCACCATAATATGTCACCACTTGTAGGTTGGAGCACTGCTTGTTGTGCTGTGAAATTACTAAAACCCCAAATATTATCCTACTGCCTATCCAAAGGTTAGACTGTTATTCTTCAGGCTGTGAGCCAGACCAGTAACTAAACATTTAATTCAGTGAATAAAAACTCAGAAAAAAGATAAAGGAATTAAAATGTCACAAAGACAGAAATTTAACAGTGCTAATGGGTGAATGAGAATATACTTAAACCGTCCCACAGCTCTGAGTAAAATGCCACAGTGGACGGTGTGGTCATCAGGTGGCAAACTCATATACTCGGCATACATGTTGTGTGTCAGTGGAGAGCAGGACTGCGAGAGATACTACAGCATACTCAGAGGCTCCTTTTATTGAGGGCTGTATCAAGGCTTCACAGATTAGGCAGACCATCCCTAGTTTAAGGACATGGTTTAGTTTGAAAAGTCGTGAATCTGACTGTTGGCAGAGTTGGTAGCATTTATTAGCATAACCTGCACACACGAAGCCACCAGGTGTGCGAGAGATGGTCATGGGCGAGTCTGCAGAAAGGATGCTCTTCTTAGTTCTGTAATAAAACAAAAGATTTCAAAGGTACTTAACATTTTTCATTCATGGCAAAATTGGTTCCAGGGACCATTGTACTTTTGCATTCCTCATCCCCGCTCCTCTGCTGGGCATTTGCCCTTCTCCTATCGACTTCCCTCACTTTGGAGCCAGCATCCCTCCTCCCTTCACCTCTGCTCATCCCCTGGCTCCCTTGGGCACCTGCTGAAACATCAACCCTCCCCATCTGTTCCTGTTAGCCATCCTCATGATACCACCACGGCCGAACCTTAACCACCCTGGTAAGCAGCTGGCTGGGTTCCCACGCCTGCCTTGGTGTAACTTCCACACCACTACAGTTTTCTTCCCCCATTATAGGGTCAGGCAATAGCTCACCCCTCAGGTCTGCCGCCTGTTGTCAGTATTGTTCTTGTTCACCAAGCATTGCTGCCACCTCTGAATATGCACTTAATAGGTGTTCTTACAGTGCTATACCACACTTTATTCTCTGCACATGCAGTTGTTTATTATTTATTCTCATTTTGTACCATTTTTTTTTATTTTTACTGAATGTTGTTCATATGTTTTGTTTGTTTTGTTTATTTAAAATCTGGTAAGGCCTTGGGCCAAAGACCTGTTTACAAGGGCGACCAAAATATAACAACATTCAAAAACATGCATACATGTAACAAATAATATGTTTTGGTTCTGTGTGTTGTGCTGCTGTTTTTGCATTGTTCCCTTCCTCTTGGTCACACTAGGAAATGAGCCTTGCTTCAGTGTGCCTGTCCCAGTTACCAATTTTCAAACAAACAAACAAACAAACAAACTAATAAATTTAGAAAGCCCTAATTGGGCATTTCTGCAGTAGCTGCTGCACTTTATAACCATTCTTTTCCTTTAAGTCTTTGCTTCTTTGGTTGATCTACTGTGGTCCCCTTTCAACCCTACCCACTTATGTCACTTGAGATGCCACTTCTTTCTGTCCCAAAATGCTGCATGAAGATGGGGTTGTAGACCTTTCCCTACTCTGCCCCTACTTACTGGAAATACCATCCTGTTGAGATAGGAAATGTTTCCTCCCACATACTCTTTAGGAATAATCTAAGAAATGATTTGCTGACATTATATATGTATGCAATAAGACAGACCAGGTTGTATAATTATGGGTCAGTAATTGCACACATTATTTGTGTTGTTAGGCACAAGCCACTTATGCCAAGTGCCTTTAAGTACACATGAGGAAAGTGCGATTATTGACTATTATCGCACATCCCTGAAGTGTCATATTGCACTTATATCATGGGTTCTACTTAAAAATGTTTTTAAAAAGTTTCTTAGAAAATATTGATCTTTTTCATGGGTATCTCAGTCAGTTAAAAACCGTAGGAACCTTCGCCGTCGGTGAAGGGGAACCCATAAGGAAGATTTTCAGAAGTACAACTGGGGTCACCCACGCCGTCGGTGTCTGCCGACATCAGCAACCCTATATAGGTGTAGGTGGCCCCACTCCTTCCTCAGTTCGTTCCAACTGTTGACTTGCTTGCACAGTCTCCACGGAAGCTATGTCGAAGTGTTCGAGCATTTTTTGGCCTACGGCTGTTTTTTTCCTCTAACCTATGCCTAAATCTCTTTTTAGAAATTTTTTCTTTTCTGTACAAACACTCTGTTTGTGTCTGCTGTGTTGAGCCTGACCATGACATCTCCGACTGTGAGCTCTGCCAGAAGTTTAACCAGACTACTCTCAAGTAATGCAAGACGGCGCTCAAAAAATCCCTGCTGGAACAGCAGGTGGCCAGCTCAGGGCAGGGGTCCTCCTGGGCCCAGCTGCCCAGTCGCCCACCAGATCTTCGAGATCCAAGGCCTCTAAGGCCCAAGACAAGTCCTCAGGGGGAAAAGTCAGAAAAATGAACGGGATCAGGACTGCTCCCCCAGAGGGTGATCCCGCTTCCCCTCGGCCTCTTCTTCGGGGGGGGGGGGAATCTTTGGCGGTGGCTGCTCTGACAGAGAAACCAGCTGTCCAGGTCTCTGCCTCATCCAGACCTATACTGACAGCTCTTCCACCCGACTGTCAGGGCAATCAGTCATTGACCTCTGAGTCATCAGCCCATCCACCGTTGACGACAGGCACATCATCAGTGACAACTCTGTCACCCTTCTTCTTCCAGAGCTACAGGCTCATTGGTCTCTCAGGATGGAGGATCGTTGTTTTCCGTGCCGTCAAACCCCCTTCTGTCGACACCCTCTGTGGACCTGAATGAAGTACTGGTTAAGTTCACAAATGTACTTGTTCAGCAGGTGTGTGCCTTTAATAGGCCCTCATCACTGGTGGTTTTGTTGTCAGCACCTGTTTGTCAACCCCAGGAGCCTTCCTGCAGGCCAGCGACAGTGCATCCGATGCCAGACACAGAAGAAGAGGTCGACATTGATCGGCCCGGTGGCGCTGAGGTTTGAAGTGCTGGATGCCACACCTCGCGCCATGCCAGTGACCCGTGTTCAGGAACGAATGTAGGCTGCTGGGGGTTGGCAGGGGAGGATCGGGCGTCTGGAGGACAGCTCTTCTGCCTTGGGGAGGGTGGGTGGTTGACTCCCCGGCACCAGTGACTCACAGCGGAGGCTGAGAGTACAACAAGCCCAGGGTCATGTCAGCATGGGAGCATCATCAGACGTCCTGCAGGACGTCATTGCATGCCTGCACTCCGAGGGTGGGGTCTCACGCCCACGTCTCCAGGAAGGAAAAAACTCGCTGGTTTGGAGGAGGACATCGCCTGACCCTGCCTGCAACTCCAGACCCTGCCCACCGGATCTCAGCACCCAGCACCTCCACCCGTTGGGAGGCACTAGATAAGTAAGATAAGTGCCGTGGAGCTGTAGGTGGCCCTGCCCCGGGGGCAACAACCAGGAGGCTCCCCCTATGGGTGTGTCACGGGTGGTAGAGGTGCACCAGGATCGCGGATTGGGAGGGTCATGGACAGAGGGACACAAGACAGGACAACTGATAGGGCCCCAGCCAGTGGCGATGAGAGGCAAAGAAAGTTGAAAAAAAAAGTAAAGAGGTTGATATTGAGGAGGAGGAGTATCATCCTGACCTCATCCTCCTTAATGATATAGAGGATGAGGAGGGAGAGAAAAAAAAATCCCGATTTCAGATAAGTCCATTGCCTCCCCAGTTAGTGAGGACTCTGTTAAGCATACCCCAAGATCTCTTCCAGAGGCTGTCACCTTTTTGAATGTTATGAAGCAGTTGTCTGCCACAACGGACTTCGAGACTGAGGAAGAGGATGTCATCAGGAAAGACCTGGTGGACTTCCTGGAGATTCCTGAATCTCCCCCTAAGATCATTCCTCCTATGCTTCCAGCACTGAAGAATGCCACTACAGCTGCCTGGCATAGACCAGACATGGTGCCAGCTATGCCACGCAAGGCAGACAAACTTTATAATGCCTCTCAGGGCCTTCCTTATTTTGGTGCCCAGGACAAAACTGACTCTGGTCATCAAGGCAGCCCATGACAGATCTAAGGTGCCTAAGCACATTAGTTCCCTTCCCCAGACAAGGAGTCCCACAGGATTGAACTCTGGGGAAAAAGGGTTTATGCCTTCTCTACTTTGGGCCTGAGGATTGCAAATGATCTGTCACACATGGTTAAATACCAAAATGACAACTGGAGAAAGGGCAACACGGCCACTCAGGACCTTCCAGATGGATCCCAGAAGCAGGAACTCCTTCAGTGTTTTCAAACTGCGGAGGATGTTAGCAAACATCACCTCAGGGCCCTGTATGATATGGTCGATACAGTGGCCAGAGCAGCTGCCACTGGCATATGCCTTTGTAGGCACTCCTGCCTTAGGGTCTCTGGATTTGCAGCTGATGTGTAGAACAAGGCACTCAGTGCCCCTTTCAATGGCAGCAAGCTCTTTGACCCTGATGTCCAGCATGGTTCCATGTCATAATCGCGACTGCGGAACGGCGATCTGTGGCAAGGGCGCTGAACCCACAATGTGACCAGTTTGGAAACTTATGTTTTTTTGCAGGGGGCTTTGCCCAAAGCACTCCCCCTTGTGGGGGGTTTTGCCTCCCACACACCCCTTCTTTAGGATTCTAACTCCAAGGGGGCACCACTCGGGGATGGGGGGAACCATCAGTTGCGCAAAGATGTCAGCGCGATGATTCCCTCATGGCTGTCATGGTTCATCATTCCGCAGTTGCGATTTTGACGGGTTACCATCCAGGACCTCATTAATGATCTGCAGAACTCGGGTACAACCATTAAATCCATCCATTCTCTCTAACACACTCAGCCTCGTGGTAGAAGATGTTCTACTTTTCGTAGACAATGCACCCAGGGTAAACATAGAGCCCAGGCTCCCTTGCCTGCCCCCTCCAATGCTGGAACAGCAGCCAAACATCCCAGAAATGATGTGCCAGCCTCTGCAGCTGGTTCCACCTCAGCCTGACTCATCACTAGACCCCCCTTCTCTGGTGCAGACTCAGGAGATGGTGGTCAGAGGTTGTCTCTCCCACCGTCTGAATCAATGGAGAACCATAACTTCAGATGTATGGATCCTACAGATCATAGAGAAGGGTCACACCCTGGAGTTTATCCAGCAGCCTCCAGATACCCCTCCTCCACCCTCCAACTATCCCCTGGCTCACTTGTCTGTTCTCCGGGAGGAAGTACAGTCTCTTCTGCACAAACAGGAATTAGTGGCAAAGCAATAGAGAAATCAGGGATTTTATTTCAGGTTTTTCCTGGTCCCCAAAATGACCAGAGATCTGAGGCCCACTTTGGATCTAAAGGAACTTAATCTCTTTGTTCAGTACAAAAACTTCTGGATAGTAACTTTGCTAGGCCTCATACCTTTCCTCAAAACTGGGGACTGGCTATGTTCGCTGGAGATGCAGGACGCCTAACTGCATATTTCGGTCTTTCCTCCTCACGAGGTTTTTTCATTTTGCCTTTCATGGCGAACATTACCAGTTCAAAGTGCTGCCCTTTGGCTTATCCTCTGTGCCACATGTCTTTAGCAAGTGCTTAGAAGCGGTCGCAGTAGGTCTCAGAAGAGAGGGTCTGTATGCCTTCCCTTACCTGGACGATTGGCTCAAGACCCCATCCAGGGAACAGCTTTTGCTGACTCTGGAGCGCACTCTTCAGCTCTTCCACTCTCTGGGCATTACTGTCAACCTGCCCAAGTTGGTTCTAGTACCATCCCAAAGACTACAGTACATAGGAGCAGTTCTGGATTCCAAGCAGGGGAAGGCCTTCCTACCCCACAACAGGGCAGAGTGCCTTATGGCCCAAGTTCAGGAGGTCGATCAGAGTTGGTACATTCCTGCCAGGTTATACCTCAGGTTGTTGGGTCTGATGGCAGTGGCCATTCCCATCATTCCACTTGCCAGGCTTCACATGCGCACCCTTCAGTGGACCCTCAGGGTGCAGTGAAACCAGTGCATGGATGAGTTGGACCAACAAGTCCTGGTCTCCTCCCCTGTTCACTAGGTACTGCAGTGTGGATGGACCCCTTGAATCTTCTTCAAGGGATTCCCTTCCAGATTTCTTCTCCACATCAGATTCTAACCATGGATGCTTCGAGTCTAGGCTGGGGAGCACACCTGGGTCCCTTCCTAACCCACGGCTCCTGGTCCTAGTGGGAAGCTACCCTGCATATCAATGTCCCGGAGATGAAAGTGGTGTTCTATGCCTTGCAGGCATTTCAGGAGCATCTTGCTCCAGGCCAACTGCTGGTGCAGCTGTCAGACAATCTGTGTGTCATCTACTACATCAACAGGCTGGGCGGGACTCACTTGTACCCCCTTTGCAGGGAGGTCATGACAGTGTGGTATTGGGCACTGGAGCACAGTCTGACACTCTCTGCGGTCCACGTGCCAGGTGTCCTAAACACCCTGGCAGACAGTCTCAGCAGGACTCAGTCCAGCATGCATGAATGGGAGCTTCTCTCATCCATAGCAGAAGATCTGTTCGACAGATGGGGTCATCCAGAGTTGGACCTTTTTGCGTCCCCACTCAATGCAAAACTGCCCAATTTTTGCTCGCTAGATCCAGGGCCTGGAATTTTCTGGTGAGACGCGTTGTCCCTCTCATGCAGCAGGAGATTTCTGTATGCATTCCCTCCGTTTCCCCCTAATTCAGAGGGTGCTAATCAAGCTGCAGATGGAGGGGACCAGCATGATTCTCATAGCTCCATTCTGGCCTCCCTAGATATGATTTCCTCTGCTTCAGCAGCTGGCAGAGGAACCTCCGGTCCCTCTGCCTCTTTGCAGGAATCTACTGGCCCAGGATTGGGGGATCCTGGTCCATCCCAATCTCAGGTCCCTCCATGTGCATGCCTGGCTCCTGAGAACATAGCCATTGCCAGGTTTGGGGTCTCTAACAGGGTGGCAGATGTCCTGGTGGCCACTCACAAACCTTCAACCCATGCAATTTATGCCATGAAGTGGAAGCGGTTTGCCATCTGGGCTGCCAAACATTCCCTAGACCCTTTCACCTGCCTGGTGAATCATATCCTGGACTACCTGATTTCTTTGTCTGACTCAGGCCTCCAGTATTCTTCCGTCAAGGTCCACCTTTCGGCTATTTCTGCCTTTCATGAGCCCATGGGTGACCACGTGATTGCTCAGCTAGATGTCTCCCGTACTTTTCTCAGAGGCATCCTGCACCAGAAACTCCCAATCTGTTCCCCAGTCCCGGCTTGGGACTTGAATTTTATTTTGGAAAAGTTGACCCTGTCTCCTCTTGAGCCAATTGCAACTTGTGATTTGTGCTTTCTCTCTTGGAAAGTGCTGTTTTTAGTTGCAGTTACTTCTGCTTGAAGAATTTCGGAGCTTCAGTCTCTCTGGTGCGAGGAGCCTTATTTGATTTTTAACAAAAACAGGGTATATTTGCACACAAATCCTAAGTTTCTTCCCAAAGTGGTATCTGAGTTCACATTCAATCAGTCTATCCACCTTCCTGTTTATTTTCCTGAGTGTACCAATCCAGGGGAAGCATCGCTCCATACGTTAGATGTGTGCAAAACTTTCAAGTACTATCTGCTTCAGACTAAAGAGTCCAGAAAGTCGAACCAGTTCTTTGTTTCTTTCACCCCAGGTAGAGAGGGCACTGCAGTTTCTAAGCAATGTTTCTCCAAATGGTTGGCTAATTGCACTGTGTTATGCTACAATAAGTATGGCAAAGAATTGCCTGGTCCTCTCAAAGCTCACTCCACCAGAGGCATGGCTACCTCGGTGACTTGTTTTTAAAAGGGGTCTCAGCCACTGATATATGTGCATCTGCCACCTAGAGTACAGTCCACACTTTCACCAAGCATTAGAGTCTGAACATTGCCTCAAGAGCCCGTGCAAGTTTTGATAGGGTTGTCTTACAAGGACTCCTGTCTTATGTTTAGGGGGTTCCAGCCTCCCAGACTGTCTGTTTACACTGGTCACTACTTGGTACTTGTTCCTATGGTGTTACCTGATGACAGAGATACCCCTGAAGAAGATAGAGAAGTTATGTAAGACCTTATCGTAACAGTAGATCTTCGAGGGGTTCTCAGTCATAAGGTATGATTTCCCTCCCACCATCCACCTTCTTGGGGCTCCTATCTAGGACCTAACTATCTGCTGTATCCCATATTTTATTTAGAGCTGGGTCCCTCTGTCTCTCCTCAGTTCCCCAGGGCATGAGCCTTGCTCCCTTCGTCTCCGTAGGGAAAAAACTGAGGCGGCAGTAGGGTCGCCTACTCCTATATAGGGTTGCGGATGTTGACGCCGTGTCCGGCACCAGTTGTACTGCTGAAAATCTTCCGTGTGGATTCCCCTTCACTGACGGCGAAGGTTCCTACGGTGTTACCTGATGACTGAGATCCCCTTGAAGAGCTACTGTTCTGGTAAGTTCTTCTGTAACTGTTCTTTTTCCATATGAAAAGCCGAAAATATAGTTCTGGTTTAGGTGTATTGATATTGTAGTTAAACCTGGTGCACAGGCGAAACACGTACAGGAGTATAATTTAGGCCAGATAATTACACTCTTGTTACATGACTTTTAACCAATCAGGTGGCTAGAATGTTCTTAACCAGGTTATAGCTGTGCATGTACATAATGTTCTTATTCTGGTTTATGTAATCTGATATCTATTGTTATGGTGACTGCTGCTGCTACATTGGGTTGTTGTGTGATATAATTTCTCTTTGAACTATTACACTCTACTATGTGACTCTGATGCATAGTCTGTTTTTTTATTTTATTTTAGTTTTTGTTTAGTGGGTAAGGAGCACTAGGCAAGTAAATGCCTATTTACAGGTTTGACCTGGGAGAGTACAGAAGTAATAACAGATACATAGTAGTAGGAGCCAGTGCACCTGGCCAGCAGTGCGGCATGTTGAAAAGAAAAACAGAACATAATGACCCAATATTTACATACAAAACAAGCAGCATGGCTAAACATAAGAGCAAAACACAAAATTAGTTTAACAACTTGAACATAAGGTAAATTAGCTACATGTCCGAGTACAAGGTGCAGAGGGAATGTGTGGATGTTAGCCTGAGCAGGGACAAGTGGCCCCTATTAGTTGAGCAGTGGCTTTCATTTTTATCATAGGTTGCTTAAATGTATAATAAACTGTATTTAAAGTGCTCCCCCCCATAGACTTTTATGGGGCCCCCCCCATGTTGTCTCTGCTTAAATGTCACAGAACATCTGATTGTAGGACTGGCAGACCGGTAAGTGAAGGAATCAGCTGGCTGTTGGTTCAACCTGATTTATGAGCCCATCCCTCTGTAACCTGGGTGCCACCTCCCAACTGACTACAACCCCTGACTGCTACCCTGGATGTGGGTTGAGAGACCTGGGTTCTGGTTCGGATGGATAAAGGGGCTCAGTACCAACAACAGAACTACTGTATTTGCACAGTGCCTCCACCCAAAGTGACTTTCAAGTGGGTTTGATGTTCCTTTCTACAAGACCACTCAAGGCCAGAAAACACTCTCTTTTATGGGACCCAAGCTCTTAAACTCTCTCCCTCCGGAACTAAAACTGTACCTCCACAAATGCCTTCAAACACAATACTAGGAGACATTTCTCTCCCACCTCACCTACTCACAGCCCTAATTTTGTTCCCATTTTTCCCCTCATTCTCTGGTTATGCACCTCGGGCACTTACCCTCTCTTTCTAGCACTTGTAGTATGTTAATCCACCTGGGCTAGTTTTTAGATTGCACTTAAATTTTTCTTTTTTGTTTCCCACTGTTATATTATTGTTAAAGCCTCACTGAATACTTAATGTCACCTTGTATTTGTTAATTCACCAAGGCTAGTTCATGGTTTGCCCTTTAGTCTGTATTATCCTAAATTTATATACCATTTTATTAACCCTTACTGTTAGTTAAATGTTTAAGCCTACATCATGTCTCATGATTGTTGTATGTAACTGGATGCTTGTGTAAATGGGCAGCAATGCTCACATGCCTTTCCAGTATAACCAATAAAAATGAAAATGAAATGATGAAATGCTGTTAAGCTAGCACAACCCTCTGGGATGTTGTACCTGCCTACTGCCCCAACCTGTGGTCCCACACATGGAATAGCATAAAACACTTCCCTTTGCATTCAGTAAAAACATAGTAAATTGCCAGCAGATTAGGTCAATCAGTCTACCAGGTCTGCTCAAGTTGCAGCCCACAGTTACATCACTGTAGCTGCCCCCTCCTCTTTTGTGCAATCCTTCTCTGCTCCCACCCCTCAGAGCTTCCCATCCTCTCCCTGTCCCTCCCGTAATACCCTACCCATGTATCTGTCCCAGTCCCTCTTAAAACCCCCCACTGGGTCCAAAGCCACCAGTTCCAGTTAGTGGTGAGGGCTAATAATATGCTAACGGCAATCCCACTTACCAACAGGGTCTGGACCTCTTGAATACACCCTGTGCACCTGTAAATCATTTTCAGCAATAACTAGGTACCTCTTAGTTCCTGCAGTGACCCAGCACTCAGTAATAATATGCTCATGAATCAGTGTAACCTTCCTTCAATACAACTGATTTATTTGGGGGAATTTGAACAAAGGGAGGGGGATGTAAATCAAGATTTAACTTTAAGACAATTCATTTGGTTTTGTAAAACACATTCAGCTATCACATTTAACACCCTGGACAGTCTGGTTACTGCTATCTGGATACCCAGGATTAAATTAGTTGCAGGCCTGAAGCATTGCAGGTGGTTGGCTGGCATTGCAGCTGCTTGGGCCCCTTACATAAATAAATGATTATTAATTAATTTACCCTTGGCTGCAGTGGCACCAACAGGAACTTTAACACCCAAGAACATGTAATCCTCAGGCCTGAGGGCCTGCAAAACAATCTAAAAGCAACTTGAACCTAAAAGGCAAATCAGATTGCACAGACACTTAATTTTATGATATAGGGACAAGCCCTGTGATTTCTCACTGAACCAGAACCCTTGGTATCTGGACTGGTTGCCAGGCTGGTTCCTCTTGAGGAATGGTTGTTGGCTGTAGGCTGCAGGTTTTGTCCTTCTTGGCAAGGACCAGGATACAGGGACCAGGGCTAACACGACTCACCCCCACATCAAGGCCTCTCACACAAGGGTGGCCACAACCCACAATGATCTACGTTGCAGAAGCTGACTCCCCAAGCTGATCTTCCAGCAACTTGTGTCTCACAGGCATCAACAGTCTTGCAGAAAATTTGTTTGGCATCACAGATTTAAATTCTGGCACAGTCTTAGTCAGGCCCCACACCTTACCCGCTTGCAGTCTGCAGTTCTTGGTATGTAAGCTGGCAGGATTGAGATTCAAGTCTACCCCTTTGGCAAATGGGCTGTAGACAATTCTGATAACCCCAGGCTTTAGTTCTAGCCCTCAGTCTCCAAAGCAAGCAAGTCCTTCACCAAGATACAGCTTGGTGACTTTTAGACACTCTGACCCCTTTCAGAACGTAATTTCAGTTCAGCCAAATTCACCCCTCTTCTCCGCTTAGGAGCTCTGAAATTAAAATGCAGCGCTTGGCAGTTCGAGAATCCCCATGGGACCTCAGGCCAAGGAGAGATAACATGCCTCTCCTCGAATTCACCGAGCTGAGCACAGAGCCTTTCAGGCTAGAAGCTCGAGACAGACTAAAAACTCCAGCCGTTTCTTTTGATTGACTAAAAAAGAAACATGCAAATCTGGTTGGCTGCTCAGGCTGTCAGTCACAGATCTAGCATCCTGGTTGGTTAAAATGGGTGCCAATCACACAACTCAGAGTTTCTCCCAGCAGCCATAGTAAGAGTACCCAAAAGGACTCCTAGAGTTCTGACTGGCTCAACAGCAGGGTCAAAGTATCAATATGGCTGCTGTCTGAGGAAAATGTAACCAGTCCCAAACTTTAAAGTTCATTTTTAAACAGAATAGTTCCGCTTTGGAGACAAATAGTTACAGCATTTAATAGGGCTTCATTTGTACTGGTAAGTGACTGCACAATGGAGATTATTGAAGTGCTGCCTTGCTGGTCATGAGCCTTATTTCACTCGGTCCCATACAGACGATATACTATGTGCAAGGGCTGAACTTCTTAAAGCTACAGTGCGATGGCATGGATTTGTACATTCACACAGGAACCAGGAACACAGCAATACAGTATTTTACCTTTGGATTTACATCCACAGATGTGTCAGGCATGATGAAGTGCAGTAACTTGCAGTAATGACATGTCACAGAATCCTGCATGACAAAAGGGCTTAATTGCCATTGACTTACAATGGCCCCTGCAGTAAATTGTAGTATTCTGTGATATTTTGCAACATTTCTGCTCTTCTTCCTGGCTTGAAAGATCTGCACATTACTGGATTTTAGCCAGGCTCCAAAAGGCAGAACACCAGCTGAGATCATGATCAGGCAGAGGGCAACGCAGTGCCCAGGGAGACAACCCAAGGTAAGCCACCATTGGAGGGGGTTACACTCTCTCCTGACCAGGAAACTTGGCATCCATGCCAAGTCCATAAAGGAACTGGCAATATTTACATCAACATTTGGCAATGTACAAGTCTGGACAACATAGTACTATATACAACATCTGTGCAGATAGAAAATAACTATTCACATTATAGCATGCTAGTGAGTGAGATGTTACTTTAGATATTAGGATAGCTCACAGTACTTTAAAGACATTGCTATGACTTATTATGCATTTTTTTCAAAATCACATGGAATTAGAAGGACATTTTAAGGTTATGGGTTACAATTGTTAAACCATTTAAAAGATTTTAGCAGTAAGTTTTATATAATCCCCTTTTTCTATTGGAATAACCCCTATTATACTGGGTGGAGGTTTTGATTTGGGTGGAGGCAGTGAACAGTATTCTGTTCAAGGTGTTGGCTGTGACATCCGCTCCTTTGTGTATAACATTCATGGGCAGATCAATAGGTTTTCCTGGAGAGTCATATGTGAGCTGTAATACAGGTTTGACCGTTCTTTCTGAGCGACGTAGCAAAGTTGGCATTGGCACTTGCATTTCTGCATCAGCATTTGGGTTCATGACTCCTGGTTCATTGTCCAGCAACAAAACAGTTTCTGAAGAAATGGGTACCACTTCACTTTCTTGATGGTTATTATTACTATTTTCAGGCCCTTCGTCTTGATCATCACTATCACTTTCTGGCTCTTTAGGCTCATCTTCATACATGAGAGGTATATCCACAAAATTAGAATAATCCAAAACATGGTTGGCACGTTCAGGAACAACCACTCTTTCTTTTGAATAAAATAGTTCATTTAGCCCATCTAAATCAGTTGTATTTTCTGATTCGCCAGCATGTTCACTGGGGTCAGCACTGGGTTCATTCAATGCCACCAAACAAAGAAAATCATCAGTTTAAGAGTTTAGGCTGTTTGTGTCACTGTCTGGAAGGTTAGGCACAACAGATAAATTGGGATCATTAGAAATCATGGGGTTTTCAGGGGCATTGTTGTAAATAGAAGAAGGGAATCCCTGAAACAATCTTTCAAGTTCAGGTGATGGATAGCAGGCAATGCAGAACACTTCATCATTACTTTCAGAATTAACCTCATGGGCAGCGTCTGCATTATTCACTGGAGTAGTGAACTGAACAGCAGGAGCTGGCTGACAGAGTTGCTTGTTACAAGTAGCAGACCTGGTCAC
This sequence comes from Neoceratodus forsteri, assembly GCA_016271365.2. Lineage (NCBI taxonomy): Eukaryota > Metazoa > Chordata > Ceratodontiformes > Ceratodontidae > Neoceratodus > Neoceratodus forsteri. Next base: position 453,721,013 of record JADMNL010000023.1, on the reverse strand, counting down.
AGGCCATCTAGGAGCTTCAGATTCTTGCACTTCATTCAGTACTATTTGACCAATAGGTAGAAGGTGGTTTCTATGAATTATTTTAGTAATTCGAGTGTCCCTTTCTGGTCGCACTTTGTACACTGGAAGATTGTCCTGCTTGGCAATTACAATATAGAGGGTGTAACCCCAATGTTCGGCTGTCTTATGCTTGCCTTGAAATCCAAGAATTTGCATTAGTACAAGGTCACCTGGCTAGAGTTCTTGTGCTTTGATCAGCTTGTAATGGTGAACTTTGTTGGCTAAATTTCTTTTTGTAGCCACAGTGTTTGCTAATCGGTAAGCATGATTTAACTGTTCTTTTGGTTTTTTAACGTGCTGAAGGTAATTCTCAGAGCTGGTACCATGAGGAGAAACACCAGAACATACATCTATGGGAAGGTGAGCTTCTCGGCCAAACTTAAGGCTATATGTTGAGAATCCAGTGGCGTCATTTTTTGTTCAATTATATGCGTGAACCAAAGCACTGATTTGATGACTCCACTTGCCTTTGTCTCTTGGGTCAAGTGTGCCCAGCATGTGAAGCAATGTACAATTAAATCTCTCTGGCTAGGGATCTCCTTGTGGGTGATATGGGGCAGTTATAGATTTTCTAACACCCCAGAGAGATGACAGCTCTTTGATTAGTCTGCTCTCAAAATCTCTGCCCTGGTCAGAATGTATGGGTTGAGTCACTCCATAATGTTAAAAAAAAATTCTCCACCAAAATTCTTGTAGCTGTAGAGGCCTTTTGGTCCTTGGCAGAATAGGCCTGAGCATATCTTGTAAAATGATCAGTAACCACCAAAACGTTTTATATGTTTTTTGAGTCTGACTCCAGACTAAGAAAATCTATGCAAACAAGTTCCATTGGAGCACTAGTTACTGTGTTAACCAATGGGGCTGCTCTTTGCGTTTGGACTTTTCTTTGTATGAATCTGCTGCAAGCTTTGCAGTATTGCTGAATGTCTGGGCCCATTTTGAGCCAGTAAAAATGGGATTGGGCCAAGTCCAGAGTTCTCTCACTCTCCAAATGTCCTCTGTCATTGTGCAAGGCTTTTAAAAAAGTAGTTTTAAACTTTTAATGCAAGACCAATTGTCTCTTAACAATCTCACCTTGGTTGTTAGTTATTTCTCTGTACAATAATTATTCTCGCAACTTCAGTCTGGGCTATTCACAAGGCAACAAACTAGTATTAGGGTCAGTGGATCGCATGGTAGAAAGATCACCTCTTTGCTTTAAGACAGAAATTATTTCTGTCATCATAGAGTCACAGTTTTGTTCTCTTTATAGGTCAACTTTGGTCAACTGGGGTAAAGAACTTAAGTCCAGAGCAGAAAAGTTCCAGTAAGCTACTGGTATGCATGTATCAAAGAGGTCCCAGGCAATCCACCAGGTGGTCAACATTTTCCACAGGAGATGGCTTATCTTTTTCAAACCTGTCACACAGTGCTGTTACTGGTTGCTCAGAGATGTGCACCCATTTGGAGTCTGAAACAGGTCTGCGGGAAAGAGCATCTGCGTCAATGTGATTCAATCCTGGATGATATTCAACAGCATAACCATAAGTAGATAGAGCTGAAAGCCATCTGTGTCCAGTAGCATCTAACTTGGCTGAGGACTGGGTTAATGGGTTATTATCAGTTTTGACCAGAATTTTGGCTCCATATAAGTATTTATGGAATTGCTCCAGGATGGCCCACTTCAGTGCTAAGAATTCTAATTTGTGAACTGGGTAGTTCTTCTCTGAAGGTGACACACTTGTACTGGCAAAAACTACTGGGCATTATCCCTCAGGATACTCTTACTAAAGCACAACCCCCAGACCACTTCACATACGGTTTGGAAGGATCAGCATAAGCCAACACAGGGGCATGGGTCAGCCGGTAGAAGATTTCTTCGAAAGCAGTATCACAATCAAGAGTCCATCTCCGGCCAAAAGGTTTGCAAGGTTTAATAGGTTTTAACAGTCTCATTATTAGTGCCCTTTTTAAATTTCTTGTGAGTGGGTGGGTACCCTTGCGTTAGATTCAATAGAGGCCGTACTACCTTGGTGTAGTCTTTAACAAATCTGCAATAATAACTGCAAAATCCTAGGAATCTTTGCAGCTCTTTAAGGTTGTTGGGCTTTGGAAAATCAGTTAAAGCTTCTACCTTGCTAGGGTCTGTCTGGATGCCTTGGGGGGGGACACAATGTGACCCACTTACTTTACTGAACTTTGAAAAAAATTACATTTGTCTATGGACAACTTGAGGCCAAATTCTTCTAGTCGGTCAAGTACTTTAAACAGATGAGCTTCGTGTTCTTCTAGTGTCTTTCCAAAAACTATGATGTCATCAAGATACACCAGACATTCAAGACGATTCATGTCACCCACTGCACGTTCCATGAGTCTTTGAAATGTTGTTGGTGCACTCGAGATTCCTTGTGGCATTCTGAAGAACTCGTAAAATCCCAAAGGACAAATGAATGCCATCTTCTCCCCTATCTTCAGGGATCATTGGGATCTGATAGTAACCACTGCAGAGATCTAGGACAGAAAACCACTTGCTCCCATTTAAGCAATCCAATGCGTGTTGTATGCGTGGCATAGTGTACTGGTCTGGGATAGTTCTCTTATTGAGTGTTCTGTAATCTGCACACATTCTTGCTGCTCCATTTTTCTTTCTTACCACCACAATTGGGGATGCGTAAGGACTTTGAGACTCCTGAAGTATTCCAGCAGCTAGCATTTCTTACAGGTGATGCCTCACGTCATCTATATCCACTGGTGCTAATCTTCTGAATCTCTTATGAAAAGGGCTTTTATCGTGAAGGGGTATGTGATGTTCAGCACAAGTGACACATCCTACATCTCCCTCTTTAAGGGAAAACACTTTAGTTCTCTAAGCCAGGCTTCTGCTGATCTTGGCTTTCCATCCATCTGTGACAGGCGATTCTCCAAAATCAAACATATCTGCGGACACGTCATATCTTTTTCCCAGAAGGTAGTAAAGCAAGGTCAGCACAGTAAACTTTGGCTAGGGTGCATCTTCTATGAACCTTAATGTCTCTGTTGGTGACATTCTGTACCTGGACAGCTACATGCTGGGCATAAGCATGGGCCCGTATGGGGAGTATGCTAGACTTAACTAGCAATCCTTCAGGCATCTTACTGTAACCCCCCTACAAATGGGCTTTCCTGAAAAGTTTTCCTCGAGCTTGCCTAAATGCTCACTGCCAGGCTGGTGCCTGCGTTTTAGCAGTTTAAATGTGATTGCCAGAGAGTGCCTGTATAGCCTCTGTGTACTGTCTCTTTAAGAGCTGCCTGGATTGCAGTCATAAGTAATCTGAGAGGGAGCTCTGTGGAAAGATGTAACTATTTGCTGAAAATCATTTAGAGTGATAATGATAATGTAGTTTGTCTAACCTGTCTTCTTTGCAGCAAGGACTGTTTTGTTCATCTCCACTATCTTGATCCTGGACTACCGAATTGGACCAATCACTACTGGTGGGACCTAAAATGGAGCCGGACTACAGGAGCTGTCTGGAGTCAGAGTCTGTAGGAATTGTAGTTTTGGGCTTTTGGCACTTTTTTGCACCTGAAGGGGGAGCCTTTGTTGTGACTGACAGACAGATCAGCCAACCAAATCTTTTGGATTCTGGGGAAAGTCCCAGGTTTGCTGGCTGTTGAGTCAGATCTAAGTTGGGAGCTGAATAGGCAACAGCTTGAGACAGTCCAGCAGCCATCTGAGCAGTTTCGCACGGGAGAACTGTGGAAACGCCTGAGTTGTGGCCTGCATGTCTGCCTGCTGCCCCAGAGAGGGAGAGAAGAGAATTATTTCGGACTAAATCCAAGTTTGTGAGAACGAAGTAAGCCACTGATTTTTACCAGGCTCATACCTGAAGAAGACCGAAGATTTTGCTGAATGCGATTGGCCTGTCAGGATTTCCAGCTGCTTTAGAATCCCGATTTGTGCAGAGACTTTGCGATCGTGACCGGAGAGCGGTTTGCCTGGAACAGTACAATTTCCTTACATGTAAATGTGCTGTGTATTGAAAGTGGGTCGTGATTTGGTTCCCCACTGTGTGAACTGTGTTCTGCTTGCTGGTACCGTAGAATCCTTTACATGTACAGTAAATGTGCTATGTGTTGAAAGAGGGTTGTGATTTGGTTCCCCACTGTGAGATCTGTGTTCTGCTTGCTGGAAGCTGTATCCAGCCCAAAACGGACTGTGTCCGAATTTGTCTTTATTTGGCCAGGGCCTTGCCACTCTGGCCCTGCCAGACTACCTGCTGCACAGAGAAAGCCATCAACGAGAGACCTGCCTGGGGATCAGCCCCCTGCTCCACGCTTGAACAGGAACGATGCCTCGGCGATTCGTGTGGGCTCTGCTTCTCCTGGCACTCCAGATTAACCACCTGCTGTCTCGATTTTTGTCCAGCCTGTGTCCAGTCTTGGGTATCGTGAGTAATCATCAGGGTAGCTCCCTACAACAACAGCCTAATCTAAAAGTGTGTCATCTGATTGTCTTGTTCTTTTCTTTTCACGAACTGAGTCCTCCTGCTCTGTATTACAAATAGTGTGTGTTGTGCATGTTGTTTTCTTCTATCACAGGGCCCCAACCTGCTGCAATGTTTCTGGCTAGCCCACCATTCTCCATCTGGGTACCCAGAATGTGTGACCGTTCATGGACCCTGAAGTGCATGCATAACTGTTTGATTGATATAGACTTTAAGCAAATTAACCTGATTACATCCCTTCCTTGTTCAAGTCCCTTAAATAAATCAGATCTAACTCTTTTTTGCATTTACCCTGACTGTGGTTCCAGTTTGTGCAAGAGTACTGTACTGCTGTTATTTGCTCTGTATAACCTTGTTTTACAGGGGGTCCCCAAGGCCAGGCCAGAGGAAAGCCCTGGTGGTAAGTGCAAACAGTGTGGGTACTTGTGTGGTGTATCAGGGGTATTGTGAAAGTGATTATTGTATATTGCTCCTGGCCACTAGTAAGGAAAGAGGGGGTTACAGTGTTCCAGAGGGCTGTGCCCAGGTTAGCTTGACCACTACCAACCCTGACCTCCAGGTGGAGGCACCCGTTTCAGAACTCAGGCCCTTTAACCTGCTACTAGCCAAGCAGGTAGAGGTAGTAGCCCTTGGGATAGTGCCACCTAGGGGTTACATTACCATCTTCAGGCATATCTAGCATGAGTATCTGGTTGGTTACATCTTTTCTCAACTGCATAGTTCCACTGATACTACACTCAGGATTTGGAGGAAGCACAATAGCAGGAGGATCTTTCTTCCATATGATGCCCACAGGTTCATCTTTATCTTCCTCTTTGGGCTGCATTTGTAGTTCATAGGCCTTCTTCAGCATAACATGGATGTGCAATGCTCTACCAGTTCTCTTGTGCTGTCTCTCTTGGCACAATTGGGAAGGTGACCAAAGATGTGGGCATTAGTGCCTATCAACACAGGTATGCCATCATACAGTCCAGACGAAGGGCACATCAGAGCTAACGTCTCTACAGGATCTCCCACAACTGCAATAGAGGACGGAAAAGAAAGCCACAGTTTGAGATGATCAAGATATGAGTATGATTTATCATTTAGCCCCCACACATTTAGTCCATCAAGGGGTTGCAATGGATAGTTAGATAAGTGCTGATCATACCAGTCTTGGAAACTTATGGTTACCTGCGAACCACTGTCTAGCACTGCTCTGGTTGGCAGGGATTCCTTCTGTGTGCACAGTAGTCTCCATGTAGTGGCCTACCTACTCAGACCAGTCCAGAGAGGTATTTGGAGAAGTTTGAACAGATATCTTGGCAACAGAAAGCTTATAAGGAGGCTTGGCAGGGAATTTGATATTGTTTTGCCTAACTTGGTTGAGCAATTTAATGGTCACTTTCCTTAAATCCTCAGATTGGCACGTCTTGTTGGTATGGTCATCTTCCTCACAGCGGTAGCAGAACACACCCGGTCTAGGATTTTGTGAATGAGCAGGTTCTTCAACAGATTTGGCACTGCTGTACTGGTAGGGCTTAGAGTCATCTAGCTGTCTATAAGTACGTTCATACCCACCAGGCCTTCTCCAAGATGAGAATTTATTTGAGGACTGAGCCAGGTCACTTACAAGGGATCTCAGCTGTCTCATTTCTTTTAACATGTCATTGTTAGGTTCCCCACTAGGGACTTGAGCACTGGGTGGGCTTCACTGGGTGCTTCAACAGAACTTGCTTTTGTAGTCTGGCCTTTTGCCATCTCCAAAGAATCTTGGGCACTTGTTTTTAATTCTCTCAATTCTTTCAGTAAGTCTTTCAACTGCTGTGAGTCATTAACAGTTTCTTTATGCTCTGCTGGCCTCACATCACACCCTTGATCTTTAATTACCTGTGTCCTGTCAATGGCGTGTGCAATGGTTGCAGAGGCAGGATAGGATCCCGAGCATTCCTCTTCTTTTCATTCGGTTTTCCGGATTTCCCTTATTAATACTCGGTAAGAGGATGGGTTGCCTCTCTTCTCCTCCAAACACAGCTTAAGGATTAATATAGTAGACTGGCAGGCAGCCTCAAGTATATGCTTCAGTCACATTCGGTTCAGATCCTGGGGGGGGAGCCATGCCTCCCCGGTGGAACACTCGTGGCATAGCTCTATCTACCCTATTCAGGAAAGCAGACAAGGGCTCTCCCTGCCGCTCGTGAGTAAGTTTAAATTTTAACCAAAGGTCCTCACCAGATTCCATACTCTCAAACACATCTTCCAAAGTGGCCAAATACTCTTCGACAGGTGCATCTGGATCAGTGGTTAGGAAAACCTGAAAGGCATACAAAGCTGGGCCTCGGAGGCTCTCCATAATTCTTTTCCTTTTCTCAGCCTCGCCACATTGCCATTCTTGCACAAGAAGTGCGTCATAGTCCATCCATGTCTCTGGGTCATCTTCCTCATTAGACATGAGGACGGTGCCAGAGGACACTTGCAATCTACGGTAAGAGTCATGACTGACTGAGGGAACAGGAGAACGTATAGGCACAGGTGCAGGTACTGGCACAGGAGCCAGTGCAGGTGCAGGCCCCGAGGGAGGGGTACCTGCAGGGGGGTCTCAGGCAATTTTTTCAAGTCCTCGAGGGTTTGGCTCTCAGCCTGTAACAGTGTATCAAGCTTTTTTTTTAGTCCTTCAGATTTAGAGGACCCCTCGGGTGTAGACATCACGCTATACATGGTTACCACTTTCCATGCCACTGGGGCTCATCAGAAACAATGACTTTGGGCAGCCATGTAATGTCCACTGGATTACTACACTCTACTAGGGCAGTTAAAGTCTGTGTAGCCAAATCAACATTTTTGCTCTTTACAACAGCTCGGCCAAGGCACTTTATTCCCGAGAGGGCTTCCTCTGTGGTACCTTTGTCAGTACCAGTGGTATACCTGAGAATAAGAGGGCTTTTTGGGGGTCAGCCTCTTCTACCCCACACCAGCCAAGCAAATATTTCACAGCTATCTTATCAGTGGGAAATTCAAAACTTGTACTAGTAACTGTGTTTATGCTGGTGCCACTCTCTGTGTGGTTGCCCATGTGGGCAGTGGACTCCATGTGGGGCCCAACTAGTAAACAGGAGATCCCAGCGATGCCTCCAAAGATGTAACCCGGGTGCCAGCTCCCAACGGGCTACTACCCCTGCCTGCTGCCCTGGATGCAGTTTGAGGGACCTGGGTTCTGGTTTGGATGGATAAAAGGGCTAAATACCAACAACTGAACTATTTGTGCAGTGCCACCACCAAGAGTGACTTTCAAGAAGGTTTGTTGTTAAGCTATCACAACCCTCTGGGATGTTGTATCTACCCACTGCCACAACCTGTGGTCCCACACATGGAATAGCATAAAACACTTCCCTTTGCATTCAATAATAAAATTAGTGGTGAGCGCTAATAGTATGCTCACGGCAATCCCACTTACCAACAGGGTCTGGACCTCTTGAATATGCCCTTTGCACCTGTAAAGAAACATTTTCAGCAATAACTAGGTACTTCTTAGTTCCTAAAATGACCCAGCACTCAGTAATAATATGCTTGTGAATCAGTGTAACCTTCAAACAGTAAAACGGATCTATTTGGGGCATTTGAACAAAGGGAAGGTAATGTAAATCAAGATTTAATTTTAATGAGACACTGACAACCCCCTTAGGTCTCAAGTGTCCCTAGTTTAAAAAACACATTTTATGACTGCCAACATTCTGACATTCTGTAAAGATTGCTGATGTAGCTGTTAGTTTGATTCCGACTCTTCTTCTTTAAAAAAGTGAAACACAGACTGCCAAACATACTGCTGTTACCACACAAACACAGGTTTGTTTACATTCCTTGATCAACTCCCACTGCATCTTTCCTGGACTTGGGAACACCCGCAACACAGTCTGGCCCCTCATGATTCATCGGGAGTTCAGGAGGCTACTGTCTAATGAGTGACTGCAATGTTTGGGTGATTTTCTAATGCTCAGGAAGTATGCAGTAAAACAGATCCAGGATTCTAAACAAAACAAAGTTGTTTATAAATATACATTACCATGCATTTCAGTTCTACCGTAACCCTAGGTGGCACTATCCCAAGGGCTACTACCCCTGCCTGCATGACTAGTTGCAGGTTAAGGGGCCTGGGTACTGAAACGGGTGCCTCCACCTGGAGGACAGGGTTGTTAGTAACAAGGCTAACCTGGGTACAGCCCTCCGGGACACTGTAACCCTCCTCTTTCCTCTCTAGTGGCCTAGAGTTAGACAATATGCAACAAACACTTTCACAGTAGCCCCTATTCAGCATACAATTCCCCACACTACTTGCACTTACCACCAGGGCTGGTTCCACCAGTTTGACCCTAGAGACCACCGTAAAACAAGGTTAGGCATAGCAAATAACAACAATACAGTGCTTTTGGTACAAACTGGAACCACAGTCAGATTAAATGCAAAAAAAGTTGTCTCTGATTTATTCAGGGGAATTGAACAAGGGAGGGTGTAATCAGGTTGATTGATTCGAAAACTGATCTAGTCAAGCAATTATGTATGCACTTTTAGTCCCTACACAGTCACATGCTCTGGGTACCCAGTTGGAAGTAAGATGGGCTAGCCTGGAACGTTGCCCGAGGTAGGCCGGCGTCGCAGCTTGTTGGGGCCCTGTGATGAAAAGAAAAGGCATGCACAACCACACACAATTTGTAATCCAGAGCCTGAAAGCTCAGTTCATGAAAGGAAAAACAACAATGTAATCAGATGACAGCACTTGAGATTTAGCTGTTGTTGCAGGGAGCTACCCTGATTTTTACTCATGCTACCCAATACGAGACACAGGCTAGACGAAATGGAGACTGCAAGTTGATGGCTGGTTTGCCAGGAGAATCAGGGCCCACATGAATCACTGAGGTGTTGTTCCTGTTTGAGATGGTTGAGCAGGGGGCTGATCCCCAGCGAGTCTCTCATCGATGATGATTTCTGTGCCTGAAGTAGCTGGCTGGGCCAGCTGGCAAGGCCCAGGCCGGGTGGAATAGTTCGGATTTTGAGTCCGGTAGTGCTGGATGGAGCTTCCAGCGAGTGTGGCACATTTACACAGTGGGGAACCAAATCACGACCCACTAACAACACACAGCACATTTATAGTAAAGCAATCATACATACCATAATGTGGAAGGCAGTCCGGCTGCAATATCAGTGTCTCTGAGCAAAACCGGGAATTCTGTGGTAAATGGATACCCTGACAGGCTGATCGCATACAGCAAATCTTCGGTCTTCTTTAGGTTCAAATCTGGTCACTCTTTAGTGGCTTTATCACACTGCAATTAGGATACAGTCCGATTGCTAAGCCTTTCAAAGGATTCCCTCTCGAGGGACTGCAGGCAGACAGGCCAAACTCAGCCTTTCCACCAATCTCCCGCGCGAACTGCGCAGGGGCTGCTGCTCGAATCACTCAAGCGGTTTACTCTTCAAACTCTAACTCCAGACTGACTGACTGCAGCAGGCAGCTTGGGAATTTCCCTTCGGTTCAAAAGGTTCTGGTTGGTCGATCCAACATTCTGTCAAAGCAAGGGCTCCCCCTCCAGGTCTGTTTTGGTTCCAAAATGCAAAAACTACAATTCCTACAGAAATTTTCTTCCACAAGACCCCTGGGGGCAGACTCCATTTTAGAGTCCCCAAAGGTACCGATTGGTGCTGACTGGCAGTCCAAAACCAAAATGGTAGTGATAAACAGAACTGTACATGCTGCAAAGAAGGCAGGTTAGACCAACTACAATATCATTACTGTGCTAATAGATAATCAGCAAGTAAGTACAGCTTCTAACAGAGCTCCCCCTGTGCAAATAGCGATGGCAGAACAGAGTGATTATCTGGCAGCCCGGGTGGGACTTGAGCACAGAAACACTCAGCCCCCTCTCAGGTTAAATAAGCACCATGTTATAGGCAGCTCTTAAAGAGACAAAGCACAGAGGCATTAAGGCACTCTCATAAACACTTTTAAAACGCTAAGAGACAGGATACCAGCCTGGCAGTGGGCATTGATTTAGGCACACCCAAGGAAGACTTTCGGGAACCCCCATTAGTAGGGGGTTACACTACCAAACCAGAAGACACACAAAACAAACAACAACATCACTGAATTTTATAGAAGGTAAGCAATCATAAAATGTAGGTTTTTTAACTAGAAATAATATGATGAAAAACAGGTTGATAGTATCCTATTAAGGCAATTAATTTGGTTTTGTAAAACACATTCAAATACCACATTTAACACCCTGGACAGTCCAGTTACTGCTATCTGTGTGCCCAGGATTAAATTAGTTGCAGGCTTGAAGCATTACAGATGGTTGGCCAGCGTTGCAGCTGTTTGGAGCCCTTAAATAAATAAATGGTTAATAATTACTGGTGACCCCCCTTTAATGTACGGCTGAACTGTGATTTTCAAATGCTGTAATAACTGGGAAATGCCATAATAACCGGTTATTATGGCATTTTCAGCAGTCAGCACCAGTCTCCTCGCGCACAGTTTCTATTGTGCCTCTTAATTGGTTCGCTCTCTGCATGTGGGCGGCCTCAGCATTATAAAAAAAAATGTCGGCTCGAATTCTCGCTCATGGACAAGCCATTTTTCTTTACTACCCTCGCTATTTTTTAAATTATCTGGTTGATCCTGCTTCCCGCTGTGTCTCCAAATCAGAAGACACCGACTACGTGCCTAAACAGATCGCAGCTCACAAAAGAGGTCAGTGTGAGTGAGTGAGTGTCTCTGTGTGTGAGTCAGTGTGTCTATGTAATGGAGAAACTGAAAGTCGGCACCAGCAATTATAAAAAAATAAAGTTTATTGCACCTGTGGTGTTATCAGAATTAGTTTACACACCCTCGGGGTGCGATGACTACATAAACCTTTCGAGCTCCGCTCTCGAGGTTTATGGGTCATCATACCCCTCAGGTGTGTAAACAAATTCCATAACACACAGTTGCATAACCATTATTCTCTATTTAATTAGTTTACCCTTAGCTGCGGTGGCATCAACAGTAACTTTAACACCCAAGAAATTGTAATCCTGAGGCCCGATGGCCTGCAGAATGGTCTAAAACCAACTTGAACTTAGAAGGCAAAGCAGATGGCACAGCAACTTTTAATTTTATGATGCAAGAACAAGCCCAGTGATTACTCATTGAACCAGGACCTCGGGATCTGGAGTGGTTGCCAGGTTGGTTCCTCTCAAGGAATGGTTGTTGGCTGCAGGCTGCAGGTTTTGTCCTTCTTGGCAAGGACCAGGAAACAGGGATCAGGGCTAACATGACTCACCCCCCATGTCAAGTCCTCTCACCCAAAGGTGGCTGCAACCCACAATGATCTTCATTGCAGGAACTGATTCCCCAAACCGGTCTTCCAGCAACTTTTGTCTCACAGGCATCAACAGTCTTGCATAAAATGTGTTTGGCATCACAGGTTTAAATTCTGGCATAGTCTTAGTCATGCCCCACAGGTTACCCGCTTGCAATCTGCAGTTCTTGGTATGTAAGCTGGTAGGATTGAGATACAGGTCTTCCCCTTTGGCAAACAGGTTGAAGACAATTCTGATAACCTCAGACTTTATTTCCAGGCCACAGTCTCTTAGGCAAGCAAGTCTCTCACCAAGATAACAGCTTGGTGGCTTTTAGACACTCTGACCCCTTTCAGGACGAAATTTCAGTTCAGCCAAATTCACTCCTCTTCCCAAACTTTACAGTTCATTTTAAACAGAATAGTTTATTTTCAGTGACAAGTAGTTACAGCATTTAATAGGGCATCATTTGTACTCATAATCGACTGTACAGTGGAGATTATAGAAGTGCTGCCTGGCGAGTCACGAGATTTGTTTCACTCGGTCCCATACAGACTATACACTATGTACAAGGGCTGAACCTCTTAAAGCTACAACGAGATGGCATGGATTTGCACATTCGCGCAGGAACCAGAAACACAGCAATACTTTACCTATGGATTTACATCTACATCAGTGGATTTTAGTCAGGCTCCAAAAGGCAGAACACCAGCTGAGATCATGACCAGGCAAGAGGGCAACACAGTGCCCAGGGAGACTACACCTCCCAAACAGGACTATCTGGAAAATTGTCACTTTGACTTTAAATGTCTATCATAGCACTAAGGTAGTGGGCTATGAAGTCCACAATGTAATAGAAACAATTTCCTTTTGTAACCCCTAGGTGGCGCTATCCCAAAGGCTACTACCCCTGCCTGCTTGGCTAGTAGCAGGTTAAGGGGCTGAGTTCTGAAATGGGTGCCTCCACCCAGAGGTCAGGGTTGGTAGTGGTCAAGCTAACCTGGGCACAGCCCTCCAGAACACTGTAACCCCCCTCTTTCCTTACTAGTGGCTGGAACAATACACAATAATCACTTTCACAATACCCCTGATACACCACACAAGTACCCTCACTGTTTGCACTTACCACCAGGGCTTTCCTCTGGCCCGCCCTGGAGACCCCTGTAAAAACAAGGTTATACAGCAAATAACAGCAGTACAGTACTCTTGCACAAACTGGAACCACAGTCAGGGTAAATGCAAAAAAGAGTTAGATCTGATTTATTTAAGGGGCTTGAACAAGGGAGGGGCGTAATCAGGTTAATTTGCTTAACGGCTCTGTCAATCAAACAGTTATGCATGCACTTCAGGGTCCATAAACAGTCACACACTCTGGGTACCCAGATGGAGAATGGTGGGCTAGCCAGGAATATTGCAGCTGGTTGGGGCCCTGTGATGGAAGAAAACAACATGCACAACACGCACTATTTGTAATCCGGTGCCGGAGGGCTCAGTTCGTGAAAAGAAAACAACAAGACAATCAGATGACACACTTTTAGATTAGGCTGTTGTTGCAGGGAGCTACCCCGATGATTACTTACTATACCCAAGACTGGACACAGGCTGGATGAAAATCGAGACAGGAGGTGGTTAATCTGGAGTGCCAGGAGAAGCAGGGCCGACACGATTTGCCGAGGCATCGTTCCTGTTCAAGCGTGGAGCAGGGGGCTGATCCCCAGGCAGGTCTCTTGTCTGTGGCTTTCTCTGTGCAGTGGGATAGTCTGGCAGGGCCAGCGTGGCATGGCCCAGGCCAAATGGAGATGAACGAGGATTCAGTCCGATTAGGCTGGATAAAACTTCCAGCAAGCAGAACATAGTTCACACAGTGGGCAACCAAATCACGACCCACTTTCAACACACAGCACATTTACATGTAATGGATTCTACGGTACCAGCAAGTAGAACTCAGTTCACACAGTGGGGAACCAAATTACGACTCACTTTCAATACACAGCACATTTACATGGAAGGAAATTCTACTGTACCAGGCTAACCACTCTCCAGTCATGATCACAAAGTCTCTGCACAAACCGGGGATTCAAAAGCAGCTAGAAATCATGACAGGCCGATCGCATTCAGCAAATCTTTGGTCTTCTTCAGGTTAAAGCCTGGTCACAGTCCTTTGGCTTAAATAGTCCTCACAACTCAGATTCAGTCTGAATAAACTCTATTTTCCCTCTCAGGGACAGCAGGCAGACAGACAGGCCAAAACTCAGCACTTTCTCCCATGCAAAACTACACAGAACTGCTGCTCAAAAATCACTTGAGCTGTTACTTCTTCACTTCTCAGCTCAAAACTGAAACATGCTGCAGCAGCCTGGGAAATTCCCCAAGATCCAAAAGGTTCGGTTGGCTGATCCTCCTGTCAGTCACAACAAAGGCTCCCCCTCCAGGTGCAAAAAGGTGCAAAAAGCCCAAAACTACAATTCCTACAGATTTTGACTCCAGACAGCTTCTGCAGTCCAGCTCCATTTTAAGTCCCACCAGTACTGATGGGTCCAATTCGCAGTCCAGGACCAAGATAGTGGAGATAAACAAAACAGTCCTTGCTGCAAAGAAGGCAGGTTAGACAAATTACATTATCATTATCACTCTAAATGATTTTCAGCAAAAAGTTACACCTTTCAACAGAGCTCCCTCTCAGATTACTTATAACTGCAATCCAGACAGCTCTTAAAGAGACAGTACACAGAGGCTATACAGACACTCTCTGGCAATCACATTGAAACTGCTAAAATGCAGGACACTGGCAGTGAGCATTTAGGCAAGCTCGATGAAGACTTTTCAGGAACCCCCATTTGTAGGAGTTACACCTTAATACGGCAAGGTCTGAGTTAATGACTTGTGTGGACACTAGGTGGGTTCGGATACTCGGATAGTTCTCGAAAAAGCTGATGGCTGGTTGGCTGAGGACTACATTCTAGAGATTCAGTTTTATTCCTCCTTTATACCATGTTACTTTTGTACTATATTGCTTTTTAATACATGGATATCGAAAAGAATACAATACTAAAGCATACAAAAATTTCCCCATAATACCGTACTTCCAAAAGTGATAATACCACTGTTCTTAAGTGATAATAATATCATTAAGAACCCATAATCATATCGTTCGGAGCTCTGAACGATACTGTTATCACAAAAACTGAACAGCGCAAGTGTAGGAGTCTCCCACTCCAGGCTATGCTACCAGTGCCAGTCAAAAAAAACAACGTCCTCTGAATTCAAAACGCAGCTCATGACTGGCTACTTTCTCACTGTGGGCAGGCAGAACACTTTAAGAAACATGGTGGCCTCTCTTGCTTAGTGAGACTGAACTGGGTTCTCGGCACTTCTCCATTTTTTTTTTTTATTTTAACTGTCCCAAAATTGGAATTATCTGGTTGAACCTGCATTCCCCTAAAGAAGAGCAGGCAGGACTGCCTACCAATACTACTGTGCCATGCTTACGGGACGGGAAGGGGGGGCGAGCGACATGGATGAGCAAGAGGTAGGGGGCGAAAGAGACAGTGCGAGACAGTGCAGTGGTTGGCCAGGACCGAGACAGTCCTTCACTAAAGTGGCCAACCACACATTACAAAATGCGGCAAAAAAGAAACTTGGATCCATATATTAAAAAAAATAATAAATTGCTTCGTGTATATTGCAAGGCAGTAATTTCATCTCGAGGTTCTGGGGACATGGGAACCTCTAGAACTAAGCTCTCGAGGTTCTCTGTGTCCCCAGAACCTCTCAATGGAATTACTGCCTTGTAATATACACTAACTAATCTGTTATTCTGTTTATAGTTCTAATTACTGTTTTCCATTGTGCTTTTTCTGTTTTTTGCGTAGTGTATGTTGCAAATACTGTTTTTGTCAGTGCAGTCCAGTACTCTCCTTGGCTATGCCTGAAAATAGTCATTGTATGTCTACTGCACTTGCCTGATAAGCAAAAAACAAATATTTATAATATTTATTCAAAACTGGTGGCCAGGAAAGGCACATTGAGTGAAGGTTCATTTCCTTGTGTGACCCAGGGGAAGGTATAGGAGGTACAATACAGACAGCAGTAGGGCAGCAGAAAATAGCACAGATAATTTAAAAATAGTTCAGTTAGGTACAATATAGTGCAGATAAACAGTGCGAGAGTATTAAAATAACATATAAATGGTACAATGTTGCATGCAGGCTATTTTTCCCCTCAGACATCATCTGTTCTGCTGCTTTTCCTAATACTCAACTTTTGACTTAAGAATAATTTCCATGACAACAGGTAGTGATGTTATAAGCAGCTGATTATGACTTCAAGATAGGAATAAACAACAGAGCCAGAGAAGTCTAAGGGACAGTAATCCAGTTGTAGGGCCCTTTATTCAAAATTGGCAGGCTGCATCGCGCAAGTGCTTGTGCTGCGCAACTCAACTGTGCCGGCACAAAATAATGGTATCTTCAGAAGTTGTGCCATAATATGTGTGACGTGCATGTGCAGAGCTTAAATATCACGCAATATGCTGGATCGTGCAGTGGAGATGTGCGGTGCAGCAGGTGCCCAGAACCCAGTGCAAAGTGTACGGAAGCACCCGATGCAGAGCCACTTGCACAGCACACAGATTTGTAGTATTCAGCCAGGTTATGCAGATGGACTCATTGCACAGTTAGCGCTCAAACAGCACATTTGCACCTCATTACTGGAATGTATTCAGGCCATTTGCATGCCATTGGCATGCACAGTTCAAGCATTACAGGGCAGCACCACCACTCCACAAAGGTGATCAGGAGATACTGCAGCCTAGCAGGCAGATGAGAATGCATGGTTGTGTGTGGGTGGACTGCACTGGCCTGAGTACGGTGCTACATACCCACCAACCCCTTAGCACCCAGATGTGTTCCAAGGTGTGTGACAACTGGTCAGAATGTGTGACACAGCAGCAAACATGACAGTGCAAGCTCAGAAGACTATGGCAATAAGTGCACCAATGTTGTTACTGTGTGCTGATACCTAGCATGTCATATTATCATGCAGTTCTGCTGAACAGTCTCAGTGGTTGGTGTGCAATGTCACCCACTCTGGGTTGGTCAGACGGTGTCTAAGTGATAGTATGAGTGCTGTACCCCATCCTGTGTAACAGTTGAGAGGTTTGGAGTGCTACTACCCATGGCCATGTCCATGCCCTAGGTGGCTGCACGCACAACACTGTCCTTGGTGCATGCCCCTGCTGCCTCCAGACTGCAGGTGGTGTCACCCCTGCCCCGCGCTGCTCACAGGTGTGCACTGTCCACCACCAGTTCACTACAGTGATCCAAACCCAGGGCCCCTGTTGCATTGTCACACTGCAGGGAAGGCATCGGTGACATGTATGTGGTTCCTGGTTCTGTGGGTCTGGCATGGGTGTGATGTGTGCACCTATGGTGTTCCACTGTGGGTGGGTGCCACTGGGCTGTCCCTGACCCATGCCATGGTGCCATCATTACCGCCATGCATTCAGCTTACCGTTGTCCCAGACACAACCATGAGCACATGCCTCCACCGGGTGGCACTCTGATGGGCAAATGGGTGCAGGCCATGGCACATGGTACATGTGGTGCATTGTAGCTGCCTGCACTGTTGGTGTGCTGGGGGGGCGCCTGACTAGCAAGTGGTAACTGGGTGTCCCCGACCTGGGTGCAGTGAGGAGGGTGGCTCACTGGGTGGTGCCAGTGGTGTCACCCAGAGGCACCCAGCAGGTGCCCAGCAAGTTGGCACAGCACGGCTGTGGTTTTAGGTACTACCTTCCTGGCGTGATTGCTGTGTCTGGGTGCGTGGAGCACATCCTGGTGCACCTCTGAGAGCTGTCTCAGGGTCGCTTGTCTGCAGTTCTGCTGCTTGCCTGTGGGTGGCTGGCTAATTTAGGCCATCCCCATACATGCCTAACTTTGCGTGGCACATTTTTGTGATGTGCGCCGCACGGTTTGGCTGAATATACACTTACATGGCATATTCAGGTGCCTGCCCCCCTTTTTTGCGCTACATACATTATTTCTGTGCAATCGTGCATTCAGAAATGAGCGACACATCTCCCCCTTTCGAATATCGTGCTTCCACGCATTTTCTGGGATGCGCCATGCATCTCCATTTTGGGCCGTGCATCTCCTTTGAATATGTTGGCCATAGTGTTTAGCAGAGCATTGTTCTGCAGATAATTCCATCCCTTTTAAAATGTCGTTGTACCACAGTTCAAAGGTCATGAGGTCATGGAACCTGATTGTGCCCTTCTGTGGTACAATAGCATTCTGAAACCTCTAGAGACTGCATCAATTTTGTTTTGAAAGGGAGAGAACTGCCTCGTGCACATTTGACTTGATGACATGGCAGTTCATACAGACAAAAAGCAAAGCTGCAAACGAGGAAGTAAACAACAGCAGAGGGGAAAAGAAACACTTTTTAAACATGGCTAAGGGAAAAAAATTAAAGTTAATGACTTTTGAACAGGAGGGAGAGTATGGAGAAAGAGAAAGTGGGTGAGATTAAAAACGAAACAGTTCTCTTTGTAATTAAATGGCGGAAGATGTCTGTTTTTTTTTGTTTTTTTACTATACACTATAAAAAAATACTGGATGAGCAACTTTATGCACAACCAGCGTGTCTGTCACTGCAGGGTTCTGATACCCATGGACCTCTTGCGCTTCACTCTTGAGGTCAAAGGGAATCAGAACCCCTCTGTGGCAGAACACACTTGTGCATAGTTGCCCATCCAGTATTCTCTATTTAATGAAAATGTCTTCAGAAATAAAAAATGGGAAGGTCCCGAATCATTTTGGAGAATTTGGGGTTATGGTGATACCAACTGTGAATTATTTTGCTGAAAATCAGAAAATCTCTGATAAAATGCAGATGCTTAGGTCAGTGACAGTGGTCAGCCTACTAACCTCTGCTTGACAGTAGGGCCCTGCCTGTTAATATGGGTCAGTTGACAGGAGGTCATGGCCTTAGCCTGAAGAGGGTGATTGTAAGAACAGCTTCAGGGGGTTGTGATCTGTCCCACTGTTAACTTTAGAGCTACAGTCACATTCTTTTAAGAAGATGTGGCTTGTGCCATACAGTTCCGCTGTTCTAAGAAGACTGTCTTTGCACTCCAGTTCAGAGGTACATGCACTTCGCTGGTGTGCTATATATTCAAAGGAGAAAAATGGGAGTGAGCAGTACCAATCAGTGCATTACTTTCAATGGAGATAATTTATAGGAGGGGGTGTGTGAATACCATTTTCCAAATACCAAGAAAAATGCACTGTTTGTTATTTGGATACCAGTAATGAATAGTGGCACTATTCATGCATGTTCATATTCAGGAAATACTTAAAAAAGCAAAAGAAACAGCCCCCACCCTCCTCTCTAGGGGAGTCATTTAAAATACAACCCCATCTCTCCACTCTCTGCTGCAAGCCCAACCTCATGCCCCCGCCCACCACCCACAAATGTCATGGTGTAAACAAAAACTCCCATGAGGCGTCCTTTACAACCCTTCGCCTCCACTGCTATCCACCATTTCAACTTAGTGCTTTTGTCTTTATAAATAAATATTTTCCCCATCCCCGCTCTAGAAACAACACCAGCTCCCAACCTCCTCTGCCCCCAAGCACACTATTTAATTTAAAAGAATGAAGACCCCCAGGCACAACTCAAAGGCGACCAACACAACCTGCCCTCCTCCACGGCTAGCTGTCTTCTAGTGAATGAAGGTGATCCCACGCTTGCGCAACTAGTAAAACAGCTGATCACATGATCAGCTATTTTACTATGTGGGCAAGCGCGGCGGTGATTTCATTCACAAGAAGGCAGCCGACCATGGACGAGAGCGGGTTGTATCGGTTGCCTTCCAGTCATGCCTGTGGCCTTCATGCTCTTAAAATAAAATTTGGGTTGTAGGGGAGGAGAGTGGGGGAGTTGGATGCTGCTGCAGGGGGTGGCATGGGGAATATTGAGTTATAAAGACAAAAGCACTAAAGATGAGACAGCAGCAGGCTGGGGAAGAGAGCGGGTTGTGCCAGTTGCCCATCATGGGTGTTTATTGTTTAAACCATGACATTTGTGAGTGGTGGGGGGATTGGGCTTGTAGCAAGGGGTGTGGGGATGGGGGGTTGTATTTTGAATGACTGGGTGAGGAAGAGGGTAGGGGGCTGTCTCTTTTCCTTTTTTTCCACTGGTACATGAATAAAACTAATATGAAAACAGAATTTCTGAATATTTGGGGCCCCAAATACAATTATTTGGCCGAATATTCGAAGTAAGGTATTTGCCCACCTCTAGTTTATAGGCTGGAATAGGACGATCAGTTATTTTTTTATTTTTCATACAGCTTTTTCTCCCTGGAGTTAGGTGGGTGGCTGACCAGCCCCGTCCCTGCTTCACACGACCAGCTACTGTCTCCCCCGTGTATTCCCCCCATAGCAGTGCCAGAGGAGGGATGGCTGTCCTCCCCGTGGTACACGATCCAGAAATGCCCCAGAGGGTGAGTGGCAGTGCTGGCCGATGGAGAGCAAGTGGGACTTCATTTTCCATTTTCTCCCCATTCCTCCAGCAGGGGTGGCATGCAAATGTATGCGTGTGGAGGCACGCATGCAAGGGGGAACCACAGCCCAACAACTGAAGTTGCTCAGAGCCTGCACTACCCTCGGGCTTCCTCCCAGTGGCAGTCAAAGACCGAGATTGTTTAGCCACCACTCCCCGGGAGAGGAGAGGAGTCCCTGGGGTGCTTAGTCCACCCCCGGGCTGACCTCCAGCAACCCAAGGTCTTTTTCAAACCCAGGTCCCCGTTGTGGCCACAGATGAGGCACAAATGCTTCTGCTGTCCATGTCATTGAGCTGGTGGGTAATTGGTTATTTAATAGAAATATAGAATTTGAAGTCAGAAAAAGACTGCTTAGCCCACCTAGTCTGCCAAGGTCTTCCCTACCTATTCTGTCTCTGCAGAACCTATCTGATCTCCATCAACCCTCACACCTCTCTGCATCCTATCTAATACACCCCTATCTATATGCCATCTGATAATGCTGCTTTAGATGTTACACATCCACGCTCACTTCCATATTAACGTTCCCCACATTCAGCAGTTCTCGCCCCCGTATTCCTTTTCTCGCTTCCTCCCTCAACTACTTTTTTGCAATCCTTCTTTACACAAGCTACCTAATTATCCTCGACAAAGCCTTTTAGGCTGCTACTTTGTCATGGCAGTAACCTATAATTTCTGCATACCTCCTCTGGACTTATGGTCTTGCACACGATATACAATGACTGTAACTCTGTTTGCTTATATTGTCTGATTTTTGCAATAGCTGATATGTTGTTAGTTCTCTATTCAACTTGTAAAACCTGTATTTTTGTTGTTTTGATGTGGAACCTATGTAAAAGAACTTTAAGCTCATAGGTATTATCCGAGTGTAACCCCTAGATGGCGCTATCCCAGGGGCTACTACCCCTGCCTGATTTGCCACTAACAGGTTGAGGGGCCTGGATCCAATGGCGGGTGCCTCCACCCAGAGGTCAGGGTTTGCAATAGTTAAACTTATTTGGTCACAGCCCTCTGGGACACTGCAACCCCCCTTTCTTCCCACTAGTGGCCCACACAATATATCAGAATTACCTTCACAGTATACACTTACCCCCAGGACTAGTTCCGGCACTGGGACCTCCTGTGAAATAAGATACAGTGCAACAATCACAGTACAGTACTTTAACATAGACAAATACCTCAGGCAGTATAACTTTGCTGAAACAAGCAGCTCTGATTTATTTAGGGGGATATAACAAGGACAGGGGGAAATCAGGTTAATTAGCTTATCACTTTACTATCTACCTATTGTAACCCCTAAATGGCGCTATCCCAGGGCTACTACCCCTGCCTGATTTGCCACTAACAGGTTGAGGGCCCTGGATCCAATGGCGGGTGCCTCCACCCAGAGGTCAGGGTTTGCAATAGTTAAACTAACTTGGTCACAGCCCTCTGGGACACTGCAACCCCTTTCTTCCCACTAGTGGCCCACACAATATATCAAATTACCTTCACAGCATACACTTACCCCAGGACTGGTTCCGGCACTGGGACCTCCTGTGAAATGAGATACAGTGCAACAATCACAGTACAGTACTTTAACATAGACAAATACCTCAGGCAGTATAACTTTGCTGAAACAAGCAGCTCTGATTTATTTAGGGGGATATAACAAGGACAGGGGGAAATCAGGTTAATTAGCTTATCACTCTAATAATCTACCTATGGCTCTGTGCACAGGCCTATCCCTATCAGTTACTGTCCCTGGGTACCCAAGCCCTAGTGGCTAGTCCAAACCGTGGCAGCTGGTAGGGGCCCTTTCACACAGAGAAAAGGAAAATTAAACAGTCAGCAGTACAGTAATTCCATTTGGATTTAATGTGGCAATTCAACAGGGAGCGACCCTGAATTAGTACTCACGACCTCCAAATAAGATAGGGTCCTTCAATGTCAGCAGGGCTCACTTGAGGTACACAAACCTCTTCACACATTTATATAAAAGAAAGCACTATACCAGGCAGGCTGCATCTGTATCCCGATCGCAATTACTGCACAATACCGGAGAACACACAGCAGATTCAGTTCCTGACAGACGAGTGCAATTTTCAGCAATTCTTCCAGTCTTCTACAGGGTGAGCCTGGTTTCTACTCTTCAGAGATCCTTTGATTCTTTTCACAGGACGGATTCAGTCCTAACAAGCTGCAGACCGGAACTCTGGGCCTTACACACGTTTTTGACTAAAACTGCACACTGAAAAGCACAGGGCTCCTTCCTTCTTCACTGCCAAAGCTCAACTGAAACTCCAACCGACAAAACCGGGCTCTTCCTTTGAGTTCCTCCCAGTTCTTGACTGGATTGGCTGTCACTCACAATAGACTGCTGCTGTTGGTCCAAAAGGCACTGAAGTCTAAACTACATCTCCCAGAGTCACTGCCCATACAATCCTCTTGTGGCTGGCTCAGATTATGAGTCCAAGTTCTGATTCGTCAAGGCACCATTTTAGAGCTAGCTTACCCCACACTGATTGGTCCAGTTCAGCAGTTCAAAACTAGAATGGGGAACTAGCAGACACAGTTCTGACTGCAAAGAAAGCAGGTTAGACAAACTGTAATTTTATTATTACTCTAAATAATTTCTGGCAAACAGTTACATCTTTCAGATAGGTTCCTTTGCACTCCTAGTGACTGCAAAATGAAGTGAATTAGCAGCAGCTCGAGTGGTACTCAGAGAAGCACACAGTCCCCCATACAAACTAATTATGTCTGCAAGCAGACAGCTCTTAAAGAGACAGTACCAGAGGCTCTAAAAACACTCACTGATAAATGGCTTAAATGCCAAACACCATTCAGGCTTGGAGCATTCAAGCAAGCTCCTGAAGTCTTTTGGGAACCCCCATTTGCAGGGGTTACATATGAGCTCTGTGCACAGGCCTATCCCTACCAGTTACTGTCCCTGGGTACCAAGCCCTAGTGGCTAGTCCAAACCGTGGCAGCTGGTAGGGGCCCTTTCACACAGTGAAAAGAAAATTAGTTTAAACAGTCAGCAGTACAGTGATTCCATTTGGATTTAATGTGGCAATTCAACAGGGAGGCGACCCTGAATTAGTACTCACGACCTCCAAACAAGATAGGGTCCTTCAACGTCAGCAGGGCTACTCTTAGGCTCCACAGACTCTTCACACATTTATATGGTAAAAAGAAAGCACTATACCAGGCAGGCTGCTTCTCTATCCCGATCGCAATTACTGCACAATACCGGGAGAACACAGCAGATTCAGTTCCTGACAGACCGATGCAATTCAACAATTTCTCCAGTCTTCTACAGGGTGAGCCTGGTTTCTACTCTTCAGAGATCCTTTGATTCTTTTCACAGGACGGATTCAGTCCTAACAAGCAGTTACACAAGCTGCAGACTGGAACTCTGGGCTGCCCACACGTTTTGACTGAAACTGTGCACTGAAGGAGCACAGGTTTCTTTTCCCTTCACTCCCAGAGCTTAACTGAAACTCCAACAGACAAAACGGGCACTTCCTTTGAGTTCCTCCCAGTTCTTGACTGGATTGGCTGTCACTCACAATAGACTGCTGTTGGTCCAAAAAGGTCGAAGTCTAAACTACATCTACCAGAGTCACTGCCCATACAATCCTCTTGTGGCTGGTTCAGATTATGAGTCCAAGTTCTGATTCGTCCAAGGCACCATTTTAGAGCTAGCTTACCCCACACTGATTGGTCCAGTTCAGCAGTTCAAAACCAGAATGGGGAACTAGGCAGACACAGTTCTGACTGCAAAGAAAGCAGGTTAGACAAACTGTAATTTCATTATTACTCTAAATGGTTTCTGGCAAACAGTTACATCCTTCAGATAGGTTCCTTTTGCACTCCTAGTGACTGCAAAAATGGAGTGAATTGGCAGCAGCTCGAGTGGTACTCAATCAAAGAAACACACAGTCCCCCATACAAACTAATTATGTCTGCAAGCAGACAGCTCTTAAAGAGACAGTACCAGAGGTTCTAAAACACTCACTGATAAATGGCTTAAATGCCAAACACCATTCAGGCTTGGAGCATTCAAGCAAGCTCCTGAAATCTTTTGGGAACCCCCATTTGCAGGGGGGTTACACCCTTCCTGGCCTGGGAAAGCTTGACGTCCGCGTCAAGCAAGTACCCCCATAAGTTTCAACTGCAACCATATACATTTGCATTAGGCTCACACATGTAATCATCAGTCAATACATCATTTTACCAAGAACACATTTCTGAAACATTGCAGTACGTCACTCTTTACACAGTATTACACACACATTGTACCATAACTCAAGTTATTACCTCTTGTACATGAAACCTGAAGAGAGGGGGCCCTTCCCTATCAGTTACCTTAGGGCTGGACAGGGCAAGGGCACCATACTGAAGGGCAACACAAGTAACTTGGAGTTAGCACTGATGCTCAGTTTGGGCAATGAGCTCGGGGACACATACACTCCTTTATGGACAACATTGAGAGGCAAGTCCACAGGCCTCCCAAGTGAATCATAACTGAGGTGCACCACAGGCTTTACAGCTCGACCAGTCTTTCTAGGGGGAACTGTTACAGTCTCTGCACTCTGAGCCTCATTTTCAGCATTGTCCTCACTTGTCAGGGGGTCTCCATGGGGGTAGAGAGGCTAGTACTTGGGGCACTTTCAGCTCCAGGAGTTACAGTTTCTGAGTCCACAACATTTGGCTCGCATGGAAGCTTTCGGACACTGGCAGTGGACTGTCAGGGCACTCAAAATACTCTTCTTGTTCTGGTGTATCACCAGTCTGCCCCAATCCATCATTTTCCTCCTGAAAACTCAAACAGTTCAACCATGCACAATGATTCCATTTCATCTGATCTGATGCTTTGCACCTCACTTTCTGGGAGCATTGGCTCCAGGGATGAAGCTTGGGGGCTTAGACAGTCCAGAAGGCCCAGCATGCCTCCAGTATTGACTAGGATTGCCCCGAAACAATTGACTCAGTTCAGAAGAAGGATAGTATTCAAAGTCACTCTCACTTTCTTCTGATATGGACTGACAGTCATGCTCAACTGGGACTTGTGGAGGGGAACACTTTAACTTTGCTTCTGTAGGTGCAGGCTTTCTTGATCTTTTCTTAGCAGCAGCTCTAGTCACTGGTCCAGAGGGGCATCTTCTGGGGCTCAGACTCAATCAAGATTTGTCCAATGGGAGTAAATGATTTCTATGCATTGTTTTACATCTTTTGAATTATTCTCAGGCCTTACTTTGACACTGGCAGATCATCTAGTTTGCCCACTACAATGTGAGGAGATGGTGCCATCTGTCAGCAATCTTGTGTTTGCCATGCAGTCCCAGATTTCTTAGCAATACCGATCTCCCTCCTGAGTTCCTGTGCTTTCACCTTTTATCATACCTTTCTTTGTTGGCCAGATTTCTTTTGGCAGCCATGGTTTGAGCCAGTTGGTATGCATGAGTCAGCTGGGCCTTTAACTTTGCACATACTGTAAATAGTTGTCAGCTTGAACCCCATCAGGAGACCCCAAAACACACATCTACGGTAGTCGAGCTTCTCTTCCAAACATCAGGCGGTGGGGGGAGAACCCAGTGGCATCACTTTTGGTGCAGTTATAAGCATGTACCAGGGTGCTAATTTGTTGGCTCCATCTAGGCTTGTCCTTTGGGTGCAGGGTGCCTAGCATATCTAGCAAAGTCACGGTTGAAACATTCAGGCGCTGTGGGTCCCCCTGGGGTGGTAAGGAGTGGTTCTGGACTTCTGACTCCCCACAGAGAAAGCATCTCTTTGATCAGATGACTCTCAAAGTCTCTCCCTTGATCAGAATGGATTCTTTGTGGAGCCCCATAGTGAACAAAAAGTTTTCTACAAGTACTTTGGCACAGTGGATGCTTTCTGGTCTTTGGTGGGAAAGCTTGGGCATATCTCATGAAATGGTCAGTGACCACCAGCACATTACTGATATTTCTTTGATCTGACTCAAACTCAGAAAATCAATACAGACCAGCTCCATGGGTGCACTGGTGGTGATGTTAACAAGGGGCAGCCCTCTGGGGAATAAACTTTCCTCTGTAAGCAGCGACTCAAGTTCGAATGTGTTGCTCCACATCAGCCCCCATCTTAGGCCAATAGAATCTGGATCTCACCAAGTCAAGTGTTCTGTCTATACCAAGGTGCCCCATGTGGTTGTGCAAGGACATCAGTACTGAGTCTCGAAAGGCAGTGGGCAGCACTAGTTGTTGTTTGTCTACTTGTCCCCTCTGTCTACTGTTTCTCGTATAACAGTTTATTGATCAGTTTCAACTTAGGACCTTCTTTGTATAACAGTGCAGTTCTCAAATCAGTGGGGCGTAATTTGGACACATCTTTCCTGCATGGGGGCTTCTAAAGCTGCTTTGATCATGGGATGCGGGATTAGCCCGAGATCACTGTCATTGTCCAGCTGAGGCAGTAAACCAATGTCTATTGCAGAAAAGTGGCAATAAGCAGCAGGTATGCAATTCTCAGAGGCTCCCAAGCAACCCACCATGCAGTCCACTGCGTCCGTGGACATTTGTTCCTCCCTGTCAAACTTCCGGCAGAGTGCCCGAATGTCAGGTTCTGCCAATCGGACCCAATCATTCTGGGGAACAGGCCTCACGGGAGAGCATCAGCATCTATGTGGTTCAGACCTGCTCGGTATTCGAGAGCATAGTCATATGTAGATAATGCAGAAAGCCACCTATGGCCAGTGGCATCCAACTTAGCTGAGGTCTGCACATAGGTCAAAGGATTATTGTCAGTTTTTACTAGTATTTTAGCCCCATACAAGTACTCATGGATTGGTCAACAATTGCCCCTTCAAAAGCTAGGAACTCTAACTTATGTACAGGATAGTTCTTTTCGGATGGGGTCAGGCTTCTACTGGCAAAGGCCACTGGTCTCAGGCCATTCTCGTGCTCTTGGTACAACACAGCCCCCAACCCTTGCAAGCTAGCATCAGTGTGCAGGACGTAAGTTTTCTTGGATTAGCATAGGCCAGCACTGGAGCATGGGTAAGTTGATATGATCTCATGAAAAGCAGTCTCACAATCAGGGTCCAGCGGACCCCAAATACTTCACTTTCGGATGAAAATACACTCTTTCAGTCTTGAGGGACGCTGACTTTGGTATTTTGTGGGTTGGGGATACCCTTAGAGGTTAAGTAAAGGCGGATCACTCTTGAATAGTCCTTGATGAAGCGCCGATAATACCCACAGAATCCCAGGAATCTTTGCAGTTCTTTTAGATTTTGGGCTGTGGCCAGGTGGTCAAGGCCTCAACTTACTTAGGTGCGTCTCTATTCCTCGGTGGATACTATGTGTCCCACATACTTTACTGATGTTTGAAGAATTGACACTTATCAATGGACAGTTTAAGGCCAAAGTCCTCCAGTCGGTCCAATACCTTAAATAATCTGCTCTCTCATGTTCCTCAGTGAGCTGCCAAACACAATAACATCATCTAGGTATACCAGGCACTCTAGTAAGTTCATATCCCCCACTGCCGCTCCATCAATCGTTGAAAAGTGGCTGGGGCACCTGAAATCCTTGAGGCATCCTCATGAATTCATAGAAATAGCGGACAGATAAAGGCTGTCTTCTCACGGTCCTCTGGGGCCATGGGATCTAGTAGTACCCACTGCGAGATCCAACACAGAGAACCACTTGCTCCCGCTTAGGCAGTCAAAGCATCCTGAATGCGGGGCATTATGTACTGATCAAGGATAGTCCGCGGTTTAAAGTAACGATAATCCACACATCCTTACTGTCCCATTCTTTTTCTCACTACCACAATGGGGAAGCAAAGGGCTTCTGGATTCTTGTATTACAGCAGCATAACATCTCTTGCAGATGCCATCTCACATCATCTATGTCAGCAGGTGCCAGGCGTCGAGACCTCTCACGAAATGGTCTTTCGTCATGCAGCTGAATATTGTGCTCAGCTCGCATGCATCCTACGTCCCATTCCTTTAAAAAAAACACCTGGTCTCTCTGGACAAGCTTCTCACTGATCCTCACTTTCCATTCAGCTGGCAGGGAGTCGCGAAATCAAACAAGTCAAGGCGTTACTCTGTCATTTCTTCCTCGAACTCTTGCTGCTGGGTAGCACTGCAGTGTCTGCACAATGCACATTAGCCGGATGCAACCTCTATTTCCTCGAATGTCTCTTTCAGACACATTATGAACTTGGACCATTACCCTTCTGGCATAAGCATGGGCTCTAGTGGGCAAAATACTAGGCTTGACCAGCAGTCCCTCTGACAATTTTCCATCGCCTGGTGCATCCAACATTAATATTTTATTCTTAACATCCTTTCTGATACGGACCTCTCCCTGTAAGGTACACTGGGCATTTGGCGCCAGAATCAGAGACTCAGGATCCTTCTTCCATACAATTCCGACCCGGTTCCTCTGGTTCTATTTTTCCAGCATCTCTGTGCCTCATAGGCCTTCTTAATTAAAGCTGGAACTCTTAAAGCTCTACTAGTTTTTGACCCCTGTTTTTTCATAACACAACTATGCCAGCCTCCGAACATATGAGCATTTGTTCCAATCAACAAAGGGACACCATCATACAGTCAATGGGGGGACACACTAAGGCTAAGTCTCTACTTGTTAGCCACTCCAGCCACGGAGTTGAGGAAAAGACAGCCAAATTCGGATATACCGGAATAGGGGTAGGCCTTCTCACTTAACCCCCATACATGCAGTCCTTCTAATGGTTGTAAGGTACGCTCTGACAAATGCTTGATACTCAATCCTGGAACATAATTGTCACTTGGGAGCCACTGTCTAATACAGCTCTTGTAGACACTCCATTCACCTTTACAGTGGTCTCCATGGAGGGACCCACTATTCTGGACCAGTCTGGAGAGGCGATAGTGGGGGCCTGGGCAACTGACCTTGCCACAAAAGGACGTGAGTTAGCATTTTTGGTGCCCTCACTGGGATCATTTTGTGCACCTCTTAACCACTGATTTGTTCTCCGAAGCTCTCCTTGTAGCCTATATGCAACTTTGTCAGTGTCTTTTGGGGACCGGCATTCCCTTTTCATGTGCCCATCCTTCCCACAATTATAGCAAAACATACTTTCTGGGTTTGGAGCTGGCCGGGCCACACTGGGAGCCAGGGCGGGGGTATTACTAACTGGAAACCTTGGTGCCATCTCTGTCTGCGGCGCAATAAGCATTTGGAGACATCTCGTCAGTTTCTCCACTTCCATGGTCAAGGAATCGAGTTCGAGCTGTTATCAGCAGGAGATACATGGGTGGGTATCCCCACCCCATAGCAGATGCAGTCGGATATAGAGTCGGGGCCCGTACTTGCAGGCGTGGCCTTCATAAAGGACTGTTTTGAATCCCGGATCTCTCTCAACAGTTCGCCTGATTGTGGCATATCTTTTCCTTATCAGAGCACTCATTGACTGCTAACCTCTGCCCCTGAACTTCACTTGATGGCCACCCTCAGTCACTCGGTCATAGCGCAGCTATTGGTGCAGGTCCCTCCTGAGGTCGCCTTTTCTCAACTCCTCAATTTCTCTCATTAACTCATCATAGGAGGGTGGGGATTCAGTCGGTTGCCAGGCGTAACTGAAGCAACAGCAGTTCTGAGAAGGGGGCAGACTTAAGGATCCTGTCCAGCCTGGTTCGGCCCAGTTCAATCTCTGGCAAACTACCCTTTCTGAGGCATTCTTGAAACAATTTTTCCAGCCGAAATACATACACAGACAACAACTCCCCTTGGTACTGTTGTGCATTTCTTACTCTCCACCATAGGTCCTCATCAGAATCTGGGCTCCCATACACATTCTCCAAGGCCTCAAGATAGGCCTGTGCAGTCGCTTCAGGGTTACTGGCCCGTTTAACGCGGATGGTAGCCAGGGCAGGACCTCGGAGCTCTCACTAACCCTCTTTAGCTTTTCGCCTTCGAGCATTGCCATTCTAGCACTTGGGGGCAACATAGTCTATCCAGGTCTCCCAGTCATCCTCCCTTGGGGGTGGGAGGGTGCAGAGAAGATCCTCAACCTCGGTAAGAGTCGTGACTAATGGCAGGTGCAGAAATAGGAGTCTGCATTGGTTCAGCCACCATTACAGGCACTGGAGCGGGACAGGGTGTTGGGGGAGGAACACCCCCAGGTGGCAAGAATAGTTTCTTCAAGTCCTCCACAGTTTTCCCTTCTCCCAGCAACCATTTAGCAAATTTCTCCTCAAAGGTTTCAGATAGTGGTGGGGGCTCATTCCCCCCTGGGTCTTTACTGTCCTTAGTTATCACTCTGCAAGCAGTGAGGGCTCCCTCTGGGGTAATGGTCTGTGGCACTTTGGAGCTATCTATGGGATCCTTAAACTCTACTAGGGCCAGAAAAGTGTGGGTGAGCAGATTAGCATGCCGACCCACCACCACAGGGTTTTGTAAACCTTCCACCTTGGAAAGTACTCCCTGTACAGTGTCCGTATTGATACCCAGGGGGATGTCCAGGATAAGCATAGCATTTTGGGGGTCAATCTCCTCCCCAGTACACCACTCCACCAGCCGGTGCACAGCCACTTCTGTCGGGGTACCCATTTTTTTCTTAACAGTGGTTCATAAATATGGCCACTAGAGGACACACAATCCCAGCGGTGAGCCTCCAAGATGTAACCCCTAGATGGCGCTCTCCCAGGGGCTACTACCCCTGCCTGATTTGCCACTAACAGGTTGAGGGGCCTGGATCCAATGGCGGGTGCCTCCACCCAGAGGTCAGGGTTTGCAATAGTTAAACTTACTTGGTCACAGCCCTCTGGGACACTGCAATCCCCCTTTCTTCCCACTAGTGGCCCACACAATATATCAGAATTACCTTCACAGTATACACTTACCCCAAGGACTAGTTCTGGCACTGGGACCTCCTGTGAAATAAGATACAGTGCAACAATCACAGTACAGTACTTTAACATAGACAAATACCTCAGGCAGTATAACTTTGCTGAAACAAGCAGCTCTGATTTATTTAGGGGGATATAACAAGGACAGGGGGAAATCAGGTTAATTAGCTTATCACTTTACTATCTACCTATGGCTCTGTGCACAGGCCTATCCCTACCAGTTACTGTCCCTGGGTACCCAAGCCCTAGTGGCTAGTCCAAACCGTGGCAGCGGGTAGGGGCCCTTTCACACAGTGAAAAGAAAAATTAGTTTAAACAGTCAGCAGTACAGTGATTCCATTTGGATTTAATGTGGCAATTCAACAGGGAGCGACCCTGAATTAGTACTCATGACCTCCAAACAAGATAGGGTCCTTCAACGTCAGCAGGGCTACTCTTGAGCTCCACGAGACTCTTCACACATTTATATGGTAAAAAAAAGCACTATACCAGGCAGGCTGCTTCTCTATCCCGATCGCAATTACTGCACAATACCCGGGAGAACACACAGCAGATTCAGTTCTGACAGACCGAGTGCAATTCAACAATTTCTCCAGTCTTCTACAGGGTGAGCCTGGTTTCTACTCTTCAGAGATCCTTTGATTCTTTTCACAGGACGGATTCAGTCCTAACAAGCAGTTACACAAGCTGCAGACTGGAACTCTGGGCCTTACACACGTTTTTGACTGAAACTGTGCACTGAAGGAGCACAGGGTTTCTTTCCCTTCACTCCCAGAGCTAAACTGGAAACTCCAACAGACAAAACCGGGCACTTCCTTTGGGTTCCTCCCAGTTCTTGACTGGATTGGCTGTCACTCACAATAGACTGCTGCTGTTGGTCCAAAAAAGGCGAAGTCTAAACTTACATCTCCCAGAGTCACTGCCCATACAATCCTCTTGTGGCTGGTTCAGATTATGAGTCCAAGTTCTGATTCGTCCAAGGCACCATTTTAGAGCTAGCTTCCACACTGATTGGTCCAGTTCAGCAGTTCAAAACCAGAATGGGGAACTAGGCAGACACAGTTCTGACTGCAAAGAAGCAGGTTAGACAAACTGTAATTTCATTATTACTCTAAATGGTTTCTGGCAAACAGTTACATCTTTCAGATAGGTTCCTTTGCACTCCTAGTGACTGCAAAATGGAGTGAATTGGCAGCAGCTCGAGTGGTACTCAATCAAAGAAACACACAGTCCCCCATACAAACTAATTATGTCTGCAAGTAGACAGCTCTTAAAGAGACAGTACCAGAGGTTCTAAAAACACTCACTGATAAATGGCTGAAACGCCAAACACCATTCAGGCTTGGAGCATTCAAGCAAGCTCCTGGAAGTCTTTTGGGAACCCCCATTTGCAGGGGGGGTTACACGAGTTTCCAATAAAATAAAATAAATAAAATATGTCTATTCCATACATGCTTGAAGCTCTCCACTGTTCTGGTGCCTACCGCTTCTGCTGGCAATCTGTTCCAGATATCCACTACTCTTTCAATGAAGAAATGTTTCCTCACATTACTCTTGAATCCCCCTCCCCCATTTCACTGCATGCCCCCTGGTCCTGGTGCTTGTTCTCATTTAGAAAACTCCCCACCTGTGCCAGTCTACTCCTGTGAGATTCTTGTAGGTCTCTATCTCATCCCCCCCCTCCCTTTCTTCAGGGGTGTACGTGTTGAGATCCCGAAATCTTTCCTCGAAAAGCTTTTAATGCAAACCATACAACATTTTAGTTGCCCTTCTCTGGACGGCTTCTATTCTGTCTATGTCCTTTCTAAGGTGTGGTCTCCAAAACTCAATACAGTACTCTAGGTGTGGCCGCAGCAGCGAGCGATACAGCAGCAACACCACCTCCCTCCTCCTGCTGGAGATACCCCTTCCTGTGCAACCCAGCAATCCATTAGCTCTACCCACTGCCTTGTCACACTGCCCGGCCACCTTGAAGTCCTCAGAGAAATCCCAAGATCCCTTTCTTGCGAGTGATCATTAGTACTTCCCCAATACTATACTTAGCGCCGGTGCTTCAATGTCCTAGGTGCATCATTTACGCTTTTGGGCATTGCACCCCCAACTGCCATGTTTTTGACCATTTCTCAAGTTTCCTAAAATCCCTGCACAGTTTTCCACCCCTTCCTACGTGTCCATCCTATTGCAGGTTTCGGTGTCATCTGCAAAATGGCATACCTTCCCTTCCAGCTCTTCTGCAGTGTCCCCTATAAACATACTGAAAAGAACTAGTCGCAGTACCGAGCCCTGTGGTACCCCACTTGACACACTTCTCTCTTTAGAATGAGTGCTGTTAGCAACAACCCTCTCTCTCCTTTAACCAGTTTCGAACCCAGTTTACCACTGTGGATCCCAATACTAGGTTCGTCAACTTCTTAATCAGCCTTCTATGCGGCACTTTTTCAAAAGCCTTGTGTAACCCCCAGGTGGCGCTGTCCCAAGAGCTACTACCCCTGCCTGAGTAACTGCCAACAGGTTAAGGGGCCTAGGTCCAATGGCGGGTGCCTCCACCCAGAGGTCGGGGTTAAGACAGTCTGGAATGACTTGGTCACGGACCTCTGGGTCACTGCAATCCCCCTTTCTTCCCACTAGTGGCCCACACAAGTTACCAACAGTACCTTTGCAATATATACTTACCCCCAAGATTTGTTCGATCAGCTTGACTCTGGGGACCCCGAAAAGTAAGATGCAGTAATACAGTAGCCACTGTACAGTATTTCCACACAGACACTCAGTTCAGGCAGTATACTTTGCAAAACAACCAAGTCTGATTTATTTAGGGGGAAATAACAAGGGCAGAGGGAAATCAAGTTAATTAGCTTAATCACTCTACTGTTTCAGAGCACTGTGCACAGGCTAAGGTCCCTACGAGTCACTGTCACTGGGTAACCAGGCAATAAGGGGCTAGCAAAGTTCGGTGCATCTGGTTGGGGCCCTGAGGATGAAAACATTCATACAATACCCAATTTGTAATCCAGAGCTGGTAGGCTTAGTTCATGTAGCCAGAGAGGGGAACAGTTGAACACTTGCAACTCAATGGATCAGTTTGCAGGGAGCCACCCCGAATTTTACTCACAACTCTTGTGGCAGACCACCTTGCGCACCGCCGAAGGACACAGGCCTGTGATCAGAACACTCCCCACACATTTATATGTAAAAGAAGGTTACCATACCAGGCAGCTGCTCTCATATCCCGACCGCACTCACTGCTAACCCGAGGAGTCACAATGCAGCTTCACTTCTCCTGACAGACCGAGCGCGATGAAGCAGATCCTCCAGTCCTCTACAGGGTGAGCCTGGTAGTTGGCTGAAAACTGCACAGCCTCTTCTGATAGCAGCACATGGCGGATTCAGTCTGAATCACCTCAGCGAATGAGCCGCCCGACTTTTGGCCTTCCACCACGCGTTCCATGCAGAAAACTCAACTGCGCAAGCCGGGCTCCTTCCTCCACTCAACGGCCACATCGACTCTGTCTTCTCCGCCGTTGGGCAGGGAATCACACATCGGGTGCCACTCGACCTGATTGGAGGGCTTCAGATGCCAGTCTCTCCCACCTTCCCCTATTGGTGCGAAAAGGCGCCACACTCCTGAACTTCACTTCCCAGAATCACTGGCCACACTCCCTATTGGCAGCTGGCTCCCGAGAGAGTCCTAGTCCTGGTTGGCTGCTCAGTACTCCATTTTACGTGGCCCTTCCTCCTGATTGGATCCAAGCGGCAGTTCTGATCCAAAATGGAGGGGCACAGCACACAAAGTCCCAGCTGCAAAAGAAGCAGGTTAGAC
Organism: Neoceratodus forsteri; assembly: GCA_016271365.2. Classification (NCBI taxonomy): domain Eukaryota; kingdom Metazoa; phylum Chordata; order Ceratodontiformes; family Ceratodontidae; genus Neoceratodus; species Neoceratodus forsteri. Next base: position 453,685,920 of record JADMNL010000023.1, on the reverse strand, counting down.
AAAGTACATTTTCCAATACCACTTCAACACATATTAAATCAGTAAGTACAGCCCAGGGAAGTGCCTGCTTAGTGACGGCAAACCAGGGCACATTATCAGTGGCTCGAGCGGGACTTGAGCAGGAGAACACACGGCCCCCCCCCCCCGCAGACTAATTAGGTCTGCGAGCTGGCAGCTCTTAACGAGACAGCGTTAGAGGCTTTCAGGAACCCCCATTTGCCAGGGGGTTACACCTGCTAAAGTCTAAATATGCTAAGTACGTCCACTGCTCCCCCCGGATCAATTTCTCTGATCACCCAGTCAAAGAAATCGATTAGATTAGTTTGGCTTGACATCCCCCCTCCCACCCCACGAACCCTTGTTGTCTGGTCTTGTAGCCCACTGGCTTTAGAATACTCTGTCATCCTTTCTTTCAGTAGTGTTTCCATCAGTTTCCCCACTACTGGAATGAGACTGACCGGCCTGTAGTTGCTAGCCTCCTTCCTGCTACTGCTCTTATGTAGAGGGACAACATCAGCCCTTCTTCAGTCCTCTGAAACCACTCCCATGTCTATTGAGTTTTTAAACAAGGCTGTCAGTGGGGCAGCCAGAACCGCCCTAACTTCTTTTAGTACCCTGGGGCGAATTTCTTCTGGTCCCATAGTCTTGTCCTCATTAGGGCTGCAAGTTCTGTTGCACTTTTTCTTCTGAAAATGGACCTGTGCCCATCCCCCTCCCCACTCTTTCCCTGTTGGTCCATCCTTGTCTGTGAAGACTGCACATGAGCACCTGTTTAAGATGCCAGCTTTTTCTTTCTACTTTTGCACAGTCTGCCCTTCCACCCTTGTAATTTTTAGTACCTCTGCCCTTGTTTTCCTTTTCTCACTTAGGTACCAGAAGAAATGCTTATCCCCCTGTAGTACCCCCTTTGGCAATCTTTTCCTCTGTCTGTGCCTTTGCTCCCCTCACCACTTTGCTTCCTTCTGCTTTGTTAGGTGTACCTCCCTGTCCCATACCTCTCAACCATTCTTCAACGAAATGTGTGACAAGATGTGTGACAAATGACCAAAATGTGTGACATATCATCAGACATGGTACTGCAAGCTCAGAACACTATGGCTATCAGTGCACTAATGTTCTCAATGTTTGCTGATAACTAAACATAATAGAGTATTATGAATTTCTGCTTCAAAGTCTCAGTGGGGAAATGTGGAATATCACATTCCCCATGCAGGACAAAGAATTTCTGAAGGGAAAATGAGTGACGTACCTCGTAATGTGTGACTGTTGAGAGGTATGCCCTGTCCTCCTCCTCCCTTATTTCCTTATACCTCTTGAATGCAACCCTTTTTTTAATTACTGCCCTTGCCACTTACTTGGAGAACCATACTAGTTTAAAAAATATTATCCCCAGTGTTATGGGGCCAAAACTTGGTTCCATGAAAAGAACCAAACAGAATGCAAGAACAGTTCAAGACTCAAAGTCTTGGTTTCGTACTGGGACATACACGTGGTGTTCGAATCCTAACTGACCAATCAGATGAAGAAGGAAGATTAGCCATTATGTAATTCTGAATTTTTGAATCTGCATGAACCCCCAGATAATTCAGGTTCTCAGTGGATTGCACAATTTATTTCAATTTCGCATTTTATGACCAGTAATTAGTAGTCACTTATACAGTGCATGTTACAAAAAGTTTCACAAGCAGTTACTGCCGAAGTTACTGGCCCCAACGTTCCAAATACTGGCAGCCAGAAACTCATGGAAAAAACTGTCTTTCATCACAGTGATGTTACAGAGTCGCCCTGATGAAAACCAGGGCTTGATTAGTTACTGATTAAAATCTTCTATCACTTGTTTGGATGGATTTTGGAGTGTGCAGAATCAGATGACTGATTGACCAGTTATCAGTATGGCCCAAGTATGTACTGGAGGAGGTGGTGATGGTCCGCACTGATAACTCCTCTCAAGTTACACTTGAGCTGCTTCACTGATATTTCAGCTGTGTTGAAATTGTTCTAGCTCTTAAGGCATTGTGCTGATAAGCAACAGATCTTTTTCTTATTGGCTGTTTAGAAGCTGGATCCAACAGGCTAGTTCAGAAAATTAAATGCAAGTGTTTGAAGTGTGCAACATACTATAAGTGCGACCTTCTAACCCTGTAAGAATGTGATAGATTAAGAACTAGTTGTCGGGGGGGGGGTCAGCTATCAGATGAATTCTCACTCTCGCAACCAGCTTTTCACCTCCATCCCCCATGCCCCCATTTTGGCTGTTACCTGCTACTCTTGTATAATGTCTTAGTATCAGGGCTTCAGCTAAACTTTGCAGGGCAGATTTTCAAAGGCCTTAGAATGACGCAATGTGCTTGTGTCGAATGAGTCTGACGCAGCAGGCATCTTGAGCCAAGCGATGCTCCTGGGGCTATTTTCTAATGCAGCCTGCAGCAAACAGCAGGCTGCATGCGCTAAAAGGGCTTGTGCCACCCTTGCACCACAGAAGTGGCTGCGGCATGGTGCAAAGGGGCTTGTGCCAGACCCTGGCTGCCACAACCCCGACAGTTGGAATTTCAAAACCCTCCCCAGGGCCAAAGAGCCATGTACCATTAGACCAGCAAAAGGCTGGTCTAATGGTATGTAGACAGCCTCTGGGAGAGTGCCACCAGTGTCCTGCCACTGTGTCCCTGCCCCCAAGCAATAGCCCCATACATAGAGCCCCATCCACCTGCCCCAATGTGCCAATTTCCATGGAATCCCTTGGAGCCAGTGCCCCCCAAGACTGCCCGTACAAGACAGTATTGGCAGTGCATGGTGGTCTCTTGCCCTCCCTCCCTACTCCGATCATCGGTACACTGTTATGTATCATGGTCCCTGGTGCTCTAGCGGCCCACCACCCTGCAGGCAGTGCCCACCTCCCCACTCCCATACCCACCCCATACCCAGATCCAGCGACCGATACAGCCCTCCTCACACCACCACGGCTGGCTGCTGAATGAACTGTCAGAGTGCGAGACATGCATACTGCGCTCTGATGTTCATCGCAGGGTGGTGAGGAGGGCTGTGCCCATCGCCAGATCGCATGGGTGGAGTGAGATGGGCACTACCTGCAGGGGGGGCCACTAGACCACCAGGTGAGGATGTAATCTGCTGATGGGTGGTCAGGCATAAGGGGCGGCTGGGTGGCGACCCTGTCAGGGGTATACATGAATTACATGCATGTGATGGGGGGGATCAGCACTGGTTCACCAGTGTATTGGGTTGGGTTGTATTATGGGTACCAGCTGCTTGGTGGCGTTGGAGGTGCCGGCCAGTACTCTGCCCCTGCCTGAGGGTGCAGCCGCTGCTCCACTGCCCTGCAGTCATTGTGGCACACCTTGTGGGTGTGCCATCTGTCTGGTGCACATCCACTGTTGCCGCACACTGCGGGACTTAGGTGCTGGGACCCTGTCTAATGGAAAATTGGACGCTTGGTCCTGGATGCACCAGCACTCTGAGCAAGCTGCCATTGTTGCAGCTTGAGACCAAGTTTTGAAAATCCTGCTCTGCAACTATTTTACTTCCAAAAATAAAAGCAGGGAAATGTTTGACTTCTGAAGAAGAACAGGCATTTGTCAATGCCGAATGTTTCCTTGCATGGTGTATGTGGTAGGGGCGTATTATGTTAATTGAGTCACAAGTTAAAGTTACTAAACACATCCTCACCTGTTGCAATGCTTTGCAGGCTTTCCAAAATGCTAATGACTCCTGCTTCACTAAGGCAGATCACCTTTGCGATGTTGCTGTCTCTCTCTGTCATGATCGCTGAGATGACGGGGGGGGGGGTCTCATCACAGGGAAGGGAGCAACAGAGAAATACAGTGCCACAACTAAACCAGCATTTGCCTGAAAACAGGGAACAAGTTACACACAATAGCAGGGATATACAGTGTCTTGTCCCCCAGACTCGGCGACTCGGCTCGCACTCACTCTCTGTCTGTCAGCCGTGGGGGGGGGGATGTCTCATCGAATGGATGGAAGGGAGCAGCAGAGAACTACAGTACCAGAGCAAAACTAAAGTTTGCTGGAAGACAGTTGACACATTGTCACACATAATAGCAGGGAATCAGTGTCTTCTCCAAACGCACTCAGACTCGCTCTCTGTCTGTCGGCAGTGTGGTGCGCTGCATATGATGTCTGCTGGGGAGAAGCACTTGCAGAAGGGCACAGAATGTGGAGATGCAGGGCTTGCTGCATAACTTGTCTGTGTCTTCCATGCCGAACCTCTGTCTCTTACTCTTGAGGTCCACGGCTTCCTGCGGCAGGCATAACTGTAGGGTTTTGGGGAAGTGGGGCCGCCAACATGTGGCTGTCTCTCTCTGTCCCTCTCCCCATAGCACGCATCTGCACACTTGCTTGCCAGGCCAGGAATCATGTTCAGCTTCTGGCTATTTCTGTCACTAGCCCCAGAGCTGACGGTGACAACTCAGTCACATTGTGGTCCATAAACCAGGAGTTTTTTTATGTAATTGTATTATTCACATCTGAGGTATTCTGCTTGTTCCAGTATTTTAAATATATTATTGCAATGATTCACCCACTTGTGATACACCACCCACAACAAATTCCCCTACTATAACAAATGCAGAGGCAGCTTTCAAGTGAAACAACTCCGCTTCAAAGACAACGAGAGCACTTGCCAAGCAAATTATCTGTTGTTTAAAGATTTCTTTATAATGATGCCCTGAAATGGCCAACAGGTCCTTACCAGCTACACATTGCAGACATTACATAGAAACATAGACTTTAATGGCAGATAAGGACCGCTAGATCCACCCAGTCTGCCCATTTCCCTACCTACTGGATAAGCTGCAGATCCAAGTTAACCAACGGCCTATTTCTTCCTACCCCCTACAAGAATTGCCTTATGTTTGTCTCATGCATTCTTGAATTCCCCTACTGTTTTTGACCCCATGACCTCCTCAGGAAGGCCGTTCCATGCGTCCACCACCCTCTCTGTGAAAAAATACTTCCTCACATTGCCCCTGAGCCGTCCCCTCCCCATCTTCAGATTGTGTCCCCTTGTTCTTGCACATCTCTTTTTCTGAAAGATGCTACCCTCTTGGACTTTGTTGATTCCCTTAAGGTACTTAAACGTTTCTAATGGAAGTGCATTCATTCCTAACAACAAGAAACATCAAGGAACAACACAAGGGTGTTTACTTGGGTTTCCTGGTGTGAAGTGCAATTTTAAGAAGCACAACCACATCTGCATGCCTCCAAGATAGTACCCCTTCCACCAACGTCGTCATGTCCAAGTTCATCAGCATTACGACTTAGAGTATCTTGGACTTTTAATGTGATAGCACTTGGCTTAAAGATCAATGACAAACATTCATTTTATTCATCTGACAGGTATCGTAACTGGCAGTGTAATAGAAATTCACCTATAAAAATTCATGTGGTTATTTTTATATGTGGTTATTTTTTGTGTAGTTTACATATTTACCTCTTAATTAGTGACTGTGATGGAAACTGACAGTTCAGATATTTTCTGTGAGTCAGCTTGGTTTATACAGCTTTTGACATCGATGAAGGAGTGATGTCTTACGTGAATGCTCGTGACAACCTCGTGAATCTACACGGCAGTCTGACTACACGAGAAGATTTGCAGTCACCTATTGAGTAACTTAGTTTTTACCGTAATGCATTTAATCCGATCCTATTTTTAAGTTGTATTTGCCACTGGTACTACCTGCAGCCGTACTTCAAATTTCATGCGCTGTTGAGGCGCAGCTCAGTGCTGAGCTGCATTCCGATAAAGCTGCATTGCTTTGACTGATTGAAGAAGAGGAAAAGTGAGTAGAACTCAGAAAATGGGAGCTTTGTGTGGCTGATGACTTCGGTGGTGTAATGGTAGCTTAAGCAGGAACTTATGAGATCTTGACACAGCCAGTGAGCCTCCTGACTGATGCTGTCAAACCCTCAGTGACAGCCGGGGGCGAAGCTGGCAACATCAAAGTCCAGCTCCAGCTGCGAGGTATCTTGCAACCTGTATGGTTCTGGCAGAAGGTTCCCCTTGCCCAAAATCCCAATTTTTTTTTTCCTTTTGTTGACTGGAGGTGGAAATGGGGGGGGGGGGGTTATGGTTGGAAACCTTAATCCCACATTTCCCTACTGGTAGCATTTACTTGAACCCTAACTGGTGTGTTAACAGAGTTTTGTTTTTTTTTGCAAAGAAATAAATAAACCATTACATATGGACATAATTACATGTACAAATATTTAATCATTTCCCAGTGACAACGTTGGAGCTGGCAGAAAAGAAAATTATGGTAAGGATGAAGGAATTTTTCTTATGTTGAACAGGCTCAGGCTACAAAGCTTCACCAATAGAGCGAGAGTAAATGTGTGTCAGAATCAAGTCAGATTTGTAAGGTGGTTCCTAAAGCAGGGACCTCATGTCAAAGACTGAGAATTCGGTGTGGGGGGGGGCCTCCAAGGTCTAGGGCATGGAGCTCCTGAGTAATACACAGTGCTCAAGCGATGGGCACCGTCTGGCCCTGCAGCATTGATGGCATCAGAAATGACTTACCATTTGATCTCTTTGGTGTGTGTGCAGTCCCTCCAGCCAGAGTCTGTGTAATGCACCCCTTCCCCTCGCCATACACAACATGTACGTGGTGAAGGGGGAACATAGGTGGGCTTGGGAGGAAGAAAAGTGGAGGTCGGAGTTGACTTGCACATTATATGGGCAAGCAGATAAAGGCAGTTGCTGTGGGTCTCTGGGACTGGAGTCACTGGATTGAGCCAGCCAGCCTAACAGACCAGCAAAGGAAAGACAGAGAGAAAGACAGAGTGAGAGGCTGAGATTGAAAGTGTGTGACTGCATCTTGTGATAGTAGGCTGGCCTTGTTGCTACAATGGAGCCCTGATTTCCATGCTTCATAGAGCAGAGCTGCTGCATTAGCACACAGCAGGGTAAGGCAGATGGGTGGGCTGCTGCTGGGGTCCTGCCAGGCTAGGGGTGTGAGAGCTGCTGTGATACATCATCGGAGTTTAAAAATGTGTTCCTAATATATATCTTGGTGATGGGTTGTTAGTCGTAGTAGTCTGCGTTAGTGTAGTGTCATTCAGGGTCCTTGTCTGATGGAAAGGTTACCTCTGACTGCCCTTGTCTCATCACTATAATCAAAATCATGGACAAATTATTCAAATCTGGATATATTTTTAATGGTAATGCCAACATTTAGGGAATTGTTGCAGTGCTCATATGTTTCAGCTTCAGCACCTGGAAACGTAAAGGGAGACGTCCAATTGATATCGTTGAACAAAACACTAAGAAATGTAGTACTATATCATTCATTGTGAATGTTGAAGAGCTTGATCAAAACTATATTGATCAATGTCTATGTACCAACCTATGTTTGCAGATGTGACAGTCAACTAAGTCAATTTACATGACGTGAGGAAGACACGGTTATGATTAATATACCATAACCCCCCCCCATGGTTTACACCACCAGCGAGACTTATTTTTTATTCCAATTAGAGCAGTGTAAGGATAAAGGCATAATGCAGGGTTAAATACTGATTTCTAGTACAGCAACAAGTTGTGTGGAGTTGGACTAGCAATTTGAGAGTCACTATAAGGTTGCTGTGCATTTTTTTTTTAAACTTTTTATTTTGAAGATTGCATTTAACAAGTACAGCCACAACAACGAGTACAGCAGAATCACATTCACAGTTATACAGGGGTAAGTAAGGTAAACATACACATAAATAGTAACATATAAAATAAATAAAAGCATATAAATAACGAAATTAAAGTACATTTGGTCTTTGAATAAAAAACATCTCTATATAAACCACAATTGTATCTCGTATTTATTTGCATACTGGTCAGGTCTTGCTCCCACGCCCAGTTCCCTTCTCCCCCCAAACACAGGCAAGCTGAATTTGTGCTAATACTAAATACCAGCATTATTTCCTCAGGGAACAAACTCAGACCTATGTTGAGGAATATATAGCACCCAGCATCTCCATATCAGTTCAAACTGCTCTTGTCTCTTATTAATTAGGGCAGTTAGGTGTTCCAATTTATAGATTTGAATCATTACGTCATGCCATTGCTGCAGTGTCAGAGGAGCTAGGGAGAGCCAATTCTTAGTGAGTTCTTTCTTCGCTGTAAGGGTACATATTGTAAAAAGTTTCCTGGAATTTGGATCTCTACAGTTTTCGGGTATGAGGGGAATAGAAACATGGGGTGTGAGGGGAGGCAAATCTGCGAATATCTCTGATATAGCCCCAAAGAAGTCTACTAGAAATGGCTGTAGTTTTGGACAGCGCCAGAAAATATGTCCATGTGTACTCAGATGGTTACCACATCCTCTCCAGCAGGTGGCATCTCCCCATTCGGAGTACTTCGCCTGGATGGCAGGAGTTTTAAAAAACCGAATCGTAAGTTTCCAGGAAAATTCTTTCCAAACTGGGGATGCCACCCCTGCATGAAGGAATTTCAAGTGGGATCCCCAAAGATCATTGTGTAAGATTATACCCAAGTCTGATTCCCAAGTCTTCTTGACCTTCTGCAGAGAGTCACCTCTGTAGGCAATTATTGCCTTATACAAATATGTAATTACATGTACTAATGGAACTCTACCCTCCAGAATATACTTCAAAAGTTCTAAAATTTTTGAGGGGTTCTGAGGGAGAGTCCTTCCTTACATGATTTAACAAAATTAAGTACCTGCTTCACCCTGAAGTGATTCTGCTCTCGGAGCTCATGTTTAACTCTGAATTCCTCAAATGAGAACAGACCATCTGCACCTACAAAATGGGCCACCAGATGAAGTCCCACTCACTTTCGCCTCTGAAAACCATGGTCCAGATGGGCCAGTAAAAAAGGTTGGTGGTATGGGAGCAAGTTAAGGAGTCCCCGGTATCCAGAAAGCTGTTTAGAGTTCAGGACTGCCCTCCAGCTCCTCAGAGTGTTCAGTGTATATGGGTTATCAGGTATATCTGTGAGGGTGGGGCTGGGGTGTTGTTGCAGCACTCTATTTAGGTTAGGGATGTCATCCCCTCTTAGCTCCAGGCCCCTCCATTTCGCCTGATATTGAGGGAGTAGCCAGTAGATTATGATTCTAAGTTGGGATGCCAGGTAATATGCTTCTAGATGGGGTAAAGCCAGTCCTCCTGACTTCTTGGGAAGTTGTAAAATTGAGTATCGCACCCTAGGTTTCTGTGAATCCCAGATATACCTGGAGATTGTCTTATTAAGTTCCCTGATACATTTAGGGGGAAGAGGGACAGGGAGTGTCTGTGCCAGATGTAACAAATTCTGATCAGATCCACCACGGCTGCGTAATGAAGTTAGTGAGATTGTGTTGAATTGTGAAGGGTACATGGAGGAACAACACAATGCTTTTTAACTAGTAAGATTTTTTGTATTTTCTATTCTAAGGAAGTCAGACACATTATTAGGAAAAGATATGGAGGTGTCAATTTTAATGGAAGGAATGGTAACCAATAAATGTTTTGTGTAACGATCATATAGCGATACAAACAGACTGATTCAGAACCCTGGAACCCCACCATCAGAATTAATTAGGAATGCACATTTCATTATTTATATTGAGGCCAATCAAACCAAACATCATGACTCAGTTGGCCTATACTTGCATGGCATGGCTAACCCCTGTTCTGCAGATGCAGTCTCTGTTCTCTACATTAAGATGCAACATTTTATCTATGGACTATTGATTGCTACTTTTGTGATTGACATCAGGACTGTGACACTGTCCTCTATGCACAATTAGAACAAAAAAAATATTTAGGATAATGCATACATTTTTCCCAGCTAAAACATAGGTGCTCCTTTTTTTACATAGCAACACTTATTCCAGTTTTTGTTATACACAGATTTGTACCTAGGAATTACAGAGTTTGGATGAGTCCAATTTCAGATATTAGGCTACTGCTATTTAATATATGACAATGCATATGTCACCTTGGGAATATTTCTGTATTATCCTTTTTTTGAGGGGGGGATTTTGCATAGAACAAACAGTGACACTCATGATATCAATCACAAAATTAGTATTCCATACTCATTACACCAAGATGTTCCATCTTACTGTAGAGAATAGGGACTGCATCTGTGAAGTGGGGGATGGCCATACCATGCAAAGATACCTCAACTCGTCATCATAATGGTTGCTGAGGGACTGAAAGGAAAAGTATGCCTCTTTACAGACACAAAGATCACCGACTGGGTTGATACACAGGGGAAGGTGGGAAGGATGAGAAGGGACTAGGCAAGGTTGGAGGAATGGTCAGAAGTATGGCAGCTTGGATTCAATGCAAAGAAGTGCAAAGTAATGCACCTGGGAAACAAAAACCCAGGGGAAGAGTACACAATGGGGGGGGGAGTAGTAACAACAACACAAATGGAAAGAGACCTGGGGGTAATCATATCAGATTACCTAAAGGTTAGCAAGCAAAGTTAGAATGTAGTAGGGATGGCTAGGGGATAGTGGGATGTATAGGGACAGGCATCACCAGTAGAAAATAGGAAGTTGTTATCCCTCTGTACAGATAGTTTGTGAGATCCCATCTGGAGTATTGCATCCAGTTCTGGAGATACCATCTCCACAAGGACATAGACAGGATGGAGACAGTCCAGAGGAGGGCAACAGAAGCCATAGGAGGAGAGACTAAAGGAGCTTAATATGTATACCCTTGAGGAAAGGAGGGAGAGGGGAGACATGATAGAAACTTTTAAGTACCTCAAGGGAATCAACAAAGTCCAAGAGGGTAGCATCTTTCAGAAAAAGAGATGTGCAAGAACAAGGGGACACAATTTGAAGATAGAGGGGGGATAGCCCAGGGGTAATGTGAGGAAGTATTTTTTTCACAGAGAGGGTGGTGGATGCATGGAACGGCCTTCGTGAGGAGGTTGTAGGGTCAAAAATAGTGGGGGAATTCAAGAATGCATGGGACAGACATAAAGCAATTCTTGTGGGGGTTAGGAAGAAATAGGCTGTTGGTTAACCAGGATCTGCAGCTTATCCAGTAGGTAGACATATGGGCAGACTAGGTAGGCCAAGCGGTCCTTATCAGCCATCAAAGTCTATGTTTCTATGATTTTTGTGTTGCATCTTTTTTTTTACTATGCTTCATGAAATGTGCATTCCCTATTGAGTCAGATGGTGGGGTTCCAGGGTTTCACATCTTTGTGTTTCTCTCATACCACTATATGATTGGATGTGAAAAGAACTTAAAACTAATTTTGAGTTTACTTTCAGTACATTACAAGTTGTTTTACAGGTCCTGTACCAATCTACTGTACTTAGTAGACTACATGAATTTTAATTTTAATATATTTATTTTTACACTTGTCATTTTTTAATCACAGTTGCAGTGCTTAGTATCTGTGCACAACAGTAAGATAGGCCCTAGGATTTTCATAAAATACATGCATCATAAAATAACTTGGATGATAAAAAACCAAAAATGGGAATTTCTAGATACTGAACCAAGTCTGAATAATGTGATATCAGCATGACCACAATTAACATTTCAACGAACCAGTACTTTACAAGATACCCTTGTTAAATCTATATTTATAAAAATAACATTTAATCTGAGAACAACTTGAATGCCTGACAGTCCACATTGAAGAAATGATTTTGACAGTTTGAGAGGAGACATGCGAAGGAGATAGCTTCAGCAAGAACCTTACTGGATTTATGAATGTCACAGTTTGCAGCTGAGAGGTTTAAATGATGTCAGACTGCACAGTTATTTATAGTTTTTGCATTTTTTCAGTAGCTGTAATTGCTTAGTGAAAAAAAATATTTTCCAGGAACTGGGAGGAATCAGTATATATTTTCATTGGTTTTACTGTGTATACGATGTGTTTTTTATATGCCATTACTTGTAAGATATGTGCTTTGCACCCTTGTTTCTATGGTTGCATGCTTCATAAAACTACACACACAAAAAAAGACAAAGAAAACCAAGTTGTGTTTAACACCTCATTTACAAGGGGGTCTTCAGAAATCAATGCAATCATAATAAAGAAACTGAGAAGTCATAGGTATTGAACCTTGTTATTCAAGGGGCACAAAAATTTCAATTAAAAACTGATAAAGGTGTACAGTTGTATATAAAAGTGAAACAACCACGCTGGTATGCACACCACATAAAGTAGTTCTTGAAAGGATGCAGATTGGGGACGGCTGAATTAACACTGCAAGTCCAGAGAAAAATATACATTGTCACCTCTTGCTGTACTGAAATGCTACAGCTGATGCAAAATACAAAGCAATGTGGTGGGGGCGAGGTTGGAGTACGGGTGTGGATAACACCATATACCCAGCAGGAGGGACTTTACATCTCTCAGAATTTGTTTGTGAAAATGAGTAATCAAGATAGGAATGTAAGCTGAGCCAAGGCTGGTTAAAAAAAATAGTTGCTTAACTTGTAAACTTGAAATAATTGCATATCTTCCTTTCTGTAACATCTTTCCATGCACAAACATGCTTTGGCATTAAAACTAACTTGTTTAACTGTGTTTGGTAGATTTTACTCCCGATTTCTGTTTATGACAGACAGTAAACATTTCTGCATGAAAAGGCTTTACCATTGAAGCACCTATAAAGTGAGGAACAGCACAGTGACATAAAAACATCACTTTATAGGAGCTTCAAAGGCGAAGTCTATTCCAGGAATATTAACTGCCTGTCATGAAAAGAAGTCAGGAGTCAAATCTACAAAAAACAGTTAAGTAACTTACAGTTGCACTAACAAATATGATTTACACTTTTACAAACATTTATCAAGTAAAAAGACAGGCTTCAACTTATTCTAAAAACAGAGAAGCAAAACTCAGTAACTACACAGGCTCAGTACACACTGAATTTCCAACAAGACACTGGCCTGCTGTAGGGCCTGTTAGACATCAAACCAAAAGGCACTCTGGGAAGACTATCCTGGACAAGATGCAATAAAACACACCTGAATAGCAGTCCCCAGAGGTCATAAAACACCCAGGGAAACCAGGGAAAGTTAGAAAAAAATCCTCTCACAGCCTAGGCAGAAACACAACACTGGGATCACTGTTTTGCAAAATGTATCCCTTACAATTTTTTCTTATTTGCAAGAAAGCATATATTAATCCTAACAAATCTGTCCTACTGCCACATTTAAAACACTATCCTCTACCTACTTGCCACAAATAAACTCAATTACAACATTATAATGTAGAGTAGAACACCGTTAACCTTCGGAAATCATAATTTCCTAAGGTTGTTAACCTATAGATGTGACGTAGAAATGTTGTTAGCCTATCGATGCCACGACACATCGATAGGCTAACAATGGGGATTGGTTTGCACATGTGCACGCCTTTTTTTTTTACACTTGGGAACCGATGGATGCACGCAGCGGATATGGAAGGACTGAATGGCTGCGGCGGTGACTATATTTCAAAAAGTAAGGAGCCATTTTCCTTTTTTTGTGGGACCATACACTATAAAAAAATAGTGTATGTTCCTTCTATCGGCAACCGGTTACTGTTAACTGTCTCTAGGTTGCCATGGTGATGTAAACCTCTCGAGCTTCGCTCTGAGAGAGTTTGCGGTCCTTAGCAACCTCGGTCAGCAGACGGTTACCGATAGATGACCATACATTATCCTCTATGTTACACTTATATATAATACATACTTCTGAAACTTAAAAGAAAAAAATATACTTTATCATCCAAGGCTGCGTTTACCAAGTACTGTGCTGATGATTAAAATAATTTGAACTCCCTCCCCCCAAAAATGTGCCCTCACATGAAACTGCATGTTTAACTGTAAAGACAATTAAAAAATGTATTTCTAAATGCATTACTAACACCATTGCTTTCAAAGTTTTGAAACTACTAAAAAGACAAACTATATACATATATATATATATATATATATATATATATATAATTAACGGTCGCGACACTATAGTTAGGGTTCAGCGGTCAGTTACATACTAAATTCAGAAGTTTGGGCATTAATAACTTTGGACCCGTTCAATGGATTTGCCTGAAATTTGGTACGCACGGTGGGGCATGGTAGAGTTCTTGATTTACCAAATTGTGTTTTAGTTGGACTTACAGTCTTTGTGTATGAAAGCGCTGAAAAATGCAAAATATCCATTTTTGGAGGCACCTTTTGGGATTCTGGATGTGGTCCTGCATGGCTGTTATGTGACGTGCCACTCTGTGAGATGACTCGTTTGAAAGAGCTTTGGTGGCCGAACATGCCACTTTTCATTTGGTGAAAAAATATTAAGGCATTCAAAAGTTATGCCTCTTTTAAGTTCCCATTATAAGTCAATGGGAAAACGTATATGTATGTTTTGCAAACAAAGAATAGGGTTCTGGCCATTTGGTACTGCCTGGCGGTCAAGGAATTTGTAGCCTCGTGGTTCAAGAATCTTTGTCCCCAAGGATTTTACAAATTCTTTAATCACCACTTCCGCCATTTTGTTTTCGTTTTTTCTATCGGAAAAACACAAATATCTCGGCTCAGGGGTCACTTCTGAAGTAAAACTTGCATGGGTTTTACTCAGAGGACCCTGATCTATCGAGCCATGGCTTGGGTTTTCTCCAAATTGGTCCAAAAATAGAGTTTTGAGCTTTTGTAATCTTCGTTCGCGGCTCGCTAACGATCTTTGATCACGAGCCTGCAAAATCTTTGATCGCAATCGTGCATCGCGAGCGAGGCATGAGATGTCCAGATTTTTAAATGCATTTCTGTAGCCCAAGGGTGTCCCAGACTGTTATATTAGGGTGGGTTTAGCTCAGGGGGCTTCATTGTGCCCCATTTGAATAAAAACACGTAATTTTTCATCATACCTAGTAGTCTAGCGGCCCTCTCCCCCCAATCATGATAATATACATTAAGATCTGTGTTTCCCTGGTAGTCCAGTGGCCCTCCACCATGTCTATTTATTCATATTTGTTGTTTATGTTCCTGGTAGTATAGTGCCCCCCCGATCTGTATTTTATTATTATTAATATCCCTGATAGTCTAGCGGCCCCCCATCATTTAAAAAAAAGGCATTTATTACTTCCTGGTAGTCTAGTGTCCCCTCATCCTGCTGTGCCAGCCACCCAGCACCCCCGTTCCTCAGCGTGACTGGCACATGCCTCTCACCTCCACAGCCAGCACCGACTGTATATTCTGGCGCTAATTCAAACAGGAGCTTAGAAACAATTTCAGGTGCCTGTTTGAATTAGTGCTCATAATATACACAGTCGGTGTGCAAGAAAGGTGAGGTGAGACTGTGCCAGTTGACAGCTTAGAGAGCGGTGGAGGGTGCTAGGTGGGCTGTCAGGACAAGAGGGAGCCACTAGACTATCAGGAAGTAGCAGGTGCTTATTTTTTAAGATGATGAGGGCAGAGACTACCAGGGATATTAATAATAATAAAATACAGATGGGGGCACTAGACTACCAGGAATATAAATAACAAATATGAATAAATAGACATGGGGAGGGCCACTAGGCTACCAGGGATAAAATAATGACATATTAATCAAATACACATGGGGGGGCCACTAGACTACCAGGGAAACACAGATCTTAATGTATATTATCATGATCGGTGGGAGGGGGCCGCTAGACTACCAGGTATGATGAAAAATTATGTGTTTTTATTCAAATGGGGAACAACGAAGCCCCCTGAGCTATACCCACCCTAATATAACAGTCTGGGACACCCCTGGACTACAGAAATGCATTTAAAAATCTGGCCATCTCATCCCTCGCTCTTTGATTCGCTGACAATTTCCATTTTGCTCATGAGCCGGCAAATTCTTTGACCACGAGATTCTTTGATCGCGATCGTACATCACAAGCAAGGGACGAGATGGCCAGATGAAAAAATCAATTTACCCAGTCTAGGGGTGTGCTAGGAAGACAAATGAGGGTGGGTTTTACTCAGGGGGCTTCGTTCTGAAGAACCATGGTGGTGGTTTGCCGCAATTCTGTTAATTTTTTAAATTTGAAGACTTTTTATTGTTTGATCGTGACCCTGCAAATTCTTTGATTGCGAGTCTGCAAATTCTTTGATTGTGAGATTCTTTGATCGCGATCGTGCATCGCGAGTGAGGGATGAGATGGCCAGATTAAAACATCGATTTTCTCAGCCCAGGGGTGCCCTAATAAGACAAATGAGGGTGGGTTTTACTCAGGGGGCTTCGTTTTGTCAAACCTAGGCGGTGGTATACCGCAATTCTATAAATTTCTGGATTTATAACATTTTTAATAATTGTTCGTGAGCCTGTAAATTCTTTGATCACGAGCCTGCAAATTCTTTGATTGTGAGATTCTTTGATCGCCATCTTTGACCACGAGATAGAGACAAGATGGCCAGATTTTTTATAATGGAATAGATAGTGAATTTTTACCAATCTTTAACATTGAATATCTCGGAAATGGTTTGGTCTTTTTACTTGAAATTTGAAGGGTGTTTACGGCATGTCCTGTAGATGTGAATTATGGTGTTTACGTGCCAGAAAAAAAAAATTTTTCGGGGATATTATGTGATGCACTTTACGTGTTGTGGACAGTGTTCTGCTTGTGGTGGTGTCTTGAAATTGATAGGATACTTAGCCTTGCTGTCATGGATGTAGTTTTCAGTCCATTGTGTTTGTTAAATGTCAAGAGATGCGGAACTGTGCCAGTCTGATGAATGAAAATCACATACGTTAAAATGCTATATCTCAGGCATGGTTTGGTCTTGTCACTTGTTATTTGGATGGTGTTGACAGCATGTCCTGTGGATGTAAATTACCATGTTTCCATTCAGAAAATATTTTTTGGGCGGACATATGGCATGGTGCAGTTTACGTTCTGCAGACAACGTTTTGCGTGTGGTGGTGGCTTGAAATTTATAGGATACCTAGCCTTAGTGTCATGGATGTTGTTTTGATTCGTTTTGTGTATTAAATGTCAACAGGTGTGGAAGTCTGGCACTCAGATGAATGAAAATCTCAAATTTTGACATTTCATATCTTGGACACAGTTTGGTCTTTTTATTTCAAATTAGGAGTGTGTTGATGGCATGTCCTGTATATTTTAATAGAAGTGTTTATGTGTTGGACAATATATTTTTTGCGGACATATTGTGTGGTGCAGTTTACATTTTGTGGACAGCGTTTTCTATTGTTCTACTATATTAACATTTGTTTAGTGGCTGGTTGTGCTGTTGTCAGTGTACTTTTTAGTCATTAGCTGTATAATGTGGCTCAACACTTACAAGTTGCTTTGGGCCCCACGCTCCCACCAACTTGCGCAACTTTCTACTTTTCTATTTTTTCTTAAAAAGTAAGGAAATTAAATGCAAAAAACCTCGTTAATGCATCAATTAAAGTTATTCTACAGCGACAAAAGCTAGGAAATTCGACATTAGGGTTCCCACCCCTTGCACCCCACCCCCACCGTGCCCCCACCAACAGGCTTCGGGGTGTGCGTTGGGGTCGTCGGCAGGCAGTATAGTGCAGTGGTTTAAGGCTCTGAGCTGCAAATCTGGTGACATCCAGCAGACCAGACCTGGGTTTGAATCCCACAGCATAATGTGTGACCCTGAGCAAGTCACTTAACTTCCCTGTGCTCCCAGGTCGCTCCTGTAAAAAAGCTTTCAGCTTAGTGTGCTACTCCTGGTTAAACAACTAAATAACTTTCACCCCATTCTCCTGCACTGCACCACCTCAGCTTGTTTGCACATGGAATGGGGTGAGTGTTAAGTCTGACAACCCCAACGCACACCCTGATGCCTGTTGGTGGGGGCACGGTGGGGGTGGGGTAAAAGAGGTGGAACCCTAATGTCGAATTTCCTCGCTTTTGTCACTGTAGAATAACCCTAACTGATGAATTAACAAAGTTTTTTGCATTTACTATACATATATATATATATATATATATATATATACATATATATAGTAAAATATTGTTAATCCCAAAAGCTAAACTGTATGTTTTTAGTATATAAATGTTTAAGAAAAACCTGTGGCTCTTTCAACTGGAATCGGAATGCTGTGTCTATTGTTTTCCTTGGGAGATGTAATTTCAGGCAGTCCTTAATTACTTTTTCCTTCTGAGTCCCCAGGTGGCTCTGATAATCATTTGTTCAAAGGGTTTTTAAGTTAATTTGAAGGCATTAAGTATCTTCTGTTCCCCTAGTCCTTAACAAAATGCAGGGGCTCCACAACTCGATCACTCCATAGACTTGTTCTGTTGCTTGCTCCAGGTCCCAAACTAGTCTGTCTTGTTCCAGCATGATATCCACCTCATACCCCTCCCACGTGAATAAAAAAAAGGTGGGGGTGGACCTTTAGGAGCTTCTTCAGTGGAGGTGGGGGTGGATCTAACTCCCCCCAAAAAATAAATGCTGCCTCCCACTACTCAGGTTCCAGTTCTTGTACCGCCCATTTAAGAAAGAGAATAGTACCCTGCAGCCATTGACTAACATGAAAGCATATTTATTTGAGGGTGGATAACATTTCTTGGAGGGGGATAAGGCGGAGGAGACTATTTACACTGTCAGTCAGTTCCACGGACAGAAAACATGACATCACTCCTTTTGTACATGCAAAACATCTGCAGGCTCTGCCTACTGCAGCCGTGAAAAATGAGGTAGAAGGTTCATCCTTATAGATTCAATCCTCTGAATCATGGGTAGGGGAGTAGTCCTCCATCTCTCTTGTGATCTGACTGAGCAAAGGAAGGTAATTAATGTTACTTATCTGGGTATGGTCTCTCATCAGGTTCACCCCTAAATATTTTAGGTGTGGGAGATCCCATTTAAATGGAAATGCCTGTCTTATTATGGGTGAGGGTGTATATTGTATGCGTAATACTTCTGTTTTAGTGAGATTTATTTTATAGCCTGCTGTATCACTAAATTCTGATAACAGCTGCCATACCTGAGGTAAGGAATGCTCTGGGTTTCTAATATATAACAACAGGTTGTCCGTGTATAGTGCTAAGTTATGTTGTTCCCCTCCCGCCTCTACTGCCTCTATAGCTGGATTTCGTCCGAGTGTCTGTGCTAGGGGTTCTAGATATGCAACAAATAATAGAGGGGACAGGACACCCCTGTCTTGTACCACAGTACAGGGAGATGGATTCGGAGTGTGAGACATTTATTTTAGTGTATGCTCTGGGACGGTCATATAGTCACATAATAAGGTTTATAAAGACACCAGGGAAGCCCATTTCTCCGGGGGTGGCCACAAAAAATGCCCACTCCACCTGGTCAAAAGCCTTCTCTGCATCCAAACTTAGAAGCAGAAAAGGGGAGTTCAATTGGGTAGAGCAGTGTAAAAGATGTAGTGTTTTTTTTTAATATTGCCCTGCTCCTGCCTGCTGGTGATAAAGCCACATTGGTTGGGATTGATCAATAAAGGAAGCAGGGTTTCAAGCCTCTTGGTCATTACTGCTGTGCAAATCTTATAATTAATGTTTAATACTGATATTGGTCTATAGGACAAACAGAGCAAATGATCTTTTCTGGGTTTCAGAATACTAGAAATAGTGGCATACCTCCAGGACTCAGGAGTGCCCCCCCCCCCCATCACCTCCTGACATGCACCTCGAAGGATGGGTATCAGCTGCTCCCAGAACATTTTATAAAATCATTGGTGTATCCATCCAGGTCAGGACTTTTATTTTTTTCAAGTTTGAGATGACCTCCCTCAGTTCTGTACAATTAAAAGGGGTGAATAAAGCCTCTTTCTGTGTTTGAGAGGATATTTGGAAGGTCTGCATCTTTAACAGGTCTACTGCACATTCAGATGTATATAGATTTTTGTAGAAGTGTGTAAATGCCTGTATAACCTGTTGGGGCATCTTTTCAACCATGCCCGATACTGGGGACCTGATCTGTGTGATCAAGGACTGGGTGTTTTATTTTCCTTAAACGGAGTGCCAGGAAGCGTGTGGCTTGAGGACCTCAATCATAATATTTTTGGTTTAAAAATTGCAATGCCTGTTCCGTTTTTATATCTATTAGGTATTGAATCTTCTGTTTGGTAGCCTCTAATAGGGGCTATACTGACCCATCTCCTACTGCATGCTGTTCTTGCAGTGCTTTAAACTGATCTTGCAAGTTGTTTAACTGGTCAGTCTGCTTTTTCTTATAGCGACTTGCAAACTGAATTATATCTCCCCTCAATACCACTTTTAGGGTATCCTATAGAGTGCTTACTTTAATGCCTTTGGATCTGTTCTCTTGTAGGATTTGCAGTATCCAGTTCACCAATAAATCCTTAAATTTATTTATTTTTTATTTAGTTTTTGTTGAACGGGTAAGTGCACTAGACAAATCCTGCCTATTTTCAGGCACGACCCGTGGGAGGGGGATACAGATGAATGCCAACTGACCTTGAACCAGATATCGTAGTTCTCGCAAGTGGTTCAGCATGATAGGCTCAAACGAATAAAAATAAAGAACCACAACACACAGATAAACCATTAAACTATTTACACATGTGCTTCCAAGGTAGGAGGGCTGAAAACTATGCCCTCTGTGAAAAGTAGCATTATCTGCATATGGAGGCTCTTCCACTAGAGGAGGTAAGGTGACAGGGAATCCTATGAGGCCCCCTGGGTCTTGGACAAAGCCAGATCACAGAATTAAAAGTTGGAAAAGGAATATCATCACTTGGTGGCTATCACCTGTGAGGTCTACACCTCGCAAGTAGTACAACAGAATGAAAATGTTATGACTCAACAGATCCCTCGAACTTGTCTGTCTGTAGCAATATAACTATTAATCCCTGGCAGACAATATTATACAAAATTTGTGTTTTGGGGGAAGGCAACCCCCTCATGTCTGCTGCCTGTGGCAAATGCCCGCGTGAGTGTGAAGCAGGTCTCAATACTAAATATAATGACTAGGTAATGGAGGGGACACAACAAAGAGAACATCGTCCCCATTCCTCCCCTTCCTTCAGTTAGAGCATTTCCAGCATAACTTGAGTAAATGACAACAAACCTATTAAGCTTCATTTTATTCTTTGATTTAAACTTAAACTTCATGTCCAAGTAAAGAACAGTTTGGTATTTAATGTCTCCAGATGGTTTGTTCAAACATCTATTCAAAAACATAGCATAACCAGGATTGGCCTTCTGAACTGAAAGCTAAACTATCTGTATCTCTACCCTGCTGAGTTTCTATTGCAGGGAGGAACAGTGAGTATTACTATAAGCCAAGCCTAACCTTCCCATACCTCTTCAGGTCTCCTCTTCAGTCGCTTTTGCTCTATCAGTGATGAACAGAGACTGAAAGAATGGCACACTGCATGGAGTGGGGAATGACTGGACAAGGCAGATTTTCTTAATTTTGTGCCTCCCCCCCATTATGGATGGGGGTGAGGAGGGGGCCTGGTATAAAAATAATGTAATTTTAAATGACGGTGTTGATTTCTGGCACACTACATGAACTGAGTTATTCTGTGATGCAGGAAGTCATGAGCTCAGGATGCATGTACCCGCGAACCCTTCATGCCCCACTGATATATCTTATGTCTTTTACTCAATGAAAATGTTAGTTAGGTGTGATAAGCTGTATGTACTTCACATCAGCTTATGCACACTGAGTGAAGACAGTCCCATTTCTTTTATGTGGGTATTACCTGAAAAAGGGACTATCATGACTCAGTGGGCACAATTGTTTAGCAAAAATCATTAAAGAAACGAGGAAGCATAACTGTGATACCATTTCAGTGCATAGTGTAACCCCCCCCCCTACAAATGGGGGTTCCCAAAAGTCTTCCTGGAGCTTGCCTGAATGCTCCAAGCCTGGGTGGTGTTTTTTGGCATCTAAGCTGCTTAAATGTGGTTGCAAGTGAGTGCTATTTGAGCCTTCATGTACTGTCTCTTTAAGAGCTGTCTGCTTGCAGACTTAATTTCTTTGTATGTGGGGACTGTGTGTTCTAATGCCTGAATCCTGCCCAGGCTGCTGTCAATTTGCTCCATTTCTGCTGTTGCTACATGTGCAGAGGGAGCCTTGTTGAAAGATATAACTGTTTGCCAGAAATCATTTAGAGTTACTGAGAAAATGTAGTTTGTCTAACCTGTCTTCATTTCAGCACGAACTGTTTCAGTGTAACTCTTTCGTTTTGGTCCTGAATAGCTGACTTGGACCAATCAGGATGATAGGGAGACCCTAAAATGGAGCCTGTGGACGAATTGGAACTTGGACTCTTAATTTTGAGCCAGTCACAAGGGGATTGTATGGGCAGTGACTCTGGGAAATGTAGTTTTAGCCTTGGTGCCTTTTTCCACCAACAGAGGGAGTCTTACTGTGAATGACAGCTGAACCAGCCAACAGAATGGTGTGTAGCTAAAGGAAATGCCCTGCTCTGTGACTGGAAAGATTAGATTGGTTTTGACAATGAAGAAAGAAGGAGCTCTGTGCTGTTGCACTGTATAGTTTTGCGCGGGAAGCGCATGAGAGACCCTGAGGTTCGGCCTGCAGCAGTTGTAAGTGCCAGTTCAGACTGAATCCAATTTGTGAGGAGAAAGAAAGAAAGAAGTCTGAAGAGTGGAAACCAGGCTCACCCTGTAGAAGACTGGAGAAATTGCTGAATCGCACTCGGTCTGTCAGGAACTGAAGCTACTGTGTGTGCTCCCGGGTATTTTGCAGTAATTGCGATTGGGATCTAGGAGCAGCCTGCCTGGTATAGTACTTTCCTTTTACATATGAATGTGCATAGTGCTTGTGGGGAATCACTATTTCCAATCCCCTGCACTGTGTGCTGTGTGTTGAAGCTGGAAGCAAACCCCAGCTTGTCTTGGACTAAATGCATTTGCTATCTACTGCAGTGGGGTCCAGTCACAAGGACCTTGTCTCCATGCCCTGTTGCTCTGGCAACCCAGAAGAACATCCACCATCCAGTTCTCAGCTTGGGTATTGTGAGTACAAATCAGGGTATTCCCCTGCAGCCTGTTTTCAATTACAAGTGTGTCATCTAATTATTGTTGTTTCACTTCTTCATGGACTGAGCCATCCGGCTCCGGATTACAATTGGATGTTGTGCATATATTTTCTTCTACAGGGCCCTGTCCATCTGCACCTGCTGGCCAACCCCAGGCAACAGACCTGGCTAGCCCTCCCCCCAACCTGGGTACCCAGAGTGTGACTTTTCAGACCCTGTATGTGTGTGCAGTACTGTGATTTAATTCTGCCAATTAACCTGATTGCCCCTTCCCGTGTTACTGTCCCCTAAATAAATCAGATTTGTTGTTGTTATAGTATATACTGTCTGTGGTGTTGGCACTTATGGCAACAGTATTGTATTTTGCTGTGTATGTTGTTTAACCTTATTTTACATTGGGTCCTCAGAGACGTGCTGCAGAATCAGTCTTTAGGGTAAGTGGTACTTTATGAGTGAACAGTGTGTATACGTGGGGTATGGGGGCTGTAACTCCGGTGTACTGTGTGAGCCACTAGAGGGAATAAAAGGGGGTCTCAGTGCCCCAGAGGGCTGTGACCAAGCTAGTCTAACCACTACAAACCCTCACCTCTGGGTGAAGGCACCCGCCATAGAACCTAGGCCCCTCAACCTGTCAGTAGTCAAGCACACAGGGGTAGTAGCCCTTGGGACAGCTCCACCTGGGGGTTACAATAGTGAAAAGTTTTCAGTGACCAGTCAGGCATGAGGGACATAAGCTAATGTGAAGTGCATGCAGCTTGTCACAGCTAACTAACGTTTGCATGGAATAAACACATAGGATATCTCAGTGGTGCACCAAGGGTTAAGGTTCATGCATGCTGAGCTCATGACTTCCTGCAACACAGAATAACTTGACCTCCTGCATGACTATAGCCACTGAATACTGTGACAAGTAAAACAAATAAACAGTGCCCAATGACTCGGTTATCACACTACGACGTGGTCATTGGAATATATAGTTTTTAGTTTGGACTGTGTAGTGACAGTTCTGAGGCACAAACAAAGCACTTCAAAATGACATGATGAAACTGTTTATTGCTGTTATGCTCATGCTAATGCACTGCATATGGTGTGCACCGAACAACACTGCCCATTATAAACATACACCATTACTGAACTCTTAGCTTTGCATGCGTGTCACCGAACGTGTGAGCGAGCGTCCTGCGTGCATGAGAGGTCAACACAACAAGCATTTGGTTTGCATAATGGCGCCGCATGTTACAGCTACTTGGGGATACACTAAGCAGAAAGCAATGCTAGCGACCAGAAAACAGAAGAAAGAACAGGATAACTGTTCCAGTGACTTGAAAGGGAACTTCATGGGCAAGGTAACTGTTCACAGTGAGGTTCCGAAATATATATGTGGACACTGTGAGAAACATTTGAATTTTGCGACATACACACTTCCCTGGCAGTGGAACCAAAACGTCGCTCACAGCGTTTGTCTCATTGGCATATCCTGAGCTTGGAGAGAGTGGCACTGAAGCTCCACATGGCGCGGTCCAGTACAAAAATTAAACAAACAAAAAAAACAGATTATGGCACAACTGAGGACAACTTAACACTTACAGCCACAGTAAAAATACCCTGAGCAAACTGGGCTGCAGCACAAAACACTCTGGTAATCTGTGTGTCATTTGTCTGATAGGGCGAGCAGTCCTTGTCACTATTATGTGCTCGACCCCTTTTGCTTGGCCTGGTACTGTGGTAAAAGTACTGTTAAATGTCTTTAGCAAGTTACAAATTTCTGCGGTTTGTTCAGAGGTTAAGGGAACATTTACCTTTATAGCATCAACAGTTACAGTTTCTTCTAGTCTATCATAAGCTACATCAATATCTTCTTTCTCTAGTTTCTGGTAAAACTAGCAAAGCAGCATTTGGTGTTTTTTTTTAACCATTTCTTCAGGAAGTTAGCATGGTATATTTTGGTAGGATTTTTCCTATCAGGGGTCTCAATCTCGTAGTTAACTGTGCCAGTACATCTATGCACTTTATAAGGCCCTTGTCACTTCATTAACAGTTTATTTTCTGTAGTGGGTAACAGTAGCAAGACCTTTTCACCTGGCTCAAAAACTTTTTCTTTTACCCCATGGTCATAATACACTTTCTGCTGGTTTTGGGCCTCTTCCTGATTACTATGAGCGATTGCAACATATTTTGCCAACTTCTTTCTCAGGACACACATATAAGATGTAATAGATTATTTCTAAAGGGGTTATCTTCCCATGTTTCATTTATTACATCTAGTGGCCCTATAGGTTGTCTACCATACAGCATTTAAAATGGTGCAAAACCTGTTGATACCTGTGGCACTTCTCTGTAAGCAAAAAACAGGTAAGGTAAGTACTGGTTCCAGTCTTTCCCTTCCCCCTTTACAAACCTTTTTAACATGTGTTTTATGGTTGGAATAAAACGCTCAACAAGACTGTCTGTCTGAGGATGATAAGGGGAGGTTCTTATGGCAGTGATACCTAGTAGTCGGAACAGCTCTTACAGTAATGCTGCACCAAAATTACTACCCTGATCATTAAAATCTCTTTAGGCATGCCCACCCTGCTGAACATTTTGGAAAGCTCTGCTGCAATTTTTGGGGCTGTGACAGTACGCATTAGAACAAGGCACATCTGTCAAGGGTAGGGGCACTGGGGTACCTTGTCTTTTTTAGTCACTGGGGCTACTTTCTGACACTCAGCACAGGAACTGCAATAGGTAGCAACATCTTCATGAATTCCAGGCCAGTAAAATCTGTACAGCAGTCTGGCAAGGGTGTGATCCCTCCCTGAGTGACCAGCCTTAGGACTTAGGTCATGTGCTATCTGTAACAACTCAGATCTATGCTTTTGTGGTATAATCAATTGTTCTGTCTGGTCCTGTGTCTGAGGTTTAACCCAAACTCTGTACAGTAGCCCATTACATTTTTTAAACATAGGTTCACCCTGCTTTGGTTTCACCCCCAGCTGCTTTAAATAACCCTGGGGAGACACATCGTTAGCTTGTTATGAAAGAAAATCACAATCAGTGATCAGTTTAGTTTCAGCATTTTCATATGTTAACTTCTTATGTCCATCAGCCTTTTGTTGCCACTGCTTCTTCAGGCGTCATCTTTCTTTCTAGGATGTCCAGATCTTGGGAGCTGTGCTCAGACAAGTCCGAATGTAAATCAGTGAAAGGAAAAGAGTCCCCACCATCTGAGATTTTCTTTGTCTGAGCTCTTGTCACCACAGCTGCTTAAACATCAGGATTTACTCCCTCTTTGATAACTCAGTAACTCCTGAAGAGTCATTTCCAGTAATCACAGGTACAGGTAACTTAGGTACTATCCCTACTTTCATTTGGTGTGACACACCATTAATAATCAGTCACTTGGCTGGTGTGATAGCATCGAGTGTCCCTGTGGATTCAGATGATACCAGTACCTGGTCCTTTTGAACCTTGTTTTCCTAGCTCTTCAATATGTCCTAGGGTCTGTCTGCTTCCCAAATCTACAAGCCCCTTCACAGTCTTATCTCCCGCCTTGATATTTGCTAAGTACTTGCCCCAATTTGTAAGAACAAGTCTGCTCCAGTGTCACTCTTTTTACTATGGTAATTTCTTGCAATATGTCCTGGCTTATTACAGCTATAGCAGATAAAGTCTTTGGGTGCAGATTTGTTACCTCCACTAGAGTTCTTATCAGACTTGGAGTTTAAATGGGAAAAAGACCGCCTTACCAGTGCTTGGCTGTTACCTTGCTGCTGTGGCATTTGTCTGGCCGTTTGGTAGTCTTCGGCCAAAGAAACGCCCTTTTTTCCCACTTTCTGATTGGTGTTCTTTTTACCCAAAGCTGTACATCTGTAGGCAGGATGTTGATGAATTGCTCCACTGCAAATGTGTTGATGATCTGTGGGAGTGTTTTGCCTGCTGGTTGGAGCCATTTCATTAAGAGTTCTCTGAGAATGGGCGAAGGCTTCTCGAGGATTGTCAACTGAGTTATACGTCAGGGACCGGAATCTTTGCCTGTATGTCTCTCCTGAGATGTCATACCTTTTCAGGATTTCACTTTTCACCAGGTCATAGTTTACTGACTGTGTAGGGTCCATATTGCTGTAAGCAAGTTGGGCTTTCCCTGTCAGGTGAGGTACCAGTCTGATTGCCATTGCTGCTTTGACCACTGATAGGCTGTGGCAACCCTTTCAAAAGTTGTCAAGTATGCTTCAATATCATCCGAGGGATATAACTTTGTAAGTTTAATGTATTTTAAGTTGTTTGTGTCTTGTTGCTCTGCTGGACCAGTGCCAGATCCTTCAGCTTTGGTAACTTGCAAGGCATCCATCCATCACTGCAGCTCTTCTCTTCTTTGCTGCTCCTGTTGCTGCATCTCTTCTTTTCTCTGCTTCTCGAGTTGTTGCATTTCTTCTTTTATCTGTGTCTCCGAATGTTGAATCACTTTTTCTCTATGCTGTCTCTCTTCTCTTCTCTGTTTGTTGTATAGCCCACCATTTGAAAAAGGCAGTCAGGCTTTCAGGTTCTGTCACTTCCTGTTCTTTTTTTTTCCATCGCTGGTGCTGACTGTAAAGTCTCAGCTTGGACTTTTGTTTCTGCTTCTAGTTTGGCTGCCAGTCTTCTGGTAATCACTCCTGGACTTGCTGCTGCAGAATCCATACCTTTTTGCTATGCTTCCCTGGTACCAGGTCTAGTACCCACGCACAAAACTCCTGGCTTAGAGTATGCACAATGTAAATCCCACTTCTGAGACAATCTGTTATCGAGACACAGGTCAAGAAGCATAGGAAAACCAGGAGCAGTTTCAAAAGACTCGATAGACCGTAAGGCCTAATCTGCTGGCAATCAGTATGTTAGTATGTTAGCAAATAGCGTTTCATTTTTCTCAATATCAGCAAAATAAAAACTGTTCAGTATAACTATTTACAAAGGCAGTACAAACAGAGAAAACAGTCCTTCATCTGAATGTTTCTTTTCAGTTTCAGCTCTCAGTCTTTCTGTCTCTGTCTCTCCCTCTTGCAAAACATTGCAGCTCTTTTTACAAGTCTTTGCAGGGAGCTCGTTAAGAGAACATTCTACTTCTCACACAGTGTTCTTGTCAGTTTCAGCAGGTGGAGCAAAACACTACATTGTGACCCAGAACCGACCTCTTGTTGACAGCTCTGGAAATATTTTTCAAACCAGCAGCTTAGGTTAACCCCTTGAATTCCAGTTTTTGCAATAATTTCAACAGTATAACTATATACAGTTTTAAACAAAGGGATCCCAGTACCAGTGACATTTTCACATAAAGATTTACATATATATTTATACCTGCAGATATGCAAGGGGGGAGAAAAGACAGAACAGCAAGGGAAGGCAGAGAGATAGCGAGAGGTGAAGAATTGCGAAACCATCAGAGTGATCAGTTCCTAGGTCTCACAAGAAAATTTGGTTGCGTAACCAGACAGACAAGAGACAGAAAAGGAGAGGATAGAATAGACCCTTGCTTTTAAACTATTTCTGTGTAACAAATGAGGCAGGGCCTTATTCAGCACTGTCACTGTGCTTTCACATGTAGCTTTCTCCACTGCTGACATTGTGATGAATGTGAATTTTAGAAGCAGAGCTGACTGTATTATACTGAAATCTGCCAAAGGGGGCACACTTCTGTATTCAACTGCCAGAGTTTGGCACTGATCGAGAGGTACAGGTGCTAGTACTGGGGGGTGGTCATCCTAAGATTGAGGCTGAGGGCTGGGCATGTGAGCACAGGCCAGCTAATCCCTCCCACCCAGTGCCTATTAGGTGCAGCCAGAAACACAGAGCTTGGGTAAGATGTCTGGTTTCATGTTCTGAGTGACAGCAGGAGCAGTGGGAGGATGCATGATGCACTACCATGGCTAGGGGTCTGAGGGCATGTCAGTGGATTTCCTCCTAGCAGATGGAGCTGTGATTAGCCCTCCCCAAACCTACAGTGCACAGCAATCTGAGCACAGGAATTGGAGCTGGCTAGTAATTGACAACAGGGGGAGGAGATGGATTGGTAAGTCAGTGTAGTGCAACACTGCCAGTACAGAATGCAGGGGTGGGGGTGGGGGTAGGGGAAAGATAGGGTTTACGAATCTGCAATCACTGAAAAATCAAGAAGGCCCTTAATATCCCATCTAGAAGGCCTGCTTAGATCTTGTACAACATTTAGTCAGTGAACCATGCAGTGTGTTTCATTCACTGATCTGGCAAAACATGTGTTCAAGTAAGTACAGGGGGCATACACAGTTGGCAGTTGACTTTGGAGGAGACAGATTTCAGAGCACAGACTCAGAGTGCTGACTAGTCACATTTCTAACCTACAGAAAAAATATTTAAATAAGCATCAGTTAGTATCAATTTTTGATTATTTGTTGCAGATAACCTGACACTGATGCAGGTAACTTTTTTGCCACATGCACTATGCGCAAGTACTAAAAAAAATGTATTTCTAACCCAGTGTTTAAAGAGATTGGTTTGCTAGTTGATCTCTTTAAACATCATTAAGCAGGAAGCAGACTGATTGGTGTTTTTAGTATGAGGGCCTCTTTTTATGAAATATCACCAAGGCTGGCTAGCCGCGCAGGTGACCAACACTAACCTGGTCTGCTTACTGTAGGACGGTAAATCGCCCATCCAGTGCCACCTCAGGTTGGAGTTCATTAGGGTCACCAGTGCCAAACTTGCACTACACCTCCAGAAAGGAGGTGGTCTATTTTGAAGCCTGGGTTGGGGTGGCCTACAACATCAGGGAGAACAGTCAGAAAAATTATTCTTGGGACACAACACCAACATTATCAGGTAAGATCTGGCAGAATAAAGCACATTAAAAACAGAGACCCCAGCCTAATGTTTTTTTTCTGCTGCCTTACCTCAAAGAGGACAGGAAATCATTTGAGATGTTTACATTTTTAAATAGGTGCTCATAGAGACACATAGAGTCGCTGCACTTTTTTATTAAAAAGTGTTGAAACCAACTACCTTAGTATTTTTTTTCCTCAATGGTGTTAAAACAAAATGGATGTTCATGTAAGGTACGATGTACAGTTTTTTTTTTCTGAGTCAGGATTTAAGAGCGAGCCGCTGAGTTCCGTGACATGACTGAGAAGTGGTGCCCTTAACAGCGCAAGCTCTTTTCGCA
The DNA here is from genome assembly GCA_016271365.2 of Neoceratodus forsteri. Taxonomy (NCBI): domain Eukaryota; kingdom Metazoa; phylum Chordata; order Ceratodontiformes; family Ceratodontidae; genus Neoceratodus; species Neoceratodus forsteri. Next base: position 453,655,826 of record JADMNL010000023.1, on the reverse strand, counting down.
TCGTTCAGTGGGTTGAAAACTGCTGTCAGTGAAAACGTCTGTGTCATACTGTGATACAAACTGACTGCATGGTCTGTTTATTATCTGTGTAGTCTGTATGATTTTGTAAAATTTTAGGTGTTCTTACATGTGTTACAGTCCTTCTCCCCTTCCCGAACACAAATGTCTCGCAATGCTGTATGGTATGTACTGGTTTAATTCTGATACTCAGGTGGCCATTTATGAAGTTGCACTTTCTGTCTGATAGCTTAACTTATGGATGGGGGGTTAAGTGTACAGGTCACCATGGTACATGGTCCCATCTGCAACAGCGCACGATCCCAGGGTGCCACTCCAAGCAGAAACATATACCTTTCTGTTGGGGATGTTGGGAAAGCGATAACACCCAGTGTGGCAGACACAGGAACAGAAAACAGAATGAGAGGCAGAGAACAGTGTCCCAAATAGGTGCCATGGTGTTGTGGTCGCAGAGAGAGAGAGGGTGATAAGTGTCACATATGGCAACTCTTTTCAGTGATATTTCACTGTGTGCGATGTAGTCTCAGGGAGAGAGCGAGCGAGATGGAATGTGACAAAGGACTGGTTTGTCAACCCAGGCACAGAAGTGTCAGTTCATAACTGTAGCTTTTCTCTCTGTCTCTCTCGCTCTATGCCTTCAGTATACTGTGGCGTGCTGTGTGAGCAGTGAAACAATGGTGAGAGAGAGAAAGGTACAATGAGACAGCAACAGGCAGCACACGGTGTTTGGCTGTCAGCAGGAAAAATGCTGTCAGAATGTTAAGTGTTTATCATGCCTCCCACTTTTACGTCATTATGACAATTCACTTGTCAATCTTTTGGTAAATTTATGTTAGCACATTGACTTTTTTGTTTATGTTCATTGATAACAAGATGATCCACAGAGCGTTGAAATACATTCTCGAGATGCAGTAAGAAAAAGAAAAGAAAAAGCCAGACCCCAAACACTGTAACACTGTAATCATTGCTTTAGAAACTCATCTTGTCTAATGTTGACTACTGGAGTAGACATGTATTCAGGGTATTTCTACATTCACGCAAAATTACTGGATCATTGTCCGGTTTACTTGGAATTCCCATGCAACAGTGCACCTCCCACCCCAAACCTCAACACGTGTGCAATCTGAGCACCCTCACTCACTTAGTGATGGTAACATATGCTGGCTCAGTAGTAATTTGATACATAAAAAAAATACATATAGATATTATCAGACATTTAGGACTGGCCATGTCATCCTCTGAGCACCAAATGAAAGGGCACACATTTGTCACAATGATGGCACTAATTCAACAAAGATCAAAGTAAAAAAATAACTAATACAGTCAGGTGGATAAACAGATGATTAACCATAATGCTATGCAGAGCCCATAGAAACTAACCCTCAACAGGTAACTTCTCCCACTGTGACCAAAAGCAATGCGAGCAAGTAACAGTGCCAGACAGCGGAACTACAACAATATTACATTAAATCAGTACTCATTTACTTGAAATAAAAATCACATAGGGATACAAGCATTCAGCACATCACAAGGTATACTCAAAGCTGAATGCAGGGTGAATGTGCCGTGCCTTTTCTCAATGTATTCATATTCAACAGGTCAAACTCACAAAACAAACATCAGGGTGACAGTGTTTATGTTGTCAGGATAAACTGTTTGGCAAGAGAACCATGTAATGAGAGGATATGACCCTAACTGGGAGCAGGAGTCAAACTAATATACGGTAGCATCGTGTGTTAGTACAGTACTATGTCACGTCTTTCACATGTAATTAGTGTGCCCATATTTTTTTCCAATGTGCAGCCAGCACTCTTTAACCAATTAAAAAAAAAACAGAGAAAAAAATAACACACACAGCAGCATGCTACCGCTGCTTGACACCAGGACATCCGGGAAAATGAAGCGTTTCATATTAAGTTACTTAATGTCTGTTTCAAATTCAAAAAAGCAATCAAACACACAGAAAAAATAGAAACATTCAAAAAAAGATCACACAGGTTGGTTCAGACACTAATCTTTCTGTTATTTTAAATAGTAGGCTTCAGTTAATTGACGTTCTGTTTTGAAATAGAAACAGAATGTGATACGATTCAGTTCGGTGCTAGATCCTGGAACAACATTCTCGCTACGATAACATTTTACACTACTAAAGGCATTCATTTTATTGGCATACCTTGTCGTTATTTTGAAGTGGTACATGCACCGTATGGCTGCCTCAAACATGGATGTCAAATAGAATGCAAATCTGTTGGAGGTGATCACGGGCTTAAAAAGAATACTCAGTATCGGAGGGTCAGTCAGCATAAGTATTACCTAAAAGACAAACAACATATAAAGGACAGTAGACATCAGTATGTGATTGGGTTGTTTTGTAACTACACCGAGGTGGAATTAATGTGCAAAATAGCCCTAACATCAGTTCATGTCCCCTTTAAGCTAAAGTATAAGGCTGATACAGCTTCACTTTTCAAAAACTCTCAGGTGAACCATGTTTAAGAGATTGGTATCCAGTCATGTTTTACAGCAGCCAGTAAGCTAACGTAAAAGACCAATATCGCTACATTTTGAGAAAAGTCTTAGGTGAGCCATGTTTGACAGGCTGGTTCCCAATCATATTTTACAGCAGCTGACTCACCTTGGTCAAATTCATAAGTTTTCTTTGGTCATATAGGTATAGAATCAGGGATGTACGAGTTGCATGGCATTAAAGGAGCAGCGTGTGATAATAACCCTAACTCTCCCATATCAGTTGGAACTGTATGCCATTGACTGGATAATATGTCGACAGAATTGCAATTTGCAGAGTTCAGTATGCACTGGTTATTTAAACAAAACCCTCTTTTAAGACTGGAGTTAGAGAGCTTTATTGAGATTACTGGCACATAGTGAACTCTGCAAAACCAGCTCAGTCACTCAATAGTCCATGGCGGATGGTGGATAATGAGTTAAAAAGCTGGTCCCTGGCAGCATTGCTAATTCAGGTTGCCCATGAACACAGTGAAACCGAAACAGTGACGACCACAAACAGCAACAAAATACAGCACCGAGGCACACAGCGACTGAGGGGTCCTCCTCTCCCCGAGTTTGCCCCCACCCCAGAGTTAGTATATTTAGTAAGGGGGTGTTGGGGCAATGCACCCCATAAGGGAGGTGCAGGGACCAAAGCCCCCAACAAATAAATATATCGCCATAAGTGTCATTGCTGTAATTTCATCTCTGTGGACGTCGCCATTTCGGTTTCACTGATTTCCCATAGAACCCTAATTCAAGTGCACAGTGTTTCCAGTCCAGAGCTCAACAACTTACTGGAGTCACTTTCCTGTCAGGTGTTCGAATTGAAAGGAGTGATGGGAGCAACACCGGTTGGCCCCTACTGCTCTGGTAGATTTGAGTTAACTTGGAGACATGACTGTGATGCAGTGTTGCACACATCTTTCAGTGAGATTTGGACTGGACTGGTCGGTAAGCAAACCAAGTCGGTTTGGTTAAAAGCCTCTAAGTCAGGCTGCATACCTGCATCGAAGCCTTTGCACAGTGGAGTCTCATCACCTGAATGGTATGCACGGGAACTCTCCCTTCCTTCTTCTCTCCCTTTCTCTGTCTACGTGCCTCCTCATCCAGACCTACTACTTCCTTGCACTTTTCTCTCTGGAGTTCATGGCATCTCGCAGCCCCCTTCCTCTCCCTAGCCCCAGTCATAGTATCTGGCATCCAGCAGCCCCCCTCACTCTCACTGGCCCTGACTGTAGTCACTGGTATCTAGCCACCCCTGCCTCTCGCCAGCCCCAGACATAATCCCTGGCATACAGCAGCCCTATCTCCCTCTCCCAGCCTTAGTCATAGCCTGTGGTGTCTAGCAGCCCCACTACCTCTCCTCAGTACCGATGGTAGTCTTTGGCATCTGGCACCCCCCCACCTCGGGTGTTAAGTGTTTAGTCAGCGAACCTACTCCCCCCAATCACTTCCCTGCTTCCATTTAAAATACTTCCACTTGCTGCCTAGTTACATTTAATAACCACTGTTGTGGGTCTCTGTCCTAAAGGGCTTTTTTTTGCTCATTTCTTGCTATGGGGGGGGGGGGAGGTGTTTGCTCATTTCAAGTAGCTTTTTCTGCTGTAATGGTGGTGGTAGAGAGGGTTTATGGAACCTAAAGCTGCGTTACAGCACAGAAAAGAGGACGTGCTCGAGAGACAGAGATAAAGCACTGTGACCATTGAGCAGTGACATCAGTGGGCACAAGGGGCAGGAGCTGCACAAATCAACACCCCCTTCCCACAGGTAGGTGTTATTGTCATGCACAAAATACAGCGGATTTATACCTACAGAAAACAAATGCATTTGGTGTTAGTGCTTTTCATTCAGCCCACTCCCTAAAGTGCTTTACAGTCCTAGAACAGTCCTCAGTAGCAATTAGGAATGGTTGTCGCTATCATCATTTTTGTCACTGAAATGTAGGACCATATCAACTTAAAAACTCAGAACTGTGGAAACATGTGTTTTTATTTGTGGCTACAATACAGCTGTTTTTTGTAAAGATTACCAGTTGTCTTATCAGGAGGTCAGGCTGCCAACTGCATGGGTCAAAGGGTCTTCTCCATTGCTGCCCCTAGGTACTGGAATGTCTTACCTACAGTAGTTCCCTCTGCTCTACTGACTCAAATGCCCTTTTCAAGTCACACAATAGGATTTCCTTAACAGCTTCCTCTGTCTGCAAGTCCCCCTCCACCATAAGAGACTCAGGATATGTCCCAGTCTGGACTCTTACAAGCCCCTGCCGGTCTCTTTTCCTGTCTTGGGCTGGTTCCATTGCAGTTGCTGTTGTATATCCTGTACATTATGCACACCATCATTGTTTATTGCCGTGATTGCTCCCATAACCTTGGTACATAATTTGCGTTGGTACTGGTACCTCTGAATGTATTTGGTTGCTGACTTGTTTACTCCTTTGTTGACCTGTATGCTCCTTGTCTGGGCTATTTGACTGCTTTGCTCCAAGCTTATCATACATTTTTGCTTCTACTGTTCAGGTTTTGTGCCACCTTGATGGCTTGCGTCATGCCTAACAGTCCCAGGTACCAGTGCACCCACCCAGTTAACAATTAAATAAAATAAATAAATGTTTCAAAGTCCCACAGTTAATTTGATACTGCTGATGAATCAGTTGTGCTGGAGAAAAAATATATATTTTTTTTGTGCCACAAAGGCTTTTTTTCCAATGGGCTAGGCAGGTGGCTGTCAGCAATATGCCCCCTCCTTCTGCCAGTCACTTACCTCTCCTGACTACTGCTGAGTCCCCCACAGATTGCCCCTGTGATGGTGCCAGGAGGGTGGGGGTTCCCCTCCCCAGATACAGGCATATTCAGATCTGGCAATGGAGTGGTGGTGTGGGCTGGAGGGGAGCAGGCACGACTTCATGAAGCCTGTCCCAGCCCCTTTTCCATTTTCTGGTCCCTCCACCCCTTCCCCGGAGCATGCACGCGGGTGTGTACATGTGGAGACATGCATGCCCTGAAGAATTCCCGCAGCTCCCTCCCCACCATGCTGCTCCTGACCCGGCCTCTAACTGGTGGCAGTCACATGGCAGACCCAGCAACCCTCTCTCCCGGCGAGAGAACAGCAGTCCAGTGGATACGCGATCATATCCCCTGGTTGGCTCCCACCAGCCTGAGATCACTCCCGATTTCAGGTCTCCGGCATGGTGGGTGGTAGCGCTGCCGCTGCACCACATGGGCCTTCATTTTTATTTTCATAAAGGCCTCGCCATCTGTACAGTATTTGCAGCTAAGGGTCTGCAATGTCGGGTCATATTCACACCCCCTTCAGAACAATATTCCAATTTAGAATTCTTATTTACAGGATATTATAGCAGATGGTCATGCTGCCTCTGAATCTGTTACATCAGCGAATGCATTTAATCATTTTTTTTACTAATATGGGCAAGTATAGCCCATCAAACTGGGAATTAGAGCTGTTCCCTTAATGCAAATGAACCTTGTCCTCAATTTCACTTCCATTTAACCACCAGGCAGGAAGTGCTTACCCAGCTCAGAAGGATCAGGTCAAATGGCTCCCCAGGGTTTGATAAGCTAGATCCTAATTTCTTGAAACTTGCAGCTCCCATAATTGCCATGCCTCTCAGAAACGTATTTGATAAATCCCTACTTCTGGGCTTCTTTCCTGTCAGATGGAAAACTGCTTTAGTGGTCCCCGTCCATAAAGGTGGTGCTAAAGACCCAGTTAAAAATTATCAACCCAGGGTGTTAAATAAGCCGAAAAATTTGATTAGCAGTTCTTTGCGTGAAAGTACTAATGAGCTATGAATTTGCATAGCACTTAGCACAGAATTACTAGCAAAACTTAAAAATATATTGTTTTCATTCATTGTGTCTATTGTGCCATGGACTTACCAAAAAAAAATGGTTAGCAGTCTACTGCTATGCATTTTTGATAATGGTTAACATTACCTCCTATTTTGCGTAGCATTCTGCTGTGCAATACCAGCTATTTAATACCCTGCAACCCATATCTCTTCTCAGCACGCCAGAAAAGATTCTAGACAAGTTGGTGTATGACCAGCTGCAGGACCGCTTGGAGTTACGCCATTCACTTTCTAACGTACTACATGGTTTTAGAAACAAATCACAGCATGGACACTGCTCTTGTCCGACTCACTTCAGATATACTTGGGCCATACTTATAGACCTAACCAAGGCATTTGACCTTGTAAATCATGAGCTTCTGCTGTCCAAACTTAGACATCAATGTCTAGACAATCATGCATGCAACTGGTTATAGCATTACTTAATGCAGTGGCAGAGCCAGGTTTGGGAGTGTTTGGGAGCTGCAGGGGCCATTCAGTGAATTGTGGGCTCCACAATGGGCACTAAACAGTGAATAAACATGATGGTGGGGCACCACAACTCACACTGGGGCAGCCAGGAGGGGCAGCCCCCCCCAGCCCCTTCTCTAGCTCCGCCACTGACTTAACGTATAGAAAGCAAGTAGTGAAATGGAGGGGCACTGTGTCCAACCTAAAGTCAATAATTACAGGGGTTCCCCAATGCTCTATTCTGGACCCATTGTTGTTTTCAGTGTTTATAAACAATATGCCTGACCATTGTGTGGGGGGCCAAGCTGCAATTATATACGACGATGTTGTAATATGTGGAAGTTTGGCAGATGTTAACCAGATAAACCTAAACATAGAAACAGAATTTGACAGCAGATAAGGACCACTTGGCCCACCCAGTCTGCCCATTTCCCTACCAATGGATAAGCTGCAGATCCTAGTTAGCCAACAGCCTACTTTTTCCTACTCCCACCCACTAGAATTGCCTTATGACTGTCTCATGCATTCTTGAAATCCACCACTGTTTTTGACTCCACAGCCTCCTCAGGAAGGCTGTTCTATGCATCCACAACCCTCTCTGTGAAAAAGTACTTCCTCACTTACCTCTGAGCCGTTCCCCCTCAATCTTCAAATTGTGCCCCCTTGTTCTTGCACACCTCTTTTTCTGAAAGATGTTACCCTCTTGGACTTTGTTGATTCCCTTGGGGTACTTGAAAGTTTCTATCATGTCTCCCCCCTCTCCCTCCTTTCCTCAAGGCTATACATATTAAGCCCCTTAAGTCTCTCTTCATATGTCTTCTGGTGCAGACACTGCATCATCTTAGTTGCCCTCATACTAACATACTAACATACTAAAATGCCAGCAGAATAGGCCTAATGGTCTTTCGTGTCTGCTCGTTTGGTCAGCCCCCACCCTGGGTGCTGACCTTGCTGCCCCCCTCGCCTTCTCTGGCTTCTCCCTTCCCAGTTCCAGATATTCTTGCTGTATTGGATTTTGCTTCCAGAACCCTTCCCCTGTACCTGTCCCAACCCCTCTTGAACCCCTCCACTGTCTCTGCCTCCACCAGTCCCTAGGCAGCGCATTCCATGGCTCCACCACCCTCTCAGTGAAGTAGCACCTCCTCCTTTCTCCCTGAATCTTCCCCTCCAGCTTCCACCCATGCCCTCTAGTGGCCCCTCCTCCTTCCTTGCAGCGCCCTGATTGTTCCTCCCTATTTACCCTCTTCATGTACCTGAAGACCTCTATCATGTCCCCCCGGTCCCTTCTCTCTTCCAATGTGTACATATTTAGCTCTTCGAGCCCCTCCTCTGGACTACCTCCATCCTGTCTATGTCTTTGCGGAGATTGGGTCTCCAGAACTGCATGCAGTACTCCAGATGGGGTCTCACCAGCTGTCTGGACCTTAACACTGATTTTGGGGAATCGGAGGGTAGGGGGGAAGGCCATTAGACAATAAGCTTGTCATAAACCTCAAGAAAACAAAAGCTATTCTATTTGGTTCAAGGCACCTGGGTAAAGAGAGAGACATAATTTTCTCCAGCTGTCCTCATTGGCTGGTACTCAGTGTGATGTAGACAGCCAGTTCTGAGTGCTGGATAATATTTTTTATATGAAATGTATTATGACTGTCTCTGCTGAAAATCAAATGCTCTAGGAATGACCTCTCTCATCCCCCAGATTTCAACTGACAGATGCAGGCCAAGAGAACTGCTGACAGTTACTGGAAGACTTTTATTAAGGATCCTGTTTCTCGAAGCTAATTACAGAGTTGTTAAGTTAATTTTGTTAAGAGAGAAATCACAAACTAGGTTTATGACGTTAAAATAAGGGAACCTAGGGTGTTACATAGAGGTGCAAGGTTGTAAATGACCCTATGAAGCCTGTGTGAAGAGGGTACAGCATGAGATCAAAAGAGGTGTCATTGAAACTTGAGTTATGCTAAGGGTACAGAATTAATACTTTGAAATTACATCCTGTGGTTGTATAAAAATATATTTTTGTTAGATATTTGACCAGAGGAGGGTCTGGATGACTTCATCCAAAAGGGGTTGACCAATACTGCTTGAAAAGATTATCTTTCACTATGGAGGTGCATTTTGTGTCTGACACTGACCAAGAAAACATCTGAGCACTGAAAAAAGGTATTTAGAAAGCTAGACAAATCTAATTATAGTTGTAGGAATTGCACTGTTTTAAACCTTGTTTTGTTTAAAGATGTGTATGTCCTGTGATATAAGAGTTCTGTATTGTATGTTTGACATATTATTATATATTTTAGTAAAAACTCTAATTTTAGAGAAAATCTGGTCTGTCTTTGAATTGCTTTCTTTTGCTAAGAAATATTTATGGTTCAGCAGACATATAGCTTGTATGGTGGTATCAAATTGGAAAGAGAAGAGTTTTAAATCTGAGGTCTTTATAAAAGTTTTAAAGGGTTCATCTCTGAATACATGGTTAGGTGCCCGTAGGCAAAGATATCTGGCCCCCGAAGACAGATATATCTGAGCCTGTGTATTGGGTATGCTAGCAAGAGGTTACAGTTTGAATCCCTCCAGAACTGAGACCAGAGGTTGATCCGAACTCATAAAAACAGACAAGAGGGTTACCTTGTATGTTACATTGTTGATCTGCTGAGTGAATCTGTGACACTCAGCTGGAAATGACTGACTGTATGAAATACCTTGGGATGTTTAGACTAGCGCTCATGCTGGAACTTCATGTTGGTTGTGATGTAGTCTCTGCATCAGAAGATTGGTCTTCTATACAGACTTAGTGGGTACCTCAGTAGTGAAGCTCAGCTGGCCATTGCTTCCGGCACTCTACTGCCTGTCTTACTTTATGGTGCCCCACTCCTACAACCTCACCTGAACTCTGCAGACTAAAGGGCCGTTCACACAGCATTTTCTGCTCTGTTGTGAGTGTTACAGAGCTATCACAGCATTGCCGTTTTTGCTTTGTTAATGCAGCCCATAATCACAGTGTCTGTATATGTTGCGTTTCACCACAGTCTCTCTTTTCTAGGGATTGCATAGGGTTGTAGGCATTTCACATGGCCGTCTGAGCAGCTGGCACCACTCACAATGGTGTCAGCATGGGTTTGCATTAAATGGTTTATGGGTAAAAATGTTTTTGCTTTATATGAGGGACCCTAACGTAGTGAGAGAAGACAGCTGTAGGTCACACTTAGGTAAGTGGAGAACACTGGTGACAGTCACTTACACTGCTCAGTATAAAAATGCAACATAGTGCTGGCCCTCGAAATGCACTGCAGATAGACGGTGTAGCACATTCTTATTTTAAAGAACAGTAAGCTTAAAAATGGTGCACACTATATCTAGGTTTTTATTAATGTTACTTTTCTCTCAGTTTGTATGTCCAGGAAAAGCTCTTAAGATTATAGGTGGCGCTCAGTATAGTTTTGCAAGGTACATGTGGGTATACTATACAGTACATAGCGGCAATAGTGACAGGTATCGGGGGGAGATAGTTTATTGTCCTGCTGTGCAGTTAGTGCATCTAAGGCCTATGTAATAACAACTAAAATGTACAACCTGGCCCATTGGCGCAGCGGTTGGATTTCCACTTGCAACGCCAGCGACCGGGTTCAGGAACGGACCTGGGTACTGGAGGGCTGGCCGAAGAGAGAAGGCTCAAGCATTGGGTGACTGCTCGCCTTATCTCGGGGGGAGGGTAGGGAAGTGACCTGGTGCTTGCTGACCCCTGGTGGAGGCTGGGGGTACGGCAATGTGCAGGGTCCCACTAACTAATGGGGTGTGGTGAACGCCGGTGTATGCCTTATGTTAGTGGCACACCACGCCCCTAGGGAGCAAATGAGAAAAGAGCTCTGTGGCCAACCGGATGATGGTCGCCAGCTCTCACTGCTGTGAGACCTTGAGCAGTGCACGAACCATCCTAACAGCACCCGGGCCAAGAACTGCACTTCCCCCTCGGAGGAGAGGGACCCACCTGGTGAAGGGTTACGTTCAGATTACCCGGGGGGCTGCAATATGGGGTGATGGGTGGCTGCATCGAGGCAGGGTGGCAGCGAGGAGCATAGGAAGGCCTGAAGAAGAGGCTGACCCAGAGCTGGGGGAGCAGAAGAAAAAATGTACACACCAATTTCTACCATCTCTTCTCCTTTGACACAGCTTGCTCACCCTGCCCCACAGAAGTTCAGTCAAAACACCAGAAGATCAGTTGCACCAATGTAGGGGGCTGCTGTGTGAATGGGAGCAACATTGCTGCAGGTTGAATGGAGCAGCCTACACCACAGTGCAACCGCAAACAAGGTAGGTCATGTGAACATGGCTTAAAGATGTTGTATCACAAAGTAGCATGTTTTACAGCAGGAGCATAGACCAGAGACCATCACTGTGATGTACTCTCATTTTTAAACTGGCCCTCCCTGGAGGCGTGATTAGCCTATCTGGTCCTCTGCATAGCCTTTAAGCTAACCAGAACTGCTGCCTGTCCTACTCTCTATGGTATCCTCCAGGCCAAAACCCAGAAGAGGGCACTTAGGTCCTCAACCTGCCCACTGCTGGAGGTCCCGAGGGCCAGGACATGTGCAGGTGATAGGTCTTTTGTTATTTCTGCACCATCCCTCTGGAATAACCTACCATTAGAGGTGTTAAATTCTCCCACAGCAGCTTTCAGCCTTAGAAGATAAGTTTGTGCCAAATAAAAAATTGTATAATAAAAAAGGTAAACTACCCCCTTGGTGTACAAAGAAGCCGCTAAAATCAAATTAAAAGAAAAATAAATGCTTATAGATTGATGAAAATAGGTCAAACTTCAGCATCAGTCAACGAATATAAAACTGAGGTTAGACGATTGAAGAAACTAATTAGAAAAGAAAAAGAGTGGAATTTAATATTGCCCATAGGAAAGATGGAGGCAAAAGTTTTTTTGCTTACATAAATAGAATAAATTTAATGCTAATGTGGGGCCAGTTATAGACAACGAGGAAATTATAAGTGACTCGTCGGAAATGGCAAATAAGTTTAATAAATGTTTCACCTCTATCTTTTCCTCCTCTAAATTGAGTTTTGACAACAGTGTGGTAGGAGATAGTAATTGCTTGGAGTTGAAAATAACACGTGAAGAGTTGTTAGAAATGGTAAATAAGTTAAAATCAAATAAATCAGCAGGGCCAGACTTAATACATCCTAGAATGTTAAAGGAAATCATTGTTTATATTATTGGTCCATTATCTCATTTATTCAATTTGTCGTTTAACACAGGGATGGTGCCAGATGATTGGCGCCAAGCTGTTGTCATTCCATTATTTAAAAAGGGTAATAGATCTGTATGTTCTAACTACAGACCTATTAGTCTAACTTCGCTTGTAGGTAAATTGGCTGAAACATTTTTTAAATCTAAACTTGAAGAAAATTTGAAGGCTCTTAATTATTGTGACCATACCCAACATGGGTTCAGACAAAACAGATCTTGTACTACAAATGTGATTAGTTTTTATAACAGGGTAAATAAAAATATTGGTAATAATGTTCAAACTGATGTCATAATGCTTGACTTTCATAAAGCATTTGACAAAGTACCCCCTGATTTATTGATAATCAAATTAATAAAAATAGGGATCAATGCTCGTTTAGTGACCTGGATTAAAAGTTGGTTGTTGGGTAGAAAGCAGAGGAAGAGGATAAGAGGCTGTTTGTCATTTGAGGGTGAAGTGTTGAACGGGGTGCCGAAGGGGTCCGTCCTGGGCCTGGTGCTGTTTTCTGTTTATATAAGTGATTTGCATTTGAATGTGGACAGCTGGTTGGTAAAATTTGCGGATGACATAAAATTAGGAGGGCCAGTTAATACAGTTAAGGGAACTGAACAGCTGTCACAAGACTTGTTAAAAACAGAGACATGGGCAAAATTAAATGAGATGAGTTTTAGTGTAGATAAATGCTCTGTTTTGCACATGGGTAAACTAAATAATTATGATTATAGCTTAAATGGGGTAAAGTTAAAAAAGGTGTGTTCAGAAAAGGATTGTGGGATTATTGTGGACAGTGGATTGAATTTTAGAGAGCAGCGTTCAAGTGTTCTCAGGAAAGTGAACTTTGTGATTAGAAATATAAAAAAATCCTTTATGAGTAGGTCGGTAGCTGTGATACTCAGATTGTATAGGACATATGTCATACCCCTGTTGGACTATGGGTCTCAGCTCTGGAGTCCTTACTTTATGGGTGAAGTTGATAGATTGGAGAGTGTTCAGAGAAGAGTTACAAAGGTGGTATCAGATTGGAAAAATCTTAATTACAAAACTAGGCTACAGAGATCTGGATTGTTTAGTTTGGAGACCAGAAGATTAAGGGGTGACTTATTAGTGTTATATAAAATCATGAAGGATGGGGACATAGTGCAAGAATTAGACATTATCCCCCAGCTGAAACCCAGTGGTTTAAGATCACACAAGCAGCAATTAAAAGTAGACTTTTCCAAAAAGAATGGAAGATTTAATTTCTATACTCATCGAACATGTAGATACTGGAATTCATTACCTGAAAGTCTTATAGACAGTGATAATGTGAATCTGTTTAAAATGAATTTAGAGGTATATCTGTTGAATCGTGGGTGTATTTGGACCTGCTAATGCGGGTGGATGGTTAAAATGGGCAGTTATGCCTTCTCCCATCCTTTACCCAGTATAAACCCAGTATAAAAATACCCTCAAAGCTCATTTGTTGTTGGCACTCATTGTAATTGTAATCGTTGACTCTGTCTGTGCCTCCTAATACCTGTCTGTGAATCTCTTCATGGTAACAAGTGACTTAGGTTGGTGGGCACTAGAGTGGCCAACAGTGCAGACATGTATATGATGTAACCCTGATCCTTGTACCTAATTTCATGTCATGCAATGTAACTCAGTGTTCTGCATTCAGTAAAACAAGGTGGCAGGCCCCCGGCCCCACACTATTTCAGATGGCTGCCACTCATTTTTGACAGGCGCTGCACTTTGAAAAGTGCCAGTCACATTAAGGGAAAAATACACAAACTGGCTTAGAGTGTGGAAAGAGGAAATTTGCATGCCACTATGTCACTGGAAGAAAATTGCAGCTTGGGGATGGCGTTCACAATGTTGGTGGGTGCGTGCGCAGCAGTAAAGGATACACAGCAGTTGAACTGCTGCAGTGGGTGGCAAGGAGCTGCGGCGCAAACCAGGAGGTCAGTGATGGCCTCAGAACATAGGCCAGCAGCCCTGTGGAGTGGAGCAGCATTTGCACTGGTATGTGCATATTCTCATGCGCTGCTACCACGTACCTTGAGCTGTGTGGGCTGTCAGGGCAGTATTGTTTAATAAGAGTCACACATTTTATTTTTTGTTTGTTTTACAGGTTTTGGCCAGGAAAGGTACACTAAGCTGAGACTTGTTTCCAGGTGCATCCTGGGAGCACAGGGAAGTTAAGTGACTTGCTCACAGTCACACAGTTTCCAAGTAGTGGCTGTGGAATTCTTTTTTTATTGATTATGCATTATGCTCTGGTCCCAACTGCAGCTCAGCCCCCGTCCCATGGCCCCACACCTACCACCCCGGGACTTACCTCGGCTGATGGTCCTCCCTGGCTCCCCTTCCCTTGGATGAGGCTGCCTAGGAGGTGAATCTCCTCAGAGTTGAAGTGCAGTTTTCCAGCAGACGCTGCTGCTGGTATTCCTCCCTGACATACCCCCCAGGTCGGGGCTGCGGGGCCGGGCCATTTCCAATGGCATTGAAGCTCAGTGGCCAGCTGAGTGCCACAATCAGCAGCGTAGGGCTCATGAGGTGGGCCGTCATTCTGCGAGGCCAACATTTTCGGAATTACTGGTCAGGAGGCGTGGTATGCAGTGATGTCAGTGGTGATCATGCCGATGTCTGCCACATCTCCCCCCCTCAGTGCCAGCTCTTCATGTTTGCAGCTTAGTTTTCTTAACCACTACACTGTACTGCCTCCCACAATCGGTGCTAGATCATTTGAGCTTGGGGGGAGGGGGGAATGTGATCAGGTCTCACACAGCTGTGAGGAGGGGAGAGCAGAGCTTTAGCACAGAGAGGACAGTCAGATCTGTAACTGGGAGTCAATTACTTTTTCTATGGCTTTGCAGATTTGGGAAACAGCCTGTACTCTGTAATCCATTGTCACTGTATGTGGATTCTGTTTGCAAGCTCTGTTATGTAAAAAAAAAAATTACATTACACAGCTTGAAAACAGGATCCAGATACAGTGGTAATTCCATGTTAGTTTTTGAATTTTTGCAAATTTCTTTTTTTCATTTATGTGTTCCATGATTCCACCCCGTAGTGATGCCAGTGGTTGCCCCACCCGCATTTACCACCACTTTATATCTCCTGATAAGGAGGAACACTGGTAACGTAAAGTGTAATTAGCCTTGGACTTTTTGTTTTTTTAGTTAATCTTTTTCTCCCCTGCCTTGGATGGCCCCCATGTGCCTCGACCCTCCAGCCCCGTCACCCCGACATTCACTGGGATTTACCACCGGGCAGTACCCCCAGGGTTTGCAATGGTGGGATCAGCTGGGTCTCCTAATCCACTACCATGAACCGGATCCAGTTGTGGAACCGGTGAGCCTGACTAGTCAGGTGCGGGTCCTGCAAGGGTCCAAGCACCATCCTGCCTCTGAGAATTTTTCTGATTTGCATTTCCCCGAGGTGGCGCAGCGTGCAGTCACACCATGAAGTGTGACCCAAGAACCTGCATGCCACACGTCGGTGTCTGCCTGCCCCCTGCTTATTCCATGGCAGTCCTGCCAAGCTTCTTCTCTCCCTCCTCTCCGAATGCTTGATCCTTTCCCCTCCCCCCCCGGATGGCCCTTTGATGGTCTGAGCTTACTACCAAACTCAGGCCACTGGTGTCACAAGCGGTATTGCTGTAACTGCGCTGGCGGGCCCACCAATTAGCCTTGGACTTGTTCTTGTATTATGATTTGTGCAATAATGCTGCCCACACATTTCTGATACTGTCATTTCTAATCTGTCTTCTGTGCCTTTTGATTTTGTATGTATTCTTTTCTGCTACTGTTTGTAATTAATTCCAGGTCACCCATGATAAGGGAACATTTTGTCTCAGCGTGACTACCTGGTTCACAGATTTCAGTAAATAAATAAATAAATATTAATAGTTGCTGATGGCAGTAGGGAGCCAGTGGGCTGTTCAGTAGGATCCGTAGATTAGTGCAGTAGCCAGGGCAGCTTGCCCTACAGCCCCATGATTCGCTAGACACACACCATTAGTTGTTGCGTCTGTCATCTTACCTCCTTTTTATTCCAGTTCCCCCCATTGTTATGTTTATTAAAAAATAAAATTCAACTTAATAAACAAGTATAGATTTGTGCCTAAATTACTGTTTGCAGGGAATAATAACTCAAGTAAGCACAACAGAAGTTACTGGCTCTGGCACCATTCCCTGACCACACCAACCCAGTCTCTCGCACACCTGCAGAGAATGATCCCTTTCAAGGGTGCCCCTTATTGACATTATGTCCCGGGGTAGGATGTGGTCAAACAGGGAACACTGGATGAACAGATGGTATTTTTATGCCTGAATTTTCTGAGTTTTTATGTTTCTATATTTCTATCATATTATATCAATAGTATTGCATTAGTGCAGTAGCTGTTGTAGCTCTGATTAGAACTTGCCTAACTTGTGTTGATATGATATGATATGATATAATATAATATAATATAATATAATATAATATAATATACATTTACCTAGCCAGGGAGTCCTCCCACCCATGCCATAAATCCAAAGTTAAGCAAGTTTTTTAACTGCTTAAACACCTGTCATAGTGATCTCTGTCTTCATGCTCTTTTAGCCTTCCTCTCCCCTCCATTCTTAGAGAGCACTTGTTTTGGTGCTTTTGCACAGCCCTTCACAATAGCTTACCTGCACCAGAGTTAAGTTCATCTGTTTTAAAATTTTCCATCAAATTTTTTTTTTCAATTCTATTTATGTGCCTCGGCTCAGTGCGGGGGATTATACCCCCTCTATGGTGCCCAGACCTCGAGCCTGGCATCCCCAGGCTGCCCAACTGGGAGGTCCACTGCTTGCCCCCTGCGGTGGGCTCCCCAAGGGGAGGGACCTGGGGCATCATTCAGGCAGAGATATGGTGGCTTCATGGTGCAGCTGGCCCAAGGAATTTCCCTTGTAAGTTTCCCCGGAGGCATGGACATACAATGACGTCATCGTAGGTCGGGTGCGCGCCCACGCCTGACCTACAGACGTCTGCTGTCTCCTTCCCCTTGAGAGTGGCCCTGGTGGTTGCATTGCATTTTGCCTTCTAGTAGGTTTATGGTGTTTGGTGGGAAAATTGTTGGGAATCCGGTGTGCAGGGTGGCTGATCAGGGAGGTGGGTAGGTGCAGTACCCCTAGGGGCTGTACCAGCCAATCACCAGACCCACTTACAACTTACTCTGGGTGGAGGCACCGCACTATTATTTATAACTTAAGGAAAGAACCCCAAACTGTCATTGTAGCATGACCCAAGCTCCTTAACCTGTACGGGGGCTAGCAGGCAGGGGTAGTAGCCCACAGGCACATGGTGCCTGGGCTACACATATAAAAAATATTAGTATACCTATATCTCAAACCCATATTGCTTTACACTTATGCAGTCAATATGCAGTGCAACTCATTAGTGAGTCAAGTAATCACATCATTAATTTAGATTTAAGCTAACTAAACATGGCTTTTAGGTGCTCATGAATGAACAGAATTTTTGTATGGTACATTTGATATAAACTATATTCCAAAGTGCTTTACAATTCAGGAGCTGGAGGGAGATAATGTTACTGCGATTTTCAACCCACACAAGAGTGACAGAGTACAGAGATAGATGTGAGAGTTTACAGGGTGATTAAGTGACTTGGCTCTGAGAAATACAGAGAGTGATGGTGGTGGGATTCAAGCTTGGATCTCCAAGGTCATAGTGCAGTGCTCTAATCACAGTGCCCAACAGTGCTATCAAAGACATCATGTTTTTGCAATATTTTGAGAACAGCTTAAATATTTAAAAAAGTAACTCATTCCCTGAGCTGGGGGGCAGTCTTTTCCTGGCCTTAGTGGTTGAAATCATACTTTCATTTCTCTTAGCAAACATCTGTGAAAAAAGGGGTTGGCCCAGGTGCATGGATGGCCGAGGCACTAGTGCCATATCTCCTGCCACACCAGTGGCCCAGGTTTGGTGGGGAACGTGGGTTGCTGGGGTCAGCTGGGGGGGGAAAGATACAGCGTCCACAATAAGAAGTGGTGGGATCAGAGATCAGCATTAGCCTGACCGCTAGAGGTGGTTGGAGGTTGGTACGCTGGGTCCCGCACACGGCGGGCAGAGGCAGAGCAGATGTCTGGCGTGCTGTGTATGGAAGCATGCACAGCTCGGCCATTGGCATAGTTGCACGCTACCGTGTCCGCGCTCGGGGACGCCTCATTGCTGCACCAATGAAGGATCCTCAGACAGGGAACTGGATCAGCAGGTATGCCCACCACTGAACTCCCAGCAGTGGGGTGCAAAAATAGATTAACGGGAAAAAAAAGTGTAGAAAATATGAGAGTGCCCCTTTTAAAAAAGTTCATTTTTTTGGTGGGGGGGGTCTGCCACAAAGTACCTCCCTGTGAAATTGTAAAGGACCCTGTTGAAAACATATTAAGGATCCATATTTTCAACAGAATGTACCCTTTAGTGTATTTTTCAAAGTCTAGTTTTTGGGGGGAGTACCATGCTAATGCCCCTTAATATTGGAAATAAAATGCTACCCCTTAAGAAAATTCTGGATCTGTCCCTGCTTAGTGTTGAACCTCCAGTTCTCTGTTACTGTTTTGTATTATAATTGCCTTGTCACTGGATGCTGCTATATTATTATATATAGTGTTTATTTTCTTTAATTTACCTCTACACCCAGGTGGGCCAGTGATTTTTCATTTCCAAAGGAAAACACAGAATAAAAAAGGGAATTAATAATTTCTAGGAATGTGGATTCAGTTCAGTATCCACATATACTGTAGGTAGTTCTGCTGGAGACAGCTGAGTTGTTGGAAGTCTTCAAGTTAAGCTATTCCCACCACCTAGATGGTATATCCTCCAACTCCACCCCATGGCTTCAGATCTTTCTTTGTGCAGGAAGCGACATGTCTCCTCCTTCGCAGCTCTGCATGTGTAGCAGGATTTAGTGTTTTCAAGTGCTTTGCTAGGTGAACTTCAATTAAATCATTAGTCTTTCGATTTCAGAGTTGCTCCTAAGTCTTCCAATTTCATTCTGTTGATCAACCATCGCAATGGTAAGCTGAAACCAAGTTTCAAATTCCGCTCTCAATGCAGGTAGAAGATGTCAGCCATGGATCTGATCAGCATGTGCATCTGCTGCCTTTGTGAACAGCACAGCATCACTATCTGCCAATGCCATGCTGTGCTGCCTGCGTGCATCAAAGAATGGAAGTCCAGGCTCCTCTTAGGTAGGCTGAAGGGTTGCAAAACAGCCTCAGCAGCTGCTGGGTCATCTACTTGGCTAGTGTCCTTGAACAGGAGGTGGCTGCGGCTGGGACCTCTCAGTCTCGGAACTGTTCCATGCTGAGTCCAGCGTTGGAGGGTCATTCACAGATGAAATCAGGGAGATGTGTACGGCCCTCTAGACCTGCAGGGAGAACCCTTCCCACCGCAATAAGAAGCATCACCATTGCAGGTCGTGTGACCAGGAATAATCTTTCTCTTCCAGCTCTTTCCATTTCCTCAACTGCTCAACCTGGGTTGAGCTTCCTTTAGTCAAAGTCCAGGTTAAGGCTTCTGCGGTGGCACTGCCAGACCTTTTGACCTTGACTCCAGTGAACTCTCAGTCAAGATTTTTCTCGAACTAGTTGACTGACTGTCAGACAAGACTGACAAAGAGTTGTTGATCTCCCAGACCCCGGTGGTCCCTTCTTTCACCCAGGAGAAAGACAACCAGTCAGTACCCTGGCCAGGGTACCTTGGGAGCTTCCACCACTGATGGTCATGCCTCCTAGACTGTTATTTGTCATGCTGCCAAAGCACGTTGTCTATTTGGAACCCCCAGAAGACACAGGTTTATGTCAATCCACTGGTTGATGGTCGAGGTTGAGGCGCCACTCACATTCTCAAACTTGCTTGACCGGAAGGTGTCATTGACTACACTCCTCAACCTTTTCATCCTTGGGTGAGAAGCAGTATCGATAGTATATGCATCGGCACTATGAGAAGCTCCTTTGATAGCAGAGCTGATGGTCCCCTGGCCTCCTCTGGCCACTCCCAGTTTGTCCACCAGACTCAGCAGACTAGGGGGTTTGCTCCTGCTCCACTTGGGTGGTGTCCCTTCCACTGCAGCCGCAGTTTGGGGCACCAACCAAGGAGTCTCACCCTGCCTAAAGCTTGCCAGATTGTTTGCCTGTGGAAATTACCTAGGAATAAGGTCCTCGGGTGGCCCATGATGGAAAGAGTTCCAGGGTAATCCTTGAGGAATATGCAGACTCGGCGGTCGAGTCATTGATGGCCTCGACCAGAACACAACGGTTAGACCATGACTCTTCAACTGGTCAGTCTGCCTCATCAGGGATGACCTCTTTTGGAGCATTGCTCCAACTCTTGTCAGAGCTCATAGAAACATGTAGACTGAGAATTTGCTGGTAGATAAGGGTCGCTTGGCCCACGTAGTCTACCCTTGCTTGGAACCAGTGCAGAAATGGGCTAAATACCTATTCACTGATATTCTGGATAGGGATAGGTTCCCAGGGGTTATCTACACTTTGGCTGAAGCCATTTTGGGACTGGCCCTGTAGCTTTGGCAACACCCAGCATCCTGCCTGGTGCCCCCGTCACAAACGCGCTCCACAGGTCAGGCCCTGTGCTCACACAGTGCCAACCTTGAAGTGCAATAGTGTGAACAGGAGACAAACATGGTAATCATCCTGTCTGTTTTGGGTTCAAATTACCTACTAGCCTTGAGTCCTGGGGGTCAAATGTGAACCTTATGCTAGCATACCCAGTTAACAGGCTCGGTTATATATTCTCTTTGGGGAAATGTAATATAATCCCTCGCCCAGTGGCACCCAGCCAGGTTCCCAAAATGTTCCCTTACGACTCAATATGAGACTTAGGTATATTCTTACCTTCAGAAAGATTAGTAACTCATTCAAGCCCTTAACAGCTGTCAGAATTAAACACTGGTTCAGCATTCACATGCAAAAGAAAACTGAGCAGACACAGGCAATATTTCAAAGAAATATTGTATACTAACAATTGTAAAAATAGGTAAAATAAATACATTAATAACTTACAGTCACATAAAATAATTGGGAAATTATAGAACACAAAATACTTAAAAAGTTATTGCCTAGTTAGATGTTACCATAATGTGCTTTATCTTGAGTCTAGAGTTAAAAAAGCAATGTTTTCCTAAAATTCCTGACCATTTCAAAGTCCATCTCCCCATCCCTTGGTGAGGTGACAGATCCTCCTATAACTTTAACTTCTCAGCATAAATATCCACAAGGATGTATGTTATTACTGTGAAAATCAGCAACTAGCAATTTCCCAAAATATGAGTCTCTTTGATAACAAATTTCTCTTTCAGCTGTCTGCTGGTCTCCTGCTTTGCAAGAATGATCTTAGGTTTACGACTGATAACAAGGTTCTGTTCCTGCAGGAATCATAAAATTTTATGAGGTCCTATCTCCTGGCAGATTGCCAGAACCCACTGTTAAACAGAATAGGAGACCTTTGAGTCAGTTTTCCCTTAGCCAATGTTTCTAACAGCCAGCTGCTTCAACACTGTCACCTCTGAGGTCAAAGGTCAATTATCTCTCACACACTGGCTGACTTGTGTCCTAGGCAGACAATCACATACACATACCATTTATTTATAATACAAATATCATACAATATAACAATAAGCAGGTGGCAGAGTGTCACAGTCCTCCCCACCTAGACTGAATTTGGGGGCTCTATCCCCTGCATGGGATGAGCTCCCCAAATTAGTTCATTGCTCAAACTAATGCAACAGTCAATCTGCATTTTCATTGGCTGCCCCTGGCCTGTGTGAGACTCCTTCAGTCTGCAAGGCAAGGCTCCATCTTAGTAGTCTACCATTCGTTTTACTCATTTGTGCCAGACAAACCGGGGGTTGTGGTCAGTTTGTACCTCAAAATGCTGCCCATATAGGTATGGCTCTAACTTCTTTAGTGCCCACATCATGGCAAGACACTCTTTTTCCACAGTAGAGTAAGCCTACTCCCTGGGAAGTAACCTTTTACTGAGGTACACTATGGAGTGATCTTTCCTTGGTTGGATATCTGACTTAGCACTGCCCCAATACCCACACCTGAGATGTCAGTCTGGACTACAAAGGGTCTGCTATAGTCTGGACTGGTCAATACAGGAGCACTGCATAGTGCCTCCTTCAGTCTGGTAAAGGCTTGTTCACAGGCTGGTTCCCAGGTAATTTTCTTAGGCATCTTTTTCTTTAACAGGCTAGATAGGGGAGCGGCCAGGGTACTGTGATTTGGCACACATTTCCTATAGTACCCTGCTGTCCCTAGAAACCTCCTGACCTGCTTCTGTGTTTCTGGTCTGGGCCATGCCTTGATTGCCTCTATTTTCACTTGGTTAGGACGGAGCTGTCCCGCGTCTACAACGTGCCCGAGGTATGCCACCTCAGTCATGGCCACCTGGCACTTCTCAGTTTTTACAGTGAGTCCGGCCCTCTGCATCGTGCCCAGCACTTCCCTAAGGTGGGACAGGTATTCCTCCCAGCTGGCACTAAAGATGGCAGTGTCATCCAGGTACGCCATGGCATACTCCTCAGCACCATTTAACACCTGGTTCACCAACCTTTGGAAAGTGGCAGGGGCATTCTTCATTCCAAAAGGCATTACTTTAAATTCAAATAACCCTATCGGAGTGATGAAGGCTGACCTCTCCCTAGCTCTGGCAGTTAACTCTACCTGCCAATACCCCTTTGTCAGGTCAATAGTTGTAAGGTATGTCACCCCTCCTAACTTGTCCAGGAGTTCATCCGTCCGTGGCATTGGGTGGGCATCTGACTTCATGACTGCATTGAGTCCACGATAGTCCATGCAAAAATGAGTACAGCCATTTGGCTTGGGATAAAGGACTATGGGTGAGGCCCAGCGGCTGTGGGATTTCTGGATTACCCCTAAATCCAGCATTTCCTCCACCTCCCTCCTAATGTCCTTCTGCACAGCCTCTGACACCTGATATGCTGTCCACTGTATGGGCGCCTGAGTCCCTGTCTCCACATCATGCATCGCTAAGGGAGTTAGTCCAGGCTTGGCGCTAAACAGTGGGGCAAAGTCTGCTAAATCCTCCCTTACTTTCTGGATCTGATCCAGGGTCAACTGTGGTGACATTTTATTTGCCTCCACAGAGGACTCCCACTTGCTTTCTTCCAGAAAGTCCAGAAGGGGGTCTCCTTCATCTGTTCCCTCCCCAGGACTACACACTGCAAAGACCATATCGGCCCTATTAGCATATGGCTTCATCATGTTGACATGGTACATTCACTGTGTATGTCTCCTGTCAGGTAGCTCTATAATATAGTTTACGTCATTTACCTGTTCTACTACTTTGTAGGGTACTGCCAACTCGGTCCTGCAGCTTGTCTTTCTGGACCAGGTTTAGGACCATGACTTCCTGACCCACAGTGTACGAGTGAGCTTTGGCTCTGCGGTCGTACCATACCTTTTGTTTTTGTTGGGCAACTGCCAGGTTGCTCTGGGCTGTCCCCATAAGCTCCTTTAGCCTTTCCCTAAACCTAAGGACATAATCTACTATGGGAGTTCCCTGGGTGATGTGCTTGCCTTCCCAGTCCTCCCGGATCAAGTCTAGGGGCCCACATACCCTATGTCCACATAAGAGCTCGAAGGAGGAAAACCCTGTTGACTCTTGGGGCACCCCCTTTATGCAAACAGCAGGTGGGGAAGGTATTTCTCCCAGTCCCTCCCATGCTGTCCATTAAACGCTTGGAGCATTGACTTAAGGGTACCATTAAATCTTTCCACAAGCCCATTGGCATGTGGGTGATAAGGTGTCGTGTATCTCTGCACCACCCCACACTTCTCCCACAAACATTTCATCAGGTCCGACATGAAGGAACCCCTTGATTGGTGATAACCTCCTGCATAGACCCAACACTTGAGAAAATCCCAAGTAAGGCATCTGCCACTTTGTCTGTGCTCAGTGAGGATAGAGCGACTGCCTCTGGGTACCGGGTGGCATAATCCACCACAGTCAGGATGAACCTCTTCCTGGAGGAGCTGGGAGTATTTAAAGGCCCCACAATATCCATTCCCTTCCTCTGGAATGCCTCCACTACTATATGTAAAGGAATTAGGGCTATTTGGGTTCTCTTACCCACCTTCCCTATCTCTTGGCATTGGTGACAGGACCTGCAGTACTCCTTCACCTGCTGGGTAAAGTTGGATCAATAGAAATTCTGGGCCAACCGCTGCATAGTGCACACGATTGCCAGATGACCAGACATGGAAATATTGTGTGCAATTTTGAGCAAATTCTCACAGTACCCCTGGGGAATGACAAGCTGCCTGCCCATCACCCCTCCCTCTGTCTTAGCATCTTGCATATACATCAGTCCATTGTCCCAATAAATTTTATGTTTCCCGTCACCTCCCTGTGCTCCATCAGAGTCTGCCCAAGCCCTCGGCTTCTGTAGACTAGGGTCACTTTTTTGAGCAGCTGCAAACTCCTTACACATTCCCAAGGCATGACAGGCCTTCTTATATTAGGTCCCTAGCTCTAGTGTCAGAGCATTCAGGATCACTGTTATCCCTAACCCTCTGACTATGGGTCACACCTCCCTCCTCGGAGTAACCCAAAATAGCTGTTCTGTTAACTGCTACCTGGGGAATTTCTACCCCCCCTTTCATTATTCTCCATATCAGGAGACACAGGATGGGAAACCAGCCTCCCAGTGGTTTCCACAGGGGCTTCTATGGTGTCCAGGGTACTACAATTTTCCTTTGTCGTTTGGCTGTGGGCAACTGCACACACCATCCCCTGTTTGAGATTGTTGCCAATAATTACATTGACAGCCAAGGTTTCTGCTATGACAACCTTTTGCACAATCCCCCCTGTCTCACCCCAGCCTAGGAGGATACTAGCAAGTAGCAGTGTTTTCTCCTCCCCAGTGAATCCCCATACAGTTACAGATTGATTGGGTATAAGCTGATCAGGCTCTACCAGATCCCCTTTAACCAAAGTCAGGGACACCCCCATGTCCCTCAATCCATGTGTCTGTACACCATTCACAGTGACTGGGTGAATGTGTTCCCTCATGTTTACTGGCTTACTTTCAGGGACACACAAACAACCCACTTCTTTCCTAGCACCACTTTGTGCACTGCTTATCCTTTTGGGACACTGCCTTGCAATATGTCCAGTTTCTTTGCAAACCCAACATTCATTTCTTTTCTCAGGTAAATCTTTTCTTTGTAACCTGGCGCTACCTGGTTTTAATGGAAGCAGGGAGGGTTTTAGCTGCCCTGAAGGTGCTCTTTTCCCTTTCTGCACTGCCATGCCTGCCCCATTCACTCTCAGAGCAAGTCTGCTCCTGGCATAGCGGTTCGAGAGTTCAGCAGTCTCTTGCACTGTTTTTGGATCTGGGTCCTCCAGCCAGGTTTTCAGCTCTGCTGGGCATGCCCCAAAAAAACTGCTCTAACAGTACAGCATTTTCAATTTTTTCCTACAGAGCCTTCTTTAATTCCTTCCCACCAATGTTTTAAAAATTGACATTGCTTAGTGGCTAGCTCCTCGTAACTCATGTCAGAGCTTCTCCTGAGCTTACAGAATTTAACTCTGTATGCCTCTGCTGTTAGCTCGTATTTTTTTAAAAGTGCAGTTTTAAGTTTACTGTAATCATTACTGTCCTCATTGTCCATTTGACCCAATGTATCCTGAGCTTTTCAGTAAGTAGCGGGGATAGCTGGAAGCTCCAGGACCCTCTAGGAATATTTGTCTGAATGCATACTTTTTCAAAGGAATTTAAAAAGGCATCCATATCTTCCCCCTCTTTAAAGTCAGCTATTAATTTAGAATTTAATTTGTAACCCAGTCCTGTAGTTCCAGTTAAACCCAGGCAACTTACCTGCTCTGGTGCTAGTGTTCGGAGTTGTAGCTTCTCCAGTTCATGTTGCCTCTGGCACTCACGCTCTTCTCACTTGACCTCTCACTGAAGCTGTCACTCTCTTTCCTCTGTAGCTCGCTGCTCTCACCTCTATTCTCTCTTGAACTCCAGCTCCATTCTCTGCAACTCCATCTGCATCATGATCTCTTCTGGCTCTAGAATGCTGGTGATCTTCCCCTACTGCTGTGGCTCTTGGCTTGCACTGGTCCTGCTGTCCTCCTCATCAGATCTGAACACTGCACTGGCCCCTGGCCCCTCCATGCTCAAGGTTTGGTCCTTCCCAGTCACAGACTGTGACTCGAGATCTTGGTCATCGGCTGCCACAAGAACCTCTATGAGGTGCTGCCTTTTGGCTCGGCCCTCGTGCTAGACTCCTCTCTCTTGGCACAACTGCCTCAGTTGGTCTGCAGTGTGCTTGCTGTAGTTGGAAGCCATCTTCTTCCCTAACTACGGCTACACTAACTTGCACCCGGAAAAAAATAAAACAGGTAGGAACTTAGACTGTAAGCACAATGATATAGTTCTGTTTACTTTTTTAAAAAAAAAATCACTGCCTTATTTTGCATGTGAGCTGTACAGTATTAATCTGACACACTGGACTGTTAATGCTTGTGTTACCAAATACTTTTAAATCACACCGCTGCCAACCAAATCTGTCACAAACGTGATCCGCAGGTCAGGCCCTCTGCTCACACAGTGCCAGCCTAGAAGTGCAATAGTGTAAACAGGAGACAAACAGAGTAACCCTCCTGGCTATTTTGGATTTGAATCACCTACTAGCCTCGAGTCCTGGAGGTCAAATATGAACCTTATGCTAGCATACCCAGTTAACAGGCTCAGATATATATTCTCTTCAAGGAAATGCAATATAATCATTCGCCCAGTGGTACCCAGCCAGGTTCCCAAAATGTTCCCTTATGACTCAATATGAAACCTAGGTATATTCTTACCTTAAGCAAGATTAGTAACACATTCAAGCCCTTAACAGCTGTCAGAATTAAACACTTGTTCAGCATTCACATGCAAAAGAAAACTGAGAAGACAAAGGTAGTATTTCAAGGAAAATATTGTTTACTAAAAATTGTAAAATAGATAAAATATCAAACCAAGAACAAATACATTAATAACTTACAGTCACATAAAATAATTGGGAAATTACAGAACAAAAAGACGTCTACCAAAATACTTAAAAGTTCTTGCCTAGCTAGATGTTACCATAAAGTGCCTTGTCTTGAGTCCAGATTTAAAAAGCAAGGTTTTCCTCAGATGCCTGACCATTTCAAAATCCATCTTCCCAACCCTTGGTGAAGTCACAGTTAGATTCTCCTATAACTTTAACTTCTCAGCATAAATATCCACAAGGATGTATGTTATTACTGTGAAAATCAGCAACTAACAGTTTCCCAAAATATGAGTCTCTGATCAAACATTTCTCTTTGATCTGTCTGCTGGTTTCCTGCTTTGCAAGAATGATCTTAGGTTTACGACTGATAACAAGGTTCTGTGACTAACTAGTCTCTTACTGCAGGAATCATAAAATTTTATGAGGTCCTACCTCCTGGCAAATTGCCAGAGCCCTCTGTTAAACAGAACAGGAAACCTTTGAGTCAGTTTCCCTTAGCCAGCTTTTCTAACAGCCAGCTGCTTCAACACTGTCACCTCTGAGATCAAAGGTCAGTTATCTCTCACACACTGGCTGACTTGTGTCCTAGGCAGATAATCACATACACATACCATTTATTTATAGTACAAATATTATACACTATAACAATAAGCAGGTGGCAGAGCATTACGCACCCTTCCCGGATGGTCTGCAAGTACATGGTACCCACTGGCATCCTTTTGTGTGTTTGGAGCACCTTGTGGCTGAAGATTTGGTCCTGGATTTAGACTTCTGAAAGTTAAAGGGCCAGGGAGATATGGACAAACCTCCTGACAAGGAGTCCAAGAAGTTGGACCACATGGGCAAAAAAGGTGAATGCAGCCACCTCTCTAGGTCTCAGGCAGGCCAGCTACTTAGTTATGATAAGTAACTTTGGCCATTCCTTTTCTGGGATCATTGAACTTCTCCTCCCTCTGATAAGCAGCAGACAATCCATATGCTCAGAGACTAGGGAAAATGCTGGCTAAACACAACCCCCAGATGGTCTTGAACATGGGTGACTACTGTGCCCGTGCTATGGTGACAGCCATCACTATGTGTCAAACAGCGTAGTTGTGGCTGTCTACCTTCCCAGCTGACACCCAGCACAAGTTGGCTGATGTCCCATTCCTTGGTACTGACTGGTTTGGCCCTGGGGTGAAAGGACATCTCTCCTTCTTACAGAAGTCCAGTGCCACCCTTGGTTCTCTGGCCTTATTCCAGAAGGATCTGAAACCTTTCCAGCCTAAAAAGAAGACCTTCCACTTTTTGACTTTTCTGCCCCAGCAGGGTCAGTACCAACGTACCAACACTGGTGTTTGAAGTCTACGGTTGGCAGCCAGAAGAAAAAGAGGGGTGCAGAGGTGGAGGTTCCTCCGGAGCTCAATCTTCTGGAGCCCTCTCCAAGTGTGCTTAGTGTTGGGTTGCAGGGTGTCATCTTCCTCCTGTCCAGCCCTGTCCAAGCTCCTGGTTGGGGGTCGATTGCGCCACTTTTTTCCACAATGATGCGCTTGTACCTCAGACAAGTGGGTTCTGGAATTGGTGGGCAAAAGGTTGCCTCTGAACTTCAAGGCTCTCCTGCCATACCAACTATAGGCTTCTTGGGAGTCCAGGTTACTGCAGGACACATTGTCCATGCTAAGGGCCAACATAGCTCAGCTTCTATAGTGGGGGGTGATAGCATGCATCTCGAACACTCTGGCCACTCAGGAATATATTTCCAGGTACTTTCTGGTTCCACAATGGAGGGGGGGGAGCTGGAGCTGTATACTGGACATGCACAATCTGAACAAGTTCATGTGGAAGTACAAGTTCTAGATAGTCACGCTGAATCAGATCATTCCATCCTAGCAGCAGGGGATTTAGTTCTGCTCCCTAGACCTGTAGGACATGTTCTTTCGCATCCTAATCTATCTATCCTATCACTGGTACCTTCAGTTACATGTGAAAGGGGTGCTGTACCAGTTCTAAGTCATGTCTTTCGGCCTGTTGTCCATGCTGAGGGTCTTCACCAAAAACATGGCAGTGGTGGAGGTCTTCCTGTGGCACAAGGGCATCAGCATATATACCTACCTGGATTACTGAGTGCTTTTCAGGCCATCCAAGGAGGCTGTGGAGTGGTCCAGAGAGCCGGCCCTCCAGACTTGTCAAGACTTTGACCTTCTAGTCAACCCAGCCCAGTCTGAACCAGTGCCCTGGCAGGTGATCAAGTTCATCAAGGCAGTACTCCCCTCCCAGCAAACCAGGCATCAGATCTTATCTCCTTTGCCCAATAATTTCTGGTTGGTGCTAGGGCCTGGCTCGGGGTCCCTGTGACTGCTGGGACTTATGATAGCTTCAGCCAGCATGGTTCTGAGGGCCTATTGTAGGATGTGCCCCTGCAGTAGGAGTTGGACCAGCAGTGGTCCCATTGCCTAGGTCGCCTAGACCAAACAGTTTTTGTGACCCAGTTAATGTTGGATGCTGTCCAGTGGAAGCTGTGCCCACAACATCTGGAGGAAGGAATCCCATCTGTCCACCCAGAACTATCCGTCATGCTTATGACGGATGCATTTCTGGTGTGATGTGAACCTCACGTGGGAGACCACAGGGCCATGGGTTCTGTTCACCCTGGAGTCCTGATATCACATCAACCTGCTGGAGCTCCGTGCAGTGCATCTGGCTCTGAGGGAATTTGCTCAGTTGATTAGGGGTCAGATCATTCAGATCTAGATAATAACATGACCACCATGTTCTACCTGAACAGGCAGGGTGGGATGCACTACTTTCCCTTGTGTCAGGAAGGTCTCCTTACCGGGACCCTTGTGTGCAGCCTGCAAGCTGATCTCCTGGCAATCTATGTTGTAGGAGAGGACAACCAGCTGGAAGATGCTCACAGCCAGGTCAGAGAGATGTTGCATGAGTGGTCCCTGAATCAGGTGATAGACCAGCTGTTCTCCCAGTGGGGCACCCTTTGGTGGAAACAGTTGCCTGTGGGGAGAATAGAAAACTAAGGTTGTTTTGTGACCATCCACTTCAGTCCAGGACACTGCAGAGGGATGCCTTATCCAGGGTGTGGACTATGGGCCTTCTGTACAATTTCTTTCCCTTGTCCTTGGCTCACAAGGTAGTGATCAAGGCATGGAAGGACAAGGCATGGATGAACCTGATAGCACAAGATTGATTCAGGCAGTTCTGTTGTCCAAATCTCCTTATCCTGTTTTTTTGTTTTTTTTTAAATCTTTTATCACCTCCGGGTCCCGGAACTCTCTCAGGCTCCCATCTCGCCTGCCGCTCTAACACCCACTGTGACTCCCACCTTCCTCAAGAGCATTACTTTCTCCCCACGGAATCCCACAGGGCCCAAGGTCCACTAGGAGATTGAAGGGGCGAAGGTAGAGGTCCAGCATTGGGCGCATGGCGGCTAGGTGCTGTGGGGCCATCGCCTATCCGGGCTGGAGGGGTTTTTCCATTTGTTTCCCCGTGAGCTCCCTTCCACCCCCCTGAATGTGGCATGCAATGATGCCATGGCATACGGCAACCCTGCCACAATCACCCACTTGTTTCAGTCCTGCCTTCTGCAGCATCCCTAGTCTCCAATGGGGGTCGCTGAAAAGCTGGACAGTCCCTATGCCCTCCTCCCCAGAGAGGAGAGTAGCCCAATGGACGCTCAATCCTCTCCTTCCCCTGCTGACACCTGGCACCCGAGCTCACTCCCGAACTCGGGTCACCGGCGTAGCATGAGGTGTGGCGTCCAGTGCCTCAACCCTCAGCGCCACCAGTCCGGCTACAGATCTCCTCATCCTAAGCATCAGGCCATTGAGGATGTTGCCTCTCGGCCTCAACCTGTTCACCAGAAAACAGGGGATGATCCTGCATCCAGACCTTCAGTCCTTGCACCTCTCAGCCTGGTTCCTGAGTGGCTAAAGTTCCAGGCTTTGGGCCTCTCGGAAGACATTCTCAATGTGGTGAATGTGCCCTGAAAGGAGTCAACTCACAACTACTATGCTTTTAAGTGGAAGAGATTCTCACTGTGGTGTCAGGGCAAAGAGTGTGATCCCTTTGCCTGCCCAATCATGACCATTCTCAACTACTTCTGGTCCCTGTCACAATCGGTATTGTGAGACACGACTGTGAAAATGCACATGGCAGCCATCTCTGCATACTGGACACAGACTGGTATGCCAGCAGTGGTGCAGTAGAAAGTGGTAGGGCATTTCTCAAAAGCCTGGATCACTTGTCCCCTCAAATGTGTGAACCACGCACCGTGACACCTACCGCTGGTGCTTGGAACACTCATGGGCAAGCCATTCATCCATTTGTGATGGAAGACTGCATTCTTGATGGCTATAACATCAACCAGAAGGGTCATTGAGCTCCAGGTGCTCTCAGTGGAGCCTCTGTATTTGGTCTTCCATAACGACAAGCTGGTCCTTTGCCTCAACTAAAATTCCTCCCGAAGATTATATCAGAGTTTCACCTAAGCCAGGTGATTAACCTTCCAGTGTAATTCGTCAGTCTGACCTCAGATGATAATCATAGGCTCCATACATTGAACTTGTGAAGGGCACTGTCCTATTACTAGGAGTGCACAGTAGGAGTTAGTGAAGAGGCTTGCCATTTGTTTGTCACCTACGCTGAAGTTGTGCCTGGCAGACCAGCAGCTAAGCAGAGATTGCCAGGTGAATTACATCCTGCATTGACCTCTGCTATAGGTTGGCTGGTAGGGAGTCACCCAAGGGGCTTAAGGCTCATTCTACCAGACATATCACTGGCTCAATGGTCGGTGTCTGCTTCTAGGGTTATCCCCATCGAGGAGGTAGGCAGGGCTGCAGCCTGGGCAAATGTGCATACCTTCATCTCGTATTATAGCATCAGTGTAGTGAGCCACTGGGATACTGCTTTTGGGGCCTTAATCCTCCAGTCTCTTTTTGCCAGATAGGGATGAACATCTCACCTCCCACCTCCTGAAAGACTGCCAGGAGTCTGCCCATATGTGAAAGTGAACTGAATCCATGTTCCTAGAAATATAGCAGCCCGTTGCCAGCAGGGGTTTGTCAGGTTCGATCGAACCCTCCTGGCTTGAACCCCATTTTTTATTTGTTTTCTGTGTTTTAAATTGTCAGTATGTGTGTCTCTTTAAAGCCACCCTCAGCTTCCGTCAGATTGTATGTGGTGCAAGCACGATATGGTTGTCCTGCACCTTCCCTCCTCATGCAGTGCTGCCCCAGTCATGAGCAGATTGGCCAAGCAGCATGCGACTGATGTCTTCGAGTCACACTGATGGACCCTTATAGTATGAGAACTGCACTTGCAGCTGCAGCCCTAGAGCATGCCACAGGCAATGTCAATGCAGCAGTGAGAGATACCCAATGATAACGTGGACTAGCAGGCGAGGAGTCGAGGCACAGAGAGGGGAAAAAAAGACGGCTTGGATGTTGGCTTATTAGCAACTAGCAGTTCCTCACTTCTGCCCCTACCCGCAGTAAACTCTCCTGCTTTGAATTCTTGTGGTTGACTCACCAGCTTTGATGTCCCTACACTGAGAGAAGCATGTCTGTATGTGCAACAGCCTGCGGTTTCATGATGCTCCTGCCAGAGTGGTCTAGGTCCCCAGATGCAGCAGCTGTACAGCCCAACTCTGAGCCACCCGTCACAGTCATTTGCAGGGCCAAATCAACCTCACCAGTTAGTTCTCATAAAAGCGTTGGGAACATGATTGTAAGCTGCTATGTTTGGCCACCCGCCCAGTCTCCAGTTCCTCTCACCAGAGCAACCACTGACCTTGTAAGATGGGCCCGATTAGCCTGGCAAGTGAGTGAATATCCTGAATCTATCTCACTTTGTTTAAATGACATGGGGACAGTTTTGTGCCTTGCTGCCACTGTATTTTTCAGGGTATATGCTGATGTCCTTGTTTTCAGGAAGACAGGCCTTGTAAAATAAAAAATCTTTCACAGGACATTATAATAACAGCATGGGATGGGTGGTGGCATTGTTGGTCAGGAATACTGTAAATGGTTCTATGTGTATAAGAATCTAACTTTTGTAACCTTTTTTTTCTTGTGAACTTTATTTATCACCGGCTACTCAGGGCATCTCTCAGGTGAACCTCCCTTGACTTTTTGGCACCTAACTCTCCACCTGAAACCCCCTGACTGGGATATCAGAGACAGAGATACCCTACCCTGCTTCCCAGACCACAGCTAATCTCCCGGATCTACGACCCCCAGGGTGGAGCCACCTAATGCCTTACCTGGATGTCCTGTCTGAAATCTAGACAGCCAGTTCAGGAGCAGAGTGAGGGCTTGGGAGACCAGTCAGGAAAGTCCGGTGCTGGGGATGTGGGCCGCAGTCACCAAGGGCCACTTTCACCTCCTCCAAGAGCCGGGATTTTTCCCTTTAGTTTCCCCCGGAGCGTGGATGTGCAACGACGTCTGCGCATGCTATGTGCTGACGCCCGCCACCACTCCGATCCCATAGTTGCATCGCTCCTTGTAGTGCCCCCGATCTCCATCAGGGGCCACTAAGGAGTGATGCTAGACCCACAAACCACCCTAGGAAAGGAGAGCAGTCCCCTGGACTCTCAGTCCTCTCCTACCCCTGCCGACCCCTGGTGGACCAAGTCCGTTCCCGAACCTGGGTCACCAGTGTGGTGTGAGGTGTGGCATCCAGTGCCTCAACCTTCAGCGCCACCGGGCCGGCTAACATTTGTAACCTTAGCCATGACTGTCACCTCCTTCTGGACATGTCAGTTACTGAAAATGTCTCCTCTCAATGTGAAAGACATTAAATAACTGATGTGCACAGGAGGAGGTGAGGGACTGGGAGAGGTCTCAGCCTCTAATGTGGTAACAGTGTGCAAAAAAATAAAGCCTGGACTGCTTTGTTTTTGCAGGCGGCTCCACCCGCCATACCTTGCGATGTTTGGGGCTTTGCCCCCCACCCCATGGATTTAAAATAATCATCTCCAAGGTGGTGTGGACATCGAGAATGGGGAGAAACTTGGGATGGGGGAAAATCAGTTTTTTTTAAACATAAAAAAGTAGCAACACCAGGAGACCTGGGGGAACTGAACCATGGTCCCAGGTCTCCAACCCTGCCGTGTACTGGTGCCTTAGCTACTTCACCAGGGAAGTGGGTCAGCCAGGCACCACACTGCATGGCAACTTGATCCCATCACAGTTTAAGCACACAGCAACAGGGGTAGTGGTAATCCCCTACCATTATTACATCCCTGTCGCTCTAAATGTTTCCGCGCTTTACACAACACAGTTCTTGCCGTGCTGTTTTAGCAGCGGCATATTGACCTGGTACCAGTAACACTGCTTCTAGGGCTTGGGGTGGGGCAAAGAGGGTTTTGTTTTCCAACTACAGTGAGTTGGGCTTTGGGAAGGGGTGTGGTGGACATGTGGCCACTAGGCCCCCCCCCCCACATCTACAGAATCTAGGTACCTGAGGCCAGACAGAGAATTACTTTTTTTTACATGGGTTGGGGGGGGACTAACATAAGTGTGTTTTATCTTCGATTGAAGCCCCAAAATTTACCACAGAGCATCTAAAACCTCAGAGCTTCTGGGGACCTGCCATCCACCAGACCCCCAGCCTTTATAGAAATTTTTTGGGAGCACTTTTTGCACAAAAAAGTACAGTCAGCCACAAAAAGAACCCTGCCCCCCCAAAAAAATCCTGCCAATGGCCTTGTAAGGTTACTCAGCTGTAATCATACTTTTAGTAGCAGTATTCAGTTGACATCCACATACACTCACCTGACCTCTACCAAAACGGCACTCAGATCACTGCTCCCAACGTGCAGAGATCTGACGTCACGGGGCAGAGCCTGAGAATATACCACCAGTGTGGTGAGAGAAGCTTAGCTTGAAGACTTTCAATGACTCATCTGTCTCTACCAGAACTGCCTATGTGTAGTAGACGTGACCCCAGTGCCAACACTAGAACTATGGTTACAGGTGACTAACCTGTATTTTTTAGCCAGCACTTGGGAGTCAGTTTGTGATGCAGACATGTTTCCACCACTTTATCATGCGAACAGCTCCACTTTGCACAACCTTTTCTGTGCAAGACCCCCTGTTTTTAGCCAAATCTTTGTACAGAGCATGCTGATTTGCCCTCAGTTTGGGGAAAAAAATGGGGGAAAAAGATTTTAAGATTTTGTCAAATGGAGTTGAATATTTTTGAAAATTATTGACTCTACAGGTCGTACCTGGAAATGAGTTTCTGCTCAGCATGTTCCTGGACAAATGTTATAAATAACGAACTAAATAAATACGTAAATAAATATAAAATAATAGAGCATCAGAACACCTAAGCACTGACATAATTACGTGATGTGGCTGCTTTGGAGTATTGATTCCTTTAGATTGCTGCATAGTTCAGATGGTGTGCCCCAGTACTTCCTGAAAGCATGAAGGATAACTAAACCCATTTTTTTTGTGCTGTTCCCTTTTAACAAACCCTTTCACATGATTGTAACAACAGAGGCATAGTATTGCTAAGTAAGTAGCATTTTAAGTTAAGTTGTGATGGCTGGAAGAAATCTGGAAATCTGAGCGCATGATGGCTGGGTACTTGTGACAAGATGATGTAAAAGAAGAGAGACAGCTCCTTGTGTACGACTGAATGCAACCTGTCTTTAATGCCAACCATGTGTATCCATATTTAACTTATTTAACTTGCTGACACAGCAGTAGTGCTACCGCTCGTGATGCTGATGACCCGGATTTGGTAACAAGCCCAGAGCTTCAGAGGGTCATGGGGTGGGATAGGATTGGTGTCTGCTAGAATGCTCTCCTTTTTTTGGGTGGGGGGCATACCTCTCAACCTTTTGTCACTGAAATGAGGGACATGGACAATTTTGGACACTCAAAATGAGGGACAATGAGGGACACAGACCCTCAGAATGAGGGACACATCCTCAAATATGGAGATACAAGCTCAGAACACTGTGAAAGCCATAGTGTTTACTTGTACTAAGTTTGTCTTGGATTTAGTATTTTAGAATATTAAGTGTTTCTGCTTTAAAGTCTGAATTTACAGCACATTCACGTGTGGGCAGTACCTTTTCCATGAGGGATGGTTGAAGGACAGAGCAATTTTAAGGGGCAAAATGAGGGATGTCCCTCGTAATGCGGGACACTTGAGAGGTATGGTGGGGGCACCGGTGCTTGCCATCAGCCTAACTCCTAACAGAGGCTGGGAGTTTAGCGTCTAGGGACTGCAAGACAGGGGCTGGAGGTTTTGGTGGACATTGGCATGCTATGTATGGGTGTATACTTGACATCATTGCATGACAGTGCAGCATGGCCCCTGGGGACTGCAATCTCCTCTCAGCTGAATGATGCCACCATGAGACTCGTCTGGTACCTCAGGTTGATCTTGGTTTCTCCATCCAGGGAGCCCCACCATGACGGTTAAAATAAGGGCCTCCCAGGTACTGCAGCTCAGCAGATGCTGGGTGGATGGGGGATCATGGAGTTTGATGTGCTACTGAGGTTCGTGCCCCCAAACTGGTATCATTGGAGGGCCAGCCAGAAGAGTACTGATTATCCCAGAGAATTCTCTGTTCCACCTAACGCCACTTGGTGATACCAGGTTAGGAAGGGTGCAGCTATGTACCTGCAATAATTTGTGAGTGTTGCCTGGCCAGCTGCAAATCAGCACACTGTGATGTGCATACATCAACACCAGAACTCATGGGGACAAAAGCAAGCAAATAAAGCCACTGGCTTTAGGATGGCACCTGTTGATCTCTTGGGTTCTGCTCCTTTGCGTGTGGCACCCCTGACTGGGTCAAAGTCCTTCTTAGGTCCCTACAGCCTGACCACAGGGGGAGGTGGGGGGGAGCTGTCAAGAAACAAGGGGGCCCCAGAAAAGGCAGTGTGGAGGCTGAGAGTGGCCCATTAACATAGATACAGAGACGGCTAACTCATGTAGTGAGGCACTTGGGGAGGGAGGGCACAGTCCAACTGATGCCACTGAGCAGTATACCTCTCAGGGGCCCTATGTTGAGTGGTGGCTTTCATTTGCATCGAAGGGAGCTTAAAGCTGCATAGTAATATTTTGAAAATCTCCCCCATAGGATTTAATGGGGTGCGCCCCCATACTTTCCCTGGTAGGACATCACAAAATGTCTGAGCTCGGCGGCATGGTCAGCGGACCGGGAAGTGGAAGGGATCGGCTGGCTAGCAGTTTGGCCAGAGTTACGATCCTTTCCCTCCCTTACAGGACAGTATTAAAATTTATAATTTTGCCACAGAGGGACCATCTCAGTGGCAGAGTAATGGGCTATGTTGCCTAAAACTGAAATGCAAAAAGTTACACCTTTACTTTAAAATCACTAGAGGGAGAAGCACTGGAATCATACCTTCTTTTATTGGAAGCACACTATAGAAACCTGAAAGGGCCAAAACCATGTAGTTCAAACTAGAATCCTTTTTTCTTAAATCCAAACTAGTACACTTTTTTCAAAACAAAATAGAGTGACCTAATGTAATGTATAACACACCGGATAGGTTAGTCCCAGATATTCGTGAAATATCACCATCTCAGGGTCAAACAAGCTAGAGATATTTCCTCACCTTGATAAAGCATTGGCAAAATGTGAAATGTTGGTGCTTGACATTGTGGTTATCTTTTTGCTGCTATTTAATATTTTTTTGCTTTTAAACAATAAATATGAACAACGTTACTTAACTCAGAAGTGAATGGCAGTTTTTTCCTGAGTTGCCAGACTTCCAACCCCAAAAATTATATTTCCTCATATCTGACACTTGACCTATCAGATTTTCTGTCTTTGTCTGACTGCCTCCCTCCCTCCCTCCCCGTATTGTGTGTGTATATATATATATATATATATATATATATATATATATATATATATATACATATATAATTCCAAAAAACTACATTAATACAGACATTGGGATCGAAGACTGCAAAGCTTACAGAGTATGAAAATGAGAAAATTAGGGTTTGGAGTCTCAGGAATCTCAGGAGGCGATTCTGTGGTGTGGTGTTTCATGGGGTTCTCAATCCCAGTACCCCACCCCCTAGCCCTTACCCGCTTGTCAGAAGCATAAGTTACAGTTCTAGACCCATGTCTCATAGGTATACAATGTCTGGAGGTAGAGAGGTATGTCTGGCCAACAGAATCAGTCATAACTTTCTTCACGTAAGCCCCAGTGGGCACAGCATGAAGCAGGAGATCATGTATAACAAAACATGAGAGCAAGAACATTCATAACTTTCTTTGCTCTGCAAGCATGCAATCAGATATAACTTTGCTCAATGGTGGGGGGGGGGGATTAGGGATGAGAACCCCAAGAAACACCATATCACCAAGATGCTAAGATTCCTGAGACTCCAGACCCTAATGTTTTAATTTCCTTACTTTGGGTACTTTGGGTTCTTTAACCCTAATGTCTGCAATGCATTATTGTAGATTTTGCTATTAATTTTCATTTTGTGGTAGTGGAATCATACCCTCATGCGTAGACTGGAATAAGCAGAATAGTGGACCTATTTCAAGGCCTGCATCACCAACCATCTAACAAGTGTAAGCCAGCACTGTCTTAATACATAGGGTTGCACCATTACAGCTTACCATCCTAGCATATACAGTATAATAAGTAACCGATGGGTCCTAAGGATCCTGGGATGGGGGTGCTTGAGAGAACATCCAGTCATACCTGTGTAACCCCCCTACAAATGGGGGTTCCAAAAAGTCTTCCTTGGGCTTGCCTAAATGCCCACTGGGAGGCCGGCATTCTGGGTCCTTAACAGTTTTAAAAGTGTTTGCATGTGAGTGCCCTGTTAGCCTCCGTGCTTGTCTCTTTAAGAGACATTATTTTGTATTGTATCATTAATCTGGGTAGGGGCCGAGTGTTTCCAGACTCAAGTCCCGCCCGGGCTGCAGTATTATTGCTCCACTCTGCCATCACTAATTGCACAGAGGGAGCCCTATGAGAATCTGTGGCTGTTTACTGATTATCTGCTTTAATAGTAAAGATATTGTAGTTTGTCTAACCTGCCTTCATTTGCAGCATAGACATTTCTGTTAATCACCACCATCTTGGTTCTGGACTGCCTAGTTTGGACCAGTCAGTACCTTTGGGGACCCTAAAATGGAGTTTGTCCCCAGAGGTCTTGTGGGAGTGAATTTCTGTAGGAATTGTAGTTTTTACACTTTGGCGCCTAAAAGGACCTGGAGGGGGAGTTCTAGCTGTGACAAACAGATGGATCAGCCAGCCGAACCTTTTGGATTACTGGGGAAAGTTCCAAGCTGCCTGCAGCAGAAGTCAGTCTGAGTTTGGAGTTGAAAGAGTGAACAGCTCGAGTATTCGAGCAGCTGCCCCTGTGTAGTGTGCAGGGGAAATCGGCAGGAAGGCTGTGTTGGGCCTGCCTGCCACTAGCTTCATAAGTGAAGACGCTCTAATCCTGAGACCGGATTTCATCCGAAATTGCAGCTTTGCGATCGGAACCTGATTTGTGACAAATTGGATTTTCCTGAAGTGGACCGAAGATTTGCCTCGGTGCGATCGGCCTGTCAGGACCTGAGACTGCCGCTGAGCGTATGGTTTACACAGAGACACTGTGAATTGCAACTGGACTGCTATCCGAACTGTGGTATTTGCCTTGCTTTTACTATAAGTATGAGAAATCACCAATTTGAGATTGAGATTAGGAATACTTTTAAACCCTTGCAGGATTTACCGCAAAATTGACAAATATTGCCTCAGCCATTGTTAATCAACCAAGGGGGGGAGTCCCCATTACTGGTCCTTTTCTGGAATATAGAGGGACTAACACTTAAACTATCTGACCTGGAATGTAGGATATTCCTGGAGACATATGATTTATTATGTCTCCAGAAGACATGATGTGGACAACAAATAACTCCACTCATCCCGGGGTTTGCTGCCTACTTTAAACCAGCCACCTGCCCAGGTGAGCATGGTCGCTATAAGGTGGGTTTAGCAATTTACATTAAAATAGCGTTAAGTTTCAAAATTAGACAGATACCATGTAACCTAAACACAGTTTTTCCTATCTTGGTTGAGAGAGATGATTATAAGATCTTATTGCTTAATGTCTATATCCCACCGTACTTCAGGAAGGATTTGGGACTTCGTGATTGGGGAAGGTTTGCAGATTTTCTAGATGAAATCACTAACAAATATATTATGTATCCATTTGTAGTTATGGGGGAGTTCAATGCAAGAATGACCCATAAAAGTATAGATGAACATGAGTGCATGCTTTTTCCTCTCTTACAGACTTCGTTAAATTGTAATTTGAGAATCAAAAGGCATTCAAAGGATAAGAAATCAAATAAACAAGGAAGGGCCCTAATTCAGGTTATGTCTGACATGAATCTTTGCCTAATGAATGGGAGAGTTGTGGGCGATTTAGAGGGAGCCTATACGTTTACTGGCCCTTTGGGCTCATCTATTATAGACCTGCTTTGGACCAATTTAAAGGCTGCAGAGAAAATTAAATCATTTAAAATTCTTGAATGCCCGGAGTCTACTCATTCACCATTATTTTTGGAATATGATATGGTCTCCAGGCCTAGTAATTCCCCTATAGATGCTGCTCTTGCACTGGGTTGTGAAATTAGGAATATTCACAGGTTAAAATGGACACCGATGTTAAGTGCTTCACTGATAGAAATACTGGAGACTGATAAACTTAAGGTTAGGAGAGCATTTTGTTCAAGTTTAGTATCTGGCTCTATGGTACTGGATCTCCAATCTTTAATATTAAATTATATAAAACATTTTCTATACAAAACAACTAGACCAACTAGGGCAAGATCTTGGTTTAACAATATCTGTAAAAATGAGAAAAAAACAGTTAAATAAACTGGTTTGCTTAGCTAAACAGAATCCAAATAAAAGTAATATTAGACAATTAAACAATG
The DNA here is from genome assembly GCA_016271365.2 of Neoceratodus forsteri. Classification (NCBI taxonomy): domain Eukaryota; kingdom Metazoa; phylum Chordata; order Ceratodontiformes; family Ceratodontidae; genus Neoceratodus; species Neoceratodus forsteri. The sequence continues at coordinate 453,614,720 of JADMNL010000023.1, read as the reverse complement.
CTAGGAAAAATTACGAAGTGGTCCTCCAGAATGAAAGAAGTAAATTTCAGATAAAAAACTGAGAAAACTTGAGACAGTCAATACATGAAAGGGACAGCAGAAAGTTCTGGCTCCGTGTGAGTCAAGGATATCAACAATCTATTGTTGGTATAGAGGCTTATGTTACACCTGGCACATAGACAGCCTGTTTCAAGTCCTTGTTCTAGTCTCCTAATGAAGAATCTGGAGAGAAATATAAACTACTCCAGTATTATCCTAGGCCAATTTATATAACCGAAGAAGAAATATTTATTGCCTTATCACGATTAAAAGATAATAAGGCCCCTGGCCCAGATCATATAGTGGCAGAGCTATATAAATACAATGTTGAATGGTGGATTCCATTGTTGCATGTTTCTTTAATAAGATACTACAGGGTTTGGATGGTCCACTGAGCTGGAAAGGTAGCATTATATGCCCAATATATTAAAAAAAGGGGGAGCCTGATGGACCCCTCAATGTATAGACCTATAAGTCTTATTGATACCTTGCAAAAAGTATCATGTCATATCCTACTGGACAGACTCCAGGTGTGGGCAGAGAAATCAGGCATTATGAGTGAATACCAAAATGGCTTTAGACTCCACAGATCAACACTTCAGCATTGTTATGCTCTAACACATATGATCTGGAAATAACATTAAGGTAAATAAATCATGCCTATATTGTTGTTTTGTGGATCTAAAGGCTGCCTTTGACCAAGTTAGTTGCACCCTTCTATGGGAGAAGCTACAATCCTATGAAATAGACCCTGTCCTCTTGGATACGTTAATTAGGCTACACAAAGACACCTGGCAAAAGGTTAAAATTAATCATAAGGGAGATCTTACTCCCAAGATCAAAACTAACACTGGTGTCAGACAGGGTTGTCTTTTGGCCCCTTTAGTATTTAATTTATATATTAATACAATTATAACCTAGATGGAACATCCTGATTTTCATTCCCCTACTATTAGAAATAAGAACATTTCATTGTTGGCCTTTGCTGACGATCTTGTACTTTTATCAACGTCATTTTTGGGTTTGCAGCGGAAAGTAACTTTATTTTCTACACTTAGTAGTAACAACAAACTAGTTATTAATACTAGTAAAACCCAAATGATGATTTTCAGCACCAGGCAAAGGAGAACACCTATACTCTTTATTAATAAATCTAAAATTGAGACAGTAAAGACATACTCATATGTAGGTGTGAACTTTTCTCAATCTACTCGCTGAAATATCCACCTAGATTATGTAAAACATAATGCAACTACTGCCTTCAACGTCTTTAAGAGATTCTCAGCCCAGATGGGAAATGGATCTGTGAGACGCCTCTTGATGGCCATGGAGGCCAAGGTGTGCTCAAGTTTACTTTATGCCTCAGAAATATGAGCAATGGTAGCCCCTAAGCAACTTGAAGTACAATTAAACAAATGTTTTAGGTATATTCCTAAAATATCACAGTCGATGCTAGCCTCAGTAGCAAGAGAAGAATTGGGTCAGCTCCCTATTGAAGCCTATATTGCGGAAAGGAGAATTTTGTTTCTACTTAAATTGTTCCTCTGTGCAGATCATAGAATCCCAAGAATGTGTCTAGAGGAAGAGACAGAATATACGTCCCTAGGCTATAAAGTCCCAAGTATAGATTGTATAGTAACCTGCTTATATCCATTGGGGTTGGGCCACCTGCTATATCAAATTCATTCCCTTCCTTTTGATGCCATTAAGTTTCAGGTAAAGGAGAGAGTTAGGAATGTTTTTAACAGTAAGGACATGGAACAGATTCAATCTTATAAAAACTTCATGTGGCTTAAAAAGCTGAAACTATTTCATACCATAGAGCCATACTTATTGGTATTGGCTTGTCCAGATCTTAGAAGAACTATAACCAGATTTAGAATGGAACTTTTTGATTCTGTGTCCATCTTGCACAAAAAAGGAGGGGAGTGGAAAATGATAAATGCATGTGCAGTTTAAATATGGTGGACGACTTAAACCATGTTGCCTTGATATGTCTGTTATACCAGAAATATAGATCTTTCTGGTTAGGATCCCATATTAAGTGACCTTGGACTCCCTACCAACCAGATAATAATGAAATTGTTTACATCTAATGATACACAGGTGCTGACAAGACTTGCACTCTTCTTAAAATGTATAAAGTTATAGGATTGTATTAAGTTGATGTTTCTGCACCAACTATTTCTATTTATAAAGATGGAAACTTTGTATGTTCCAATGAATGTATTTATATGTTTTGTTTTTATCTATTTAACGCTATTTTGTAAAGGCTTTATGCTGAATAAATAAATTGAATTGATTGTACTATAAGTGTGCTGAATGCTGATAGTGGGTCAAGATTTGGTTCCCCACTGTCTGATTGTGTCACGCTTGCTGGAAGCTGCATCCAGCAACTACCGGACTGTTATCTGAATTTTTCACCCGGTCTGGGCCCTGCCACCTTGGCCCAGACAGCTGCTCATGCCACAGAGAAAACCATCGACGAGAGACCAGCCCAGGGATCAGCCCCCTGCTCAACACAAAAACATAGGAACATAGAATCTGATGACAGATTAGGACCGCTTGGCCCACCTAGTCTGCCCATTTCCCTACCTAATGGATAAGCTGCAGATCCTAGTTAACCAACAGCCTACTTCCTCCTACCCCCCACTAGAATTGCCTTATGTCTGTCTCATGCATTCTTGAATTCCTCCACTGTTTTTGATTCTATGACCTCCTCAGGAAGGCTGTTCCATGCATCTACAACCATCTCTGTGAAGAAATACTTCACATTACCTCTGAGCCGTCCCCCCTCTATCTTCAAATTATGCCCCCTTGTTTGTGCACATTTCTTTTTCTGAAAGATGCTGCCCTCTTGGACTTTGTTGATTCCCTTGAGGTATTTGAAAGTTTCTGTCATGTCCCCCCTCTCCCTCCTTTCCTCGAAGCTGTACGTCTTAAACTCCTTTAGTCTTTCTTCATATGTCTTCTGGTGCAGACTGGAACGACACCATGGTGAACCGTGTGGGCCCTGCTTCTTCTGGCCATTCAGCTCTTCATTCAGAGGTCTCCATTTCATCATTCCTGTGTCCTGTACTGGGTAGCATGAGTAAACATCAGGGTAGCTCCCTGCAACAACAGCTCAATCAAAGTGTGTCATCTGATTTAATTGTTTTGCCTAATTATCATGAACTGAACCACCTACATAGAATTTGATGAAACATACAAACAGAGAATTTGATGGCAGATAAGGACAGTTTGGCCACCTAGTCTGCCCATTACCCTACCCAATGGATAAGCTGCAGATCCTAGTTAACCAACAGCCTACTTCCTCCTACCCCCAACTAGAATTGCTTTATGTCTGTCCCATGCATTCTTGAATTCCCCCACTGTTTTTGACTCTACGACCTCCTCAGAAAGGCTGTTCCATGCATCTACAACCCTCTCTGTGAAGAAATACTTCCTCACATTACGTCTGAGCTGTCCCCCTTCTATCTTCAAATTGTGCCCCCTTGTTTTTGCACATCTCTTTTTCTGAAAAATGCTACCCTCTTGGACTTTGTTGATTCCCTTGAGGTATTTGAAAGTTTCTATCATGTCCACCCTTTCCCTCCTTTCCTAAAGGCTATACATCTTAAGCTCCTTTAGTCTTTCTTCATATGTCTTCTGGTGCAGACCCTGCACCATTTTGGTTGCCCTCCTCTGGACAGCTTCCACCCTGTCTATGTCTTTGTGGAGATGGGGTCTCCAGAACTGTACACAGTACTCCAGATGTGGTCTTACCAACTGTCTATACAGAGGGCCAACAACTTCCTGTTTTCTACTGGTGATGCCTCTCCCTATGCATCCCAGTATCCCCCCAGCCCTTCTTACTGCCTTCTCACATTGCTGGCCCACCTTTAGGTCATCTGATATGACCACCCCCAGGTCTCTTTCCATTTTTGTTGTTGTCAGTATCTCACCCCCCATTGTGTACTCTTCCCCTGGGTTTTGTTTCCCAGGTGCATTACTTTGCACTTCTTTGTGTTGAATCTAAGCAGCCATACATTTGACCATTCCTCCAACCTTGCCAAGTCCCTTTTCATCCTTTCCACCCCACCTTGCATATCAACCCTGTTGCAGATCTTTGTGTCATCTGCAAAGAGACATACTTTTCCTTCCAGTCCCTCTGCAGTGTCACTTATAAAGACATTACAAAGGATTGGCCTCAGTACTGAACCCTGCGGTAGCCCACTAGTAACCCCCCTTTCTTCACTGTGAATTCCATTTACTATTACCCTCTGTGTCCTGTTGTCCAGCCAGTGTTTTACCCAGGCTACCACCCTGGGACCCACTCCCAGGCTGGATAATGTGTGGGACTGTGTCAAATGCCTTGCTAAAGTCTAGGTAGGCCATGTCCACAGCCCCTCCCTGGTCTACTACTTTGGTCACCCAGTCAAAGAAATCAATTAGATTTGTCTGACATGACCTTCCTGCTGTGAATCCATGCTGCCTTGGGTCCTAAGCCGCACTTGCCTCTAGATACTCAACAGTTCTTTCCTTCCGAAGTGATTCCATAATTTTCCCTACCACTGAGGTCAAACTGACAGGTCTGTAGTTTCCTGCCTCTGTCTTGCTCCCACTTTTGTGAAGGGGAATCACATCCGCCCTCCTCCAGTCCTCCCATGATTTATTAAAAAGGGTAGTCAGTGGTGTTACTAGTTCTTCCCTTAGTTCTTTTAGAATTCTGGGGTGAATCCCATCAGGCCCCATTGCTTTATCCACCTTCAGTTTTAAGAGTTCTTTCAGAACCCTTTCTTCTATGAAAGGACTAATATCAACCCCCCTATCCAGGGTGCTTCTATTGACTGGATTAGGTATCTCCCTTGCTTTTCCATTGTGAATACTGAGCAGAAGTATTCGTTCAGTATCCCTGCTTTTTCACTGTCACTCTCTGCCCAACCACCTTCCTCTTTATTCAGCCTCAGTATTCCTGCCTTAGTCTTTCTTTGCTCCCTAATGTACCTATAAAAGGTTCTATCCCCCCTTCTTAACTGAGTTGGCTATCTTTTCCTCAGTTTGGGCCTTTGCTATTCTGACTGCTTTCCCCGCTTCCTTCTGCTTTAACTGGTACAATTCTCTGTCCTGCTCCTTCTGTGTTTCCTTATACTTCCTGAATGCTATCCTTTTCTCCCTAACCTTCTCCGCCACTTCTTTTGAGTGCCATAGTGTTTTTTTCTTTCATTTTGATTTGTTTATTTGCTTCACACAAAGGCTTGTTGCTTCTGTGATGGCGGTTTTGATGTTTCCCCATTGTTGCTCCACCCCACCTTCTTTTCTGTGTGCTAGTGCTTTTCTGAGGCACTCTCCCATTTTGACAAAATCAGCCCTCCTGAAGTCCAGTACCTTCACTTTTGTATGGCTTGACTCTACAGCTAAATTTATCGTGAACCACACTATTTGGTGGTCGCTTTTCCCTAGATGGCTACCCGCTTCAAGACCTGGCTCTAGATTACAAATTGTGGGTTGCTGTGCATAACTATGTCTTTCCATCATTAGGTCCCCAACTAGCTACAACGCCAGCCTACCCTGGGCAATGCTTCAGGCTAGCCTTTACCAACAACTGGGTACCCAAAGTGTGTGTGACTATGTTGTGGGACTCTAAAGTGCATGCCAATTAACCTGAATTTTTCAGATTTTGAATCAACCACCAGATTCTGCCCCTTCCTTCTTACTTCCCCCTTGAATAAATCAGATCTAAATCATTTTGCATTCAGACTGGTTGTGGTGTACTTCTGTATTGTAAATACTGTGGTATTGCTGTTTACTGTTACAGGCCTTATTTTACAGGGGGGTCTCCAGGGCTGAGCCAGCTGAACCCACCCTGGTGTTAAGTGTAACAAGAGTGGGGTTAAAACTGTTGTCAGGGGCAAATTGCAATTGTGTATTCTGTGAACCATTTAGGCCACTAGAGGAAAAAGAGGGGGGGTAACAGTATCCCAGAGGGCTGTACCCAGGGCAGCTATGATACCACAAACCCTGTCCTCTGGGTGGAGGCACCCGTTTCTAGTACCCAGGCCCCTCAACCTTCATCTGGTCACACAGGTTGGCGTAGTATCCCTTGGGATAGCGACACCTAGGGGTTACACCTGTAAAATAAGAACAGTGGTGGGGTCACAAAGAATCTGCAGCTCTTTGGGAACTAACTAGGAAAAAAAGGTAGGGTAAATGTTACCTAATACTTATCTGATGTTTGTGGTCAGTGTCCTGTCAGACTTTTAGACATAAAGGGAAAATAGAGTAGTATGAAGAATAAAATACCAATCAGCTGGGTCAGGTGGGAGGGCTTGCAGAGGGTTTTAAATAAGTGAGTTGGGTGGGAGGGGGATACTAGTACCACGCCAGTAACCCAAGTTCGGGAACAGACTCGGGTCACTCAAGGGCCAGAGTTAGGGGAGATTCTATGTCCCTGGGACTGCTGTCATCTCCCAGAGAGGGGAGCCATGTTTCTCCACTCATTGACCACCACCAGGTCTGGTGGCAGAACAGCATGAGCAGCTGACAAGGGTTGTCTGTTGTCCTACGACGGCATGTGATTGCCTCCACACAGAGACATGTCAACGTCATGTGTGGCATGTGGCAGTGATATGGGGGAAAATGTAGGGAAAACCTCGTGCCAGGGCAGGATGAAGTCATCAGCTGTTGCACAGCCCACACCACCAACAGGGTGCCAGAAAGCCAAACTGGATGAGAGTCTTGGGGGAAGGGGTTTGGATGGCCCTCCCCCTCCTGGCCCCATGACGGAGGGGGGAGGGATCTGTGGTAATACCAAAGGTCCAGGGTAAGTTCATGGGATGGTGGGAGGTCATGCTGGGCAGCTGGCAGCAGTAGGGGCCTATTGGTGGTGCAGTGCCTGCAATGAACTGGTACGTCATCCGGTCAGCTGGCATTTTTCCGATTTTTACTGCCTGCTCACCTCCCTCGATGCAATGTGTAGCCCCGTCAGGTTGCAACACACACATTGACCCTTGTGAGAGAAAGCTACTAGCCCACCGCAATGTGTTGCCTGTGTGGCAAAACATTGTGTCGTCCCTTCCAAGGCTGGGAGTGGTGCCGCGAAGCAGCACCTACATGAGAACACAGCGCACTACCTGCTGGGCCAACAGGCGGCCCTGAACAAAATGTTTCTTTATGACTTTGTTGTTTTTGGAGATTTTGACCTTACATTTTCAGCATAGTCTTTTATGACCCCACCTTCTGAACATAACAGGTGTCATTTATGAAATCCTGGCCAAAATATTATTTAGCGGGACAAGCATGAAAAAAAAAGTTTTGGGCAGGATTTGAAGAATGACATCAGTCATGTTCATGAGGTGTGTCAAAAAAAGGACTGTGTTAAACATTTGGAATCAAAATATTGAAAATTAGCAAAGCTACGAGTAAACATTGAAAAATGTCGGTGTTTCTCAATAACTTTGTGTTTTTTTTGTTGTTATTTTTAATTTGGACCTCATTACCAATATACTCTTTTTATGATCCCACCTTATGATCAAGGCAGGTGAGCATTTTTACATCCTGCATACAAGGTGTTTTCACAGAGCTACTGCAAAAGCATGTTTTGGGGGGGATATGAAAAATGTCACCTACCTTGCTTCAGGTTGTATATTTTTATTGTATTTTGTACATATGATTATCTAATATCTGTATTTGTATAAATTGTGTTGTATGATTCCAGGTCATGCCTGTAAACGGACCATGTGGTCCAGTGTAAAAAAAGGGCTAGGTTAAAAATGTGGGCCAAACATATTAAAAAATGACAAAGTTATGAGCAAAAGTTAAAATGCATTAAAAAGCCATTAAATGTACTTACTTTGTTTTCAATCAGTTCGTAGTCGGCCTTAATAGGATCAGGAGATTTGCCAGTCAAGAAAGGGTTACAGCGATGGACCAAGTATAGGTAAGTGAGGGGTGGGGGGAGTTGAATGGGAGGTTGGGGCAGGAGCAGAGCACATTAGTGGATACTTTAATGGGACACAAAAAGAGAATGATGAGGGACAGTTTTCTTTATTATAGGCACTGTCACTGGGGATTGGGCATTCCAGTGTCGCAGACGGTCGGGGGCAGGGGTGGTAACCGACACTGGGGTTGGGCACCCTGGTGTTGGAGTCTGTGTGGGTGGGAGGCTGTCATACCAGCAGCAGCGGATTGAGCACCCTCGATGTATTTCATAAACATTGGGGTTGGGCGGAGGAGATTCCAGCAGCGGGATTGAGCACTAGCTGCCAGTGTCAGTAAAATGTTTTAATAAAAAAAATGCTGACAGTGTGGGGGAAGTTGATACCAGCAGCAGGATGGAGCACCCACTGCTGGTTTTAAATAGATACCTGGGTGTGTCAGAGGGGAGATACCGGTGGCGGGACTGAGCACCCACCACCGGTCAGAGAAATCAGGCAAGGGGCAGGGACGCAGTCACGCATGCACAGATCTGCTGACACAATCCTGTACCCTGAGAACAGCCATATGGTGCGCTAAGCAAAAGTACTCACCACAGTGTGTTGTGCACACTTCCAGCCATTCTGTATGTGTGTGTGTCTGGGGGGGGGGGCAGGTTCACAGGGCAGCCAGCGCCAGATAGCAATGCAGTCGACAAAGATTCACCCTCAGAACACCAGGATGCTGTTCAAAATTATGTTTTAGTCTACAGTGGAGCAGAAGGTAAACAGCAAATAACACAAATCAATCCATACACACAGTGGAACCAAACAAACACTGTTTGAGTCCCACTGTATGTGTGGATTGATTTGGCTTATTTGCTGTTTACCTACTGCTCCACTGTGGATTAAAATGGAATTTTGAACAGCATCCTGGCGTTCTGAGTGTGGTTCTTACTTGGTTGACGGCGCTGAACGAAAGCATTATTGCATAATACAACCAAGCTGAACTAAGCCATTGTTTGTGATTTCACCAAACAAAACCATAATGGAATGTTTTTTTACAAAAGTGAAACTATCCTTAGAATGTTCAATTTTTGCTACTGAGCAGGACAGTATGTTGGTAATAATTCAAAAATGACTTTAGTAAGTTAAATAAAAATGACAAAAAAAAATGTACTTTGTGACAAACTCTAGCAAACCTGAATTTTAAAAACAAACAGTTTTTTAAACTATAGGGGAGAAAAAAAATAAAACTGTTGCTTTTGGCGAATTTATGTGTTTTTGTAACCTGTAACATTGCCCCCGCCCAACCTATCGTCGCAAAGTTTATAGGATCCTGGCACCGTCTCCATGCCTGCCACGTTTCAGGCAAATCAGAAAATAGGAGCCAAGTTGTTAAGGTGCAGAAACTACGTTTACCATTAATTTGCTCAACCTTAATATATCTATATCTATAGCTATATCTATCTATATATACATACATATATATATATATATATATATACACACACACACACACACATACTGTACATGTATGTGTGTGTGTATATATATATATAGATATAGATATAGATATAGATATAGATATATAATACATGGATGGGACCTTTTCCCCATAGGAGCCCATTATTGTGTATTTCCCTGTATACCTCATCAATTAAACCTACTTTCCAAACAATTGAAGCTGCATACCTCCCAATGAAAGCTGTATACCACCACACTGAAACCTGTTTACTGTGGGAAAAAAACACCCATAGACTAACATTATGACTACCAAAACAAACAGCTTAATGACCAATTAAATCAATAAACATGTTGATGAACACACACGCTGAACCAGTAAAGAAATGTCTATGCTAATTAGCACACCTAATAAGCCCCCTCACAAAAAACACAGCCTTATCTAATAAACTCCCTGACAAAAACGCAGCCTTCGGGTACAAAAAAAAGGCACCATCACCATGCATTATATAAAGCAAACTATATGTAAGTGTGGTGCATAGGGATGTAATTCAGTCATCTCAGGGTCCTAATGAGGTCATAATGCCACTCGCCCTTCGGGTTCATGGCTTATTGACCTCATTAGGACCCATTGATGGAATTATATCCCTGTACACCACACTTACCTATCATTTATACTACAGATATATAAGGGATATGCAGTGGGGACCTGTGAGATAAATGATTTATCTGCACAAGAGAAGTTTGACCTCAGGTAACCCCCACAAGTGGCCTAAGCCACGAGTGAGGTGTCCGAGGTCAAACTGCTTAAGTGCAAATAACTCATTTATCTCACAGGTGTCCCCATTGCATATTCAATAGGTTTTAGTTTTTTTAGTATGTTTTTATTTATTTTTTTATCTGGCTTTGTTTTTAGTAGGGTTAATGCAAGGGATTATTTTGTTCTTTGCCCCGTTGCTGGTCTGATTGCTAAGTACATGATGTTGACTGCTAGGGAAGGGACATCCTCACACTGAGAGTGGGGCAGTAGCTCATGTTTCTGTTGGCAGAAAATCTGGGAAAGGTGGGGCTGTGCAAGCTTTGCAAAGGCAAAAACATGTCTTCTCTCTCTCTCTCATCACTTTAGCAAGTGATTGTTCTGTATCACCGTGATGCTGATGGTCCGTTTACAAAATTAGTTGTTTGTTTTTTGCAGTCAGGAGTCAGTTGTTTTGAGTTTAGTTCAGCAAGTTTTCAAATGGCAATGGGAGCACATTGGTATCCAAGGTATTGCAGGAGTGTGCCTAGTATGTGGCTTTTTTTTAAACTGCAGATTCAGTTTCTAAGGGTCCAGCAGAGTTTGGAAGACACTGAAAAGTGAAGGGAGGACTGGTCTGGAGAGAGAAGAGAGGATGAAGAAACGTAATGAGTGAAGTGTGAAAGTGAGCACTGTGAAACGGAGGGCCTCTATGGAAATGAAAGCAGAGTGAGTCTGCAAAGAATAAAGGTATGGCAGTTCAGTTGGCTGTCAGGGGCCGGTTCGGGAGTTTAATTTCAAAATAAAATGAGACTGAAAAAGCGAAAGCATGACTGCAGTTTATGTGTAGCAGTGTCTGTTATGCTTGTTGGGTGAAAGTTCGGGGAGTTTATTTAAAAGCAAAACAAAAACAATAGTTTTCTTTTGGTCTGGTCAGGCATAGGCATAGGCATAGGGTGGTGGGCCCTGTCGTTAGAGAGTGCTGGGTGAAAAGGGAGATGAGCTGAAAATATTTTGATTTTTTTTTTTTTTAGTAAATGTTTTGGCAATTTGGAGAAAAGAAGCAGCAAATGAAGCTAGTTTACAAAGGAGCAGGTGCAGCACGCGTGTGTGTGTGTGTGTGTGTGTGTGTATGTGTATGTGTGTGTGTGTGTGTTTGAGTGAGTGTAGTACTGAAAGTGCCTGTAAATGAAAGTGAAAGGAGCAAGAAGTAGTGCCGGCAAGGAGGGGGTCTTGGTGGTTGATTGACAGGTGGTGTTTATCATACATATGTGTGATAAATTTTTAAGTTCTAAATTGATCACACGTGATGTGAAATAAATGGATTTATCACACTCCAGTTATGTCCACACCTATTATATATACACAATATATGCTGAGAGTCTATACAATTTTATTCTGCTCTGTGGATATTTAGAAAATCCCATAGATAGAGAACTTGAACATGGAAGAACTCGCAACACATCTCATGGACACGTATATTGTCACAGTCAGAAAAAACACAAAGGGAACTAATTGGTTTACTCAGTGTATCTTTTTTTTTCACTTCTTTTTCCTTCAGGTCACTGCTTGCTTGGGCCCCATCAGCCATCTCCTGCCCTTTCTCCTGCACTGCTCAGATCCTCTCCACCGGGGTCCCCGTTCCTGCAACCCACCAATGACTCACCTGTGTGTGGCGCTTGCTGGTCTTCCACCTGGGTGGTTGCCTTCAGCATCTTGGTGATCATCGCTCATTATCAAAGGCCACCAGAGGCGGAGGTGAGGAAAGGAGGCAGTCGTGGTCTGGAGAGCAGGATCCAGTGACGGGGTGGGACGCTTGAGTGATGTCATCCTCCCAGCAGGCGGGTGTTTCCTGTGTTCCATGGTACCCATCCTGAGGCACAGACGTGCAATGACATCCGGCATGGGTACAAGTGCACACCTGCACTCTCCCGTGGACATCTGCCATCACCTCCCCCAATACTTATGTGGCCCAGGCTGTTGCACAGCACGCTTCCGCATGGTGTCACTGCTGCCAGGGTCCATGACCCACCCCTCCCTGAGAGAGGAGAGCTGTCCATTGGATGCTCAATCCTTTCTCCCCCGGCCAACCTCCAGCAACCCGAGCTTGCTCCGACCCTGGGTCACCAGCATGGTGTAACGTAAGGCGCTCGACGCCTCAGCCCTTTGCATCACCACCCCAGCTTTTACTCAGTCTATCTTTTAGTCATTCATCGTTCACCAGGTGTCTCATATGTGAATCTATCCAGGCAGCAAACACAGGCAGCCTGCATTCAGGTATGCTTCTGGGCCCAGTTTTCTAATCCGTATCCCATATACATATTACTCAGTGCTTAAACTGTGGCACTAGCTGCTGACACTTCCTTCTCGTATATTTCATTTGCAAGATATGTTCAGTTTGCACAGGCTCTGCCGGCTGGGGGCAGCTTCTCAGAGCAGGACCCGTGCCTCAGCTTCATTTACTTGCTGTTGTTTTGGAGCGACTGACCGCTCCTTCCTCAGAGCTGTCCGTTGTGGCTGCTGACAGGTAGTTATCCTGTGTTCACCCTCCTAGGAGGCCAGCATAGCTAGGTGCAGCCTTAGCCACCTCCTCATTTGTGAGGGGACTCCTCCCTAGCTCAAGCAATAGCCATGCTGTGTGAATGCTAAGGCAAGTAAGTGCAAAACAGTGCAATGTGAACCCAACATAGAAAAAAGTTAAAAACATTTTCGAGTGCATATCTCAGTTTAGTACCATTCAAAACAGTTGTTATGAACAAATATACAAACATACGAAAAGCAGCAGAAACAGACCACCCGGTCTATCTAAGTCTACTCAGTGTGCAGCTCTTTGTCATCCCACTGCCACCCCCACCTGCCTCACCTCACTCTCCCTGTTCCCTGTCCCATGCCCTTTGAAGCTGTTCACAGATTTACATGATATCACCCGTCTGGTAGGGCATTCAATTTTGCTACCACCTGCCTGTGAAATAGTGTCTCCTCATTTCCTTCCTAAATCTTCCCCTCTATTCTTAGCCCATGCCCCTGGTGACCCTCCCTCCTTAACTTAAAGACCCCATCTGCCCCATCCTTATTAATTCCCTCAGATACTTGAATGTCTCTGTCATGTCTTCCCTGTCCCTTCTGTCCTCCAGGGTGTACATATTCAGGTCTCACAGCCTGCTGTCGTAGTCTCTCCCCTCCATTCCACATATCATCTTTGTTGCCCTCCTCTGAACCCCCTCCAGTAGCCTGATATCATGCTTTAGGTATGGCCCCGAAAACTGCACACAATACTCTAAGTGCGGCCTTACCAGCGACCTGTAGAGGGGCAAGATCACCTCTCTTCGCCTGGACGAAAACCCCCTCGCTATGCACCCCAGCATTTTGTTCGCTTTTGCTAGTACAATACACTTTACCTTTTAAAACCATTTGATCAATATGTGATTTTTAGAAATGCTTTTCCTTTTTAATTGCACCCCTAAACAAAAAGGCAGCTTAATTTTGGTTAGGATGCTGTTTGAAGAAGGAGTGATCAGTTACTGCAAAACTTCAGCATGTACATGATGCCGGATGGCATTTGTCATACTCTGAGAAGCTGCTCCTAACCTGGGGAGCCCATGGAATATCAAAAGGTTTTGTGAATGAAATGCACATGAAGGAAGTTCAGCTAATAGCACAGTTTAAACAGAGTGACATGCATGTGGAATATGGATTAGGCAACTGAGGGCAAGAAGCATGCCTGATTACAGGCTGCCTGGATAGATTTACACGTGAAATGCTGGTGAGCGATGAATAAAAAAGATGTATTGGGCAAGCTAATTAGTTCCCTTTGTGTATTTTCTGACTGTGCCGATAGGCTGTGTCCACACACTGTGTTATTGGACCAGTTAGGTTCAGCTTAATGCAACAAAAGTAGGAAATGCTGCATTAAGGAACTCTCCATCTCCCCCACCCACCATTAGCAAAAGGACAAGACCACACAAGCAAACAAGGACAGCCATCCACAGGTAGAACAAACAACATGTAACTGTTTCCAGATGACACAAATGTAGTAGCACCGATGTACTACCTCTGTGAATTTATATCCACGACTTGCACACTGCAAGACATACACACTCACTTGTCACTGCAGATAGAAATCCACGGTATGCAAATCACAACATTGCTTCTATGTGCAGAAGCACAGGCCCTCCAGCCCACAGATACAAATACATGATACCTAAATTATAAGAGCTCTTCAAGGATATCTCATTCATTAGGCTACACCTTTGGAACTGTACCTGCATCAGCACTAGGACCACATGGAAACATTTGCTAGCCAGGGGCCGCCCACAACGATGTCATATGCCAGCATATGTATAAACATGGGCAGCCCCATCACGCCTCAGTTCTGTTCCCGCCTTCGATCATCCTCATAGGACCTGCTGTTGGAAACGTCGTCAACTAGCCAATATTGTTTATCCTTTATTTGCTTTACCAGTGTTTTTTTCATCTTCTCTGCATTCTGCTGAAATCTAAAGATGCTTTATTTCGGTACTGTAAGTGCGGAAATACATTTTACAAAGAGACACACACAAAGTCTGTGTGTGTTTTGTTTGAGCATATTTCACAATGGGCCCTATTCACAAAAGATGTGGATGGGATATGTCCCATGTAACTCTGGAGCATAGCCCACCCGCACCTGGCCACACACACTGCACCCCCTCCCCCGTGCACCATTCACAAACCCACAACGCCCCTCCTACACACCCTGCACACTGGCTGAACACATAGCTCCGCATGGGGGTGGGCTGAGGACAGGCGTGGGGGGTGTGTCCACACTCCACGCCATTCACGAAGGCATGGATGCTTGTGCGGGGACGACGGTTAAGTTTCTGAAGGCAATGGTAAATGTTACGCGGCCCTCATGGATGCCACCGCTGGTTACAGCGGATGGCATGGTCAACGGACCACTCACTGTACGCCTCCTGTCATTGGGGCACATTTGGGAGGGTGTGGGACTGTCATCTGTAACCCCACACCGGTGCTGTGTGGCATACAGGCCCATTGGTAACACGGGCGCCCAATGGGTGCAAGGCAGTGAGGGTCCCAGGATGGGCAGCCGATTGACTGCCTGGCCAGGTCCGCAGCTCTGCATCTGCCCGGCCCCATGAACCTGCACATTGGGGGGGGGGCTGAGTAAGGGAGCCTGGTGGGGACCAGTGTTCGTGAATGTGGTCCCCAGGTGGATCTCCTGCAGGTACGGAGCTGCGGGGGGGGGGGATACGTGCCATTTGCACATGTTCCCTCCCTCGTTTGTGAATAAGACCCAATGTGAGGATGTGTGAAAGTTACCAGGGCTTTAACCAAGCTACAAGGCAATGCCACAAGAAAGCTGTAAAATGTCCTTTTTGAAAACCTTTGCAGCCAGGAGAAGGAACAAGGCCCAAAATCTGTGTTGCTGTTCATGTTGCCGAGCCATGGCACCAAAGTTGAAGGACCGGGAGCCATCAGCATCACAGCCCTCCTCATCCTCGGCCAAAGCACAAGCATAGAAATAAAGGAAGTCTGCTTCCCTGGTGAGATCCTGGCCACTATTGACAAGGTAGCTCTACAACGTCATCAACTGCTCTGGCAGCATTCTGACAGCTCTGCCCTGACCATCAATGAGACACCAAGGTTGGGGCTTGGCTTATGGGTTGCCATACATATTATGGACAGTACAATGTTGTCATCATCAGGTCAAGGTCTGTCGTCGACCAGGTTCTCGCCCTGTCCAGGATGTCATTGACTCAGCTGTGTTGGCATCATTTTCAAGATGATATTAATGCATTCTGCCTGGCTTTCCTGACCAGACTGTTATTTCGTCAACAGGGCTCACTGGGTCTCGGCCCCTTTGATGACATCTTCCAGCACACAGCCAGTCCCTTCTTCTCAGCCACCAGTGTCACTGGCATGCTCCATGGCTCTTGTTGACAACAGAGACACCAACGAGGTAGAATATAATCCTGACCTCATGATGGAGGAGGATTATGAAGAGGAGGAGGGATATGAGGGAGAATAGTATGTGCCAAGATTTAGTTCTACCTTCTTCTCCTGCAGTGAGGTCTCAGTGGAGTATACCTCCAGGTCTCCTCCTGAGGACCCTGCTTTTCAATCCACAATGAAATGCAACAAATGTAAACTGCAATGGGCTTTGCTGTGGAGAAGGAAGATTCCACAGAAAGATACCTGATGGAGTTTTTGGAGGTCCCTTGTACTCTCCCCATTATTATTCCACCAACATATCCTGCACTGGAGGATTCCACATCTGCTGCACGGCATAGACCTAACTCACTGCCTGCAGTTCCACGAAAGGCTGACAAGCAGTATCCTGCACCCTTTGCTAAGTCTTACTATGCTAACCAGCCAGAAACTGAATCTGTGGTCAGTATGGCAGCCCATGATAGATCCAGGGCACCCAAACATATGAGCACTTTAGCTTCTGATGAAGAATCCAGGAGATTGGATGTGATTGACAAACACACTTATGTCTCTGCCTCACTAGTCCTTAGAATTGCAAATTACCAGGCCCATATAATTAAATATCAGAATAGCCTGTGAAGCTGCTAAAGTTGCAGCCCGGGCTTTGTCTGAAGAATCTGCTAAGAATTAATTGATTAAAACTTTAACTTCTGGGGCTGAGGTTGGCAAACATGTGCACCACTCAGCGTGTGATGTGTCGGATGCCTCTGTCAGGGCAGCTGCTGTTGGCATTTGTAGGAGATTGTATTCTTAGCTAAGGGTTGCTGCCATACCTCTCAACCTTTCTTCACCCAAATGTGTGACAAGATGTGTGACAACAGGACAAAATGTGTGACAAATCATCAAATATGACACTGCAAGCTCAGAATACTGTGCAAATAAATGTACTAAGGTTACTAATGCTTGCTGACAATATAGCATCGTATATCACTATAAATTTCTGCTTAAAAGTCTCAGTGGTCAGTGGTTGATGTCACCTTCTTAGTGTGGGACAGAGGGTTTCTGAGAGATAAAATGAGTGACGTACCTCATAATATGTGACAGTTGAGAGGTATAGTTGCTGGTTTTGCAGATGATATGCAGCAAGCAGTTTTAAATGCCCTTTTAGAAAGACAAAACTGTTTGGCTATGACAGGGCTGGATTTACACTGCTGTGGGTCCTGTGCGCTCAGCTGAACCATGTCACGCAGACATTCAGTAATTAATTCTAATTAAGCAATTAAACTTCTTCTGTACTGCAGTTGGCACTTCCAATGCCAAAATAAAGCACAATAAGAAACTATGCTATCCCTACCCCCCAATTATACAAATGAAAAACATTATAAATTTGGATGTGGATGAAAACTGTACTTCAGACTAGATCAGTTAGATCTGGACTGGCCTGTCCTGGATGAGGCACAAGCAATATTTCTGGTTTGGCCACTCTGGAAGAATGGTCAGGTCAGACTTGTGCCTATCTTGTATGGTCCTGTTATGGTGGTCAGTTTGCACCCCTGCCCAGGATGGGGTGAAATATGGACTACTGGGACCAGACCACATAGGTAAAAAGCCAGACTGATGAATCCAGTCACAGTGGCCAGACCAGCAATATTCATGGTCTCAGCTAATGAGGTACAGATTCAGCTTTCTTTTCAGGGTAGAGGATTAGCAAAGATTAAGACAGTACTCACGTTATGGTTTCAAGTCGGCAAGAGGTTCACAGTCTACTACAGTTAATTTCCAGAGGTAGTTCTTACTGCACTGAAATCGGTAAATTGTTGAGATCTTTGTCTGTCCCTAAGGCAGCTATTCGCTGTTGGTGATGCATTTTAGCAAAATCACACAAACCTAAAAATGTTGAAATGGTCATAGTCAGAAAGCCGGTCCGAGGTTCTAATGAAAAACACCCTGCTTTGTTTTTCTGAAACAGAGAGCTATCAATCTTCCTGTAGTCCCACAGAGAGGGTCATCAGCTTTGTCCCATCCACCACCTCAGTGTTCCTCATTCATTGTTTTGTGCAGTGAGCCAGCACTCTATATTTTTCTACCACCACTTTTTTTTTTACCACCACCCTATATTTTTTTGCCACCCCATAGCTATTTTTTGCCATTACCATAATTTTTATATAAAATCCTCCCAGATGGTCTTTTACCATCATTCATTTTTGCACTTCTGCCCCTGTTCTGATACCAGTGCTCTATACCTTCTTAAAACCACTTATGCACATGCACAGTTCATATAGCAGTCCACAGAATAATGCACCCTTGGCCCCGATCGACACCACCACCACAGCCCTACATTCCCAGAGAGTGGGGAACCCTGCATCCTGTATCCAAAACCAAAGCACACTCAATGCCTCATTAAGCAACAGGAGATCATGAAAGAAATGAATGAATCCAGCAGAAAAAGAAACCATCAAAATATCTATGAGTCCAACTCTAGCAAACTCAGTTTTTAGGTAAAGCAACTGTAAACACAGAAAAAACATCCATTGAATTAATGCCCTCAAAAGCACTGAAATGAAGATCGGGTTTTGCAAGTGTTGAAATCCCCAATTTATGCAGGGACAAAATCAGGGTCTTCAACTGAGCTGTTCCCTGATGGATTATTTGGAGTCTCCAGTCAAGTGAGATTTGAACCCATGTTGGCCCCATACCCACCGTCAATGTGCACGGACAGCCATCTAGCTATACCTTCAATGCCACCACTGCCAGAAGCAAATTAAATCGCAAAATGACATTTAAAGAATCTTAATTGCGAGCAATGGTCCATGAATGGTGTTGTTTCAGTCCATCAGGAAGCCACTGTTTATTCAGCTGTCTGAGACCAAGGAAGGCAAGGTGTCATAACACACACACCAACATCTAGTACCCAAGAACATTAAACATCATGCTGTGCAGCTCGTGTATCGTGATCTGCTGCCATGTGTGCCACTAGAGTAGTATGTTGAAGCGGCACTGGGAACCACAAAGCACCACCACCACAATGTAGGCAGACAGGCTCGCTTAGTCTAGAAATCTAGCTCGCTAGCTACAAATACTAATCTCTAATCCAGCCTACAGTATAACAAGTTCAAGTTCTATTATCAGTGCTTCACGTTTTCTATGTTGACAAAATCACAACACGAGCAGGATAGACGATGATTGTATTCAATTAAATGGGCAACAAAACAAGCAGTTCTCATTGAGAATTATGAGTTTAGTCATCAGTAGCAGCACGCAATACAAGTAAGTTTTGCGAGTTTTGGTTCAGCTTCAAAAAGTAGCCTTTCTTTTTCATTGCCATGTTAAAATCATGCAGCACACATTTAAATTACATCCACTGCTTAGTTAGTTACAGGCTAAATAGTGCAGGTGTTAAACTACATTACACTTCTCTTTTACACTGCTGCTCCAGTTCCAGTTCACACACACTGGCTTAGAGAACACTCAAGCTCTGTGGGTTTTTTTTCTTTAAGAAAAGGCAGATTCCATACTTTAAGCAAAAGACCCCTCGATGTTCCCCTACTCCTAACTGCAAATGCAATGCCCATAACAACCACTCCAGTAAGGTACAGAGCAATGCAAGGCCATGATTAAATGAAAATAAATTAGCACAGCACAGAGACATAAGTGACCTGCAAAGCAGCAAACTAAAAACTGAACAAAAGGTAAACTACAAAAGTAAACTAGCTGTTCCTTCAACAACGGGTTTCTACTCTGTTTGTCCGTCATATCCAAAAGAAATAAAGGCAGCACAAAATCTGGTTTCTGGCTTCACACTTCATTCCTTAGACACATGCGTAATTTATTTTTCTGTTGGCCATAATCTCTTTCATGAGATACTTCACTAAAGATGTTACAACCATGCTTGCCATCAATGTGAATCACAACAGCTGGAGTATTATCTGCATATCAGCCGTTGTAAGCAAATATCTTTTGGTCACCACATATGTACATGGGTGTTGGTAGGTAAACTCAGTGTACTCAGCTGAGTACAATAAAATCTTGAAAATCTAGGGGCAATATGTGCCTCAGGCCAGGGTAACAAACATGAAGCCCGACATACCTGAAGAGGTGTTTTTCCCCTTCTTAGATACTTTAGTGTGAGTCTGTGAATGATCTTTGGAAGATGCATGAGTGCTAAAGTTAAAAATTTTAAATTATTCAGATGGTATAAATGTATCAAGCAAGAACATGGGATAGAACTGTATCTGCTACAACTATTGGATCCTTCTAAAAGAAGAGTAATTACCCAATTTAGATTCGAGACCTATAAGGCTAATTACATTCTCTACAGACAAAAGAAGGAAAATGTAATATCTCCTTATTGTAGATCTGGCAGAAATATGGAAGACGATGCAAAACATATCATCCTAATTTGCCTGCTATACGCAAAACAACAGGAAAAGTATCTGGGTGGTATCTTGGCTGGTCTTGACCTCCCTCCGGAAGATATGCTAATTAAATGCAAATAATGGGTACATACTGGAGAAAGTTGCCTCCTTCTTAAGAACGGTATATCTATGAATGTGATTTTTTTTTTACTAATGTAGAATTGTATAAACAAGGATTTTTCCATGTAAAAAGCAAATGTTTGCCTGATTCTTAACTATGTAATGAAGTGTCAGTGATAGAGGGAAAACATCTATTTGAATTGTTAAGAGTAAAACTAATGTTTAGTAAATCAGAAAGGCTCCTTGTTAGGATGTTTTCCGATAAAGAACATAGGAAGCACTGTGTATAATGATTTTATAAAGTTGTTTATATGTTTATTTCATGAACTTACTTTGTATACCACATTTGTAAATTGAAATGGTTTTAACCGATCAAAAAATTTTGAACTTGAACTTGAAACTTGAGTTATAACATGGGGGTGGGGTGGAGCAATATCTGTGTGGTGGGGACAACACATTTTGGTTTGTGTTTATTGGGGTGGCAACAGTTCCATCATCTCTAGTACAACTTTAAAATTCCTGGCTACAGCCCTGCATATGTAAATTATACATCAAGTAGAGTTGAGAGAGAGAGAGAGAGAGGCACACACACACACACACACACACACACACACACACGGACTGCTGGCTCACTGCTCCAGTTGAAGCTGGCAGCACAACTCCAGCTGTGGTTCCATAGCATACCCTCAACTGTCACACACACAGGTATGTCAGTCATTTTAGCTATAAGAAACCCTTCGCTCCACATGGAGAAAATGATGTTCAACACTGCCCACTGAGACTATAAAGCATAAATGTATGATACTGTGTGACTATTTACTGATCAAGATCGAAGTCTTTCTGTCCCCTCTTACTATGTTAATGGGATGTATTTTGTATTTAAATTTATGTAAAGAGTGTATTGTATATTTATGTAAAGTTGACAGTGTGAATGGAAACCGAATGATTGTACTCAGGACCCCCTTTGAAATGAGCTCTGCTCAATGGAGTGTTTCCTTTTCAAGGCTTTGAATAAAATATACTATTACTATTATAGACATCAGTACACTGATAGCCGCAGTGTTCTGAGCTTGCAGGGTCATGTTTGATGATTTGTCACACATTTTGACCATTTGTCACACATTTGGGCAACGAAAGGTTGAGAGGTATGTTCCCACAGTTCAAGGAAATCCTGCTGTTCTCATGCTGAGAATGTGGGTGAATGAGTAGCTCCTCTTGCTAAGCTGGGCACCCGGATATTTCTTGGCATATTTTCAAAAACCTAACACCAGAATCTAGGTAAACGGGTCCCATTTACCAAGGTTCTGGTGATTGTGTTCTGAAAATACCTAATTTTTTAGGTATTTTCCAGTTTTTTTAGTTGAAAAAAAAAGATGGCATCTGTCACACCCCCCAAAAAAAATTAATTTCATCAGGGCCACTTTTATGTTTGCTTGCAGCATGTGCAAGAAACATAATACCACCATACGAGAGCTAGAGGGTGTGCCTCCCCCACTTCCAATGCCCTGCTCCCTTTGCAGGCGCTGCTGCACCACGCCCAGTGAATGTCGGAGCAGTTTATGACAGTCGTTCAGATGCAGTGGCATACAGTTGAAAGCAAAAACGCTGCAATCAGCGGTGGTAATGTGTAGGTAATTTGCATACTGCCGCTGGCAGGTAATTTACATACTGCCGTCAGCAGTATGCAAAGCACCACCCTGCCACTGCATCCGTATGGCTGCTCGCAGACAGCCCATTTTTTTCTCAAGTAGCACGCTGGGAGGCCACCCCAGCGATCATGCGCCTCCCCACCGCACACAGTATGGGCCGACGGGTGCCCAACTCTGTCGCCTTTACTGCCCCCCAACAGACTTCCGCTGCCACGCTTGGGAGCCCACCCCAGCATGGCAAAAGTCCAGCACAGCCGATCAGTACCCAATCCCCTCGGCTGCTCCACTGTACTGTTTGTAACCCCCAAACCAGAGTTCCAAGTGCCACGCTGGGAGCCCACCCAGAGAGTGGCAGAAGTCCTGTGGCCGCTGGGGTGCCCAACTCTGTTGGCTCCACTCACTCCCCCAAAAAACTTTCCAGCTGCCCCACTGGGAGCCCACCCCAGTGTGGCAAAAGTCTCATGTAGTCTAAACAAACAGAAACACCTGTAATAAAAATCGGTCCCTCGTTGAGTGTCTTGCCCCCCCCCAACCCACACCCACCCTCTGCGCACCCACCTACCAACAAACCTCCCTCCACTCCATACTTACCTCTGGAGGCCGGCACGACGATCTTCAGTGGACTGGGAACACGTCTGCACTCTTCAAAGCTGACCGCGAACTGAAGAAATGACGGTAAGCTGTATAATGCAATAAATGGGTTTTTTTCAACCTTGGTGCATATCTTGGCCATTTTTGGGAATTTTTCACCAAATTTTCAACATGGGGTTCTTGGAGACCCACCTCATGAATTAAGTCACTGTCATTTTGTTATTCGGTCCCGAAAGGTGATTTTGCAGTCACTGCGCAGAACCACCTTTCGGGACCGAGTAATGAAATGACAGTGTCAGAATTCATAAGGTAGGCCCCCAAAAACCCTGTGTTGAAAATTTGGTGAAAAAATTCCCAAAAATTACTGTTTTATGAGGGTGTGTTGCGCAGGTCCTACGCACGCTTGTAACTTTGAGAATTTTTTATATTTTCAGTCCAGATTTTCAACATTACCATTTTACCATACCTCGTTATGAACAGTATAACTGTCATTTTTCATATCACACCGAAAATGTGTTTTCGCACATGTAGCGCACATTAGCGCAGTCGGTGTGCGAAATCAATGTTTGGGACACATTAAGAAAATCACAGTGACACAGGTCATGAGCAGAGGTGGTAAAATTACTATGTTGAAAATTTGGTGACAAAAGTCCATAAATGACTTTGTCACGAGCGCAGCATTGGCAATTTCCACGCACCTGGTAAGTTCATAAATTTGTAATATTTTCAGTCCAGATTTTCCACATTGACATTTTTCACACCTCCTTATGAACAGTACAGCTGTCATTTTTCACACCCTGGCCAAAATGTGTTTTCGCACTTCGGCACAGAATAGCGTGGTCACTATGGGAATTTAGTGTTCGGATAGATTACTAAAATCACAGTGACGCTGTTCATGAGCGGAGGTGCAGAAATGCCTATGTTGAAAATCTGCTGTAAAAAATCCCCAAACTACTTACATTACGGGTGTACATTGCGCAGTTCCTATGTACGCTTGTGACTTCACCAGGTTTTGTATATTTTCACTCCAGATTTTCAGCAATGCCATTTTTTACATCTCCTCATGAACAGTACACCTGTCACTTTTCACATCCTGTTTGAAATGTGTTTTTGCACCTGTGGCGCCAAATGGCGCAGTCATTCTACAAAATCACCTTTCACGTAACAAACTGATAGTGTCACTGTTCATGCGGTGGGGTCACAAAAAAACCATGTGGAAAACTTGGAGTAAAAATACCAAGAAACTTCCAGGGTGTTAGGGTTTTCGACCATAACGCCCTACCTTGTAGGGACTGACAAGCGTTAGGGCTGTGGCTTGGGATTGTCAACAGTAATGCTCATGCCATTTCACCCCCAACCCCACCCTGCAAACAATGACAGACATTGAGGTGCGCCTTGGACCCTTTGCCCCCAGAGTTCACTCCATTCTCCTATACTGTACCCATTTCAGCATATTTCCTTATGGAATGAAGTGAATGTAAAGGCAAAACACCTCAAGGCACACCTAGACACTTGTCAGTATCTGAAGGGTAGGGTGAGGTGAAATGTTGTGACCGTCATAGGTGATGACCCAAAGGCACACCCCAATGCCTGTCCATCTCTGCAGAATGAGGATGGAGTTGGTGTCAGTTCAGTACTTCAGTGCCATTCCTATACTGCATCTGTCTAACTCTTGCACTTCCACTGCTAATGCCAGAAAGCAAACATTTGGCATTGACAAATGCTTGTTGTTTCATGACACCAAAGTGATGCTAACTGAAAATGCTCTCATGAACTCAAGATTTTTTAGCTCATATCAGAGGGTTATCTAAAAACCCTACTGAGCATGTGCAGAACAGTTCAGAATAAAACTTAAAATCCTTATCACTCTAAAACCATTTAATATTTTTTCACGAAACCTTTGAAATGCACTAGCTCAGCACAGGCTGCTTCTACTCTGAAAGTTTTGTAGAAAACGTTTGTACTGTATAGGCTGTAGAGGAGAGCAAAAAACATGTATTAATTATAGGAAAAAAGGAACTCTTTCACAAAATAAGGGTTATCCAGGTCTCGGAAACTGCACAAGGTGCCACCACAAAAGTTTCCAAGTCTTGAGACTAGACTGGTCTGATCACACCTGCGAATTTCTGGGCTATTCTTCCAAATGCCAAAATTATTAAGGTGCAAAGTTAGTAGTTACACTGAGCACCTTACTCAACCCTACCTAACTCAACCCTACCTATAGGGGCGCAGGCGCTACTGCGTCCCAATTATATGCACTAGTTAGGGTTAAGCCAACAAAAGTAGGGAAATGTGGTATTAGGGTTTGCAACTCTAATGGCCCACCCCCAACCTGTAGGCAGCAACAGGAAAAAACATTACGGTTTGACTTCTCCTATCTCTTCGCAAATCGGGCATAGGGTGTGCCTTGGGGTTGTCAACCCTAACGCTCATCCCATTCCATCAGTAAATAAGCTGAGATGTGTACAGTATATGAGAATAATCTTACCCTCATGTGTCTGTTAGAGTGTAGGGCCCTCTGGGCTTCCACTTCTGCCCAAAACAGCAATTTATTTCCTTAGTTGTATGGCATGTTAAAGTTCCAGTGCTATGCTATGGGAATTTGCATTTTATATTTTGTATGCTTTTTTATGATGGGGGAGGGGTGTTATTCTTGTAGTACTCAAGACTTTTGTTTTGATATATGGATTGTCCCTTAAGTTCAGATATTGAGGGAGTTATGACTTGTTGAAGTTCCAATGTTATCCTATGGGATGTTTCAGTTTTTATTTATTTTATATTGTCTGTAAATGTTTTTTTTTTTTTTTGAGGGGTGTATTCATTCTTGTAGTAGTCATTATGACCTTTGTTTTGATATACAGATTGTCACTTAAGTCCTAATATTGAGAGAGTTATGGTTTGTTAAGGTCCAATATTATGTTATGAGAATTGAAATTTTTAAGTTTTTATGTTTTTTATGTGGGCTGTACATTTTATTAAGGTGGTTATATATTATTCTTGTAGTACTCATGAAGACCATCATTTTAATATATAGATTGTCCCAAGTGCCAATATTAAATGAGTTATGGCTTCTTGAAGTTCAAATGTTACCTTCCGTTGTACTACTGTCCCTTCCTGTCCCATACCCTCGTCCTATGCCACCAGCACTGCTGTAATGCACTTATGTTACTGATCTCTGCAAGCTGTTTTTATCTCTTTTGTGCCATAATGCTTATGCTACGTGATGCCATCACTTTCGTGCTAAGTAATTCTACTGTCATGTAACGTTGTTGATCTCTTTATGTACTGTGTTGTATCAGCTCTCCCTGTACTATTGTTTGTAACTTGTTTGAACTGTAATCTCCTGGGTTGTGCTCTGAAAATACTCAATCCTGTCTAGTGCACTTACCAAAAATAAATAAATAAATAAATGTGGGAAAAAACGAAGTCCAAAACCTTTTTTCGTATGAAGGCATTCTTTTTTCACATGAACAAAAAAAAAGACATATGAAAAAGGATGTCTTGATACGAAAAAATAATTTCGACTTTTAGGGCTCAATTTTCAAAGTCAGAGAATTACACAAGGTGCTTGCGCCAGAAAAGAATGATGTAAGGAGCAAGCTGTGTCAAAACTTGAATCAGTTCTGATTTTCCAACGCTACTTGTGTGTAAAGCAGAACTACCTTGTGCCAAAGTGGCTTGCGTCGGGCTTGCAATGGAGCACTATGTTGCAGTGAAGGTACCATAAAATGTAATGCAATTCCCTTTATTTGTATTTTCAAAGTTGGAAGCTATTTGACCAGCTAGAGTTGGTTTAACTGACACTAGAGCATATAAAGGTGAGGGTAGATTATGTTCAAGTTCAAGTTTAATGCAGGAAAAAACTCCGTTGAGCAAGCTCATTCACAAGGAGGTCCTGAGTCATATACACATAAATCTCACTATTACATGGACTGGAACATTTGAATGTGGAATAGACATAGTGTATACATATAATATAATACAAAGTGTATACATATAATACAAGAGATATACAAAATAGAAAAAACCTTATACCATTTAGACAAATTACATTCAGGCTTAGTGAGTAGAAGGACAGTTGGTACACAGATACTTGGCTTAGAGTTAGGGGGAGGCCTAGTAGCAACTGTAGATATCTTTTATTTTAGAGACAGCTAGT
The DNA here is from genome assembly GCA_016271365.2 of Neoceratodus forsteri. NCBI lineage: Eukaryota > Metazoa > Chordata > Ceratodontiformes > Ceratodontidae > Neoceratodus > Neoceratodus forsteri. The sequence continues at coordinate 453,587,790 of JADMNL010000023.1, read as the reverse complement.
GTTTGTAGGAATTAATTGAGACAATACTGGTTAGCTTCAGCATGGCTTGTAGTTGGTTCCAAATGTTAGGGAGGAGCATATGGAAACACAGCTTGTTGGCCAAATGTAATGCTGCGTCCTAGGAACGTCAAGTAGGATATAGTCAGATTTCCTTATGGAGTATGCACTATGCGAGATGTGTATGAAAGATGTTAAGTAGCCCGGCAGTTTGTGTAGAAGTATCTTAGGGGCCCAGATACCAGCATGAAGAAGGTGTCTGGTGATGAGTGAGGACCACCCAACCGCTTCATATAGATCACAGTGGTGGGTCCTCTAATTGGAGCTAGTAATGAAATGAAGGCATGGTGTAAAGAATGTCCATTTCAGTAAGGATAGAGGTTGGGGAGGAGATATAAATAAAGTCTCCATAATCAAGTAGGGAAGGAAAGTGGCTTGGACAAGTCTTCTACGGATCATGAGTGAAGAGGACCCATTTAGGTAGTGGGGTTGGCTACACAGAGCCAGTATTCCCTTTGTGGACTAGTTGACAGTATTTTGGGGCATAACATGCCATTGTCTTGGCCATTTCATCCATGGTAGTTTTGACTCAGTTTGTGTCGTTCTTGCTTCATGCACCGTTTTGACTCAACTTGCTTCATTTTTTTATTCAACTTGCATCGTTTTAGATGGAGCTCTGTGCCACTTTTCTCCTTGCATGTGTTTTTTACTCAGCTTGCTTCGTTTTTTTCATCAACTTGCTTAATTTTTTTTACTGTGGCATTTTTAGACTCGGCTTTGCCTCACTTATCCATGTATGTGGTTTTTGACCTAACTTGTTTCATTTTTTTGACTCAACTTGTGTCATTTCACTCTGCATCATATTTTTGGCTAAACCTGTGTCATTTTTGTTCCATCTCACTCTGTGCATTGTATTTGTGCCTCAACTTTGATTCATTCTCAGCTTGTCTCATTCTCACCCCATGCGTCATATGTTTGATGCAAAGGATTTCTTGCATTATTTTGGGGGACTTTGCCACAGAGATCACATTTCTTGCAAAATAGGTTGCACAGTCTTTGGCACACCTGGATTTGATGCAAGGTGGATGTTTGACATACCTTGCGTCATTCTAAGGGGTCCTTTGAAAATCGGACCCTTAGTTTTTTTCCCATTCTTTTTTCCTATGAAGGCATCCTTTTTCATATGCTTTTTTATTCATGCAAAAAAAGAATGCCGCCATACGAAAACAGAATTGGAAAAAACTAAGACCAAATTCTTTTTTCATATGAAGCCATCCTTTTCATATAGACTAATTCTTTTTTTTTTGTATGCCCATACAAAAAGAAAACTGCTCATGAAAAGGATTTTTTAAATGTTAAAAAATACTTTTTTGGGTAATTTTTCCAGAAACTAAGGACAGAATCCACCTAACGGGCTCCCGATTAGCAAGAAGCATGTGTTGTGTGTGTTCAGGATGTTACTTTTGTGGGTTTTCGAATGTTCTTTTTTTTTGTTGTTGTTGAAAAAAACAGAAACAAGGTGGCAGCTATATTATAAAATAATTTTTCCTCATGAAAAAGGATTACCCCATATGAAAAAAAGGATCCTTTTTCATACGGACCAGTTCTTTTTTTCATTCCAAGCAGCTATCCATGCTCAGAACTAAAGTTTCAAAATTTAATAACTTTGGAACGGATTAATATTTTTTTCACCAGACTAGTGAAAGGCATATCTGTGGGCCAAGCCCCTTCTACCATGAAAATTTTAGCAGAAAATTCCAAACTGTCAGGGCACTAGGCTATGGCAAAAAAAAGGAAAACACAGCGATTTTTAAACTTTTTTACTGTCTGCATTTCTGAATCTGCACATCTGACTGACACAAAACTTGACATGTCAAGAGATCTATCCCCTCCCCAGACCATGTATGCAAAAATTCATGCAAATCTGTTGAACGTTGCGAAATATTGAGGTGCAAAATTTGAGGTTTAAATAAAGAAACCCTGCTCAACTCTAACTATAGTGGCACTACCACGCCACTATTATATATAAAACACACACACACTATATATATATATATATATATATATATATATACACACACACATATCAAACAGTAGTGGCTCTAGCCACAAATGGTTACCAGGGCACAGCTGGGGCACAACAGATGGCAGCCAGGGCACTGATATATTGTTACTGTGGGGGAAGCTCTGCACCACATGGGGCACCAACTGGGGCACAGCATTTTTTTACCAGGTCACGTGCCCTGGTGGGCCCTGGTGTAGAGCCATCACTGTATACAAATACAATGATCTGTGTTCAAATATGCCATTTATTTTCATGACTCAGGGGGCAGGATCATAACTTAAGAGTGGCAGGGCCATGAGAAAGTTCTGAAAGTCCCACCCCTCATGAATGCAAATAAATAGCATGTTTGAACACAGGCATGGTATAGGTATTCTGTGTAATTTTTTTTACAGGATTTTGTGTTTTTTTTTTCACAGTCAGTACTATGCAGGCTATAGTTCCCTTTGCCAAAAGTACAATACCCCAACCAACAGAAGTGATGCCATTTTCTTTGTCCCCCTCAAGAAAGTGCTGCACATTTCTTTCTTTTTTCTGTAGTAACAGTGAACAGTACCTCCTTGCAGACCCTCTTCATTTTCCATGAACCACCAGAGCGAGTGACTGAGTAAGTGAGGGTGCCGACTCCCAGTGCAAGTGAGCAAGTCAGACATGTAACTGTTTGGTCACAGTAGAGACCGCAGCATGCCAACTCCTGGTGCGAGCAAATGCTTTGAGCGGTCGTTTGGTTGAAATACATAGAGTTTATATGCATTGTTATTGTTAAATAATGCTGACTCTTCTGCCAGCCCCATACCAGCTTAAAAATATATGTATGGCTATGTTTCCATCTTGGGGTTCCGATAACATCAGGGACCTCTCAAGGTCCCTATGATGGCCATAGAACCCCTAGTTAGAAACAGCCTTGTTACATGTGGTTGTCCATGCATTATTCTCTATTTTGATCACACCTGATCCCCCATCCAGCTCCAGTGTGAGATTCCAGGGCTCGCACGCAAACTCTGGTCTAACTGGTGATGGCATGACACTTTACTGCTGCAATACTAGACTGTTCCATTAAGGGAGGAAAATAGCTGCCTGAGAAAGACACACTGTTCTGTTTGCTCTAGGACACTGTTAAACTTAAAAGACTTTAAATACATTGAATATTGCTTTTTTGAGAAATTCTTACAGCTCACCTAATATTTGAAAAGAAGCAAAACTGTCTTAGTATTTCTTCTGAAGAATACTCCTTGCCAAAAATGCATCCACTCAAGAAGTACTTTTGACCAGCTGTGAGCACCAGTGAATGGGGGAAAGCCAACGCCAACTTTGGATCCCCCACCAGGGAGGCTTCTCCTCCTGCCACCTCAAGTTTTCCATTCAGTAGAGATAACCGAGCAAGATTTTCTCCCGTTGACAACTGTAACTAAACTTACAAAGAAATTTGCGCTTACGTCTTCAACCCCTGCATTACAGATGAATACCTCAGAACTGACATTAGTGCGGTCGACTAAAGTGGAGCACACTGAGCACGCCGCCCTAGCAGAGACAGTGACAGGCTGCGATACACAACAAATGGCACAGTATCAGCAACAGCAGTCCCAACGGTTTCAACCTTCACAGGCACACTCTATAGGCTCTATGGGGACTTATCAACAAAATCCTAGAATGGATTCAGTGTCTAGATCGCAGATTTGATGCCCTAAGCTCCAGTGCTGAATTTCTTCAACAGGATGGCAAAGCGAACTTAAAGTCTATCACATCAATTAAAAATTCAAGTGGAAACAAACACAAGATTTCTACTGTATCTGATAAAACTAAAACTATTGCAGGTACAACCCTTGGTTTAACTAAAGATGATTACTTCTCCTCTGCAACTCCCCTACGGGACCCTAGCCCTCCCTGCTCAAACCTCCACTTCAGGTAGGGCTGCCTTCTTATCATTTTCCTAATCTTTGAACTCCTCTCCTTAGATATCCACTCTGCCCCATCCACTAGTTCATTTTCTTATCTTCTCCTTAACTGTATTTCCCCTTCCTGCAACTGCTTCTGATCCCTTCACCCTTCAATACCTTATCTCTTTTTCTAACTGTTGTCCTGTTTCACATACCTACACTCACCCTCTTTCCTCTTTTGGCTTGTAATTACTATTACACTGGTTGGGTATACTTTGGCCTGCATTCATCCCCTTGTGGTTCCGCTCCTGTCGGTTAGGTTTTTACCTTCACCCCTATCCTCATACTCATTGGTTTATGCATAGTATCATTTTTAATTGTTATGCCCTTTGTGTTTCAATTGTATCTTGTACAATTTTGTTTTCTTTTGAATTCATTGTATTTTGTATCTTTCTATGCATATTGTATCCCATTTTCCACTTTCCCTCAGGATGTATCCGGAAACAAGCTGTTTGTAGCTCAGTATGCCTTTCCTGGTGAAACTATTTCAAATAAAATAAATAAAATAGCAAGAACCACAAAATTTAGTTATTAGAAAATTGGCTTAGGTACAAGAAGCTTCACATTGTTGGACTACCTTTAAAATTGAACTCTGAGCCGGCTGCCAGCACAGTGCAAGGTGTCCTCTTGTGATGCTGACATCCCGAGTTCGAGAACAGACTCAGGAGTCAGAGTGCTGGCCAGGGGGAGAAGAATTGAGCATTCAGGGGATGGCTCTCCTTCTCCAGGGGGAGGGGGGGTTGAGTGTGCGGTACACTTGAATCCTGGCGAGGCCAGGGCATCCGCCATGACTGGTGCCTGGATCACAGGGAGGCGGGAGAGACGTCGGGTTTGACCCATGGACATCATTGCATGTCCTGCCTCCCTGGGAGCACAGCATTACAAAAAAAATGGTCCCACTGCCGACAGATGATGCCCCACGCCAGACTCCACACCGCCAACTGGGCTCCCGCTACCGGGTCACTGACTAAAGTTTGCTGGTCTTTTCTGGTGGCTCTGCCTTGGGGGGCTAAGACTAGGGGTGTTCGAGGGGTTGGAAGCCTCGTGGGGTATGTCGGGGCAAAGTGTGTGGCTGACGGGGCACGGTGGTGGGCTGCTGAAAAAAGGCAACAAAAAATGGACTTCGATTCAAGTCTGTGGAGGGGGCTTGTTAAGAAAATTTTGTTGAAGTATATTACATGCCCTCTGACAACCTGCCTTTTGATCAAGGCATTTAGAGTCTCAGAAAGAAAGGCAAATATCTAGTTTAATAAAATCCAAGGTTTTCACAAATAAGCACTGATAAAACAGACCCGAATCTAAGGTAACCTCTTTATTTCTTTGGCAATCGAATCAGAAAGAGACTTGATTCTTGAATTGTCATGGATTAAAAGCTCATTAACATACAGAAGCCATCACAGTAGTCTTTTCCCAGACTTACTCTTTTTACCCAGCTATGTAGGAGAACGTTTCTATCCTATCTTCAAGATGTTTTAGAGATTGGAGCACAGTTTCAGTTGCTCGACCAGCAAAAGGTGCGCATTATCCATAAATGCAAAGTATACTGTAAATCTTTTTGCCATTGACAAACTTGCTGTTTCCTTCAAGGCTAATATGATAAGGACTGTGATGTAGATGCAGGATCTCCAAACCCCTCTGAGCAGATGTCAACAGTAGAAGATGCTGTTGAAAACTAGAATGAACTAGAAATGAATTGTTTGATTAAAAATGAGTATAGAATGTAAAAGTTTCTGTTATTGTTCACATTTTAAGTATATTGAGTGTAGAGTTGTAAACAACATATTTGAATTCACACAGTAATATAACATATCATTAAACAGATAACCAGCTCTGTGGTGCTGGGCGATAGGGATCGCCCGGCATGCTGGCTTACCCAGGTTCATGCCCAAGCCCAGGACAACAGGAGCAGAGGCACATCGGGAGGGCTTAGAGAGTCCCTGGGATGCTCTCCTCCCTAGGGTGGGGTAATTCTGCGCTGTCTTGGAGCAGCTCCTGGCAGCCAGTTGCAGTGGCGTGGGTGACCACGCACCACAGGTGCATCTAGCCAGGACACTGCACATATATGGCCATCTTGGGAGGGGAGGTAGGTCACGGGAAGAAAAATGGAAAATGCCTTCTCGGTCAGCTGGATGATGGTGCCAGTCCTCCCACCCACCATGCAGCCCGGAGGTGTCCATGCCAATCCCACCGAGGACTGTGTGCGCCCAATAAATTCTGAATGACTACGGGCAAAATCTCCTCTCCCCAGTTCTTCTTCCCCGGGGAGGGGGGGCCCCATGAAGGGATACAGTGGGCAAACTGGGGCCATGGCTTGGGGGATGGCGGGATGGCTATGGGGATTATCGGCGGGATGGGATGGTCCTAGGCAGCCTGAAGGAGTGGCCGACCAAGGGGCCAGGGTGCATAAACAGATCTTACAAAAAAAAAAAATGTAGATATATCTATTGGGACAACTCTTGGATAATACTGGGGTAATCATAGAATCACAGAATCCCACCAGCAGAGAAAGACCACCTGATCCATCTAATCTGCCAGAAAAAATAGCCCACCTCTCCCCCTCTTGCCTCCCACCTTCCTCTGCCCTCCCTCTGTTTAGCCCTATGTAATTGTCCCATGCTCTTTTGAATTTATCCACTGTATCCATCCCCACAACCCATTCTGGAAATCTGTTCCATGGTCCTACAACCCTCTCTGAGAAGTAACGCCCCCTTACGTCCCCACAAAATCTACCCCCTTCCAGCTTGAATGCATGGCCTCTAGTGGTTTTGTTTTCACTCAGCCTTAAGAGGCTGCCTCCTCTTACTTTATTTATTCCCTTCAGGTATTTGAAGATTTCCACCATATCCCCTCTTTCCCTTCTCACCTCCAGTGTATACAGACCAAGCTCCTCTAGCCTCTCCCGTATGACTTCCCTTGCATCCCCTGGATCATCAGGTAATACCTGAGTTAATGGAAAAGCACAAAAGAAGGCGCTAATGGGCCACGCTGAGGATCACCTGCTAAACTGGCAAAAGCTACACAAAAACACAAAAATTACCAGCGATACACCACAGAGACCAATGAGATTCAATAATGTGAGGTCGCAACAAACATTTCCCGGCATTTTGAAGGATCAGTTCCTCTAGGGACTGATCCTTGAAGTGCCGGGAATTTGTTCATTGCTCTCACAACAAAATCAATGAATCTCATCGGGTCTCTGTGGTGTATCACAAGCCTGGGGTAACTGTAACCAAGCGTGGGTCGTGGGTGGTTGGGTGTAAGGCTTATTCTGTGTGGTGCAGTTGGGAGGGCTCCCTTTGTGGTTCAGCTACCACTCACCACTAGCCTGCTGCTTATGGACCTGTGTTGGATTGTGATATGGACTGGTTGGTGTTGAACCATTTCTTGGATTAGGTCCTTTTGCTTCACTTGGATTTTACGGGTGGTACTCTGTGGAACTTTGTGGAACTGAACTGCATCTATATGAACGACCGTTTTCCCTCCTTTACGGGTGGTGAGAGTGTTTTCTCCATCATTTCTACTATGAGGAGGTTTGTAGTCTCATCTGAACTATTGGGGTCTACTTTTGGATTCAATCTTCCTAATCTTCCTTAGTGCCTGAGAGACATGGTCTGGTTTGGCTGGAACCTTTTGATTTTGTACTGTTATCGATATTTACATCACAACTGATTTTACAATTAGTACAGATTTTTCTGCCTTTTTGTGGATTATTCCCCCACTATGTGAGAGGTAAGGGGGGTTGATCCACCTTGGGCATATTATAAAGAGTAGTGACAGGACTCTGGTTTTCAGAATTTGCCTATATCCCTTTTTGACTTTTTCCTTTGTTATTTTTTGTTTTTATGTTGTTTCAAGACTTGAATATATGTTAAAGTTTTTGTTTTCTGTTTTTGTTTTATTTATTTTGGATTTAGATTGAATCCGAACTGCTGGGTCTATCTGCCTATTTTCATTGTGTGAGAGACATTGTGTGGGGCAATTGTTTGCTGACTTCCTTCCTCCACTCTAAGAGAGAGAGTGGTGGATAGAAGCAGTTTGTATAGTAATAGTGTGTGGGGTTTTTTTGGATTCTGTCCACCACTGTGAGAGAGAGAGAGAGAGAGAGTGGAGGATTGAATTATATTGATCATTTATGTTGTGGGGGAATAGTTAGTTTTAAGAATTCAAACTGTTTTATTTATAATTGTTACATGCTTGTACTTATTGCTTGGTAGATTAGTTGTTTTTGAGTGTACTCTGGGTTTTGGGTGTGTGACTTGACCTATTGGTAGCCTAGATGTGCTGTCAGACCACTCTCCCAGTCATGCACTACTTACCCTCTGAACTTCAGAACCTCCCCCTTTAATGCCCCCCCACTGCAGCCTGCAGTATGTCATGCTGTAAGCATTAGAATTGCTCTCGAAGGGTGGAGCTGGGCCGGGCTCCTGAACATCAGAGGAGAGTGAGCGGGTGCTCGTATCGGGGTAGTGAGGTCCAGAAGATGCCCTGGGCGAAATGGATTCTGGATCATGGTTTTCCATGCCTGGTCTCCATATCCAAGGGCTCCAGTGTTGTTGGGCGATAGCTCGGGCGGCACTGGAACCCGTCAAACTCAGCTGATGTTGTGCAATGCCAGGTCTATTAAGAACAAGACTGCAGTAATTGCAGATCTTATTGGGACAGCAGACCTGGCATGCAGCACCGAGACCTGGTTGGATGAAAATGCTGGCCCCATTTTGAGGCTGCTATTCCGGCCGGGTTCTCAGTGATACACCGCTCGAGATTGGACCGCAGGGGTGGGGGTAGCCATTTGCTTTAAGACGGAACTGGACCTTGTAGGTGTGCCAGTTGAGGAATCCAAATATATATATTTTTTCCAATTGTTTTAACCAGGTGAGACATACTAAGCTGAAAGCTTGTTTACAGGTGCAACCTGGGAGCACAGGGAAGTTAAGTGACTTGCTCAGGGTCACACAGTATGCAAGTGGGGGCTGTGGGATTCAAACCCAGGTCTCCAGATTTGCAGCTCAGAGCCTTAATCCACTGGGCTATACTGCCTCCCTGAATCCAACTCATTTGAGTGTACTGTGGTTGCAGGTGTAGGTTGTAGGATCGTTCTCATCTACTGTCCACCCGGGGGTGAGAAACAGTTCCTGCAGGAAGTAGCGGACTTCATGGTCAACATGACATTTGGGTCATACAGGTTGATGGTCCTGGGCAACTTTAACGCCTGGGTCGACGATGAACTCTCGCAATTCAGTCAGGACTTCCTCCAGCTGATGACATTGCTGGGCTTTACACAGTTGTTGCCTCTGCAACTCATAAATTTGGTCACTCACTTGACCTGGTTTTCCTCCTGGGGATCGAAACCTCTGATCAGGTGGTGGAACCAGTAGGATGGTCAGATCGTTACACTATAAGGTTCAGTTTCCTGGCCCTCCTTATAGACCTGCCCCTGTGGAGATGGTCAGATACTGCCCTTTGCGGGATGTGAGCCTGATGGCCTACTGGTGGTATTAGAGGTATCAGGAGTTCCCAGGGCAAGCAGGCAAACAGCCTGATTCAGGCCTATAACAAGGCAGTTACTATGGCCCTGGACTCTGTCACCAAGTCCGTGTTTGTCCTTCTCTTCTCTTCCCTCGGTCCCGTGGTTTGATGGGACCTTGAGTGAGTTGCAACAAGTAGGATGAAGGCTAGAGCATTGCTGGCAGAAATCCGCCCTGGTTGCTGACCATCTTAGACTGATGGAACATTATCAAATCTGTCAATCAGCAATCACCCGTAAGAAGGCAGAGTTCCTGTCCGGGGAGATTGCTACCACTCAGAATCGGCCGGCTCAGCTCTTTCGAACTGTGGACAGGTTGTGCAACCCAGCTTGTCTGCAGATTCGAAGAGCCTTTTCACAAATTGAGTGTGATGAGCTTGCTTTCTTCTTTGTGGATAAGGTGGGCAGCATCAGGGCTGAGATTCTTCCGGCTCACTCTGTGGGAGCTGATAGTGGTCGGTGTCCGGTCACTCCTCCTCAGCTTGCCTGGAGTTCCTTCGAGTGGCTGGAAATTGTGGATGTCATGCGGATTGCCCAGGGTATGCTCCCAATGTGCTGTAATTTGGATCCAGGCCTAACTCCCCGATGATGGTTTTTTCTGATATCATCGGTCCTGACCTTGAGAAAATAGTTTGGTGCTCCTTAGAGTCAGGTGAGTTTCCTAGCTCCCTGAAGGAGGCAGGGGTGACACCACTCCTGAAGAAAGCTGCTCTGGGCCCAAACTGCTTCGCAAACTACCAACTTATTTCAAACCTTCCTTTGTAGGGAAGGTAACTGAGAAAGTTGTGGTGGTACAACTGGAGAACCACCTTACCATCCATTACATCTACAAACCTCTCCAGTCCGGTTTTGTAAGAGGCATAGTACTGAGACCCCTCTGGTTCGGTGCTCAATGACCTCCTGATGGCGAGGGATCAGAAGTGCCGTTCTATCTTGGTGCTTCTTGATCTCTCCTCAGCCTTTGACACCATGGATCATGGGGTGCTCCTCGGGCACCTGAGGTTCATCTGTTGCCTGTCTGGTACAGTTCTCAGATGGTTTCAATCTTTCCTCACTGGCAGATCTCAGAGGGTGGTGTTGGGGATTTTTTCCTTCAGCCCATTCTCTCTGCCATGTGGGGTCCCATAGGGGTCAGTGTTGTCCCCCATGTTGTTCACGGTGTATATGCTGCCCTTTGGAGACTCTGTAAGACGGTATGAACTGAGGTTTCACTGCTATGCTGATGATACCCAGCTCTACCTGTCTTTTGCACCCGACCAGGATAGTGCATGCTCGGACTTTAATAACTGCCTCACAGAAATCCAGGACTGGATGAAATCCAGCTGGTTGAAGTTGAACTCTGGAAAGACTGAGGTGTTGGTGGTGGATTTGGGTCATCGGACAGATGGATTGGTGGCTGGACAACCTTCTGGACTTTGTCTTTGGGGCATCCAGCTTCTTTTCTCCGAATGGGTGTGAAACCTGGGAGTGTTTTTGTCGATGGGCTGACACTGCATTCACAGGTGTCATCAAGTCCTCATTTTACCACCTCAGGAACATAGCCAGGATTAAGCACCTTGTTCCATCTGGCAACCTTCCAGCATTGATCCACACCTTTGTGACCAGCTGACAAGGGTTGTTAGAGATTCCCAGGGTACATCTTAAAACATCAGGGACCCGTGCTTTATGTTTGTGACCCCAACCCTGTGGAACTCTCTACCTCGTCAGGTATGTGAGTGCATGACTGGAGAGTTTTAAGAGGGCCTTGAAGACCCATCTGTGGCACACTGCTTACCCAGATTGATTATTTTTCAGATATTTATCTACCTGGCTAACTTGCTGTATGGATTTTATGTTTTATTGGATTTTATGTTTTAAGTTGTACAGCGCCTTGGTTATAGAAAGGTGCTTTAAAAATAAAGTTTTGTATTATTTATTATTATTAATTTTTGTGTTTTCGAATACCTGAGTTAATACCAATTTTGGTTATTTTTGTGGAGGATGGATGAGGATCAGAGTGAAAGATGAATAATTACTTACAAATGTAAGGTCCGATTAAGAAGGTTATCCTTACTTTTGTGCAGTCTGCCTGTCAGGTTTTATATTACATATCATGTTTATTTAACTAATTACCAACTCCAAATGTGTTGAACTTGAAATTTTCTTTTATAGATAACAACTTATCTAAACTAAACTAACTAACTAAATAAAAAGGCACTTTTCGGGCTCCTGCCTTCTGGTGTTACAAACTTACTCAACCCCTGTTGCAGCTCCTAGCACACGCGTAGCTCAGTCAACCAACTCTTCTCTGTCCCAAGATGCCAGACTACACAAGGGCAACGATCGTTTGCATATAGAGCACCACTATGGTTTAATGCGCTGCCCAGAGATATCTCTTCCTTACCAAAATTGGGACCATTTAAAGGCACTCTTCGTCAGCATCTTGCAGCTAACAGTTCCTGTGACTGTTTCAACTGACATGGCACTACCTCAGCAGTATTGACTCATCCCTGTGTACTTACTTCTTCCCCTTTCTCTGCGAATAATCACTTTCACCCTAACCACTCTGCCCTATTTACTGCCTCCTTCCCCGATCTTTCTTTCACCTCACCCCTCTCACCCCCCACCTTCTTTCCACTGTTTATCTTCACTTACCTGAACTTTGTTCACCCAAATCTTTCTATACATATTTGAGAAAGCACCTTGGGCTGCCTCCTTTTATTAGGTTATTTTTGATTTCCTATCGATCTATAGTTTTAATTTTACTTGTAATGTTAATGTCATATTGTCATTTTAAATACTTTCTTGTCAAAATTTTATGTAATACCATCCGTTTTAGGTCTGTCACCCTTCCCACTGACGTGGAACCTTTGTAAAAGAGCTGTTCTGTGCTCAAAGGTACTGTAATCCAAGAATGAATGAATCAGTAAATAAATAAATAAATAAAACTTTGTGGATAACTGAGTTTCTTCCTTTTGTATCGTTATTTATAAAAAATCAATAAATGATAAGTATGAAAAAGACTTGCCCATTAAAAATGTATTTATTCAGCGTTCGAGGCACTGCACCAATGAGATGGCCCATTAAAAATTATTTTCTTTTACATTCGGGTCACTGGAATGGCCCATTATAAATTAACTTCTGCTATGTTTGAGCCATTGTGCCACTGGGGTGACCAATAAAATTATTCTCTTCAGCGTTCAAGCCACTGTACCACCAAAATGTATTACAGTACTTCTACATTTGAGCCATTACGCCACTGGGATGGCCAATTAAAAAGTAATTTCTTCTAGGTTGAGCTCTGGAATCCCATGATAGAGACAGCCGTGGCACAGGCATGTCGTGGAGGTGAGGGGCTCTTGGCATTCCAGCATCCACTGCTGGCTGATCATGGAAGATGATTCACTCTGATCATGAAGGGAGAGGAGAACCAGTAGAGAAAAATGTGTAAAACAGAATGATAGAAAAACGATTTATTCTTTTATGTTGTTGTTTGTTACATTTTGTAACAGTTTGGTATGAAAGACACTACAAAAAAATTGAAGCATATACAATACAATACATTTTATTTTGATTTTATATAACATCATTCCTACAAAAGTATCTCAAAACACTTTACAGATTTATTTATTCAAAAATTGGTAACCTAGAAAGGCACACTGAGTCAAGGCTTGTTTCCATTACTGCCCCAGGGAGGGGTAGACAAAAGGAGGTACATAAGAAAAAACAAGGCAATGCAAGGTGTTTGATAACAAGTAAAAATACTGCAGAGTACAGTTAAACACCCACACTGCAGAATGTACTAATTACATGATATACATATGGATCTATACAGAAAATAACAATGAAAATGATGGTGTAAATATTAGTAAAATCATGAAATAAAATAGAAAATAAGGATGTATTATAGAAAGTCTGGGACTGTGTATAAGTGGAGAGGCACTTGGTATCTTGGGGGCCGAGGCGATTGCTCCAGTAGGTTTGGGATTCAGGGCTTGTGGACAGACCAGCAGAAGGATAGCCCAGCCCCCACAGCTAAGGAGGGGAAAATGAAAAACAAGGTCTCAGTAATAGATGTGAGCTTGTAATACCTACTGTTTTAAATTATTCAGGTCTGGCAGTGCTGACTAATTAGGGGATTTCAAGGTGTAAAATATGCTACTAATTAGCAATCAGTCAATTGTTCCAGGCTGCCTAACAAAAACATCTAAATAACCTGCAACTAGCTTGGGCTATTGATCCCTATGTTTTAATTGGGTATGGTCTTGTCATTGCTTTCTCTGTGAGGATCCACCAGTTTAAAACAGTCATCTCCTAATGCAGGAAGGAGGGGATGGTGCCACATCTCCCCTGAGTCCAAGCAAGGCTCAGTATTCCTCCTGCACAGACAGCATATTTTGTAGGTTAAAAGACAAAGAACCTTAGTGTGCAAGCACTGAGGCAAAGGTTACCCCAAAGGGCATTGGCCAGGAAGCCAAGTTTCAAAGAAATACAAAATCACACATACCTCCATAATGCAAAGCATCATGGGCTGCATATACAAATCACCACAAAATATTATGCTGGTTCAACTTTAAGCAGAACTGCATGGTGCCAAAAGGCCTCTCACACAGTCTGCAAAGGGTGCCAACAGAAGACACAGACACGTGTTTTGTCCTATCAGGACTCATCAGTGTGCCTCATCTGTATGACACCCCAATGGAATGGGACAGCACCATGCAGTTCTGCTTAAAGTTGAACCAGCATAATATTTTGTGGTGATTTGCATATGCAGCCCAGGATGCTATGCATTATGGGGGTATGTGTGATTTTGCACTTCTTTGAAACTTGGCTTCCTGGCCAATGCCCTTTGGGGTAACCCTTGCCTTGGTACTTGCGTACTGAGGTTCTTTGTCTTTCAGCTTGTTTTTTGTTTTTATTGGGCTCACCACAACCCAACCCAGATAGACCAACTTAGGGTAACTGGTTCATTCCACTGGGGTATCATTCAGATGAGGCACACTGATGAGTCCTGGTAGGACGAAACACATGTCTGTGTCTTCTGTTGGCACTCTTTGCATACTGTGTGAGAGGACTTCGGCACCCTGCAGTTCTGCTTAAAGTTAAACCAGCATAATATTTTGTGGTGCTTTGCACATGCAGCCCATGATGCTTTGCATTATGGGGTATCGTGATTTTATATTCTGCAGGTGTTCTCAGTAGTGATAACTGCTGGATATACCAAGTGTGGTACATCCTACAGACCTGGGATTGAGTCCCACAAACTACACCTGCACACTGTGCGACTCTGAGCAAGTCCTTAGCCACCCCAGTGCTCCTGGATCACCCTGAAAACAGACACTTGTGCCTAGTGGACCTTCTGCGGCTACCAAACAATGAAAAAAAATGATTGCATTATAGACAGCATTTTTGATGGAGACAAAAGGAACAGCAAATGGGAGTAAATAATACTAAATGGTTAAATTAGTCAAATGCATGCTAAACAAAGTTTGAATCATGATAAGCGTTTTCCTTATAAAGACCTAATAGTTGAAAATTTATTCAAACTTTGTTTCCTATTTTCACAGTGCATTTAATTTGATTTCTTTTGTTTTATTAGGTAGTCACATGCTGGCACAGCACTGCATAGTAAACGGAAAAAGATACATACAACAGATATCCAGCTGTCAGTTGTCCATAGTATTTTTCCTCTGTACCCAAGCTCCCAACTCAAATCCTGGAGATGGACGGGTACAGATGGCCCACCTGGAAAGGTTAATACAGTGGCCCACATTGAAAATTAATTGGGGAGGGCCCAGGGTGACAGACACGTATGAGTATTCAACTTAGATATGATATACTAGCTCTGTGTTTGCATGTTACATTTACTTACAGTCCCCCACCCCCAAATATCACATTTAATTAAATAATACATTAAATGCAAAGATTTTGAAGCTTAGAAGGTGAACAGGTACCCAACAGAGGGGCCCACCTGGAAATTTCCAGGTATCCTGATGAACTATTCTGACTCATGACTTGTCCGCGCTCCCTCTATTTCCTTTCCTGTGTCTCTTTCACTTATTTTCTCTATGTTGTTTTTCTTTTTCCTTCATGTACAGTAATTCCTCATGATTTTTTTGGCCTGTTTATCCCCTTGTCTCTGGTGCTTCCCTCTCCACTTGGCTATCTTCCAGCACTGTCTGTCCCCTTCTCCATCACTTACCCAGCCCCCAGAGGTCCACAGAAAGCCTTGCTACCCAAAATGGATTCCATTTGGGGGCGAAGAAAGATCCCCTGCAGATTTCTTGAGTGTAGGAGGCTGGTAGGCAGTTAGGTACAGTCGTGCCTGAGAGTGTTGGCATAATTTTGCCATTCTGTAGTTTTATTTTACACCTTTTGTTCTCCCCTCCATTCAAGATGAGCATGATGAGAACTCTGAGGAGCACATAGGTATACAGAACGTGATCCCCAAACTCCGGAGTTAGCTTACCCCCCAGCAAATGTCTTCAGCTGCACCCCCACCTGTGGTCAGCCAGGTGACTGTATAGCAGTGGAGAGTGTAACCCTACCTCCTTGAAGGAGAAGACATCCTCTATTTGGCCAGTCCACAGATACCCCGGACTTGTTCCCAGGTCTGAATCGCTGGCATCCAGACAGGCTAGCCCTACTATTGTGCTGACAGACCGGCCAGTTCCTTATATTTCTGTTTATTCTCTCTTGTCTTATTCTTTCCCTCCCTCCTCTGTTTGCTTCCTTTATTCTCTTTCTCTTTGTTTCATTTCTATTTTTAATTATATTTTAATAAATGTTATGAAAAAGTCAATGATTGAAGGTCAGCCATGCACCAACAGCATATGTCAAACATTTCAAAACAGTGAAATTTGTTACCCAGTCTTGTGTGTGATCAGTTAGGGTAACAAAATCATATTTATAAATCCTAATTATACACTGCAAAAATGTACATATGCTAACCCTTGACAAGCCCTAAAACTATTGTCATACAGTGAAAAATAGGCTAAAAGCATACAGCAGTAGACTGCTGTCACCCCAAAGTTGAATCTACAGAACTAGAAGCTACCCCCAAAAGGCCTATTAGATGAAAAATTAAATTGTAAAACTGTATCTTGTGCCAATAATAACAGGAAGAAACCCCAGCAACAAGACGGCCCCCGTCTGAAACTAAATACATAAATGAGAATGCCCATGTTGTTAAGCTCCACAGCTTATTATGAGGGCACCCATGATATGCACTTTGGGGCCCGATATTCAGATATGCGCCCAGTGCTATGCAGGTGCTCCATGGAAACCACACGCCATATTCAGAACATCGCATGTAGACATGCGCAGGGCACAAGTGACACTGAATATAGCACAGATGCGCCACTGCACAACCAGACATGCACGGAGCAACCAGGACTGCGCAGGAGCATGACAGTAGGCAGCAGCAGGCATGCTGAGCAAGCATAACAGGCAAGGGAACACAGACAGGGCAGCACAAGAGCAGGTGCCAGGCCAGTCCCACAGTCCCAGGCCACACAGGAGTGGGACCACAGTGCACAACACAAGCACACAGCCAAAGGGCCACAGGGACCATAGTCCACACAACAGAAGCACACAGGCCAACAAACACACCCAGCCACCCACCCAGAGGATAGAGCAGACAGCAGCCCAAGGCACAGCTCCACCACAACCCTGACAGGCCACACAGCTTTAGACAATGCAACAGGCACACCGTGTGCGAACAGGACCTGTACAATGCGCAGGGGCACAAGAGCTGCACAGGCACAGGCAAACAGGGCACACAAGCCACGCCACCAAGCAGCCATACATGGCCCAGCACTGCACTGCACCACACACCTGCACTGGTAAGGGCAATGGTGCAGGTGGAGGGCAGGCCAGCACCACCAAACAGGGATGTGCTGCACTGGACCGCAGACAGGCCAGAGGCACACCCACAGCCCAAACGCCCGAGCCACAGTGGCAAGCGGCACACGGCAGCCACTGCACATGGGAGCACATCAGAAAGGGCACAGTCATAGAACACAACGGGCACACCCAAGAGCAGCACAGAACAATAGAGGAAAAGTGCAGCACTGCACTGGCAAAGGAGATGCGGACACAGAAGTGTATGAACAAAACACTTTACTGTACATAAGCAACAGGGGTGAGCCAACAGGGCAAAACAACAATAGTAGTGGATGTGAAGAGGAAGGGTGGGAATGAATGGGGACAGGAGCAAGGTGACAGGAACAAGCAGGGGAAAGCAAAGCAGGAGGGAGGAAACAGTCCAGGGCACAGTGATGTGCGGTGAGAGCCTCAGCCCATACCCCTGTGCCTCTCGTAGCTGGCGCACCTCTCTGATCAGCACCCGGGTGGCGCACAGATGCCTGCAGCTGATCCAGAGGAGATGGTCAATCTTAGAGAATAGCAGCCGCACCACACCATGCGGCACATGGATCCCCATGGTCTGCTGATGGTGTTGTCTTCATAGCCTGGCCTGACCTACAGGAGGGGAAACAAGACAGGCAATAAATGATGGAGCACAATTAGCCCTGTCCCACCCACAGGTGTGCATGGGATAGCTGCCATGCCCACAGGTGGACAGAACTGGACCCGGCACGTGCACAGCGAACAGCATCAGCCGACACTGCCATGCCCCATGGGCCAACTGCGTGGACGCCTGCAACAGACCCACCCCAACACCCGAGCAGTAGACCACACAGACCTGGTGCAAGGGCCCCCCAGTCAGTACAGTATGCCCCATGCAGCAGACACATACCATGGGACATGCGCACCACCCTATCTGGTATGGCAACAACCCACCACCAGCACAGGCCATGTTTAAGGCCCACCCAGGTGCAGCCTGGTGCACGCAGTGGTGCTGGGTACCGCCCATCACAGTGGGCATGCAAGGCCACACTGCCTCGTGCAACAACACACAGCTACCCCACAGCCAACAATGCCCCCACACACCATGCCGCACACACTCACCTGCCTGCACAGTCGCCGGCACAGTGACACCGCCACCATCGTGCCTGTCCTGCTGTGTGGCCATCCTGGCCCTCCTGCAGTCCTCTAGACCTGTGGATGGAACAGAGAGAGAGAGACAATGGACATTAGTGCCATGCCAAGCATACAGCCACCCACCACCAACACAGTGCACAGCGTTGGCATGGCACAGACATGCACACAGGCCCATGTGCAGGGCATGGGGCATGGTCCACCATCAATGTGCACTGCATAGGCATGCAGTGCAGAAATGGAAGGACATGCACTGGCCACTAGTGCAAGCCCCCACAGCCGCTACAGGTGGCTTACAGCAGAGCACAGCACAGGATGTGGACAGCAGACACATGCACAGAGCAATGTGACACCTACCTGGCTGTGGCACCGATCTCCTGCAAGCCCGCTCCTGTAGCCACTGGAGCTGTCCAGGATCCTGCCTCTGGAGGTCACCGTACCAGTGCCTGCACTGCTCAGCAATGCATGGCACCCCCGTCCGCCACTCCAGTCCAGTCGCCACTCCCCGCCACACCGCCATGCATGGCTCCTGGAGCTCAGCCGCTCCAAAAAGGCGATCCTCCACAGGCAGCACAAGGGCCACAAGGTTGGCCAACTCCACGTCTGACCAGTTGACCGCCTGTCGAACACACTGCCCCAACAATGCCATAGCTGCCGACCACTGAACTGTCAGACCGCATGTGCCTGCTCTGCCAGCACGTGTAGCCTTTCAGCGCCAGATGCGTAACAGGTCTCCTGTATCATGGCTGCACAGCACAGATCCGGCGTGATTGAGTTGTGCAGCCACTGCTAATCACATCTGCTTTGTGCGCAGTGCAGCCCTGTCGGGCAGGAGTCGGGGTCAGGGGCCATTACCCCACAGATGCAACATGACCTACTGCGGCAGTGTGCCCACGTGCTCATGCGTGCAGTGGCTGCCACTGCACGGTTGGGGTATGGTGCATGCAGCAATGGTGCACAATAGAGCCCGACAGCACAGGGCAGCAGCGTGCTTGGCATGTGCACATGGCCACATGCGTAATGGGGACATGGCGTGCAATGCACACTGGTGCACCATAGACCACATGTGGCAGCCACATTGCGCATGACAGAAGCACCGCTGCGCACCGCGCATGTGCAGGAAATGCACCAATTGCATACAGCGCAACCCAGCGATATTCAGCCGCCGTAGGCAAATAGGCCACTGAGCATATGCATGGTGCAGTCACATTAGCATACCATTGCTAATTACGCCTAATGCTCATTTGCATGAAATGAGCCATAAAGTGCCACAACACAGCACTGGGCACTGAGCATATATTGCAGCCATATTGGTATGTAGCTATATACAATGGGATGGTACTGGGTTTGCCTTTTGTGCTGCAGTGTTCCAGGCTGGCCAGAGAGTCCACTGACTGTGCCAGTGTTTTCCCATCCACAGGAAGCATCATGTCGGAGAATGAGGGAGATGAGGAGCAGGGGCCTGCCCGTAAGGGCAGGCTCCACTTTACAAAGGACGAGCAGCAGGCCCTGTTCGAGGCCTACCTCGACAGGGAGGAGCTGCTCAGTGGGGCCACAGACACCCCACAGGAGCGTGCCACAGGGTGGGATGAGGTGGCAACATATGTCAGTGGCCACGGATAACATCAGTGGAGTGCACAGGAGTGCAAGAAAAAGATGGGTACCAACAGGCGGCACATCAAAGAGAAGGTGGCCACCATCAGGGCGTCCTGCAGTAGGATGGGCGGGGCCGGGAGCTGCCCTGTACTCACAGCAGGGAGGAGATGGTGGCAGTGACCATCAGCTGCGCAACCATTGAGGTAGTACCAGGAGGCGGTTCCAGACGGGTGGCAGCCCTCACAGCACTGTGAGTCACGGGTGCCATGGGGGTGTGTGTGTGTGCCCACGGCAGCGTGCAGGCGTGTGCGCAGCTGGCCATGGGCCACATGCATATTTGGTGGGCCATGGTGCATGCTGCAAGGGAGCCACCGTGCATGCCTGTGACCGCCTGTGTGCGGTGCTATGGCCGTATGGCCAATGGACACCAACCATGTCCCTGGCCCTAGGGTGTTCAGCACAACTGGACAGCACCAAGGGCACATGCCCAGTGGTCATGAGGGCATGGCATGCCCACAGGGGCACAGAAGGACACACAGCAAGCCACAGGTGGAGTGGCCCTTGGCGGCGTGTAGCCATAGCATGCCACCCATCTTGTGGTGCTGCACCATGCTCCGGCCTCCGCGGCCAGCCGTGCAGGTGCTCCATGCATGGTGTGCCCAGCCCACTGTGTTGTGCAGCATTCACACCCTCTCTCATGGCGGCCACGCATTGCATGCATGCCCCACCCCCTACTGGTTGTGGCTCGGGCGCACTGCCATCCCCTCATGTACCACTGTTGTGTTTTCAGCACCATCACGCCTCAGGGTGGGATGCCTGATGACGCTGGACCCACGAGGCCAAACCATCCACATCAACCAACATCAGGGCCATGGACCAGCAGTGACGTGGCACTATGGGGCTGCTTTCCTTCCTAGACCTGGGTGATGGCGACTCCTGTTAGACCTACTGCTCATGGAGGAGCTACCCATCCTCATACCGGACACACAGGTGAGTGGTGAGACTGACACAGATGATGACCTGGTGCCGAGCATGGGTGGCACGGGACTGGGCATGCCACCCAGGGTACAGTCCTGCACACTGGCGTCTGTCAGCAGCTGCGATACAGCATCCCTGCAGGCAACCCCCGTCCATGGCCCATGGTGGTGGGTGGCAAGCAGGGTGCATAGGATTCCCCGTAGTGTGGCTACGACTCCGTGGACCCGGTGTCTGGTGACCCCAGCATGGCTGATGCTGGTCTCCAACATGGCCTTCCCTGACACCCCCAGTGGGTCTCTGTTTGCCGGCCTGTTCTACCTCGGGGACCTGGTCACATTCCCGTGCCTCTACCCCCACAGGGTGTGTTAGTACACCTCCAGTGGCGTTGAGCAGCCTGTGGCTGCCTTGCAGCACAGGGTGTGGCCACTACGTGGTCATGGCTACCGTGCTTCCATGCAGTAGGCCTGCTGGTCATGCCATTCCATCCGCTGCCGCCACTGTGGCCTTATGCACATTCGTCTGTGCATGCCCGTGTGCATGTGGTGGCACGTATCTGTTGCATCGGTGTGGCCTCCTGTGTGCGGGCAGTGCTGCAGGGCCATGTGGCATGGGCATGATGAGGACAGCACTATGCTGGCCTTGCCAGTGTGCTAGTGCCATCTATCTGATCCATGCCACCTCCAGCTGCCCGCATGTATGCACGGCCTGCCACCACAGCCGCTGCTTCCAGCTGAGCTGGCCACATTTCACACTGTGCCCAGCTCTGCACCTGGTGTGATGCTATTGCTGCCTGTGCTCATCATGTCGCAGCTGGACCTATGTCCAGCACAGTGCCCACGTGAGTGCGTGCTTGCACCCATGCATGTGTGCAGTGCTGTGGGTGGGTGTCTGTGCTGTCCCTGTGCCAGCCGTGTGTGTGTGTCAGTGTCCCTGTATGCCTCCCTGTGTGGTCATGCATCTCCATATGTGTGTGTGTGTGGGTGGGTGTCTGTTCCATGCATGCGCATCAGTCATAGCGCCTATTCACCTACGGTTCCGAAGTGCTCTTGTCGATGGTCGCCCTGTGCATCCTGGCCTGTCGCGAATCCTCAGATCCCTCCTTGGCATGGGTGGCTGCTCCTCCTCATCTGGGACATCCTCCCCATTGTCATCACTGCTGTCACCCTCATCCACCTGGACGGCTATCCCACGGTCAATGGCCATGTTGTGCAGCATGCAGCAGACCAGGGAGAGTCCACAAGTTTTCGCAGGGCTACATTGTAGGGCACCACTGGACCTGTCTAGGCAACGGAAACGCATCTTGAGCATGCTAGAGATTCGCTCTATGATGTTGCGTGTCGCATGTTGTGATGTGGGCCTCGTTATATTGTTCCTCAGCAGGGTTTGATGGGCACCAGATGGGTGTGAGCAGTCAGGGTCGCAAGGGGTATGCACTGTCTCCTGTGTGGGTAAGGCATAGAGGTTAGCACATTGCCATGCATGTCACCCTCCCCTCTCCTATGCCCTCATCGGCCACACTGTCAGCACCTGCCACATGTGGCCTGGGCCTCTGTCCCATGTGCAGACTCCCCTACTCCCCATCCCATGCCATACTCACTTACCAGGTGGCCCATGGGGATCTCCCCATGCTCAAATCTCTGGCACAGGATAGAACTGTGCCAGATGAACGCATCCTGTGCACTCCCAGGGTGTGTGGTGCAGACATTGGTGATGCACCCCATGGCATTGCACACCACCTGGCAGTTGACTGATGGGTAGCCCTTTCAGTTGATGTAGACAGTGCCCTCTGGGCCAGGTGGTGCACATATTGCCACGTGGGTGCAGTCTATCACCACGATCACGCCTGGCATGCATGCCACCCTTTGCAAGCCCTGCATGTTTGCTGTACGCTCTGCCTGTGTACTTGGGAATCAGATGAACTCCAAAGCGTGTGGCAGCACAGCGTTGAGGAACATTGTGAGGAGGCGGGATGTGGCTGACTGGGTGATGCCTGTGGTTGCCCTTGTTGGTTTCTGAAAGGTGCCTGTGCCGAGTAGGCACATTGCTGCTGTCACCTTGGTCTCCACTGTCATTGCGTGGCTCCTCCTGGTGGGTGCCTGCAACTCATCAAGGCACAGCTCACAGAGCTGCCTCAGAATTCCCCTGTTCAGCCAATACCATCCCACGAACTCTCGTCCCCAAACTCCTCAAAGGTGGGCGGCACAGTACCATCTGTGTGTGGCATACCACCGGCCAGACCCTTCCTCAGCGTTGCTGTTCCTCCTCCTCCTCACATCCCTCATCACTGCCTCCATTATGAGTGGCCCAGCATCCATGTTGCACTAGCATCTGTACCGTCACGCATCTGCTGTGTGTTTGTTTGAGCCTGAATTTATAGGCTCAATTCTGTCTTGACACATTCTGTGTGTTGCTCTTGAATTGTGCCGTGCTGTTCCACTGAATATGCCATTGCACTGCTTATTCATGGTTATGCTTGCTTGCACCACATACATTACTATTGCGCTGCTGCACAGTGTGTTTTGCGTTGCGCAGTCGCGCTCGTTGAATATGGCTCCAGGGCACATGTCTGTGGTTGCGCATTGCGCAACTCCTATGAATACCTCCCCCTTTGTGTGCAGGAACGAAATTTTGATTTAGAGTTTTTGTGTCTATTTTAATTTATCAGTTCGATCTTGCCGTTTTCCAGCCCCGACATTATATAACTAGAGATGCTCAAGCAGCATCCCAAAATCCCCCACGGATAATGTCGGGAATACAGATCAGCCACAGGAGGTGCAGTTAGCCCAGATACAGTATTGGAGATATTTGTTGTTCAGATTGGTCAGTTGTCATTCCTGTTCCCCTCTTGAGACCAAGTTCAGGTCTCCCAATTTCGCCACTTGTGAGTTATGGTCTTGCCACCTCACTTATAGTTATGAACATTTCCCTTTATTTTTAATTGTTTTGTTAACCAGAAAAGTATGTTAGACTATTTCCAGCATATTTTAGACATCTCATATCTCGCACAACAGAATCAACATATTACAGGGCATTAGAGCATACGAGTAGACTAAAGTAGAAAAATTCATATAGTGTATGTGTGTGTGTGTATATTATAGGGCTGCGGTTGCAGCCCTATGAATTAGGGTTGAACAGGCACTTCTATGTTAATCTTGATATTTTGCACTTTAATAATTTGGTAACCATTCAACCAATATACATGAAATTTTGCATGTGCAATCGGGGACTGAAGATCTCTTGAAGTGGCAAGTTTTGTTTTGTTTGGATGCGTGGGTGCAGAAATATGGAGTGTAAAAAAACATAATTTGCTGTGTTTTTGCAGTTTCTTGGTCACAGTGCAACACTGAAACGGTTTGGAATTTTGGTCTGAAATTTTCAGAGTAGAAAGGACTCACCTCACAGATGTGCCTTTTGCTGGTGAATAAATATTAATCCATTCCAAAGATATTAAATTTTAAAGTTCCAATTATTTTCAGTGAGAATTTCACTGTCAGTTGGATGTCCCGCTTGAAAAAGGATCCTTTTTTGCAAATGGATAATACTTTTTTGGAAACAGGTCATCCTGTGTTGCAAGTGGGAAGTCTTTTTTCGTGGTGCTGCCATCTTGTTTTTCAGTTAGTGAGGGAAACAAAATTAAATAACTGAGAACAATTATGTGTTTAGTAGAAACCAACACGTGTTCTGCTGTTCCGGACCTGTTTCACTTAAGTCTGGTGTTAGTTTTTGGAAAAATGAGTTAGAAATGTGTTTTTTATCATTTTGAAATCCTCTTCCATGTCTTTTTTCGTGCACAGGAATCCTTCTTCACAGATTTGCGAAAAAAGAACAGGCAAAAGGATTATAACACAACCGTTTTTTGTTTTTTTTTGTCACTCCACAGTGAAGAAATAGTTTGGAATTTTGGTCTGAGATTTTTAGGGTACAAAGGTCTTGCTCCACAGATGTGCCTTTTGCTGGTTTGGTGAAAACATATTAATTTGGACTGGAGTTATATGGGTTTGAAATTTAGCTTCATTTCCCATAGGATAACATTGTAATTTGAGGTGTTTCTTTGGCTCTGCGCACCACAGAAACACTTTCCAATTTTGCTCTGAAGTTTTCAGGGTACAAATGGCTTGCCTAACAGATGTGCCTTTTTCTACTTTGGTGGAAAAAATATTAATGTGGTCTGGAGTTATAAGGTTTTTAAAATTGGGGCTCTGAGCATGCTCAGTGTGCACTTTTGAATATATGTGCTACATTGTACTGAGGCTTTAGGCGTAGTACTCGACCTACTTATACTGGGTTCATGAGGTGGGGTAGTAAGAATGGTATGCTGACAGTTTTGTGGCTCTTTTGCTACAAATGGAGGGCCCTGCGCTTCCACAGCAACATACTATACATGTTCGTATCTATGGAGGGATGGGAGAGCAGGGCCCAGGGGCACTGTGCTCCCACAGTAAAATGAGGATCCACATCTATAAAGTGATGGGAGAGCAGGGCTCAGAGGGCCCTGTGATTCCACAGACAAATAAGGATATTATTGTACTGTCTCAAAAAGTAAGGAAATTCATTGCAAAAAGCTTTGTCAAAGGAGCACTGTCAACCCCCTTAGGCCTCAAAGTGTCCCTAGTTTAAAAAACAAGTGTTATGGCTTGTCATATTCTGTAGAGACTGCTGATGTAGCTGGTTGTTTGATTCTGATTCCTTGTTTCCTTTTAAAAAGTGAAAAACAGACTGCCCACCATACTGGTATTACCACACCAAAACATGCTTGTTTACATTCCTTGATCAACTCCCACTGCTTTTTTCTTGGACTTGGGAACACCCCCAACACAGTCTAGCCACTCAGGATGCAGGGAGGAGAGAGACTCTTGCACCATAGGTGGCTACACAAGCCATGAGTGTGGTGTGCATATTTCATGGCACTTACTTCTTTCCCCAACTGTTTGTATGTGGTCTATAAAATATACACACTCATGTGATTGTAATAAGTAATGATTTGTGTGGCCACGGGTTGTGCATTTGAGAAAGAGTAATGTGCTCGGGGACAGCCCAGTTTCCAGTTGCCTCGGTGGCGCAGCTGGTAGTACATTCGGAACGGTATTCTGGATGGGCTGGGTTCAAGTCCCAGCTGAGGTACTTAACTTCTTCTCTTATCTGTTTGTATGTGGTCCATAAAATATGCACACCAAACTCATGTGTGATTGAAATATCACTAAATTTGGCATACACACCCAGGATGTCAGAGTCTTGAGATGTGAACAGTTTTGTGATTACATCTTGTATGGTCTTTGAGATATAGAGGGTAAGAAAAGTGAAAAAAAACTATTTTTCATTCTATATAACATTAGGTATTTTGCTCTCACCTACATCCTAGACAGTATGAGATTTCTCCATGAATTTTAGCGATGATGAGACCTGTGACAAGAATGTGCATTTGGATGTTTTTGGTGACAAAATGCTATACAGTTTTTAATTATAATAATGTTTGGGCTAACGTTCAAGTTCGATCAATAAAAAACAATTACGATTGATTATTTTCATGTATTACCTTGCAAACAGTAAAGAAAAAAAACAATTGGGACTGCTTATTTTCAGGATTTACCTTTCTCGCTGACAGAAATACTGATCATATTGGTCACCATTTTCTTCCCACATTTTACAGTCACCAACATTAAAATGTATAAAAACATATCTTTTAAAAAAAAAACACCCAAACCTAGCTAAATGGGACCCATTTAGCTAGATTCTGCCAGACCCATTCGGCTAGATTCGGCTGTTTGTTTTTTCAAGAAGTAATCAGAAATACCTCTTTTGGGTACCCAAAATCTTGGTAAGAGGCCTTAGCCCACGATCATATAGAGAACAGCAGGACTTTCTTTACTTCTGCAGTTGCATATGGAACTCATGCCAGCGCGCAGCCAGAGTAGTGAGATCTAGTTTCCCTGGTGTCTAGTGGCACCTCCTGAAGTGACACCCCACAAATAGGGAATAATTGTCTATTCTTCCACGGATGTAGTCAGGCATGTTAAAAGACACGGCACCAGTCTATGGAGATCAGCAAACCATCTTCCCATTCTCAGTGCGCCTTACAGATAGGCAGCTCTAAACAACAGTAACATCAGAAAAAAAAAACCTTTTGTTTTGTTTTCACCTGCTAACATTAATCCAAGGTCACCCCACCACTAGAATTTTACAGTGTAACTAGATTTACAGAGGTGTAGCCAGAAAATTCTATTTTGTGCACACTCTTTCCAACTGCTGCCCCTCATCATTACAAAATGTACACATCCTCTCCAACTGCTGCCCCTCATCATTACAAAGTGCACACATCCTCTCCAACTGCTGCCCCTATTTCAAAACAAATCAGATTATCAGATGAATCACCTAATTTCTGAATAGGTTGTACACATATATTTGTATTAAACAATAGAAGTTTAAACTGATAAAGACACAAAGTGGCCTGCGCTAACTCAAATATTCCAGAATAGAATGTTAATGGTAAAAAAAAAACATATGGTTTGGGACAGGTACTCAAAAAAACTATACACAAATGTGTAGAGTGAGTATGCCGGCCTACACCCTGAGCTAGAAACAAAAATTCTAAAAAGTTATTTCTTGCCCATTTTTCATTCACTTTGCAATGTACCTTTTATAAATGACAATAATAAATCAAAATCATAAAAAGCATTGCCCCCTCCCCCCATAAAAAACAAGAATTATGGGATGCTGCCACCTGCAGAAATTCAAGTCATGAGAATGGATGCCACGTGGTCATATAACTATAAAGACTAATCAGTGCAAAGGCAAGAATCTATGAGCTCTTGGATCGATTTTTACAAAATATTTTTAAGCATGAGTCTTTGTACAAAAAATGGACCATTCAGTACAAACAAATCATAAAGAAATAATATGAAGCCTGTTAAGGAATCTTAGGTCTATTCAAAATAATATACTGTAATACCTAGGTAACGTAATTATCTAACATGTTTACCTAAGAAATAAAGCATACACACCCAGGAAAAATAGTAGGCCAAAACTGACGCTCTGCATCTTGGAATTGAAGTGATGTTAGAAGAGACCGTCAGTGATTTACCCTGTCAAATATCTTTCTTCTGTCTTCAGAAGTTTATGAAGACTCTGACTGGGCAATAGTTTAAATGGTAATTATTGAACACCAGTATTGACATGGATATTGGCACCCCTTACCCTTGTTCGCTCATTTGGATGGTCAGCTTCAATTTTAACTTAATCATTTAAAATACTTAGAAACAATAAGGTGACACCCCACAAATAGGAATGATCATCTGTTCTTTCGCAGATGTAGTCAGGCATGTTAAAAGACACGTGCATCAGTCTGTGGAGATCAGCAAACCATCTTCTCATTCTCAGTGTGCCTTACAGATAGGCAGCTCTGAACAACAGCAACACCAGAAAAAAAAAAAAATTTTGTTTTGTTTTACCGATATTAATCCAAGGTCACACCCACATGAGAATTTTACAGGGTAATATGAAACAAAATTCTAAACAGTTATTTCTTGCCCATTTTCATTGACTTTACAATCGCCTTTTGTAAATGACAATAATATATCAAAATCATCAAAAGCACTGCTCCCCATAAAAAACAAGAATTACGGATGCTGCCACCTGTAGAAATTCAAGTCATGAAAGCGGATGCCACTTGGTCATATAACTATACAGACTAATCAAGTGCAAAGGCAGAAATCTGTGTGCTCTTGAATCGATTTTTACAAAATTGTTCTTAAGCATGAGTCTTTGTACTAAAAATGGGTCATTCAGTACAAACAAATACTACAGAACAAACATGAAGCCTGCAAGGGAATCTTAGGCCTATTCAGAATAATAATTAATTGTATCTTTTTCCGTTATTTGTCAGGAGGTTCTTATTTCTCCTGTGTGAACCCTTGCAGTTAAAAAATTGAATCAGTTGCCTTCTGTGGCTTAATGGAAAGCCAGGCATCCTAGCCAGAACCAGCATCAACGGCTATTACTTTTTTAACAAGAATACAGTACCCTGGTTCTGCAGCCACGGGCACCAAGTCTGCAGATGGATAACTACTGTTCCGAGATGGATAAAGTATCTAGGATGCGTTGTTGTTTTGATCTAGTATACTGTAAATATTTTCACAGTAGCATTACTGAAAAGTGATGGGGTTCCACTGTCTTGTGCCTTAACTGAAAATTGGAAATTTCTGAATTGCTTGTAATCATAGGCCCTAGTTGCTTGAATAGCACCATTTTCAAAATTCATGTGTAACCCCTAGATGGCGCTATCCCAGGGGCTACTACCCCTGCCTGATTTGCCACTAACAGGTTGAGGGCCTGGATCAATGGTGGTGCCTCCACCCAGAGGTCAGGGTTTGCAGTAGTTAAACTAACTTGGTCACAGCCCTCTGGGACACTGCAACCCCTTTCTTCCCACTAGTGGCCCACACAATATATCAGAATTACCTTCACAGTATACACTTACCCCAGGTCTGGTTCCGGCACTGGGACCTCCTGTGAAATGAGATACAGTGCAACAATCACAGTACAGTACTTTAACATAGACAAATACCTCAGGCAGTATAACTTTGCTGAAAGAAGCAGCTCTGATTTATTGGGGGATATAACAAGGACAGGGAAATCAGGTTAATTAGATTATCACTCTAATAATCTACCTATGGCTCTGTGCACAGGCCTATCCCTATCAGTTACTGTCCCTGGGTACCCGAGCCCTAGTGGCTAGTCCAAACCGTGGCAGCTGGTGAGGGCCCTTTCACACAGAAAAGGAGAATTAAACAGTCAGCAGTACAGTAATTCCATTTGGATTTAATGTGGCAATTCAACAGGAGCGACCCTGAATTAGTACTCACGACCTCCAAATAAGATAGGGTCCTTCAATGTCAGCAGGGCTCACTTGAGGTACACAAACCTCTTCACACATCCATATAAAAGAAAGCACTATACCAGGCAGGCTGCATCTGTATCCCGATCGCAATTACTGCACAATACCGGGAGAACACACAGCAGATTCAGTTCCTGACAGACAGAGTGCAATTTTCAGCAATTCCTCCAGTCTTCTACAGGGTGAGCCTGGTTTCTACTCTTCAGAGATCCTTTGATTCTTTTCACAGGACGGATTCAGTCCTAACAAGCTGTTACACAAGCTGCAGACCGGAACTCTGGGCCTTACACGTTTTTGTTAAAGCACACTGAAAAGCACAGGGCTCCTTCCTTCTTCACTGCCAAAGCTCAACTCAAACTCCAACTGACAAAACCGGGCACTTCCTTTGAGTTCCTCCCAGTTCTTGACTGGATTGGCTGTCACTCACAATAGACTGCTGCTGTTGGTCCAAAAGGCACTGAAGTCTAAACTACATCTCCCAGAGTCACTGCCCATACAATCCTCTTGTGGCTGGCTCAGATTATGAGTCAAGTTCTGATTTCGTCAAGGCACCATTTTAGAGCTAGCTTACCCCACACTGATTGGTCCAGTTCAGCAGTTCAAAACTAGAATGGGGAACTAGCAGACACAGTTCTGACTGCAAAGAAAGCAGGTTAGACAAACTGTAATTTCATTATTACTCTAAATAATTTCTGGCAAACAGTTACATCTTTCAGATAGGTTCCTTTGCACTCCTAGTGACTGCAAAAATGAAGTGAATTGGCAGCAGCTTGAGTGGTACTCAATCAAAGAAACACACAGTCCCCCATACAAACTAATTATGTCTGCAAGCAGACAGCTCTTAAAGAGACAGTACCAGAGGTTCTAAAAACACTCACTGATAAATGGCTTAAACGCCAAACACCATTCAGGCTTGGAGCATTCAAGCAAGCTCCTGGAAGTCTTTTGGGAACCCCCATTTGCAGGGGGGTTACACATGGAAATAAAGGACAATGGGGCCCCATATACCTCTTTATCAATAATAGAATAGAATATATAAGCACTGAGTTCTGAATCACTATCAAATGCTTTGACTGACCCAATAAGTGACCCAGGACTGTTGTTCTCCATTGTGTACATGCTGTAGGAGGTTTGATTAAACATTGGGTGGATTGTTATTAATATCCAAAATCTGTGAATTTATAGCAGCCATGGTAGATAAGGGGAGATCCTGAGTCTGTGTCTGTGTCTGTGTCTGTGTCTGTGTCTGTTACGGTAACACTGTATTCCGAAGATCTTACTTACAGAGGGTTTCTGCAGTAGGTCTTCACAAGTAGGACTGTGCCCCCTGGCGTCAGGACCGCACGGCAAACTTGTAGCTAGCAATCATCAGCAGGGACCACCCCTGGTGTCAGGTGATGGATGTCAGCGTGACTATAAATAGAGGCGGTCCCGCGCCCATCAATTCTTTTCCGCCGTCAACCTGAATCATCGGACCTCGGGTGAAGCAGCTTCAGTTGCCTGCTTTTTTTTTTTTTAGCGATAAGTACAGTTAATTTTCTTTCCACCTCTCCTAACGTTGCATGTCTTCACGTCGGCCCTAGAAAAAGTGCTCCAAGTGTGGCGTGCAGATCCCGCATGGGGATGACCACTCCCGCTGCGTCCTCTGCCTGTGGCCTAAACACCAGACCACAGATTGTTCTGTCTGCCAGGCCTTCAACCAGGCCACATGCACCCATCGCCAGCGGACCCTCGATGCCCATTTATTGAAACAATGACTGGCATTGATGGAAAGAGAGCTCCAGCAGCTGAGGGAATGATCATCGTCATCTGCCCAAGAAAAGAAAAAGAAGAAAGAGAAGGAGAAACACCAGGAGCGAAGTCGTTCTCCTCAGAGGAAAAGCAGCCAGACAGCCGACGCCATATCGGGTGGGGCCTCCACCCCCATGAGTACCCCACCTCCTGGGCCTTTGCCTACTCCAGCAGATCAGACGCCTTCTCCCCCCCCCCGCCAAAGTCAGTGATCAGTTGGGTGTTTCCTTTTCTGAGGAAGTGGTTTCAGAACCTGTTCTCAGCTCAGCCGCTAAGCCGCCTCCGACTCCTCCGCGGGCGCCAGCCCAGGTCGATCAGCCTGACTCGAGCCTTCCAGCTTCTGTCAGCCTGGCTGTGGTCTGTAAGTTGACCATCGGCTCCTCTGATGCCCACCAGACCGTCACCTCTAAGTCAGTCACCAGCTCGCTTCAGCGACCCGGCGTGGTGACCGCTCTCCCGGGACTCCATAGCGTTCAGCGTTCGGCAGGCGAGCTTAGGGTTCTCCATGGTCCCACAAGGGGTTCTCCTGTAGGAACCACTGACACTACCTGGCCTTTTTGGGCCTGATTTACAGGAGCCCCTCGTCAGACATCCATGAGACTCCTACCCGTCGACGGGGGCCCTTCTGGACTTAACCCCCTCGCCAGTCTTGGTCACACTGTCCTGATAGGCACCTGAAGCCAGACCCCTCACCAGACCCTCTTCGCGGTGGGATGGACCAGAATCTTCCTGGGCCTTCGGAGGCACCACCTCTGATCCTAGGCCCTCGACGGACCCGCATCCCAGTGGTCTCTTGGCGCCGCCACCCTCCAGACTCTTTGCTCCTCCTCTGTCGGGTACAATGGGTCACTACCTGGCTACTCGCCATAGTTTCCCAGTACCTGACACTGGGGGTCCAATGCTGGGTTACCTGCCTCTGAAACCAGGTTACCCGATGTCGGGTCAGGCTTTCCAGTACCAAGGTTACCACCAGTACCCTACTGGTACCAATCACCTAGCTACCCCTCCTATACTATGGAGTACCTAGGATACTCTCCACCACCTCCCTCAGCCAGAACCCCAAGAATCCATCCCGGCTTGGTGGCAGGATGCCAAGTCAAAACTCCTACAAGAGTTGGGTCAGCCCCAGCTGGTAGTCAGGGCTACCCCATCTGATAGGGTACCTCCGGAAGCTCTGCTCCTTCCAGCAGAGTTTCTGACAGAGATCAGGCGGTCAGCCATCGGGAATCTCTCTGGGGACTGGAGTCACGGAGGTTGTTCCAGATCGCTTCTTTGCCAGGTAGGCTGGAATCCTCTGACTTAGATGAGGATTTGGACTTGGGGACCAGTCAGAACTCCTCTCCCATAGAGCCTCAGCCAAAGGAGTCGCCAAAGTCTCCTCCAGAGGATCTGTCTTTCACAGAACTCCTCCGGTCTATTCAAGGTCCTGCGGGTGGCGCCCAGGAATTGGACCCAAAACACAGAAGACTTGCAGAGCATCTGGACCTGATTAATGCAGACCCCTCCCTATTCACCTTGGATGGGGCGCATGAAGATCTGACATCAACGATTTGGCAACAGCCATCATCTATTCCTGCAGTTTCAAAGAAAGCCAACAGGACTTACCACCCCTGGAAGGGTTTACCACCTTATGGCACAACCTAAAGCAGACTCTATCATCATCGCTGCAGCTCACGATAGGTCGGCCCACCCCAAACATCTCAGTGCCTCTCCTCCTGACAAGGAGTCAAAGCAAATGGACCAATATGGATACAAGGTCTATACCTCCTCTACCTGCGCCATATGTTCACTCAATTATGTAGCCCACATGGTGGCTTTCCAGAAGTTGGCTCTGTCCGACCTGGAAAAGGACATCCAAGAAGTACCCGATGAACAACTCAGGAATAAACTTCTGGACAAAATCAGAATGAAGAAATCGTCCTGCCACCATGCTCTACGAGCCACCTACGATTCGGTCGATTCAGTGGTGCATTGCACGGCTATGAGCGCCTGCCTAAGGCGCCTTGCCTGGTTCCATCTCGCAGGTTTGGCACAAGATGTAAACAAGACAAAGAACAAACTGGCACTGCTCCAAAAGTTGTTAGAATGAGGCTTTTATTTAATAAAAATTAAAGGCAACATACCCAGTAGGGCAGACTCCACACAAGCAGGTCATTGTCGTCCTGCGGCAGGTCTACTAGTATATTACCTATATTTAATAAATAAAGCATTAACAACTTTGGAACAATCTCAATTTATTCTTCTATCTTGTTCCACTGTGCAGACGCGCTCCTGAGTGAGCTGGAGCTGTTTTGCTCTTGAGTTTGGCACAAGATGTACAGAGCACACTTCTGGACGCTCCATTCAGGGGTCCAGTTCTGTTTGGGGTCGATGCTAAAGACATAATTACTAAACTGCAAGAAAGCGGCAAATCTCTGAAAGATGTCTGCTCTATGTATTGCTCGGGTCAGAAACTCAAGCAGAATTTTCGTCACCCCCAATGGAAATGGAACAAACAAAACCAGGGCAGACACCAAAACAAGCGTCGGGCTCCTGGCTCTGGCACTCAGACTCCCCCAGGCTAAGTTCCCAAAGACAGCCACTGGGGGCAAGGCACCTCTCCCCTCAGCATCCTGACTTGCGAGTTCCTCCTGAAAGGGTGAAAGGCTGTAACCGCAGACACATGAGTCCTACAACTAGTCACAAGAGGTCACTCGATAGAGTTTCCAGACAGACCACCGAACAACCCTCTGGGCAGGTCTCACTACCCATCAGGTCAACAAAGTTTGGTCCTGCAGGAAATCCAGGCTCTACTGCAAAAATCTGCCATAGAGCAAGTTCCAACAGAGCAGATAGGAAGGGGATTTTATTCCCACTTCTTCCTAGTACCCAAAAAGACAGAAGATCTCAGGCCCATCCTAAATCTCAGCATGCTCAACCTCTTCATAGAATACAAGAGGTTCCGCATGTTGACCCTCCAGGGACTCTTGCCCCTGCTCCAACTTGGCTGTGTTCTCTGGATATGCTGGATGCCTACCTACATATCCTCATTCTAGCAGCCCACTGCCGCTTTCTGAGAGTCTGCTTCCTGGAGGAGCATTTTCAGTTCAGGGCCCTCCCCTTTGGCTTCTCTTCAGCACCTTGGGTTTTCATCAAGTGCCTAGCGGTGGTAGCAGTGACCCTGCATCACAAGGACATCTATGTGTTCCATACACGAACAATTGGCTGTTCTCAGCCCCATCCAGGACAGTCTGAAGGATTCCTTTCCTTCACCTGGACCTTTTCTCTAGACTTGGCATCACGGTCAATTATCCCAAGTCTCAACTGTCACCCTTTCAGCACCTCCAATTCATAGGAGCAGTGCTGGATATAGTCAGGGCAGGGCCTGCCTTCCTGCAGACAGAGTGAGGCCCTTATCTTACAAGCCGCACTGGTAGCCTCTCTCGTTGGACGCACGCTCTGTCTTCACGACTGCTGGGCCTGATGGCGGTTGCTATACCCACAGTCCCACTGGCCAGGCTGCACATGAGGGTGACCCAATGGTCTCTTCAAGTCCAATGGGATCAATGTTTGGATGACTTGGACCAGAAGGTGCTAGTCTCCAACAGCTTACAGGGGATCTCTTCTGGTAGCAGGACCCTTCCAACCTCTCAGTGGGGTCCCATTCCATTCTCCATCCCCTCCATGACTCTCAAGTCAGATGCCTCGAACCTCAGATGGGGGCCCACCTGGGAGACCATCGAACTCAGGGACATGGTCCCCCATGGAGGATAATCTTCATATCAATATTCTGGAGACAAGCAGTGCTCTATGCTCTCAAGCTTTTCAGTCCCTCTTAGTTCCGGGAACACTTCTCGTTCAGACAGACAACATGGCAATGGTTTGGTACATCAACAAACAGGGAGGCACCTGTTCATACCCCTTGCAGGAGGCAAAGCGGGTGTGGTTCTGAGCTGTTCAACACGGCCTATCCTTGACAGCAGTCCATGTTCCAAGTGTTCACAACATTCCTGGCGGACAGTCTCAGCTGCTCGGTTGCCAGGGCTCCACAGTGGGAATTAAAGCAGGAGGTAGTGGAAGATCTCTTCTTTCAGTGGGGTTGACCAGAAAGAGACCTCTTTACCTTCCATCAACATAAAACTACCCAGCTTTTGCTCGTTCGTTCCCAGGCATGGTGTTTTTGGCGAGATGCACTCTCTATCTTGGACAGGGAGATTTCAGTATGCTTTTCTGCCCTTTCCTATTCTATAGAAGGTTCTGCTGAAGCTACAGGCAGAGGGCGCAGGATCTTCATTGCCCCCAGTGGCCTCGGCAGATATGGTTCCCACTGCTACAACAGCTAGTGCTGGAACCCCCAGTACCTCTTCCTCTCTCCCACGACCTTCTGTCCCAGGAGCAGGGCACCCTGGTACACCTGAGCCTCAAATCGCTCCACCTTCATGTGTGGCACCTTTGGACGTAGTGGTTTCTCGCTATGGCATCTCCTCCAGAGTCGCTCAGTCATAGTGGAGGACAGGAAACCCTCCACTAGATCCACGTATGCCATGAAGTGGAAAAGATTTTCTATTTGGGCCACAGCCAAAGGCCTAGACCCGGTTTCCTGCTTGGCTTCCCAGGTCCTAGAGTACCTCTTGCACCTGTCAGAGTTAGGCCTCAGTTATTCCTCTCTGAAAGTCCATCTCTCTACAGTTTCAGCCTACCACCTTCCAGTGGAAGGCAAAACCATAGCTCAGCTAGAGGTTTCCAGAACATTTCTGAAGGAGAACCTTCACCTCAAACCTCCAGTCCGGAATCCTGTTCCCCCGGGATCTTAATTTTATTTTAGAAAAACTTACTTTGCCCCCTTTTGAGCCAGCAGCAAGTAGTGATTTGCATTACCTGTCATGGAAAACACTCTTTTTAGTTGCTATCACTTCAGCCTGAAGAGTTTCAGAGCTTCAGGCTCGTTTGTAGAGAGCCTTATTTAATTTTCCACAGAGACTGGGTGGCTCTGTGGACTAATCCTTCCTTTCTTCTGAAGGTAGTTTCGGAATTCTTCCTAAATCAGAATGTTGAACTGCCGGTGTTTTACCCAGAGCACTCCACCAGGGGGGAGTATCTCCTGCACACCCTTGACATACACAGGAATTTGAGATATTACATCTCAAGGACTAAGAAGGTTCGCAAGTCGGATCAACTCTTCATAGCTTTCACTCCCAAGTGACAGGGCAAGGCTATTTCTAAATAGACTTTGTCTAGGTGGCTGGCAAATTGTATTCATTACATTTACCAGAAGTATGAAAAGCCCCTGCCAGGGACAGTCAAGGCCCACTCAACCAGGGGAGGGGCCACTTTCACTGCCTTCTTCAGAAATGTGTCCACTCATGGACATATGCAATGACCACTTGGTCCTCCGTCCACACCTTCATGAAATATTACAGCCTGGACATGCATATTACAGCCTGGACATTGCTACTAGGTGCAAGGCTGGATTTGTCTAACAGTCCTGCAAGAACTTCTGTCATGAGCAGACTGTCACTGGCAGACATTTTCTGACTCCCGGAACCTAGTCTCCAATGTCTTCTATTTAGTTGACTACTTGGTATTCAGTCCTACTTGTGAAGACCTACTGCAGGAACCCTCTCGAAGTAGATATAGCAGTTACGTAAAACTTATCGTGACAGTAGATCTTGAGAGAGGTTCCTCAATAGATCTAATTCCACCCTCCATCCCCAGCTCATGCATTTTTTCCTCTCTATTCCCTTCCCAGGACTTTATTTTTTCCAGGGTTCAGGGCCGCAGGAATTTCCACTCCTTTTTTTCCCTGCTCTTCTTAAGAGGTCTCCGGAGGGAGAACTGGAGGGCGGGTGGGGGACCACCCGTATTTATAGTTATGCTGACGTCCATCACCTAATGCCAGGGACGGTCCCTGCTGATGATTGCTAGCCACAAGTTTGCCATGTGGTTCTGATGCCAGTGGGCGCAGTCCTACTTGTGAAGACCTACTGCAGGAACTTCTCTAGAAGATCTGCTGTTACGGAGAGTTCTTACGTAACTGCTGTTTTTCTCTTGATCAAGTCGTTATCTGTTACCAGCTAAAAATAGTTCTTGAAAGAGGGTTTCAATTTAAAGGGGATCTCTTCTTGAATGGAACAAGCAGTCCTACTGTTATCTCCAGAATCTCGATCTCTGACACTTAATACCAGTATTACAGTGTGAGGCAAACAATCTTCAGGTACTGAAGTGGTCAGAGATGTTACAATGACCTCAGTTGCATTGTCATTCACATCAGTTATATCATTAGAACTTTGCAATGGGTATTTCTGCTTGTGGCCCCTTCCACGTCTTCCTCGGTGCTCAGAGATCATATGGCAAGACCCACTTGACTGCAAAGTATCTGCTGCCTGATGTTCGAAGGAGCCTATATGAACCTCTGAGTAAAAGTCAGCCAGAGTGTCAGTGCCTGCACGGTGCAGATCAGAGCCAGCCAACTGATACCTGAGCCATCTCCAAGTGACAGCAGTAGCCAGCCCCAAGCATGTCCAGCCGCCACTGGGGTTACGCGGAGGATAACAGTGACAGCTGCAAGTTGCTTGTCAC
Organism: Neoceratodus forsteri; assembly: GCA_016271365.2. Classification (NCBI taxonomy): domain Eukaryota; kingdom Metazoa; phylum Chordata; order Ceratodontiformes; family Ceratodontidae; genus Neoceratodus; species Neoceratodus forsteri. Next base: position 453,549,478 of record JADMNL010000023.1, on the reverse strand, counting down.
ACCTGGTGCCAATCAGGAGTGTACTGTATGGTGTGAGTGTGTTACCCTATGGGTGTATGTGAGAAATGTATGGTGTGAGTGTGTTACCCTATGTGTGTGTGAGAGAACGCAAACCCAGTGACATTACAAGAAGTGACTGCAGGGGACACTGTGTGCACGTCTCCATATGCTGTATACAGTACTACACTTGCAGTGCATGCCACCGGAGAACAGCAGCGACAGAGGTGGTTCAGCTTATTACACCAGGAGGGATGGAGGCGGCAGGCTGCATGCAACAGCAGCTCCACCTGTCATCTCACTTCTGCACAAACCAGTGTCTCCTGGGTACTGCATGATGCTCTTTTGAAGGATGATTCTGCAGCGGTTACAATCTACTGATTTATAGATATTGTACAGGCAGTATAGTCTGCATCTAAAGGGTTAAAAGATGTGAACCTGACAACCCAACAGGCCTGAGCTTGAAACCCACAACCAGCAATTGATAGTGTGTGACCCTGAACAAATCGCTTAATCTCCCTGTGTTCCCTGGAAATGAGCTTCAGTTCAGTGCACCTTTTTCGTCCATGCGTTCCAAAAAAAAATATTTCCCTCAGTCCATGCCCAATTAGCCATCCCACTGGCATTTACAATGGGGGTTGGGGATTATGCAAAGGGATTTGGATTTGTGCTATGTAGAAACTATTGCTTGCAAATAATATGGGCCCTATGCATCTTGGTGCAGAGTGCCTACATACGCATCCACAATGCATAGCCACTACATACCATTAGCCCCGATGGGATACCCAAAATGGGGTGTGCAGCCCCATGCCCGTTCACCCAGCCCGTGGACCGCAACACGCTGGGGCAGCATACCAACACTACAGCGCCATGCACAAAAGATGCATAGTGCCATCTGTGGAGGCGAACAGTCTGCATGTTCGGCAGGGGGACTCTGCCGTAACTGCTGTACATGTAGCTGTGCACACGGCCCCGTCCAGTCCAGGGAAACTGTCCCAGTCCACCACACACTATGCCCCAGCAACCGTCCCCCCATGCCAGCCCACCCAACCCAGCACACATCAGTGGCCATCCCCGACACAGCAGCCACCCCATGCACAAGGGGGCACCGGCCCCGTGAATACAGCAGACCCCCCTCACACCCCACAGACCCCTATGCCCTGACCCTGTACATGTCCACACACTCACCCGACCAATTCGAGGTGCCCTCTATAGTGGGCCCCTGACACACCGGCTACTTGCCACATGTACTGGGGGCAACTTTGGACACCCCCTGCCACTGTCCTTCTGACTACAGGTCACATGTGGTGGGCACAGAGTGACCATCCTGGTATATCCGCCGTCCCCAGATCCCATCCCCCTGACCCATGGTGCCGTGCGGTGTCCCCCCCTGACCCCCGCAGCTCTGACCACCCCTCCCCTCTACCTTTATAATTGGTGCCGCAGCCCAGATGGCCAGTGTCACAGCCCTTCACAAACCTCCACTGCTGCAGGCCATCCAAGTGGTGCTGAGGCAGCCTATAAATAGGCTGGTGTTCCCAGCATCACTTGGATGACTGGCATTCATGGAGAATATCTGAGGCTGTGCTGGCTGAGCATAAGCACTGACTATACGAAGTATGGGGAGGAGTGGTCAGTACCGCAGGGGTGGGGGGAGCTACTAACCACCAATGCTGGGTCTGGGATCCCGGTACTGGGGACCAGTGTGTGGGACCTGGGCACATGTGTGCATTGTGGGGAGGGGCTCCTATTAGTCACTGGGGGTGGTCAGCAGTGGGTGTGGGGGGCTGTCAAGCAGTGCACTGGGGAAGGGGTCAGCAAAGTGTGGGGGCGGGGGTGCTGCTGGTGCTCCATGGGGACAGGGACAGTCACGTGCGGGGGTGAGAGGTTGCTGTACGGGTGCCAGGGGTGCCTTGTGTTGAGGGGGTGTGGCAGTGCAGTGGGTGGCCGCACTATCCCAGGGGCTAGGACAGGGGTCCGCTGCCCAGTGGGGCATTGCCGCATCGGTCTGGGTGTCCACTGGTGCTATTCACGCACCCGGACCTGTGCCTTCATGTGCTGGGGAGCCATTTTGGGACCCAGGTGGGTATCGATTGGATGCCGCCTTGTTCAGACTCTGCCCCAGCCGCCCTGTGAGTCCTGTGCATCAGGGGTGCAAAGCCGTAGATAGGTAGCGGCCATTTGATGAATACGGCCGGTGCACACCTGTCCACAAGTGCAGAGCTACGGGGGTGGGATATGCACCTCCGGCGCCTAATTTCTGCCCAGTAGTGCATAGGCCCCAATAATGGGTATAATAAAACCGATTGATCAGTAAGAGAAATAATGTTTTATGCCACGTGTGCCCACTAAATAAGAACGTGAAGTGTGAGCTCTAAATTCCTAAACAGTTAATAAAGTTAAAGTTAATAAACCTTGGTTTCTTATGGGCTCTCTTGCGCTCTTTTAAAAGTTAATTCTGCTAACTTTAGGCTCAAAAGGAATTGGCTGGGAGATGCATGCAAAACTGGAAAATGTTCTAAAGTTATGAGCATGCATGCATTTATATACAGTAACCTTTCAATAGCATATGCATCATAAATGTGTAAAATAATATTAGCATGAATGGCTACACATCTAGGTTCCTAGTCGACACTTAAAAGTTAAATCAGCAGGAAGGAACATTCAACATTTGATAGTAAACTTACTGCCACATTCTTGAGGAGTGTTCATTGTCCAACATGTAGAAATGCAGAATTTCCAGATCAAGTTAACATTTTTCCTGTTTAATTATCTTGTAAATTAGTTTTTTCCCCCCAAGGCACATGAATTTTTCTAGTTTCCAATGAAAGGTTTATTCTCTTCAGTTTCCCTGTACATGAATCCTTGTGTAGAAAATTATTTTTCTTCCAAATACAGGTCCAGCCAGGTAACCCAATCATTAAAAGTCTAGATTAATTACACCTTCGCCATTCACATGTGGTATTACAAAGTGCATTTATCCAAGTATAGGGGACCTCCTCGATGCACACCTGCCAATTAAATTTAATGCTGACTGTGTTGGATGGGTCACTATGACTGGCTGGTCCAAGTGGTCTGGGCGTTGGGACCATTGACAGCCCAGCTCCCACTGAAGGTGGCACATCTGCTAGTGGGCCCAGTCGACCACACTGGTGCAGGATGCCATGTACCTCAACAACTGTGGGACATCCCAGCCAGGTCACAAGAGCCCAACCTGAAATGATCAGGCAAAAGTAAGATCCTGTGCCCAGTCCACCAGGAGGTGGGCCTTGGCCCATAGGGAGCCTAGTTCTGCCTCAGTGAACCTGATCACCTGCTTTAGTACCAGTTCGAACTTGTCTGGGTTAACCAATAGGCCCACATCTTGGCAGACCTAGTGAGTCAGGTCTGTTGATCTCTATGTGGCCTCTCTGGATGGACTGGCTATGAGCCAGTCATCCAGTAGGAAAACTCTGACCTCTAGGCATTACAGGTGGGCTGCCACCACTGCAGTGCATTTGGTGAAGACTCTGGGTGCAGAAGAGAGACTAAAGGCCATGACCTGGAACTGGTACCTCTTCCACTCAGAAATGGAGGTACCAGTGGTGAGACCTGTGGATGGGAATGTGGGAGAACGTATCCTAGTTGTCCAGGAGCAAAATCACATGTTTTGCTCCAGGGATAGTGTATAATCTGCCTCAGAGTGACCATCTGGAACTTGGCTTCTGCACATACTGGTTGAGATATTGTAGATCCAGTATGGGGCATCAGCCCTGTCCATTTCAGGACCAGAAAGTACCTGGACATGTAACCCTGAGTGGACAGGCGTCCGGGACATGGGCTGTTGCCTTTTGCAAGGAGCCGAGATATGTCCTTGCTGAGGGTGAACAGCTTGTCCCAAGACACTCGAACTCTTAAGGTGTATGGAGGCAGTAGGGCAGGAAAGCCTCAAAGTGTCGTAACAATCGTCTGTGCACATCCAACAACACCCACTTGTCTGTTGTGATAGCGGACCAACATGGCAGAAGTGACATAGCTGGCCTATGACTGAGAGAGTAGTCAGGGACAGGACAGGTGCAGAGGCGCCAGAGTCTTTCTAAAAGTGTGTGTGTGTGGGGCCAAGGTCCAGGGGTGAGTGGTAGCGGGGGTGTAGCAATGGTTATAAAGAAGCATGGTTCTGATGATCTGAGTCAAAGTTCTGCATTGTTTTAGTTAGTCCAGCAAGGCTATTCACTCAGCCACCCTTCCCATCTCCCTCGACAACCAGAGCTCAGAATGACCGCATTGTCTCTGCAAAGCCATCCAACCCCAAGCATTAGCAAATAACACAGCTGTAACAGTGAGTAGAACATGGCGGCGAGCGACTCTTCTCCACTGCTGTCTCCAAATCTCCATGACTACTTACATCCGGTCTAAGCCTGGGCCTTGGTTCTGTTCACAATGGGCTCGGGCTAACCTTCGCTCTGTCAAACTCCTCTTCTCTGGCCACACATGCCACCACGCACAACACGTGCACACACCTTATTCCATTGGGACTTGGGGCCATTGGCTCACCTGGATGGACTCGACTACTTGGCAGCTGTACTGCTGCAGTAAATTAGTGGGTCTCTGAGGCCAGGGTTAGCAGGACTGCGACTGCTGCCACCACAAATAAACTTCAAGCCCGGCAAAGCCGTGTGTTCTTCCCTACTGCTGCCTAAATCCCATGCGTGGATATGCTCTAATCATCAGCAGACATATACAAGGCAGTGGTGCATGACAGGATGAGCATCATCTTTTTTTCCTTTTTCAACTGCGGCTGCTTGGCAGTGCCTGAACTAGTTGTTGACTGTTGCCAAGCCACCACAGGTAGCACTGCAGGTGGTCCTGCACCTTACAGACATCTGGCTGCAGCGGCTATTCCTCCCACGGACCTCTGCCACTGATACAAGTGTCTTTTACTCCCTGTGCACATATTTCTTTTGTCAGAAAGTGAGGGCATGGCCTCCTCATTTTTAAAAGTCAGGGGCAATGGCCCTCTGGCCCCTCCGTCTCAGGTGGAGGGATGACAAGCCCCAACCCATCACTGGGCAGCTTTTGCGAGGGCACTGGCGGCTGCTGCTGGAGGGATGCCACTACTCCTGCCCCCACCCTTTTTGGACCTTGGGCCCTGGAATTCTGCTTGGGACACCAGGCCTGAAACTGCCACAGCTAGGGCTGCTGCTGTGGAGGTTGTGACTGAAAAGACCAGTACTAAAAAGCCTGCTTTTAGGCTTTTCTTTGGTCCTTCTGGGTGAAGTCACAGAGTCTAGGGTGGCGTTGGACTTCTCAGTCCGGTGAGATCCCTTCCACCTTAGTGCCAAAGTGGTCAGTGCCCAGGAAAGGGACATTGGCCAGCTTCTGTTGGTGTACATCATGAAGGGACAAATCCAACCAAGCCCAGCGATGTATGGAGACAGCTGCTGCCACTGCATGGGCTACAAATCGCTCATGTCCAAGGTTGTCTGGAGCTGGTGTTTAGCCTATGACTGATCTTGATCTCTGATGAGCTCCACCACCATCTGCTGCTCTGGACAGAGGTGGGGAGGACCACATCAAAAATGTTTATCAGGGAATGACTGTAGGTAGCCATCACGATGGAATAGTTAGCCTGTTGGAGACCCAGAATGGCTGCAGCATATGCTTTTTACGCATGGTCAATCTTATGGGACTCCTTGTCTGGAGGCTTGCCCATGTCCTTCTGGTGTCTGGATTCATGGAACACGGAATCTGTGGCAAGATCTTCGGCTAAAGGGTGATCTGAAAACCCTGAAAAGGAGCCCATAGGAACTGCTTTCTTGTGGACCATGCGGACTGAGGGTGCAGGACAGGATGCTGGATACTGCCAAAGCTCCAGGGTCGGTCCCAAGATGGCCTCAGCCAGCAGGAAGGCAATCACCAAAGGTCCTTGGGGTAGAGCCCTGCCTGCCCGATGATGGCCAACTGCTGCAGAGAATTCTCGTAGCCCGGTTCATCTACGCTGGTGACGGTCTTCACCTGACGATAGGAGGACAAGGAACATCAACGGTGCTGTCTCCTGGTCAAGTGGGATCAAGGCAGTGAATGCCTCAACTGCAGCCTCAACTGAGACCTCAACCATTGACTGGTCAGCCGATGGTGAGAAGGATCTTCCTACAGTTGGCTGTAGATGACGTGCCTACTGATGTTGAGCAACATAGGCATTGAAGGCCTGACCCCTGGTAGAGGCTAGTGCCTGAAAGGATTGATCAGGGTCACTGATCAGTCCATGTCCTCCTGAGTGAGGACCAGGAGCACCGAGGTTTGCAAGACCAACTCCTCAGCCTCATCCGACAACTAGTCGACAAGCTCAAGAAAAATCTTGATGCCCTGGTTGACCAGAGCCAAGGTTGACTGGCTTAACAGTGGAGCTGAAGATTCCTTGACCTGCCTGACCTGCCCTCAGCCAGGGGTACTTGACAGCCATTGAGCAGTTGGGCGGGCAAGGGACCGGAGGACCTCTATCTCTCCCAATCCCATGATCAGCACCAGCGATGCTTGGATTTTGAACCACACGGACAGGGCTCTCCCCAGGGTCTGGAGGGACAGGCAAATGTCATGGAACTGGCCCATGAAAGATCCTCCCATGCTGTCCCCAAAGAACAGCACAGAAACTAAGGAGGTGCCTGCTGTGGCAGCCACTGCTTCCGCCTCAAGGGCTGCAAGCTGTTCAGAAGACCCTGCCACAGCCATGGGCATCTTACAGCCCTTAGGGTGGTCCTTCAGTTCCCTTTCCAAAGGCTGACTCAGTGAGAGCTGGAGCTTCCTGTCCTCGAGGGATTTAGGAAGCATGGATAGCCTGGAGACGCACCCGGTCACATCGTGTTGCCTGCCCAGGCAGTACACGCACATGTCATGTGGAATGGTGACTGCCATATTCTGCTAGCACCTAACACAAATTATGAATCCTGGTTTCTTGTGTTCCATCGTTGATCCGTAGATGGAGTCAAAAAATGTGAAGCTAAATCCAAGGTGGCAGCACAAAAGAGGTGACCTGTTCTTTAAGCAGAAAGAAAGATCTGATGTTACGGGGCGGAGTCTGGGCTACACCACCCAGCTAGTGGGAGAAGCTTAGCTTAAAGACGTTACAGCCAATAACATTGATCCAGTGGAACTGCCTTGGTGTTGATAAGTGAACCATATCCACATCCCTTGAAATATCAGCTTACTATTTGCAGGCACTGGAATGCAGGAGCTGAAGACTAAACTTTTTTTTCAGGAGGCAGGAACATGATATCATCATTGGACAGTGCTGAGGCAAGGTAACTGAAGTAGTGTTATAGGCAGAGTGAGATTAGGCAAGCATCTAAACGTATGGGGTGGAGCAGAGCTGAGCAGGAGTGGTGAATCCTTGGCAGCAGCAAGTAGTGGGTGGAAGAACGTTGCTAATGGTTGGCGTGTTGGCCCTATGTTCAAGGAGATTAGGTTCAAGCCACAAGGTATGCAGCAACATTACAACGAGCAGGGACTGAGGTAAGATTAAAGGGAGGGAAAGAAAGGTATGTTTTTTTAAAGCCTACTGTACTCGGGTCTCTGTTGTGTGGTGAGACGACACAGACAGCGGAGTTTGTTCTGTAGTATGGATGTAGTGCCAGAGAGATCCTGACCGAGAAATGCATTTAGGATAGCAAGCAATGAAAGTCAGCCCTGTAGAGAGCTTAGAAAAATAAGATACGGTCACTACAGGCTGGGGTCTTGTCACAAGCAGAAATATCTAAGACAGTCATTGAAAAACTGATGGGGGGTAACAAAGAAGTGGCTTATCCCAGGAAAGCAGTGCACTGCAAACATAAATTTTATTAGAAAAGGAAAGACACAGGCGGTCTACAGATTCCTTTGGGGTGGAAAATACCCACAAATGGAAAAAGGAACATTTTGCAGAGAGGTAAAGCAAATGGAGGCTTGGCTTTGCCAAACGTTAAAGAATATCATATTGCAGCCCAGATCCCACCTGTGCTGGCAATGTTAAAACAGAAGATGGATATAGGTTGGTTGTAAGAGGAAGAGGAAAAGTTGGGTGGGTACCCTATGTGGTCCACTTGCTGTCCCTCATGAGGCTGAGAGTAATGAGATTCACAATCCCTGGACACAGCACTCTATTCAAATTTGAAATAAATTCAGAAACCTCATTGGAGGCATGGAGAAGCTGGGACAATGCACCACTATTATAGCTAACAATGAAATGGGCACAGGGCAGATAGATCCGGTTTTATAGTATGGGCTAGGAAGGAAATTCTTAGTCTGTGTGACCTGTTAGATCAAGCCTCCTTTTGAGCTTTGGACAATTGAGAACTAGATTTTACCTTCCAAGGATTGATCACTATACAGTTCTGCAAATTAGAAGTTATATCCAACCCCCAGATGGCTGTGGAGCTCCACAAACTCCCAACACCCGTGGAACTATATCTTAACTTTGAGCATAGAACAGGATAGAATCATGACAGATCTCTCAGCTGTATTGTCTTCTTCAAAATAAAGGAACAGGGACATCCTCTGTGTGGAAGGTGGGTGAAGGCAGGAGACAAAGAGATAGATATGTGGACCAAAAACTGGTCTGTACAGAGGCCCATAAAATTACATACCTCTCACAGTGGAAGAATTCTGCTGGAAAGTTCTAGTGAAATTTTTCGGACTCTTTCTATTGCAAAACATTATATGGCTGGTGGGGGGGGGGTCGTCAGCATGCTTGAGGAATTGTGGAGCCATGGAGGATCATTTTCATGTGTTTTGGTTTTCCCCCAAACTCCAGACCTTTTGGAGTAATCTGGCCTGCATCACGTTTGAGATTTGAGCTATTGAAATCCCAAAAACATTTGAAAATTTGTTCTTGGGGATCCTTCCACAAGGTACAGGATCATCTCAGCACAGATATTTATTTTTAATTTCAGTGACAACAGCCTTTGAAAGCCATTACCAGATGCTGGCTCTCACCTGTGGTCCCCACGATAAGTGAGTGGAAAGAGTTAGTGAAATAAATACATATTATGGAGGATAGAGGCATTATGGAGGTATGTGTGATTTTGTATTTCTTTGAAACATGGCTTCCTGGCCAATGCCCTTTGGGGTAACCATTGCCTCAGTGTTTGCGCACTAAGGTTCTTTGTCTTTTAGCTTGTTTTTTTGTTTTTATTGGGCTCACCACAACCCAACCCAGATAGACCAACTTAGGGTAGCTGGTTCATTCCACTGAGGTGTCATATAGACGAGGCACACTGATGAGTCCTGGCAGCATGAAACATGTGTCTGTATCTTCTGTTGCCACCATTTGCAGACTGTGTGAGAGGCCTTTTGGCACCATGCAGTTCTGCTTAAAGTTGAACCAGCATAACATTCTGTGGTGATTTGCATATGCAGCCCATGATGCTTTACATTACAGGGGTATGTGTGATTTTGTATGTCTTTGAAACTTGGCTTCCCGGCCAATGTCCGTTGGAGTAACCATTGCCTCAGTTCTTGTGCACTGAGGTTATTTGTCTTATGGAAGAAATGTTCATCAAGTTGTATTTTAGGGGAAAATCTTAATTTATTAATGAGAGGGGCCACCTGGGAGGAATTCTGTCAACAGGAGAATAATACCCTATCTCTGTAGGGAAGGATTATGGTTGTGGCTAGGATCAACACTGACAACATAACAAAACCTAAACCTTAGGGGAATGGGAGGTGGCATGGTATGAATGAAGACTGTGGTTGAGGTACAACCTCCCCAGAGGTTCAGTTTTACATTATAGGTGGAAAGACTGATCCGTGGCATTGTATAGTACAGTAGAGAATAGTATGATATAGAATAATTCTGTATTATAGTACATGGTGGTATATTATGTTATCTCCTGGTACTGTGGTAGTATTACCCCTCAAGAGATTATTCTCTACCCTTGTGTATCCTGATACTGTATGAATCTGTGTAATGTTTTCTGAGAGATGTTACCTGCATGAAACTACCAAGTAGTTTTCTTTTTTCACTTTTGTTACAAAGAGACGAAACACTTTGTGGTTTGTCTCCCTGATGTTTGTAAATCCAGTTATGCTTGTCCTGTGCCTGTAGTGTATATTGCTTGTAGATAATTTCAAATAGAATGTTTGTTAAACAAAGAGGAAAAAAAAAAATTATTTCCAAAATATGCTCAGCACTGGACTACCACCTTGAGCACTGGGACTACTACTTTTGGTATAGCCACTGGTCCTGGACAAGTACTTCATTTTAAGATTTGTTGACCTCTGCACTCAGACTGTCTTCAAACCAGTGGTGTGCGCAGGAGCAGGGAACAAGGGGGATCAAAAATCCTAACAAAGCTAGGGGGTTCTGGGGGTATGCCCCCCCCCAGAACATTTTAGGAAAAAATCACTGTAAATGGTGCATTTTCCTGCATTTTAGAGCACACTGGTTGGACACCCCACCTCTCGAGTGCTGCTTGCATCAGTAGTTGGTAGCCAAGCCAACAGACAGTTAAAGGGAGAGAGACTGACTGAGCAGCGAGCAGTCTCCTGCACAGTCCCTTTAAATCAGTGAGCTGCAGAGCACCACCAGAAAATCCCAGCTCCAGTGTTCCAACCAAGTATATTTTTTTTTTGCTTTGTTTTTGTTTGTATTTATTGAAGGCAGCATTTCTTGGCTAGTTGGCTTGCAAGTTAATGTGGAGGAAGGGAAGGGAAGCAGAAGTACCTGAGTTTAACTTACACAGAGACACACACAGTTCAAACAACCAATTCCATTCCCTGGTGCCTACCATGTGCCGTGCTGTTGCTGTCATCACTCTGATCATGGTTCCGATCTGCAGTTGGATGTTGCTGGCGCTCACTCACTGTCACTAAGTGCCAACACACAACTCCGCACCAGGCAGGCAGCCAGGCTCACTGATTACACACTACAGTCAGGTCAACTTACAAGTGTTCTGCTGCTGTGAGTGACTGATTCACTGGTGCCACTGTGCCTCCCTGCCCCCCACAAGTACCACTGCCACGGAGCAAGTTTACTAACATGGCCACTATCCCCTCCCCCCAGCACTTGGAGCATCTTCCGCCAGCTAGCCTGCAAGTCAACTCACTCACTCCTCGTCTGTTTTGTACTCTGCTCCAAGCATCTCCACTCCAAGTCCACCAATCTCCTCCAGAAAGTTTAAGCAAACAAGTAAGTCAATACGTCCTCTCCGACTGCAGTGGGCGCTTAGACTGGTGATGATCAGGAGAATCAGCAGCGAGATGGGGAGAGGAGATAGCCAGCGTCAGCAGCACTGTATGCTGCTTTTGCTGACTGTGTTTTTACAGCAGTGGGGTAATGAGCAGGACGGGAAGGAGTTGGGAGGGAGAGTGGCGTGGGTGACCAAGTGGGACTAGGGAGACAGGGACACTGTCCTGAATATTGTTGTGGTGAGGTCGCAGTGGATTTTTAGCCAATTTCTGCTGTCCTAATTAAATAAAAAAATTAAAGCCTGGCATTTAATGGGGGAGGCAGGCCAGAGCCCCGTGCATGTCTGTGCTTCTAATATCTGCTACCCCAGTTCTGATAGTGTCCACCAAGGTTTAGGGTGACTGATGCCGGAGCTGACACATTTTACTGGTAGGGACTGCAGTGTTTCTTCCTGTCCTGTGCTTACTGCTCCAACGGTGGCTTCAATTTAGTGCTGGGCCTAGCTGCCCTGGACTTCGACCGCTGTTTATTCTGCTCCTCTGCTGGCTGTGACAATTTTAAGCTTGCCCATTCCATTCAGTACGATTTCTCCTTACAGAAATTGTAAAAATGTCCCAAAAGAAACTTGATTATAGGACAGTTTTTGCAGTTTAAAGATTTCTTGATGTAGCGCTCTGTTTTCAGGTTTCCTCCATGCTCAGGCTCCACAGTACTCCCCAGACTTTCCTGTTTCAATAAATCTGAACCAGAGACCGACACAGAGAGAATATCATTATTGTTTTTATCGGGGTTTTGTACAGAACGTGGGTTGTTTTGCTTGCGTCTCTTGATCACAGGAGTTGGGGTCTGTATTATGCACCTATTATTTTACCTTCCATGTTCCAAACTTTATTTCCTATACATCATTTCTATAGAAATATGGTAGACACTGTTAATATTAGATTGCCCTATTTTAATAATATGTGCTTACCAGTCTCTTCATGTTACTTTTGTGCTGGGATGCTTACGCTTCATCTGTTATGTTTTTTACCTTTTTCTTGTCACCCATATGGATTGGGTTGTGTCTGGTAATGGGTTTATCGGCAAAGTACACTTAAAATTAAATAAATTGAATCAGGCCATTTCGATGGCCCAGAGGCAGCATATTGTGTTGTCGTGCAACTGACCCAGGTTTGTGAGCGAACCCGTGTGGCTGCTTCAGAGGTAGACCAAGCAGAGGTAGCCGCCACTTGGCAGCAACCACTGCGGCTGGGCCAGGAGCTTTCTCCCACTGCAGGGGACCTGCTGTGTGCATGCAAGGCCAATAAGAGCTGTGCTCACATTTGGGTGGGGCGGGGTTGGTGGGAGGGATAGGGAATTGAAGAAAAACTTGCAGCCATCTGTATAATAGCCTGGGTTCCTGAGTTGCTTGGGTCCCTATGCCTGCCAGCACTGGATCCTGGTCTAAATGGTGTACCGCCTCTGGGTGTTGATGGCCCTCCCTCTCAGGAGTCCTTGCCACCTAGGGCAGTGCCGTGGAGGTAGATGGTGGTCTCCTGTGGACTAGGGGTGACCAGAAACACAGGCTTGAACAGGGTACATCCCCCGGACCAGGATATATCCCCAACTTGATGAAAGTTGCCAGGGATGAAAAACCTCTATAAGAAAAAAATCAAATCAAATTTATATTCCAGGTTGGCTTCCAGTGGCCTAGAAAGCGCACCCCTCCCCTTGTAGCAGGTAGAGTCAGAACACTCTGAAGAGTACTTTGGGATCAATCCTTTCATATGGCTCCTCAGTACTGTTCTGTCTTCATAACAGGGAAGATGCATCCTGTGTGTCTGCAGGATCTTGTAAAAAAAAATATTCATGTACATTTTCTTTCTACCATTGTAAGGATCAATTGAATTTCATGGCATCAGTCAGACAAGTTTGATCCGGTCCACAGAGACCCAGTAAAGTAGGAACCATTGAACCTATTCTGGTGCAGAGCTCTGTGTGTTCATGGCCAGATTTCCTCCTTTTCACAAAATACCACCAACAGCTTAATCTGGTTCAAGGTCAGTTGGCATTCATCTATATCCCCTCCTCGGATGGTGCCTGAAAATAGGCAGAATTTGTCTAGTGCACTTACCCAGTCAACAAAAACTAAATAAATAAATAGTTGGAGCTTCATGCACAGCCACAGGCCTCAATGGTGGCCAAGAGCAGCTGCACAAAAGAGGCAACACATAAGGAACATGTCATCCTGCAAACCTAGCAGGATTCATGCTAATTTTTCAGCACAGAGGGTTTCTCATTGGTTCAAACAAGCTGTTTGTTCCTTCTAACAAGTCCTCACACAACTGCAAGCAGTATCTGGGGAGTACTTCTTGGCTGGATTCTGTGTGCGCTGTTATGTCCAGCACGTGGCCCCTAGTCCACAAGGGACAAAAGAACAGTGCAGGGAGCAAGGTTCATGAAATCGTATGGGGGTCATCCCAACAAAGAGGAATCTCTCTTCTCCATGCTGTAGAGCTGCACACAGTGATACGGCGGTGTCTCAGCTGACCTTTCCCTATTGCAGGAATCTCTTCACAGTGGTGACCAGACAACACTACTTAACTGGCATTGCTCCTTTACCTTTTTCAGGTTCCACAGACTCAGATAACAGAATTCTCTCAGCCTGTAGCCCATTTATTTCTCACACCACTGGCAGCATAATGTTGCAGCAGAAGGGCACAAGTGAAATAGTTCACCTCAGCTGCACTTGTTCACCCTGCTACGGCTCTCTTCTCAGAATTCTGACACACTGGCATGCTTTCTGCAGGCCTACGTATTGGCCAAAATGGTTGCAGAGTGCTTATCTTCAGGTTGTCTCTATCTGGTGTTGCCATTGGCTTGAGGATACTTATATGTAGGCCTTCTGACTCCGACTTGGATTCTGCCAAGACTTGGATTTCGGTCAGATCCATGGACACGGGCATTGAGACCCTCCTCTACCTCTATACGGTCCTCTGCCCCTGATAGTAACAAAGGGAATTGGTAGCCAGCCAAGTTTACTTTTTCTGTGGGGGGGACCATGTTTACTCTAGTGGGTAGTTCCCACTGATCTAAGTGCAGAGCATTATGCTTTCTCAGCTCAACCACATTACAAGATTGGGGCTGCTCATGTCAGGCATGCTGATTTAGGCCTGGTCTGCAGTGTAGGCACTCAGTGTTGTAGCCAGTTGCCCTGGTCTCCTTTGGCATGAACACAGCACACTTGTATGCACTGGCCATGGCCTTGTGCTGCCAGGAAGAAATTCACTGTAGACTACCGCACAGGGAGAAAACATTCTACCATCAACCACATTAGCTGTGCTGGCATCGGCACTGACATCAAGGATGATTCCTGGGAAGCACAACTTTTATCTGTTTTATTGCTTGGGATTGTCAGCTTTGGAGAATGGCACAGTGTTTTCTTTTACTGCAATACACTCTGCATTTTTTGTTTGTTGTTTTGTTTCCTGTGTTCCAGGATTGCCATCCCATTTGCTGGAGGTATAGGCACCTCAGATGTGGGCCAAGTGTGGTTCTCTTTTCCAGGGTAGAAACCTGAGGTCAAGAGCTCCCACTGTCGGCAGACCTCCCTCTGGTTTTATTACACTGTGTTTTCTTCCTTGGCATAGCCTTAGAGGAATTGTATCTTGGGATTGCCAGTGGATTGGGTGGAGAGCAAGGGTGTGAGCCAGGGGCTCGCATGCATGCACCTCCCTGGGAATGGAATTAGTATGGTTCAGCACAAGGAGCCAAGCTGAGGCTACACTCCAAACTCCACTAGGTTTTCCCCTGTTGTCTGTGTCTGACAGCTTTGATCTGGGCCCCTAGGACTTCAGCCCCCCCCCCCAATACTCTCTGGTAATGGTCAAAGGCATGCCTATTCATGTCTGGGGGATGGCTGCCCTCCTAAACAAACTTAGATGGTCCCAAACAAACCTGCTGGGTAGAGGAATCTTACTGGGCTACCACTGTATTCCTTTACCCCCCCCCCCCGGGTCATTTCTTGTGGTGTCTCTCTAGTTCTTCTTTGTTCTTTTCCCTGTTGGGTTAACCTACATCAGATTTTCTGTGTTCCTAGACTTAATGGCAGTAGACAGACGCCTGCCTCTTTTCGATCCCACAACAACTTTGATAGACTCAGCAGCCTGGCCCTCCTTAGTCCAGTATTGCTCCCATCAGTCCTGTGAGCACTCCCTCAGTAATGTCCAGAACCTGATTGGCCCAGTGCTTTCATGGTTGTGTGGGGCTGCAGCCATGTTCAGGTGAGGGGCAGTGTTGTTTTCACCAGTTGGACTGGTTTTCCACAGTTCCCTAGTTTTGTTTTCAATCCAGAAATTAGGCGTCATCCCATGTGATTATAACTGGTATGCTATGGCGTGGCCACTACAACATCATTCCAATGTAGGCCCTCAGCAGAGTTGCATTGGCTTTCCACTGCACTGTGGAGCTACCTCTTCACAGCCAAGCCAATATGGCAGGCTTTCTTAAACTCAGAGGGATGAACAGGGTGCAGGAAAGACTGGGGGCATGTCATGAAGCTGGAGGAGGATGATTAAGAGGTATGTGAGGAAGTGCTACTTTACTGAAAGGGTGGTAGACATCTGGAATAGACTGCCAGCAAAAGTACTGGAGGTGAAAATAGTGGGGGGCTTCAAGCATTCATAGGATAGACTCGGGGGAATATTAGCAAAAAAGTGGGGCGGGGGTAGCCAAAAACCAGGTAGCCAAAAACCAGTTAGAGCCTGCAGAGACAGAATAGGCAGAGAACTTCTGGGAAGACTGAGTAGGCCAAGTGGTCCTTTTCTGCCGGCAAGTTCTATATCTCTTAGGTATCACTCAAGGTTATGGAGTTCTATGTGATAACGGTGAGTGCTGAACGGCAACCCGCGTTATTGCGACGTCAGGCGACAAAAACAATTTTGCCACTCTGACATCCTCGGCGCATGGAGGAATTGCGCCGGGGACCTGCTTCTGTTGCTTTCTGTGGGGGGCCTGCACCCCCCCTATGTGGGGGGGCTTCACTCCCTGTACCCCCTACTAAAGGATTCTCAACTCCAGTAGGGTGCATGTCGGGGGCAAAAGCAACAAAAACAAGTTTCGGGCCAGGTGCAACAAAAGTGCGAAGCACCCAGACCCTAACCCGGTACCCCGCACTGTAGCGGATGCCAACCCCGGCGCCTTGGTGCAGCTTGGACATGACCGCATGGCGCCACCCCTACATCCCTCCGCCCTCCCAGGCCACACGCCATGCTCCTCCCCATGCGTGTACATATGCGACATCCTGTCGCTACAGTCGCCCAACCAACCACATCCGGTCGCCCTCCCCCCATTGCCATTCGGGCTTTCGCTCACATTGCATCGCGTTTCGGATGGTGCCTTAATTCAGGCACCAATGTCACAGGCTACTGGTTAGATTATCAGTTCCACCTATCACTCAAGGTTAGTTATGGAACCAGTTCCACCTATCAATCAAGGTTATGGAACTGGTCCCACCATATATTGCAGTTCGAGCACTGCTTTGCAACATAGTAAATATTCCGTTGGGGGGGTAAGGTGAGCTCAGTCCACATAAAGGTGTGGGCCCTTCTGACATGCGGCTACCACCAGTTGCTTTCCATATGCTCTTTTATGGGCCTTACATTTGTACTATGGACATGGATTTTAAGGAGAAACATTAGACAACTGCAGTGTTCCATATTGTGCAACATCCAGACAGTCTTATGCAGTTTAGCCCTACAGAGAAATTTCCACCACCTGCAGCTTTCTGTGTTGTGCACTGGGGCACCAGTTCATTTTATGGAGTTGAGTCTAGCTGCCACAAACTGGTTCTCTCCAGAACTCAGTCTGGACTGCTACCAGTTTTCACAACCCTTCCGACAACTGAAACGGTTACCTTGGTATGCAGCCACCACCAACATGACTCTCACCGGGTATCTCTAGGTCTGAACTGCACTACAGCCACAGCTGGCACAGTACGGTGCTCTTCCCCAAAGGTCAAACAACCCAGCCCTGTTCTAACAGCTGAGAACATTTTGCATTTGAAATGGTGTCTTAGTAGCCTGCCTGTTTGGAATAGCTCACAGACTTGCCAGTTTACTTTTGGTTATCTATACCAGAAATAACTGCTACAGAATCATGAAATATATAAAATAACATTTAATATTCCTCGATATTTACATATGTTATGGGATAAGGCACAATAAAGAATATGGGAAATATAGTATTTCTACAGAGATAAAAATAAAACACTTTTGAAAAGATAGTGATCACACAGAAAAAAACTAACTCAAAGCTATCCAGAGTCTAAGTAGCGTAGAAGAAGCTTACTTCCAACTGGTAACAGGTGAATTTATGGCAGACTGGAACCCGTGATGTTGCAAGTTCAAAATCCCAAACCTAACTAGCTTCTCATTGTAAACATACAACAGAAATATCTTTGGCTGGCCAGCCCACTACACCCATGTCATCATACATGCCTCTCTGATATCAAATCCAGGACCATTCGTTTGATGTCTGGGGACCACCCATTTCAGAACGGGTCCAAACTGGTTTTGGGATTGCCTTCAACTTGCATTGTTCCTCCAGCTCCTGGTCTAGCAGGGTGCCATCTCCCTCTGCCTTGGCCCTGTTTACATTCCAAATATGTATTTTTATGAAAGTGACACAGCCCTTTGAAGTTTAACCAAAATAAAAGTCTTAAGATTAAAGGAATTCTTGCTGTACCCACCCCACTTCTGTGAAAATCCTGGAATGCTCATGCAAAAGGCTTCTCTTTGTTGAGGGCCCCAAAGCATGGGGTATAGAGGAATGTCATTTTCAGTTTCCACCAGTCCTCCCACCTCAGCTGAAATACTTTATAGAGGCATAGATGTTATAAAACACACACACACACTACAAGTTGTCCACACACACACACACACACCCACACACTGCAGATTGCCACACCTGCAAAGAAATTTCCGTCCTGCAGATTTAAGTATTGTGTAGGGACTCAATCCAATATGGAGGTCAGTCCTCCAGAGCAATTTCCACCACCTGTAGCTTTCAGTATTGTACAGTGGCTCCAGTCCATGTTACAGAGTTGAGTCCTGCAGTGAAATTTCTACAGACTGCTACTTTCAGTCTCAGACTGAAGTTACATTCCATGTTTTGGAGTTGGCTCCATTAGGGGAGCATCCTCCAACTTTCAGCTTTCTTTTTTTTGAAAATAAATTTTATTCAGGCCCAATCCAAGCAATACAGTAGATGAACATTTCAGCAGAAAAAATCCACATCTCTAGGTACATAGCCTTAATATCACAATGAGTACATACAGTATATTGTGAGCTGCACATTAGAAATCAAACAACAGTTATGAGCTAGTTACCCACCTTATATCCCTGGTAACTGTTTTGAACCAAAAACGTGACTCATACTTTGTCACAGAGATCCCCTAGTGCAAAAGCAAGGCCCGAGACAATAGTACAGTAAGATAAGTGTTAATCTGGTGCATTTAGGGTGAAGAACCAAGAAAGGATCGCTTCCCCACCACTGGTCCTACACAGCATTTTTAGGACAGGAGTGTGCCCCCGCAGTCCTACTCTCCAGTCAATATACAGTACCCCCTAATTGTTCTAAGACAGTCAGGTCTTCCATATCTTTGATACACTTCAGAAAAGGTTGCCACAATCCCTTATGGTATTCCTCCTGCAAGAACAGCCATGCTGTTATCTGTTCTATGTCTTACATTTATTAAACCAGCCTGAAATAGCTGGAATTGTATCAGATAGCCCATTCAGTGTGATACATTTACAAGCTACCACAGCAAAAATATTGAACAATTTTCTTTATTTCCTTCATTTTAATTCTCTGAGTGGGAGACCAAACATCATATTTTCAGAAATTTAAGTTTTCACCCACTAAGATTTTACAGGTAACGAGACAGCGTTTCTGTGAGCCACATTCTTTTTAGATGTTGGCTGTGGCTGCTGAAATCCATCCCGGAGTTAGACCATGGAAAGTTGTTCTAACTCACAGGACGTAATTCGCAGTTGAACTTTAAAAAATGATGGGATTCTGCAGTTGCATCGAAATTGACATCAATCATGGATTGATTGTAAATACGTCCAAATGCTTGTGAATAAGGTGCAGACTTTGGATGCATTTGCATGAACACAGCATGTGTCTGAAATACGAATGTAAGCACTGTGGTCACTGCTTCAAAATCCCGCCCAGTATCTATAACAGCAGTCCTGAAAGTTGATAATTTGGGGCACGACTCCAAAAATGTGCACATGTGTACCTTGTGCATCAGAGTTTCTCCAACACAAATCTCTCAATGAAGGTTGAAAATGTTTTGCAGTTGTCAGATTCCTGAAGAACTGCTGCAAGGCTTTCCATCGAAACTCATGACAAATTTGTTCAGAGGTAGTATGTATCTCCTGATATATTTTTTGCCAGTCTTGTTCCAACATGTGAATGTGCAATTTTGAAGGTATAAGATTGTTGTGATTCTTGAAGAATATGTTAGAAATGAAAACTTGTTGTTTCGAGAAGCAATCTGTACAATACTTCCATATATTGCAGCAGCAGTGGTGTCTTGGCCTTACTTATGAGGCTTATTTGTAGTTCTTTATTCAAAAAGCCACAAAGCTGCGGAACCTATAGAAGTCAGTAGAGGTTGACTAAATTGAGTTTGGAGGTCTTTGAAACAGTAGATCGCTGAATCTGCACATCTGAAAGGAATTACATGTTTCAATGCTCTGGAAATAACACCAAGACTGCAGTTCTGAAGCATTGATTTTATAACCAGAAACATTAATTTTTATAACCAAAAACAAATGCATAGTGTTAAACTACATTTTGTAAGCCAGGAAATGTAACAAACAGATTAGCTAGAACAAACAGAATGTCATCTGCATATAATAAGATACAGGTCTCAGATACATTAATTATAACTTCTTATAGTCCCGTATGTGGTTGTTGCACCATTTCTGCCAGGGTGGGACAAACCAGGTAGCCAGGTGGCCAATGGCCACTAAGAAAACTAGTTTGGTTATCAGATTTTGAAAGTTACCAGTCAACTGGATATATGCCCACAGAGAGATTTTTAGGCCCTTAAAAATGATGGTCACTAAAAAAATATTGATTTGTGTACCAGAGTTTGAATGCTAGCGGCCAAACTGACTACCAGCTCACTAAGTGATTTGCTCCACACTGATTTCTGTTACTGGCTCAATTGAAAGAGGAAATAAAAAGGGTAGATGCTGGATATCCCTGACTGGTGCTTAGTTCAGTAGGAAAGTATGATGAGAAATAGGCATTTTCACCTGTTCTTAGGCTTGCATATAAGGCTTCAACATCTGAACAGAACTCCATCCCAAAATTAAATTTCTTCAATGTACAGTAGACTAGAAAACTCCAGTTTAAGTGATCAAATGCAACTGCTGTTTTACCATCAACTGTGGTTGCTGTGGTGGTATTCTGTGGTTTGGGGTTCTCTGGAGAGACCAAGGAATTTTGTACAGTGTCCTTCAGGTACTGACCGAATAAAGCCAGATTAAACTTTATTGATCAATACTGGGATTAATTTGTTCAAGCAGGACACCAATATTTTAGCATAGAATTTAACATCTATATTTAATTATAGGCCAGTATGATTTGCATAGTTCAATGTCTTTTCCAGGTTTTGGAATCACCGAGATTGTAGCTAGGGACTAAGTGTCAGGAAAATCTTAACCCTTTATGCAGTCGTGCATGACTTACAGGAGAGGCAGGACCAACAGGGGTTGAAAAATTTTAAAAATTCTACCACATACCTATCAGGACTGAGTGCTTTATCGTTTTTATTCGATCTTATGGCATTTCATAATTCCTCAGCAGACACCAGTGTATCTAGTGTTGTTCTTTCCTCATCGGTTAACTGCGGAAGCTGAATTTTCTGCAAAGAATAATCATGTTTTTTTATTTATTTTATAGAATCAGAATTACAACCCTTTGAGTCAGGGACTCATTTACAAAGGCTCTTGTGAAAAAACAGAGAGTACAAAACACATACAAACACAGCAAACATATTATACAGAGAATTATAAGGAATAATTTACATATATGTACACTGTTACAGTGAATGTACATAGTTACAGTGAATAAAGTCCAACATGGGAGAAATGCTCTATGTAAGTCCTATACAATGTGGTAGCTAAATTACTTATATGTACATAGATACAGTGAAAAGAGTCCAACATGGGAGAGGTATTCTATGTAGTTCCTAAACAATGTGGTAGCTAGAATATCAGTAGAATATCATGTTCTCCTGATCCAGATAGTTGTCTCGTTTATAAACTAGTATAATACTAACACAATTGTTCCAAAATGTCAGCGGTTTTGCTGGGTTAGGTTTAGTCCAGTCTATGGGAGTCAGTTGAACAATATGTATTTCTGCTGTTCTTCTGAAGTGGTATAGCAAGCAAACGACTCATCCAGTTGCCATGCTCATTGTAACGCTAATTGGAGAAACAAAGGGTCCCTTCTACTTTGTGCTGCAAAAAGTCTCAAAGTGCTTGTATTGCTTTAGTTACTTTTTTCATAATTTCTTAGTGACGGTGATTGTTTATGTTACCTTTCAATTTGTTTTATGGTTTGGAGCAGTTTGATTCCCCTAACCGTCACGCTGCTTCTTCCTAAAAGAAGCAAAGGGTATGATTTCTCCATGCAAGACTAATTTAAATCTATACTAAACGTATTTGATTTTGGTTTCCGTATTTCGATTAACATCCCAGTAATCTCTGATTTTTTGCTCTGTTCTTTCTTTGAAATTAGGATTATGTGCAGGCCTGTAATGAGTCAGCACACTGAATTTTGATTCCAGACAGAGGATCAGATTGAGTGGCTGAGTGAATGCAAGACTCTGTATAGTGAGTTAAAAATCCATTGGGCACCTTGGAACTTTCAGTCCTGTTCAGAAACTCCAATCTGTGTCAGGGAGTTAGTTGAGTCCTGCAGGGATGGGGGAGGGCGCTTCTAACAACAGCAGTTCTCAGTTCTTAGCATAGTGCAGGAGCTCCTTGAGTTGTGGAGAAGTGAGTCCTGTCTTAAAACATCTTCCGTTCACAGTTTTCAGTGTGGTGCACTGGCTTCAGTCAGATTATAGAATAGGGTCCTGCAACAACACACAGGCCAGTAGTGCTGTCTGCATTGTACTTGGGGGGTCAGTCTATGTTATAAAGTTGTCTGTTACAGAGTAACATCTTTCAACTGAGTTTTCAGTAGAGAACAGAGTTTCTGTGCCCTCATGGAGTTGGGTCCTGAGAATACACTTAGTCCACTGTCATCTTTCTACAAGGTAGAGGGGCTTTCAGACATTTTATGGCATTAAGTCCTGCATGCAACACTGGCCACCTGCCACATTCACATTGGCAGGGGTTCCAGGCCATCTTTTGTCTTCTCTGTTAAACCGAGAGTTTTCCTCCATCTGTAGTTTTGGTTAAAAGTTTCAGTGGTGCCAGCTCAGAGGCATGGAGAGCACAGGTGCCACACTTCTTGTGATCCCAGCGACCTGAGTTTGGGAATGGACTGAAGTCATTCAGGGGCTGGCTAGGAGAGAGAGGACTGAATGTCTGTGGACAGCTCTGCTCCCTCGGGGAGGAAGGAACATCTGTTCTGCAGCTTGACTACCACCTAGAGGAATCTGGTGGCAGCACTATGGAACAGCAAAGGAAGGGGACCCCACGCCCAGACGCCAAGGGTGTCTCTGTGGAGGCCAGAATGCACATTGCACCAGTGCACGTGCATGGGCTGCAGGAAAAGCGGAGGAAAGATCCTGATAGCCAGTCCATCACAGGCCCTGCACTGACACCTGGGCACCTCTGACCAGGGTCCTGTGGCAGGGCCATGGCGGAGAAGGTAAGTCTCAGAGAAATGCAGTGACTGGGCTGTGGGGGATCAGTCAGATGGGGACTGGTTGAAGTGATTAGAGGATAAACACAGGGTGGAAAGCAAAAAAATGTGCAGGGGCTCCAGCCCATACTGTATTGTAGGACTCTGTAGTGAGGCAACCACCAACATCAAAATTTGGTAGCATTGCTGATGGCTTCAGAAGGCCTTTTCCTTCTGGAGAGAGTCAGCTTTAACCCCTCAGTCTAGTCTAGTATACTCAGGTTACCTTTCTCAACTGTGATCGATACAGGGACAGTAGGATCTCAGTAGACAGGACAGAACCCACATGTTCTCGGGATCTTCAAGGCATGTATTAAGTGCAAGGTAGAACCAGTTACACTGTTGTGGCCACCATTTTGTTTTTTCTAATGTCAAGGATAGCCCCAGTATGGTTGCCCCTAACTAGAAGGCTGAGTAAGTTTCTGGGATCTTCTGGCAACATCAGCCTCATACTTCATTTTATAATATGCCTGAGAGGAGGGTACTAACCCTTGCTGTGCCACGGATAGATATATAAGTCCAACATTCCTATACATTCAAATTCTGTTGGCAGTCTAAGGGTTAATAGATTGCTTTCCTAGTGGATTATGGCTTATTCTGTTGGAGTTCAAAAACAGATGGTTCAGGGGCTGCATCAAAAGCCCTACAAGGAGAGACTAAGGACCTCAATAGTACACCCTGGAAGAAAGGAGGGAAGGGGAGGATATGATGGAGACCGATAAATACTCACAGGGGTAAATAAGGTACAGGGATGGAGTATTTTTCAGAAAAAGATGTACAAGAACAAAGGACATGCATTTGAAATGGAAGGGATAAATTCAAGAGAGATGTGAGAAAGTACTTTTCACGGAAAGAGTGGTAGATGCCTGGGACAGCCTTCCAGTGGAGGTGGTTGGGGCAAAAACAGTGGTGTGATTCAAGAACTCATGGGATCGGCATAAGGAAGGCTAGTGAAAGCAAGGTGGGGTGGGTGAAAGCTGAAGATCAAGTAGGGTCTCTGTGATACTATAGGCCGGGGAAAAATGGGCAGACTGGATGGGCTAAGTGGTTTTTATCTACTGTGAAATTCTCTGTTTCTGTATAGCCCTCTGGGTGGAGAGAGAGTGAGTGTGTGAGAGAGAGAGATTTCTTAGAAGGGCATTTGTTGGTATCCTTCTGGATTCCTTCCCATTTTCAGTCCTGGCTGCCTGTAAAAGCAGTGTGGCTCTACAAATGGTGATTATGCACTGGCCTCTCCCTGTTGTTAACTGCTTCTAAAACCTATTCAGAATGGGGAATTTCTTACCTTTTGGTAATTTGTTTTTTTTGGGGGGGAGGGATGGGCTACATAAGCCCTCCCTTGGTCAGTGCTGAAAGGTCTCAGGGTAACTAGGCTGAAATAATCCAGGATTCTTACTCTCAGTCAGATCTTGAATTTTATTGCGCAGCCTGTGGACTGGCGCTGATGGTTTGACTGTGTGGCCAGTGGCAGTGTAGCTTTGGCTGGATGTAGAAATGCATAGCAATGTGCTGTTTGGCAGATAGCATCTTAAACACTGGTATGATGTGTAGCAGTGTTGTTGTCCCAATTGCATCTGTTCAAATGTTTCTCACTTAGACATATAACACAGAATAACTCCAGTGTTGTAATAAATGAGGATATTTTAGAGGTTTTGGGGGGCCAAGGACTCAGTATAGTACATCTCAACACCAGGAGTATGCTTAAAAAAATAGACTCAATTAGTACATGGATATGTGACCACGGATCAGATCTGGTGGTGGTTACAGAAATGTGGTTAAATCAAAGAGTAGAAGATAAAGCTTTGAACATCACTGGCTATCGCCTGTGGTATAAGGACAGGAATAAAAGGGGGATACTGGTGTATGGGAAGGAAGAATTAGTTGTGTTACAGATTGATGTAAATCAAGATTTATTAGGTTTAGAGGCTCTACTGCTTGAGTTGAGTCTGTCACGCACAAATAAAATGTTAATCTTAGGAATCTACCAACCACCTAATGTAAACCTGACGTCTTTAACCACCTGCAGTAGTATAAAAATACTCATGAAATGGTTATTTTAGGTGATCTTAATCGAACTGGAAAATTATAAGTGATACATCCACTAATTGACCTTCAGGTGATCGAGGATGCACCAGTTAAATAAAGAACCAACTAAATTAATATAAACAATCCTGATGCATCAACACCATTGGATCTGATTTTTACTAATTCTCCACTAAGCATTCAGAGTGGGACTCTCAAGATTCCATTTCTGACCACCAGTTCATTTACTATACTAGAAATAAGATAAAACCTGGAAGAAAACAAGAACATCAAATGATGTTGTTATATAAACTTTGATTATGTCAAACTCATGCTAGAACTGAGTGACATTAATTGTGACAGGCTGGAATTGATTCTAACAATAGAGGAAACATGGGCATATTTTGCAAACGAGTTTATGAATACATGTAATAAACATGCCCCAATAAAAACCAAAACCTTAAAATGTAATAACGCACCCTGGTATACACAAAGTTTATGGACATTTAAGAGAAATAGGGACAAAGCATGGTATAATGCTAATAAAAGTGGTACTAGACAAGATTGGGTTAAATATAGACAGTTACGCAATCAATACATCAAGGAGATAAAAAAAGCAAAACCTAATCACTACATATACATTTTAAATAACAATCGCTCCCAGAACCCTAAAGAATTTTGGAAAACAATGACTACTTTATTAAAAGGTCATAGTAGGGGAAAGCCCAAAGATGGGGCCTTGAATCCCTGAAGTAGTCACTTACCCTACTCTGAACAGCTGACTCCAAATGAAATCAGTGTGTAATGTCTAGGTAAATTTGAAAAAAAAAAGAAATTAAATTGTATGCTGATAGATGGGAATTTTGTTGTTGTTATTTTTTGTTTATCTGTAGTGTAATGTCTCCTAATTAGGGAATTGTAGAAGAGTATAAATTAGGCATATGTATATGGCATATATTTGTTGTATATTTATTTGTTGGTTTTTTGTATCTGTGGTTGTTTTGTATTTTATGTGTAAGTGTTGGGGGGGACCTTAATAAACAGATGATGGAAAAAAAAAGGTCACGGTAGTGAAACTTCAAAACGTATTTAATGTAGATAATCAAACGGCACCTCTATCCCAAGATGTGGCCGACAGGTTTAATGATTACGTTAGCAAAGTGGGGAACATGGGTTTAAAAAGTAATATTTTACAGAAAACAGATAAACAGATAGTAGATTCAAATACTACAGAACAGTTTTCCCTTTCCACTGTTAGTGTGGATGCAGTAAGGAAAAAGATGTTAAAACTAGATACCACCAGGGTCATAGGATTGGATGGTATTCTGTCCAAGCTTTTAAAATATGCCTCTCTTATTGTTGCTTACCCCTTGATGTATATATTTAATTTGTCAATTAAAACTGGGAATACATGAAAGCTTGAAACAATCAATGTAGTGCCCATCTTTAAAGGAGGACAAAAAACTGAGATAGGGAACTATCGCCCAATCTCTCTCCTGTCTCACGTTTCCAAATTTTTGAGAAATTAATATCGATTCAGTTAAAAGATTATTTGGACTAACAGGAAAAAATCAGTATGATGCAAACAAGGTTTAGATGGCATCACCGCATCATCTCTGCTCTTGTTAAGGTGGTGAGTGATGTGCAGGCAGCCCTGGACGGGAGGACATCAGTTGCAGCTACATATGTAGATCTATCCAAAGCACTTGCTTCTCTGGACCATGACGTCCTCCTGTCCAGGGCGGCCTCACTGGGAGCAGCAGGAGAAGTATACGATGGGAAAGCTGTCAGAGGGGCTAAGGCAAGAATGGAGGAAGGAATAGCACAGGCTATTAAGAAGGGACACAAGACCTTCTTCCATTATATTAGTGAGAGGAAGAAGACCAGAAATGGCATTGTTAGGCTAAAGAAGGGAGAGGGTGGGTGCGTGGAGGATGACCTTGAAAAAGCTGAGATACTGAACAAATATTTTTGCTCTGTATTTACCAAGGAAGAGGCAGGAGAGGGGCCAAGACTCACAAGGAAAGATGCATAGGGGGAAGAGATGGACACCAGCCCATTTACGGTGGATAGAGTCTTGGAGGAACTAGGAAGAGTAAAGACAGACAAGGCAATGGGGCCAGATGGGATTCACCCTAGAGTATTGAAGTAACTCATGGAAGTCCTAGCAGGTCCGCAGACACCCCTCTTCAATCAATCACTAGAGACGGGGGAGGTACCTGGGGACTGGAGGAGGGCAGAGGTGGCCCCCTTGCATAAGACTGGAAGTAGGGAGAAGGCAGGCAATTACTGACTTGTAAGCCTGACCTTAGTGGTGGGGAAGCTGATGGAGTCCCTGCTTAAGGAGAGGGTAGTGAAGTTCCTGGAGTCAAATGGTGCACAAGACCCAAGGCAGCATGGATTCTTTGAGGGTAGGTCCTGTCAGACTAAACTTATTGATTTCTTTGACTGGGTAACCAGGGTGGTGGAACAGGGAGGGGTGGTGGATGTGGCCTACCTGGATTTCAGTAACACCTTCAATACCGTTCCTCATAGAAGGTTGCTTAACAAATTGGGAAATCTGGGTGTGGGCTCTAAAGTGGTAAAATAGGTTGGAAACTATCTAAAAGGCAGGACCCAGAGGGTGGTAGTAAATGGCATAAAATCAGAAGAGAGGAGGTGACCATCGGGGTGCCACAGAGATCAGTGCTGGGTCCAGTTCTATTCAGTGTCTTCATAAATGACATTACAGAGGGACTGGAGGGGAAAGTACGCCTGTTTGCAGATGACACCAAGATCTGTAACAGAGTCGACACACAGGAGGGGCTAGATAAAATGAGAAATGACCTAAGACTACTTAAGGAATGGTGAAGGGTTTGGCAGTTGGGTTTCAGCACTAAGAAGTGCAAGATAATGCACCTGCGACACAGAAACCCAAGAGAGGAATACAGGATGAGGGGGAAGGTTCTAGCCACCACAAGTCAGAAGAGAGACCTGGGGGTTATCCTATCCAATGACCTGAAGTCAACCAAACAATGAAAAAAAGCAGTGGGGAAGGCAAACAGAATGCTGGAGTGCAAAGGAAGGGGCATAACCAGTAGTAGTAGGAGGAGTGAAGTGGTAATGCCACTGTATAGGTAACTGATGAGGCCTCATCTGGAATACTGTGTACAATTCTGGAGACTGCATCTCAGGAAGGACATAGAATGGAAGCAGTCCAGAGAAGAGCAACAAAAATTATACATGGACTGCACCACAAGCCTTATGAAGAAAGACTCAAGGAACTAAACATCTATTCACTGGAAGAGAGAGGGGAGACAGGGGATATGATAGAGACTTTCAAATACCTTAGTGGAATAAACAGGGTACAGGAGGGGAGCATATTTCAGAGACAAAAGTGCACAAGGACAAGGGGACATAACATGAGGCTGGAGGGAGAGAGGCTTAGTGGGAATGCTAGGTTGTATTTTTTCACACAGAGAGTGGTGAATCCATGGAACAGCCTACCAGTAGAGGTGGTGGAAGTAAAAACAGTATGGGGATTCAAAAGTGCATGGGATAAGCATAAAGGCACCCTACTGTACAGCAAAGCGGAAAGGCAGTCAAATCAGAGTAGTGATTGCCAAACCAAGTAGAAATGGGCAGATTAGGTGGGCTGTATGGTCCTTATCTGCGAAAGAATCTATGTTTCTACTGTATGTTAAGTTCCTATCTAAAGGAAGGTTACAGTCAGTTTCAATAGAAATTTGTCATCAAAATTGGTACCTGTGGTTTTGAGGTCCCTCAAGGTTCTATATTAGGCCTTTTACTAATTAACATTTATGTCAATAATTTACATTTTCAGATCCATTCGTTATGTGTCATTTATACACAAATGATACAATTATTTATACATCTGATTCTATAGTACAATAAATACAAGACAAATTACAGCAGGTATTTAACAAATTACAACTGTTTTTGACCATAGTAAATTGGTACTTAATTCAAAAAGACACAATGATGCTGTTTTCACGTAATAATGGAGGGACCGAGAATAAATCACTGGATGTTGTTACCCTGAGGGGATACAACAGGTCCAATTTTAAAATATTTGGGCCTGTAGTTAACCAGTTCCCTTAGGTGGGACGTACACATTGATTATTTGTTAAAAAATGTGGGAAGGAGATTGGGGACCTTAAGGGCAAATTCATGTTTATCACAAGAGACAAAGAAGTGTGCAGTAAAATCTATGATGACGCCAATCTTT
This sequence comes from Neoceratodus forsteri, assembly GCA_016271365.2. NCBI lineage: Eukaryota > Metazoa > Chordata > Ceratodontiformes > Ceratodontidae > Neoceratodus > Neoceratodus forsteri. The sequence continues at coordinate 453,520,178 of JADMNL010000023.1, read as the reverse complement.
GGCTACGGAGATATTCTGTATGCAGGAGGGACGAAGGGGGACCTGGTGAGACTGGATGTTTGTTATGGCAGGCTCACCAGGTTCATTCTTGGTGCCCCTCGTCTGACGCATAGCTGTCAGCTTTATGATAATTTGGGTTGACAAAAACTGAGTGAACGAAGACAGGAACATTTTTTTTTTGTATTATATGTTTATCGCACCCCCACACCTTGGCCGATCTCTCCTTCAGGCCCCCACATGGAGCTTCTAATCCTGGCAACTCCTGACCCCACTGCCCCACATCGCAGCCAACCCAGGTATCCCCGATGTATCCTGTCATCCGGTGGGTCCCTTACCTTCATAGGGAATGAGCCTTCCTGATGTACTTTCATGACCCTGGGTGCTGCTGAGGCAGCAGATGGAGGTCCGGGAGCCCAGCGATGAGGATCTGGGAGGCCGTCACCCAATCAGCCAGGGTGCCATTTTCCTTTTTGTCCCCAGGGGTGGCGTGCCACTAACATGAAAACAAGCGCTGGCGTCCGCCACTCCAAGTCATCTAGGGTCTGACGTCTTGCTGTGCCCCCGGCCTCCACCAGGGGCCAGCAGATGCCGAGCCACAACCCCACCCTCCCCTGGAGAAGGTGAGCTGTTGCTGGATACTCCATCCTTCTCCCCGGCTGGCCCTCCAGCGACCCAGGTCCATTCGAACCGGGTCACTGGCGTCGCAGACAGAAATCAACCACTGTGCCGATGGGCTGACTTGGCAGGAACATTTAATTGCATTCATACACAGGGGATTGGATGGAAAACTCCCAAACTATATATCTATTTACTTGGTCTGTAGAGTGAAAAAAGATTCTTTAAGATCTGCAATTGGTATGGATTTGGAAATCCCAAGATGTAATCTAGAAATTGGGAGATACTCCATTTATTACATAACAACATTAGTTTGGAATTGTATTCTACACAAACTAAGAACATCCATAGGAAAACACTTGGAAAGGGATAAAAACTTTGTTGGAAAACAACGCACTAATTCAGATTGTGTTGCACAACTTAAAATGGTTGTATCTAATTGTATTGAGTATGTTGATTAATGAAGCACTGTGTAATTTTACGTGTGTTTGTTTCATCAGTTCTGCATGCTATATTTACATGTGTTCATATTGTATTAGCTTAATGAACCTGTAATGTACTTGATACAATGAAACTGAAATAAGGTTTATCTCTATATTATGGGACCTCATTGTAAATGAGCTTTTAGCTCAATCGAGCAAATCATGACTCATAATTTTTTTAGAATACATATTTTACTACTTACTACATACTATATAGGCCCTAGCCTTTAAGCTTGCAGTGTTCCTATATTTATGGTGCCTTTTGAGTACAAGGGTTGGTCATTTTGATCAGGGCATCCTTCAGTTCCTGTGTCCTGAATCACAATGCAGATATTAGTATTTCAGATAGTGGTGAGGCTGTGCAAAATGTGGTACTGAGGTCATGGGATGGTTGCAATTTTGAAATACTCATCATTGTTCTAGCTCCAGCTGCTATGAGGAAGACATACAGATTCATTGCAGACCACATACCCAATCTTCCCAGAAATTGAATTACTGGCAGAAATTCCCAATTATTAGTGGGACCCTCAAAATTAGGAAGGGGAGTTCGCATGTCCCAGACTCTGAAACTTATCTACAAGAAGCTCTGGATTACTTTTATTTTTGTTTGTTTAAGTAACCCATGATTTTCCCCTTTACTCATCCATTCTACCACCCTGAGAGTTGGGTCACCGTGGCTGTACCTGTTTTCTGGCCGGGAGGGTGGGCGACTTGCATGAGTGGCTGCCTCCACAGACAATGCCAGTGCTGCTTCTTGGTTGGCTGTCAGAAAGCTACATGAATGCCAGGCAGCCCACTCCTTCCCTCCCACACCCCGACAACACACTCTGCCCTCAGTCAGCCTCCTAGCATGGGGAGCTGGAGCTTGCAAATCCCAGACTCCAAATGCCACAGCACTCTGTCGCTCGTCACTGGGTCAGCCAACATAGCTGAGTTATGTTTCTGATGCCTGATGGCAACATAGTGCCACCCATTAGACTCTGGCTGTGGCTCAGATGAAGTAAGTGTTATTGTTATTCAGTGCCTTCTGAAAATAACACCTCTTGAAGGATAGGGCTGGGATTTAAAACAAAATTCTAAGTCCTGACATCAAGAGTATTTATCCAGGTGCAAGTGAGAGGAGTTTAAAGCAACCATTTTCAAAGTGGTATTTCATAAAGTCATCTGATTTTTTTTTTGACTTACTGCATACCGAGTTTTAAATATGGCCAGAATTCTGCTCTGCATTCTTGCCTACCAGAATGTATAAGCCTTGGCACTGTTATTCTTGGCTCCGGTATTGGATGAGTAGCCTGACTGAATTCAGTCCCCACCCCACCCCAAGGTCTTCTGTCTGTGCCAGGTTTAGGGCCACTGCCAGCAGAGATTCCTTGTAAATAAGGTGTATTTCAGTACATAATACAAACCTACTTTGCATTTTTATGCATTCTTTTAATTTCCCAATATTAATATTTATCAATAAACAAAGCTGCTGCAGATCACTAGCATTCCTCAGAGGTTCTTGTTTCAATTATGAGTGACCCTATTTAAAGGAAAACTGTGCAGGCCTATTTCGGCCCTTTAGGCCCTATTCTAACTACAGCACTTAAAATGGTTTAAAGAGCTCTCTGGTGAACTCCTCCTCCTTGGAGACTTTAATATTAATTGGCTTTCCCCAGTCTCCATGTCGACCTGCCTCAGGACTGAGTCCATAAATCTCTTACAGCTCATTACCAAATCTAACCGGCTCAATCCACACTCCTTAACTATGCCCTTCTGGACTGGGTTCTGTCCTTACACCCTTACTGCATCTTTACAGCAGGTATTTTGCTGCATGCCTTCAGCGATCACGGCATGACATTTTGTGCCAGAAAATCCTAGCACCCTTCCTCCTCCCCTAAGTACATCTGGTCCTGGTCCCTCCGGTTGCTGAACAAAGATGTTCTGCTGAGTAACCTGGCTGCAATGGAATGGTTCCCTTTCTGTCTGCCCCAGACATAGATCTTAGTCATCTCCCTCTTTCACTCAGAATTTACTTCTGTCTGGGACGAGCATGCCCCCATCAGGAAGTCCAGGGTTAAGTCTTCCCTCCACCCCTGGATCACCTGTGATTTCACTGATTTGTGCAAGACCTGTGATCAAGCCAGGGCCTGGTACAAATTATCTGTTCCATCTGACCTTCTCTCTGCCAGGGAACATAGAAACACTTGCATAAAGGCTGTTCATGCCGACAGATCCCTCTGTTTCAAGGCCAACCTTCAGACCAGTCCTAACTCCCCAGCCGAATTCTGGAAGGTGATTCACTCCCTTTTTGATTACCCAGCCCCGTCCGCTCACCCAGTCCTCATGGTAAATGATATACCAATCTCTGACCCTGCCTCTGTTGTTGCTCACTTTGGTGAGTTTTTCACTACATGTACTCTGTCCTCTCCTCTCCTCTCCTCTCCTCCCTCTGTCTTCACCCCACCCCCACTGGGGTTTCATTTCCTAGACACTACACAGGAAACCATTCTTGCTCCCTTACTAAACTTATCAACTCTAGTCCCGGTAGCCTGGGCCCTAAGTTTCTCATTTCTTAACTTCTGCCGCCTCCCCCCCAAACTCCTCAACCTCTCTTTCATCCTCTGCTGTCTCTTAGTCTTGGAAGACTGCCAAGTTCTCCCTCCACAAAGGAGCAATCCCTCTACCCTTTCTGTCCTTGCTCCGTCCTGGCCTCTCATGCTAAGCTATGAGAGAAACTAGTCCTCTTCAGGCTTACTGACTTCCTCCGTGCTTCCAAGTTCCTCTCCTCCTTCCAGTGGTTTTCAGAAGCACCACTGCACTGTCTCCTCCTTGCCGCAGGTCAATGACTCCCATCTTCTTAGGGACAGAGCAGGGGCACATCACGGGGGGGACGGGTCCATTTTCATGGATCTGCCCAAAGCCTTTGGTTCTATTGCCCATCCACTCCTCCTGGACAAGCTGAGTTCTTCCACCCTCTTAGCCCCCATTGTTGACTGGCTCTGTTCATAACTCTCAGCCATCGGCAGTCGGCACAGGTAGGTGGTGTCCTATCCCCTCTAATCCCAATCCAGGCTGGGGTCCCACAGGGCTCCCTCCTGAGTCAAATACTCTTTTCTTAATAACCTCCCCTGTAGCTGTGCCAGCTCACATATTCACATGTATGCAGATGACACAATTCTCTACACCTCAGGCCCCTCAACTGCAACTGTGAAAGTCTTAATCCAGCCAGACTTTCACAACATCCTGTGCTGGTTCCAGTCCAACCAACTCTGGGTCAACACTAAAAAAGTGTCTATGACCATTGACACCAGCCAAAAACTGGCCAGGCTCACACCTCTCCCTACCTTCTCCACCCTTGATGGGTCCCCCCCTTGAATTGGTCCTCTCTTTGTATCTTGGTATGTGGCTTGACTGTAGGTGCAACTTCTCTGCCCACATCGATCCCATTCATGCCAAGCTCTGCCCCAAGCTTGGTACCCTGTACTGTAACAAAGATGGCCCATCTCCACAGGTCTGCCAGGAGCTGGTTACCAAAATAGTGCTCCAAGTCTTCGACTGCGTAGATGTGTCTACAGTACTGCTCCCTCCTCTTCCCTTGCCAGACTGGACACCCTCTGTAATGCCTTCTGTCGTTTTGCTATTAACTCCCCCCCCCCCGCATTCACCATTTCTTCATCTACTCCATCCTCTCCATTCTCTCCCTTCCCTTCCATCACCAGTCCTGCTGTGCATTGTTCATCTCCATACTGGTTTGGGTTGCTGCCCTCTTACCTAGATGCACTCATCTCACCCAGTCCCTGCCTTATATCCCTCTGCTCCAGGATCCTGCACTTTCTCCCTTCCCCACCCTTACTCCTCTGCTGGGCAACCAGCCTTTTCCTATCACCTTCCCTTCCCCTGGAACCTGCTCCACTACTCTCTTCGTCTCTCACCCTCCCCCACTTTCCTTTGGCAACAACTTAAGCTCCTGACCTCCCCCTCCTGCTCCTGTCAGACCCCTGCCTGACATGCCCCTGGTCCTCTTTCCTCCGCAGCTCTGGTCCCCTTTCTGGGTTCATTTTATTGCCCCGAATACTCTTGCACTGAATTGTTCAACCTGTAGTTTATTGGTTACATTGGGCTGCGGTGTTGGTTATAGCTCCAACTCCTGCCACCTGTTGTTCTTATTTGAACTTGTGCCAGGTTGCACTTATTTCACTGTTAACACTGTATGTTTGTGGAATGCTTCTTTACTACTGTATTCAATTCATTGTATCTCCTTTCCCTTTCCTTGGGTCTCACCTGGAAAAGAGCCTTGGTTCAGTGTGCCTTTCCCAGTTACCAGTTTTCAAATAAATATGCTATCGTACTGTAGTGTGTACAGGTCCATAAACTAATGTGGGGTAGGGCCAATGATTTTCCATTTCAGTGGGAAACACTGGTAAAAAACAGAATTTGTCATTTTTAAACCAGCAGTTGGGAGTCATTTTTTTCATTAAAAAAAAACAAACTATTTGCACCCCTGGCTTTTAACATGCTAACGATTGCATTTTGAGTCAAACGTTTCTACAAAACATGATAATTTGCCCTCAGCTTTTGGGAAAAAATGGAAGATTTTGTCAAATGGAATTGGACATTTTTTTAAACAGAAAATCATTGGCCCTAGTGGGGGGTTGACAGTGCCTTAATTTAATTTAACTCAGTAGTGCTGCACCATGTTACAGGTATTGTCTGCATACCAGGAACATGTGCAGTCAAAGTAAATGGGCTGCCTATGGTTCGGTGCTCCTATACCAATACGGCACCATATGATGTAATACAGCACAACCTTGATTATCCGAACACTCTGTGACACATCAAGTTTGTTCAGATAATTGAGAGTTTGGATACTCTGGGGGCATTGCATTAGGCAAACTGGAGTCAGAGGACAAGGTCAGAGTTCATATAATCTGGAGGTCTGGATAGTTGGGATTTGGATATTCGAGTTTGTACTGTATTTTAAAAAACTGGACTTTGTTCTGAGATCTTAAAAACAAAATTCAATTCTCTGTTTAAGACACTATTAACACACAGACACATCAGATTAAAAATAGCAGTATTGGCATGTAGGGACAGAGATCCTTTCAAATTACCCCAGTTTGGACACCCCATAACCAAGTGTCAGTGAAATGCACTGCCGTGCAGGCAGACTTAGTTTGAAAATATTCTGCTTGGGTTACCCAAACTTGGGTGGGGGCAGGGCTGGGCAGCTGCCAGTGGCAGTGAGCCTGAGCTGGGAGGGCTGCCAACAGGTTCTGGTGCCACAGTGGTTTCTGCAGGGGCCAAGGGAGCTTGCTCCCTACAGAGGCATGCTGTGTGTGTACAGGGTTGACAGGAGCTCTGCCTATGCCAAGGGAGGTGGTTCCTGAGGAGAAAAGCGGGGTTGAAAATTCCCGTCTCCACCATCTGGATGATGGCTGCCATCCTTGTGCCCAATGCCACTTAGCACACGGCTCGCTACTGGATCCTGGTTGAGGTGTGTATGTGGGGGGGGGGTGGACCTCTTTTGGACCCCTGCTGTGGAGGGGAAGCCGTAAGGGACAGGCTCAGCATTTTGTTAGTAGTAGATGTAGCTGGATGGTTGCAGGCTAAGGGGAAACACAGGTGCCGTGCGCACAAACCAAACAGCGTGGGGTGTTTGCCAAAAATGACCATAAGGAACTACAAGAGAACACAAGTGGGCTGCACACCAATATCGAAAAAGACAAATATCCAAAAAAAGCAAACAGCAGTGCAGAAACTCACAGTTGATTTATTGGCATACATACAGTGAAGAGTGTGCCACTAGGAAACCTCGGAGCCTTGGGTCGAACACGTGACCCTTCATCAGGGGGTTGGGACCATGCACCCCTGTCGGTCTTTTATACCTGGAGCTTAAAAGTATAACAACTGTCAGTTTTAGAATGCACTGCGGTTCCCCTCCCAATTACACTGTCATATCACAATGTGCAAAATATAACAGATTTGTGTAACAACTCAAGGTTAAAAACATATAAATTTCAAAGCACAAATGTAGTTGGATCATATTTAGAAGTCAGAAGAGAGTGGATAAAGTATCAAAGGAACAAATGTGTGGGGGGGGGTGTAAAAAATACAGCATCTCAAATGAACCACAAAAACAAACAAGGTTACAAATACTCTAAATGCTTCAAATACTGTATGTAAGAAAAAAATTCCTTTTTAGGTTTTGAAGTCGAAGGATTAAGAGTAATCACATATGCTGCCTAATAAGTATAGCGCAACCCATATCGGCTATTCATAAAAGTTTTTGCAAGAGGTCCCCTACATAAGAGTTATAGAGATTAATACACTTGTAGTGGTAATCAAAAAAGCTGTGCATAGGTAGAAAATGGGGGGGGGATTCAGAATTGGTAAAGGGATACAAGAAATCAATACTAACTGACAAAGCAAAACATGCAGTAATGTCAGTACATAATGTATTATCTTCTTCTTTTTCTATAAAGGTTTTATCCTCTTGGCTGAACTGGGCATGCTATCTGTCCTTGTCTATCGCTGATGGCCGGCCACCTTTTCCTCCACCTCCTTCTGTGCTCCCTACTGGTAGTCCGGTGATCGTGGCGCCCGGGGCTACTGTTGGTGCCCCAGTTCACTATTTTTTCTTTCTCCCTTACTCCCCAGGGCCTTGGTGACACAGTAGCGCATGTGCATAGAGGCATGCATGTCTGGAACCAGCGGCCTGTTCCACCCTCCTGGTCTAGTGCCAGCCCCATTTGCATGACACTGCCATCAAGCCTGCACTCGGTGGCAGCCAAGCACTGGGAAGACTTCATCTCCCACTCTGGGAGAGGAAAGCTGCTAAAGGGCCTTGTCATCCTCTCCAGGGCCCCCCACCCCTTGGCCGACTCCCAGTGACCCAAGCTCATTCCTGAACTCGGGTCACCAGTGTGGGGAGAGGTAAGGTGCATAGCGCCTCTGCCCTCTGCTCCACTGGGCTGGCTTCATAATGTATTATCTTCAAAGAAAAAAGGACCACAAAAATGTCAAATTATGTTAGCCCATTTTCTGCATAAAAAGGTGGGGACATGCCCCATCTAGGGGCTTAGAGTGCTTTACAATAAAAACATCCTTAAACATTATAATCCAATATTTTAAAAGAAAACTAAAGGCTTTGTCAAAAACAAAAGTTTTTCAAGAGGCTTTAAAGGCCTCGCCCGAGCTGGCTGCACGTATGTGGGGTGGAAGAGAATTCCACAAAGATGGTGCAGCAGTACCACAAGCTCTATCGCCAGATCTCTTAATGTGAGAGGTGGGCACAGCAAGGAAGCCAGCCTCGACGCAGCATAGGGGGCAGATAGGTTGATACAGTACCAGGAGCTCTTTAAGGTAGTCAGATCCCGAGTAGGGCCTTGTATGTTAATAAGCATATCTTGAAGGTGATGTGGGACTCACAGGCAGCCAGTGCACAGCATGCAGAACAGGAATGTCTGTATGAATGGCATATATTAAGAAGCAGGAAGGGTGAACAGAGATTAAATAAGAGTAAGGGCAGAGAGAACTAAGATGTAATATATTATTATATACATATAAAATATTCAAAAACTTGTTAGAAATCTATAAAGTCAGTGCATCTTAAACATATGTCACCGATTGATGAAGTAAGCTTGATGATATGACAGAAGCAAATCCAAACTGCTGTAGACTAGATGGTATACAGGATCATATCATCTTCATCCTATAGAAAAAACAACAAACACAAAGCAACCTAAATTACTGGAAGCAGTACAAAATAACAATAACATTATGGTTATGGTACGTGGAAGAAATGCATATTGTTCTCATTTTATGAGGATGGAAATGCAGAAAAATGTGTCCATACAAAGTTTATTATAGACTGAGAGAGTGCTACCAACCAGTTGGAGCGCTCTTTTCCCCTGCGCATGAGACACTCTTATTATGTGAAGAGTGTCTCATGCGCAGATGCCCTGAAAATGGGCACATTCAGATATTTTTTTAAATTATATTATTGATCCCACTTGATCAATAATATACTAATAAGTTCTCCATTGCCACTCTTTGCTGTACTCTATAAGAGTGGTTTCACTTGCCTTCAGCTTGAGCCAGACTAGCTCAGCTTCGAGTCGCTGTTCTTGCTCCAGCCGAAAGCCCGTGAAAACACACTTATATAGCAACGAGTGGCTTCGGGGAACATATTAACATATATTATAGCTACATCATGCCTCTCAGGAACAGACTAGTTCACAAAAAAGGCATTATATTGATGTTTTCATTTAAGCCATTTAGTACTAGCACGGGTAGAGTATATATCCATTTAGACTGTTTCTGAAGAATTGTCTTTATTCTATTGCTGCTGCTTGGGTGGGGTAGAACATTTTCTATGCCCATAAATTTAAAGGCACTTGTTTTCCTGCAATGTTCATTTGCAGACTGTAACCCCACTGATATTACTGGATCCTCCATTCTTATTGAACTTACTTGCTCCTGAATCTGTTTTTAAGGGGGCATATAGTATGCCTCACATTGATTTTTGGGCATGTACATGCAGTTGATGAATCAATTTATTTGTATAATGCATATTCCCAGAGTATGTTGAAATTTCTGTCCTGTTATGCAGAATTTGCAAATGTTGCACCTACTCGAGTGTTTCCCCATGGGGGGGGGAGGGTAACCATGGAATGTGTACATTGTTTTTTGGACCAGTGTATATAGAGTGTGTCATTGGGTCTCCTATGTTTTGTCCCCTGTGGTATGTCACACATGGTGTTTTGCCAAGTACCTCTGCAGTCACAGGGTTACCACTTAATACATTCCAGTGTTTGCATACTATATTTTAAATCTGTGTAGACTTGACAGTTACACTGTGTTACAAAAATAACAGTGCCATGTATGTTATCATTACATTGTCAAGGTTGTAGTAATGAATTACGATTGAAACTCCTTGCTTCTTTTCTCACTGAAGTCAGCATGTCTATGGGATACCCACGTTCTAGGAACCAATTTTGTAACTCTTCTGCCTCTATGTCGAAGAGGTGTAGATTGGAACAATTACAGTGAATATGGCTGTCCATAAGGGACAATTCGTATTGTGTGATTTGGATGTGCATTCTGTGCGACAGTAAAGTATTTCCACTGGAAGGTTTTTTATGTATGCTCATGTGTACGTACCCATCAATATCAGATTCAATGGAAAGATCCCAAAAATGCTGCCTTGATTCATGTACATTTGCTGTGAAATTGAAGTTCAGGGCATTTTCATTTAAAAAATCTACAAACTTTTCAGCAGAGGTAGTATCCCCCTCCCAGACCACCAGTATATCATCAGTGTACGTGCACGAGGATTTGATCTGGGTAAGGTATAGGTTACTCCAATTGAAAAACACCACGGCGCCCTCCCAACAAGCTAAAAATAGGTTGGCATAGTAGGGTGCCATGGTGGTGTTCATGGTAATACCACAGACTTGTAAAAATATTTTTTGTCGGAAGACAAAGTTGTTGGATGTCAATATAAGCAAGGTGGCCTGGACGATAAATTCAGTAGGGAATTCAAGCGCATTTGGATTGGTGTCCAAATGATGGCATAGGGCCTGAATGCCCAAATGGTGCTGAACAGAAGTATAGAAGGAACTTAACTGTCAGTGGCGATCCATTTAAAATATGTGATTACACCATACCATTCAATCTGGATAACAAATCCATGGTATCGTGGATATAGGATGGAGTACTGGGTATCATTTGCTGTAGAAGATAGTCCACAAAGATCAACATATTTTCAGCAAGAGATCTTAGTTGTCCTGAGATAATAGGTCATCCTGGGGGATTATGTCAATTTTTGTGGACCGTGAATAGAATGTATAATGTGGACATTTTAGATAGTTAATGATCATGTAGTCTGGCTCTGTACAGCATTCCAGTTGAGACTACGATTCAAACTGGAAATTGTCAATTCTTTTCTTAGGGACAGTTGAAATTCAATGCAAAGAAGTGCAAGATAATGCATATGGGGCACAAAAACCCTGGCACAATATATCAGTTGGGGGGTGAGGATATAGCATGCACCAAGCAGGAAAGGGATCTTGGGGTTGTCATCTCTGATGACCTCAAGGTAGGGAAACAGTGTGACAAGGCATCAGGTAAAGCAAATAGGATGCTGGGATGTATAGGCAGGGCATCACCAGCAGGAAAAGGAGGTCATAATTCCGCTATACAAGACACTAGTGAGGCCCCACCTGGAGTACAGTGTACAGTTCTGGAGACCATACCTACGTAGGACATAGACAGGGTAGAAAGGTTCAGAGGAGGGCAACAAAGATTGTGCATGGATTGCATCACAAGTCCTATGAAGACAGGTTGAAGGAACTGAACATGTACTCCCTGGAGGAGAGGAGGGAGAGGGATATGATAGAGACATACAAGTATCTTACAGGGAGGAACAGGGTGCAGGAAAACACTATTTTTAAGCGAAAAGATGTTTCAGGACTAGGGGCATGGGATGAAGTTGGAGGAGGACGATTCAGAGGAAACATGAGAAAGAATTTCTTCACAGAACGGTGGTGGACAAGTGGAACACCCTGCCAGAGGAAGTGGTGGGAGCTGAAACAATCACGGGATTTAAGAATGCATGGGATAGACATAAACGAATTCTAGAGGTCAGGGGTAAGGGGAAATAGACTTCTAGGAAAACAAACTGAACTTACAAGCTCAAATGGGCAGACTAGGTGGGCCATAGGCCCTTATCTGCCGACACTGTCTATATATCTATGTATCTATGTAAGTAGTGGGATCACCTGGTAATGCTGCATAGTTTTGTCTCATCTGATAATTGTCTTTGGGCTTCCATATAGTACTTGGCTTTGTCCATTACCATGATTAGGCTACCTTTGTATGCTGCTTTTATATCTATCTTTTTTTTTTAATCTTTATTTTTATTCAGTATTAAAATTAAAGTTAATAATCCTTGGAGCGGAGTATACATTAGCATCCATACAATTTTATAACAGGTAATGCCCATCTGTTTTCCCTTCATTACAGCCTGGGGTACTCAAAGGGTCTAAGAAATCTTACTGCAATTCATCTATGACAGCATTACCATAGATGAATATTTGAAATTTCCATCCAAATAGTCCAGAGTATGAATTCCTTTAATAAAGGGCCCGCAAGGGGCCACTGAGTCTATGAACCTATAAGTCCAGATAGAAAGACAAATACCTTTCAAAGATACCAATGTAAAATATTTTTTTCTTCAGAGAAATTCCTATGCTGCTTCCCCTACAAAGGCACAGCAAAGACTGGAGAGTTGCTGCTGTCCGAATGTTCATGTGCCCAGCATTCTATGCTGATTTCAGTTGGGCTGTGCCATTCCTCTAGTAAGGGTGCAAATTACCCTTTGGTTATGAATACCGTTGACAATGTGGGCCTACAGAAAGAGATGTATACAATTCCAAACCAACATTACAATTAAGATAGTCACCATATGAAGTGGCATAAGGCAAAAGCGTGTGTGTGTGTCTGCACGCTTGCACGCACGCTTGTGCATATGTGTGTGTGTGTGTGTGTGTGTGTTATGGGACCGAAAAGTTAGATTAGGTAGGACTGCTGTTAGAGCAAGGAGGGAGCTAAGTGACTGAGGCAGCTAGAACATTTCTAACTAGAGGTTACGTGAGACAGATACTATATTAGAAATGTAAGTCTGCAAGGTAATGTGATGCCTCCCCCCCGCAGTTGGCACAGCGACTCGGGGCCCACACCCTTGCCTGGTGGCTGTAGCGTGGCACACCTGGTTGAGGGGGTAGGGTTTGTTTGTTCTCTTATAGAAGGGGGGGGTCATCCAAAATTAATAAACTGCGTGGTGCCTCCACCCAGAGAGAGTAAATGGGCTAGATGTTGTGTGCAATACCGCCCTCTGGGAAGCAGTCTTACCCACCTCCCTACACTGGAGAATGCCACCCCTTGGGGACCACCAACAGCTGTTACCTTTACCAAACAATAATTCAGTTAGGATGCACAAACTGAGGGCGCACACAGAAATGCAAACAATTAACAGTGCTTTATTTGCTGGCAGAGCCTGAAGTAGCTGGAAAAGGAAAATTGGGTTAAACACTTGCAAGTTGCTACAAGACATTTTCCGCCTGATCAGTATACCGTACACAATGCATCTGCCCAAGCAAGGGGCCCAATGAGATACATATGTTACATAGGGTGCTGTATAGCTGGTACCAGCAGTAGAACTATAGATCTAAGTAATAAAGCTACTACCAATAGACTCTGGGTGCCCAAGAGCTAGGTTAGAGTCCAGTGCAGGCCTGGTTGTACAGTTGCCTGGGATGTTTTGGTGGTGCATTTGAGGAATTTAACAAGTTTGCATTTTAACCCCCAACAGGCCATAATGTGCTGGCACAAAGTAATAAAGAATGCAGTTCCAACAAACTAGCTTGAACTTTCAAACAAACCTGAAAACCCCCAGTTGTAATCCAGCAGGGAAAATAGTCTCGCCAGCAATGCCAACAGTCACATGACCCTTTAATGCAGCAGAGCAGGAGCAGAATGACGGCTCAGGAGTAGCAGGGAGTAGGAAAACAGCCCAGAAGTCTTGCAATGGTTCCACCTTTCTTATCTCACACCACAGTGAATGCAGCCCTTCTCTGTAAGCTCTCAAGCTGCAGCCCTTCTGGCTCAGCTCACCAAATGCAGCTCTTCCAGCTCACACTTCTCTGCTATGATGCCCTTCTGGTACCACTTCTCTGGTCACAGCTCTTCAGAATCACACCCAGACAACAGGAGCACTGCGCAGTGGCTTCCCGGTTTTCAAGGAGCCCAGGCCCCAGAAGTGACTCCATGGTCTGACTCTCCCAAAGGGGTCAAGAGTACCCCAGCACTCGGGCCTGTGTACATGGCTCCCTGTTGCCCTATTCACCCCACTTGATAAGGGCTAGTTGGCTCCTTACCTGGCTCCAAGCTGATCTGGACAGGTTACAGTCTTTGTAAATGGGTGAACCCAGATGTAGGTTCACAAGGAAGGAGTCCTGGGGAGGACTATCAGTAGTCTGGATGAGCCCTGTGGACGACTCCAACAACTCTTCAGGACGAGCCCAGGAGAGGACTTGGAGGACATATGGCCTGGCAAAGCCACACTCTTCCACTCACAGTGCCCTTTCTGGCACAATCGCTTCAGCTCTGATGGTGCCCTTCTGGCACAAACACTTCACTCTGATGGTGCCCTTCTGGCACAGACACTTCACTCTGATGGTGCCCTTCTGGCACAAACACTTTAGGTCTGATGGTGCCCTTCTAGCACAAACTCTTTAGCTCAGGAGGTGCCCTTCTGGCACAAACACTCTGTCTGTCTGTCTGCCTCTTTCTCTCTCTCTCTCTCTCTCTCTCTCTCTCTCTCCCTCTCCCTCTCTCTGTCTGTGACTAATCTGAGTCCAGGAGAGAACCCACAAAACTTTCAAGGAGTGGGCCCTGGGGAGGACCCACGTGGCGCAAGCCTGAGGAGACCCTAGTTCCCTAAACTAATGCAGCTCTGCACTGCTCGGTGTCCCAGACGAACTGTCCCTCCACTCATTCTGGAGGGCTTGACATCTTCTTTTGTTTTCTTCCATCTCACATTGGGCAGACAGGGCTGTCCATCAGTCCTTTTGTCCTGTTCTGCCCTCTGATTGGCTTAAAAGCATGTCAGTCAATTGGGAGAAACCTTTGCTTGCCTTGCTGCCCTTCTGATTGGCTGCTTCAGTGTGAAGGGTAACCAAAATGGCAGCCCCTTTTACTTTAATGGAGCCCTGTGCTCCAAAGTCTTTATTTTTATTTAGTCCACAATTGCCCCTTCTGCATGTGCTTCCCAGATTTCAGTTGCAGTCCCCCTGGGCTGTTATCCGGTGGTAGCACAGAGTGGGGTCTGCAGGTGACTGCCCCAGAGGGGATCAGTTAAGCCTCGGGTGCTGTAGCCAGCAGTCCTGAAGAAAAAAAGGAACCTAGCAACTCCCTAGCTCAGCTATACCTATGTATCAACTGATCCTTAGCAGTTGAGTAAGTTACCTCTAATACATGACACTGTAGTGTAATAAATGGGTTCCTGCTAGCCCATAATTTTTTTTTGTTTAGCAAGCTGGATTATGGTTTACTACTTTATTCATCTGCCAGTAAAAATGTGTTGGATCGTCTCAGGGTAACTTATAATTCATTTCTCAGGTTTATGTTACAGGTTCTATATTGCAATCACCACTGCCTTCTTTTTCAGTTGTCCAACTGTTTACCACTTGATCACAGGATTCAGTTTAAACAATGCATGTTCCTGTTTAAAATCATATTAGGCCATCTTCCTATTTCGTTTTCTAAATTGTTTCCAAGGTTTACTAATGGGTGTGGTACCCGATCCCAGGACAAATACACATTTCAGTTACCACTTTTTCATAGGGCTATTGGTCAGAGATCAATATTGTATAGGGCCCCTAAATCTTTTAACTCCCTTCCCTCCAATTTTCTTTACTTAAAAACAATCTATAATTTCAAGCACAAGCTTTCTATGCACTTTAGAAATTTACAGAAATGTATTTATAAATAGACTTTGTTTAAATCTTTATTGTATTATATGTATTTTATTGGTATTATTAGATGTTATTTGTTGTTTATTATATATTTTGTTTGTCTCTTGTAACCCAGCTTGTCGCCTGTGAAAATGGGTAGTTTGCTCATCAGGCTCACAAGGATAAAAAATAAAAATTGAAAATGAAATTAAATAAATGCTATAAGATAGCGATGTTGTGTTGTTGTGTCTGCTGAAACAAAATTAGAATCCCTGGCCAAATACTTATTTGGGGTAGAAGTACAGGGGCTGTGCTAGGGACATAGTATTAAGAGACAGTAAACTTGTGGTAGGTAGCTTCCTTACCTAAACTATGTGCATGGGGTATGGGGTACAAGGTAGTTATAGTATATAGGAAGGACAACTAGCTAGCAAAGCAGGACAGGAAGTAACTAGTCTGGTTCTAGTTGAAAGGCACTAGGCAGTTAAGGGAATGAAGGTTGTTGTCAGTGGTCTAGGGTTATCATAGGGTCAGTATGGAGATGAGGTAAAGCAGAGAACTAGTCAGTTTTGGGGACCGTGGGCCATACTTCTCCAGGGATATGTTCTGGAAGAGGGGGCACTACCCCATCTGCAGGATCTTTGTGGAGTTCCATGCTCAGCTGGTAGCAACAACAGAAGAGATATCCCAGCTGCGCCACCAGTGCAGCTGGAGCCCATGCCCCACACTCCCACTTTTCCAGAGGCCCACTGGTCCAGTGGGGTGGAGAGTGGTGGGGAGCGGGAAGGGAAGGGAGGCAAAGATAGCCACAAGGATGTTGAAAATCCTCACACCATCCAGATAGTACATTGCTTTGCACCCTTGGAGGAGACTCGGGTACCTGACTCTGGGGGGGCTCTGATTCAATCAGGGTAATGGATCGGACTACTTGGTGACACCTGGGGACAAGCAGGAGGAAGTCAGCCAGGAGAGTTTTACTGATCTGGGAATCAGTGATCAGGGAGATAGCGAGGGTGGTGGGAGGGGGGTTTGGATGGGAGGGGGATGGAAGGATGCCTTCCTGATGCATCGGCCATCCAGGATATAGTCAGTATAGGGAGGAGGGTGGAATGGGGGGGCTGGGAGTGCTGGTATACTTGGGTACCAACGATCTGGCAAACCAGCCTGTGGAGACAGTGAAGCAGAACTTTTACAGACTGGGGGACAAATTGAAGGCACACTTGGCCTCCCTGACCTTTTCTGAGGTCCTCCCTATGTGGAGTAGGGAGGGGGAAGATAGAATAAGGAGGGATGACATTGAGGAGTTTAATGGGTGGTTAAAGGGATGATGTCAGGAGATGGGGTGCCACTTTGTGGAGGACTAAGGGAACTTCTGAGACACAAGGCTCTTTAAGGGTGATAATCTTCACCTGACAAGAGTGAGGGCCAGTGCACTGGGGCAGAAGTTTGATATCTTCATTGGACAGTTAAACTGACTACACCAGAGACTGAGGCCAGGGGAACCCACAGTCATACAAGCTAAGAAAGGGAACCAAGCTAGTACTTCCCCAAATCTGGGGGCTTGTAGGTTAAAACAGGGTTAGAGGAAGGGACAAAGGAGGGACAGCTCACAAAGCTAGCAATTAACATGAAAATAAGAAGATATGGAGACTATTAAAGAATATGGGAGAAAAGCAAGTAAAAGCAAAAGGGGATCAAGAGTTAGATGGAAGGGGTCAATCTGGATAATAAAATCAGTGAGTTCCATGCAAGAAAGTCAGACAGTGAGATGGAACATCACAGAAATGTGGACCTCAGAAAATAATGACTGGGACCTGATAGTCCCTGGTTACACAATGTTTAGGAGGGGTAGAGGAAAATACAAAGGGGAGACATAGCCCTAAATGCTAGGGAAGGCATTGAGTCTGTGGAAGATGGATTCATCAGGAGAAGTTATGGAGAAACTGAGTCTTTGTGGATGCAGTTCACAGCGGCCTCAGGCAAGAAACTATGGTTGGGGGTGATCTATAGAGCACCAGAACAAGGGGAAGAGAGGGATAGGGATCTTGGAGAAGAACTAGGAAGGGGAGTGGCAAATTGGGAGGTAGTGGTGGTGGGTGTTCCGAACCTACTGGATATTGATTGGGGTGTTCCAGCTGCCAGGAGCACCAGAAGTCAAGCCCTACTGGATGCATTCCAGGACTGTCTGCTGGTGCAGCTGGTTAAGGAACCCAGCAGGCAGGCTGCCATTCACAATGTGGTGCTCACCAGCTCAGAGGTACTAGGAGGTGTGCAGGTTTGGGAGCCACTGTGGTCCAACGACCATAACTCCATTTGGTTTGAGCTGGCCCTTAAGACTGGAAAGCCCCAATCGAGGGCTGAGGTCCGTGATTTCAGAAGGGTGGACTTCAGCAGGATGATGTAGTTGGTCTGGGACAAGTTGGTTGGGGTAGACAGCATTGGAGGTGTGGAGGAAAGATGGTGGGCAACTGAGGGAGCCACTCTCAAGGCATCTAAGTTATGCATGTGAACAGGAACCAAAACAAACAGGTACAAGAGAACAATGTAATTCTTGGAAAGAGCCAAGAAAGCACTGAGGTCAAAGAAAAAAAAAGGCCTTCACAGGTACAAGGAATGATGAGGGGGTGAAGAATGGGGAGAATACCAACTGAGAACCAAGAAAGTAAAGAGGGCGGTTAGGGAGGCAAAAGTAGACACTGAGCTGTGTACTGCAGAGGAGGTCAAGGGAGGGGAAAGCAGTTCTTCAGGTATATTAGCGAAAAAAGAAAGAAAGGAGGGGGAACTGTTAGACTGTTTAAGGGAGGTAGGGTAATAGGGGAGCATGTGCAAAAGACAGCCATCCTTAATGATTACTTTTGCTCTGTTTTCAGAAGGGAAGATAGTGGGCCTCTGCCAGACAGTGGCATCAAGGCAGTCATAAAGGGAGTCCTGGAGATGAGACAGCCAGTATTTACCAGTGAAAGGGTCCAGAAAGGGCCAGCAGCTCTAGAGATAGGTAAGGCCTCAGGGCCTGATGGGATGCATCCAAGGGTACTCAAGGAACTGGTAGTAGAACTGGCTGAACCCCTGGTAGTCTATTCTTCTATATAACTTTTTCACCATAATGGCCTCCTCACATCTGTGTCAGGCTTATTTTGGCACCACCAGTCCCAACCGCCACTCCCTCCAGCTGGGATCCACATGGGAAGGGACCCGAGGGCACTGGCACCATCACTGATGGCCATCGGTGCTCATAGATTTTCTGTTTTTTTCCCCCCGGCCTCCCCCCTCCCTGGCACCCTGCTGAAGGATGTGTGTCCCCACGCATGTCATCTCGGTCGTACATAGCAATGTTCTATGAGGGAGACAAGTTCCCTTGGCCCAATGCAGGGGTTGCTATAGCAGCAGAACTGGAGCACCTCCCTTCCTTGACTGGGAGTGCTGCCACATGGCAACACTTCTGCAACACTCCTGGCTGCCCAGTGCAAACCACTAAGTAGTGTACACAGGTGGTATCGGGTCCAGTGCCAGGCAAGTGCTGCTGACTGACTTCCCAGGTCCGCTCTTGAACCTAGGTTGGTAGCACTGAAGCATGTGGCTCTTCCACTAGGCCATTGGGTGGCCCACCCTGGTAGGCTGTTCAGTAGTTCATTACAGATGGAGGTAGTTCAGAAAGACTTGAGGGTAGCAGATGTAGTTCTGTTCCATAAGGGAGACAAGGAGCAAGTGGGGAACTACAGACCTGTCAGTCTTACCACTGTTGTGGTAAATTGATGGAGTCACTGGTCAAAGAGGATCTTGTGGACTACCTGGAGAGCAACGATTTCCAGGATAGTAAACAACATGGGTTTGTGGCAGGGGAAGTCTTTTCAGACCAACCTGATAGTTTTATTTGATAGGGTGATGAGGGTATTGGATAGGGGCCATGCTGTGGATTTATACTTCTTCAACTTCAGCATGGCTTTTGATTTGGTACCTCACAGAAGATTGAAGAAGATGGAGGATCAGGGTGCCGCAAGGGACATAGTAAGATGGATAGAATTATTGGTTGAAGGAGAGGCAGCAGAGGGCTGTGATTAATGGTGTCACATTAGAAGAGAGAAAGAGTCACAAGTAGGCTGCCACAATGCTCCGTCCTGGGTCCTGTCTCCTTCAGTATGTTCATCAGTGACATTGGAGAAGGACTCTAGGGCAAGTTGTGTCTCTTCGCAGATGACAGTAAGCTTTGTGGGAGGGTAGATAACGATGAGGGAATTAGGGAGATGCAGAGTGACCTATAAAGACTAGAGAGGTGGCCTAAGGTTTGGCAGTCAAAATTCAATGCAAAAATTATAAGATGATGCACCTAGGGTACAAGAACCCCAGGAGAGAGTATTGGGTGGGAGGGGTAAAGCTGAGCACTACAGCTTAGGAAAGACTTTTCCTTCAGCTGCCCTCAGACCCCATGGTGGCCAAGTGCAGGGCAAAGGGCAGCGGAAAGGGACCTAAACGTCATCATTAGTGACTCCCTCAAACAATCAAGCCAGTGCAACAAGGCCTATAGTAAGGCAACTAGGATCCTGGGGTGTATTGGAAGGGGTATTGACAGAAGAAAAGAACTATTACTACCTATTTATGGATCATTGGTGAGGTTGCATCTGGAGTACTGTGTCCAGTTCTGGAGTCTTCACTTCAAGAAAGATAAGGCTAGAGACAATTCAGTAAAGGGTCGCCAGGACGATTCAGGACTAGAAGGACAGATCTTACAAGGGTCGGCTCAAGACTCTAAACATGTACTCGTTGGACACCAGATGAGAGCGTGGTGATATGATAGAGACCTTCAAGCCTTGAAACGAATAAACAAGGTGAGCTGTAAGGAACTGTTTAACATGAGTAACAATTCAAGGACACAGGGGCACAAGTAGAAACTGAAGGGAGGGAGGTTCAAGGGAAATATGAGAGTGTTTTATTTGGACAGCTGTGTCTAGGTTTCTAAGATCCAGCTTGGGAGAAAAACAGCAGCAAAGACTAAAACAACCTGAATAGTGCCACCTGCTGGCTTGGTAAAAAAAGAGAGACTATTTTCATCCAAATTAAACAGTGAAAGTAATTAGTTCTATTTATTGTTAATGTTCACTAAACAGTGACCCATTCAAAGTGCAATAACCATGCTAAGGTATTCATAAAAGAATTTCAGTGCTTTTACCTGAGGCCTGAAGACGCTCAGGTTCATGCCTCATACCACTGGAGCTTGCTTCAAAATTCTTTAATGCACACCCTGTCATGGGTTGTTGCGTACTTATATGGCACATTTCATGCAGCTTGTTTCCCAAAGCACTTGCAATGCAGGAGAAGGAGGGTAGAGGATCTTTTTTTCAGTTTTCAGTGCATGGAGAGATTCATACAGCACAGCGCAGAGGTCAGTTAGAGAGACATTAAGCACAGGGTGGTTAAGCGACTTGCTCTGGCTAACATAGTAAGTAGCAGTTGTGGGATTCAAACCCTGGTCACTAGGTTCTCAATTCTATGCTCTAACCACTAGGCTAAACTGCCTCTCTTAACTTCTCAGTTTTTCAGTCACCCAGCTGTAAAAATGGATAAAACCAGGACCCTACTGAAAATGCAATATTGCATCTCAGCTGAGCTAGCTTGTCTGTGTTTGCACGGCATACTTGTTTATCCTGCTTATAACTCTTGGGTGGACATAATGAACCTGGAATCCTTTCCTTCTTAAGTTGCTGTGTTAAAATTCTGGGATATATAGTTCTCTGACATAACCATTTTGAGAAAAGAAAGTGATGTCATTATATGCAGTAGCTCTTTCTCCTGAAACGTGAAGCTCAGATTTAGTGACAGGAATGCAGACAGAGCGGGTTAATGTTTGACTGTGTCTGAGTCGGGCTGGGTTGGTTTTGAACAAGGTATAGCTTGCTTCTTCTTTGCTGTCTGAGCAGCAAGGAGAAGGAAGGAAGATAGGATCCTTAAGTGTCTTACTACAGACAGAGACCCACCCTTTACTTACCAGTCCTTTCAGAGGTGTGTTGGGAGTTCACAGTCCACAAGGTGTGTGGTATAGCCTTTGGATGTGAGGAGTGGCTTTTGCCATTTAGCCCTGTTGGGCCCTGCACTTGAGTTGGTTTTCATGTTCTGTTATTTCTTGATGCACGGTGCCTCCACTTGGTGTAACTCTTTCCTGTACATGCACAACCAAGCATAAGGGTGCTGCACTGAGAAAAAGTAGATACACTGCCCCATCCTACAGTATGCAAGAAGTAAGCAATAACCCACGACAGGGTGTGTGGTTACTGGGGATTAATCACCACCCAGGGTGTGTTGTGAGGCATGAGGGCAAAGCCCGAGTGTCCTCACAGCACCCAGGGTGTTGATTAATCCCCAGTAACCACACACCCTGGAGTGGGTTGTTGCGCTTATAACATGGGCTACAAAAAGTTTGAAAATAACATGTTATTTACTTTGGAAAGTGGGAGAATTTGCCATCTCAGTTGAGTATCCTGCTGCTACTTGAAATAGTCCCTGTGTATAAAAAGGCTGTGTTTCACTGCTGCATCTGTGGCCCTCCCTGAGCTCCATCTCTGCACTGCTGCCCCGTGTCTGCTGCCCTATTCCCCGGTCCGGTGCCCCCGATGGCTTCCCTGTGACCCTGTTGCCATTGTCCTGTCACCGCTCCCATCTCCATGATCATGCCCCTGATGGCTTCACTGTAACCCTGTTGCCACTCTCCAGTCACCGCTCCCTCGACGGCTTCCCCATAACCCTGTTGCCCCTCTCCTGTCACTGCTCCTTTCTCCACGATCATGCCCCCGACAGCTTCCCCGTAACTCTGTTGCTGCTTTCCTGTCACTGCTCCCTTGTCCATGATTGCTCTGGGTGGGTGAGTAGCACCTGGTCTCTGCACTGACCTCGCCAGTATGCTGGAAGGAGCAACACGCAACTGCTGCCATGGATAGGAGCCCCCAGTGCCTGCTGCCCTGTTCTGTTGTGCAGTGCTTCCAGCTCTAGTCTCTGCTCCTGCTCACCCGAACAGGCCTCCAGCTCTCTGTTCCCACTTCCCTGAACTGGGCCTTTTTAAGGCACTCTGTCTTCTCTGCTCTCTCCACCACTGGCTGAACCTGCGCATGTTGTGCGGCACCTCAGAACCTCTTCTCCGTTCTCCAACTGGCCAGGATATGAAAAAAACGTGAGACAACTACAGGTTCACCAGGGTGGGTGGGTGGTAAACAACTACTGTAGTCTGACACAGCACATTACTCAACCCTAACGTTATAATTAACTGTGTGCATGCCTGTGTGTTTTGGGAGGGGGGCGTAATGATATTTCTCGCTGAAAGCACAACAAGACCAAACCGCCTCTGCAAATACTTTGATCACCACCCTTCAATCCATACTCACACTCGATCCCCAGGCGTTCAGATGCGATCTCCTCCGTGAAACCAACGGCAGTGGATGGAGCAACACAGCTACACAGGGGATGGACTCCGCGAGTGTAAACAAGTCTCAACTACCCTATCCATATAACTAACAGCTAGACGTGAGTAGGGATTTTGCCTAAAGCCTGCTGACTCTAGCTGTTGGTATAACAGGCATTAATGTATGGTCACGCACAGTCAGTCCACCAATCACCTTGCACGTTTTAAGGTGCCCATGTTATAACAGTGAATAACAAGCAGTACACAGAAGTGCAATAAACACATGGAAACAGATGCCTCCTGCGTTTACCAGTTTATCTCGAGGCATATTACCAATACCTATCAAAAGTAAAATCTCAGCTAACTGTTTTACATCCTATTGACAGTGGCTTGGAAAGGTATTACTCTCCTCTGGCTGTCAGATGTTATCCCACAAGCGTCTACCTGGATAATGAAGGTGACAGAGATTAGAGAAATGGAATATCTCACAGTTAAACTGCACTTTCACCAAGAGCAGTTTCCAGAGTTGTAATGGTGCCCTTGGGATCTTCACACCTTGAGAGACTGTACACTGTAAGGATACAAATTATAACTATGGACATTACTTCTGTTGTTCTCCTCCCCATGAGCATCCTGGTACCCGCTGATGTTGGTGTCCTGGGTAAGCCACTATACACCTTGTAGCCTCACCCTTTCCTTTGCTAACTTCATGAGTTGCCTTTTCATCCCTGTTGGATGTGTTTACTGTGACCTGTTTTGATCATTCTCAATTTTGTGTTACATTTCTCCTGTACTCTGTGTCACTTGTGAAGTCTTTATGTCAACCTGTGACTAATTGTGCTATGATTCACAGAATGTATGTACCATTGGTCTTTGATCAGTATAAAGCAGAGTTATAAAACAAATCTGCAGGCACATGGAGACTGGTTTATTAAGGGGGACAGGAACAAGGCTCTGAGGAAGAAAACAGATGGGTTGGTGCAATAACATAAATGCAATACTGCAACCCCACAGGAGTCCGACAATGTCTCATGCACGCTCAACACCAAAATGCCCCTAGCTGGTACACAAGTATGAACTGTGTTCCCAAACCCTAAGAGTTCCTTTGTAAAGTCTGTACTGTACACATAGTGGAAGGCTATCTACAGTGCTAGCCAGTTGATGACAATTTTGTAGTGCAATTTAAGGCAAAACTGTACTGGAATACCAAAGTGCTTTGGGGGTGGGAGCATGCAGTTGACGTGTTCAGATGATCTTTGGAGAGCTATGAGCCCACACAGATTAAAATATCAAATTTTGACAAGTATGTTGTACTGAAAAAAACCATAGAGGGTCAGCACAAAGTCAAACTTTAATAGCAGTATAAAAAGATGGAACACACAAATAATGGCAACAATCTCACCCAATCTCTCAGTGGAGGTATGGACATGATGGAAAATACAGTGCCATGCAGACAATTAGGTCACTTAGCAGGTGCAAATTCACTGAGTCAGCATGTTAGTCCAAACAAACATAGCATGGTGTTAAATCAGGCTTCCAACACCTAAATAGAAATGGATTACCTTCATGCAAAAGAGCCGATTTCTAGGTGGATAATAACTGAAAACACCTGCAAAGAAGTTAAACAAAACCATAAATGCCTAAAACACCTAAAACTCGTGTCGCAACGAATTATCCTCTGCATGCACATACTACCGGGTATGATTACGTAGCGACTGTCTCGCGATCTTCTTCTGTACTATGTAATCTGAACCTTATTACGCTTATCCAGCTATATCTAAGTAACTACTATTGAAATATCAAGTTATTTGAACTTTAAGGTACCACGGGGCATCCGAAGCAAACTGTAAATCAAAGGTGCTGACTTCTACTGCGAGCGGGTGAAGCCTGCCAAGAAACAGGAAAGGAGAAGTAGCCTATGAACGAGCATGCACCAATGATCAAAGTGGTATTACAGGCCATTTGCGGCTTAGATATAAAAGTAGAGGCTTTTAATGTATGAGTCACTGTGCTTAAAACTAAAGTGGATAACATGGTCGGTGAATCAAAGGAGGCTGTGGGTACGGCCTCAATGGCACTGACAGCAATGACAGGGATTAGAATTTGAAAATAAAACACTATGTGCTCATTTGGAGCAACTGGAAAAAATACTGAAGAGCACCAAGCTTAAGATTAGTAGGACTACTAGAGGAATAGAAGAGTCAGCCCAGACTTTCCTCAAAGGCGTTCTCCAATATCTTTGTCACCTCAAGGAGCTACTTATTATTCATAAGATTTACTAGATTATGGCCAGGAAGAAGCCAGCCCAATGAAACTCTTCTTCAAATATTACTTATGACATGCGTGAATGGGACAGAGCTCTGCAGGTAGCAAAGGAGATTAACAAGTTAGCTATATCTTCAGGAGACCCATGATACAGTTTGCATTTCCACACCTCATTTGTAGCAGAAGAGTGGGAGTTTTGATGCAGTCTGGACAACTGGTGATTATGTACCTACAGCTCCTTATGAAGTTGAAACGTCCCTGTATAAGTGAAATATTTATTTTTTCACCCACCCCCTACCCCCACCCATCCCGATAGATGCAAGGAAATTAGTTGAGTGACCAAGAGGATTTTTCTCTCTGCTCAGCAGTCCAAGACTTAAATTCCAGTGGTTAATGGTGAACTCAAGTAGCCGGGTTTGTGTTTTTCTAGAGTTTTGATTTGTCTGGTAGTGATATGGGAAGGAATATTGTAAAGTGTAATGCCAGAAACTGTGATAACTGGGGCAATGCAGAGATATAACACTGCTGTTTATTATCTGTTCTTGGTGCTTACTCCAGCATTTTAATTTAGGAAATGGCAGTAGACATGTCACTTGACATGGCGTCTTTGGAGACACTCGAAGACAACAAGATGGCTGACATAGCTTGGCACCAGGAGGAAAGGCACAGTTTGTTAGAAGGTCAGTTTGGCATCTGGAGTAAACTCTGTCAGACAAGAACCCTTGACACTGGGATTTACTTTAAATGGTTTGAAATACTGGATCAACCCTAGTGTTGCTGATAACACTAATGTTCAGTTCTACTAGACAGCTACAGTTGAGTGTTTTCATAACTTTTATGTGGGAATCAGCTTTGCTTTTACAAAAACAACCAAAATTAAATAGATTATGTAACCCCCCACTCGGGGGCATACCTTGATTGCCCCCAGGTCCTCCCGCTCTCCCGCTGCTGTCTGGCATCCTGTTCTTCTCACCACCACAGCCCGAGTATTTGTGGTGCCTTCTGGTGCCCTGGAAAAGTCCCCGAACAGCCCTGCTAGTTATCTTAGCCCAGTTTGGGCTTAAACCTTAAACTGTGATTCATTGTCGCTCTTTCTTACTTTCTGAGTGGGCAGGCGATCGTGCAGGCATAACCAGCGCCTTTAATGTTTACTGACTGCCAGTTTTGTGGTTGTTCTTGGAGTGCTGCAGGGGTTCCAGCGCCCCTCCTCAGGCAGTTGGGGGCCGGTGACCTAAATAATGTGGCTTTAAAGCCGTTTTGAGGCTAAAAATAAGAGTTTAGCAACTGGTCTTATAAATATGCATAAGCCCTCATTAATATTCGTAAGGTGCTGCCTGCTGCCTAGGGGGGTCAGTATTTCTGAGGCAGCGACAGCAAGAGTATTTGAGGCAAATAGTCATGAGTGGGCTCATTCAACAGGGTATTATTGGGACTACATGTTTGTGGGGGTTTAAAATAAATGCTGTCTGTTCTCGTGCCAGCTACAGTTTCACTAGCGAGAGACCAGCTTTGGAGGGTCCAGCCCCTGCGCAATGAGTCATCACAGGTTGCGGCCACCTACAGGGAAAGGCAGTGAAGTGGAGGTGAGTCATGGCAGCCCCATTTCTCCATGTGCAGCAGCTTCCAGCAGTGGGTCTTCATTTCGCCAGGCCATCCTGAATCGACTGATACAGTGAATAAATCCAGGGTAGCTCCCTGCAGCAGGCATCTTGATTTTCTTTTTTCAATTCACAGTTTATTGGATTATACAATACAAAGAGAGAATCCACAGTTTACATATATCCCAAAACATGATTCCTCTTCCCCACCTCCCCTCCCACTCAGCTCTCCCATACCCACCCTACCCCATGCACAGTATAACTATTGTTATACCATTTGTTATAAATAAGGCACCAATCATTTCTTATATGGAATAAAGAGAGTGCGGGGGCCACAAATTCTGTTAAATCTGCTTGGCCTGTTAAGAAGGCTCACTATAGCCTTCTCTGTCCTTAGATTTGCCAATAACTCATTGAGCCACTCAATGTAGGAAATGTCTTCACTATCTTTCCAGTGTCTCAATAATAGCTTTTTGACAGACATAGATATTAAAGCCATGTGATACTTGCGACTAAGAACTGAGACCCCCGTAAAGTCTCCTAGCAGACAAATTTCTGCTGTGAATAAATCGTCCAACCCCAGGAGAGGATCTGCCACTTTTTTTTGTATAATATATTTATTGAGCTTTAATGCAAGAAACCACTTACAAGAAGCCAACAATCACAGATGGGTGCCAGAAAATTATACATGCAATAATAATAATTTCCAGATACCTTTTCCCCATCCCTGAAATGATAACAGCAGCATGGGGAGAATTAACCATGTAAAACTCAAATCCATCCCATAGTCTACAGCACAGGGATCACCTCAGGGGAAGATAAAACCCCAGCCAACTCCTCTCAGGCCCACTGGAGTGTGAGCTAGCCCACCAGCCCACCTTTCCCCAGTGAGGCAGTATATCCTTATTTACCTAAAGCCCCGTATTAATCATAACTCACTAATCTTAATCTACATCAATTTTCCAGTACACCCATTGTAACATACAGAACGGAACCTGTTGTGTAACTCCTTTTCATAATGGGTTCTCTACAGACCCAACCCAGTCCACCAATTCAACCTAAGGTCCATTTTATACAGTATATTCAAGAGTCCAAGATTCCAGTCCCTGCCTATACTTAACCAGATTCCAAGGAAACTCTTAATTTAGAGTAAACAGTGCATCAAGTGTCAATTTGCCAGAATAACAAAATAGAGGCATCCAAAGTATACAGCCCAGGTCCCTGGTCTCATGAAAACAGTATCAAACTGCGATAATAAGGAGACAATGTCAGGCCCAAAAATGTTTTCCCCCAAGAAAATACTAGTCCCTCCCTAGTTAATCTCGGTAGTATAGGTCAACCAGCTCTACATCAGCTAATGCCAAGATGTTGTACAAGTACCACATCATATGGAATACTTTACAGTTCAGAATATGTCCATAACTGAGTCACTCTCCCTCCGATGCAGCCACTGCCAGCTCCTGATCTTCCTCCCACTGTATAATGTCCAACAGCTTCTCCACCTCCAAAGGATTATTAAAAAGGTACTCTTTCTCCTTCCATTCCACATGCAGTCTAGCAGGATATAGCAGCTGGTGAATAATTTTCTTAATTCCTGAGATGACTGTGGATGCCATTGAAAGATTTACGCTGCTGCCTGGTCTTGTAGGAAAGGTCGGGAAGATTGAAAGGCATGCATCACCATATTTAATAATTTTCCTCCTTCTTGCGCTGCCATAATCCGGTCCCTATACACACTGGAGCAGATAACCATAAGAGTCCTGGGACTGATCTGACCTTGAGTCGGTAAGCCTTCTCAAATACGAGTTAGCCTGGCCCTCACCAAATCCCAATAAGTTTGGCAAAAAAGATCGGACGAACTCCAGAGGATCTTCTCCCTCCTCCAACTCTGGTAATCCTAAAATATGAATATTGTGTTCCCGGGCTTGATTTTCAAGTGTTTCGATCCAGCAGCGGAGTGTTGTATTATCTCCAATAAGCTTTGTCATAATGGCCATTGTTTTATTAAGATTCTGCTCCATTTTGTTAATAGACTGTTGTGCAAGGTCTGCCTTCATCTCTAGTGCCACAACCCTGGGGGGTCAATGAGTCAAACTTATGGTCCAAGTCTTGAACCGTTCTAACCAGTTGCTGTAGTGTTGAGTTGATCGTCCCTAGAGATACCTCCTCAGGATCGTTAGGACTCTCAGCCTCTGCTTCATTATGCTGAGTAGGCCCACCCTCCTCTTGTTTTTGGGGTGGAAGAAATCCTGTGGAGCGGCTATAAATCCCTTGGTCTTCCCCATTATGATCCACCAGAAGACTGCAGCGATCACCATGAAATAGAGGATCAAGAAATAACGTCTCATAAAGCTAGTATTATCCCAAAGTTTGAAGAATATCTGAGACTTAAAATATTTGCTTCCTCCTAAGTGGCTGTTCAACAGAGCCCCCCATCCCCACCCGAAATCAGGATCCACCTTTTGTTTGATAAGAGCCCATAAGGGGCCACTTTTGGCAGGACCAGAAAATATTAAACAAATTGCCCTTGTCTTGCATGCATCGAGTGCATGAGGGAGGGACTGCACCAAATTTGGACAGTTTTTGTGGAGAACAGTACAAATTGTGTAATATATGAAATTGCATTAGGCGGGCTTATCCTGGGTCATGAATTTGTGGCAAATAATCCAGAAAGCAGACCAATTTATGGCCAGATCCAGAAAATGTGAGGAACAAAATGCAGTTGGTCCAAAACAGTCTGGATAAATCCAATCAAACAGAGAACTATGTATTTTGGGCGCTTTTGGAAACCCCACCAGTGGGCTCACTTCTGAGTGGAAAGATATGCTGCTGGCTTGGGAGGGTTACCCTAACACCTTCAAAGGAGATGTCTAACTTGGAAGACTTTGAAAATCATGGAGTTCAGGAGATGTAATTTGTCCATAATGTCAGAAAAGAAAACCATGACCCATCTTCTTTACTAAGACAGTAAGTGGGCCATTCCTAATTGAAACAACCATTGAGCTGAGAGGACCCTGTTGTCTATCTTAAAATTGGGGTTACCCCATATAGTCTGTGCCAAGTCCTGAGTATGATTATATTTAAGGAAAGAACAAAGCTGAGAATGCACCCATCAGGAGTGGCTATAGGGAGGTTCATAATGGTAAGGGAGAGTTTTTAATTGTATATATAAGAGCAGAGAGGGGAGATTGTGGGATTTTATTTGATCTTGCTCAGTTTTGAGCCACACTGGGGAAAAAGAGGAGAAAGCTGAGAGTGTGCTGCTGAGACCCATCGGAGGTATTTGCTAGTGTGACTGGCCCAATAGTAAAGACCAATATGTGGAAGACGTAGACCCCCTGTGATCTTTGGGGCAGCTAACTTATAGAAGGCCAATCTCGGCCTCTTACCAGACCAGATAAAGTCAGTGATAAAACTGTGGATTTTTTTAAACCAAGAAAGGGGAAGCCAATATTTAATAGGTTGAGAGGGTAAAAAAGACAAGGAAAAATGTTCATCTTAACCAGACTGATTTTCTCCAGAGGGAGCTTGGAAGAAGGACCACCGATTCAGATCCTGGGTAATCTATGTACCAGAGAGTCTAAGTTGAGTTTCTGAAGGCGTGATGGACTTCTTGTGAGTTCAATTCCGAGATACTTTAAGGAATCTGACTTCCAAGAGAGTCCCAAAGCTGATATATCAGTTTTTAGAAGCTTATGGTTAAGGGGAAATACTACTGTTTTACTAATATTTAACTTGTAATTAGAAACGGTGCTAAACTCTTCAATAATATCTAGCATGGGCGGGATGGATGTGGCCGGGTGAGACACCTGAAGAAGAAGATCATCTGCATAAGCGGATACCTTAATTTTGTGACCCTGAATAGTAGTTCCAAGGATCTCTCGGCACACAGTCAGTCTACGTATGAGAGGTTCTAAATAGAGGTCAAAAAGTAGGGGCAACAGGGGGCAACCTTGCCTTGTACTAGATTGTAGGGGGAATAGTTCTGAAATTACCCTGTTCCCTGATATCCAAGCAGTCAGGAATTTTTACAAGGCTTTTATCCACTTCTGAAATTCCAAGGGAAAACTAAATGCTTTGAGGGTGTGGAAAAGAAAATTCTAGTTGACCCTGTCGAAAGCATTCTCGGCATCCAGGGAGACCAAAGCTGCAGGAAAAGTGACATCCCTAAGTGCCGAGAAGATGTGAGCCAAAGTATGCAGATGGTCTACGGAGGACCTACCCTTCATAAATCCCACTTGTTCTGGACCTATCAGATCAGGAAGGACTATACTAATGCGATCCGCTAATAATTTGGTGAGGATTTTGATGTCTTGATTTAAAAGGGAGACTGGCCGATAACATAACTAATTCTGGACTTTTATTAGGCTTGGGCAAAAGGACAATCAAGGCTTCAAACAATGATTTATCAGATTCTGCACCAACAGGATGTGTGATAAGGGTATGAGTAAGGGGAAACGGTCAGCAATATTTTTATAAAAATTACGGGAGAAGCCATTGGGCCCCGGGGTCTTGTCTGTAGGGAGGTGTTTGATGACTTTAACCAGTTCTGCTTGTGAGATAGGGGATAATATGACAAGTTGCTGTGTTTCTGAGAGCGAGGGCAGGCGAGACTCTTCCAGATACTTATCTAAGTAATGATCAGCGGGCGCGTGTGACATGGGACCATATAGCTACTTACAGTAGGCACTGAATTCAGTAAGAGTGTCCTCTGGGGAGGTCTTCAAGGAGCCATCCTCCAGGGAATGGATTGCTGCAATTAATCTGGAAGATTCCTGCTGCTTTATTCTTAGGGCCAGCAATCAACCTGTTTTTCCCCTTGGCCTGTATAAGATGCTTTAACTTTTAAGATTACGAACTCTGCCTTCTCTTGCAGCAGCTCCAGATATGCGTCTTTCAGTATAGCCAAATCCTGTCTAAGTGATTCAGGAGAGTACGGGGTAAGCTTAGTTTCAAGATCCCGAATTTGAGCAAGCGTGGTCAATAATTGCTTATCTCTTTTCTTTTTTCGGTTTGAGGCCAAGCCAATCAGAATACCTCACAAATAAGCTCTCAGTGCACACCACTCCACATCTGGTCAGTTTGCAGAATTTTGGTTAACAGTTATAAACTGAGTAATATGGTCAGAAATATATTTGGTTACTCCAGGGTCCTTTAAGAGTTGGTCATTCATCTTCCAATGTCCCCCAGTTTTGGGGAGAGTGAGAAGGGAGAGTTGACATGTAACCAGAGAGTGATATGAAGGAGGGCCTGGGTGAATAGACGAGTCCATGATCCCTGGGAGAAGGGATTGAGAAATAAGTAGGTAATCTATCCGGGAGGATGTCCCATGTACCTGAGAAGCAAATCTGTATTCCCTATTGGTAGGGTGTAGAACATGCCAAACATCACACAGGCCCACTTGATCCATTAATTCTCGAAATGCCCTTTGGGCAGGGGAAAGCCCTTTACGAGATAACCCCGATCGATCCATTATTGGGTCAAAAGCTAAATTTAAATCTCCCCCAATAATTATCGGGATTGAAAGAAAAGGAGCTAGTGTCATTGATTAGTTGCAAGAAGAACCCTGGAGTATCCGTATTTGGGCCTTATACACTTCCCAATAGGACTTCTATAGTATATATTTTACCCTGACCAGCACAAATCTACCCTGAGGTCCTTGATAATTTGAACCAGAGAAAATGGGACTGTCCATACTACTAATGTCATCACTCCACAACTCTGAGTAGTACCACCCGCAGAGAAAATCTGCCCTATCTGTTGTCTCCTCATCTGTATAGCCTCGGAGTCTAATAAGTGAGACTCCTGTATAAATATGATCTCCACTTTCAGTAGGCTTAGGTGCTTCAAAACTTTGTATTACTTAATTTTCTTTCTAACCCCTTTAATATTCCATGTAGCCAATAGCATACTCCTAGCCATTTGGCACCCATTTGCAATCGGTGAGTTCTTCCGATAGTATATTGCATATTTTTAACCCAGCTACCCTATTCTGTCTATACTCTGTGCCTCTTACCCTCCCCCCACTCCTATAGTAAGCCCATATTTAACCTGAAATCCCCAAAACACACAATAACCATAAACCACACTCCAAAATAGCGAAAACACCCTGCCCTCCCTACTTCCCTTACTGTCACAAACTATGCTCTGCAGTACACCAGTTTACCGCTTCCCCCTCCAGCCAACCTTATAAAGTCCTACTATTTACTGATATAACGGAAAGGCCAAAATGAAGAAAAAGACCTTTCTTAAGATAAACTTGTACCACATGTTCTGCTAACAACCCTTTGGTAGTCCTATTCTCCTTGTAAGTACCTTAAAGGGGCACTTTATTGCAGTATTATCAAATCACACTATGAACTTGAACAGCTATGGATTTAACTTGTGCAATGGGTAAACTATGAAGATTATGAACCTTAAGGATGTATGAAACTAATAAGGCCTCATATCTGTTATAGACTGAAATTATATTCCCCTGAACTGCTGGCAGACCCTCATAACCATACTAATGTGCATGGACCTATGCAAAACATACATTATACCATTAATTTCTAGCAAGGCCAGTTCTTACGATCTTGTTTTAGCCAAAACTGTAACTCGTCATCTAAAAGAATGCAGAAATGGAAGATATTGACATTAGTCCTGCTCTTTAAAATTAGAACTTCAAGCCAGCCAGCCGAACCTCAGTTAAATTCCATGCCTATAAGTATTAAACTGCACTACACTGCTGGTAGGCATCCATAGCTAAAATAGCGTGCATGGACCTGTGCAAAACCTATAACAGAAACTTCTAGCAAGGCTTGCTTGCAATCTTGCTTTAAGCAAAATCATATCTCTCCATCCAAAAGAAAGTAGGAGTGGAAAAAATTAATATTAGTCCTGCTCTTTAAAATTGGAGCCTCAAGCCAGCCGGCTGAATATCAGTTAGATGCCATGCCTCCATCTAATGAACGGCACTAGAAAATAAACAGAAAAGAAAGAGAGAAAAAAAAAAGGAAACAGTCTTGTTGATTATATTGTTTCGATCATCATTACTGCTGTGATCTCTTGTACTACGGGTGTATTTCTCCCTCTGGTGACAGCATTGAGCTATTGCTGTTAATGGACGTATACGCAACAAATGCCACACGATCGTGCATGCAGTCGAGAAGCCTGTTAGAAATTAATTCTAGATCGGGATATTTACTTCAGGATCTTCCACCAGATATCGCAACCCTTAATTTACAAAAAGTTTGCTGAACTTGTGGTTTGCCCTTCAGGGCTTTCTGTGTATCTTGCCTTGATAGTGAAATTAGCAAGTTTCTGAGGGCAAGCTTTAGACAAGCCTTTGCCAGTCTACTTTTCAAATAGTGAGCTTGTCACTTTTTAAAGGAATTCTGTGACCCCCATACTGTGCCAGTTCAAGTGTCCCGAAAAGGATCTGGAAGGGCCGCCTTAAGCCCAGTCAGAGCTGCTTCTGGAGTATCATACGACAGCCAATTACCTGCTACATGGGCCTGGAGCCTCGCTGGATAGTTCATGCAGAATTTGATTCCTGCAGCTATTAGTTTCGAGACTAGGGGGCGGAAAGCAGTGCATCGTTGCCTGATCGGGGTGGGTAAGTCCTGTGCCACTCTAATTTTGACTCCTTCCTGGTGGACCTCCTGCAATTCCCTTATTTTTGAAAGAAAATGTTGCCGCTCCAAGAAATTAAGGAAGCGGAAGATAAGTGGGCACGGTGGGGCTCCTGCTGGGGGTATCAGGCGGGGAGCCTGATGCGCCCTTTCAATCACATACTTCGGCCCAAATGGGGAAGGGCTCTCAATCTTTTCAACAAATTTCTGAACAAAGATCACTGTATCAAGCCCTTCTTCATGCTCTGGCAGACCTATGAGGACCGCGTTATTTCTACGACTGCGGCCCTCAAGGTCTTCAATTTTTTATTCCATTTTGGCCAGTTTGTGCCTTGTTGCAATCAGCTCTGGGTCTACCTTCTCCTCTCTTTTTTCAAGTGAGTAGATGCGGGTCTGGCTGTCTGAGATTCGCGCAGAGATGTCTTCCATATCTTGCGCCAGTGATTTCAGCTCCATAGAAATGGAGTGAAGTTCATCCCTAAAGGGCTTAAGCTCCTCCAAAAATCTGCTGATTGTAAGCGTTTTTTGTTCTGGCAGGAGGTTAGTTCAGTAGATTTGCAGCACTAGCGGCCCTGGGTATCTTTGGGGCCTTCAGTGGTGTAACTGGGGGAGTGTGCTTAGGTTTTTTTTTTTTGCATTTCTACCTCCATGAAGCGCAAGTCGTAGCTCAGACTGAAGCAGTAGGCTGGTGAGTCTTCCGACCATAGCAACTGATAATTTACAGTTAAACTACCAGAGAAAAGTTCACTTTAAAGGGAACGGGTGGCTGGAGTGATGAAGTGGAGCTGCTACCAGGCGCTCTGCAGCACGTAGTCTCTGGCATCTTGATTTTCTTATGGTATCAGCTGATTATTCTCAGCTTAATTTCAAGAGTTTCCAATAGACTAGGCCAACCGGCCATGGACACAACACATTTAATTTGCTTGGTACAGTTAATGTGATTGATTTTTTCCATCAAGGACCCCAACAACAGCTACAACCTCAGGCACTGATTCTGGCCAACCAGCAGAGATCCTGGGTACTCAGTAGCAAAGGGACTAAATTAACTGTGTTTAGTAACCTGGTTTTCCATGACAGTAATCATTTGCCCAGATTTGCTCCCCCCCCTTCTTGTTCACGATCCTTTAATAAACCTGATTCACTGTGTTACTTTGAACCCAACTTGTGAGCATATTATTACCTGAATGTGTTGAAAGTGCATGCTGTATTTCAAAACTGTCTTTACAGGGAGGTCTGCAGGGCGTATACCAGGACCCGAGACCCTGCTGGTAAGTGGGACAACTGGGAGCATATTGTTAATGCCTATGCAAACTGTCTGGTGAATAGTGTTAATGGTCATTGTCAATATCTAGGTAATCTGTCACAAGGTGGGGTTGTGGGTAGTGATAGCTTCCCAGAGGGCTGCATCAGTATAAATAGATACCTACGCAAACCTTACTCTGGGTGGAGGCACCAAACTAGTGTGTTTACTGAGGGTAGGGACACCCCACTTAGGGTTGCCACCTATCCGGTTTTTGACTGGATAATCTGGTTTTTAGGGTCCTTATCCGGTCATCCGGTTTTGATTAAATGTAGTCTGGTTTTTGGGCCATTTTGAGTAATTATATACTCTTAAAACTGATGTATCAAATCATTCACTGTTTTGGCTGCATTGCGTGTCCAGGTTACAAAGAAATTCTGATGTCACAATCATTCAGACCTGCCTTTGTTTGTAAAACCAGACCATCTGAGAGGTGTAAAGTATGGCCATTAAGATCACTAGCAGTAAATTAACCTAATCTTTTCCACTCTGAATTTTAAGTATGGTCTTTTACTGCTATGACAGGAAATAGCTTTTAAACCGTTATGTGCTTTCATGTGTTTCTTTTTGTTTGTCCTATATTCTGGTATGTTTTAGACCCATTTTTGTTAATAATCTAACTTTTATTGCCTTTATCACTACATTTGCTCTTATTTTTGTATTACCTGAACATTCCATGATATTTGCTACACTTTTACAGGTCATGCAGATAAACAGCAGGAATGGTGTGTCTGAAATTGTGGAATGTCGTAGACGTATGAACAGAAACAGCACTAGCTGCTAAGGTGAAGGGGAACACGGTGTAGTATTAAGGGTACCACAAGCATCGATAATTAAGTTACCAAAAATTGGACAAAGCATCAGAATACATGACTTACATGGAAAGGAGAATGGGAGAGCGTTTAACTGAGGACTGAGCAATAAGCTGTGGATGAGCTTGGCACGTCCAGCAGACCTGAGTTTGATTCCCATAGCCTCTACTTACATACTGCGTGACTCTGAGCAAGTCACTTAACCTTCCTGTGCTCCTGGGTCACTCCTGTAAAATGGGCTATAAGGCCTATGGGAGTTAACCTGGTTGCCAAAGAATAAAAATAAATAACTGAATAAATAAATCAAATAAATAACAGTATAAAAATGATTTCCTATCACTAGTATTGTCAAGTCCAACATTACAAAGGGCTTTGGAGAAGGAACGATATACTTGCCATTCATAAAAGGGGGTGGAGCCAGAGGTGGAGTTAGGGGTGTGGTTTAGCATCCGGTTTTTACTTCATCCAAAGGTGGTGACCCTAACCCTGGTACTTGGCAGTTTTGAACCCAGGCCCCTCAACCTGTTAGAAAGGCAGGCAGGGGTAGAAGCCCTTGGAGTAGCGCTGCCTAGGGGTTACAATTACATTAAGGAACAATACAGACACTACAGTCAATGAAAAATGGCATTTACCCAGAGCAAGATACGCTAAACGAGCTCTAAAGTAAAACATTCAGAGAGGTATGTTTTCCTGTCTGCACAGCGGAGTCTACCTGTGCTCTTTCTGCCAGGAGTAGCTGACTTTTTTTAAAGAATGCATACCTTCATTTTTAGTGTGGAGCTCTCCGTTCTCTAACTGTTTCTGCTGCTGCCTTCTGATCTTGTTTCCCAGGATGCAACAAGTCTTGCGAGACTGTTACATAGGCTTGCCCTAGCTTATAGAGACACTGTCCACCTTGTACTTACAGTTGTTGGCATTATTTAGAAAGGTGCTGGAACTGCAGTCAGCAGACAGTCTCCTCCAGTGCTGCCACTCTTTCAGGCCCCCCCCCACCACGTTGGCTCAGTATGGCCTAACATACAAAGAGAGTTCCTTAGAGTTCATCCTGTTTGTTGGTTTCCTTCTTGCCCTTTGCCGGTGTAACCCCCCTGCAAATGGGGGTTCCCAAAAGACTTCCAGGAGCTTGCTTGAATGCTCCAAGCCTGAATGGTGTTTGGCGTTTAAGCCATTTATCAGTGAGTGTTTTTAGAACCTCTGGTACTGTCTCTTTAAGAGCTGTCTGCTTGCAGACATAATTAGTTTGTATGGGGGGACTGTGTGTTTCTTTGATTGAGTACCACTCGAGCTGCTGCCAATTCACTCCATTTTTGCAGTCACTAGGAGTGCAAAGGAAACCTATCTGAAAGATGTAACTGTTTGCCAGAAATAATTTAGAGTAATAATGAAAATACAGTTTGTCTAACCTGCTTTCTTTGCAGTCAGAACTGTGTTTGCCTAGTTCCCCATTCTAGTTTTGAACTGCTGAACTGGACCAATCAGTGTGGGGTAAGCTAGCTCTAAAATGGTGCCTTGGACGAATCAGAACTTGGACTCATAATCTGAGCCAGCCACAAGAGGATTGTATGGGGTGACTCTGGGAGATGTAGTTTAGGCTTGCGCCTTTTGGACCAACAGCAGCAGTCTATTGTGAGTGACAGCCAATCCAGTCAAGAACTGGGAGGAACTCAAAGGAAGTGCCAGTTTTGTCTGTTGGAGTTTCAGTTTAGATCTGGCAGTGAAGGGAAAAACCTGTGCTCCTTCAGTGCACAGTTTCAGTCAAAAAGACGTGTGTAAGGCCCAGAGTTCCGGTCTGCAGCTTGTGTAACTGCTTGTTAGGACTGAATCCGTCCTGTGAAAAGAATCAAAGGATCTCTGAAGAGTAGAAACCAGGCTCACCCTGTAGAAGACTGGAGAAATTGTTGGAATGCACTTGGTCTGTGAGGAACTGAATCTGCTGTGTGTTCTCGGGTATTGTGCAGTAATTGCGATCAGGATAGAGAAGCAGCCTGCCTGGTATAGTACTTTCTTTTTACCATATAAATGTGAAAAGTCTCGTGGAGCTCAAGAGTAGCCCTGCTGACGTTGAAGGACCCTATCTTGTTTGGAGGTCGTGAGTACTAATTCAGGGTCGCTCCTGTTGAATTACCACATTAAATCCAAATGGAATCACTGTACTGCTGACTGTTTAAACTAATTTTCTTTTCACTGTGTGAAAGGGCCCCTACCAGCTGCCACGGTTTGGACTAGCCACTAGGGCTTGGTACCCAGGGACAGTAACTGGTAGGGATGAGCCTATGCACAGAGCCATAGGTAGATAGTAAAGTGATAAGCTAATTAACCTGATTTCCCCTGTCCTTGTTATATCCCCTAAATAAATCAGAGCTGCTTGTTTCAGCAAAGTTATACTGCCTGAGGTATTTGTCTATGTTAAAGTACTGTACTGTGATTGTTGCACTGTATCTTATTTCACAGGAGGTCCCAGTGCGGAACTAGTCCTGGGGGTAAGTGTATACTGTGAAGGTAATTCTGATATATTGTGTGGGCCACTAGTGGGAAGAAAGGGGGGTTGCAGTGTCCCAGAGGGCTGTGACCAAGTAAGTTTAACTATTTCAAACCCTGACCTCTGGGTGGAGGCACCCGCCATTGGATCCAGGCCCCTCAACCTGTTAGTGGCAAATCAGGCAGGGGTAGTAGCCCCTGGGATAGCGCCATCTAGGGGTTACACCAGTATTCCTAAATCGGGTGTTATTTCCCTCACTTAGCCAGCTGGCGTTTGCTCAGTCCATGTGGGGGCAGGCTTTCAGACCTGCCTCCTCACTGATCCACTGGTCTAGGGGCTTTTCCTTCAGCTGTCGTCCGACCCCATGTTGGCTATATGCAGGTCAAAGAGCAAAACATGGCAGTGCCTATGTGCTCTTCAGGTCCCATGGCAGCAGCTCTGTGGCTGCAATTTGGTGTGCCTCCACGTGCAAAGGAAACACAGGCTCTTCCTCTCTACATGCTGCCTGGTTCCTGCAACTACTGCCTGCAAATAGGGACCGGGTGAAAACATCACTCGGTGCAGATGGGGGCATCAGCAGCTCCATGGAGGAGCTTATGGGTAAATCCTGATTGGGGCAGGGGCGATACACCAGCATCTGGGGAAACCTCTTAAATATAATATTCAGACAAAAATTAGCTTTTATTTAATCACTTTTCTGTGTTTATCTCCCCCATCCCCAAGTTACCAAAGACATTTGCATAAAAACAGGGGTCTCGATTCAGAAAGGTCGACACAAGACCTGCGTCAAACACATTACTGCAAGCGTACACCGATTCAAGAAGGTCATCGCATTTGTGACACTTCCCTGCTGTCTGACTTGCTCCAAATAGTAGCCAAACCCATAAAAAGATCCCAAGATTGCTGCAAAGTTAAACCAGCAGAAAGCTGGTCTAACTTCATGATAAAGAGAACACGGGATCAGGAATCGAATGCCAGTCAGGGAATGCCGCAAGCCCCATGTGCCATCTGTTTGGTGCACCTGGGGTGTGCGGCACACATGACATGTTTCTGAATCGAACCCAGGGTCTTTGCATTTCAGAGTTTATCCTCTTCCTGCCTTACTTCTGCTGACATCATATTCCTTTGCTAGTGACATAACAACCTGTTGCCTTGGAAATGACTATGGTCTGACGAAAAAGAGGATTATGACTTTAAAGGAGGGAAAAGCAGAAGGGTGTGATGAAGCGTGAGGCACAAAGAAGCTGTTTCATTGCAGTAAGGCACTTTGTGCCTAGTGGACCTTGCCCCATGACCAAAGAAAAAAAAATAAAAAAAATGGGGGCGATAAATACACCAAAGCAAAAAAATATAATCTGAATTGTCTGATTATAATAGTTTAAAAAGTTCTCCATGATACTGGAAAGGAATTAGACCCCCCAGCCTTCAGTAGTAATATGCTGAGTACATAGTTGTTGGCTTCCTCTTGCAGTTTTCCAGGAGTGAAGACAGACCCAGGCAGTGTTTCATGGTCTTACAGGAAGGCAGAGTGTTTACTGCCGACTTATCTGTAGTCTGCCGTCAGGGTACAGAAATGGCAAAAAAAAAAAAAACAACAGGGGAAGGCTTAGTTGGATATGGTCCTTAAGTGACGGAATAAAGAATCTTACATTGTTCTGCTTAAGCAGGTTAGCAAGGGGAAAAGGAAGAGGAGGCCATTATGGTTTTCCAAGGAGGTAGTGAAGAAAGTGAAAGCCAGTAAGATTGCATTCAGGCAGTACAAAAAGATGCAGACAGAAGGGGATAGGGAGAAGTACCAAGAGAAGCAAAGGGAGACAGGGAGGTCAGTAAAGGAAGCCAAAGCTCAGACAGAAGAGCGCATTGCAAAATCAGTGGGTAGAGGGGACAAAACCTTTTACAGGTATATAAGTGAAAAAACAAAGGCAAAGGGAGGGATAGTGAGACTGAAGGGGGAGGATGGGGGCCACGTGGAGGATGACAACAGTAAAGCTGACATACCGAACAGGTATTTCTGCTCAGTCTTTACTGACGAAGAGGAGGATAATGGGCCTGAAGGGGGTACAAGGGGTGGGAATGGCGCAGAAATGGACACAAGTCCCTTTACACAAGAAAGGGCCCTGAAGGAACTGGAAGGAATAAGAGTTGATAAAGCAATGGGGCCAGATGGGGTGCACCCCAGGGTCCTAAAGGAACTAAGAGAGGTGGTGGCTGAACCTCTGGCAATCCTGTTTAGCTGATCACTGGAAACAGGGGAGGTACCCAAAGACTGGAGGACAGCAGATGTAGTCTCCTTGTACAAAAGCGGGAACAAAGAGGAAGCGGGGAACTACAGACCAGTCAGCCTGACCTGGGTAGTGGGGAAGATCATGGAAGCACTACTGAAGGAGAGATTGGTGGAACATCTGGTTGCCAGTGGACTACAGGACCCAAGGCAGCATGGTTTCACCTGGGGGAGGTCATGTCAGACCAACCTCATTTAATTTGTGACTGGGTGACAAGAGAGGTGGCTCGGGGAGGGCAGTGGACGTGGCCTATCTGGACTTCAGCAAGGCCTTTGACACTAAGCCGTATAGAAGGCTATTAAACAAACTGGGAAATATGGCAGTGGGCAGGACAATAGTGCAGTGGGTAGGTAATTGGCTGGGTGGCAGGACACAGAGGGTGGTGGTAAATGGCTGTCACTCCACAGAAGGAAGATTGACCAGTGGGGTACCACAGGGATCAGTGCTGGGACCGGTCCTATGCAACATCTTTATCAGTGACATTGTGCAGGACCTAGAAGGCAGAATTTCCTGGTTCGCTGATGACACAAAGCTCTGTAACAGAGTAGACATGCCAGAGGGTGTAGACAGAATGAGGAGAGACCTACAGATGCTTGAAGAATGGTCAAGGGTTTGGCAGTTGAAATTCAATGCAAAGACGTGCAAGATAATGCATATGGGGCACAAAAACCCTGAAACAACATATTAGTTGGGGGTGAGGATATAGCATGCACCGAGCAGGAAAGGGACCTTGGGGTTATCATCTCTGATGACCTCAAGGTAAGGAAACAGTGTGACAAGGCAGCAGGTAAAGCAAATAGGATGCTGGGAAGCATAGGCAGGGGCATCACCAGCAGGAAAAGGGAGGTCATAATTCCACTATACAAGACACTAGTGAGGCCCCACCTGGAATACAGTGTACAGTTCTGGAGACCTTACTTACATAAGGACATAGACAGGGTAGAGAAGGTTCAGAGGAGGGCAATAAAGATGGTACAGGGATTGCATCACAAGTCCTATGAGGACAGGTTGAAGGACCTGAATATGTACTCCCTGGAGGAGAGAAGGGAGAGAGGGGGGATATGATAGAGACATACAAGTACCTTACAGGGAGGAACAGGGTGCAGGAACACACTATTTTCCAGCGAAATGATGTTCCAGAACTAGAGGGCATGGGATGAAGTTGGAGGGAGGGCGATTCAGAGGAAATGTGAGGAAGGATTCCTTAACAGAACGGGTGGTGGACATGTGGAACACCCTGCCAGAGGAAGTGGTGGGGGCTGAAACAATCATTGGATTTAAGAATGCATGGCATAGACATAAGGGAATTCTGGATGTCAGGGGTAAGGGGCAACAGGCTCCTAGGAAAATATTAAGTGAACTTACAAGCTCAAATGGGCAGACTGGATGGGCCATAGGCCCTTATCTGCCAACAGCATCTATGTATCTATATAACTAGTATTGCTAACTGGTCACAGTTACGCTTTGCAGCCACTAGCCACCAGGGTAAGCAAGCTCTAGGAGTTTTAGGACTTTAGAACACAATGTTTATTTATTTAAACTTGGTAACCGAGAGGCACACTGAACAGGGACTCGTTTCTAGGTGCAACCTGGGGAAAGGGTAAAAGGGGTACAAAAATATGAAGCAAAATACAAAATCTTACATTGGTTATACATTACAGAATATACATAAATTACAGAAGAAAATTACAATAAGGAAAATAAGAGCAACAATGATAGCTGATCGTGAGAACACTCAGAGACAATGTAATTGTTCACATTGCAGATCAGGATCAGGAAAGGAGAGTGCAAAGGGGTACAATTGCGTACAAGGAGAACATTTCAGCAATAAATACAGAAGCATATGTAATAACAGTGCAAGGGGGAAACAATCCAGAACCGGAAGCAAAGAATAGAACGGGGATACAGTAGTATAAGGAGGGCAGGAGGAAGGG
This sequence comes from Neoceratodus forsteri, assembly GCA_016271365.2. Lineage (NCBI taxonomy): Eukaryota > Metazoa > Chordata > Ceratodontiformes > Ceratodontidae > Neoceratodus > Neoceratodus forsteri. Next base: position 453,476,916 of record JADMNL010000023.1, on the reverse strand, counting down.
ACAGGAGGAGGGTGTTAGCTAGGACAGGAGTATGTGTGCGGGGTTGAATGGAAAAGAGCTCGCTTTAAACATAGTAGGTAGGGAGATTGCCTAGGAGAGTGAGGGAGGGAGTTCCAGAGAGAAGGAAGTCTGTAGGAAAAAGCTGATACCCCAGTGCAAGATGGAGGATGTGGGAGAGAGAAGGTGCAGGTGTCTCTAGCCATTTGGCATTTATCATGACTGTTCTCTCTTTCCAACAACATTGTTTTAATACATGCCATTTTTATGTGTTTCCTTTTCTAAGCATAACTGTATCTAAGTAGTCATTCATTAGCTTTCCCCAATTGTTAGAAGGTTACAGATTTGTGGCCTACTATGACCCTGCTCCTTTTCCTCCACCATTCCCTATCAGTCAGAACACTTCGGAATCAGGTCCTTCTAGTTGTGACTGGCAGCATCTGCATAATACTGCTGCTTGATCAAGCGTCCCGTCCCTGACTGCCCAACCATCATGTGACTGTAAGTGATGGACTGCTGGGCCCACATTTGTTGCATCAGGTTTATCGTCAAAGGCATTGTTGTGGGAGTGACATGCTAACCATGGCATTACAACAGTCAACATCCACCCCGCCCACCTCTAATGCTGCTACAACAAAGAATTAGCTGGCATCAGAGGCGTCGTTTGGGGAGCGCCCAAGGTGCATGTGTCAGGGACAGCTGGAGGCTAAAGGTGGAGCCTGGATATTTGTGGTACCACTCAGAGACAGAGACAGAGACAGCAGCAAGCTAAGGCTCTGCTGTTGCAGCTTGTTGTCATTTAATGAAGAAATTATTGAAACTGGCTTTTTGGAAGTGGGCTAAAGTCTCCTACCCCCAAAGCATCCCTGTATCCTCCCCCAACATTTTGTTTGCCCAATTTAACAATTAGATGAAAGAGTGGAAGAGAGTACTGTAAATGCAATGTCATGGTCCAAATAAATAGTAACATTGAATAGGACCATAGTGTTGTGTCCATAGAAGGGACTTAGGGCTCACGTCATCCACCTTCTGACTTACTGCTGTGAGTATATCATATTTGCTAGGAAAGATGGTGGGGGGGGTAGAGCCGGCACGCTTAAAAGTGGAAGAATTCAGGTGGTCGGCTCCTCTGATCCCAAATATGACCTTTCACAGCAATAGTGGGGTTACTAAAAATTTATCAAGAAGAAGGGCTGAACTCCCACACAGGTGAGGGAGCACTGTGTTTTTTTACTGCACCAGAATTGGTTCTTTTTACAGTGATCTAATGATCTTGACAACTGCAATCAGTGTTCTGATAGTGTGGTGCAGCATTACGTGGTATTGCACTGTTGAGGTGCCATGCTTCAGTTGTAACGCTGCTAACTTTCCAAAGTCTAGAACTGTGACATGCCATAATTTGGAAATAAATAAATCCTCCTTTTATTTTTTTTTGTTAGAGAAAGCCCTCCACCCTCCACCCCCATGTCACTCGCTCGCCCTCAGACAAGGTTGCGCTGCACATTACAAAATAAAATACACTTGGAGCTGAAAGACCTCATTTTCTGTGCCCAATCCTGACCCTGACCCCGTGTTGTTTGCTCCCTCAGGCAATAGTGGACAGGGCTGCACACATTCAATCAATTACATTTTGCCACTTGCTCCGGTCTCGCTGCCCCACAATAACACCAGTAGCAAACATCTGGATTAAAACATTACATCATTATGCTGCAACAAGTTCCGAATCGTGTTGTACAGAAAGTTAATCAGAAGCAAACTTGCTTTAAATTGTGTTCAGATGTTCGAGCTACTTGCAGTGCTCCGCCTGACAGTCCCATCCCAACCTGCTCAAACTCGCCTCCTTTTCTGAACAAACTTCTCTTCAGTGACTCCCACCACTGCACTGGATTCTTGTCTCACATTCCCTCACAGCTGATCAGGTTTAGGTACCATAGTTCATTGCTGCCGATCTCTTCTTTGTCTGGAGTCCCTCTCAGTTGCTGGCAAGCAGACGGCCGTACATGCTTGCTCGCACTGCTACCTAGTCTAATCTAACAGGAAGGAAGGTGCTTTACAGTGCTCACACTGACCCACTTGCCATCTGACTACCTGAGTGTTTTCATGTTCACGGTGCAACATAGGTGCAGGGGGCGGAAGTTGCAAATTGCTGTCCAGCTCAAGCAGTGCCATGGTGGTGCTGAAATGAATGTCACTCGTGACTCAGAAGTCAGCAAACAAAACAACAGGACAAAGATGGGACAAGTAAGCAAAACCAGGACAAAGGTGACATTTCGCAAAACTTGTGGGGACACCGAGATATGCTGCCTAAAAACAGGAGTGTTCTGGGAAAAATCAGGATGCTTGGTAGCGTTATTCAGATGAGACATTAAATAGAAGTCCCTTCTGCCCATCTCTGGTTATTGTTTAGTTGGAGGTTAAAGATCCCATGTCACTTACTGTAAGAGTAGGGCAAATTTTTATTTAAACTGCACAGCAAGTCATACAAGAATCAACAGCTCCACATTCACCAATAACTTACATTATTATAAAGAGGCAGTGCAAAGAGAGCAGAAGAGAAAGGCAGCCAGTAAAATAATTAGAAACCATCTACATGGCCGGCCTGGCGGCGCTGAGGGTTGAGGCACTGGACGCCACACTTTGTGCCATGCCGGCGACCTGGGTTCGGGAACGGACTTAGGTCGCTTGGGGGTCGGTCAGGGGAGGTAAGGATTGAGCATCCGGAGGACTGCTCTCCTTCCTCTGGGAGGGGGGTTTGTGCTGTGTGCATCAGCACAACAAGAGGGGGGTTTGGCCCATGCCCAGGGTGCTTGGCTGCCTCTGCGGAGGTGATGACAGCTACTGCACCCATTGCACGAACGCAGGTGTGGGAGACAACTGGAGGAGAAATACTGAGACCCGGGAGGACCCATTATGACCCCAAGGGGCTGGAGGACATATCCCCCAAAAGGGGGGGGTGCGTAGCCCCTGCCAGGTCCATGGAGGTGGCAAAAATACTGTTGTGATAAAAGAGCACAAAAAAGTAAACCCACCTCTCACCCCCTTTTAAGATTATCCAGTTGATATTTTTCAACAGTCTCTGCAGTGAGGCCAGTCCTCCAGTGCAGTGACAGTGCTACCGCTCATGACGCCAGCGACCCGGGTTCGAGACTGAGCCTGGGTTATTGGAGGGCCAGCCAGGGAGAGGAGGGTTGAGCAACCCACAAGACGCTTTTCTCTGAGGAGGGAGGAGGGAACTCTCCACCATGCAACTGCCACCTCGGTGACCACAGGTTGTCTTGCTGGCAGGAACGGGCCCTGTTGGGGAAGGAGATGCCATTTGACTGAAGTGGTGAAGACACATGACGTACGCACACCCCACTGTCAGCTGGTGTCTCAGTGGGTGGGGTGTATAAAGTGGAAATTCCCTGGTCACCAAATGATGATGGCCCGCAGACTCTGCACCCGCTGGCCTGGACAATCTCCTGGCCACCAAGTCGTCTGCCTAATTCAGAGGGATCTAAACCAGCTTGATGGCCTCCATCATGCAGAGGGGGTACTATGAGCAATCGGCTGGGAGAAGTAAGTCCTAGGAGATGGTGGGGTGATAGGTTGGGGTTATGCTGGGTCGAGAGAGAGAGAGAAAGAGAGAGAGAGAGAAAATGTAAAAAAAAAAAAAAATACCCACAATGTTCCCTGCAAACATCTTTCCCCATCCAGTTTAAACACCGCGCACATAGCAATAATATTTCATAGCCATAATTGTGTTTTGCAAAATGATCGGCAATTGCCTTACCAATAATATTTTATACAAGAATAAAAAATCATTAAGTTTCTCCAACATATGCGTTTGCAGAGGTTTGTAAAAAAAAAAAACAACAAATTAAGACCTCATCAGTGTAATTAAATAGGATCCTTCCTCTTGTGTGTTCGGATTCATATTTCCAAAAGTCCTGAGTATAAGGGCACTCTAAAAATACATGTGTCATAGTTTCGTGCTGCCTCCAACACCTCAGACACAGTAACACAACACCTCTCTTCCAGTCTTTTATTTGTAAGGTTGGTCTTAATACTTGATCTGTTGTGTGTTCCACATTTGGTTGGTCTTAATACTTGATCTGTTGTGTGTTCCACATTTGAATGGTTCCATGTCAATACATTGATGATGTCGATGTCGACACCACCGACAATGACAGGAACAATGCCGACAGTCAGCATTGTTCTGGACAGGACAAGGTGTTTGTTTTTCTTTTTTTGAAATCACTATTTATTCTCCCCCCATCCTGCCGTTCCTGACCCATCGGGAGAGCCAAGCAGACATCCCACTGCCACACACCCTACCCGGAATGGTCTCCGAGACCCCATGGAACTGTGGCTTAACCCCCCGAGTGGGGATGAGTTGGGGCCAGAACACCCCAAAACTTATGTTTCATCGGTCCTGGAGCCATCAGGTGGGTGGAGATGCATCGTGGGCATGTCTCCGGCTCTCCATCTCCCCAGAGATGGCAGGCACTTTTCCCAGTTTTCTCGTGGGCATTGCACTTTTGCCCAGACGTCAAGGCGTGACCGCTGATGCCTGCAACACCCTCCCCCAGCTGCCTACAAGAGTCACTTGAGCCCCAGACCAATGCCCAGGGGCCAATCAGACAACAAGGTGCTCAGTGTAATGCTGCACCCCTAGCCTCCGTCAGAGGTCGGCAAACACCGAGCTGCTTTCCCAACCCTCCCCCCAGAACAGGCGAGCTGTCAACGGATGCTGCAGCCTGTTTCTCCCGGCTGGCCCTCGGACCCGAGCTTGCTCCCAAACCCAGGTCTCCAGCATTGCAAGCAGAAATCCAACCGCTGCGCTGACGGGCCGGCCCCAAAGTGTTTGTTTTTCTGCCGGGGGCTTCCCCCCCTGCACCCCCACATCCCCATCTCTAAATAACCAGCTCTGAGTCGGAGTTGGTTTGGGTTGGGGGCGCAACACTGGGAATCACAGCATTGGCAGACAGCAAACCACCACAGCGACCAATCTTGACCTGGTGAGATTTGCACTGTGGTGGTGTTCGCTGTGAAAAAGTTGTGGTGGTGTGCTACCCATGTGAACTGGTATTCGATCACTGACAAAAAACTTTAACAAAAGAGGCCTCTGTATACAAGGGCAGGCAGGAAACAATGAGTAAAATCAATGGAAGTGTCTAAAATAAAGTCATAAATGCATTTCCTATATCCTTCTTGCAGCATTAGGAAATCAACCTTCAACATACAGCAAGTCTCAGCCTTCTCCATAGAGCCCCATGGGACTTAGAATTTTTGGGGCCAGCGCACACCACACACATCGAGTAAGGTGCCAGCTACATAAGCGGCATAAATAGTGTTGCTGGCCCCAACCCCCGTTCCATTTTTTTCTGATGTTTAGAGCACACTCATTGGGGACCAATAGAACTTCCTGTTTTTACTACGTAGGCTTCTGAAGTCGTGTTTACAATGCCACAGAACTCCGGAATTTGCAGGGCTCCACTTCTGCTCTGATGGCCACAGTGGCTCAATTTTGTATGTACACAGACCAGGCTTCAGGTTGCTCCATGGGGCTGTACATAGTGGCCAGGTTGTCCCCCCCTCCAGATGTGTCGGTGATGAGTTAAGCCTCATGCCCTGCTTAGCCCACCTGAGTTCAGCAAACAGCATTTTTCATAAGCAGAAAGAAAGCTGAGGTCAGGAAAGTGCATTGAAATGTAAAACGAGGGCTAGAAGTATAGCAAAGTAGGGTCACAAAATGGGATTGCGATATTGGGTATGTGCGAATGCATATGCATGTCCCAGGGGGAAGAGAGGATATGCATATGCTTTAGCACATGCCCAGTAGCGTGGTCCCAGTTTACGACCTTAATTTGTAATACTTGCAGCCCCTGTTTTACATTTTTATGCACTTTCCCAAGTTCCGCTGTCTTTCTGCTTGTGAAAAATGCTCTTTGCTGAACTCAGGTGTGCTAAACCATGCATGAGAGAAGCTCAAGGGGCCATTGGAGGATGCCAGAAGATGAGACACTCAGTCAGAGCAAGCACTGCAAATTGTCTACCCCGCATATTTAATGCACTGTCAGTCGCTTGCTCCAACATGTGTTCCTCTCCTGAGTCTCATCAGAAACCCATTCCGAAGCTGGCTTAGGTCGCTCCCCTAAGTGTCCACACCATGGACTTTGAAGCACATCTACCCATACGCATGGGTTGATGTGCTTTAAAGTAGATGGTGTAAACAGGGCTTAAGTTAACAGTTTGTTTATGGGCAGACTGGTAGGACTGTCAGTCTTTTTCTACTGTCATTGTCTATGTTTCTGTATTATTTTTCTTACAATATGTTGTTTTCTTTCTTGGCACTGAGTACATGATATATTTAGTTTTTCTTAGCACCATTACAGTTTTCTTCACAGATCTACAAGTTTGTCTCAGCTTTACCTTATCTGACGAGCAGTTCGTTCACTGGCCATTATTTCAGGTAGGGTACTTCTAAAGGCTAGTTGCTTTGGCCATGAGTCTGTTTTCAGACCACTGTTCCTCTCCTGGGAAGTGTCTTTGAACTGAACTGTGTCAAGCCCAGGAAAATAGGCAGTTCTCCTAGAGTCATAAAAGTAATGGTCTCAGCCTCGCTTATGATCAGCGTCAGACTCCTGAGACCACACAACCGAGATCTTGTCCTTGCACAAAAGATGCAGTGACACAGGCCTCTGTCTGGTTTTGCCACTGTGCCTCGAGGTCATTGGCTCCATGTTGTGTGGGTTGGTGTCAGTACTCCCCCTGTACTCTGTCTTCCTTAGAGCAGCTGGGATTCTGCTACCAGTCTTCTTCATGCAGCCGTGCTGGCACCTCAGTCTTCAACACCCCAGCTGGCTTTAAGGATTTCTTGGATGAGCATTTTGGCTCTATCCCGGGACAATCTTGCATTTGGTAAGGTTTCTCTAGCAGACACTGGAGTTTATTACAGACTCCATCACTGCATTCCTTGGGTATCATCTGGTGCCGAGTGCAGTGCCTGTCCTTATCAGAAAACCTGTCTTCTGCAAGTATTTATCCAGCACAGGATTCTCCGTGGAGCTCTTTAGTGCTGGTGTTGGTTCTGGCTTCGGTGCTGGTGCCACTGCTGGCCTCAGTGCCTATATTGTTGCCAGCCTTGATGCCGGTGTCAGTCTAGGTGCCAGTAACAGTGCTGGTGTTAGTGCCAACATCACTGTTGGCCTTGGTACTGACACCAGTGCAGGCTTCAGAGGCGATGCTGGTTCTGGCCTTGGTGCTGAGCATCTCCAGCTTCACTTTCATGGAATGTGCTTTTTGACACAGTGTGTGTGTGTGTGTCTTATTTACCTATCTTGCATGATTTCATGCAAGTCGGTCTGTTTTTCGTGCAAGCCTGCTTTGTCACATAGTTTTCATTTTTCCAAACAACATCTGTTTTTCTCACGTATCTTGTTTGATTCTCATGCAAGTCAGTGCATTTTTACCGTAATCTGCATTATTTGTCCTTAGTGCCACACAGGTGGCACCTTTTCCATGCAATTTGTGCCATAATTGCACATCTTACTTTTATTTTATGCAAATCTGAGATTTTTTGCACAGGTGATGTCATACAACTTGCATTATTTTTTACTCACTTTGTGATTCTTTCTTGTAAACTTCTGTATATTTGTAAGCAGCCTTGCACTGCTTTTACACAATTTTATGCAGCTTGCAGAAATTGTTTTCACAGAAAGTTATTTCCCACCCTCCCCAGGCTTCCCATTTTCTGCAAAACACCCTGCTGCTGATGACGGACTTTCTCCAACTGCTGGTATGGATCTCCTGTGGGGTACCCTACAGGTTCTTGGAGGACTATTGTCTGACCCAGGTGACATGACCTGGGGTACTCTTTTAGTTTAGTATCCTCATCCCACCTTCATCCATTTGCCTTGCTTGGGGAATTATCAGGGTTTTAGGTCTACTGTTTTTATCCTGCAGCCTTTGGTGGTCACAGTCACCTGTAATGCAATTGCTTTTTGATTACAACCTCTGTTGTGCTCCAGCATGGGCTCCTTATCCTTTGGGAAAGGGTTTTGGGTGGATTACCTTTTGGGAGAATCCTCACCCTAGCTTCCCCTTGTCTAAAAGATTCTGCTACGCCTTTTTTTTCCCTTCTGCCTGCCACTTTGGGAACACTGGTGCCTATGCACCAAGTGGTGCAGGATTCGCCTGGGAGACGTATACCTTGGCCACGTAGCCGCATGCCCATGGACAGGCATACAGTGGCCAGAATGCACATTTGTGTACTGCTGTGCCTGTACACAGCCCCTTCCTCTGGTGCACTGCTGCACAGGGGAGAATTAGATGACACAGGCAGGCATCCAGTTGGATGCCTGTCCTGGGTCCCAAAGTGGATCCCTGCTCTGCTCAAGCAGGGAATTCTGGGAAGTCACGGGAGGGTAACATATTAAAAGATAGGCGAATGCTCAACTAGCTGTTCCCAGGCCTCCCTTTCTAACTAGAGGGCTGGGGCAGCACTATGGGGGGATGGTTTGATGTACTGTAGCCTGCGGGTTTTTTCCTGAGTGGACATGCAATGGATACGGGAGGGTCCCTGCTGCCATATCCTGTGCCCCCCCTCCATACGGCACTCCACACTTTTATCACCTGATATGACCCCGGACCATCCATGTGCGTAACTGTGTGAAGGGGATCCAGTATGGAAGGGATACACATCCCTTCCTTACATGCTGCAGGGGGTCCATGGGACCCTTGATGCGTGGCTCTGTGTCTTAGGGTTGACTAGGCACCATGGATCCACAGTGCATAAGCAGTCTGCTCCTTTCTGCATAGCACCATTTTGCAGCACTTTCAGAGTCCTTCCCCCTGTGAGTATGGCTTATTTCTGTGTTCCCACAGGGATTTTTCTTTCGTTAACCACTGTGGCTAAAACAGAATTCTAGCCAAGCAAATGTACTTTAAGGGCAGTCATAGTTCTAATACAGGAAGTGCTAATTATTTTATGTGTTGTACTTTTTCTGTCTTTAAAGCTTTTGTCATGAACTGGTTAGAAATTCTTTAATCTACTTATGAAATTTATAGTGTATGCTGGAATGCAGTTGTGTATGGAAATCCATACACAGCAAAAAGTCGTTCTGCTTCAATAGTGATGTCCTCACTAATGCAGAATGATTTTTCATTCTGTGTTAGGACGTCATAATGCAATCACCCCCACCAGTGCCGTTCATAGGAGGGGGCGGTCGGCGACTCCTGCAGGTGAGCTGGCTGGCGGGCTGGAGAGACCAGGAGTGTGGGTCTCCAGCGAGAGACGTTGGTCAAACAACAGAAGTGATCCTGTATTTTGGGGCACCATACACTATATAGAACAGTGTGTGGCCTCCCAAACAACTCGGCAACTCTTTCCCCTCGTGTTTTCTTTGACAGCAGAGGGACCTCTTGAGCTTCGTTCTCGAGGTCATCAGCCGTCATAGAAAACACTCGGGTGAAGAATTGCCTTGTTGTGTATGGGTGGCCATACACTGTCCTATATGTTAGCATTTAGTTAGGTGGCTAATGCCTAGGGGAAACTCATTTGTGGCATTCTTTCTTCTCCTCACCTGGTGTGGTAGCAGTTTCTGGTGCAGTTGGTGTGGCACATACATGTCCAGGTCACTTCAGTGCTGCCTGTATCTTTTTTTTTTTTTTTTTAGCTGTTTTTATGCCTCCGGTCTCTGGCTTACCCGACCTCTCTCTGGCGTGGACTTACGGTGCGACCTGTTACTACCCACCTGAAGCCTCCAATCTCTGCACTCCAGCATGGGCCTGTCTTCCTCCACTTCTCTTAGACGCCCGACCCCTTTGTTCTGACCCCTCCAGGGTGGGACAGCTGACTCCTCCTGGTGCTCTATCTACAATCTAATTGAGCGATCAGGGATTTGGAGGAAGTGCCAGAGGCGGAGCTGGAAGGCCTGGCATTGGGCACGTGGGCCGACCACTGGACCTGCCATCACCTATCAGGAGCCAGGGTTTTTCCTTGTTCGAGTCCCCCCATTGGTCCAGCAGTGCAGTGTGCACCAGTGCAATGCGTGCACGCTCCCGTGCATGCCCACAGGAGCGCCACTGAGACCAGTCCCCTTACAAGGATCCCGGCTGCTGCTGCACCCCCAGTCTCCACTGGGAGTCACCAGACAGCAGGATCAATGTCCTCCCTCCCCCCAGGAAAGGAGAGCAGTCCTCCAGATGCTCAGTCCTTTCCTCCCCTGCCAGCCAACCCCCGATGACCCATGTTCATTCCCGAACCTGGGTCACCGGTGTGGCGCGAGGTGTGGCATCCAGTGCCTCAACCCTCAGTGCCACCAGGCCAGCAGTGCTGCCTGTATCTTGGGCACACACTTTTCTCTACAAGCTGCCTACATCTGAGCAAGTATGGACCAGTTTTTGGCATAGCTTCTGGGGTATGGGAGTAGCAAGGCAGCAAATGGGGGCATTTTTCAAAGCTTCTGAGCTGGCCTACTGTTTGGTAGCACCTGCCATTTACCTCAGATGGATGTTTTGGCTATGTCTATACCATCTAGGTGCAGTCTCCTGCCACAAATACCTAATGAGCTTTTCCGAGGGGAAATCCCTTTTCTCCACCATTGGGGTGTGGGAGCTTCCACAGCTAGACTCCCCTTTGGTTCCCGAAGATCGGTGCTACTCACTGGCTCAGCCTTTTGGGTGGAAATTCCCAGTACTCCTTCTCCTCAGGTTTCCTTGCTGCAGGCTGAAGGGCTCAGACCTTCTGTTGAGATTGCACTCCTGTCTTTTTAAGGGACAGCTTGTTACTTGACCAAATTGTGAGGTTCATTGGAGAAGACTGTTTTTTGAAAGCTGGGAAATTGATTTACTATAACTCTATATCTTCAAGAATACTGTATCTTCTCCATAGAGTCACCCACCTACCATCTATCCCCCTCTTCTCTATGCAAAGTTTACTCACAGGTGGGACTTACATGTGCCAAGACTTCACCTGGTCTTGGAAACTGAGTGGGCAGATCTGTCAGAGGCTTTCCTTAACTATGTCTCACACACATACCACTGGAAACTGGGACTGCTGTACTTGAATGCAAAGGGCTCCAGCTTCATATTTTCCTGCCATCAGAGGGACCAGGGCTTTGCATCTTAAAAAAGTGTAATAAGCTCAGAGCAAGGGGGCATGATATGAGGCTGAAGTGTGGAGGCTCAGGGGTAATGTTAGGAAGTACTTTTTCACTGAGAGGGTGGTGGAGCTGTGGCACAGCCTTCCAGCAGAAGTGGTGGGTGCGAAAACAATAGGGGGGTTCAAGAGTCCATGGGATGGACATAAAGGTACCCTGGAGATGTGCAGAGCAGGAGAGCCACAGATCAAATAAGATCTGGGGCTGCAGCAGTGAGTAGGGAAATGGGCAGACTAGGTGGGCCATATGGTCCTTATCTGACGACAGATTCTATGTTTTTATGGTTGGCCTTTCAAACTATTGTTTTCATAATTAGCCTTCCAGGACATACATATTTATATAGATAAAGTATATTATATATAACATGAGTGAGATAAATCAGTAAAATTGCTGTCTCCTGATTAGATGAAACAGATTTCATGACCATGCATTATCCCACAGTGACTGCACGCCTGCATTCCTTTCTATTTTTCACCCCCTCCAAAACAATTTTGACCATTTTATAAGACAGACCAGCCCCTAACGGCTGAAAAAAAAGATGCTAAGACTTTTTAAATTCCTCCCAGACCATTTAAAGGCCGAATTATAGCTACATCAGCGACAGAAGAAAAAACATGGGGGGGTTGTGATGTTCAAAGGGGAGGAGGGAGACTGTAAGGAGGGGGATCTAAAGTAAGTAAGTAAGTAAATTTTTATTTTTAAGCGCTTTTCAAATACCAAAGTGCTGTACAAATAAAACAACATTTAAAAACAACAAACATTAAAACAGTAATAAAATCATTCTCCATATGCTTTTAAAAACCAAAAAGTTTTGAGCTCTGATTTAAAACTCTCGACAGTCAAGCAGCCTCGTATCCAACAAGGTAGAGAATTCCACAGGGCAGGGGCAGCGTAGGAGAATGCACGTGCCCCAGATGTCTTCAAACGAATCCTGGGGATCTCTAGCAATCCCTTGTTGGTGGATCGGAGTGAACGAGAGGGACAGTAGGGAATAAGGAGATCTTGCAGATACCGTGGTCCCAGTTCGAGTAGGGCTTTATAGGTCAGTAATCCAACCTCAACGGTGATCCGCCACTGAACCGGCAGCCAGTGCAGCTCACGCAGCATAAGCATAATATGACTACTTCTAGATGTCCCAGTCAAAAGTCTGGCCGCTGCGTTCTGCACTAGCTGCAAGCAGCGGATATCAACCTCCGGTAGCCCCAGGTACAAGGCATTGCAGTAATCAAGGGGGGTGGTCACGGAGGCGTGGACCAAGGTAGGAAGGTCAGCCAGAGCAACCAGGTGTTTCACCCAGGCAATATTCCTAAGATGGTAAAAGGAGGACTTGACAATGGCCGACACCTCAGATTTCAGGGTCAGACTGTCGTCAGTGATAACGCCCAGATGACGTACCTGGTCAGAGGTTGAGAGCTGGACACCATCAAGCCATAGGCCCGATGGAACCCCAGTCCTACGACCCGCCTCAAGGTGACTTGGGTCCACGACCAACACCTCGGTCTTATCCAGGTTTAACCTCAGCCAGCTGGCACTCATCCAGTCTTTGATTTCAGATAGATAGCTGTTAAGCATAGAGATCACATCATCCTGCCCGGGAGTAAAGGACGCATACAGCTGGGTATCATCTGCATAGCAGTGAAAACCCAGACTGTATCAGCTAATGATGTCTCCTAATGGTAGCATGTAAACTTCGAACAACATGGGCGCCAAAATGGAGCCCTGCGACACCCCACAGGACAGAGAGATGGCATCAGAGGAATAAATTCCAGTGACAACCCTCTGTAACCGGCCTGTGAGGAAAGATCAAAACTAATGTAGAACTGTATCAGACAGTCCACAAAAGAGCCGCAGGTGCTCCAAAAGCACACCATGGTCCACAGTATCCAAAGCTGCAAAGAGATCTAGAAGGACTAGAATAGTACGAGCCTTTCGATCTCTCGCAATTAGAAGGTCATTTAAAACCCGGACAAGAGAAGTCTCAGTGCTATGTCTTTTCCTAAACCCTGACTGGAGAGTATCATAGATATTGTGATTTGTCAGATGGTCATCCAGTTGTAGTGCAACCACCTTTTCAATAACCTTACCCACAAAGGGCAGGTTAGAGATAGGTCTGAAGTTAGCTAAGCAGTCTGGGTTCAGTGAAGGTTTTTTAAGGAGTGGTCGAATGACCGCCTCCTTTAGGGGATCAGGAAAAAAACCCTGCTCCAAAGACTTCCAGACAATTTCAGCAAGGATCGGGCAGATAACATCTATGCAACCTAATAATAGTGGCGTAGGGCCCGGATCCAAACTACAGCTGGTTGGTCGTACAGTTTGAACAATCCTCACAATATCCATGAACTCCGGCCTACTAAAGTCAAGCCAGGTAGCACAGGTGTTTGTTTCCTCCCGCCGATCACCGCAATCCCTTAAAGAGGGAGCTGGGCCGATGCCAGACCTAATGCTGGCAATCTTATATGTGAAGAACTGAGCAAGCTCATCACACTTTATTTGTGAAAAATCTCTTCCAGACTGCAGACAGAGTGGATTGCACAATCTGTCAACAGTCTGAAAGAGTTGAGCTGGTCAGCTCCGCACAACAAAAATCTCCCTGGACAGGAATTCTGCCTTCTTACGGGTGATTGCTGATTGATAGATACCATAATGGTCCATCACGCTAAGCCTGTCAGCATCCAGGCCAGATTTCCGCCAAGCCCTCTCTAGCCTTTGCTCCACTCTCCTCAGCTCCTTCAAGGACCTATCAAACCATGGGGTCCTCGGGTGCTGAGTCAGTGGGCAAACACAGACAGGAGCAATTAAGTCCAGGGCCTTACCCACTGCCTTACTGTAGGCAAGAACGAGATCCCCTGGACCCATGCACTCACTTAAAACACCCAGTAGGTCCAGTACCGCCAGTAGACCCTCTGGGGTAACACCCCCTAAAGGGTGATACTGGACCATCTCTGTAAGGGCAGGCCTATTTGGAGGTGCCCCGAAGCTGAATCTTATGGTATGATGGTCCGTCCACACATTCGGTTCCACCCCCAAATGTGTGACCTCCATGTCCAGTAGAAACACTAGATCCAATGATTGACCCCCTATATGGGTAGCAGAGGTAACCACCTGTGTAAGGCCTAATATAGTAATAAGTTGGAGGAGATTATTCCCAAAATGCGAGAGTTCATTGTCGACCCAGGCATTGAAGTCGCCCAGTATTAACTCTCTGGGCGACTCCAATGCCACATCGATGATGAAGTCCGCAAACTCCTTCAGGAATTCTCCACCATCACCAGGTGGATGGTAGATGAGGAGAATCCTGAACCCTACACCTGCTCCCAGGATACACGCAAAGGATCGAGTGCAACCCACTGGTATATCCACAAGACCCAGCTCCGTTCTAAAAAAGATGGCTACTCCCCCGCCCTACGATTCAGCCTCGGGCGGTGTATCACTGAAAACCCAGCCGGAGCAGCAGAAGCCAATATAGGGCCTGCATTCTCATCTAGCAAGGTCTCGGTGATGCATGCCAGGTCAGATGTTGGCAACAAGATCCACTATAATGGCGGTTTGTTCCTAATTGACCTGGCATTACACAACACTGCCCGGGTTGGATGGGTTTTCAAGGAGGATCGTAGTACCTGCCCACAATTTGTGGAGCTCTTGGGTATGGAGATCAGGCAGGGAGGACCCCTCTCTGGATCCCATTTCACCCCAGGGCGTTTCCTAGTCCCCACTATCTCTATCTGCCCACCCCTTTCCATTAACTTCCATCCACTCTGCCCAGTCCATCCACCCCTCAAATGCCTTCTCACTATCCCCAGGGCACAACATCTATTATAGACATCAGCTAATAAAGGGGGACAATGAAAAGGGCGGAGGTCCCGAAACAGAGTGGGAGAATGGCGCCTGACCATCTTAGAGCCCTCCCAGCACATCTTGAGAAACAGTCAACCAGACAGATAAAAATTAATCAAATTAACTATCTCACTACAACAATATCCAATGCACAAATCAGCACAACTACACAGAATCCTATCTATCAAACCTTTACTCATTACAAGAAATTAACTTAAGTTAATAAACAGTTATTACCACAAAGATAGAATAAATAACAAATTACTTATACTAATAATCCGATTAAGTCCCAAAAGTCCTGTAGAAATACCAATCCCTTTTTATCCGGATTATTTCAAACAAGTCACAACAGTAGACAGCATTGTTTAAAGATAACCATTTTAAGTATCTTATTATTATGAGCTAAAGGAACTCTCACTTCCCCAGCCACGTCCGATTTTAAGATTCTGCTCTCACCAGAAATCTTAAAAAGTATCATTAACTCATGACCAATTCAATGTGATAGCCTTTTCAGGCCTGCAGAAATGAAAGTTCGGTATAAAAATTTGCCAGGGGAAAATAGCTACCATATAGGAAAATGTCACCCCCCAGCCGAGATCAGGACTACGGCCCCCAGAGATGAAACCACCCACCAGCGGAACCCCCTGGTAGGCCTAGGAGGCACTGATTTCTTCACCCTTCAGCAGGCCTAAAACTAGTATCACCTGTCCCAAGCCCAGCCGGAGCAACGCATACCCCAGGCAGCTCATCCTGCAATGGACATCTACAGTTGCCCAGAATCCAAATAATGCAGGATAAAATGCGGTGATAAATCCAACCAGTACAAATATGCAGGCAAAGAATCCAGTAGGTGTAGACTCCCCACAGATTCAAGGCCCACCACACCACATCAGAAAGTTAGGACTTTGGTTCCCCAACACTCCGACCGACTTCTCTACAACAGTCAGGCTCCAAAACCTTGATACCATTAGGTCTCTCCACAGTAATTCAGCTAAGGAACAGCAGCTCTACTTAATCCTCACAGACCATCAACATTTATAATCCAAACGAGTACTTTCCAAGCACAAAAACAACGGCAGTCTCTACACTCGGAGATAATCCTTCCACCACAGTGTCAGATTAAACTCTGGCAACTCGTCGGGAGGTTCGTCAAAAGATCCCAAATGGACAAAACCAGCGGTGGTCTCCACAGTTGGAGATAATCCTTCCACCATGGCGCCAGATTCAACTCTGGCAATTCCACAGCAGTTCCACAGTACACATGGATAGTATAGTGAATGAACTGCAAACAGTCAAACGATCTGACGGTCAAACCGCAACGGTCTCTAGAGTCGGGATAATCGGCACTTTACATACAAATGCGGCAAATAATAAGTAAACCATAAGATGCGTGGAACAGCACCAGTCAATATCAAAGGAGCTCGAAAACGAATTAAATGAGCAAATCAAAAGAGCTTGCAGAGGCTAGCCCAGCGTGGCAGAAATACTAAACAAAGACTTCTGTTCAGTATTCACTAAGAAGCAGCGGCACGGGGGAGGGAGCTGGACATCATTGTCCACCTAGGGACAAATGACCTGGCTGGGAATAGGATCAGAGCAGTGCAGGTGGAGTTTGTGGAGTTGGGGAGGGGGCTTTAGACAAGTAGCTTGCACGGTAACCTTCTCAGAGGTGCTGCCTGTCTATGGCATGAGTGAGGCTAGGGTGCTCCGCAGCATGGGATTCAATCAATGGTTGAAAAACTGGTGCAGAGCTCAGGGTTTTGGCTTCATTAGGGACTGGGGGTCCACCTGGAGGAATACAAGTCAAGTCAAGTCAAGTCAAGTCAACTTTATTTAAAAAAAAAGACGCCCAATCCCGAAGGCTCTGGGCGCCGTACAAAACCTTTACAGTCTATCATACTGTATACATTCAAATAAAATCACAAACATATAACTTAAAACCCAAAAGCCTGCGCAAATAAAAAGGTCTTTAGACCACTCTTAAAAGCCTCTACAGTGGGGGCCCCCCTCACCTCAAACGGCAACGAGTTCCAGAGAACCGGAGCAGCAACTCCAAAGGAGCGATCCCCCCGCTGATTTCAACCTAGATCTCGGAACTGTGAGGAGGCCACCACCAGAGGAGCGAAGATCCCGGACAGAGGTGGACGGTACCAGTAGATCAGTAAGGTAACCAGGGCCCTGTCCATGTAGGGTCTTATAGGTGAGAAACCCCACCTTGAACAAAACTCTCCACCTGACAGGCAGCCAGTGCAAATCGCGCAATACCGGAGTTATATGACAAAACTTACTTTGTCCGGTCAAGCCTGGCAGCAGCTTTGCACCAGCTGCAGTCTGCGAAGAGAAGTTCCAGATACCCCCGAGATAGAGCGACACAGTAGTCAAGTCTCGACGTGACCAAGGCATGTACCAAAGTAGGGAGGTCCAGAGCCGGAACAAGCGGCTTAATCCTGGCGATATTCCTAAGATGAAAAAAACAGGAACGTACCACAGAGGATATTTGAGCCTCCATGGACAAGCTCCTGTCAAAGATCACACCAAGATTACGCACCCTTGGGGATGCCATCAATGACACAGCTCCTAGCTTAATGCCAGTCGCTGAATCAAAGGCCATCCCATCACGAGCTCTGTTCGACTCCACCACCAGTACCTCAGTCTTATTAGGGTTAAGTCGCAGCCAGCTGGAAGACATCCAGTCATTTATCTCAGCCAGACAGATATTCATCACATCCACTGCATTCGATGTTCCCGGTGCAAAGGATAGGTATAGCTGAGTATCATCGGCATAGCAATGAAAACTCAAACCATACCTCCTAATGATCTCCCCCAGGGGCAGCATGTACACTGCGAACAACATTGGGGCCAATACCGAACCCTGAGGGACTCCACATGAAAGGAGGCAGGTCGTAGATGAGAAATTACCCATCACAACCCGCTGCCTCCTGTTGGTAAGAAATGACTCAAACCATTTGATGGCAATACCGGTGAGTCCACACAACTCCCTCAGGCGGAGAAGCAACACACAATGGTCCACAGTGTCAAATGCTGAAGAGAGATCAAGGAGGACAAGAATTGTCTTTTCTCCCCCCGATCTCTAGCCCTAAGGAGATCATTCTGCACCCGAACTAATGCAGTTTCAGTGCTATGCCTGGCCCGAAAAGCTGACTGGAAGGGATCGTACAACTCGTGGGTCATGAGATGCTCTCCCAACTGAAGTGATACCACCTTCTCAACAACCTTTCCCAAAATGGAAGATTGGAGACAGGACGACACTTGCCCTAATCTCCGGGTCCAGAGAAGCTTTCTTTAAAAGGGGTCTCACCAGAGCCTCCTTCAAGGCATCCGAAAGACACCCTGACTCAAGGAGCACGGACAATCAGAGCAAACACCGGACCAACAGTGTCAATGCACCTCATCAAGAAGCGTTGGCACAGGGTCCAGTTCACAAAAAGGTATACCTCAAATTGGCCGCAATCTCAATGACCTCACATTACTTCCACTGGCTTGAACTCACCCCCTCAGAATGAGTGCTCTTTGAATACGACTGGCGCACCACTGACAGCAATGATATTACTGGCTGAGGAAATCTCCGCCCGGATATCAGACACCCTGTCTGAGAAAACCGAGCGAATTCCTCACAATCCTCATTCGAGGAAACTCTCCCGGGCTGAAGACAGGAAGGATGAAGAAGTCTGTCAACAGTCCGGAAGAGTGAGGCTGGTCGGCTTCTCCCAGCAGCAATTTCCCTAGACAAAAATAATGTCTTCTTTTGGTTAATTGCCTCCTGATATGCGCGATAATGCGCACACAGGACCAGTTTGTCAGCCCCCAGACGGGATTTCCTCCAGCAACGCTCAAATCTCCGACCCAATTTCTTCATTTCCCTGAGATCAGCCTATACTGGCGTGATGGTCTGCATCTGTCCAGAAGGGGAACCAGGATCCTAGGTGATAGGTTTAAATGCTTCATTGGCAAGCATTTAAACTAGCCGGGGGGGGGGAGGCACTGAAAAAGAGCAGGGAAATCCCAGCCCCCCCAAGAAAACAAGGTAGTTAGTGAGGTAAACACCAAGATAGAGAAGTCGATAGGGAGATGGGAAGGGGTAAATGGAGAAATAGGCAAAGGCAGTAAGGACAGGGATGGGGCTAAAATGGGTAAGGCCATCAAAAAATGGAGGGCAATGAGTACCAACGCCATAGTCTGGGTAACAAGCTCCCTGAACTAGTGGCCTTGATGGAAGAGGGGTGCCAGGATATCATGGCAGTCACAGAAACATGGTACATAAAGAACCATGACTGAGATGTCAACATACCAGGTCACACAGTCTACAGGAGGGTCAGGGAGGGTAGAAGTGGAGGAGGAGTAGCTCTCTACATAAGGGAAGGGATCAAAGCAACAGGACTAAAGGGTAAACAGGGAGGAGAGGATGCACTGTGGGTCACCCTGGAGACAGGAAATGGCACCACAATCCACACAAGTGTTGTCTACAGACCCCCGTCTCGAGGAGGAAATGGACAAGGAAATGATAGAAGGCATCCTTAGGATGGCAGAAAAAGGGGATATATTGTTGATAGGGGACCTAAATATACAGATGTTAACTGAAGCACCTTTGCTGCAGCCACATTCAAGAGCAGGGTCATTCTCGATGCTCTATAAGGAGCATGCCTCAGACAGCTAGTGTTGGAACCCACTCGGGAGGGAGCAATCTTAGACCTGGTACTCTCAAATGGGAACGGAGAGAGGATCTCAAATTTAGAAGTGGGTAGCCGTCTGGGAACAAGTGACCATCAAACAGTGTGGTTCACGATAAACACAGCTGTAGTGTCAAGCCATACAAAAATGAGGGTACTGGACTTTAGGAGAGCTGACTTTGTCAAAATGGGAGACTGTCTCAGAAAATCACTAGCAAACGGGCAAGAAGGAGTGATGGAGGAAAACTGGAGAAACATCAAAACTGCCATCACAGAGGCAACAAGCCTTTATGTGAAGCAAATAAACAAATCAAAACGAAGGAAAAAAACACTATAGTTCTCAAAAGAGGTGTCGAGGAAGGATAGGGAGAAAAAGATAGCATTCAGGAAGTATAAGGAAATACAGAAGGAGCAGGACAGAGAACTGTACCAGTTAAAGCAGAAGGAAGTGAGGAAGGCAGTCAGAATAGCAAAGGCCCAAACTGAGAAAAAATAGCCAACTCAGTTAAAAAGGGGGATAAAACCTTTTATGGGTACACTAGGGAGCGAAGAAAGACCAAGGGAGGGATAGTGAGGCTTAATAAAGGGGAGGGTGGGTAGGCAGAGGGTGACAATGAAAAAGCAGGGATACTGAATTAATACTTCTGCTCAATATTCATAAAAGAAGAGGATGGAGAGATACCTTCCCCAGTCAATAGAGGCATTCTGGATAGGGGGGGTCGATATCAGTCCATTCACAGAAGAAAGGGTTCTGAAAGAACTCCTAAAACTGAAGGTGGACAAAGCAATGGGCCCTGATGGGATTTACCCCAGAATTTATTTTTATTTATTAGCTTTTGATGTCTGGGTAAGTACATTAGGCAATAACCCTGCCTATTTTCAGGTACGATCTGGGAGAATACAAAATACAATCTTACAAACAGTCATAGGTAGCATGCAATCTGAACATGACAACTTCTGAACAGGTATCCACACAGGAATAGTTGGAAGATTATACATAACAAGCAGAACCATCCATGCAGGGATGAGAAGTCAAATGTGGGCAATCCCAGTGATACACTCGAAGCATTGGGAAGCAGTAATCCAGGCAAGCAAAAGCAAGAGCAGAAGGTCAGGCACAGTTAGTTACAGTCACAAGTATCAAGCGCATGGAGGTGAGAATAAAGTGCAGTTTTGAAGGAGGAGGAGTGAGATAAGGAGCACTTTAAAGGGGATAGGAATCGATTACTTCTATGCAGCTGCTTGTAATGTCTCTGTTTTCATAAATTATATTCATACCTCTAAAGGATCCCTATTTAACTGTGCCTGAGTAAAAGCTGAAGCTGTCAGTTGTGTTTTGTATTGTTTTCTTTGTATGGACAACATTCTGTGCAGTTCCTTTCATGGACAGAGAGTATCTGAGCATCAGAGGACCTCAGAGGGCAGGAGTGATGCACGGAGTAAAGCATTGCCCCCAGAGAGTCAGGTCAGGGATATCTAGTCAAAGAGTCAATAAAACATCCCAGTGAGTAGGATTGACGAGAACTGGGTTACAGCCAGCGCAAGGCAGAGTAGAACAAACAGTGGTGTGTAAGGCACGGTGTCGATAAGGCAAATCTGTAAATGTTGTTGTAAGCAGTGTCCCATTTTCGAAGAACACTGACATTGGCCTGGGAAAGGATAGGGAGAGCATAAGAAGCCTGGGGAGCTTCTGTAGCCCTGGCTACAGAGATCCTGGCAGCAGGGGTTAGGGAGTGACGTACATGATAGGTGGCACCAATCTTGAAGTTAACAGATTTACATACCTCGTCAAGTACGGGATCAAGTGTCACTCCCAGGCATTTAAAGGAGGTGGTGGTTGAGACTGCTGACCCATCATAAAGTATGCAAAGCTAGGGAGACATAGCATGGACTTTTCTAGTGGACCCAAAGAGCATAGCCTGGGTCTTAGGTAAATTGAGTATTAGGGAGTTGGAGGAGAACCAGGATTGGAGTTGTGTGAACACAGATGTCAAATGAGCATTGAAGTCATCGATTGAACTAGAGGCAGGTCGTGTGCATACATAATGGAGCGGCAGTGGGGGATGGAGGTGGGAATATCATTAACAAATATAGAGAAGAGCAAGGGCCCAAGAATGGAGCCTTGAGGGACTCCGCAGGAGATAGGGGCAGGAGATGAGAGAACCTGGCCGAAGGAGACAGATTGAGACCTGTTGTCAAGGTAACTGTAGATCCAGGACAGGGTGGATCCAGAGGCACCAAGCATGTGCAGTTTATCCAAGAGCAGGGGGTGATTCACCAAGTCAAAGGCTTTGGTAAGGTCAATAAACACAGCAACTGTAAGAAGGCCTTTGTTCATACTGGATTTGACCTCGCTAGTAAAATGGGTGAAAGCAGTGGTGGTACTATGTCCAGCCCTGAAACCATGCTGAACAGGGAACTGAAGATTGAAATGGAGTAAGTGAGCCGATATCTGGCGGTAGATTACTTTCTCAAAAATCTAGCTAAGCGTAAGCAGAAGTGCAATTGGTCAATAATTAGACAAGATTTTGGGGTCACCTTTCTTGAACATCGGAATTGTCCTAGCAGATTTCCATGCCAAAGGCACCATGGAGGTGCAAATGGATAGGTTAAAAAGCCGAGTTACTGGAGTAGCTAGGAGAGGGGCAGCAAGTCTCAGGATCCTGGGTTCTAACCCATCAGGCCCGGCACTGTCATGAGAAGGAATGGATCTCAGCAGTTTTAAGACCTCAAGACGTGTGACTGGAGAGAGAATCAAAGCAGGAGGTGCATCAGGAGCAACATGAGGAGGAGACTGACAGCTGCAGGGTGTGAGAGGGGAAACATTAGGAACCTTGGTAAAGAGGGAGTTGAAGGTATTGGCAATGGTGTGGGGATTATTACAGTGACTGTCATTAATTAGCATGTCATTGGGAGTCTGCAGTTTGGTATTACCCAGGATCTCATTAATTGGGGTCCAGTATCTCTTAGGGTTGGAGGCGGAGGATTTAAGGCATTTGCGGTAGTAGTTGCTCTTAGCCTTGCGAACCTCATTCTTGCAGGTGTTGAGCAAGGTGTGATACACATCAAAGTCAGCCTGTAGACAGGAGGATTTCCATTTTTACCACAGTTTGTCACGGTACTTGAGCAATTTCAGGGAGGCCACTTTAGCCACTTGGTCTTCTTCCTTCTGACTCTACGCGTTGAGATCGGGATGTGCCTGCTCTGCAAGGCTAGTAGAGTTATATTGAAATAGTCCGTGGCATGGTTGATGTCTGTGGCAGTAAAAAGGGGAGATCAGTTTACTTGTTGAAGATCAGAGAGGAACTTAGCCAGGTCGAATTTGGAGAAGTCAGTAAAGGACAGAACACTGGGTGGATAGGAAGGAGGGGGGTGCCCCTCACGCAGTAGACTGGGCAGTGATCACCAATAGAGTCCAGTAAAACACCTGCAGAGGAGTAACAGTCCTTTTGATTAGTGAGGATCCAGCCTATGAGAGTACAGCTCAAGTCAATTGGAGAGATCCTAGTTGGGGACGCAATAAGTTGAAAAAGGTTGGCCTTGCTGATAGTGGAAGTAAGGAGAAAGGAAATAGGACTCTGCTAGTTGAGGCTTCTAAAAGAAGTAAGAGGAGAACTAGTGACACCACTGACTACCCTTTTTAACAAATCATGGGAGGATGGTGTGGTACCTAAGGACTGGAGGAGGGCGGATGGGATTTCCCCTTCACAAAAGTGGGAGCAAAGCAGAGGCAGGAAACTACAGACCTGTTTCTTTGACCTCAGTGGTAGGAAAAATGATGGAATCACTTCTGAAAGAAAGAATTGTTGAGTACCTAGAGGCCAGGGGGGCACAGGACCCAAGGCAGCATGGATTCACAGTGGGAAGGTCATGTCAGATGAACCTAATAGATTTCTTTGACTGAGTGACCAAAGTAGTAGACCAGGGAGGGGCCGTAGACATGGTCTACCTAGACTTTAGCATTGCATATAACACAGTCCCACACAAAAGATTAATAAACAAATTAGCCAGTCTGGGAGTGGGTCCCAGGGTGGTAGCCTGGGTAAAAATCTGGCTGAACAACAGGACACAGAGGGTAATAGTAAACTGAGTCCACTCCGAAGAAAGGGGGGTTACTAGTGGGGTACTGCAGGGTTCAGTACTAGGTCCGGTCCTTTTTGATGTCTTTGTAAGTGACATTGCGGAGGGACTGGAAGGAAAAGTATGCCTCCTTGCAGATGACACAAAGATCTACAAGAGGGTTAATATACAAGTCGGGGTAGAAAGGATGAGAAGGGACTTGGTAAGGTTGGAGGAATGGTCAAAAGTATGGCAGCTTAGAGTCAATGCAAAGAAGTGCAAAGTAGTGCACCTGGGAAACAAAAACCCAGGGGAAGAGTACACAATGGGGGGAGGTACTAACAACAACAAAAATGGAAAGGGACCTGGGGGTAGTCATATTAGATGATCTAAAGTTAAACAAGCAATGTGAGAAGGCAGTAAGGAGGGCTGGGGGATACTGGGATGTATAGGCAGAGGCATCACAAGTAGAAAACAGGAAGTTGTTATCCCTCTGTACAGACAGTTGGTGAGACCCCATCTGGAGTACTGCATGCAGTTCTGGAGATCCCATCTTCGCAAGGACATAGACAGGATGGAAGCAGTCCCAGAGGAGGGCAACTAAAATGGTGCAGGATCTGCACCAGAAGCCATTCAAAGAGAGACTAAAGTAGCTTAATATGTATATACCTCGAGGAAAGGAGGGAGAGGGGGGACATGATAGAAACTTTCACGTACTTCAAGGGAATCAACAAAGTCCAGAAGGGTAGGATCTTTCAGAAAAAGAGATGTGCAAGAACAAGGGGGCACAATTTGAAGATAGAGGGGGGACAGCTCAAGGGCAACGTGAGGAAGTATTTTTTCATGGAGAGGGTGGTGGATGCATGGAACGGCCTTCCTGAGGAGGTCATGGGTTCAAAAACAGTGGGGGGAATTCAAGAATGCATGGAACAGACATAAGGCAATTCTGGTGGAGGGTAGGAAGAAGTAGGCTCTTGGTTAACTAAGATCTGCAGCTTATCCAATAGGTAGGGAAATGGGCAGACTGGGTGGGCCAAGTGTTCCTTATCGGGCGTCAAAGTCTATGTTTCTATGTAAGAAGGGAGAGGGTCAAGGACAACACATGGGGAGCATAGGCAGTGGGGAGGGAGAAGTGGACACCAATCCATTCACAGTGGAGAGAGTTCTGGAAGAACTCACAAGGCTGAAGGTGAATAAAGCCATGGGGCCAGCTGACATACACCCAAGGATATTTAGGGAGCTGTGAAGGGAACTAGCAGTACCTCTGGCTACCCTGTTCACAGAGTCACTCAACACTGGCATGGTTCCAGAGAACTGGGGGAGGGCGCATGTAGTCCCACTGCACAAGAGTGGCAGTAGGGAGGAAGAGGGGAACTACAGGCCAGTCAGCCTCACCTCAGTGGTGGGAAAGATCATGGAGATGCTGCTGCTGAAAGAAAGGATAGTGCACACCTGGAATCCAATGGTGTCCAGGATCTGAGGCAACATGGATTCACAGCAGGAAGGTCTTGTCAAATGAATCTGATAGATTTTTTTTGTTTGGTTGACTAGGGAAGTGAATCAGAGAGGGGCAGTAGACGTTGCCTATCTAAATTTCTGCAAAGCCTTCGATACCATCCCACACAGAAGGCTGGTTAACAATATGAGTAGTCTGGGCACGTGGCATAAGGTAATACATTGGGTTAGAAACTGGCTGACAGACAGAAGGCAGAGGGTGGTGGTAAATGGGATCCAGTCCAGGGAGAGAGAGGTGACCATCGAGTACCACAGGGATCAGTACTGGGACCAGTCCTGTTTAGTGTCTTCATTATTGACATTACAGAGGGCCTTGAAGGAAAGGTTTACCTGTCTTCTGATGACACCAAGATCTGCAACAGGGTGGATACTCTAGAAAAGGTGCAGAAAATGAAGAGGGACCTGGAGAAGCTTGAAAGATGGTCAGAGGTGTGGCAACTGAGGTTCAGTGCAAAAAAGTGCAAGATTATGCACCTGGGTAGGGTGAACAACTGGGGAGAGCTACAGGATGGGAGCGGAGGTGCTGACTGTCACCAGAGAGGAAAGGGACCTTGGGGTTATCATCTCTGATGACCTTAAGGTATCAAATCAGTGTGCAACGGCTGCAGGGAAGGCCAGTGGCATGCTGGGGTGCATAGGCTATCTCCCTACTACTCCCACTCTCCAAGGTACTAGAACGCATCATCTCGGACCAACTCACAGAATACCTGGATATGTACAACATCCTGCGCAAGCAACAACACGGGTTCCGCAAAGGTCACAGCACCTCCACAGCCCTACTTGAATTCACCGGCGCAATCCACAACGCACTTGACTCCGGCGAACTACTAGGCTCAATCTACACTGACTTAACTAAAGCCTTTGACACCGTCAATCACTGCCTCCTGCTTGTCCAGCTTCAGAACACTGGGCTGTCAACCGACTCCATTGGCTGGTTTAAGAGCTACCTTGAAGAACGGTCCCAAACAGTAAGAATCACTAATACACTCTCAGACCCTAGACCGGTCCACTCGGCAGTCCGCCAGGGCTCCATTCTGTGACGCCTCCTCTTCAGCCTATTCTTAAACTCACTACCGGACAGCTGCCCAGAACAAATAATTCTCTACGCCGATGATGCTGTGATCCTCACCTCGGACCCTGATCCAATCCATTTACAAAATAAACTTCAACGGGCCTTCTCCTCCATCGAATCCTGGTTCCTAAATCATAAACTGCTTCTCAATCAGAAAAAAAACAAGTCTATGGTCTTCTGCAGCCCCCACAACAAAAACAAACAACTCCACCTCTCCATTGCAACCGAACAAGGAGCCATCCTAGAGCAAACACAATTGTTCAAGTACCTCGGCATCACCCTTGATCCCCACCTCTCGTACGCTGTCCATATCAGCAATGTTGCAAAGTCTGCCAATGCGAGGTTAGGCATATTATTCCGGCACAGGAAACACCTAACCCCAGAAGCACTATCAGTGCCGTCCAAAGCTCCATCGTCAGCATCATAGACTTTGGTCATATCATATATGGGTCTGCAACTATCACTGCTCTCAAACGTATCGCGACCTCCCTGAATAAGGCCTGTCGTCTCATCACTGGCTCACATTGCCGTACCCACACATGTGACCTTTATTCCCAATCTGGATGGCTTCAACTGGACAAACGCATAAAATACCAAACCTGCATCACGGCCAAGAAAATTATAATGGGGCTTGCCCCACCTGGTGTCTGTGCCCTCCTTAAGCCTAGACATAGGAACGTCACTACAAGGAGATCCAATTCCCATCTACTACATATCCCATGATGTCGCACAACCCAAGGACAAAGATCATTCACCTATCGGGCATCCAACTGGCTCAACTCTCTTGGCAGCAACATAGCGACTGCTCCAACACTCGGCCTCTTCAAGTCCAAGCTGCGCCTCTCACTGCTTGTATCCTGCGATTGCCCATCTTAACATTTCCACCGTTCCAGCTGCACATGCCCCAGCACCCAGCACTTACAATCAGTCTTTGCACCCCTAGCACCTTACCTGTCATATTCCCTCGACAAGGCCCCCTGGCTGCACTGTCTCACTCCCTTGCCCACCACCCCATATCTCCACTCCTGTCCCCGCCCCCAACCACCTCTCGTACTCCCCTTACTCCCTGCACCTCCTCCCCCTCGATCTCCCTACCCTCACTTCCCCCACCCACCCACCCCACCCCTTGTCTTGCTCATAGCTCAAGTCTTTGTACTGGTTATTACATGTCTGTAAGTCAATGATTATATGTTTGTAACTAAAAATGATGACTGTTGCATACGCTGACATGGAACCTTTGTAAAAGAGCCTCGGCTTAAAGGTATTGTAAGCCTAGATTTAATTAAATAGGCAGAGGTATTACTAGCAGGAGGCAGGAGGTGGTGATGCCATCGTATAAAACACTGGTATGGCCTCACCTGGAATACTGCATGCAGTACTGGTGACCACACATGCATAAGGACATAGACAAGATGAAGGCTATCCAGAGAAGGGCGGCAAAGATGGTGCATGACTTGCATCACAAAACATGTGAGGAGAGACTAAGAGACCTCAATATGTACTCCCTGGAGGAGAGGAGAGAAAGTGGGGACATGAAAAAAACTTTCAAGGGCATAAACAAGGTGCAGGTGGGAGATATTTTCCAATGTAGAAAAGATACCAGAATGAGGGGACATGATATGAAATTGGAGGGGGGTAGATTAAGAGTTAATGTGAGGAAGTTTTTCTACACAGAGCAGGTGGTGGACGCTTGGAACAGTCTGCCACAAGAGGTGGTGGGGGCAAGCACAGTGGAGGGGTTTAAACATGCCTGGGACAGGCACAACAGAACCTTGAGAGGGGAGGGAGTGATGAAAAGCCGTTGATCACTTAGTGTCAGTGGACATATACATGTATAGGGCATATGGTCAGACTGGATGGGCCTAGCAGTCCTTATCTGCTAACAATTTCTATATATCTATGTAACTAACTTTATGTGCTGCAGAAAGCTCATCAGAGCTCACCAGAGCACAGATGAGGACTGTGGGGGATTAAATTAGCCCATTGGAGTTCACCAAAACAGAAAGGGACTTTAATTTAAAATCATTTGCAACAGAGTTCACCGGAGCGCCTTTCATAGCAAGTTCTGTACTAGTTGGAACGCAAACTCCACAGAGCATTTTTCAGTTTGTTTCTGTACCTGATTTCAAATTTCCCTGCCCCTAACGGCTGAAAAAAAGGCGCTAAGACTTTTTAAATTCCTCCCAGTCCATTTAAAGGGACACTGTCAAGTTCCTAGCCTTAAATTTTACCTGCTGTGGAAAACACACTGCCTGGTTGCACACTTTGTGCAGAAGAGGCTGGTGCAGCCAGTAGTTTGACTCGGTTATGACTTTTCTCATATTTAGCATAAATTGCATCCGCGCGGTCCGGCCAGTGCAAAGCCACAGGCTGGGGAGTGCGGTCACATCAAATGGCGCCTGCGCCTGGAGGCTCGCATGCCTCCCAATACCTGAGTTCAGCTAAAAGCAGCATTTTATAGAGGAATGAAAGCTGAACTCAGGAGAGTTGCTCTTTTGTGTAAATGAGGGTTGTAACTGGTAAAAATCACGGCACCTCTCAGCCCTACAGTTAAAACTACTTTCTTCAAAACGGGGGGGGGGAGGGTGTCTGTTGCCCCCCTCTGTCCCACCCATGGTCTATGTCATTAGCTGAGTTACTTAAAATGAACATATTCTCTCCACTTTTTTTTTTTTTTATCGACCGGCTAGACTTCTGCTTGTTTTCGGCCATGTCCCAGTGTATGTGTGTGTGTGTGTGTGTGTGTGTGTGTGTGTGTGTGTGTGTGTGTTGGGGGGGTGGATACAGATGTAAACCAACTAAAATTGAACCAGATTAAGCTGTTGATGTTATTGTAGTGAATGGAGGGAATCTGGCCAGGATGTAGCAGAAATTCCTTTACTCTTGCTGAGAAGTGCAATGGGATCTTTAGCGCCCACCAACCATCAGAAAACGCAGACAGGACCTTGGTTTAATGTCTCATCTTAAGGACAGCTTACACTGACAGTACAACATCCCTATAGTATGCCAGAGTTTTTTTTATAAAATATAGAATGAGCCCAATCCTTGTGTGAGACTAGAACCCATGACCGTTTGGCCCAGAGGCAGATGTGCTGCCAGCTAAGCCACACTGACACCTTCAGTTTTGTTTATGGGGAATATATTCATTAATTTCTTCCCAGCATACACTATATTTAAAAGCCAAGCTCTCTTTAGTTGAATATCAAGAAGTCGATCGACAGTTATACCTATAATCCTTACAAACAGTGGTTACCTTTCATAAGCGTCTTCTCCTATTGACCAACAAGAAAGTCTCTGTGTCCATCCTCTACAAGCCTGTCCAGTTTCTGGTATTGATGATAATCTTGTTTTCTGTAGTAGAAAGATATTATTTATTTATTTTAGTTTTTTTTGACCAGGTAGGTGCTCTAGACAGCAAAGCTGCCTAGTATCAGGCACGACCTGGGAGGTTACAATACATATGGGTGGGAAAACAACAATAAGATACAAAGGGTAAACAGGTTACAACATGTGATAGAAAATTAAAAACCATAAGTAGTCAGGTAGTAACTGACAGGGCTCAGGAGTAAGGTACCAGGTAACAGTAAAACAGCACGGAGGCAAAGCAGCAGCATATAGGCCCCAGAGACACAACAAATAGCAAACATTAATGCAAAAGAAGGGGATAAGTGCTTGGGCAATAAATAGAATTTGGCAGATCCAAATACAGGTTGGGTTCTCGTTCTACACTGGGATTGGACTCTCACCTAAAATGCTGACACCTGAATGCAGTATTGGGGGGGTGCTGCACTGCTGGGATGTGCCATCCTTCGGATGAGACGTTAAACCGAGGTCCCTTCTACCCATCCTGGTGCTGTCCTGGTGGGTGTCCAAGTAGAAGTAAAAGAACCCAAGGCACCCTTCGCAAAGAGTAGGGAACATTCCCGGTGGCTTGGCCAAAATTTCCTGTCCCATAAACTGGCTCAAGCAATTGTCCAGGCTGTGTGTGGGTGTTGATGTGTGATATGGCCACCACTACACATTCATTCACTTCACTACCAGTCTAGGATTCCTGGTAAAGTGCTTTGGGATACACTGTATATCAAAAGTGCTATATAAATGCTGATTCTTCTTCTTCTTCTTCTTCACATGGGTCGGGCTGACAGGCGTGGGATCCGAGCCAGGGAAAGCTGCTAGGAGGGACATGAAGGTGAGTGGGTGCAGTTGCCACAGGAGTAGGGCACAGAGCTGGCCAGAAACTTATGGAGTTCCAGCTTGAAGCTACAGAATGTTTGGGTGCTCCTGAGTGTCAGCAGAAGGGTATTCTGTCTTTTTGGTGCCCAGATCGAGAAAGCATTCTCACCCATAAGTGTGTTACACTTGGGTTGGGCAAGGAGGGACTTATCAGTAGATCTCAGGGTGTAGGCAGAGTAAGCAGGTGTTAAAAGAGAGGCCAGTTTATCCGGTGTCTGGGAGGTGAGGATGTTCTTGATGAAACAGGTAGTAGTGTATTGCCAGAAAGCTGAAGGGGCAGGCCAGCCCAGACCAGAGTAGAGGTAGCAGCGATGGGAGAACTTGGGTACTGACAGAGCAAAGCGGCAGATATTGTTGTAGCATACATCCCACTTGCGGAGTAGTCCTTGTGAGGATTCCGGGAAGGCAGTCAAACCATAGGTCAGTTTTGGCCGGAGGACCCCCTGCGCGATGGCCAGCCTCGCAGCAGATGTGAGGCTGTGCCTGACTAGTATGCAAGACCTAGTTGAATGTTGACTGCTTTAAAGGAAGTGGTTAGATGCAGTTCAAAATCCAGGGCCACATCCAAGGTGGCACCAAGGTACTTAACAGAGGATACAGTGCTGAAGGGGGTGTCTTGGGTTGCACTGGTGCATAAAGGCTGGCGACAGGCCTGGCGTTTGGGTCCTGAGCTAAAGAGCATGGTGAAGTTTTTTTTGGTATTTAGGACTAACTTGTTTTGCTTCAATCAGATTTGGAGGATGTTAAAGTTAAGGCTGAGATTTCTGTTGATGACAATATGTCTGAGGAGCAGGAATAGAGTACCAGAGCATCTGTACTGTATATAACAGGGCTGAACAAGGACCGGATAGCAGGGAAAGGTTGTTTATGAATACTGAAGAGTAGAGGGCCCAGTATTAATCCTTGTGGGATCAAGTAGGAGATAGGGAGGTTTTTGCATTTCTGATTTGTACAAATTGTTAACGCTCAGCAAGGTAACTGTGGAACCAGGCAGTTACAGAGGAAGAAAAACCAAGTGTGGACAGCTTGGATAAGAGCAGCGGATGGTCAGCCAGATCAAAAGCCTTCATTAGATCGACGAAGAACGCCCTGGTCAGAGAGCCTTTATCCATAGCAATCCTGACATCATTGGTGTACCGAACAAGAGCAGTGGAAGTGCTGTGCCCTCACCGAAAGCCATGTTGATCCAGCGTGAGGAGATTATGAAACTGGAGGTGATCAGATACCTGGATGGCAATGATTTTCTCTGTGATTTTGGCTAAGGATGAAAGGATGACAATAGGGTGGTAGTTATCCATGTTTGTGGTGTCGCCCTTTTTAAGGATGGGGATGACTCGTGCAGTCTTCCTGTGGGATGGGAGGTGTCCAATAGCCAGGGGCATATTGAAGAGGTGAGTAACAGGGGACGCAATGTAGGCGTCAATGGTTTTCAGGAATTTAGGCAACAGGCCATCAGCCCCAGCCAACCCATAGGGAGGAATGGATTTGAGTAGGCGTAGAACCTTGGGTACAGCAACTGGGTGGAGGTGGAAAAGAGGTATTGTAGATTCACTGTTGAGGAGTGGAGGTCCGGAAGAGGGCGCAGAGGGCATTGCAAAGGAAGAGAGATCCGTGAAGTGGGAGTTGAGAGCCTCAGCAATGGTGAGAGGGTTATTGCAGCTAGTACCACCCAAGACCATTTCTGTTAGGGAATCACTTTTGTCTCGTCACAGAATCGAGTTTAAATGACTCCAAAACCCACGAGAGTCACTAACAGAGGTGTGAAGGAGCTGTCAGTAGTAGTTGCTCTTGGCAACATTTAAAGATACTTTATAACAATTCCTAAGCCTTCTGTACACATTCCAATTATCAAGTGACTGAGACATCTTTGCATTATTCCAGGTTTTGTCCCATTGTTTGATAGAGGCCATTATATCTGAGTTTAGTCAGCGAGTGGCAGCTCCCCGGATTCTACATTTTTTTAGTGGGACATGCATGTCTTGCAAGGCCAGAAGCTTGGACAGGAAATACTGAGCATTATATTCCATGTTGGAGGTCTAGTGTAAAGGTGGGCATATTGAAGGTCAGAGATTAGGGCCCTCTTATCAAGCGTAGAGAAATCATGGGAAATGGATTTCTCTGGGAGAGGGCTTGGGGGCCCTCGCTTTCCAGACACAAAAGACCGGAGAATGATCACTGATAGAATCTGGAAAAACACCCACAGTAGAGATCCTGTCTGGTCTGTTATTATTTTTTGACAGCGTGTTTGGGGAGGATGCAAGCTGGGACAGGTGGAGCCGACCTATTTCCGCAGCATAGAGACTGGAGCTCTTGCCCAGCCAGTCCAGGTTAAGGTCACCCATGATTATGAGGTCATGTTTACCCTTTAATGAGGCAAGATAACTGAGAACAATAGACAGACCTGCGATTCCATTTTTAGGAGGGTTGTAAATACAGTCTTCATCTTTTTTGCGAGACCCAGGGTGACAACAATGTGGATAGTTTCCCATACACAACAAGTGTTGACCGTGCAAACAGAGATGTCAATGTTCTCCCTAGCATAGAACATAACACCCCCTCCCCTATTTGCATTGGGGCGGTCACACCTAAAGAGCTTATAACCTTTGATCAGACACAGCGAGTCAGGGGTGTAGGGTTTCAACCAAGTCTTGGACAGACCAAGTATATCAGGGGAGTAGCGAGCCATCCAGGCCTCCAACTCCACAAAGTTGGCTGTAAGACTTCTAATATTCATATGCACAAGCCTTAACCCTTTTTTTGAGGACCATAAAGAGGGATCAGCTCTAGTAGCCCCAGCAGGGGGCCCAAGGTTGGGTTCAGTGTCACCAGAGAGAGATCAGGCAATTAGGTAACCAGATTGCCAATATAGGGTTAGGAGATGGTCTGTCAAGGGCCAATGGAAGGGGGAGAAGGTAAGGTATTGGGCAATTTTGGCAAGAGGGATCAGGTTCAAGAGCCAGGTTTCGTGGAGGGAGTATCTCCCCTGACCAGTACATTTGAGAAAATAAAGCACCTACCATCAGACCTGTGGTGACACATGGAATCATCAGAGAGCAGGGAGAGGAAATAAGCAGAGAGTAGGAGGGCCAGCAGTAAGGATGTCACTCCAACTGAGGCAAGGAGGAGCTTAGGAACCCTCATGGTGAGCAAAAGGCTGAGAGGAGCAAATGAAAGGCAGAGTACAGATGAAAAGAATAAGTGTTGGAGAGACAGTGTACAGCTCCCTGCGTACTGGGGAAGAGCTGACGAAAGGGCCTAGTAATTGGCAGGCTGTCAGAAAAGGCAATAAGAGCGGTCAGAGGGATCCACATGTAATTCAACCAACTCAGGAAGGGAAGCAGTGACTTACTCAGAGGCCAACTGAGGACCAGCAAGAACCACAAGTAATTAGAGCCTGTAAAGTTGCTAATGCAATTTCAATAGTGTACCAATCCCAAATAGCTAGTATGAACCTTCTAAAACAGAGAGCAGAGAAATGGTGACTAAGGCAATCATTCCCAGACCCCAAAACTAACATGGGACAGGTTTGTCAGAGCAGGGAAAAGTTATTCACACATTAATCAAACATGTGTAGGACAAAGGTGAAAATATCCACCATTAACTAGACCTCAGCTAGTATGAGTCAAAAGCATATCCCCCGGTAAATTCATTAGATGATCAGACAGAGTTACTCCCTGTGGCTCCGGTCACCGACTCTTCCTGCTGCTATGGTTGCCGTAATTCCAGTGTGTGGCAATGGCCACCGATGCTCCTTGCGGCTATGGCCACCAAATTTCAAGTTGCAGCTATGGCCGCCCACACTCCTTGCGGCTATGGCCGCCGAAATTCAAGTTGCGGCTACGGCCACCAGCGCTCCCCAGCAAACACCACCGGCAAGCAGCAAGGTGGTTCCACTTTTATAGCAGAGCCAACGATTTTAAAACTTGGCGCGCTGGGCCCTGATTGGCTCCCCTTTGCAGGGAACGTAGTCCAGTCCTATTGCGGCAACAGCCACTTGGAGACCTCCCTGCGGCTCTGGCAGCTGACTTTTCCTGCAGCTACAGCCGCCATAAGTCCAGTGTGCGGCTACGGCTGCCAGATTTCAATTTGCAGCTTTAGTCACCCACATTCCCCGCAGCTACAGCTGCTGAAATTCAAGTTGTGGCTACTTCTGTCAATGCTCCCTAGCAAACACCACCAGCAAACAGCAAGGTGACTCTGCTTTTATAGTGGAGCTGACAATTTTAAAACTTGGCACCCTGTGCCCTGATTGGCTCCCCTTTGCAGGGGAGCCTAGTCCAATCTTATTGTGGCAATGATTGGTTGAAGACCTCACTGCTACGGCCGCTATAAGTTATAGGGATGGTTCTGTAGATATGCATAAGTAACACAGCAAATTTTTACAGAGTTTATGCTATTCAGATTTATAGTACTGCAGCAATCTCAAGCCATTCATCTCTATTTAAAGAGATTCACCAACTTGTTTAAAACTTGATTTGCACCACATATTCTGCTGCCTTACCTTTGCCAAACGCTGTCGATCTATATCTTACAAAATTTCTTCTGTTATTTTTAGAAATGGAAGGGATCGTAACTTTGCCCCCAGCCGATCCCTTTCACTTCCCGGTTTCTGGAGCTGCCCATAATCCACCCCCGCACTCAGGCATGTAATGATGTGTACCCAGTAAGAGCATGGGGACGCACTCCATTAAAGTCTATGGGGGACAGTCTTAACATCATTTTTATATACAATGATGGTCATTTGGTGATTAATCAAGGGCACCGGGTGACTAACATGGCCTTTTGCTAGACACTTAGTACTAAATCCCTCTAGTTTAGCTTAAGAGTATGCTACTGCATGATCATTAGGCATGCAATTAAATGGAATACCTGGACAAATATCCCAAAATGCATGTAAGAAAAGCAAATTGTTATTGCTGCTCTGCCTTAATCATGTTAACAGTTCTAACACATGATGGCTAAAAGAGATCAACTTCTGTACCAAAATCTCAGTGTACCTACTATAACATGTTAACATCAATCTAATCACATCCTTACAGTTTTATATTAACCCTTACAGGGCCGCAGACTGATATATCGGTCCAGAACTCCTATACATTCCAATTCTGCTGGCAGTCTAAGGGTTAATAAACAGATACTGTATGTTGGCGGGAGAGAGGTGGACACTAGTCCATTTTTGGAGGAGAGACTCCTGAAAGGAATTGCTGATCTGAAAGTGGACAAAGCAATGGGGCCAGAGGGGTGCATCCAAGGGTACTGAGGGAGCTCAGGGAGGTACTAACTGCACTTCTGACAGTCCTATTTACTAGCTCAATGGAAATAGGAGTGGCTCAAGAGGTCTGTAGGATGGTGGATGTAGTCCCACTACACAAAAGTGGTAGCAGGGAGGAGGCTGGCAATTATAGGCCAGTCAGCTGGACATCAGTGATGGGAACATTAATGGAATCACTCCTGAAGGAAAGGATTGTGGGATATCTTGAATTCAAAAGACCCCAGGTAGCATTGGTTTACAGGGGGGATGTCAACTCAAACAAATCTGATAGATTTCTTTGACTGGGTGACAAAGGAATTCGATCAGGGTGGAGAGATAAACGTGGTCTACCTAGATTTCAGTAAGGCTGTGAACGCCGTTCAATGTAGGAAACTAGTAAACAAGCTGGGTAGCTTAGGAGTGGGTCCAGTGGTGATAAACTGGATAAGAAATTGGTTCAGGAATAGGTGACAGAGGAGGTTGGTAAATGGAGTTCACTCTGAGGATGTGAGGGTGACCAGTGGGGTGCCTCAGGGATCAGTGCTGGGACCAGTCCTTTTTAATGTCTTTATAAGTGATATTGCAGAGGAGCTGGAAGTGAAGGTGTGCCGCTTTGTGGATAACACCAAGATCTGAAATAGGGTGGACACTCCAGCTGGAGTGGAAAGGATGAACAGAGACCTGAGAAAACTAGAAGAAGTGTCAAGGATATGGCAACTGGGTTTCAATGCAAAAAATTTGCAAAATAATGCACTTGGGTCACAGAAACCCAGAGCAGAGTACAAAATGGGTAGAGCACTATTGATGACTACCGACCAGGAAAGAGGCCTGGGGTAATCCTATCTGATGACCCAAAGGTGCAACAAGGCAGTCAGGAGGGCTAGTGGGATGTTGGGGTGCGTAGTGAGGGGCATCTTCAGCAGAAAGAGGGAGATGGTGTTGCCTCTGTGTAGATTGCTGGTAAGACCCCACCTAGAGTACTGTGTCTAATTCTGGAGACAACATTTCCGGAAGGACATAGACAGAGTGGAGGTGGTCCAGAGGAGGGCAACTTTAATGGTGTCAGTCTGAATCAAAAGCCCTACGAGGAGAGACTGAAGGACTTTGGTTTGTACACTCTGGAAGAAATGAGGGAAGGAGCGGGGGATATGATAGAGACCTTTAAATACCTCACAGAGGGCAAGTAAGGTACAGGAGGGAAGTATTTTTCAGAAAAAAGGTGCTCAAGAACAAGGGGACATGCATTGAAGCTGGGGGGGGTAGATTCAGGAGAGATGTAAGGAAGTACTTCTTAACAGAAAGAGTGATGGATTCCTGGAAGAGTCTTCCAGCGGAGATGGTTTGGGTGAGAACAGTGGTGAAGTTCAAGAAAGCATGGGATAGGCACAAGGGAATTATAGTGGAAAGGAATGGGGGAGGGAGAAAGAGCAGTAGTTCAAGTATGGTCTGCGGTAATAATGTAGGTAGGGAAAAATTGGCAGACTGGGTTAGCCAAGTGGTCCTTATCAATGGGGGGGGGTGACATACTGACAACAACAAAAATGGAAGGGGACCTGGCGGTAGTTATATCAGATGACCTAAAGGTGGGCAAGCAATGTGAGAAGGCAGTAAGGAGGGCTGTGGGGATACTGGGATGCATAGGGAGAGGCATTACCAGTAGAAAACAGGAAGTTGTTATCCCACTGTACAGACAGTTGGTGAGACCCCGTCTGGAGTACTGCATGCAGTTCTGGAGACCCCATCTCTGCAAAGACATAGACAGGGTGGTGGCTGTCCAGAGGAGGGCAACCAAAATGGTGCAGGGTCTGTACCTGGAGACATACGAAGGGAGACTAAAGGAGCATGGTGTAACCCCCCTGCAAATGGGGGTTCCCAAAAGTCCCCCAGGAGCTTGCCTAAGTGCTTCCAGTCTGGTTGGCGTTCAGCGTTAAAGCCGTTAACTGGAGTTGCAGAGAGTGCTTTTAAAGCCTCCGTGTACTGTCTCTTTAATAGATGCTGCTTGCAGACAAAATTAGTTTGTATGGAGGGACTGTGTGTATTTAAGCCTGAGCCTGCCCGTGCTGCTGGCTAAGCACTCCATTTCTGCCGTCGCTACAAGTGCAGAGGGAGCCCTTCTGAAAGCTGTCACTAATTGTGGGAAAAAATGCAGAGTGACAGTAAGAATGTTGTTTGTCTAACCTGCCTTTCTTGCAGCATGGACAGTTTCTGTTCTGCTCCACCATTTTGGTCCCGGACTGCCGAATGGGACCAATCAGCACTTGGGATTCTCAAATGGAGCCTGCTGGAACGGGGCTAAGTGGAGTGAGACTCTGGGTAATGTAGTTTCTGGCCTGTTGGCGCCTTTTTGCACCTATAGAGGGAGCCCTGCTGTGACTGACAACTGAATCGACCAACCGAACTCTTTGGATCTGAGTGAAAGCCCCAGAGCTGTTTACTGGCAAGCCAGATTCGAGTTGGAAGCTGAAGGAGCAACACTGCTGAGTGTTCGAGCGGCTGTTTGCAGTGTAGTTCGCACGGGAGAACCGTGTAAGGCCTGTGTAAAGGCCTGCTAGCCTGATTTCTGCCCGGAGAAGGTGCAGAGGATGTTTAATCGGACTGAATCCGGAGCTGAGTGAAGAGAGCAAGCTGCTGCTGTTGCTGGGACCAGGCTTAACCTGTAGAAGACCGAAGATTTTGCTGAGAGCGATCGGCCTGTCAGGACTTTGTGGCCTGGTACAGTACAAGCTTTTTACATATGAATGTGCTAGAAGCTGCTGGGGATCGCGGTTTGTCTCCCCCATAGTGACTTGTGTGTTAGTGCTGGAAGTTGCTGCCCAGCAGAACTCTCAGACTAAATCTGTGCTGTCCACCAATAGGCACAGCCACAAGGGCCTTGCCTCACGACCTTGCTGCACAGAGCCAAGTCATCGACGAGGGACCTGCCAGGAGACCTGCCCCTTGCCCCTGCCTGAACTAGCACTGCGTCAGGACCACATCGGGTGAGCCCTCCTCTGGCAATCCAGAACTTCAGTCCACTATCCCTCCTGTGTTCAGCCTGGGTACCGTGAGTAATAATCAGGGTAGCTCCCTGCAACTTTTACCAACTGAAAGTGTGTCACCTGATTTAATTGCTTCATCTGATTGTCACGAACTGAGCCCCTGGGCTCTGGAGTACAATTGTGTGTTTGTGCATATATTTTTTTCCTCGCAGGGCCCCAACCAGCTGCACCAAGCTGGCCAACCCCGGGCAACGGACCTGGCCATCTCCCCCATTCTGGGTACCCAGAGAGTGTGACTATTGGACCCTAAATGCATGCACAGTACTGAAATTTATGTGTTTCAGCCAAATCAACCTGATTGCCCCTTCCTTGTTACTGCCCCCTCTAATAAATCAGATTTGTTGTTATTGAACTATACTCTGTTTGTGGTGTCAGTATATACAGAAAAAGCATTGCATTGTGGCTGTGTGTATTACCTAACCTTGTTTTACAGGTGGTTCTCAGAGACATGCTGCAAGACCCAGTCCTGGGGGGTAAGTGTTATCTGTATGTATAATCGGTTTTTCGATTCAGGAGATTGAGAAGGTTTCTCCTGTATGCTAAAAGAGCCACTAGTGGGAATCGAGGGGGATCACAGTGTCCCAGAGGGCTGTGATCTGGTTAGGCCTGCCGTAACTGACACTGACCTTTGGGTGAAGGCACCCATCCACGAACCTAGGCCCTTAACCTGTCACTAGCCACATAGGCAGAGGTATAGCCCGTGGGTAGCACCACCTAGAGGTTACATTAATATGTATACCCTTGAGGAAAGGAGGGGGGGACATGATTGAAACTTTCAAATACCTCAAGGGAATCAACAAAGTCCAAGAGACTAGCATCTTTCAGAAAAGAGATATGCAAGAACAAGGGCACAATTTGAAGATAGAGGGGACGGCTCAGAGGTAATGTGAGGAAGTATTTTTCACACAGAGAGTTGTGGATGCATGGAACAGCCTTCCTGAGGAGGTCATGGAGTCAAAAATAGTGGGGGAATTCAAGAATGCATGGGACAGACATAAGGCAATTCTAGTGGGCGGTAGGAGGAAGTAGAGTGTTGGTTAACTAGGATCTGCAGCTTATCCATTAGGTAAGGAAAGGGGCAGACTAGGTGGGCCAAGCGGTCCTTATCTGCCATCAGATTCTCTGTTTCTATGTTATCTGCTGCCAAATTCTGTCTTGCTATGTTTCTATGTTAGTGTGACTAAGGTGAGAGTACTCTTTTCAACATGCATATGGACTTAGTTCAAACCCACTATATGAGCCCTATCTATTAGTATTAACCACTAGATATAGAAAACATATGGTTATGAGGACAAAATACAAAAAGTGCTCGAAATTTCTATTCCAAGCAGTTAATATTTACAAGATCAGGAAGCGTATTCAGCAATTCATATTGTGAGCTATCACTAACAGTAGAAGCAAGAGGCAGGTGGGTATAAAAGGGTCTGTCACTATTATAGATAGATAACACATAGTGAGGGTCTGCCATACAATTTCTATGGGCACCAGGACACTTCAGCACCTGACTGTATGCACACACAGAACTGTATGGCTGCAAAAATGGGACAAAGTTCATTTTTTTGTTTAGTCCCCAAGGTGGAACAGTTTGCAGCTTTGTAATCCACTTTGTCTCCTACTGTAAAAGGAGACTGAGCTGGTCTCCACCTCTTTGGGGGTGGGGGACATGCTGTAGTGCCATGAACATGAAATCTGAATGTTAAGCCCCATGGTGTTGCTCCAAATGTACCTACAATGCACATTTTCTGTTTTTGA
Source organism: Neoceratodus forsteri (assembly GCA_016271365.2). Lineage (NCBI taxonomy): Eukaryota > Metazoa > Chordata > Ceratodontiformes > Ceratodontidae > Neoceratodus > Neoceratodus forsteri. Next base: position 453,436,333 of record JADMNL010000023.1, on the reverse strand, counting down.
TTTGTTATATCTCGAGCATGTTCCTGTACTGTCTTTTATTTTCTTGATTGTTCGTCCTACGTAGCACAGTTGACATGGGCACCATATCACATGCACAACAAAAGTGGTTGCATATAGCCGGCCCAGTGGCACTGAGGGTTGAGGCACTGGACACCACACCTCACAACACGCCGATGACCCAGATTCAGTGACGGACACCGGTTGCTGGGGGTTGGCAGGGGAGGGAGAGGATGGAGCATCTGGAGGACAGCTCTCATCTCCCTGGGGAGGGATCCAGGGCCACTCAGTGTCCTGGTGGCCCCCTATGGAGAGCTGGGGCACTGCAAGTACACCAGCCAGCGTAACAGGTGGAGCACAGCAGATGCCAGCAGGGCAGCCATGCGCAGGCATCATTGCATGCCACGCTCCAAGGGAAGAAATTACCAAGAAAATCCCCGTCCTCGGGGATAGGCAATGGCACCTCTGCCCCACTGAACCACACTCCAGCACTGGGCTTTGCTCCTCTCTAGGGGCCCACCGCACAGCTGGCACATTAGATTATAAGATAGGGAGCCCTGGGCGGATAGGGCGACCCCACCTTGGGGGTGCAGAACTGGAGATCTGCAAGGCTGGTGTGGGGTGAGGGGAGGAGAAAGCTGTACGTGGGAGGTAGAGCTCGCGGAGATGGCAGGATGCCAGAGAGAGAGTTCCCCGTCATTCGGAGTAAGAAAAAGAATGCACGGAAAAAAAAGGTTGCATATCTGATAAATATTCTTTGATTTCGGCTATTGTCTCCCATTTATGAAAAACTTTACCAAGTTTAGTATGTCTGCACATGAGCAAGCATGCAAGGAAAAAACACTCTTAAAAAAAACCCTTGGCTGTAGCAGATGGCCAGTTAAGATTTGGTTTGTCTGGTTTAGTGGGTACAAAATGACTAGCAATCATATCATTTAGATTCCTTGCCCTACTATATGTCACACTATATGTTTAAAGGGAAGGATATCCCCGACTGTTAAAATTTCTCTAGGTACATCCCGCAATATCAGCAGTGTGCAAATCACAGAGCATGTATGTGTAACCCACCTATGAATGGGGGTTCCCGAAAAGTCTTCCTTGAGCTTGCTTAAATGCTCACTGCCAGGCTGGTGTCCTGCGTTTTAGCAGTTTAAATGTACTGCCAGAGTGCGCCTGTATAGCCTCTGTGTACTGTCTCTTTACGAGCTGCCTGGATTGCAGTTATAATTAATCTGAGAGGGACCTCTGTTAGAAGATGTACTTGTTTGCTGATCATTTGTTACAGTAGTAGTAATATTGCAGTTTGTTCTAACCTGCCTTCTTTGAAGCATGGACAGTTCTGTTTGTTTCCATCATCTTGGTCCTGGACTGCTGAAATGGGCCAATCAGTACCTTTGGGGACTGTAAAATGGAGCCTGTCCCCAGGGGCTTTGTGGGAGTAAAACTCTGTAGGAATTGTAGTTTTTGCATTTTGGTGAAAAGACAGACCTGGAGGGGGAGCCCTTGTTGTGACTGGCAGACAGATCAGCCAACCGAACCTTTTGGATCCCAAGGAAAGTCCCAGACTGTTTTGCAGTTCAGTCAGTCTGAATTGGGAAGTGAAAGTGGTAACAGCTTGAGTGATTCAAGCAGCAGCCTCTGTGTGATTCGCACAGGAGAACTGTGAAAGGGCTGAGTTTTGGCCTTCCTGTCTGCCTGCTGTCCCTGAAAGGGAAATTGAAGTTTATTCAGACGGAATCCGAATTGTTAAGGTTGAATTAAGCCATAGAACTGTGACCAGGTTTTAACATGAAGAAGACCAAAGATTTTCTGAATGCGATTGGCCTGTCAGGATTTCTAGCCACCTTTGAACTCCCGGTTTGTGCACAGACTCTGTAATTGTGACCATTTAGCAATCTGTCTGGTACAGTAGAATTTCTTACATGTAAATGTGCTGTGTGCTGTTAGTGGGTCATGATTTGGTTCCCCACTATGTGCTGAACTGTGTTCTGCTTGCTGGAGGCTGCATCCAGCTCCCACGGACTGAAACTGTATTCATCTCCATTGGACCTGGGCTTTGCCACACTGGCCCAGCCAGACTACCCACTGCACAGAGAAAGCCATCTGCAAGAGACCTGCCTGGGGATCAGCCCCCTGCTCATGCTTTGAACAGAACGACACCTCGGGGATTTATGTGGGTCCTGCTTCTCCTGGCATTCCAGTTCAACAACCTGCTGTCTCGATTCGTTCTGCCTGGGTTCTGTATTGGGTATCGTGAGTGAACATCAAGGTAGCTCCCTGCAACAACAGCTAAATCTAAAGTGTTGTCATCTGATTGCTTTGTTGTCTTTTCTGTCATGAACTGAGCCCTCCAGCTCCGGATTACAAACAGTGTGTGTTGTGCATGTTGCTTTCTTCCATCATTGGGCTCCAACCAGCTGTGAGCTGGCCTACCTCTGGCAACATTCCTGGCTAGCCCATCGTCTTCCTACCTGGGTACCCAGAGTGTGTGACTGTGTAGGGACTCTGAAGTGCATGTATAAGTGTCTGATTGATGTAGCCTTTAAGCAAATCAACTTGATGATGCCCCCCCCCCTTGTTTAAGTCCCCTGAATAAATCAGATCTAACTCTTTTTGCATGTTTATTTATTTATTAGATCATTGGTTTACAGACCTTTGAGTCATAGACTCATTTACAAAGGCACCTCATCATGAGAGCAATACATCACAGCAAACAAACAGTACAGTACATAACGCTTAGATTAAAAAAGCAACCAGTGTTACAGACATTCACTGGTGGTACACGCTTGGTAATAGGTATGTAACCCCTAGGTGGCGCTATCCCAAGGGCTACTACCCCTGCCTGTTTGACTACGGACAGGTTGAGGGGCCTAGGTCCTATGGCGGGTGCCTCCACCCAGAGGTCAGGGTTTGTAGTGGTTTGACTAGCTTGGTCACAGCCTTCTGGGACACTGAGACCCCTTTTTATTCCCTCTAGTGGCTCACACAGTACACCGGAGTTACAGCCCCAATACCCCACGTATACACACTGTTCACTCATATAGATACCACTCACCCTCGACTGATTCTGCAGCTCGTCCCTGAGGACTCCCTGTAAAATAAGGTTAAACAACATACACAGCAAAACACAAAGCTGTTTCCATAAGTACCAGCATCACAGACAGTATATAGTATAACAACAAATCTGATTTATTTAGGGGACAGTAACATGGGAGGGGGAAATCAGGTTAATTGGTGGCATTAAATCACAGTACTGTGCACACATACAGGGTCTGAAAAGTCAGACTCTGGGTACCCAGGTTGTGGGGGGGGGGCTAGCCAGATCCGTTGCCCGGGGTTGGCCGGCAGGTGCAGATGGATGGGGCCCTGTAGAAGAAAATATGTGCTCAACACCCAATTGTAATCCGGAGCTGGATGGCTCAGTCCATGAAGCAGGGAAACAACAAGAATTAGATGACACACTTGTGATTGAAAACAGACTACAGGGGAATACCCTGATTTGTACTCACAATACCCAAGCTGAGGACCGGATGGTAGATGTTCTTCTGGATTGCCAGAACAACAGGGCATGGAGACAAGGTCCTTGTGACTGGACCCCACTGCAGTTGATAGCAAATGTATTTAGTCCAAGCTAAACTGGGGTTTGCTTCCAGCTTCAGCACACAGCACAGGGGATTGGAAATAGCGATTCCCCGCAAGCACTACGCACATTCATATGTAAAAGGAAAGTACTATACCAGGCTTTCTTCTCCTTGATCCCGATCACAATTACTGCAAAATACCTGGGAGCACACACAGCAGCTTCAGTTCCTGACAGACTGAACGCGATTCAGCAATTTCTCCAGTCTTCTACAGGGTGAGCCTGGTTTCCACTCTTCAGACTTCCTTCTTTCTTCACTGTCACAACTGATCTGAGCTTTCCAGTCACAGAGCAGGGCATTTCCTTTAGCTCTACACCATTCTGTTGGTTGGTTCGGCTGTCACTCACAAAAAGACTCACTCTGTTGGTGGAAAAAGGAGCCAAGGTCAAAACTACATTTCCCAGAGTCACTGCCCGTACAATCCCCTTGTGGCTGGCTGAAAATTAAGAGTCCAAGTTCTGATTCGTCCACAGGCTCCCGTTCAGGGCTCCATTAACCCAACTGGCCCATCATAGCAGTTCAGGACAAAAATGAAACAGCTATACTGAAACAGTTCATGCTAAAATAAAGACAGGTTAGGCAAACTACATTTTCTCAGTCACTGTAAATGATTTCTGGCAAACAGTTATATCTTTCAACAAGGCTCCCTCTGCACATGTAGCGATGACAGAAACGGAGCGAATTGGCAGAAGCTCGGGCAGGATTCGAGCATTAATTACACAGTCCCTCCATACAAACTAATTAAGTCTGCAAGCAGACAGCTCTTAAAGAGACAGTACATGGAGGCTCAACTAGCACTCACTTGGAACCACATTTAAACAGCTCAGACGCCGAACACCGCCCAGACTTGGAGCATTCAGGCAAGCTCCTGGAAGACTTTTGGGAACCCCCATTTGCAGGGGAGTTAGAGGTAGATCACAGTAGTCATAATATAGGTACTCGAGTACCACGTCAGGTAGCAACCAGAGATATTTTATTACATTAGTCAGCAGATGTTGCATGAGACCCCAGGTATATACAGCAAAGGTAGACAGGGCAGATCCAGCTTAGGGGTGAAGGTAAGGGGCAGGTGGGGGGATTATGTGCAGTTGCAGCAGCGAGTGCTTGTCAGATGGCTTCTGAGGGAGACCTTGAAAGGACCAAGCTTAGTGGAGTCAGCTATACTGGCTGGGAGGGAGTTGAACCAGGAGGGAGCCCGATAGCAAAAGGATCTCTGGGCCATAGAGGTCCTTATCCTGGGGACAATAAGGGAGGTTTTGACAGTGCTGCGGGTGAAGACTGAGGGGGAGGCATGCTGCAGGGAGGTGGTGACTCCAGGGGGGAGAGCCCTAGCAGGGTCTTTTTTACAAGAAGGCAGGTTTGGAAGCGAAGTCTTTCTTCAAGGTTGAGCAAGTTGGTGGTGGAGTACAGCAGGCACGTATGGGTGCACCTAGGGGGATCCCAGCATTAGCCTGAAGGCCTTGTTTATAGAGAGCTGGATTCTTGCTAGCACAGTGTTGTCAGCTGCAGCACAGATGGGCAGCTCATAGTCGATTAGCGACATGACAGAGGAGGTGATTGCTAATCTATGGGCCTCTTGTGGTAGGCAGTCCCTATGGCAGTATAACAGTCCAATCCTGACACTGGTGGCAACAGAAAGGGCATTGATATGGGAATGGAAGGAGAGTGCCGAATCAAAGGTAATGCCCAGATACTTGTAGGAGGAAACCTGCTCAGTGGGGTTTAGTGTGCTAGGCAGTATCATGAGAGGGGCACCACTGGCTTTGCTTTGGTGATGCGAGAAGAGCATAGCTTTGGTCTTTTTTAGGTTCAGGACTAGCCTTCGTGATGTGAACCAATGCTCAGCTCTATCAAAAGCTTGTTGTAGAGTGGCCTGGAGTTTGTTGGGGTTGGGTCAGCGGTGAGGAGCACAGCGTCATCCGCATAGAGGAGGATCTTACTTGGGCAGGCCAAGGGGAGGGAGGTGAGGTAGAGACTGAAGAGGAGAGGGCCTAAAATGGAGCCCCGGGGAACCCCAGAGTGGATAGGTCATGTGTCAGATAGAGTGCTATTGATTTTTACACACTGAGTTCTGGCAGAGAGGTAGCTGGTGACCCATGCAAAGGGGGCCGAGGTAGAAACCAAGGCATCTGAGGGAGTCAAGCAGGAGAGGATGGCAAACCATGTCAAAGGCCTTGGAGAGGTCAATGAACACGGCACCGGCAGGACTTCCAGCATCAAGAGCAGAGTGCAGGAAGTTGGAGAATTCAAGTAGTGTGGTTGTGGTGCTGTGACCTGCATGAAAGCCATGCTGTTCAGGACTCAGGATGTTGTACATGGCCAGGTATTCAGCAAGCTGGTTGGCAACTACTTTTTCAAGGGCCTTAGAGAGTGGGGGGAGGATGGAGATAGGTCGATAGTTACCCGGGGTCGCTCGAGCGCCGCTGTTTAGGATGGGAATGATGATGGTGGTTTTCCATGTGCTGGGGAACTGCCTGAGGCACAGAGAGCGGTTGAGCAGCTCAGTAAATGGGACCAGGATAGCATCCAATAACAGACGAAGTAGCCTAGTGTCCAGTAGGTCAGTGACGGAATTTTTACTACTAACGGCTTTTTGCAGACGGGGTCTAGCCTCCAACGGGGAGATGGTACGTAGGTAGAAAGGAGGTCTCTGGAGAGTGGGTAGTGGTGCTACTGGGATGGGGTCAAAGAAGTTATTGGGCAGGACTGAACTCAGGTCTGAGAAAGTGTGGTTTAGGCAGTCTGCAATGCCAAGGGGGTCAGAGCAGACAGTTCCATTAAAGGAGAGTTGAGAGGGGGGGGTGGGGAGCGGGATTTCCCATTCAGCTCCTTTACATTATCCCAAGAGTTTGTAGCTGACCCCCAGGAGGAGACAAGAGCGGATTGGTAGAACTGGTCTTTGGCCTGTCGAATGGCCCAAGTACACTTATTGCGCTCAGCGTTGTACGCTTGCCTATCAGCTGGCTTGACAGATTCCATGGCAATGTGCCATAGGTTGTCTCTCCTTTTAAGTTTGTGAAGGAGCGAGGGGGTAACTCAGGGCATGTTTTGCTGTTTGGTGTGATTTCTAACGAAGGGGGCATAGAGGTCACAGGCAGTGTTAAAAGTGCGAGTGAAAAAATCCAATGCCTCATCTGTGGACGGTGCAAGCCTGATTGGGGACCAATCCAGTTGTGAGAGGTACAGTTTAAGGTGACGCAGGCCGCCTGGGAGTAGGCGACGTCGCTGGGTGGTTTGTGGTGCAGGTTCGCTGTTGGCAGCAGACCAAGAGAATACGACCAGGGAGTGGTCACTAAGTGAGTTGGGAAGTACACTGATATCGAGCACCCTCTGGGGGTAACCTGACTGTGGTTCCAGTTTGTGCCAAAAGTACTGTACTGTTGCTATTTGCTGTGCATAACCTTGTTTTACAGGGGGTCCCCAGGGTCGAGCTAGAGGAACCAGCCCTGGTGGTAAGTGCAAACAGTGTGGGTAATTGCATGGTGAATAAGGATCATTGTGAAAGTGATTATTGTGTACTGTTCAGGCCACTAGAAGGGAAAAGGGGGGGGGGGTTACAGTGTCCCGGAGTGCTGTGCCCAGGTTAGCTTGACCATTAACAACCCTGACCTCCGGGTAGAGGCACCCGTTTCAGTACCCAGGCCCCTTAACCTGCTACTAGCATAGCAGGCAGTGGTAATAGCCCTTGGGATAGCGCCACCTAGGGGTTACATATGCTAAGATATTCCAGAAATCATAAATATATAAACAGAATCAAGTATTCATTATTTGGTGGGTTGGGTTGGGTGGCCAGCACCCAAGCGTGATAAATGCACTCAGTTAGAGTTCCGTGTATTTGAATGGTTGTCTTGTTTAAAACTACAAAAGTGAAATTCACTTTTGGTGATGGTACTAGTTTCTTGAACATTTCTTAATCTGCAAGCAGTGTAACTGGAGATTCGTATGTGATGGGGAGACGAAGAGGAGTTTGTAAAATGGACTAAGTAAGTGGACTGGCGAGGCCTAGTTAGTCAATGGCAGGACAACAGCTGCTAGAGTGTGGCGCAGATCTTAGCCAATCACTGAATCTATACAGCATGCAGTCAGTTTGTTAACTCAGATAATCAAAAAGTTTGATCAGCAAAATGAAAAAAAAAAATAGTAATTGTTGAGCAACGAGATGAAATGATAGCGAGTTCTGTGGAGGGACATGGCAGGATGGTGGGGAAGTCGATGGCTATTACAGCTACAGTAGTAAAGGGCAAGGCACAGTCCATAGCAGACTTGAACAAACTGAGAATTTAGCTGGCTTATCCAATGTGAGATTGCTTGGTGTATTGGAGGGAACAGAGAAGGGAGATTTGGCTACATTTTTGGATCTGGTTGCCGAAGACAATAGGACTGGGGCTTGCCACACCCATTGTAAAATCTTATCATATCACTCTCTGTATAGCGACTGCTAATGTGGAATGTGGATGGACCCCGCACCGTATTGTTTACCAACACTTCGAGACAAGATCCTGAGAGTTGCACAGGACTCCTCATCAGTTATGATGGATGAAAACAAGGTTCTTTTCTTTGCAGACTTTTCTTTTGCCACAGGACTGAAAAGAAAAGCTTTTGAGGGAGTTGCATCTAAATTGAGATCTGCATGAATTGTATATAGACTGTCTTTTCCAGTGTGCCTGCAATTCTCTTATCTGGACAGAATGTACAGTTTTACTGACATTAAGGCAGCTGGGAATTTTGCTGCCAAACTCCCTATTATCAGTCAGACTGTTGTGGCAAACCCAGAATCATCGGAGGGAGAAGCAGACTCTTAAACTGAGGTGTATGGTGTATGAACTTACTTTGGACTCAACAAATGCATTTCTTACAGGTTGATTTCAGTACCAGTGGACACAGATTGTTAGGATTGGTATGCCATTTGAACGGTGACAATTGCACAGTGAACGACATTACAGCGGCAATTTGCTGTTGCCACTGTAATGTACCCACGGGACCCTGGCACTGCTTTGACTGGAAATTGCACCCCACCCCAAATCAACTCTGACTCAGAGTAGATAATCCTAAAGGACGGGGGCACAGAGGAGGGAGGCAGAGCCCCTCACATGGGGGGGTTTCGAAGGGCAAGGTGCCCCCCAAAAAGACAGTTTACTTGACGGATTTATGCCGACCGCAACTTGCGGTAGACATAAATCCACCTCTGTAATGTCGGTCGACATAATTTTTGGATCTGTTAGAATTTACTGGAATGTGCTGTGCCTCCCTAGGAGATTGTCCTTTATATATTCCACTAATGCCTTGTGTGTTTTTAATATTACATTGTGTGTTTTTAATATTACATACAGTTTGTCGAGAGGGCTTTATGAGGGGGCAGCCATTGTGGCTCTGAATGCCTTCCGCTAACATAGTGGTAAAATTTTGTAGTTTCTTAACTCAGGCATGTTTAGCCTGTTGCGAAATTCTTTGTATCTCCCTATATGAAAGGTGTGTGTTGCAGTGAATGACTTAAAATGGCCACAAGTGTTACACAGGGTGCCTCATGTGTAGTGCGAGATGGCGGGAGGGGCCTCTGTTGGAATTCTGATTTTTGAATGGCCACAGGAGCGCCCCCGAACATCTTGCGCATAGTTTACAAATGGCCTGCGGTCTCTAGCCTTCCACTTGCTGAAACTTTCTGATGCGTCTCCTGAAGATACAGCTTAATCCTACAGGCTTTATGTTTTCCAAAGATGGACATGTGAGAAAATGTTCATCTAATTTTACATGCGTAGTGACTTGTAGTTTATTAAAAATGAGCTTCCCTGTATAGTTACTGTTGAGAGGCTCAAGAGTTTGAGTGTCTGAGTGCAATGTATATAGCGTAATAGAAATTCTAGCTGAACAGGAATGATCATTTAATAGTCTGAGGGCTTGTATTTTATACTTCAGTGCTTCTTAACTGAGTGAATATTTCTACAAGCATGGTGGGCACAACCCGTGAATATTTCAGTGTTTTACTCTGAATGTAACCCCCTCATGTGGTTAATCTAGGAATGTACATCTCTGTATCCGGCACTGATTTATGCGTATTTGACATTATTCTGCTATATCATTCCTTGGAGGCATGTATGGTTAGTACCTTGCTATAAATGCAATGAAACTAACATTAAAAAAAAAGGTATGCATTATTCAGAGCTACAGCATAAAACAAGCTGAGGAACAGAAATTGGTTCTCTCCCCGAGGCCAGATCCAAACATAGGAAAGTGGCTGAGTTATGGAATAATTCAAAGTTGCATCTACTGATGAGAACCCTAATCCTGCCAGCCCTCATGGCTGCCTCCAACTGGCACCTCCCCCACAATGGCTGCCCTTCTAGGAACAAACTCTTGTCTCCTCTCCATTATGTAGTGAAATCACTTTGTCCACATATTTTGAAATAAAGGCAATTGTTGTCTAACCATGTACGTGAGTTTTGTACAGTATATGTCTATGATGATGTCTTGCCAGTGCGTTGCACAACATAAATCGTGTACACTTATTTGTAGGTCACCACCGCATTTTATATGTCAGTGTCAGTGGCTCAGTAGGTAGCACACTCGCCTCTGAGGCTGGGAGATCAGAGGGCTGTGGGTTCAGTTCCCACATCTGGCACTTGGGTTAATATCCAGTACTGACACTGTAGTGCAGCATGAGAGGGGTGCTGCACTTCTGAGGTGCTGTCTTCAGATGAGACGTTAAACCGAGGTCCCATCTGCCTGGATTGGTGGTAGTTCAGGTGGATGTTAAAGATCCCATGGCACTTATCGAAAAGAGTAGGGGAATTTCCACGGTGTCCTGGCCAAATTTCCCTCATTCACTAAAAATACCACCAACAGATTAATCTGGTTCAAGGTCAGTTGGCATTCATCTGTATCCCCCGGGCCGTACCTGAAAATTGGCAGGATTTGTCTAGCGCACTTACCCGGTCAACAAAAACTAAATAAATAAATAATATCTGTATGTCTGCAATTGGACCAGCAGGGGGTGTGAAGGTTTGGCACTGTTGTCATTTTAGCACACAGACTACAGGAATCAAAAGAGTACAGTGCCCCACCATACACCCATAAATAATGCCGGACTAGTGGCGCATGCCAGCGACCCATGTTCACGGTGCGAGTGGGACACCGGGGGTCAGCCAGGGAGGGAGAGGACTGAGCATCTGGAGGACAGCTCTTCTCTCCTGGGGAGGGGTGGGACTGGAGACCGGTGCATGCCTTGCTCCTAGCAGCAGCTGGAAGCTGGCACACCAGCTCCAAAGATGGGACAGAGACAGAGCAGACACCTGGCATGCCACTTGCGGAAGCATGCATGGCTCGGCCATTGGCGTCATTGCACACTGTCGCTCCGCGCTCAGGGATGGGGAGAACCAAAACAGAGGCTGAAAAATCCCACTGACCGGTGAGATGATGCCAGCCCTCTGCAGGCTCTGCACCTGGCCAGCTGGCACTTCAAAACCCTGAGGTAAGTTCCGGTGGATGCCGGGGTGACGGGGCTGCAGGGGACAGAGGAAAGGGACCAGTCTGGGGGTGGTGGTGGAATAAAGCGACTAACTAAAAAAAAAAAAATACACCCATAAAGCAGAGGGACTATTTCACATTTTTTCAAGGTTTTATCAGTTGTTTTTTTTTTAAACTCAGTTTTGTTTGCAGTTGTAATTTTTCTGTTACCTAGCTACCCATTTTATAAATGCAATAAGACATGACAAGGCATTGGTTGTAAACTGCACTTCCAAGGGTTGAAGACACTCGGCCTGTGCCCTTACTGCTCCCTTAGATATGTGTTTAGCCCAGTACTACTTATGCCCTGTTGTGTCGTATTGCTGAGAAAAACAAAAGATTTGGGATTCCAGGAGCGGAGGCCATGCAATGTTTTGTTTCTTTTCATGTATTTTTTTGTTTGTTTTTTCTTCCTTTCCCAAGTTATAGTCGGTTCACCCTCTGGGATGGTTAGAAGTTTTTTGCTGAGATCTACAATTTATAAAAGATATTTGTCTATATAGGCAGATGACAGGAAAAAAAACACTTGCTGTTTTGCGGTAAGCTCTAGAAGAGCACTCACGATCCTGGAGCATCCCACTTCAGTGGGGAAAAAAACATTTTGGTGCAGTGTCAGGCAGAAAATACAACAAAAAACAGAGCAGGCCTTGGGAAAGTGACAGTATCCAGTCTAGCTGAATAGTCCTGTCGACCTATCCCTGCTCTACAGCCTCTCTTTTTTCCCCCAGTACAGCCCAAACATGCAAGTTAGGCACATATAGTAGGGTGCTGAGGCTCAAACGTGCAAGTTAGGCACATAGGGTGCTGAAGCACATTCCTCTCAAATGTCCTACACTGTGAGGGGCAGTCCATCATTTTGCCCTCTCAAAAAACATGTGTTCCACATGAACAGGGTGCTACACATCATTCTATATTAAGATTTTAAAACAAAGGCTGGCCCGGTGGCGCTGAGGGTTGAGGCGCTGGACGCCACACCTCGCTCCACACCGGCGACCCGGGTTTGGGAACGAGCCCGAGCCATCGGGGGTCGGCAGGGAGGAGAGGACTGAGCATCCGGAGGACAGCTCTCTTCTCCCGGGAGGGAGGGGGACATGTTGGTGTTATTGACTCTCTGGCGGAGGCCAGAGGTACAGCAAGTGTGCGGAGCAGACAAGGGTTGGTAGTGGTGGACGTTGGTGGGAACGCCTTGATGTCGAACGCGCACCACTCCCTAGAAAAGCAGAAAATCACCCACAGCGATGCCTGGAGATGGGCCCCAGCATCACGAGACCAGGACCGGAGAGGGGTCGCACGAGTCCAGCCAACACTTGGATGAAGGATGGGAGGCTTAGGGGTTGGCCTCCCACCCCACTCGGGGGGTAATCTGAGGGCGATGACAGGGCGGATGTGTGAAGGGCTCACATCCTGGTGACCTGGTGGGCACAATGCCTTGGGAGTCCCTGAGGGAAGGTAGGCGCTGTGGAGAAGGGGGGAGAAAAATAGAAAGTATAAAAAAAAAAAAAAAAGATTTTAAAACAAAAATTCATAGTAATTAATGCTGTTGCATGAACATCAAACCTTCTGAACATGAAAACACCATCCTCCTAAGTGTTTTGAGCCTCTATAATAGTTGATGGTTTGTGTCTCTCGGTTTTGCCTCTTTTACATACATTTGAGGGACCCTTTACCCTGTGGTTAAGCTGGAAATGAGGAGTGTGTGTGTGTGTGTGTGTGTGTTTAGTGGTGGGTGTGATAAAGGAGCTGGAACTGTCATACAGCTTTATAGGTGGGGGGGGGGCTGAGTTATTTTGGGCTTCTACCTATCATAGCTGAAAGTTTGATTGTTATGCTGAGGCTTGTCTGCAAAGTCCCAATTCAAAACGAATGGCCTGTGATCTTAATCCATTCTGACATGGTGTATTTTGCATTGTAACATGGCAAACCCTTCTCAGCATTTCAGGCAGGGAGAGGCCAGATCTAAAAGAGCTGTGATCTTGTATGAAAAATGTGAGCTGACAGGCTTTTTACGTTGGAAACCATCACTGCATGAGAGTCTGACATTCCAACTGCAGATGGAGAAGCCTGTTCAGTGTACCCCCATCTGAAGATCTATTAGTATCGCTTCCTCTACCTCAAGCGCACACCCTTGCTACTTTATGGGGAAACAATTCTTTATCTGAAGTTGCAGGATCAAAATAAAGGAAGGAGTTGGGAGCTGATTTGCTCCTTCGGGACATCTGTAAAGCTTGCACCCCCTGCCCTTTCCTCCAGGAGCAGATAGGAGCTGAACATTAGACTTTCTCTGTTAGCCACATCTACAGCTGCTAGCATCCTGAAATGCTGCAGAAAATGCAAATTAAAAATTATAATAAAAAGTTATTTACACTAAAAGGGAGGTGGGAGGGCATTTGCAACAAGGCACCTTGTTGAAGAGGTCTACTTTGCACCAGCTATTGGTTTTGCCTGTTGTACTTTGCTGACTGTTTTGTTTGCATTGTTTTACTTGGCACTGAATATTGTGCAGGGGTAGTATTAAGGATTTAGTGTGGTGTGCTCCTTCTAAACAGAGGAGCCCATTCACTCAAAGTTGTACTGTGAAATATGTGCCCCTTCACCCCATGGCCATGCTCCTTCATACTTGTTCTTAACTTAAAGGAAAGCTATCATTTGCAGGGGCTCCTGCCCCTAAATCATTCCTCCAGTTCGTTTTGAGAAAAACGCCTTTTTTCTGTCCAGGAAGTATTTTAAGAACAAAAGTCTGCTACCTGGAAGTATGGTGGACTATCGGGCAGCTTCATTAACTATAAAGGTGGGTGCCACACCTGTGCTTCAATGCATTTATTGAAGTTAAGACAGTGCGGGCGCCACACCTTACAGTTAATGGAGCCCGATAGTCCAACATACTTCTAGGTAGTGGACTTTTGTCTAAATTAAATTACTTTCCTGGACAGAAAAAAGGCACTTTTCTCAAAAAAGCTTAACTAGAGGGTAAGGTTTGTAGGGGCAGGAGCCCCCGCAAATGACAGCTTTCCTTTAATAATTGTTTCTTTCCTTTATTTCTTAAATTCAAGTTCATTGCATATTACAACTATTTGGCGTTGTTTCATCTTAGACAATTTTACAGTAACCTTAAATTCTATCTGTGTCTCTTACATGTTTCTTTGTATACAGACAAGGCCACTACATTGAGTCCTGCCTGCTGAAACAGAACCGCTGGTGTTATCTTCTGTACTTGCTATCTAATATATTCCATTTTGTTTCCAGGGATCCACCTAAAATTTACATTTCTAACATTTGCATCATATTCTATGACTTATATATCTGACTTTTCAGTGACAAGCATTTCATTTAACCTGCGGCTAACTGACAAACATAAAAAAATGAACCTCTGTGGTTACATGTTGTGGTTTGTCTTCCCGTTCATATTTTATCATTTAATTGTCAAGAAAATAAACATATTGCTTCATGGTGTATCTGTAACCCATCAATGTGGCTTGTAATAGGTTCAGTTATGTTTACATCACTTGCCCTTCCTCCCCTTCTGGGTTGCTTTCTCTGGCAGCTTGTCAGAGGTCCCATCACCTTCACTTGTCTACACGTTTTTCTTCTGATAAGTTTCTGTTTGCAGTCATTAGCTCTAGGTCATGAAATTGAGTGATTTGCCCCCTCCGCACCTCTAAGATTGGAGGCACATCCTGTAGCCAGTGGGCTGTTGTGCATTTCAGGGCTGCTGCCACTAATATTAGTATAATTTTACGTTTCTCCTCCTTCCGTTCAGCTGCCCCCTGGGGATCCTAGAACCAATTCTGTATATTCCAAGGGAAGCAGGGTACCAGTAATTTAGTGTACCACTTCCTGGATCTGTGCGTAGAATGGCTGGATCTCAGTGCAGCCCCAAAAATGTGCCAGTGCTTTCCTTTCTCCCCATATGACTTCCAGCAGTCTACTGGGTTTGTGTTGTGTTCAAATTTTGTTATCCTTGGTGTTCTAAAGAACCTTATTAGTACTTTCCAAAAGAATTCTCTGCATACTAGGGCCACTCTTACCTTCCATCCTTTCTAAGCATATCTTCCCAGTCATTTTTATGTTTGCTTGCACGCATGTGCAAGAAACATAGTGCCATCATCGGAGTTTTTGTAGGTGTGTCATCCCCTCTTCCAATTCAGTCAGTGTGTTGGCAGGCACGACCGCAGTTCTCCAATGCCTGCTGGAGCTGTCTATGACAGCTACAAAATGCAGTGGAATACAGTTGAAAGGGGGAGCTATGTTTCAGTGAGCAGTGAGCAGATATCGCCTGCTCATGCGTGCTCCCCTACACACACACACACACACACACACACACACACACACACGCGCTGCGTACTGCCCTCCCCCCCAACTCACAGACTGTATAGCCGACGGGGGTGCCCAATCCCTCGTCGGCTGTGCTGCACCCCCCGAAACACAGTTTCATATGCCACGCTGGGTGCCCACCCCAGTGTGGCTACAGTCATATTGCCGACGGAAGCCATCCCGCCGGCTCCACTGTGTCCCCCTGCCAGGGTGCTACACTGGGAGCCCACCCCAGCGTGGCAACAGATACCATGGCCGACGGGTGCCCGATCCCTCCGGCTCCACGCCACCCCAGCCATCTTCTGCCACGCTGGGAGCCCACCCCAGCGTGGCAAACGCCCCGCCGTCAATAAAAAAAACTGAAAATCGAAAACAGTCCTCACTGTGTCTGCCCCACCCGCGCCCACCCACTGTGCACCCTACCTCCCCACACCCCCCACCCCATACTTCTCCGAGCTCGGCGCGACGATCTTTCAGCAGATCAGAACACGCTCTGCGCTTCCAAAGCCGATCACGTAACTGAGGAAATGCCGTAAGCTGTATAATGGGATAGATAGGGTTTTTTCAACTTTGTTGCATATCTCAGGCATTTTTTGGAATTTTTGCACCAAATTTTCAACATGGGGTTTTTGGGACCCCTTCTCATGAATGCTGTCTCTGTCATGGCGTTACTCGGGCCCGAAGGGTGATTTCGCAGCCACTGCGCGAAATCACCTTTCCAGAATGATTAATGAAACGACACTGCCAGTGTTCATAAGGTGGGCTCTCAAAAAGCCTATTTTGAAAATTTGGTGGAAAAATTCCTAAAAATGACTGTTTTACTTAGCGCATGCTATGCAGTTCCTATGCTGCCAGCCCGTAAGTTCGCGAAGTTTCAATATTTTCACTCCAGATTTTCAACATTGCCATTTTACCACACATTCTTATGAGCAGTACAGCTGTCATTTTTCACATCTCACCCAAAATGTGTTTCCGCCCATGTAGTGCACAATGGCGCAGTCGGTGTGCGAAATCAATGTACGGAACACATTTAAAAATCACAGTGACACTGTTCATGAGCAGAGGTGTTAAAATGGCTATGTTGAAAATTTGGTGAAAATATTCCTAAAAATGACTGTTTTACGAGCGTGCGTTGCAGAGTTCCTACGTACGCTCGTAAGTTCGCAAATTTTCAATATTTTCACTCCAGATTTTCAACATTGCCATTTTACCACACACCTCCTATGAGCAATACAGTTGTCATTTTCACATCTAGCCACAACGTGTTTCTGCCCATGTAGCACACAAATGGCGCAGTCGGTAAAGCAAATCAATGTATGGGACACGTTAAGAAAATCACAGTGACACTGGTCATGAGCAGAGGTGTTAAATGGCTATGTTGAAAATTTGGTGAAAAAATTCCCAAAAATGACTGTTTTAGGAGCGCACGTTGCACAGTTCCTACGCACGCTGGCAAGTTTGCGAATTTGTAATATTTGCACTCCCCGGTTTTTCAACAGTGCCATTTTACCGCACTTCCTTATGAGCAGTACAGCTACCATTTTTCACATCTCGCCCAAAATGTGTTTCCGCACATGTAGCGCACAATGGTAGAGTCGGTGTGCTAAAACAATGTTTGGGACAGATTAAGAAAATCACAGTGACACTGGTCATGAGCAGAGGTCTAAAATAGCTATGTTGAAAATTTGGTGACAAAACTCCATAAAATTGCTGTGTTACGAGTGAGCATTGTGCAGTTTCCATGCACCCTCGTAAGTTCATGAATTTGTAATATTTTCAGTCCAGATTTTCACCAGTGATATTTTTCCACACCTCCTTATGAACAGTACAGCTGTCATTTTCCACAACATGGCCGAAATGTGTTTTCACACTTTCAGCACAGAAATGTGTGGCCGCTGTGGGAAATCATTGTTCGGGACAGATAAAGAAAACACACTGACACTGTTCGTGATCGGAGGTCCCAAAAGGCCTGTGTTAACAATCTGCTGTAAAAAAATCCCCAAACTAGTTACATTATGGGTGTGCGTTGCACAGTTTCTATGCATGCTCGTGACTTCACCAGTTTTTTTAAGATTTTCACAGCAGATTTTCAACATTGCCATTTTTTACACCTCCCATGAACAGTACCGCTGTCATGTTTCACATCCTGTTCGGAATGTGTTTTTGCACCTGTGGTGCCAAATGCCATAGTCACTGTGCAAAAGCAGTTTTCGTCTAACAAACAGATATTGCCACTGTTCATGAGGTGGGGGTCACAAAAAAAAAACATGTTGAAAATTTGGAGTGAAAATGTCAATGAATGCCTGAGGTGTTAGGGTTTCCGACCATAACACCCCACCCTGAAGAGAATGACAGGCATCAGGGGTGTGACTTGCGATTCTTGCCTGTCATGCTCATACCATTCCACCCCCACCCACACCCTGCAGCCAGTGAGAGGCATCAAGGTGTGCCTCGGACTCTTCGGGCCCAAACTTAACCCCATTCTCCTATACCGCACCCATATCACCATATTTCCTGATGGAATGGGATGCGCATAAGGGCCAAAGACCCCAAGGCACATCGTGACACTTGTCAGTGTCTGCAAGGTAGGATGTGGTGAAATGGCGTGGTCGTTATGCCTGACGACCCAAAGGCACACCCCAATGCCTGTCACTCTCTGCAGGGTGGTGGTGGGGTTGGCTTCAGTTCAATACTTCACTGCCATTCCTATTATGCAGCTCTGTAACTTCTACACTACCAATGCCAATGCCAGCAAGCAAACATTCGGCATTGCCAAATGCTTGTCTTGTATAGGGTTTCCAGCCTTCCCCTCTCAGACCTCTTTCACGTTATCTAGCAATGTTCCCTGAGCCTCTTGCAGTAGTGGATTCCTGAAATACATCTCTGGGTCCCTGACAATGTTATGGTCCAGTATATGTAATCTTCCCACCTCGTGGGGGGCCTGGCCAGTTTCTCTGTGTTGTCTGGTAGGTTGATAAAGTGGCCAACCTGCACAGATCTGTGAAAGTCTGCATTAAATCAGCCAGATTTCTCCTTTGCCTTACTAAATGTAATGCAGATGTCTTACTCTGTGAATTGTGAATATCTGGTTACTCCTTTCCCCTCCCATCCAGCATATCTGCTGTCCAGACTTGGTGGAAGAAAGTCAGGTTCATAGCATATACGTTATAATGGCCCCAGGGTGCTATCTGTGTGTGTCAGTTTTCTGACTTTCTGTAGTACCCCCAGGCTATGTTTAACCCATCTGCTAGTTATTTTGTTCTTATAGTCTCTTGAGACTGGTGTCAAGGTGACTGTGAATAACTGTTGTCCCCCTGCCCCTGTGTCCTGTGTTGTGTGTCATACCAGACTGAGCTCCTTTTCTGCTTCACCCAGGTGCAAACAGCTGTCATATGTGCTGCTAGGTAATGTACCTTTAGGTCTGGCAGGGCAAGTCCTCCTTTCTCCCCAGACAGCATGAAAGTCTGCCAGGCTACCCTTGGTTGCTTGCCCCCAAGACAAACCTTTGCATTCCTATGGTTAGTGAATGCCAGAATGTGTATGGGCAGTGATTGAAACAAAAGCAGAAACATCGTAAGGAGGTTCATTTTCACAGAATCTGTTCTTTCCTCTAGGGGTAGTGGCAGAAGAGACCACCTTGCTATATCTGTCTGTGCTGCCTGCCGTAGCTTCTGATAATTGAGACTGAAGAGTTTTGTCAGGTCTACTGCTATTTAGAGCCCTAAATGTGTGATCCTGGTCTGTGTGGTGTCCACTTAAATGGGAATGGAAAGGTTTGCAGGCAAGATCCACTGATTCTTAGGGCTTCTGATTTGGATTGAGAAGTTAATTTTATACCATGGTATTCTGCTGAACTCCTCTAACAGGCTGACTACTTTTGGAACTGACTCTTCTGGTTGACTTAGAAAGAAACTGGAGCTGCCATCATAGAGTGAGATCTCCCATTCAACTCCTCCTGCTGATATGCCTCTCTTGTTAATGTCCTGTCTTACTCTGGCCACCAATGGTTCTAGGCACACTGCCAACAGCAGGGGAGACAGGAGACATCCTTGGCAAGTGCCTCTTGTAAGCGGAAGAAATCCCAAGTTAATGCCATTTACTTTCTTGTCCTCACAGTAGGACACACACCATCAGGTGCACAGAAAGACTGGAGTTCAGTCATAGGGTTATATTTCAAAGATTTATTGAAGATACGTAAAAGCAGTTCACTTCCCACACCAGGCAAACGTTTTCACGCTGTGCAGTTTGTCAAGAGAGGTAGGCCTTGGAGGTGGGGACAACTGAAGCAGGCTGGGATCCCAAACAAGGCCATTAGTGGGGAGTGCAGGGTGGGAGGGATTTCATCTGAACTAAAACCTGGTTATCTGCCCGGGAACACGATATGCTACCACTGGACCAATGCTTCTATTTATTTTTTTTCTGTATAGATTTTTATCCAAGGCATCCACTGTCATCATTCAGGGATATCCGGCCAAAGTCATTAATAGATCATAGTCCGGTATTTTTCTTCACAGTTTTCCCCTACATTCACCCTCCTCTCCGTGGCAAGAGCAATGCTTCTTGTCGACCCATGCATGCAGCATGCCCCTACATAAGTAGCAAGCTCCTAGGCCCACCTATAGGGGCCTATGTGGTGTCTGAACCCACCGCAAACCCTACCCGGCCAAGGCTCACTAATTCTTGGCAGCTGCCTACTGCCTCGCCTGCCTCCCAGTTGGGCAATCCTAGTTGTTTCCCGAATGTGGGTTACCTGCTCGGCAGCTCAGTGTGCTGCCATTGTGCGATTGGGCAGTCTTGCTTGAATTTAGTTTGATAAGTAACTTTCATTTTTGTATGAGCAAGATTGTATTTGCTATACATGTTAGTATTGTGTTTGTGTATATTTTATATACCTTATTTGTTCACCTCTTGGACTTTCCTCCACCAACCGCAGTGCCCAGCTAGAATCCCTCTGAAGGGACTTCTTCATGCCTTAGGTCATTGATCCTAGCCCCCCCCCAGTGTCTCTGGCCTGGAAGGACCCTCCTTCGGGGCCTGCACCCTCTGGGATGCTTGATCCATGTTCTGAGGCCCCCCCAGATGCCCTGCGCTTAAAGAGCAGCTGACATCTTCAGGAGAACTTTAACAAAACATAATATTTAGACACAGTTGATTTTGTATTTTACATTAGTTCTGTATTCCTCCTCCCCGTTGTTCATATCTAATGTAATTTTCATAAAAACAGGATCTTTGCTCTTGAAGAGTTCATCTATTTCTGTGACGTTCTCCCTGCCTGAAGTCATAATGCACTACTTCTGACATCACAGTTACTCCCATGGCAACAGATTGTGAAGTCACAACAGAGGATTATGACTTGAAGTAGTGAGTAAGCTTAAGAGGCAGATGAACTCTAAGGTACAAAGATCATGTATTCATGCAAATTTCCTCAGTAATAAATAATGCAGAAGAGAAATCTATAGAATATTTATGAAATGCAAGCTGAATTGTATCTACATATTATGATTTTCAAAGTTTTCTTTGAGACACCAGCAGCTCTTTAAAAACCTGGGTAGTGGGCATTGTGAGTAACAGTGCTGCTGCTGCTGCTGCACTGGCAAGCTGGCCCGTCTTTATGGAACAACAGATGAGAAAGGACGTGGGGTTCAGGCCATTATTTTCTGAGCCCACAGGGGACATCACTGGGGGCAGCCATGACATAACTAGACTGAATAAACCGCTGTTCATGCACATCAGTATTTTATTTTTTAAAGAGATTTTGTCCTTCTTCCTCCCAATCCTACCTACCCCCCCCCCCACACCCTAACTAGCCCTCCCAACCCTGTCACCTGTCTTCCCTGGTGGAGCTCTCTTGTGTTCCTCCCTGGCTAACCCCCAAGGTGGGGCCACTTGGGGGGACTTTACCCCAGGGGAGTTAGAATGTGGGGGTCGAGAGAGCCTTGGTTGGTGGTGTACAGCATGTATTGAAGGTCGAACATCCTTCATATCTGTGGTCGGGGGGTCATTTCTGTTTTTCTTCTGATTCCCTCTTAGACACTGATTGGAGCTTGCCATGAATGCACATGTGCATATGTGTGCCGCTTGCACCAGAGCACGTCGGCATCCACCCTCCCTCAGTCTTGACTCTTGCCTGCACCCCCACCTGTGGTCCCCCAGGTGGCGGTACTGTAGCGGAGACCAGATTCCTCCCCCAAAGTGGAGAGCACCCTGGGGATGCTTAACCAGCCTCCTCCAGCAAGCCCTCCAGTGATCCAGGCTCACTTTGGAACCCAGGTATTGGCATTACAAGCGGTAGCACTAGCACTGTGCTGGTGGGTCGGCAGAGATTTTTGTCCTCCTGCTGGCTTTGCCCCTTCAGACCAGCCCTCACAATACTGACACCCACTGTCTCCTGAACTTACTCCATCTTGACAGTGTTGTCCCTCCCCCCACCCCAGCAGGGTCTCTTTTCTTCCAGGGTCCATATCATAGGGGAAGACAAGAGTCATGGTTGATGGTGAGGTGTCTGCAGGGGACTAGGAGTTATCCTACCATCTTGGCAGGTGTGGGAACAGCCTATGTCAACCTTGCACACACACAGCCTGCCTCCTGCAGCAGGAACAAGGTCCCTGGGCCAGTCCTACGGGTCGCTTTGGTGGCAGAACTTGCTCTCGGTCCTCTGGTGGAGACGCACTGCTGTGTGGCAGCTTGTCCTAGCCTTGGCCCGCACACCAAGCAGTGCTCCGAGTTGTCTGTAATGTGCTGCTGCTGGGCCATTGGGATGTCCATGTACATCAGTAGTAACAAAAGAGAGACTCCTCTTTCCTGATTTTCATAAGGTGCATAGCAATTTACATGTAGTCGTGGGGGTAGGGTAGGATTTCAAACACATTCCCCTGGATAATTTAAATGATTGCTCCACTAGGGGTCAAGGTCACAATTATGTTAGATTTGACGTTCATTTTCACATTTCCAGGAAACCCCTCAGGCAGCTTTGTTCAATTTCAGAGTACCATTTCACTTAGGTGTCTGCTAGCCTGCTGCTACCATACTCCTTCCTGTTAACCCACTCCTCAGGGTGACTGGGTCCTAACAGTCTCACCCACCAGCTTACCAAACCAGCAAACATTCCTGGGCATAGAATGGCTCCAGCTGAATGCCAACTCATGGCCCCACAACAGCAATACCCACTTTGTCTCTTTCAGAGCTCTAGATTAGACTTCTGGACTAGGAGGAGCACCAACCTCAATTACTGCTAGATACCAAGAACTCTAAAGCCTCTGACTGTTGGTGTCACTGGATTAGTATGGGTGTTGAGAGTGTAACCGTTTGACAAACTCCACTGAGGGTAATATCCTCAAACAGGACATTCACCGTACCTCTGTCCTCTCTCCTTCAGCTACATGTCAGTAGATATTAAAACCTATGGGAGGCCTGTACCACCCCCATACTTAGGACATTTAGTGCCACCCTGAACCGAGCAGGTCCCGACAACCAACCACAATCAGCACCATAGGGTAGAAAGAATTCCACATGGCTTTGTAAAACTGTCCCCTTTTTCAAGTGGATGTTAAACTGAGGAGCGAAGTCCTGTGCAGTTCTGGCTAAGGGCTTTTATCCTTCCCAGAACATCTCATGGTTATGCCTTGCCACAGGGAGAAACCAGATACCAACCACATTCACAGCTTTGGGAAGAGTTATGTTTAATATTGTTTGTAGGATAATCTGAATTCTGACTTGATGCTGAATTTTAGTAAGTGATTGAATTATCAGACTAAAAGTTGATTTTAGTAAAGGCCTTGATTGCAAGTCTGATATCAAGTGGGTGGAGATTAAAATTGTGTTCTTGTTAAACAGTTGTTAATTTAGGGCAAAAGAAGCAGATTCACTAACACTGGCGAGACAGTATCTTTTGATATAGTACTCTTCCCTCTGTTTTCTACTCTGTTAGTCCCTTGTAGTTGAATAATAGATGGTGACTCAGCTGTGCAATGATGCCATAACTTTCACATGCTGGGATGTCATCCTGTGGAGTCGTACCATCTAATCCTCTCTCATTATCCCACTGTGACATCATCATCTTGGAAGATTCTCTCTCACTGTTGAAGTGGTGGGGGGGGGAGGGGGCTCACAGTGACTCGTCTACCATAAAGAACAGAACATAAAACTCCTGAGAAAAATCCAGCTTGCTGGCTGACTGTAACCTCTGTGTGATTACTGCATACACTAGGGGCGCAATATTCACATCATAGCCGAAAACCGCACACATTCATCGGGATTGATTGCACTCCTGCTAGTCCAGCCACAGGAGCACCAATTTAGAAACAGATTTTGCAAACAGTTACCCTCTTAACAGTCGCTTGAGAATGTTTTTTTCTGCACACATTCTATGCCTGGTGGGACCCTGTGTGCAGAATGGGAAACCAGTGACCCGATAGAGAAAGTGCTGAAAATAACAATTTCTCTGCAGCAGGACACCAGTGTAAAGCTGTTTTTTTCCACACACGCGAATTATGCACCGGACGTAGTCCTGGCCTGATCTCAGACCTCCGAAAATAGAGCCTGAGGGCTTGAGTTTTACATTAATTTGGTATTCTGACCAAGTATTCCAAAAGTTTTAAGTAAATACTGGAAAAACAGAAGAGAAACACTATTTCATGCTTACTCATGACTGCAGAACTAACTAATTTTAGTTGTCACTAGTCCCATGGATTTAGACTGAATCAAATGGTTAAAATAATTTTCTACCATCTAGGAAAACATTTCAAACATTATTCTGACATAAATTCACTTTGTATATAATCAATATTTCTACCTCCCCTCATATGATACTATTGAAGATATTTGCAGGAAACAGGATCTTTGTTAGACGTCATCTCATTCCTGCTTTTCCCTCACTGCAATCATAATCCTGATCTGAGATCACAGTCACTTCCTCAAAGGCAGACTGGGTTCTCAGGAACAGAGCATTATGACATCTGTCACTGTGTGTGTGGGGGGGGGGGGTAGCAGGAGGCTTACATGAAGTCTTAGACACAAAGATCCTGTTTTCATGCGAATATCTTCAGAAATAAAGGAGGAGGAGCAATACATACAAGCAATGAAGTCTAAGCTGAATTGTATTTTAGTATTATATTTCAAAAAGTTTCCTTAAAACTGGAAAATCAAGTTCAGAAGTTAAACCCAGTGCCATATTATGGCAGCTCCAACAACTGACACCTAGTGGTACTAGTCTGAAGTACAGTTGTCATCTCGTAATCTTATTGAGTGTGGACACTGTATGTACACACACGCACAATAGGGCTGTGCGAATACCGTTTCCTGAATATTCGGCCGAACATTCAGTATTCGGGTCCCAGGTATTCGGTATTCGGGTATATAATTTGCCTTAATGGAGAATTGCTTTATAACGCCTGAAAATGGATTCAGGAGGAGGAGGATGAGAGGTAATGGCACTTTGGCTTGTACACTGGTGCCAGAGGCTGTCTTCTGCCACTGGTGCTTTACAAGGAGGATAAAGAGGTAATGGCACTTTGGCTTGTACACTGGTGCTAGAGGCTGTCTTTTTCTGCTAGTGCTTCAGGAGGAGGATGACAAGGTCTAGCCACTTTGGCTTGTACACTGGTGCCAGAGGCTGTCTTCTGCCACTGGTGCTTTAGGAAGAGGATGCAGAGGTCATGGATCTTTGGCTTATACACTGGTGCCAGAGGCTGTCTTCTGCCACTGGTGCTTTACAAGGAGGCTAAAGAGGTAACGGTGCTTTGGCTTGTACACTGGTGCCAGAGGCTGTCTTTTGCTGCTGGTGCTTCAGGAGCAGGATAAAGAGGTCTAGCCACTTTGGCTTGTACACTGGTGCCAGAGTCTGTCTTCTGCCACTGGTGCTTTAGGAAGAGGATGCAGAGGTCATGGATCTTTGGCTTATTCACTGGTGCCAGAGGCTGTCTTCTGCCACTGGTGCTTTACAAGGAGGATAAAGAGGTAACGGTGCTTTGGCTTGTACACTGGTGCCAGAGGCTGTCTTTTGCTGCTGGTGCTTCAGGAGCAGGATAAAGAGGTCTAGCCACTTTGGCTTGTACACTGGTGCCAGAGGCTGTCTTCTGCCACTGGTGCTTCAGGAGGAGGATGCAGAGGTCATGGCACTTTGGCTTGTACATGGGTGCTTGAGGCTGTCTTGTGCTGCTGGTACTTCAGGAGGAGAATGTAGAGGTCACAGCACTTTGCTTTGTACACTGGTGCCAGAGGCTGTCTTCTGCCGCTGGTGCTTTAGGAGTAGAATGAAGAGGTCATGGCACTTTGGCTTGTACATGGGTGCTTGAGGCTGTCTTGTGCTGCTGGTACTTCAGGAGGAGAATGCAGAGATCACAGCACTTTGCCTTGTACAGTGGTGCCAGAAGATGTCTTCTGACACTGATGCCTCAGGAGGAGGATGCAAAGGAAAGGAGTTCATCATGGGCATGCAGTTTCCCATAGGATAACACTGGAAGTGTAAGACACCATACCTCTGTCAATATTTGTAGTTAAGTAACAATCTATATATGGTCAGAAAGGTCACAGCAGCCACTACCAGAATGCCATATGCAAGAGCCTTAAATAATTGGGGCCATGAAGAAAAGCAAGCAATAAGACATAATTAAGGCCATAAGATAACACTGTAACTTCAACAGGCCAACATACAGATTCATATCTTACCTTCAGAGCCAAGAGGTACAGCTGTGAGGACAGCACTCAAGCGTGATGCCCATTTGGCCTATGATGTGCTACCCCAAAAAGGTTTTTTGATTGGATGCTACCTGTGAGGGAGACATAATGAAATGCAATGCTTTTCCAAAATGTCCTACACACATCCAGGCAGGCTCCCTGTTCCATTTTAATAAGCCCCTGCCCCATACCCCAAAACAGAAAGAAAACAACAGATTAAGTACTTTACTTACCTTTGCTGTTCATATCTGACGTGTTACCAAGAGTTCATCACCCTGGTGGTAAAATATCTGTATAACAAAAAAAAAAAAAAAAAAAACCAGAGAAAAACATGATTAGAGATGATTAGAGATACACTTTAATCACAATTTACCCCCCCCACCACCACCACCACCAAAAACACAAACAGAAATAAAAGCATTAAAAGACTGCATATTTCACTTACTGTTGCTGGTAGTACACAATGTGTTCATCGAAGATGAGAAGCATCAGACTCTGACTTTGACGGTCATTGGTCATCAGCAAGGCCACTGATTTACGGTGATTAAAACAATTAAATTCCGTTTTCAAGACTTAAGATTCCGGAATTTCACAGGTGATTGTTACTCTAATTTCCGGATTTTACCGGGATTCTGTTATCATTTTTTAGTATGTGCATAAATAATCAGAATTAAAGAAGGCTTCATATACAGAGCATTAAATAAAGCAAACTGAAAATAGTACAGGAAGGAATTAAAAGAAAAACACACTTTTTTATAGATTTACTGATCTGATAGAAAATGCCAGATTCCATGAAATCTTCGTTTTTACCGGTTTTCAGGCAGCCCTAATTCCGAAATTTTACCGGATTTTCCGGTAAAAACCGAAAAACAGTGGCCTTGGTCATCAGTAATATATTCCAGATTTCTTCGGAATCATTATTGTCAACAGCAGCAGCATCAACAACTTATTGCAACAAAACAATGGTACAAACTGGTGGTAGTCAGGCAACTGGACTATTTCAGGCATGGGAAATACTTGATACTGGTGATGCCACACTGGTAACCGGAATATTTCAGGCATGGGAAATACTTGAGACCTGGTGTTGCCATACTGGTAATCGGAATATTTCAGTCATGTGAAATACTGCAGACTGGAGATGTCATACTGGTAACTGGCATATTTCAGGCATGGGAAATACTTGAGAATGGTGATGCCATACAGATAACCAGAACATTTAAATCATGTGAAATACTTGAGACGTGTGATGCTATAGTGGTAACCGGAATATTTCAGTCATGTGAAATACCTGAGACTGGAGATGACACACTGTTAACTGCCATATTTCAGGCATGGGAAATACTGAGATTGGAGATGCCACAGTAACTGCTGTATTTTATGCATGCGAAATATTTGAGACTGGTGATACCACACTTGTAACTGCCATATTTCAAGCAAGGGAAACACTGAGACTGGAGATGCCACACTTGTAACTGCCATATTTTATGCACGTGAAATACTTGAGACTGGTGATGCCACACTGGTAACTGGCATCTGGAAAGTTGTTAAAGGGATGGATGGAATATGGGTATCAGCAACACAGGGGATGAGAGAGGTAGCAACATCACTTGAGGATTTTTTGTTAGGAACAACAGTCAATAGGCGGGTGGCAGTTTTAGGCACTAGGAACTGCAGGGCATGCTCTTTCTA
Organism: Neoceratodus forsteri; assembly: GCA_016271365.2. NCBI lineage: Eukaryota > Metazoa > Chordata > Ceratodontiformes > Ceratodontidae > Neoceratodus > Neoceratodus forsteri. The sequence goes on along the minus strand of JADMNL010000023.1, from coordinate 453,408,521 downwards.
AAGAATACACCATGACAGTGGAAGTAATAAAGAACAAAATCTGGTCAGATCCACCACGGCTGCATAATGAAATTAGTGAAGTTGTGTGGAATTGTTAAGGAGGTATGGAGAAACAACACAATGATTTGTAAGTAGTAAGATTTGTTTTAGTTTCTGTCCTAAGGCAGGCATACACATTATAAGGAAAATATGTGGAGATGTACATTTTAATGGAATGAATAGAAAGCTTACAAAAGAACCCCAGAGCAAATGCCACTGATGTATGTGTTATCCCGGATGATATTGGCCAGATAGCCACATTTTAAAGAAAACACAATTGCACATATCCCAGTAATGCAAAGTATCAAGGGAAACATATGCAAATCCCCGTGATGGTACAGAAGGTGGCAGTACATGAAAAAATAATGGCTGGCATGTGTTCAGCCTTGGGATTATTTACAGTTTTTTTTGTTTTGTTTTTTTGTTAAGAGAAACAGGGTTTTTGTCCTTTAGGTGATGTAAGTTATATTTAAGCAATGTGTTGATGTCAGGAAGTCGGGTGTAATGATCATGGACTGTTAGAGAAGTAAGTAATAATACCTGACAGGGTGGACGTTATTGGGATATAACGGACTGCCCAGGGGCGTAATGAGGCCCGACGCCACAGGCGGAGGGCCTTATAGCCCCTTGAAAGTCCGTTATATCCCATAACGTCCACCCTGGAGGGTATAATTGCACTTAGAAAATGGGTTAATAGTACTTTTTTTCTTAAATGAGCACTGTAAAACAAAATAAATTTATTTAAAAAACTGTTTATAAAACATTAGATGAATATAAGTTTTGAAATAAAGTAGTTCCTGTGTCTATAATATCTTTCTAGAGTGTCTTATGCTTTTGGTCCCGGTTGTCATGGTTACACCCCACCCCCCCAAATTGGAACAGAGCAGGGTAGCAGCGGTAGTACTGTAATATCGAGAAAGGCTATGTGAGATCAGGTGAACATGAAAAGTGTCTTCTGGTAATTTTTTTTCTTTGCCTGCACGTGATACAGGTGTTGTGGGAAGACCGCGAGTGCAGTGAGAGTAAAGACGGAGCGGAACATCGACAGCTTATAGCGATTTTGAGAAAGAATGCTTGTTCTGCTGAGGTGCAAACATATAGGTTTTATTTGAAACTAAATATACTGATGTGGGAACAGTGTGGTAGAAAGCTGAGAGTGCGGGCGGGTGGCCGGCCGTTGGAATTTTTCTTCACTTTGGAAACTGTTCTGGAACGCAAGTTGTTACCAGGTAACTCTTTTGGTGGTTGAGGGGGGTGATCTTGGAGACTGTCATCTGTCACTTGGTAACCAGGGACACTGGTTTACCGTGATTGAGAAAGAGCAAATTCCGTTTTGCACGTTGGAAAAACCGGTATTGTCACCGGTGTCTGCGAATCCAAAATCCGTTTTTACCAGTGTTTTGTTTTGGGTAATTTATTTAACAAATATTTGCTCTGCTACCATGCATATTAGCAATTTTGAAGTCCACTATTGTACATAGATCCATCCTTGCACCAATTTTGTTATTTTGATAGGTACAAGATGTGATGGCAGCAGCACAGTTGTGCCCAACCCTCAAGTGCGATGATAGTGTCAACAGCACTATGGCCTCACTCTATCCCTCAGATACTGCACTGTAGCCCCCACCCTCTATTGCATTGTCTGCAGAAGGACTACGGCTCCAATTCCGCAGGTGTTACAGCAGCAGCAACAGCACTATGTCCCTATTCCTCAGGTTTGACTGCAGCATGAACTCATCCCTCAGATGACATGGTGACACCAACACAGCCAACTCCTCCAGGTGCCAACACAGCTTCTCCCCACAGTGCCCCCAGATGCAACAGTGTGCACAAATACAGCCAATCCAGTCCCCAAAAATTGCACGCAGTCAGCTCTCCCCCAAGCACCAACACAGACAGCCCTGAACATACAGGATAGCCACTCATGCAACCAAATCCATGGTTTAATGAACAGAATTTCCCCTGCCCAGTCACCCATTTTCAATGGGTTCTCTACTGAGCAATGCCATGGTAATTCCCTGTTGGGCAGGGATATTTCCCCAAAGCCCCTCTATGACATTGGTACCATGACTTTGTACTTTGGTCTATGCTATACGTCAAGGAATCATTGCTCTGCATGTCTTGTCATATCACTAATTCAGAAATGAATAAAATGAAATAGAGAACAGCTGCATTAAATAAAATAGTGTTTATAAAAAATGTGCAGAAAGAGTAAATAGAAATACAAAAACATCCATACAGTAAAAATATGCAAAAGTATTAAAAAAAAAGCATAAAAAGGTGCGGGTGTAATACGAGAAACCACATTCTATACAATCTATACAAAACTGTTATAAAACGGTACACTGAAAGTGTAGAAACAGTGAAGAACAGACATTTGAATGGAAACCCATATACGATAAAATATGCAGAATGTGGAACATAACATATAAGTACAGCAATTAAACTAAAGCTTTATCAAAGACAATGTGTAAAACCTGACTAACTACAGTGAAAAAGCAAGTGAACTAAAACCTACAGTATAAATATATGGTATCTAACCAACTATAAATACATTAAATGTGCAAAGGCATATTATATGAAATATGGAAAACTGGGCAATAGTATAAAAGGTGTTCCTCACATCATGTGTATTAATGGGGTAGCATAGATATGGTGTCCTGGAGAACCAAGACATGTATGCACAGCATATGCTGCACCAGAGTTTGTAGAGCTCAGGGATTCTAAAGAAAAATCTGGGACAGTTTATTATGGAAAAGTATAACTTAAAGCTGGCAGGGTGATTGTGTGGGTGTGGGCAGTAAACCACGCCACCATGCAAAGGAGTCCATCAGTCTCCAACCCCCTCCAATAGACAGGCAGAAGGAGGGAGCAATCAAATCTCTATTCTGCAAAGAAGGGGAAGGGAAAGGAAGACTGTTAAGAAGGAGGGTGGGTACAGCAAGGGTCAGAGCTAGTGCAAGTACTAAACAAGTACTGTTGTTTAGTGTTTACCAGTGATGGTTGGGGGCAGAGTTCCAACTTTGGGTGACGAATTATCCTGGGAAGGTGACAGACAGGCAATATGAGAGAGAGGGAGCTCAACATGTACAACCTAGAAGATAGAAAGGAACGGACATGAGTGAGACCTTCAAGTACCGAAGAGGCCAAAAGAGGGAAGGACAACAGGGGCAACAGTCTGACATTAGAGGAGGAGTCAGCCCATTATTTCATGGTGAGGGGTGGCACTGGTGACTGGCTTGAATACGCTAATAGAAGTATAAAAATGGGAATCAGACATGTTGAGGAAACCATGCAAAAATATATAATCCAGCTACTTGTTGTACATGAGCTGGGATAGCAGTTTCAGATTTTCTACCAGCAGGTTCCTCCTTTGATCTGTGTGGATCTGTCCATATACAGAGAAGGATCTCTCCATATCTGCACTTGACACAGGTATCCAGATAGCTTGTAGAGCAGCTCTGGAGAGTACAGTTAGTTGTGACTGCCTTGAAAGCCAGTACTGCCCAACATCCAACTCCAATATGCTTGGAAGTTCCCTTATATCCTCCCTAGCATATATATCCCAGTCATTTTGCAGTTCTGTTTGGTTGTGCAGTGCTAACAGAGGAATGTCACTGGCATGCCGTGTCAAATCCCTATTCAGTTTTGGTAAATTTCTGGGGTCCAAAATACGGCAAGCCTTAAAGAATTCAACTGATGGTTTGTGTCCATATGCTTAGAAAGCTTGTTTAAAGTGACACCAAATGCTCCTTGAAAAAGGGCAACATTTTCCTGCTTGACCCGTGGCCTCATAGCCTGCAAGTACCACGTCAGTTCTGTCACCAAATCGTTCCATCTTCAACACTCTGCTTCAAACCGCTTTTTTATTTTGCTAATAATGTCATACAGCAAAACAGCCATAGGGCTTTTCCTTGCTTTGCAAAAGCTCGATTGCATCAATAAGGTCAGTACAGTTTTCAGCAATGAATGCAGTTTGAACCTGCAGCTCTGTGAACCAGTCTTCAAATAGTTTTTTTAAGGACCTCATGGAGTTGGCATCACTGGTTTCATCCTTGAAGAACTCTTGCAGGTGTTCCAGATATGCAGAGTGGTATTTTACTGCTTCGAACCAGGTGTTCCAACGGGTCAAGACAGAAACAGGAGGCAATATTGTTTTTTCCACACCCCTCTCCTCCAGGAATGCAATGTACTCTCGTTTACGTTTTGGTGATTGTTGAAAGGCATATTTTATAAGTGCCACAAGCTTATTCACCTGCTCAAAGTGGTCAATCCAGGTATCGCCCACCAATGATAAAACGTGTGCCCAACAACCCACATGGACTACGTGGTCACCAATTAGGCCACGTAATACATCATTAAAGCACTTTGTCATGTAACGTGCATTGTCACTAACAAATGGTACCACTTGTTTCATCTCCACACCATATTTATGCAAGGTCTTTAAAACACTTTGGGTAACAGTGGAGTGGTTTACCGCTGTTAGCTCTATGGTGTCTGCTATTATAGATTTTGCACCCTCCATTACAAAAATAATGTTCATTACACAGCGGGAGTCTGCATCAGTTGTTTCATCGCACATTACTGCGAGTGTCTTTCCTCTTACCAGCTGGCTAATTCCTCCTCCATTTCCCTATTTAGTCGGGCAAGTAATTTGTCGTAAGTGTCTGCCTTTGAAGCGCCTCCAATTCCTTTGATATACTTCCATCCAGTCTCAAGCAGGGCTGATCCAGCTTTTCAATTGGTATATTGGCACCACACCAAGCCCTTAACGTGTCCAAAACGGTTTCCTCCCTTGCAGCAGCTGCAGCTGTTGTGGCATTAAAACTGGTGTGCAGGGTCACCTGTCTGCTGTTACTCTTCTGACTTGTGTTCTTGGTGTGTTTTTTGCTTTTACAGTGATCCACCACTGTGTCCTTCCTGATGTGGTCAACAGGGTGATCACAGAAGCGACAGAACATCTTCCCTCCATCTTCATACATACCATAGGACTTGAATTGCAACGCATGGTCTTTAGCAGTAAGAGATGAGATTTTGGCCATTTTGCTTGGTGGTGGTGTTGCCATTGCTACACGTGTAGTGTGGATGATGACTCCCAACAAACTAAAATTGAAACAGTTGGGAGATATAGAAAAATATATTTACAATTGTGCAGCACAACTAATTACTCAATCTCTCAAATCAAGACAGAAATCATGCTGCCCTTCGAAGTTTACAGTCCAGACTAGAACTATCTATGGTAAGAAACAGCATCCAAATCTCCCCGCTAATGTAAGACCATGTCTACGAGAGTGGGGAGGAGCAGCTACAGATTTTACGCTGACCTCAGCCACTTAAATTCCAGACTACAATATCGCTATTTATCTACATCTATCCCATTCTCAGCCAATTCCTGGCCACCATTTCAGAGTTAGGAGTAGCTGACAAAATCACGCTGACCTCAGAATGTCACAGTACAATAGCAAGAGTACAAGATCGGCATTTGAAATATATCTCAGCTAATAATTCTTGTCCAGCTTTGAGAGTGAGGAGGAACAGCTACAGAAATCATGCTGCCCTTCGAAGTTTACAGTCCAGACTAGAACTATCTATAGAAACAAGACCATGTCTCATGAGTGGGAGGAGCAGCTACAGATTTTACGCTGACCTCAGCCACTTAAATTCCAGACTACAATATCGCTATTTATCTACATCTATCCCATTCTCAGCCAATTCCTGGCCACCATTTCAGAGTTAGAGTAGCTGACAAAATCACGCTTGACCTCAGAATGTCACAGTACAATAGCAAGAGTACAAGATCGGCATTTGAAATATATCTCAGCTAATAATTCTTGTCCAGCTTTGAGAGTGAGGAGGAACAGCTACAGAAATCATGCTGCCCTTCAAGTTTACAGTCCAGACTAGAACTATCTATGGAAACAAGACCATGTCTACGAGAGTGGGGAGGAGCAGCTACAGATTTTACGCTGACCTCAGCCACTTAAATTCCAGACTACAATATCGCTATTTATCTACATCTATCCCATTCTCAGCCAATTCCTGGCCACCATTTCAGAATTACTTGCATGTCTCTGCCAAATCTCACTAACTGCTAATGTGAGGCTATGTGGAGAAGGGTACCAAAAAGAAACCACTGTGACGTCAGAAACATACAATCTAGACTTTGAGTCACTGTGAGTGCAAAGAAGTACAACAATACCTTTTCAGAAGGGCAAGGACTCACAGCAGCAGACCACCAACAGCACTTTCACAGTTTGACCTAAAAAAAACAAAACACAGTAAGTCCTAACTCTGCAACACCAAAGCATTCACATTTTTAGCATGGAAGACCCACTAGTGGGCAAAAAGAAAGCAAACTGTACCTTTTACAATGGAGGACAGTAGCCCTGCAGCAGATCACGTCCGATAGCACTTCAAGGCCTGAAATTGTAATTGAAATGTTTACATGTGGCCCACAGAAAATGTACACATAACTCTTAAAAAGATCATCATCATCATCATCCACATCCTCATCCTCATCAATGCATTCTCCAATTACAGTTTTCCACCAACACCCACGCCTACTTACTTGAAGAGTGGTGCAAAGGGACGAGCATGAGGCGCTGGTAGCAGTGCTGGCAGGTGGTTCAATGTCAGAAGGAATCTGCAGCAGTGCACAGGCATCATGTTCATGAAGACTTCACCTTCTGACTCCCAGCAAGATGGATGGCAACATCAGGTTCATCGATTCTCCAGGATAGACAGCAACAAGTGCAGCCCCCAACCCGCAGGAGTGATGGCAGCAAGTGCAGCCCCCACCCCGCAGGTGTGACGGCAGCAAGTGCAGCCCCCACCCCGCAGGTGTGACGGCAGCAAGTGCAGACCCCACCCCGCAGGTGTGACGGCAGCAAGTGCAGACCCCACCCCGCAGGTGTGATGGCAGCAAGTGCAGACCCCACCCCGCAGGAGTGACGGCAGCAAGTGCAGACCCCACCCCGCAGGTGTGACGGCAGCAAGTGCAGCCCCCACCCCGCAGGTGTGACGGCAGCAAGTGCAGACCCCACCCCGCAGGAGTGACAGCAGCAAGTGCAGACCCCACCCCGCAGGTGTGACGGCAGCAAGTGCAGACCCCACCCCGCAGGAGTGACGGCAGCAAGTGCAGACCCCACCCCGCAGGTGTGACGGCAGCAAGTGCAGCCCCCACCCCGCAGGTGTGACGGCAGCAAGTGCAGACCCCACCCCGCAGGAGTGATGGCAGCAAGTGCAGCCCCCACCCTGCAGGAGTGACGGCAACAGAGTTAGAATGACAGTACTCATCCAATGCCATGTACCAAAGCTTTACAGAGCTCAGACGTGAATTAAGCTGAACCACCAGATGCCAAGGTGGACTCCGTCGGTTCAGTCCCTAACATCTAGCTCCCTGGATTGGTTTATTTATATGTAAACAAAGTGCATCCAATTAAAACAAACATCCACAATGATTAATGAGGATTGGGACTGAGGATGCTAATGGAGAGAGATCAATAATCTGTACTGAAGAATAAACCAATCAGGAATTGCACCAACAGTAAATTGGGCACTTTCTAACTTGGACCTCATGAAAATGGAGCCTCTTAGTTTTCAAGTCGGAGCTCAACTGATGAAAGGTGTTCTACTGGCAGAGGTAAAGCCATAAAACCACTGTGCAGCTCGTAGCTTCATCATGTCTCCTAGCCCCCCTTGCAGTCAACAGAAATAAATCTATCTTTGTGCTCAATCACCAATTTGAGTGATCACTGAAGTGCAAAGACTATTTTTTAATATAGTGCCTGTGGATGGGGGGGGGGTGCCGAGAGGTGAAGCCCCAATCTGCACAGTGGTCAGGGCTCACCTCTGCCGGTAATTCACCTTTAAGAACTTATCAATTCTCTGTAATTCCCCAACACTTCTAACAATATTCCAGTAGACATTCCTGCAAAAGCCAAACTGAAGGGTGGTAAGATTATTAACATGCAGTTAGACATTTGAAATCAATTTTTTCTTTGTTTACCTCCTAGGTAAACAAAGGAGGAAAATCCGAAGTTTCGACAGTGGTTTCGGTTATTCAGTTTGATGTGGCTTGCTTGCTTAATAAAGTTATTATGTCTGACTGTGTCTCTTTTTTATCATTATTATTCTCAGACTGGCATGCATGCTGGAAAAATGGTTCTGTGCCGCCTGCCCGTTCACCCTCCCTCCGAGGCCAGAACCATTTTTCCCAGCATGTGAACCAGTCCGCCCAGCCTGCCCATCTGCCGACCGTCAACCAACAAACCAGTGGGCGTGGAGACGACCCGGCAGACTTGGTTGATGCTGGGAAAAATGGTTCCTGTGCCGCCTGCCCGTTCACCCTCCCTCCGAGGCCAGAACCATTTTCCCAGCATGTGAACCAGTCCACAGCCTGCCCATCTGCCGACCGTCAACCAACAAACCAGTGGACGTGCGATGGACTGCAGATTACATGCTGGGAAAATGGTTCTGTGCCGCCTCGCCGCTCACCCCTCCCTCTGAGGCCAGAACCATTTTCCCAGCATGTGAACCAGTCCGCCCAGCCTGCCCATCTGCGGCACTGCCAACCAACAAACCAATGGAGCGTGGCATGACTTGGCAGATTGAGTTCACATGCTGGGAAAATATTCTGTGCCACTCTGCCCATTCACCTCCCTCCGAGGCCAGAACCATTTTTCCCAGCATGTGAACCAGTCCGCCCAGCCTGCCCATCTGCCGACCGTCAACCAACAAACCAATGGAGCGTGTACGGACCGGCAGACTGGTTCACATGCTGGGAAAATGGTCTGTGCCGCCTGCCCGCTCACCCTTCCCTCGCGAGGCCAGAACCATTTTCCCAGCATGTGAACCAGTCCGCCCAGCCTGCCCATCTGCCGACCGCCAACCAACAAACCAATGGAGCATGGACGGACCGCAGATTGGTTCACATGCTGGGAAAAATGGTTCTGTGCCGCCTGCCTGCTCACCCTCCCTCCGAGGCCAGAACCATTTTCCCAGCATGTGAACCAGTCCGCCCAGCATGCCCATCTGCCGACCGCTCAGCCAACAAACCAATGGAGCGTGAGACGGACCGGCAGACTGGTTCACATGCTGGGAAAATGGTTCTGTGCCGCTTGCCGCTCACCCTCCCTCCGAGGCCAGAACCATTTTCCCAGCTTGTGAACCAGTCCGCCCAGCCTGCCCATCTGCCAACCGCCGCCAACAAACCAATGGAGCGTGGCACGGACCCGGCAGACTGGCATGCATGCATGCTGGGAAAAATGGTTCTGTGCCGCTCTCCCTCCCCAGAACAATTTTGTTCAGCATGTGTGCCGCTTTGCAAATACATTCATTTTTTGGTACATTATTAAGCATATCATCTCATGCCCCCCTCCCCAACATCTTCCCTCCCTTGCTTTCCCATTCAAATAAAAGCAGCAGCAGGGCTATCCGAAACACATAAAACTTAAATTCAGCAGGCACACAGAAAAGCAGTAGATGGCAAGGCAGGTCTATTATAGCACAAGGCAGACAAAGGTGCAGGTCAGGAGCACCAGGCTGCTAGTACAGTAGGGCAGGTGAGCAGCACAACGTTTGCAGGGCAGTTGAGCATGGCCACTCTTCACACCCTGACAGACCAGCCCGGACACTCACTAATCTTTCCCCTCTGACACACCAGCCCAGTCACTATCCCCACCCTAATGGACCACCACAGCCACTCCAACCCACAAGAAGCTGCAGCAGCATGGCGCTATCCCAATCCAGATGCTGATGCATGACCACTCTGCTTACCCAGAGTGGACACTATTCCCACCCCGACGGGCCGGCATGAATACTTTCCCCACTCTGACAGACGACCAGGGCCACCCTCCTCACTGCGGCTTACCAGCAGGGTCACTCTCCCCATCCCAATGGACCACCAGGGCAGTATCCCAATCCAGATGCTGATGCACATCAACTCTGCTTCCTCAGATAGACTAGCCCAGCCACTCTCCTAGCACAGACAGGCCAGCACGGCCACTCCCCCCACCCCGATGGACCACCAGGGCCACTTTCCCCGCCCCAACAGACCACCAGGGCCACTGCCCCCACCACAATGGACCACAAGGGCCACTCTCCCCTCCCCGACATGCCAGCATGGCCAATTCCCCCTCCCCGACAGATCACCAGGGCCACTCCCCCCACCACAGTGGACCACAAGGGCCACTCTCCTCCCTGACATGCCAGCACGCCAATCCCCCATCCCCGACAGATCACCAGGGCTACTCCCCACCATGGTGGACCACCAGGCCACTCCCCACCCTGATGGACCACCCGGGCCACTCCCCCACCCCAATGGACCACCAGGGCCACTCCCCCAACCCGACGGACCACCAGGGCCACTCTCTCCTCCCCTGCAGACCATCCATGGTGGCACTATCCCAATCTCAATGCTGATGCACAGCTTACCCAGACAGATCCAGCCCAGCTCTCCCCACCCTGATAGACCAGTGCAGACACTTTCCCATCCCCAATGGACCAGAACAGACACTGTCTATCCCCACCCCGATGGACTAGGCCAGCAACTGTCCTCACCCTGACGGTGATGCATGGCCACTCCGCCCACCGAAACTGATCCTTACCTGGATGACCCACACTCCAATGGTTCAGCCTGGACACTATTCATACCATGACTAGCCTGACCAGCAGTAACCCCAGATCAGACCAGTCACTATGCCCACCCCAATAGACCACTTTCCTCACTGTCACTCTTCCCACCTCACTAGCACATCCAGGCTCAACCCCCCCCCCATTGATCCCAAATTCCCAGGCATCCAGATCAGTTTCTCCTCCTCCTGATGTTCAATAATACTATTATATTTTACCAAAGTATTTTTGCATGTCATTTCCCCGATTTCTGGCATAATGGGAAAAAAAACAATCAGACCTGTCAAAAGGCAAACTGGAAGTGCATGCAGTAGATCATCATTGGCAGTCTTTGCAGATAAGACTCGAGACAATCAATCATTTAAACAGTTCTGACTCACTTTTTTACGAAGGTACACATAACAGTTGCTTAGTTTTACCTGCTCAGCTGAAGCTGCAAGTGAAGCAATGATGCCTAGAACTTAGAAGTTGTGCACAGTATACCATGTGCTCCTTCCCTTCACTCCGACTCCCCCCGACAGCGCGCGACAGCTGCATTTATATATTTAATCTAACCTCTTCCCTTACCTGCTCAGCTGAAGCTGCAAGTGAAACAATGATGCCTAGAACTTAGAAGTTGTGCACATCCATGTGCTTCCTTCCTTCCTCCAACTCCCCGGACAGGCGCGACAGCTGCATTTATTTATTTAATCTAACCTCTTCCCTACCTGCTCAGCTGAAGCTGCAAGTGAAACAATGATGCCTAGAACTTAGAAGTTGTGCACATCCATGTGCTTCCTTCCTTCACTCCAACTCCCCGGACAGCGCGCGACAGCTGCATTTATTTATTTAATCTAACCTCTTCCTTTTGCCAAGTCCGGCAATCTCACTGCATCCAGGAACAGTGAAAAAACAAGCAACAAATACTCACAGAATCAGAATAAATTTCAATTTCCCCAGGACTCCAGCAGCGAGATTTCCTCTGGACTCCAGCAGCGAGACAATACTGGCAAAATGACTGAGCAGGCAGTAAGAAAAGACGCACGCTACCGCACTCACTTATAAAGCCTGCACATCACGGGAGGCCCGAGAACAAATGCTATTTCCGTTTTGGCGCCGTTTTCCCGCGGGCCAATCACAATTCCGGGTTTCCGTCCGCGTCACCATTAATGCGGTAAACCAGTGTCCTTGGGTAACACCAACAAAAAAACAGTGGTTTCTGACGTCCTCTCCCCACACTCCATCACGTTGCAGTCAGTGCCCTTTGCAGTCTGAATAAAGAGTGCTGCTTTTGTGGTTCGGGTTGGAAGTGAGATAGGAAGGATGTCTGTAGCTGTTAGAGGCTCGCGGTGCTCTTTTAAAAACCCTGCTCTGCCGATCACAGTTCTGTGAAGCTTTGATGGCTTCCCTTTTCTTTCTTTAGTTTTTTTTAATATGTGGTTATTGTTAGTTTAGTTAAAATGAGAGATTTGTGCGAGGGGTTTGTCCGGTTGCTAGCTCGCTAAGCAAGAGAGAAAAAATGGCGGCTGGTTAGTGTGAAAATTCCGGGTGCTCAAAGGTACGCTAAGTAATGGGGCACCCCGAATTGGCACTTGTTTCCAACTGGGTGTTGTAAAGAAATAACAGCCTGGGTTCCACGGAGTTTCAGCCTATTAGAATGCAACTTTTGCAGTACCCATTTTCTAAAATGTGATATTAACTTTCAGAGGGGGTCACTTTTGATAAAGGCAAGGTAGTTATGTTTGTGATAATGGGAATATTAGGAAAGTATGAGGTCTATGCAGAAGTGGAGTACAAATATGCATAGTTTCATAAGTATGTGCTTAGAGTGCAGGCAAATGTGATATGCAAGTTTGTTTTAGAAATAGGTAAAAATAGCGACACATGCAATTAATAGAAAGATAATTAGATAGACATATAGATAGAGAGAGAGACACACAGACAGACAGACAGACAGACAGGCAGAATAGGAATGGTAGTGAAGTATTGAAGTGACGCCAACCCAACCCCCACCCCGCAGACATGGACAGGCATTGGGGTGTGCCTTTGGGTCGTTGCCCATAACGCTCACGCCATTTCACCTCACCCTATCTTGCAGACACAGACAAGAGTCGAGGTGTGCCTTGGGGTTTTCAGACTTTACACTCACCCCATTCCATAAGGAAATATACTGAAATGGGTACAGTATAAGAGAATGGAGTGAACTTTGAGGCTGAAGAGTCAAAGGCACACCTCGATACCTGTCACTGGCTGCAGGGTGGGGACGGGGCTGGAATGGTGTGAGCATTACTGTTGACAGTCCCAAGTCACATCCCTGATGTCTGTCAGTCCCTACAGTGCAGGGTGTTATGGTCAGAAACCCTAATGCCCTGGGCGTTTCTTGGTATTTTCACTCCAAGTTTTCAGCATGGGCTTTTTTGACCCCACCGCATGAACAGTGACACTATCAGTTCATTAATTGAAAGGAGATTTTGGACAGTGACTGTGCCATTTGGCACCACAGGTGTAAAAACACATTTTGAACAGGATGTAAAAAATGACAGCTGTATATTTCTTGCTTCAGTAACTGCTCAGCACATCTGTTGCATGACCTGCTTATTGACATTTTATATCTGCTATGCAGTGTACTGCTGCTGTGGCTGCATGGCTGAGAGGGACCTAGGGGTGGTGGTGGATGTCAAGAAGAAAAACTCGGAGACTTGTAGGAGGGCAGCAGTCAAGGCCAACATGATGCTGGGATGCATCGCTAGGGTGATCACTCCAGAAGGAGGGAAGTGATACTCCCTCTGTATAACTGCTTTGTGAGGCTTCACCTTGAGTACTGCATGCAGTTTTGGAGGCCACACTTAAAGAGGGACATTGAACTCCTAGAGAGGGTCCAGAGGAAGGCAACCAAAATTATCTTTGGCTTTGGGGAAAGGACCTATGGGGAGAGGCTCAAAGAACTAAATATGTACACATTGGAAGAGAGAAGGGACAGGGGGGACATGATAGAGGTCTTCAAGTACATGAAGGGGGTAAATAGGGGAGGCACAGTCACAGTGCTCCAAAAGAAGGAGGGGGGGAAACTAGAGGGCATGGGTGGAAGCTGGAGGGGGGAGACTTGGGAGAAAGGAGGAGGTTCTACTTCACTAAGAGGGTGGTAGAACCATGGAATGCGCTGCCCGGGGGCTGGTGGAGGCAGAGACTGTGGAGGGGTTCAAGAAGGGGTGGGACAATACAGGGGAAGAGTTGTGGAAGCAAAGTCCAGTGAAGTGGGAATACCCTGGACTGGGAAGGGAGAAGCCTGAGACGGCAGGGGGGCAGCAAGGTCAGCTCCCAGGGTGGGGACTGACCAAACGAGCAGACACGAAAGCCCACTAGGCCTATTCTGCTGGCATTTTTGTATGTTAGTATCCTTACTACACCAACACCATGAACCGTAAAACAGATGACTGCCATAACTAGGGAGGCAGTATAGCACAGTGGTTTAAGGCTCTTAACTGCAAATCTTGAGATCTGGGTTTGAATCCCACAGCCCCCTCTGGCGTACTGGGTGACCCTGAGCAAGTCACTTAACTTCAGTGTGCTCCCAAGCTGCCCCTGTAAACAAACTTTCAGCTTAGTTTGCCACTCCTGGTTAAACAATTGAAAGAAAAAAAACACAATATATTATTTTTCTTGCTTTATTTTGCTACTACAAGCTTTGACTAATACATCCATCCTTATTTATAGCTTATGTGTCTGTGACCTAGGCAAAACTACACTTACAATCTCACATATAAATAAATAAAATATCAGAATAGTATTTATTTTAGTAGTATCTCCTTCCTTTTCAGGTGCCCATGACACTATGTATATATATTTATATATTTTAACTTCAAAGCACTAAATATATTCAAATGCAAAAAACACAAGACTTTATTTTCATCACACAATAGTGTTAAACTTTAGATCCCAGAATAGCCAAGAAACAATTTAGACTTCACTCTTGCATGCCACTGTCATGCCCACTTCTCATGCAAACAGCAATCAATTACAGAAACCCTTTCATTTCTGTGCTATGCACTCTTACATCAGAGAGACATAAATCTTACAGAACTGCTAAAAAACAAATTTATCAAGACTGGATTTCTGAATTAAAACCTGTCATTTACAGTACCTATGTAAATAATTGTTTACTGGCTACAAACGATGCTGCAGACATGACATTAACAAAATTTCTGTTTTACATGGAAAACATCCATATAATGAACTTGTCATACAGGATTTGTGACCTTCTGTCTGCATGTATCTGACAAAGGAAAAGGCACCTGCTTGATCCTTTTTTTTCTATTTTATTTTTATGCCCAACTTGCCCATACTGTAAGAGCAAAATGTTGACATGCTTAGAGTTAAAAAAAATCATGATGTCTATGTGTGTGTGTGTGTTTGGGGGTGTCTAGATGCAGTTTCAGGCATTCCTTAATTACTTCCCTAGGCAGCTCTGATAGTCAGTTGTTCCAACATGATAGATCCACCTCATGCCCCTCCCACGAAAATGAAAGCATAGTGCATGCAACAGACCTTAGGAACATCACATTTTTTAATGTCAGCTCTGATCTGTTCAGTCTTACTTTTTTCCTGGCTCAGTTTATAATATCAGTGAAAAGAAAGTAGGAAAAAATACCCAGCCTTTTGCTTTTACAAGTAGTTGTTAATTGCAGCTGGTATATTTTAGCATGTGCAAGGCAACTCCACCCACAACTTCCCAAACACAGACAAATGGCATCAGTGCTCACTGATGTGTTAACATCCTGTTTCTAGTGTCCCTGATAAAATAAAATAAAAAATACAGTTGAGATTTTTTTTAATGTCAGCTCTGATCAGAATAGCTTTTAAAATCACAAATTGTTTTCTTGTTCATTGTTTTCTTCTCTCTTTTTACTGATAGTACAAAATGAGCCATAGCTATTTCTTCCAACAATACATGAAAGAAAACCTTATGATATATGTCACTATTTTGCAAAATGTATCCCTTACAATTTTTTCTTATTTGCAAGACAGCATATATTTATCCTAACAAATATGTCCTACTGCCACATTCAAAACACTATTCCCTACCTACTTGCCACATATAAACTCAATTATATTAAAAAAAACTTCTAGGCACTTAACCATTATTCATCCCCAGTCCCATTTACAACACTGCTACACTTATATATAATACATACTTCCCAAACTTAAAAGAAAAAATACACTTTATCATCAAAGCTTGTGTTTACCAAGTACTGTGCCCATGATTAAAATAATTTGAACCCCCTTCCCCAAAAAATGTGCCCTCACATGAAACTGCATGTTTAACTGTAAAGACAAATACAAATGTATTTCTAAATGCAATACTAACACCAATGCTTACAAAGTTTTGAAACTACTAAAAAGACTATGTATATATATATATATATAGAGAGAGAGAGAGAGAGACACACACACACACACACACATACACATATGTATGTGTGTGTGTGTGTGTGTGTGTGTGTGTATATATATATGTATATATATGTATATATATTGAATATGGTAAACAAATATTGTTAATCCCAAAAGCTGAACTTTATGTTTTTAGTATATAAATGTTTAAGAAAAACCTGTGGCTCTTTCAACTTGAATCAGAACACTGTGTCTATTGCTTTCCTTGGGAGCTGTAATTTCAGGCACTCCTTAATTACTCTTTCCTTGCGAGGTCCCAGGTGGCTCTGATAATCATTTGTTCCAAGGGTTTTTAAGTCAATTTGAAGGCATTAACTATCTTCTATTCTCCTAGTCCTTAATAAAATGCAGGGGCTCCACAACTCAATCACTCCACAGACTTGCTCTGTTGCTTGGTCCAGGTCCCAGATTAGTGTGTCTTGTTCAAACATGATAGATCCACCTCATGCCCCTCCCACATGAATCAAAAAAAAGGTGGGGGTGGATATTTAGGAGCTTGTGTGTGTGTGTGTGTGTTTGGGGGGGGGATATGCCTAGATGCAGTTTCAGGCACTCCTTAATTACTTCCCCAGGCAGCTCTGATAGTTGTTCCAACATGATAGATCCACCTCATGCCCCTCCCACATGAATAAAAAAAAGGTGGGGGTGGATCTTTAGGAGCTTCTCGGGTGGAGGTGGGGGTGGATCTTACTCCCCCCAAAAAACTAATGCTGCCTCCCACTACTCAGGTTGCAGTTCTTGTACCGCCCATTTAAGAAATAAAATAGTACCCTGCAACCACTGACTAACATGAAAGTGTATTTATTTGAGGGTGGAAAACATTTCTTGGAGGAGGGTAAAGTGGAGGAGACTATTTACATCTTCAGTCAGTTCCATGGACAGAAAACGTGACATCACTCCTTTTGTACATGCAAAACGTCTGCAGGCTCCACCTACTGCAGCCATAAAAAGGGTGCTGGCCACAGATTTGTATTAGTATGAATATGAATATGATGCACATGTTTGACTAAATGTTAACATGTTGTGCTTATTGGCTAACAGAACAATGATGGTTAACACAGAATGGATTGTGTATGGGTCAATGCTACAACACACAAATGTTGTATCCACTACAAGACGGTTATTTAATGCAATTGTTAGTGGCCATACGTGCACCCAAGGTGCGGTAGATTTATTTTTATAAACACAAGTTGTTCCAAATGTGCTGGGTCAAGTGAGGATCAGTGAGGTTCTACCACATCCCCAGCAGTGCTGAACATTCGTTCAGATGGTATGCTGGTAGGGGGGCAACAGATATATTTAAGGGCCAACTGTGCCAAGTGCGGAGAAGCTTTCATCCTTTTGATCCAGCACTCCACTGGAGTTATGGAAAATGACTCCAGAGGCTCATTGAAATAACTGCTCAGCAGATTGGGTGCCGACTATGGCTGTTGTTCTGTTCTCTTCCACTGCTCAGCCTGTAGTGATGAGCTGAGTTCAGCCAAACAGTCACCCTCCTTCTCAAGGTTTTCCATACTGCTTTCAGCTTGAGATTCTGAGACTGGCTCATTGATAGAGTTACCTGTTAGTCTCATCGACCCAAGCGTGCAGAAACTAAGTTCTGAGCACATCTGCTTCTGAAAGTCTATAATCCTGTGAGTGGGCATTATAAGGTGTAGTACCTCACACTTGAAACGTGGATCCAACATAGTGGCAAATATGTGCTTTTTATTGGAACAGAGATCAGAAAATCTAACTTCTAGTTCTGTGTTGAGATTTTCCACAAGGGATATCATTGTTCCTGGTGTCTGGTTTGGATCTTTCTCAGCACTTTCACTGAATCTCCTCATGGCTTTTTTAAGGATCTGTACAGCAGGAATTACCTGCCTTAGCAGTGCAGAATCAGAGCTAAGGTCACGAGTGCTCCTTTCAAATGGGGCTAAAACCTTTATCAAGCCTTCAGTCACAGCCCAGTCCTGATGTCTGAGGACTCCCCCATGTCAGTTTCCATGCTAATCTCATGAAGGGCCCACTTCTGCTCCAGAAGCCTTTGCAGCATGTAGTAGGTAGAATTCCACCAGGGCTGTACATCCTGGATGAGATGATGCTGCGGCATTTGAAGATGCTCTTGTAGCTGATGCAGATGGTTTGTGGCTTTCACAGAGTGATGGAAGTGGTTGCATATGCTTCTGGCTACTTTGTGTGATCTGCCTCCACTGTGTTTGCCAAAGCCTTTGTCACCACCAAATTTAGTGTATGAGCAAAGGAGCGTATCCCCTCAAAATTGCCATCTCCAAGTGCTTTTATCATATTTGTGGCATTGTCTGCGACCACAAACCCTGCCTGCAAATTGTTGTCATCAGTCCATGAGCTCAACATCTTTTGCAGGAATGACAGTATGTTTACAGCCCGGTGATCCTTTTCCATAACACTGACATTTAGCAAAGCAGACCTGCAGGGAGAGGGGGAAGAGACAGAATCAGCACCTGTACCACCATCACCACCAGTGACTACTACATCTGCAACACACCAGTGTGCTGTCAGTGACATATATGCATGATTTGAATTCATGCTGGTCCGTATGTCAGTTGTGCAATGGAAAACTCCACTAACAGCCTGTGCTAGTAGTCTGGCAACTTCTTTTCTCAGGTTATGGTAAATGTTGGGTACTACAGTACGTGAAAATGTGGTCCGTGATGGTATATTATACCTGGGGTGCAAATGCTGCAGCAGCCTTTGGAAACCTGTGTTTTCCACCATGGAAAATGGCTGAAGATCCAAGGCCATCATCTCACCAATTAAACTGGTGATGTGTTGTGCAGTTGGGTGTGATGCCTGGTATTTGGTGTGAGCATGGAAGGCTTGCATGATAGGTGTAGTCAGAGTGGTACCACATCGCATTGATTTTGACTTTGAACCCATGGTGGAGGGTGTTCTAATAATAGATGATTGAGCAGAAGATGGCTGAATGGGTGATGCTTCTGTGCGGGGATGCACTACAAGTGGTGTAGGGGGAGTTGAGGGCACACTGTCTTTCTCAGTAATAGAATCACTACCAATACTTTGTGCATCTACTGGACCAGTACCAGAAGAGGGGCTGACAGGCACATGTTTTGGAGAGGGAGGAACAGCTGTGGATCTTTGAAGTGTACTGGGATGTTTCTTTCGGAGATGTTCATCATTGATGTTGTTGTGGGATTTGAAAGTTTTTTTACTGTGACTTATAGTACAACCGCGCACAGAACATACTGCCTTCATTGGATCATCTTTCACAACACTAAAGTGGAGCTACACCACACTTTCCCCCCACTGACAGTGGAAATACCGGCCCCAATAGGGTGACCGTGGCCATGTTTTGCCCCTTTCCCCTTATCAGACCTGGGTGCAGTGGGTGAGGTTGTTCTCCCCATTTCTTTTTCCGCAACAGATGTAGTTGTAGAACTACTTTGTGTATCAGATGGAGTTGAACTTGACACAACTCTTTGAAAGGACAGGGTAGACTGTTTGGGTTTTTTTTAGGAGGAGGAGGAGGAGGGTGATCCTGACCGACCTGCCTGCTACGACGAGCGCATTTTTTGGCAGCTGCATGTTCACGCTTCTCACACAGATATGCCGCATATTCGGCCTCTTCGCCAAATTCGCTTAGGTGGATATCACTGTCAGATGATGTATTGAGCAAGTCTTGTGGCTCTGGTAAATATTCAGAACCAGATGGATGCTCTTCTTCAGAGTCCTCCATATCAGCAAAAGGAAATGGGGTGAGAGGAAACTTACGAGGCTGAGCAACAGTACGTTTTGGCAATACAATTGGTGCGGTCATTGTAACAGTCTCTTGGTCAGTGCTAGTCACAGTACCTATGGTCATGGGCACAGTTGGCAAGGTAGTAGCACTGTTGACAGTAGTCCTGGTGCCAGAATTACTATCAGGAGTTACAGTCGAAGAAATTTGCATCATATTTCAGCTAGTTGTAATACTGGCAGCAGTAGTCATGGTGACAGCAGAACACTCAGGACGACTAAAGGAGGCAAAGGTTGTGGTGATAGTAGCTGTGCAAGGAGCACAAATAACAGTGCACACTGTTATGGCAGTGGTTGGGTCAACATTACACAAAGGAATTGCTCTGGTAGCTGAAATCACGACACTGGTGGTGGTGGGGAGGAGCACACTGATAGGCGATGTTGCCTGTATGGGGGCGGTTGTGTGAATAGCACTACCACTGGTAGTGGAGGTGGGTTTTTCTTCTTGTATGACTGGGGATGTCAGCTGTAAAGCCCTCCTACTTTTATAAAATGATGGTGCTGCAAATACAGTACTAGTAGTAGCAGTTGTAGTTATAGTAGCACTAGTACTACCCCCAATCCTACTGACACCAGAACCTGAAGGCTTATCAGGGGAGAAAACTATTTTAGAGTGGCGAATATGAACGGACCTTCTCTCACACTGTTCCTCACCACTTATGACTGATGGTGAAGATGGCTTGCTTGGGCTGGACCATGCACGTTTACAGGATTGATGAGACATGGTCTGTAACTTACTGTGTATTTTATTTGTGATTAGTGTTTTTGTTTATGTTGGTGCTTCTTGCAGAAAACAACAATACCCACACCGCTCAAGTAGCAGCTAATAAAGACAGGCTGATACTAGAGAGAGATGGAGTCAGCAAACAACTTCTTACTTGTACGGTGTCAATTGTTTAGTCATACAGTACAGTAATTCAAGCTTTGAAGGTGCACCAAACAACTTACAACACACAGAACCCCGTGAGTCACGCCTGACACACAAAGAAATACTAAAGCAATTCACAGAAAATTTATGTGTACACACTCACAGCAGTGCACACACAGGGGCCGAAGACACGCAAAAATGAAAAATCTCACATGCACAGGAGGCCACTCAGGTGCAGTGAGCTGTGGAGGGAAGAGTCACTTGCTACACCCTCCTTACTCAGTTGTACAGGGAACTGATCCAAGAACCAGACCACAGTCAGCAATAATTCAATGGGCCAAGCCTGACCCAATGAGAAAAAAATATGTTGCTTTATAAATCACAAAAAAACATGCATACAGACAACTGTGCGTGCACTTGAAGGACACAGATTACAAGAACAACAATACAATGCACACACAGAAGATGTATGCACCGAGGTGAGCTGCAACGCAGACAAGAGGAAGTCAGATAACAGTCACACCTCAGTTATGCAGGGAACTGAGCCCAGAACATGATGACTGCAAAATACCAATTTGTTTCACAAAAGAAATAGAAAATACCACAGGGGCTGTGTGTGGATTTGGAACAAAAAGCTAAGCAAGCACAGCAGTGGAGATGGGACAGTCAGCAAAAACTTGAACCAGTCACAGTTACTGAGCCCAGTAAAAGTTATTCACTACATGCAAAAGTCAAGCTGGACTTTGCTGACAAAAAAAAATCCTGATAATAAGTAATTGATTCTTACAAAAAATCAAACCACACTGCTTCTGCTAAGCTGTGAAACTATAAGCAGTGGGGGAGGGGAGTCAGCATGCAGCAGCACACACAGATTCACTCACACACAGACTCTCCCTTTCCTTGAAACTCATCCCAGTTTCAAGGATAAAAAACAAAACTGCAGTCAGATGTAATCACAGGGTGATCAGATGTCAAAACTGGATCACACACAAAACGTTTTTTAAACAGTCATAAAAGTCACAAGTGGTAAACTAAACAGTGCTAGCTCTCACAAACGACTGTCTCCTCTCATCTACACACTCAGAGTGAGGAGTTCACATGGTGTTCCTGGTTGTGAGCTCCAAAAACAGCCTCTGATTGGCCAGCGAAGCTCTGTGAGATTTTGAAATCTCACCCACCGAATAGTACGTCCCGAATAGCAGCCGAATAGTGAACTATTCGGGATGTCCATCCGAATATTCAGCAAGCCTACTATTCGTGGTATTCGGGAAATACTATTCGGACCATGTACGGCCCTATCTTACACACACACACTGTCCTCTGGTAGTTTTTCACAAACTCTTGTTATCCTCGGAGTAAAAAATATTTATTTTTTTAAATTTAAACATGTATTGTAGTTTTGGTTATATTCGCTGTCATTTAAATCCTGCGTTCTTCGTGGGACTGATCCGCTCGCTAATATTAAATGCGTGCTATAATATTAAACACGCGCTTTATTAGTGAGCTTGCCACCTGAAAAGTAATGCTGCGCCAGCCAATGTATGCCCATTAAAAAAACTTTAATTTATACGTGTTAAAATTACATCCACAAAAGAAATCAAAAGTAAATCAGGCTCCCAAGAAAAAAAGCTGCAAAAAGAAAAAAAAAATAGCTGCAATGATCAGTGGTCAACGTGCTCATCATCATTCTGCATTCTGCAGTTGGCACACATTAGTCCTGCCCTGCGTTAAATGGCTCTGGAACAAAATGAAAATAAAAGTTACTGTAGTAGCAGCAGCAAAAGAGCTTCAAAACATGTTACAGTATGCTGCTACTAACAGTGTACAATTTACCGATCCAGACGTCCAGACAACGCTCGTGTGCTCCATATATTCATAGAATCTCCATAGAAAAACATTGAAAAACACCGCTTTTTTTTGATAGACCTGTGTTTGCCATCCTAAAACCAGTTTTTTGTGAATCTCACTGTTTATTGTTAACTATGTTAGGAAATCTTTACCAAATAGCTGTTATCTGCTGATTTTGTTTGTACTGCCTGCTGTTTTCTCCTGTGCCCCTAGTCTAATCTCCCCTGGTTAATTAGCTGTGTCTCTTCCCCCCCCCCGTGGCGCCAGGGCTGGTGATTAACATCTCTTGTTCTTGGCTGCCACCCCTTCTCTTTGTTATCTCTCTCAGCCATCTACCTCCCTTCTCTGCTCCCCAACCCTGCTGTTCCCCACCCTGATTCACTCCCACGTCACCGCTCCTTTGTCCTCCTGTGCTTATCTCTGACCCTCTCTCCTCTCTCTCTCTCTCCTCAGATCTCGGCCCTTGACTTGGGCCCCCCTGCCACTGGAGCAGCTCTGCAAGCCAGCTACGCCCGTCCTCACCACCACCAATGGCCACCCTGGACATCCTGAAGCTGGGTAAGAGTGCAGACCCAACCGTGAAAGCTCCGTGTCGCCCCATTGGCTCCTGCGGTTTGCTGCCGCCTCTGACTGGACTTTGCTTGTATGGCTCTGCCTAGGATTGGTCCACCTTTCTAACGCTGATTCTGGGCTACTGCGCCCAGAGAAAAACATTGAAAAATGCCGCTTTTTTTTCACCCGCCCCTTCCCCTCCAGCCTTTATTAAATAGTCCTAAACCACACCCACCTCCCTAGCCTCCACCCTTCCCCTATCCCTATTGGTCCCAACTTCTCTACCCACACCTGTACCACCCCTACTTCTGCCTGACCTCACACTTCTCTATCTCTCCTCCTACTGTGTCCCGATCCGTACCTATTCCCTCTTGCTTGTGTGCTCCTCTTCTTCCTATCTGTGCCTCATACTCACGATTGCTGATCCACTGCAACACTCAACATTATGTT
The DNA here is from genome assembly GCA_016271365.2 of Neoceratodus forsteri. Classification (NCBI taxonomy): domain Eukaryota; kingdom Metazoa; phylum Chordata; order Ceratodontiformes; family Ceratodontidae; genus Neoceratodus; species Neoceratodus forsteri. The sequence goes on along the minus strand of JADMNL010000023.1, from coordinate 453,384,925 downwards.
TTCTCAATTACTAATCCTTCTGTCACTTCTTCCGCTCTGCTACCTCCCTGAGGCCTGTTACCCCTCCCCCCTGCCCAATTACCGCATCGACCCTACCCGTAACCCCACAGGCACCCTCTCCTTTCCTCCCCCCACACCCCTGCCCCCTACTATTGCTTTAAGTGGCAACTCACAGGTTCATCCACACTTGGTCCCTGGGACCCTTTACCACTGCCCCCTTTTGCAATTGATGACGCCTCTCTGGGAGAAACAACTTCAGTCCTCTCGGAGACACAGCACTGAGCGGTCTCGAAAACTCTCCATCAGGGCCCTGCGACTGTCCTTTCTGAAACTTCTACTTCTCCTCCTACTTCTGCTGTCAGGGAATATTCATCCTAACCCGGGCCCCCCAACCTATGGGCCATTACAGAATCCTGAACACACCGGAGTTCTCTCCCTTGCATCCTTAAACATTGGTAGTCTTCTTCCCAAGCTTGATGCCCTACAAGTCTTTGCTAACCTGCACAAGCCTGAAGTCATCTCAGTTGTAGAAACCTGGCTCTCACCTAAAATTCCTGACCATGCAATTGCCCTGCCAGGTTACAATGTCTTCAGGCTGGATCGGCAGGCTAAACGAGGTGGGGGCTGTGTTCTTTACCTTAAAGACTTCCACCTGGGCCACCCCATAACTGCCCCACCCTCAGACTCACTGGCGGAGATTCTCCCAATCCATATCATACTTGGAGCCCATGGCAAATTACTTACAGTTGCCGCAGTCTACATCCCCCCCCAAAAGAGCAAGTGAAAGGCCTAAACACTGTCCTGGAATTCACCCGAATGCAACCTCCAGACTCTGAGCTAATCTTGCTCGGGGATTATAACATAAACTGGCTTGCCCCTGATCCAGGAGGCCTCAAGGATGCCATCTCCTCTGTTTACCTCAAACAGCTGGTTGACTCCCTCACCAGGCCCAACTACAGAACTTGTACCAGCTCCTTACTTGTCTGGATTTGATCCAGCCACCCCACCTGAATCTCCAATATCTCCATCCTTCCGGATTCCCTCAGTGATCACTCTCCTGTTACCTGTGTGTGGTCCAACAAATTCCACAAACCTCCACCAACAGCCATCTCCAGTAGAATCCTCCCTCGTGGAAACCTGAATCTCCTTAAATCTCATCTCGCGAACCTTGACTGGACTCCGGTCTTCAAGGCAAATGATGTCAATACTGCCTTAGACTCCTTCATCTCCATCTTCAACGAAGCCTGTGATACCTATGCCCCCTACAGAAAGCATAAAATGAAGACCCTCTGCAACCCCAGGCTTACTGCCGACCTAATAGCCCGGCTAAAATCAAGGAATCGCCTCTGGCTTCTGGCCCAGGACTCTCGATCTCCAACGGCCACCCAGAATTACAAGTGTGCGCGGAATGACTGCACTAAGGCCATTAAACTACACAAAAACAACCATCACAGGGAAGTCCTCACTAACACTTGGGGTAATGGTAGAGCTTTCTGGAACAACATCAAGGAAGTGACCGGTTAACCTCCGAAAACCTCCCCAGCTATGCTTAACATCGATGGCACGATCACTCTTGACCCCGCAACTATCTCCAATACCTTCAATACCGCTTTCACTGACTTCAGCTCCATTCTCCCATTAGACTTCTTCACTGAACCCAACACTTCCCACACTCCCCATCCTACTCAACACCCACCCTTCTATTTCAAATCAATCAAGCAGCATGAAGCCCGTAAGTACATCAGCAAGGCCATTGCCAACACAAGGTTTAGTGTGGACTCATTTTACCTCAAACTACTGTCTCTCATGCTCTACGAAGTCATCAGACCCCTCACCAAGATCCTTAACCTCTCCCTCTGCCTTGGACAGTTCCCTGATCTTTGGAAATCTGCCATAGTCACCCCCGTACATAAGAATGGGGACAAGACACACCATGGCTACTACCGACCAATCTCCATCCTACCCCCCAAAGGCACTCGAACGTATTGTTGTCGACGAACTCACTGACTTTCTGGACAACCACAACATCCTGTGTCCTCAGCAACATGGCTTTAGGAAAGGACACAGCACCACATCTGCCCTTTTGGAATTCACCGCAGCAATCCATAATTCCCTAGACAACGGCTGCCTTACCAGGGCGGTCTTCATCGATTTAACAAAGGCTTTTGATACCGAGCACCACAACCTGCTCCTCAACCAACTCTCAGCTGCAGGGCTGTCCCCTTACTCTACTGCCTGGTTCCGAAGCTACCTGTTAAACAGATCACAAAGGGTCAAGATTGCAGGCACTCTCTCCAACGTCTTGCCAGTCCGTTCAGGAGTCCCCCAGGGCTCCATACTGGGACCGTTTCTCTTTTCACTCTTTCTGAACAACCTCCCTAAATCAAGCCCTGAACAAATTATCCTCTATGCAGATGACGCCCGTAATTCTCTCCTCCCATAAGAACCTGCACTCCCTGCAAAAACACCTCCAACTTGGATTCTCATCAATGGAAAAATGGTTCAGTACACAGAGACTTATTCTCAACTACAAAAAAACCAAGACTGTGCTTTTCCGTAACTCCCACAGCAAACATGGTACACCCCCTTGAACATTTCAAACCTACAAGGCTCAACCCTCGAACAGGTTCCAACCTTCAAATACTTAGGGATCACCTTAGACAGTAGCCTATCCTATGTGTCCCACATTGACAATGTCGCAAAGGCTGCCAACATGCGTCTTGGCCTTCTCTACAGGCATAGGACCAACCTAACTCCTTGCTGCCTTGGGCCTTGCCGTGCAAAGCTCAGTTCTCTCCATCATTGATTATGGCCTCATCATTTACGGCACGGCCACCTCTACAGCCCTCAGACGTATCTCCACCTCACTCAACAAAGCATGTCGTCTACTCACTGGGTCCCACCGTACAATCCACACCTGTGACCTCTACGCACAATCTGGGTGGCTGCAACTCTCTAATCACATAAAATATCGAACATGCACCATGGCTAAGAAAATCACTATCGGCCTAGCAACACCTGCGGTTCTATCTCTCCTGAGCCCTAGTAGTAACCACTGTCACACAAGACGCTCAGAATCTCATCGCCTGATTGTCCCACTTTGCAGAACCTCCATGGGCCAGCGCTCATTTGCCTATCGGGCTCCTTGTTGGTGGAATAGCCTTAACATTGAAATCTCCTCTGCTCCCACACTTGGTCAATTCAAAACAGGGCTCCGTCTCCACCTCTCTGCCGCCAGCACCTGTGACTGTTATGCCTAGCTGGACCCCTCTCGGCTCAGTCCAGCATCCCTAGCCACTCCCCTTCCTCTCCCCTACTCCATGCCTCTCCTGCACCTTTGTTCTACTTGACAACTGCCAATGGCAGGCTATACCTGTACTATAATGTAACTGTATGTTAACTCTGTTTTAACCTGCTCTAAACCTGCACTTGCCTTACTTGCATATTTGCATATTGCTTTTTGCTGCACTGTGTACCACTGTATTGTCCTGTTCTTGACGTGGAACCTTTGTAAAAGAGCCTTGGCTCAAAGGTATTTGTAATCCTAGATTTAAATAAAGAATAAAGAATATTCCGGACTTCATAAATCCCTGAGTGCACTCTTCCCTCCTGCCCTTCAGTTTTGTCACGCTCTCCTCCAGTCACATGGCATGCTTTTCTTTTATTGTGGACATTTGCAAGTCGATCTTGACCCGTCCACCATCAGCCAGCTGTCTGGAAATTAGACCAGCGTACCACTCAGTAAACCACTGCTTCATATTGTCTTTGAAAAGTTTGTTGAGGGATATGTCCAGTGGCTGCAGGAGGTTGGTACAAGAGGCAGGAACAAAAATCAGTATGCAACCTGCCTCTTCTAATTGTTGCAGTGCAGGATGGGTGGTATGTGTTCTGAAAAGATCCATTGTGAGGATCGCCTTTTGCTCTTTTGGAAGACCAAATATCAACTTGGTATTTTCAAGATATGGCACCAGAATTTCATTAATATACTGCAGAGTTGTTTTCTCGTTCGCTCAATGATTGGGTGAGTGCGTTATGTACCAATCTTGGGGACATTTGAGGATGGATGGATGGCAGGCAGGGGTTTTGCCACAACAGATCACCTGTGGCAGCAACAGATTGCCTACAAGTGTGCACCCCAGCACCAATGACACCTGGTGTTTATTGCCTAACCCTGTTAATGCCACTTGTTTTGATCCAGTGGCCGCCAATGTCCACTGAGAAACAGGGACAACAGTAACATTAGCCTATTCTATGATAATAATTACTCTCATGGGACGAGCGCTTGTGCTGCTGCTTTAGAAATACAGGGCAGAAAACCTTCTTTTAGCTGCATAAAATCGAGTGGTGTCTTTCTTGCAGTTTTTGTGCCTTTCCTACGGCTTAACCCCATGTGATTCAAAAATCCTCAGGCCCATTTGGTGGTGATGCTGACGGTGCCCCCATGCTCTGTCAGAATATGGGGGCTGTTAGTTTTGACAATCCCCAGGGCCACTGCCTGCACCACCTTTGCATTCACAACAGCCCCTTCAGCCCTTAGGCTGTAAATGATAAAGTGCAGTTTCTTCTCAACATCATCAAGGAGCAAGGTGGGTCTGCCTCTCGGTTTAGTGGGCAGTGATGGCTTTAGCGTCACAGGATCTGCTGCCATTTGGAGCTGAGCCTTGTAGTCACCCTTAAAGTTCCTGACTGTGGACTCATTTATAGTCTTGCCGTACTTTGAATGGTAAAAGCAGATCGCAGCCATGACACCATTCTCAGCTGCATACCGCCCTGTTTCATGCAGCACTTCTCCAGCAGTATGAGGTGTAGCAGGAAGGGTGGCTTTGTTTAGGGACGGTTGGTTGTGGGTAGTGAGTTCACTTACCACTGCAGAAGCAGTGTCTGAGTCCAGTCCTGTTCACTGCAGCTGCTCGCAAGACACATCGGCTATGTCAAGAGGGTATTCACTCTTTGTTCCTTTCTTTACCTGCCGAAGAATAGACATCCTTACAAAGCTGCGCACCAGGTAACGAAGAACAGCGTGGACAAGGGCAGGGCTAAGGCCGAGCTGGTTTTGCAATAGCTGCTGACTGGTACTTAACAACCAGCTGCTATTACAAACCAATTCAACTGACAATTACTGTGTAATTACTGTTCTTTTGGGGTAATCATTGTAAAGCTGCTGACAATGTACTGCACTACAATAGAAGCGATCACTGTAAGATTGCATGTATGCCACACCTTGTTGCTATAAAGGGCAAGTCATTAGTACTTAGTGCTTGCACATAATTATACAATGGCAAAGAAATTTCCTGTATTCTGACTGGTCAGTGGGTGCCTGAGACAGTGATGTTATTACACAATAACATCACTGTATGGATTTACTTGACCATATTGACCCTATTGACCACTTTTTTCTCCTCAGAAACACAAAAAATCTACAAAAAACATTTTTAATTTTTTGTTTATTTTTGTATAACATCAAACCTTTGTATAGTGCAATAAGGCACTTCAAGGTGTGTGTTATTGTGTATACTCCTCCGGTGGTGGAAGCACTGCAAGCCGCCTGTGCTTCAACCCACCCCAGGAGTGACGTTATTACACGATAACACACACCTTGTCATGCCTTATTGCTTAAATAAAAGACCACAGATTAGTTCTTCTAGGGCATTCGTTCTCACACTTTGTGACAGTGAGCCATGGAACAGATTTCAATCCTCCCTCAAATTTGGAAAAAATCTTGGGCCTCTCCATAGAAAAAAAAATCATACTTTTGCACAGTACATCTGGAATCAAGCGGGACTTATAATGTTGACAGAGTATATTCTCTTTTTATTCAGCTTATTTTTCTCCACTCCCAACCCCACACAACAGGTTATCCTTGTCACTCCACTATTCTGACTCTTGGACCCTTGTTACTCTACTCCCTGTCTGTCTGGAACAACTGCCCTAGCCACATCATCTCTCCCCTCTTACCCTGGTTGAGCAACTTCTTGTACCCTCACCAAGGTCACACCTGAAACATGCATTGGCTCAGTGTGCCTTTCCCAGACACCAGTTTACAGATAAATAAATACCTACTGTAGAAAGAAGCCTCGACTCAGTGTGCCTTTCCCAGTCACTAATTTGCATATACACACCTACTGTAGAAACAAATCTTCAGTGGCGGCTCTAGACACAAATGGTTACCAGGGCACAGCTGGGGCACAACAGATAACAGCCAGGGCACTGATAGATTGTTACTGTGGGGGAAGCTCTGTAGCATATGGGGCACCAACTGGGGCACAGCATTTTTTTAACAGGGCATGTGCCCTGGCGGGCCCTGGTGTAGAGCCGCCACTGCAAGTGTTTGCTCAGTGTGCCTTCTTAGTCACCAGTTTACATGTAAATATACACCTACAGTATACACAAGCTTTGGCTCAGGGCCTTTCCTGGTCACCAATATGTGCATAAGTAAATAAATTCACCTGCCATTATCCATATTAAGTTTGCTTCATTCCTTCATACAAAACATCCAAAACTTAAAATTTAAATATAGTACATTATCAGACTTGACTGGGCCTCCCCTGGAACAGTATGGGGCCTCACTTGGGAGGCTGGCCTCACCATTTGAGAACCACTGTTCTAGGGCAAAGCACTAACATTTAGGGGCGCTAACATTTTCTGTACTACAGTATTTTACCGAGAATAATGCATTGGGCTATATGTAGCTTGTTTGCCGACATGTCCTGGTCAAGGTTAGTCACAGCAAAAAAGTAAACATACAGTGTGCAACAAAATAGCATACCATTATAAAAAACAAACATGATCAAATTCCAATAACGAGAAAATAATTCTTTAACAGACTTTATCGGTCTACTGTATATGCATTGGGATCTGATTTCATATCTCTTTTGAAAATTAGAAACTTATGAGATGAATAAATAAACTATAGCAGTATAAAAATCTTGGAATAATATTTTAAGTTTGTTAATTACAAAGCTTTATATCATATAGGCAGCTTAACAGTATTGTCTCTGGGCAAGGACAATCAAGTGACCGTGGGTTTAGGTCCCACACCAGACATGGTGGCAGACTGGACTGGCTGGCAGGCCTTTTTCTGCTCTCATTATCTATGTACATATAGGCCCAGATATTCAGACTACGACGGGCAGTGGCGCAAACCTGGGCGCGGCACAACTGGGATGCACCGGGGCCAGAACCAGGTGATATTCAACAGTGATGTGCCATGGCGCAGCGCCATTGAATATGGCACAGACTGCACATCGTGCAGTGACACTGTGCCAATGCAAACCACAGATAGTGAGCACGGGGATGCACCAGCACAAGTGCAGTTGCGCTAGGTGCAGCACCTGCGATATTCAGCAGAGGGCATGCAAATGAGGCCATAATATATGCAAGATGCAAATGGAGCCATTTGCATGTCATTATGGCCCCATTTGCATGCTTTGAACAGGGCAGCCTGGCGACTTGTGCCTGGCGCCCTGCACAGCATGATGTGTGCACAGTAGGGGTCCCTGGGCATCCCCCGCCCTGTAGCTGTGATCGTGGTACAGCGCCGTAGCACACACATCTCCCAGGTAGTCTAGTGGCCCCCCCCCCGCCCGATTCCTGAGTAATGTATAAAATGTCATTCCCTGGTAGTCTAGTGGACCCCCCTCGCCTGATTCCCCGATCCGCAGTATATCGCTGACGTCTGTCCCTGGTGATCCAGTGGCCACTCCTCCTCCCACCCACACCAGGACCACTTGCCCACCCCCATCATCGGGCGGGCTGGCCGCCACCCACATACTGGCCCGACCCACCGAACAGGTACAGTATGGGCTGTAAGCCCATTAGTCCACACTGTGGACGGTCGGGTGGTATGTGGGCAGGTTGCAGCCACCCATCGATGACATGGGGGGAGCAGGGTAGGCAAATGGTCCTGTGCAGGTGGAAGGGATGGGGGGTGCCACTGGATCACCAGGGAATTATGTTTCAGTGATATACCGGCAATCGGAGAATCGGGCGGGAGGGAGGTCCACTAGACTACCAGGGAATCACGTTTTATACATTACTCAGGGAATTGGGCGGGGGGGGTCCACTAGACTATCAGGGAATGTTTTACTTTACATTTACCGCGATTGCGGCTATGGGGCAGGGGGTGCCACTAGACCACCAGGGACTATATTATCATACATGTACTGCGATCGGGGTAACAGGAGGGGAGGTCCCACTAGACTGCCAGGGTTATGTGGGTGCATCTTGACGGTGTTCTGGGTGGGCAGATGGCCAACCATGGCTGGCAGCTGCTGTGTTACGCCATGCAATACAGTAGCCCACCTGTGAGTGTCCAGAACTTATTCCCACTTTTCACGGGCTCAACTTTGAGTCCCCCTATGCGGCGCAATGCAGGGTTGCGCCAGCATATGTGCCGCACATCCCAGGCTGAATATCGGGATGTGCCACACATGCATGGGCAGACCCCCTGCATCTGCGCAGCATACGATTACATTGCGCCCCAGTGCATCGGGATTTGTGCTGCACCGGGCAGCCTTTCCAATATCCCACCGGGGCGCAATGTGGGGTTGCACCAGCGCAACTCTGTTGTGCCATGTGCAACCCCTTTGAATATCCGGGCCATAGAGTAATGTTTGGGGAGCAGTGTGTAATGAGTTTATAGTATATGGAAGAGTACTGTTATACATCAATTTCAGAAGGAGTTCCATTGTCTTTGTACCACAGCAGAGATGTCAGAAAGCAGTCATATCCTAGTAGGAGCATCACCCCTATGTAACAGCAACCATTTGTCAACGCCGAATGTTTGCTTGCTGATATTAGCATTGGACATGCAGGAGTTAGACAGAGGCAGAATAGGAATGACAATGAAGTACTGAACTCACTCCAACTCCACCTCCACCCTGCAGAGATGGACAGGCACTTGGATGTGCCTTTGGTTCATCGCCCATAATGCTCATGGCATTTCACCTCACCCTATCCTGTAGACACTGACAAGTGTTGAGGTGTGCCTTGGGGTGTTCAGCTTCACAGTCACCCCATTTCATAAGGACATACGCTGAAATGGGTGCAGTATAGAAGAATGGGGTGAAGTCTGGGGCCAGAGTCCACGGCACACATCAATGCCTGTCACTGGCTTCAGGATGGGGGGTGGCAGTGGAATGGCATTAGCATTACAGCCATCAATCCAAAGGCACACCCCTGATGCCTGTCAGTCTGCACAGGGTGGGATGTCATAGTTAGAAACCCTAACGCCCTGGGCGTTTGTTGGTATTTGCACTACACATTTTCAGCATGGCCTTTTTGTGACCCCCACCTCATGAAAGCATTTGGGACCTCTGCTCATGAACAGTGGCACTGTGATTTTGTAAATGTGTCCTGAACTTTGATTTACCACAGCAACTGTGCCATTCTGCGCCAGATGTGCCAAAACACAGATCGGCAGGATGTGAAGAATGACAGCTGTACCATTCGTAGGGAAGTGTGAAGAAATGGCAATGTTGAAAATCTGGAGTGAAAATATTAAAAATGCTTGAACTTCCGAGCGTACGTGGAAACTGCGCAACGCGTGCTTGTAACACAGTCATTTAGTGGAATTATTTCACCAAATTTTCAACATAGGCATTTTGTGACCTCTGCTCATGAACACTGTCATGTGGTTTTCTTAATCTGTCCTGAACATTGATTTCCCACAGCGACTGTGCCATTGTGCGCCAGATATGCAAACACACATTTCGAGCAAGACGAGAAAAATGACAACTGTACTGTTCATAAGGAGGTGTGCAAAATGAGCAATGTTGAAAATTTTGAGTGGAAATATTACACATTTTTAAAGTTACGAGTGTGCGTGGAAACTGTGCAATGCACACTTGTAACATAGTCATTTTATGGACTTTTGTCACCAAATTTTCACATAGGCATTTTAGGACCTCTGCTCATGAACAGTGTCACTGTGATTTTCTTAATCTGTCCCGAACACTGATTTCCCACAGCGACCGCGCAATTTTGCGCCAGAAGTGCCAAAACACATTTCGGCCAGGATGTGAAAAATGACAGCTGTACTGTTCATAAGGAGGTGTGGAAAATGCCAATGTTGAAAATCTGGAGTGAAAATATTACAAATTCGTGAAGTTACGAGTGTGCGTGGAAACTACGCAATGCAGCTTGTAACACAGTCATTTTATGGACTTTTGTCACCAAATTTTCAACATAGACATTTAGGACCTCTGTTTCATGAACAGTGTCACTGTGATTTTCTTAATCTGTCCCAAACACTGATTTCCCACAGCGACGGCGCTATTCTGCGCTGGAAGTGCAAAACACATTTGGCCAAGATGTGAAAAATGACAGCTGTACTGTTCATAAGGAGGTGTGAAAAATGCCAATGTTGAAAATCTGGAGTGAAAATATTACAAATTTGAGAACTTAAGAGTGTGCGTGAAAAATGCGCAACACATGCTCATAACACAGTCATTTTTTGGAATTTTTCACCAAATTTGCAACATAGGCTTTTTAAGAGCCCACCTCATGAACAGTGACATTGTCATTTGGTTAATCGGTCCCAAAAGGTGATCCCATACAGTGACCACGAAATCACCTTTCTGGATCGAATAACGCCATGACAGTGACTGAATTCATGAGGAGGGGTCCCAAGAACCCCATGTTGAAAATTTGGTGCCAAAATTTGCAAAAATGGCCGAGATATCCCCATAAGTTGAAAAAAACCCATTTATGCCATTATACAGCTTACCAGCATTTCTTCAGTTCGTGGTCAGCTTTGAAGAGTGCAGGACGTGTTCCCAGTCCACTAAAGATTATCATGCTGGGCTCCCGGAGGTAAGTATGGGGTGGGGGTGTGGGGAGGTGGAGTGCGCAGTGGGTGGCTGCAGGTTGGGGAGGGGAAGAGACTCCAGCGAGGGACTTTTTTTTACAGGAATTAAAAAAAAGACAACGTGGGACTTTTGGCATGCTGGGTGGGCTCCCAGCGTGCCACCTGGATGTTTGTTGTGGGGTGGAGCTGACGGGATTGGGCACCCCGCCAGTCATACAGTGTGCTGGGGGGGAGCGATGAGCATGCTGGGGTGGGCTCCCAGCATGCTACCTGTGTGTTTGTTGGGGGGACTGGAGCCAACGGGGATTGGGTACCCCCGTTGGCCATACAGTGTGCTTGGGGAGGAGTGTGCATGAGCCGAGGGGGATTGGGCACCCCCTCAGCACACAACAAATGGGGGGGTGCATCATGCCGATGGGGATTGGGCTACCCCGTTGGCAAATGAACTGGGGAGGGGGCATGCCGACAGGGTTATTGGGCACCCCCGTCAGCTTTAACAGGGACTGGGAGAGGCGGGTGGCGGCTGTCTGTCATCTTCGTGGGGACTGTGGAAGGCCAACGGAGAAGCCGTCACCATGTTTATTGAAAGAGGACACCAGACAATATAGCTGTAATTGGCTGCTGCAGTCAGGGACCGCCCTGCAAACACAGCTGATTGTTCAGTGACGAGGCACTCCCTGATTGCAGCGGTCAATTTCTTTGAGCAAAGTGGCATGCTCATTAACTGCTGTCATGGACAGCATGCTCCTCTATTGGCGCGGCAGAGACCACCCCCAAAATGGACTGCTGCCATTCGCCACAACACTGCCACGCCTCCACAACCCGGTGCTGAAGGAAGCTGATGCAATGTGTTTCTTGTGTGTGCACGCAAGCAAACACAAAAATGTAGAATGACCACGTGCTGCTGTTTTCCCTCACTGCTGTTGCTGAAAGGACCAGTGTCAGTGATCAGGCTAACAACTGTGGTATTTTGGCAGGCAACAGTTCTTTTTAGTTTTCAGTTTCATTCGTAGCTCAGCCGCTCAAAGAATCTCATAGACAGCCCACACAACAAAAAGCAGGACACTGTGCTTGAGTTTAAATGTGTTGCTCTTTTTTCTTTCACTAACAGCCGTTGAAGCTACACACTTCTTTTTTTGTTGTAACACTAATGGCCATTGAGGTTGCACTGTTCAGGCACAAACAGAATGTTGAGATCTGGACATTTACCCGCCTAATCTGTTGTGAAAATCAAATTACTCTGTTTTTTTAAATACTGATCCCAGTGTCTGACCCGGAAAGTTACACCCAAATGTATTGTGCTAAATTAAATCGTCATAATTTGAAAATACTGATTCTGTGATGTTAACTTTCACAGGCATAGAGATTTGCCTTGGCATGATCATATTACTGTTTTTCCTTGTTTAGCAAGGTGCCCAGTGCTCTTTTATTAAGTTCCAATTATCAGATTCTGTATGTATGAGTGCAAGAGTGGTTTCTAATTTATATGTGTGTGACGTCACACTCATATCGAACAAAAACTACAAGACACAGGTTTTGGGTTGTAATCGACCCCTATCAGTAATTATACAGAGAATAACGAATGAATAACAGTGTGTAATGAGTTTTTTTACAAGACCGAGGTGTGTGATATCACAGAAACCTTGAGACCAAAGGTCTACTGGTTTGTAATAGTGTCACACACCAAGTGTAAAAAGAAAAAAAAAAGTTTTCACTGTTGCCCATGCTTTATTATCTTCTGATGCTTTTATTTTGGGAAGACCATATATCGGTATAAAAACATAAAATGTTTCACATTGATATGAAAAAACAAAAAATGGTTCACTAAATTTTTAAGCCCTGTCATTTTTAGCAACATAGAATATCGACATGTATAGAAATGTAGCAACACAGGAGAACTGTGTCATTAGGGTCTATACATGTTGATAAGACTCTCAAGTTTTCATTAAAAAAAAAAATTACATTTTATGATTAACAGTTCAGCTATTACAGCTTTCAAGATACAGTTTCAGCATTATAAATTATCATATAAGATTATTTGTGGAAACGGACAGAAGGTACTAGTGGTTGTTCTAAGAATAAGCACTTTTTTTTAGTTTTTTATAACTACTGGTAACAGAACTTTGGTTAGTAGGTAGTAGCTGATCAAAAATGAAAGTACATTTAGCTTCAGCAGTCGTATCTCACGCTCAGTGTTGTGTATGAGAGCAACGTAGTTCTCTATTACACACCCTTGTGTGTAATGGTTGTCATTTCAGGTTGCAATCAGCCCTCACCAGTAATTATAGTAAGTATCCCCCCCCCCCCATACCACCAGTATCTAAAGCATTGCTGTAGAACACTTTGGGATACACTGTGCATGAAAGGCTGTCTGTACTGTAAAGCCACATTTTATTCTAGTCCTGTTAAAATAAATGACTACTCAATTCATATAATATCCACAAAGCAAACAGTAGTCTTTCAATGAATTTTTGGAGGTAATATAGTGCAGTAGGTTAAGGCTCTGAGTTGCAGAATCCCACAGCTGCCTAGGTGCATACTGTGTGATCCTGAGCAAGTCACTTAATTTCCTTGTGCTCCCAGGTTGCATCTGGAAACAAGTTTTGGCTTAGTGTGCTCCTTGTTAAACAATGTTCCCGTTCCCTTTCCCTTTTGATTTATTGCTGTCAGTTGACATCTTTTTTTTTATCTCTTTTTCCCTCCGGTCACAGTCTGGGGGGGCCTCTCTCAGGCATCCTGCCTGTTCCTGCCCTGCCTGAAGTCCACCTACCTGTGCCTCCTTTCTCCCTCCTCCTCTGTCCACGATTGGCACCTCCGGCTTAACTCCTCCAGGGTGGGGCTGCCCCCTCCTCTTTGGGCGCACTTATAGACAGACTCCGACATGGGAGAGGTCCCGGGTGAAGGAACCTGGAAGGCCAGGCAGGATAGACTCGGCCTTGGGCATGGGGCAGGTGCTGTCGCCTACCCCTCAGACCGGGCTTTTCCTTGTTCTTAGAGATCCCTCCCCCCCCATGCGTGTGCACGTCCCCGACGAAAGGCGTGCACGGCAACCCCTGCCTGCATCAGGGCATGCAGATAACATGCTGCTGAGCATGCTGCAGTACCCCCCGGTCTCCACCAGGAGCCGCTGGCATGCCAGGCAATCCCCGACCTCTCCCCCAGGGAGGAGAGCAGCCCATCAGGTGCTCAATCCTCGCCTGCCCCTTCCAACCCCCAGCGCCCGAGCTCGCTCCTGAACCCGGATCGCCAGTGCATCGCGAGATGTGGCGTCCAGTGCCTCAACCCTCAGCGCCACCGGGCCGGCCTGTCAGTTGACATCTTAAATAACATTTTGGCACACAGAGCTTACAAAACAATAGTAAGAAGAAAAGAACTTAACTCATAATTTCTTTAGGCCATTTTAGTGATGTATATTACTGACTCATTGGATGTCTCTGCCTGATCCCTGGCAAAAAATGTATCCCCATCTATGATGTCTGTGGTCTTTTTAACAAATATTGGCTTACTTTATCCGTAAACAATCATAAATCTCCCTCACTGGCAATCAGAATATCTTGGCTGTGAGGCCAAGCACTGCAGTGTATTCTCTGCTTTAGGGACTTCTCATTCACATTTCTGCACATAAGTAGTGGCATGGGACCCCTGATAGGTTGAAATTGTGAATACCGTAGGTTGACCCAGAAAAGTTGATGGAGGGCCAGCCCACGGGTGCAGCAGTAATGCTGACACTTGCAACGCCGATTACCGCGGTTCATGAACAAGCCAGGGCCATTGGAGGGCTAGCTGGGGGAGGAGGATAAAGCATTCCAGTGGACAATGTCCTTCTCCAGGGAGGAGGGACTCGCAGGTCCGCTGTTCTACTGCCATCTGTGTGCTCACAGAGATGGTACAGGGGAAAGAGCTAAAAAAACTGGGAAATTGGAGTGAGCGTTGATATCAGTTGGATGCTTCAGCATGCTGGTACCCAGTGACACAACATGCTCCTGGGGGAGGGCTGGACTTAAGGGTGAAAAAATGAGGCAGGATTGGGCAGATGAAACCTCTGCCTGCCTGCCACACCCAATGTTGGGTTCCCACCACCACCATCTGGGGAACACCATAGGCCAACACCACAGGTCTTCACTTCTGCTGTGGGTGGCCGTATAGATGGTGGGGAAGAAATGCTGAAGGCATACATGTCCTGGAGGGCCAAGCCGGGGGCAGCACAGCAGTGTGTCACATTTGGGACTTGGGGCCCTGGAAAGGTAGGTGGTGGAGCCTCAATGAGAGGGAACAGGGCTTGGTTATAGTGGAAGGAGGTCTCAGTCTTTGCCCGGGGGATAAAAATATGTTGGGGAAAAAAAAAGATACTTTTACGGAGTTTGAGTTGTTCACCAAAAGCTCACCCAGCTGGGGACCCAGCATACCACTTAAAGGATACTCTCCTCCCCTCCCCCCACATACTCAAAGTTCACATTTTCTGACACCATCTGAGGTTACACATATTTGCATACAACAATCAGGAGAACCAGAGTTTGCAACTTCAGATGGTGCCTGGTAGTGTAGGCTGTATATGGGGTGATGGAGCTGTGTATTAAGTTAAAAGGAAAAGAATAAAGGTAATGAAAATATTGTTTCCTGATGAAAAAGGGTTAATTGGGCGCTAAGTCTCTGGAGGTGGGGAGGAGGATTTTTAGTAGTTTGTACAGTTTATCTTTGAATTGTAAAGTTATTTAGGGGTATTCAGGTTGTTTAGGTATGATTGTAACATGAACTGATTATGCAATATACACCCAATGTTCTGTTCTGTAGCCCACATATAACAAGCTGCCAGTGGTTCCAAATGTTTTGCCTGTTGGACTTCATCATCATCATCAATTCTAATTATCTCCCAGATTTCCAAAGCATTTTACATACAGAATAGGTATTATTAGTCGTAGATGACAGTAGGAAAACCATTTCAGTAACATAGTAATTGCAGATTAAAAGCCGTTCTTTACCGGCTGTATGATTCACTGCCCTCAGCTGTTGACATGAGCAGTCTTGTACTGTATAAGCAACTTGCATTTTGTGTATCCTTTTAGAACTAGCTTTTGGGTATCTTATTGTTATGTGCTGTAAGTGAAGAACATTTTGAACCCTGCTGTGACAAGGAATTCCCTCAAAATTAAGATATTGCATCTCAAGGGGCCAGCCTGCTATCTGAAAGAAATTAGTTTTGGAAACAAGCCTAGAACATTGGAGGGCAGGTGGGAGGGAGGAATGAATGTCCAACAGGATTCTTGTCTCCTCGGGGAGAGTGGTTTTCCATCTCCCATTGCACTGGCTCCATTTGTGTGCCCACAGGAGGTGCAGACTATGCAGGGACTGCTGTGGGAGGGGAGATGTGATGGTGTGCTTGTGTAATGCATTGTGCCTATTTCTTGGGGGTGGAGTATGGTAGAAAATGCCTCCTACCCCAACAGGACAGTGTCTCAGCATGCTTGGGCCCAATTCTGCATTTGGACTCTGGAGGGGGTGAGTCCCTTAAGGCCTCTACCTCAGGGGGCAAACCACAGGCCAGGTAATGGGACCCTTTGGGGGACAGGGGCAGGTGACTTGGCTAGGCAGATAGACACAACATTATCTTTATACAGGATAGGGCCCATTAGATCCACAAGGAGCCTATTTACAATGATTTTCCTATTTAGAGGTAGAGTACGTTCAAAACACAACACAATATAATATACTTTCCTAGTTAATACAGACAATACAGATGCCAGTATAGTATCAAAACATTAAAAATCAACAGCAAGATTATATAATTTCAGGTTCTAAAAATGTCATTTTGATAGTGAATTTTACTTCCAGCTTTTATGGAAAGCTGTGCAGATGGATGGCTGAGCGGTTCCAAACAAGGCAGATGTCAGCTGTAGTTGAGGAAGGGAGAATGAATAAATAAATTAAAAAAACTGTCCAATGTGGACGAAACCTTATTTTGCTAGGTAAAGCACTTTGTAAGTCTTGTATATGGATTGAGAAGGCTTGGTCTTAAACAGTGGCCAACTTAAATTTATTGTAGGGTTTATTAGCAATAACTCTCTCAACAGACACTGAGATTGGGGTAGGGAGAGGGGAGCAGTAGTTCTTTTCTATTAAATATACTGTATGTCCCCTTCCCGGTCTGCCACGCCACCCTACCTTCGGAATCCTAAGGCTGTTTATAGTTACAGGCGTCTGCCCCTCTATTGTGTTGCCTACGGAATCTCCCTTGCCAAATGCTAGATTTGATCATACATAGTCATGGATGACCTTCTGTTGTTCCCGCAAGTGCTCGGTCATGTAAAAGAAGGACTTACAGCTGGTTGTACCCTTCTGCTTCATTTGCTGGAGTGGGGATTTCTATGTCCTTTTGAATCTTGTGCAGCAGCTTAACACCTTCATTGAGTGTTTAAAATGTCCCCAGACTTTCCTGGCCTTTGACACAATGTTGTCAGCATTTCAGTTGTTTCTAAGAAATCCATTCATCTGGATAATGAAATGTACTTGTCTGATATATTACTTAACTACCTTCAAGTCATGTATTGCTTAGATGAATTCCCCCTATACATTGTTTCTTGGGGAGGCTGTTGCATATTGCTGTTCGTGTTTTACTTTGTGTCTCTGTATTGTCTTGCAGAATGTTTTATCACAAAAACAATAAAGCATATTCATTTAAAAAAAGAAAGAAATTCATCAACAGAATAATGCAGCATGCAAAGCATGACTGACCTGTACTAGACCGAACAATTTTCTTGACTGATATAGAGCAAAGTCTTTAAACTTATCTCAGGAATAACTGTTTTTTTCTGGCTTCTCATGAAGGGTAGTGCCCATGTTTAGCAGACTGCAGCTTCCAAAATAAATAATTTGGTTGATTTATTTATGTAGTTTTTATTAACTGGGGGTACACTAGACAGAAACTGCCTGTTTTAGGGATGTGGATATGATGTACAATTCCGCACTTCTGGCAGTGTTCCTTTCCCTTTTAAATTCTGCCAGAATGTCTTCAAGCTGGCTCCTCCTACCCACCTGGGTGGTAACTCCCTCAGCACCACCCTGTGACGTCAGATCTTCCTTTCCACTGGAAGAAGGTTTCCTCCAAACTGCTCTTGCGCTGAGTAGGCCCTTTGCTTAAAAAAACTTTCGCTTTGAAAATACTTTGTCTTCAGGTGATTTTTTTCACCTTATCTGTGATGGATGACTTGTAGTCGGTACCAGGATTCAAAAAATGTGCATGCGGGCAGAAGATGTCAAGGATGGACTCGCACACCACATGTGTCTACTGCCTAAGCCACGAGCATGATCCACAGGCATGTGTCCTGTGTCGCACCTTGCACCCTGCTATGTTGGAAGACTGGCATGCTCGACTTCTTCTGGGGCTCCCTGATGAACAGGATCCTCCCATTAAATCTAAATACATGGGCAGTCTCCATGGCTGTGGGATCCACTAAACAGTTTGCAGCATTTGAAGAAGCTGAGGCTCAGGCTGCGGAGCATGCTTCTTTGGCTTCAGCCTTTTTGCCACTTCCTTAAGGCACCTCCTTCTCTGGGCACCTAAAGATTTGTGCCTGGCCTTTCCCACCTTTGGGCAGGAACCTTCTTTGAGTGCAAAATCTAAATCTAAAAAAGAGACTAAAAATAAAGTCTTGCTGTAGATCATGGGGTTGCGAGCATTCTCAGGCCTTGGATTCCCATGCTTCTACAGAGGTTGAGACTACAGTTGCTCCTTTGGTCCAGGCTGCTAGCTCCACGACCTCCCTGTCAGGCCAGTTGGTCGAGATGCCGGTCGACCAACCTGTCGAAATTTTTCTCAAGCTGGTTGACCTGTTGTCACCAGATTAGGCCGATACCTCCCTTTTTAGGACTCTGGTCCTGTCTGTTACCTCCCAGGGAGGGTCGGACCAGTCTGCTGATCTGCTCCGTCCTCAGGATCTGGTGAACCCAGAGGATCCTTGGCTTTCACCGGCTCCCTTCGAGTCCCACCATTGGCAGCCCTGAAGGTCGAGGTCATGGTCCCAATCCCGAAGTCCCAAGTGCTGCAGCCCGCGTTGGCAATGGCATTCCTGCTCTCCACATTCGGGCAAGCAGCGCCACTGCTATTCCTCCTCTTCTTCCTCCTTGGATGAGGAGAGGCTCCACCATGTGTCAGTGCTATGTGGAGCTTATGTGGCATCAGCTCATGTTCACTGGGGTTAAGCCGATTCCAGCTATCACATGGCTCTTGCCACAGAGGTCTCAGCTTACACCGGCTCGGCCAGAACCGGCTCGACCTCCCTTGGGCTGTCCACCTATCCTAGTGGAGCCACCACCAAAAAAGCTGAAGAAGGGCCTTCCTCCTAAGGATGCCTGTACTGCTTCAGGGCTTTCTCATTGGCTGTTGGTCACCATGACTCCCGATAGGCCCCATAGGGTCAGCGGGGACTCTGGCAGTCGACCTTTGTTTGACAAATCCTTGGAGTCTGAAGGCTTCTCCCTGCACTCCTGTCCTTTGGATGACAAGTCAGAAGAGGATTTGTCAGTGGAGCATGATCCCACCTCTTTCATGGTTCTTCTCCGCCTTATCTTGGAGTAGATGGGCCTCCTGATGGAGCCCGTCCAGAAATGGCTAGGTACCCGCTTACCGAGATTCTTGACTAGGGTGACTCCTCTGGAGAAGCCTTCCCAGTCACTGAGGCCATTCTTGGCCCCATTCCAGAGTTTTGTCAGCATCTGGCCTCTTGCCCTGCGCCTTTGGCCTGGATGACCCACAGGTACATGGTCCCTACCGGTTTCCTTTTTGGATTCACCGAGCACCCCTCAGCTGAGGGTCTGGTGGCCAACTCTGTCTTCTGGCATACCAGTAATGTTGGGGACGCAGATAAGCCTCCCGACAAGGAGTCCAAGAAATTGGATCACATGGCCAAAAAGGTCTATGCTGTCTCGTCTCTCAGCATTCTCAGGTTACTTTGGCCCTTTTGATGGCCCACTTTGCTAATGCCGTTTTACGCATGTTCGACAAGGTGCTTCCCCATCTCTCAACCGACTTACAGCCTATGGTCAAGCAGGTCTGGGATCAGGACCGAGCTGTGGCTAAGCAGCAGCTCTGACAGCCAAGTGTGGTGTCGAGCACCTCAACTCTCAGTGCCACCGGGCCTGCCTCTGCAGTGGAATTTTAAGTGTAATAAAGGATACTGAATTGCAGCACCAGTTCAAGACTATTCCTTCACTACTGGTACTACCAGTCTAGTCGGCGGAAGGGGGATGTGCATTGTTTTCTTCATTACTTATGCCTTTTTCCCCATAGCGCCCCCCAAGCTCCCCAGTGACAGATGTTCCTATAAATAAACATACAATAAACTGCAGTGGTTACGTGCATTACAGAGGTTATGTGTAGTAGAGCAAAGCTTTGAACAATAATACAATCGCCAGACAAGTAATTGCATGTTGAGAAGGGAATTAATATGAGAAACTGTGAGGACAAAATCTGAGTAGTCATGTAACAGAATTTTAGGGAACCCCTTCCCATTGATTGGTCCATTTCAGCAGTTCAGGACCAAAATGAAAGAGCTACACTGAAACAGTTGGTGCTGGAATGAGGACAGGTTAGACAAACTACATTTTCTCAGTCACTCCAAATGATATCTGGCAAATAGTTATATCTTTCAACAAGGTTCCTTCTGCACATGTAGCGATGGCAGAAAAGGAGCGAATTTACAGCAGCTTGGGAGGGATTCGAGCATTAAATACACAGTCCCTCCATACAAACTAATTAAGTCTGCAAGCAGACAGCTCTTAAAGAGACAGTACGTGGAGGCTCAAATAGCACTCACTAGGAACCACATTTATACAGTTTAAACGCTGAACACTGCCCAGACTTGGAGCATTCGGGCAAGCTCCTGGAAAACTTTTGGGAACCCCCATTTGCAGGGGGGTTACATGCGCATCAAAAAATTACCCATGAATCAAAATTGTGACACGTGTAATTTTTTTTTTGCTATAAAGTGTTTTAAATAGTCTACATGTATGCAAATAGCCTGCAAGCATTTTGGTGCATTTGCAACAATGAGATCATTTTTGTTTATTGTTGACAGGGAAAGGAGGACTAGACAGTTCTGCCTATTTTCAGCCTCGTCCAGGGGGAAGGGATACAGATGGATACCAACTGACATTGAACCAGATTAAGCTGTTGGTGGTATTTTTAGTGAAATAGTGAATTTAGTGAAACTACCATAAGTGCTGCATCCAAACCTTTGAAAATCCAGGTCAGTTAATCTACTTGGTGTTGTAGTGTGGCAAAGATCAGGAAGCAAAGGTAGTCCAGGAGAAGTTATAAAATTTGCAATATTTTCTAAGGACACCCTCTCCCCCCAAAAAAGCTTTCTGCAGTATTTCGACAAATAGGTACCTATATTCGCAAACCAGGAATCCAAACACAAAGCTCCACATATATTTTTATAACCACAGAGAAACAAGGGAGAGAAAGAAAAAATTGAAACAGCAAGTGAAGGCAGGGAGATAGCAAGGTGGGAGCATGTGACTGTTTGGATTGGTCAGACCCTCAGTGCCATGAGAAAGGTTGATCACACAGTCAAACAGGAGAGAGAGGCACACATAAGTGGCAGAAACAGGAGAGGACAGAATAGATCCTTGCTTTTAACTCTAAGTATAACAAAGGGTCAGTCTTATTCAACCCTATCACATACCCCACTCTTTAAGAGGGAACCTGTTTTAAAAAAAGCAGGTTTCCAAAACCTTCTTGTGATTCTTCTTTTAACATTACCTTATAACCTTTACACTTCTCTGTATATGCAGTGTTCCCTTTTCCATAACACATTTTACAGCAAACAGTTCAGTTTAAACACCCAGATTTTTTTTTCAACCCTCTGTATTCTCAGTTCCTGAACCATATCTGGACAAAAAGTCCACACTGACATTCTCTTTTCTGGATTTGCACATCACTTTGAATTTAAATGGCTGTAGAGCCAGGTACTACCTTGTGATTCTGGAATTGTTGTCTTTCATTTGATTAAGCCAGCAGAGGGGATTGTGATCTGTTATAAGCACAAAGTCATCTCCTTGTAAATTACATGTAACCCCCGTACAAATGGGGGTTCCTAGAAGTTTCCTCGGAGCTTGCCTAAGTGCTCCCTGCCTGGCTGGTGTTCAGCGTAAAGCCGATTGAATGCTGTCGCCAGGAGCGCTATCAAAGCCTCCGTGCCTGTCTCTTTAAGGGCTGCCTAACTCGCAGTTATAATTAATCTGGGAGGGGGTTTGAGTGTTGCTATGCTAGAGTCCTGCCCGGGCTGCAGAGTAAGCACTCCATTCTGCCATCGCTAGTTGTGCAGAGGGAGCCCTCAGGAAAGATGTAACTGGGTATTGATAATAACGTGGAGTACTAATGATAAAGTAGTTGTTCTAACCTGCTTTCTTTGCAGTAAAGACTGTTTCGATTATCTCCTCCATTTTGGTCCAGAACTGCTGAATTGGACCAATCAGTACCTTGGGACTCTACAGAGCTGTCTGACCAATAGAGAAACTGCTTGTAATTTGGGCATTATGGGCTATGGCACTTTTTCACACCACTGAGAGTAGGAGCAATTGATTGCCAGGTGCCGCTAGCCAATGGGATCAGGTAGCACCCGAACTGTAGGAAGTGCCCCATGCTGCTTGGGGCAGATGCGTTGTGGCTGAGGAGAAGAAAGGAGCTCTGTGCTTCTGCGCTGGTGGAGTGTTCACGCGGGAAGCGCATGAAAGGCCTGAGGCAGCCGTTTGCCTGTTCGAGTCTTCGGACTAAATCCTCCGGCGTGTGGTCAGAGAAGGCTGGTGCCAGCCCAGCTACCTACCAGGCTTAACCTGAGAGGACTGGAGAATCTGCTGAACCGCGCTCGGTCCATCCGGAAAGTGAAGCTGCCGTGTACTGCCCGAGTCTGCTGTGGGTTTGTGTGGGTTCTGGGAGCAGCTGCCTGGTATGGTACCCCTCTGTAGTTTGCTATATAAATGTGTGAGGAGGCTGGTGAAATTCAGGCTCAGCCCTGCCAGTGGTGAAGGGATCGTTACTTGCTGGAGTCATGAGAACTGAATCAGGGTAGCTCCCTGCTAAGTTTGCAGACAGTGGCCTCAAGTTGTTTCGTTATACTGCTGACTGCTTTAATTGAACTTTCTTCTCATCTTGATCTGCTCAGGACTGCAAAGGCTATTTGTGTCAGGGCCCCAACCAGCTGCCACGATGGACTAGCCATTAGGACTTGGGTACCCAGGGACAGCAACTATTAGGTTTAGGCCTGTACACAGAGCCCTAGGTAGATAGGTATAGTGATAAGCCAATCACCTTGATTTTTCCCTAGCCTTGTTATCCCCCCCCTTTTTGAATAAATCAGATTGTTTGTTCTGCAACTACACCCTGGCTAGTTTATGCATCACTGGTGAACTGCTGCATGGTGACTGTGATATAACTGTACCTTACTTTACAGGGGGTCCCCAGAGTGAACTGAGAGATACTATCTGGGGGTAAGTGTACTGGGGAAAAGTATTGCTGGTACCCTGGGTGAGCCACTGAGTGGGATGAAAGGGGTGCAATAACCCAGAGGGGAGGCTGTGACCGAGGCAAACTCGATAGTATTAACCCGACACTCTGGGTGTGGAGGCACCCGTCCAATGGATCTGGGCCCCTCACCCTGTCTCAGTGGAGGCAGGCAGGGGTAGTAGCCCTAAGGGTAGCGCCCCCTGGGGGTTACATACACTTAAGGGGCTCCATGGTCCATTTTGCAGCAAGGCATTTATTCTCAGATATGGAGTACCTTTTCTTTCTGTCGTGTAATTTCCTACTGATATACAGAATGGGATGTTTCTTCCCATCTGTATTCTGACTCAGGACTGCATCGAGGCCTACTTCTGATGCATCTGTCTGTAACAGAAGTTGTTTCTCAGAGTCTGGGCTTCTTAAAACAGGGACTGAACGTAATGCAGTCTTGGTGGCCCAAATAGCCTCATTCCCCTTTGGGGACCAGTTCACAATATTCAGGCACCATTTCTTCATGACTTCAGTAAGGGGAGTAGCAAACTGGGCAACGCTGGGAACAAATCTCCGACAGTAACCAGCCAGACCTAAAACTTACTTGACATGATTCTTTGTTTTAGGGACAGAACTGTTAGCTACAGATTCTATCTTGGAAATCTATGGTTTTACTTCTCCATTTCCCAGCCTATAACCCAAATACCTGGTTTCCTGCATGTGTAATGCACACTTGGCAGGATTAATGATCAGACCTGCATTTTCAATAGCTTGGATAATTGATAATAGGTGTTCCATGTGGCTTTTCCAGTCTGGACTACACACCATGACATCATTCAGGTAAGCAGCACAATAACTAGTTTGAGGGGGCCAGAATAATCCATGTACTGCTGGAATGTAGCGGGTGCACCATATAAACCAAATGGCATGGTGGTGAACTGATAGAATCTAACAGGAGTGGCAAATGCAGTTTTGTCTCTGGATTCTTTAGCTAAGGGAATTTTCCAGTAACCCTTGGTGAGATTGAGGGTATCTGATGTACTTGGCACACCCCAGTTTGTCCACCAAATCATCTGTCCTGGGCATTGGATAGCTGTCAAATTCAAACACTTGATTAAGTTTCCTAAAATCAAGACAGATTCTTACACGCCCTTCTTTTCTGGAGAGCGGCAATTCGCTCCTGATGACTCACTCCAAATCCTTACGCTCCTGCCATCTAGCTCCAGCGAGAAGTCACTCCTGCCGTGACCCGGCCCAGACTAATTCACTCCTGTGTACCTCATTACTCACACACTCGCTCCTACTCAGAAACTACCCACTTACTCGCTCCTGCTAGGGAACGACCGACAGACTCGCTCCAGTCCTCCATTCTGTTTACACACATTGCAGCATGACTTAGTTACTGTTGATGCATGTGGAAGGGGGGAGGATTAGATTATTTGCACTGTTGTTGCACTGCTGTTGGCTATTGTAGTGTTACTAGCAGTGATTGGTTGTTAGGATCAGTTGCTGGGATTCTAATAGCAATCAGT
Organism: Neoceratodus forsteri; assembly: GCA_016271365.2. Classification (NCBI taxonomy): domain Eukaryota; kingdom Metazoa; phylum Chordata; order Ceratodontiformes; family Ceratodontidae; genus Neoceratodus; species Neoceratodus forsteri. The sequence goes on along the minus strand of JADMNL010000023.1, from coordinate 453,360,096 downwards.
GCTTGTGGAACTGTTATTTACATCAGTACTTTATTTTGTTCAAAACTTTATTGCAGATTAAAATCAGGATCTGTTTCACTCTGCTGTGTCACTCAGCTTTCTTTGTTCAGTAGTCAACTGTGTAGGCAACCCTGTGAAGGAATTCCTCGGTGGTTCCTTCATGACACTTCTCGAGGATATATGCCAGCCTCTCCAAATTTTCCAGGTAAGCCCGCTTTGAGCCTGCTGGAGCATTACCTGCTACTAGCTGTTCTATTGAAGAATCTCTTCCTTTGCACCTCGCAAATCCCATCAATAAGCTTCCATATTATGGGGTGCACCATGCAGCACTCTGCATCTCTCTCTGTGGAATGCCTTCACTATGTTGTTTGTCTTGGCCCTTCTGCCACGAACACTATCACAGTGATTCCAGAGTGCAATTGGGAAATGTGTCTGCATGCGCCCAGTGCCCCTCCTAGTTCTGCGGCCTATCCACACGTCCTCGAAATAGTCAATAAGGTTCTCGAGTTCAGGTGGGAATACATTTGCAGCCTCATCAGTAATCTCCTCAAGCCATCTGTATTTTTCTGTACACACCATTATGTTAAATGAATGAAACAACCCACTTGCTGTGCATTTGGAAACACAGATTTGAATGTCTGTATAATAGCCTGCTCAAAATCTGTCATCACAATTTCAGGTGCAAGATGTGGGTTCAGGATTTTCAGTGCATTTAACATCCTTTCATATGTGTCCCTTCTTTTGCCTGGTAAGAGAGCATAGATAGCTGCCTGAACATTTTCAAACCTCTCCCCAAGTATTACAAATATTTGGTGGAATGGTGGAGGGGCCACACTGAACGTCCCATCTGCAGACCAGTTCTTACATCTTTCTAGGAATTGCAGATTGCTTTGTGTGCCAAATATCAGAATATGATCAGGCGCTGGCCCACTATCATGCAATAGAAAATTCACACTAGAGTCACTGGCATTAGGAGTGTATTTTTGGTATATTTTTGGGATACAATGTTCTGTAAGATATTTAGGGTTCAGTGGGGCACAATGAACCCTCAGGCTCACTCTCTGTATTGTGCACTTAATTTTTTATCTATCAGTTTACCTCGTGTTGCCATCGATACATGCTCCCTGGTGTGAATCTGGACTTGGGCTGTTGTGTCCTGAGTTGCAGAAGCCTTCTGGTGATATTCACTGCCTCTGCTTTCTCTACAGCACTAGGGTCAGGTGCATGACTACGCTGTGAGAACTGATGAATGATAGTGGCATCATCTGCACTGGCAGTGTGCAGCGTGCATTGCACCCCTTCGGCTTTCTCATAGCACATTCACACTGCCAGATAGCCTTTCCATCGTGGCCCCGCTTGTGAAAAGTGTATATAAAATTAGATACATCCACTAGCTTAAGCATATTTCTTTTGGACTTAATAAACCTCCCCGTCATTGTAGCAGCACTGACTACCAGGTTGCAAGACAGACACAAAATGGCAAGTAACAAGGAAAGCTGTAAAGGTCACAGTACTTATACTAATTAACCTAACACTGTACTCATAAGCTCACTGCTTATTAGGACAGTGACTGATTGATAAAAGACCGTGACCACTGTTAATCAATGAAGCCCCCCAAGTCACGTTGTGCAGAGCGGAACATTATGTTTTTATTTATTTGGTTGGTGGCAACATAGCAGAGCAGATAAGCGGGTCTTGAACAACCACTAGTTTGGAGTACCGGGAGTGAACTTTCAGGGAGAGAATTCGACTGGGATTGAGTCATCGTGGGAGCGGACTGTCAGGAGCGTATCGTCGGGAGTGATTTGAAGTAGACCCTTCTTTTTTATTTACAATCACCACTGGTGATGACCAAGCACTTCTCAATTCTTCAGTGATACCCAGCTCTTTCAGTTTTATGTTTGCTTGCACGCATGTGCAAGAAACATAGTGCCATCATCCGAGTTTTCAGAGGTGTGGCACCCGTCTTCCAATTCAGTCAGTGTGTTTGCAGGCACGGCCGCAGTTCTCCAATGAATGCTGCAGCTGTCTATGACAGCAGTTGAAAATGCAGTGCCATACAGTTGAAAGGGAGAGCTCTGCTTCAGTGAGCAATGCTCCCCCCCTCCACACACACACGCACGCATATTGTGTGCTCATGCGCGTCCCCCCCCCACGCATATACTGTATGGCCGACAGCAGTGCCCAATCCTCTGTCAGCTCCACGCCCCCAAAAAAGCTTTGAGGTGCCACGCTGGGAACCCACCCCAGCATGGCAAAATTATGCTATGGCCGACGGGGTGCCTAGTCCCCGTCGGGTTGTAGGCTCCCCCAAACAGCCTTCCAGCTGCCACGCTAGAACCCACCCCAGCGTGGCACAAGTCCGTATGGCCGACGGGGTGCCCAATTCCCCGTCAGCTCCAGCCCCCCCCCCCAAACAGCCTTCCAGCTGCCACTCTGGGAGCACACCACAGCATGGCAAACGTCCCGCGTCATCTCCTAAAAAAAAAAAAAACTGTAAAGCAATGTTTGGGACAGATGAAGAAAATCACAGTGTTCATGGGCAGAGGTTTTAAAATGGCTATGTTGAAAATTTGGTGACAAAAGTCCACAAAATGACTGTGTTACAAGTGAGCATTGCGCAGTTTCCACGCACCCTCGTAAGTTCATGAATTTGTAATATTTTCAGTCCAGATTTTCACCAGTGCCATTTTTCCACACTTCCTTATGGACAGTACAGCTGTCATTTTTCACAACATGGCCGAAATGTGTTTTCACACTTTCAGCGCAGAAATGCTTGATCGCTGTGGGAAATCATTGTTCAGGACACATAAAGAAAATCACAGTGACACTGTTCATGATCGGAGGTCCCAAAATGCCTGTGTTGACAATCTGCTGTAAAAAATTCCCAAACTAATTACATTATGGGTGTGCGTTGCACAGTTTCTACGTACGCTTGTGACTCTACCAGTTTTTTAAATATTTTCACTGCAGATTTTCAACATTGCCATTTTTTACACCTCCCCTGAACAGTACAGCTGTCATTTTTCACATCCTGTTCGGAATGTGTTTTTGCACCTGTGGTGCTAAATGCCATAGTCGCAGTGCAAAAGCAGCTTTCGGCTAACAAACTTATATTGCCACTGTTCATGAGGTGGGGGTCACAAAAAAAACACGTTGAAAATTTGGAGTGAAAATACCAATGAATGCCTGAGGCGTTAGGGTTTCCGACCATAACGCCACACCCTGTAAAGAATGACAGGCATCAGGGGTGTGATTTGGGATTCTCGCCTGTAATGTTCATACCATTCCACACCCTGCAGCCAGTGAGAGGCATCGAGGTGTGCCTTGGACTCTTTGGCCCCAAAGTTCACCCCATTCTCCTATACCGCACCCATCTCACCATATTTCCTGATGGAATGGGGTGCGCATAAGGGCCAAAGACCCCAAGGCACACTGTGGCACCTGCCGGTGTCTGCAGGGTAGGGTGTGGTGAAATGGTGTGGCCGTTATGCCTGATGACCCAAAGGCACACTCCAATGCCTGTCAGTCTCTGCAGGGTGGTGGAGGGGTTGGCTTCAGTTCAATACTTCACTGCCATTCCTATTATGCAGCTCTGTAACTTCTACACTACCAATGCCAATGCCAGCAAGCAAACATTCGGCATTGACAAATACTTGTTTGTATTTCCTTAACCACTCTGGTACTCTGTATGTCTTTTGCCTGATAGGGCGAGCATTTCCTGGCACTATTATGTGCTTGATCCCTTTTGCATGGTCTGGCACTATGGTAAAACTACTGTATGTCTTTACCAAGTTATGAATTTCTGCGATCTGTTCCAAAGTTCAGGAACATTTATTTCTTATGGCAGTGATACCTAGTAATTGGTACAGCTCCTTCAGCAAAGCAGCACCAAAATTACTACCCTGATCAGTAAAAATCTCTTTAGATATGCCCACTCTACTGAAAATTACGAACATACGAAGAAGCCAGCAGAAGAAGGCCATTTGGTCTAGCAAGTCTGCTCGTGTTGCAGGGTCCACAGCTTGAGCTAATGTCCTTTCCCCTCCCTCCTCACTCCTCCCATCCCATGATTCTTACCTTCCCCCTATGCCTATCCCAGCCTCTCTTAAAGCTGCTCACCGTATTCAATGAGATGACCTCTTCTGGCAGCGCATTCCAAGTGTCCACCACCCTCTCTGTGAAGAAGTGCTTCCTGACCTCCCTCCTAAACCTTCCACCCTCCAGCTTAAGACTGTGCCCCCTTGTGATATGGTTGCCACTCAGCTTAAAGAGACTCTCCTTATCAACTTTATTTATCCCTTTCAAGTACTTGAATGTCCCAATCATGACCACTCTCTCTCTCTCCTGTCTTCCAGGGAGTACATGTTCAGTGCCCTCAACCTCTCCTCGTATGCCTTGCCCTGCTGACCGGCTATCATCTTTGTCGCCCTCCTCCGTATCTTCTCTAGCAGGTTAATGTCCTTTTTGAGGTGTGGTCACCAGTACTGCACTCCATACTCTAGATGCGGCCTTACCAGTGACCTGTACAAGGGCAGTAAAACCTCCTCTCTCCTACTACTGATCCCTCTAGCTATGCATCCCAGCATCTTGTTTGCCTTTGCTGCTGCTTTCTTGCACTGTGTGGAGTGCTTCAGGTCAGTAGTGATCATCACTCCCAGGTCCTTCTCCTCCTCTGATGCAGATACTCGGACTCCACCCATGTAATACTCTGTCCTGGGATTCTTGGCTCCAATATGCATAACTTTGCATTTCTTGGCATTGAAGCCAAGTTGCCAGATCCTGGACTACCTCCTCAGCTTTTCCAGAACTTCCTGTAGGTCCCTTATCCCTTCAATTGTGGCAAGCTCCGCTGCCGCTCTTGGGGCTGTTACAGTATGCATTCAGACTGCCTCTGGGTATCGAGTGGCATAGTGACATACTACCAAAATGAATCAATTACTCTGTTTACTTTTCTCTAAGGGGCTAACCACATCTTTTGCAATTCTCTCAAAAGGCACATCTATCAAGGGTAGTGGCTCCAGGGGTACCTTGTCTTTTTTAGTTACTTCACTGTGGCTACTTTTTGACATTCAGCACAAGAACTGCAATAGGTAGCAACATCCTCATGAATCCTAGGCCATTAAAATCTGTATATCAATCTGGCAAGGGTGTGATCCCTCCCTGAGTGACCAGTCGTGGGACTATCATGTGCTATTTGTAACAACACAGTTATGTAGGATATATATGAGCTAAGTGAGACCGTGCCTATATCAGCTTGCCAAGAGTATTAACCACCATATTCAAGTAAATTATTCCTTAGGCAGTAGGTATCCAATTTTGCTTTGAACTCATGCACACTACTGCTGCCTACAATCTCAGGTGAAGAGAATTCCAGATGGTCACCACCCGCTGACTTAACCGAGTGGCTTTTTTTTTTGCAATGGCACACTTCACTCCTAAGTTGTAAAATATGAGACCGGGTGGCATAATGTAGTTCTATACTTCTTTGGCATGACCAGTTGTTTTATCTGTTCCTGCATCTGAGGGTTAACACACACTCTGTACAGTAGCCCATTACATTTTTTAAACATTGGTTCACCCTCTTTTTGTTCCACCCACCTGCTTAAAATAACCTTGGAGAGAAGCATCATTAGTTTGCTCAGAAACAAAATCACAGTCAGTTTATCATTTTGGTTTCAGCATTTTCATATATCAACTCTTATGTCCATCAGCCTTCTGTTGCCACTGTTTTTTCAGGTGCCTTATTTCTTTCCTGGACTTCCAGATCTTGGAGCTGGATTCAAACAAGTCCACATCAAAGTCACCAAAAGGAAAAGTGTCCCCACCAGCTCACATTTTCTTTGCCTGTGCTGTTGTTATCACAGCTGCTGAAACTGCAGGTTTTGCTCCTTCTGTGATTAACTTAGCAAACTGTGTAAAGTCATTTCCAAATATCACAGGCACAGGTAACTTTGGTACTACTCCCACTTTCATTTGGTGTGACACCCCATTAATGCGCAAAGTCACTTGGGTGGTTGGATAGTACTGAGTGTACCCGTGGATGCAGATGGCCCCAGTACCTGGTCCTTTTGCATGGTTCTTTTCCAGAACTTCAACATGCACCAGAGTCTGTCTACTTCTCGAATCAGTAAGTCCCTTCACATTCTTATCTCCTTCCTTGACATCTGATAAATACTTACTTCAATTTGCTAAGGCCAAATACTAGGTTACATACTAGGTACAGTAAGGAGATAGGAGGCACGAATGCCCATAATTGCTCCTCTATCTAATACAAATAATAGCTAAGATCTGTGCCAGAAAGAATGTGCTTGTCAAGTCTCCTTTTAAATTCCTCCTTAGTTTTACTCACAGCTACATCAATCGGCAGGTTATTCCAGGGGCTCACGACCCAAAGTGTAAAGAAATTTTTTTTTTCATGGTATTGAATGTCCTAGTAACTATCTGTAGTGGGTGCCCTCTGTTTTCTCTCATATCATTCTTAAATTCCATACCAAGTTCACACATGAGGTATGGGTCATTAGCAATATTGTACATAAGGAGCAGGTCCCCCCTAAGCCTTTAGCCTTCGGGTCTCCAGAGGCATAAGCTTCAATATTTCTAATCTTTGTTCATAAGTTTTATTTTTTAGTTCATATATGTTTTTGTATATCTTCTGTGTCCTTTCTCAAGTATGTTACATTTTGACTTTTTGTATGGGCGCCATACTTAAGAGGAGTATTCCAGATGGGGCCTAACATATGCTCTAAATAGAGGCATTAATATTTCAGATTTTTGGGAAGTTACAGTATATTATGCGTTATAGTATATTATGCTTAAAGGACCAGATTACTTTGTTGGTTTTAGTAATTGCTGCATTTAATTGTTGTGTGTAGCCAAAGTTATCAGCAATATGCTCCCCCAAATCCTTAGCGTTATCAGTGGTATTCGGTTTTATACCATCCAACAAGGAAGCCTTATGTGGGTTGTTTTTTCCCACATGCATCACTGTGCATTTATCAGTGTTTAACTGAATCTGCCACAGCGTTATGCTCCTTATTCTATGGCAGTTTCTTGCAACATGGTCTGGCTTGTTACAGCTACAACAAATAAAGTCTTTGGGTACAGCTTTGTTATCCCCACCAGAGTGATCTGGAGTTAAATCAGGGGAAATAGAGGGTCTTACCATGCCTCGGTTGTTACTTCTCTGCTGTGGTGTCTATCTGAACATCTGATAGTCCTCAGCCAAAGAAATGGCATTTTCCCCACTTTCTGGTCGGTGTTCTTTTACCCAAAGCTTCATATCTGTAGGCAGGATATTAATGAATTGGTCCATTCAAAGTGTATTGATGATCTGTGGGACTGTTTTGCCCTCTGGTTGGGGCCATTTAATGAAAGTTCTGTGAACTGAGTGAAGGCCTCTCGAGGATTGTTGACTAAGTGGTACTTGAGAGATCAAAATCTCTGCCTGTGGGGCGTGGCCAACAGCTGAGCTTGCGCAGCAATTTAGCAGCGCTCCGCTGGAAAAGGACCATTTCATTAAATTTTATAAAGAAAAAGTTAGACCTAGAGCTGAAACTTATCTTTACTGAAAGCAGAGTTCAGCAGAAGTAAGCGATTGTTGTTTGAGAACCTTACAAATACTGGATCCAAAGTTATAGGCAGAACTAATAGAGCGGTAGCGGGAGGAGAAGGAGCCCGACCAAAAGACCTGAAGTCGGTTGCTAACAAGGACCTAAGTCTGGGGACGGGAGAGGACTTGTTAACCCAACCCTCCAATGCAACTCTCCTTAACACTGTCCAGAGGCTCAATCAGAAATTGGAAGATTTTACTTCCCATTTTAAAATGTTGGGTACCACAGTGGATATATTGGAGGAAAGCACCAAAGTGGCTAAAAAGACTGTGGAATCAGCACTGACAGTGACAACTGGTCTAACTAAAGAAAATGTAATACTACGTCAACACCTAGAAAATCTTGAAAACACTTCACGTGCGACAAATGTCTGAATTCTGGGGATCCCTTAGGGGCTTGAGGGAGAAGACTCCCAGACCTTCTTAACCACCTTCTTCCAGGAGTCTTTACAAATACAGGATCTGGTAACAATTTTGAAGGCGTAGCGAATCAGCCCACGAGGTGGGAGAGGCCACACAGCAACTAACCAACTGATGGCTCGCACTCTCCTCACGGTGATGGGGATAACCTTGGACAGGGACATCATTATTAATTGTGCCAAACAGCGGGGACCTTCGGACTGGGATGACTCCAAAGTATACCTTTTCCTGGACCTGAGTTACACGACTCGCCAGCGCCAAAAAAGTTTCAATGGAATCAGAGCCCATTTAAGGCAGTTGGGACTGCACCACATTCTGTTAATGCCGGCCATGCTGCACGTTTCTTACGGAGGTAAACCTTATCAATTTGAAGATCCAGGTGAAGTGACTAAAATGCTAGACTGGATTGAAAAAGAGTTTTGGGCAAAAGGTGAAGATTCTGTTGCTGAATCCAGGAACAGTGAGTAATATGTTGCGGGACACAAGGGTTCATAATGATGTTTCAATTTACAACAAGATTTAATGACTCTAGCCTCCTTTTGCTCCTGGCCAGAGATATTAATGTTGGGAACTTTTTCTAGGATGGTTTAAAAACCTTTCGGGACTAAGCCAAGGGGCTCAAATGGACTAGAATAAAAGGTGTTTAAAATGGCGTCCTTTGATGGCACATCAGTTTCCTCAAACACGTTGCACTGGACTTAGCACCATTAAGTTAATACCAGACATGCACCTAGTTAAGTGATGATTACTCTATAACACAGAAGGCAAACACGTTTATATGTAGTTTGTTTATTATTCTGCAATAAAGCACTGTTAACATGGTTAATCACAGTGTTAGCTTTAAGTCAAAGAAATAATACATTACGAGGCTGAATGTTTTTTTTCTAGAATGGGAGTAACGCTTTATTAATGTATCTGTGTCTATATTGGTTGAATTAGGGATGTTTCATCCGTATTCAAAGGGGGTTCGATATCATTGTATTTATACTCTGTCTGATTGCTCATCCACATTTATTCTATGTATGTACTGTATGAATGTCTATGTTTTATTCTGACATGGAGCCTTTGGAAACGAGTCTATGACTCAACGGGTTGTAATTCCGATTTCCTAAATAAATAAAATAAATAAAAAAATATATATATATATACTACTGGTAATCCCTGTTCATGGCCGTTATGGCCTGTTAGAATTCCATAGCTGGGAAATGTTTAAACTGATTTAGCAACCTCCACAGTGATGTAACCACGAATAGGGGCATAACAACTCCTTGCTGTAACAATGATGAAAGCAAGACATTGTAATGCTTATGATTTCACTGTATGCCTACCTATATAAATAGTGTACTGTGTAATTAATACAGCTAAACTAATAAAAAAAAAAAATTAAAAAAAAAATCTCTGCCTATTAGTCTCTCCTGACATGTTGTATCTTTTAAGAATTTTTCTTTTTACACGGTCATAGTTTTCTGACTGCGCAGTGTCCATGTTGCTGTAGGCAAGTTGGGCTTTACCTGTCAGATAACGTACCAGTCTGATTGCCCATTGCTGCTTTGGCCACTGGCATGCTGCAGCAACCCTTTCAAAAGTTGTCAAGTATGCTTTGATGTCATCCAAGAAACACAGCTTTGTAAGTTTAATGTCTCTTAAGTGGTTTGTGTTTTACTGATCAACTAGACCTGTACCAGATCCTTCACCTTTGATAGCTTGCAAGGCATCCAGCCATCGTTGCTCCTGTCGCTGCATCTCTTCTTTTCTCTGTGCCTCTAGACACTGCATCTCTTCTCTTCTCTGCAGTTCTAAACACTGAATCTCTTTTTCTCTCTTTCTCAGGCCCTGTCCACACTACACCAAAAAATCCCTCTGTATCGTTGCAGAGAGTCCAAACCGTTACTGTAACGGTTTGCGTTTACACTGGTAATGTTACAGAAAGCGTTTTCAAAACCATTGTTGAAAACTGATATTAGGTGTTTTCAACAACAGTTTCTATAATGTTTTCAAAATTCTGTTTGGCCCTGTCCACACTACACCAGTAAAATCCTGTTAACGTTTTCAAAACATTTTCACTGGTAGGGTGGATGCACTGTAACGTTTTCAGTGTGTAACGCTTTCAAAACGTTACAGATTTTCAGTGTAGTGTGGACAGAGCCTCAGTCTCTCTTTGTTGTATAGCTGTTAGCCCACCATTTGAAGAAGGCAGACCTGCTCTCAGGTACTGTCCCTGCCTGTTCTTCTTCCATCGCTGGTGCTGGCTGTACAGTCTCAGTTTGGACTTTTGTTCCTGCTTCTAGCTCGGCTGTCATTCTTCTGGTAATCACTCCTAGGCTTGCTGTTGCAGGATCCATACCTTTCTTCTGTACTTCCCTGGTACCAGTTCTATTACCGATGCACAAAACTCCTGGCTTAGAGTTTGCATGGTGTAAATCCTACCTCTCGCATCAACTGTCGTGAGGCAAAGGTCAGGAAGCATAGGCTGTCCAGGAGAAGTTATTAAATTTGCAAGTAGCACTTTATTATTCATAACCATAAAAAAAAATATTAACATTTGTATAGGATGGCTTTTCAATACAGGCAGTTCAAACAAAACACCTTCTTCTGAGTGCATCTCCAAATCTAAAGCTGTGAAATAAAAAAAAATCACTCTTTTTCATAAGATCTTTTTGCCTGACAGATTTTTTTAACTCTACATCCTTTTTTTCATAAAATGTAACAAGTTTGTCAACTTCTTTCCTGACTAGAGATGGGTGAAGTCAGTAAACTTCGCTCCCTGAAATAATTCATGACTTAAGTGAAATTTGTGAAATTTGCACAATTTGCAGAGCATGGATCAAGTGCGAAGAGCAAAGTCACAGCGAAATTCTGTACTTTCCGGAAAACTGGGAAGCTTCACGGCTTTCCTGTGAAGTGAGAATTGCTGCCACTTCGCCAGTGAAGCCCAACTTTTACAAGCATCTCTACTCCTGACTGGTGTAACCCCTACAAATGGAGGTTTCTAAATGTCTTCCTGGGCTTGCCTAATGCCCACTGCTAGGCTGGTGTTCTGTGTTCTAACAGTTTAAAAGTGCTTGCATGTGAGTGCCCTATTAGCCGCCGTGCCTGTCTCTTTAAGTGGCATTATTTTCATGGGTTATAATTTTTCTGGGTGGGGGCCAAGTGGTTTTCGAATCGAGTCCCACCCGGGCTGCAATACAGCCACTTCATTCTGCCATCGCTAATTGTGCAGAGGAAGCCCTACTAGAATCTGTGATTGTTTGCTGATTATCTGCTTTAATAGTAATGATATAGCAGTTTGTCTAACCTGCCTTCCTTTGCAGCATGGACTTTCTGTTTTGCACCGACATCTTGGTTCTGGACTGCCAGTTTGGACCAATCAGTACCTTTGTGGACCCTAAAATGGAGTCTGTCCCCAGGGGTGTTGTGGGAGTGAATTTCTGCAGGAATTATAGTTTTTACTGTTTGGCGCCTAAATGGACCTGGAGGGGAGCCCTTGCTATGACTGACAGATGGATCAACCAACTGAACCTTTTGAATCACTGGGAAGTCCCAGAGCTGCCTGCAGCATTGAGTCAGTGTGTAGCTGTAGTTGAGAGAGTAAACAGCTCGAGACAATCGAGCAGCTGCTCCTGCGTAGTAGTGCAGGGGAATCGGCAGGAAGGCTGTGTCTGGCCTCCCTGCTACCATCTTCTCGAGTGAAGAAGTCTGCATTAATATCTCAGACTTTATCCAAATTTGCTGTGATTGTGAAAGGAATCCTGAATTGTGACAAAGTGAAATTTGCCTGGTGTGGACCAAAGATTTGCCTCGGGAGACAACTGCAGAGCGTACGGTTTGTGCAGAGACACTGTTGATTGCAACCGGACTGTCATCCAAACTATGGTATTTGCCTATCCTTTACTATAATTGTGCTGAATGTGGAGTGTGGGTCGCAATTTGGTTTCCCACATTGCTTGACTGTGTCACGCTAGCTGGAAGCTGTATCCAGCACTTAACCGGACTGTATCCAAACTGTTCACCTGGTCTGAGCCTCACCATCTCAGCCCAGATTGCCGTTCATGCTGCAGAGAATCATCCGACGAAAGACACGCTTGGGGATTCGGCTCCTGGCTCAACACCATCAAATCGGATTTGACCACCACGGTGCGTCTTGTGGGCCCTGCTTCCCCTACCAAACCAGCAAATCATCCTGAGGTCTTCATTTCATCCATCCTGCATCCTGGTCTGGGTAGCGTGAGTAAACATCAAGGTAGCTCCCTGCAACAAAGCTCAAATCAAAGTGTGTCACCTGATTTAATTGTTTTGATTGATCATTATGAACTGAGCTATCCGGCTCCAGAATACAAAATTGTGGGTTAAAGTGCATGTTGTGTTTTTCCTTCCTAAGGGCCCCAACAACCACTACAACGCTGGCCTACCCCGGGCAATGCTTCAGGCTAGCCTGCAGACCACCTGTGTATCCAGAGTGTGTGTGACTGTGTTAGAGGGACTCTTAGAGGCATGCATGCTTAGCCTGATTAAGTCAGATCCAGAATCAAACACCAGATTACTGCCCCTCCCTTGTTCACATCCCCCCAATAAATCAGGTCTAAATCTTTTTGCATTTTCACTGGCTAGTGTGTACCTTTGTGGTGGGGATACTGTGTTGCTATTGCCTTTCTCCATTGCAGGTCTTGTTTTGCAGGGGGTCTCCAGGGCCAGTTCAGCTGATCCAGCCCTGGTGGTAAGTGTGCCAAGTGTGGGTATAGCATTGCATTCTAGTGTTCATTGTACTGCCTAATTGCTGACCAGTATAGGCCACTAGAGGGGGTTAGAGGGGGGTATCAGTGTCGCAGAGGGCTGTACCCAGAGCAGCTACGCTCCCCTTAAACCAACCCTTTGGTTGGAGGCACCCGTTCACAGAACTCAGGCCCCTCAACCTGCGCTTAGTCACGCAAGCAGGGGTAGTAACCCTTGGGATAGCGCCACCTAGGGGTTACACTAGAATACATGCAGGCTCACCAGTGCAGTAAAATAGAACAGTCTGTCTGGGGCTGGTCTCTTGTTTCTCACAAAAATGTAGCAAAACAGAACGTTATGTCTAGGGCTGATCGGCTGTTGGCAGTTCTGCTAACAAGCTTGAGTAGGTCAAAAGGTTGCTCAAGGTCAACTTCCAGTGTTACATTACAGATTTCTGCATTTTCTAATAATCCCTACATAGCCTTCTGCAGTACATTTCAAACAACATAACTATATTTGCAAATCAAGGGATCCCAGTTTCATATAAGATCTACATATAGTTTTATAACCACAGAGAAGCAAGGGAGAGAAAAAAATAGAACCAGCAATAAATAGCAAATGAAGGCAGGGAGATAGCAGGGGGGAAGTGTGGGACCTTTGGGACTGACCAGATCCTCGGTGCCCAGGAAAAAGATGTGATTGTGCAGTCAGACAGGCAAAGACAGATAAGTGGCAGAAAAGGAGAGTACAGAATAGATTTGAACATTCTCTGTATAACAAATGGGATGGGGTCTCATTCAGCCCTGTCACAGCTGGAAATGGAGCAAAAGAGAAGTTTACGGTATGATACTTATTTTCACAGATAATTACTTTGTTATGATGGGCATTAGTTTCTAGTAAAAACACTAGGCACAGCACTTCAGATCAGTTTTGTTTCCGAACTGCAACACGTGTTTTCCATGTATCTACAAAACGTCCCATAGTTAAGAAGAGGGTCTGTTCCTACAACTTGAGCTCCCTGTCTGTAATTCTATTGTAATTTCTGAGAACAACAGAAATCAGGTGCACTCTTGTAAGGGCAGAGACCAAAGAATGTACTTTTAAACAATATCAAGGAACTGCAATGGATCCAATGAGCTGTGAACATTTTGGCAGTATGCCTTTGTCATGGCATGTACAGTAGCTGGAATACTTATAGTTTGTAGGAATCATCTCTTTACACCTTGAGGCTTACGATAATTAGATTTTCCCCCATTTACCTTGTTCTCTCTCGCTAGCTCCTTGTTGAGTGCATTATTTGGGACAGTGGTGCAGATCGCTGTCCCTACCTACTAGGATAGGAGGTTTTGTAAAGCATGATCATACAGGCTTCTTTAACCTCAAAGAGGTAGTGTACTGTTTTTAGATTACAAAGCTATTATTCTATAAACCTGTAGTTAAAGGAGAACTGCTTTGAACCTGAAAGTCATTTTTCCTGATAGAGGCTGTTTTTGAATACTGGCTCCAATTCTGTTGTTGTTCCATCTTTACCTGCCTACAGGTGACCTCAGTGGTAATTTCTGATCTACACTCTGGTGCTAAGTGACATTTTAGAACTGTATGATGTAATTTATGTACCTCTTAACCACAGAGTTCTATAGGAGAATACATATAGGATAGAGTTTGGTAGCCCATACACAACCACGCTATTCTCATACCGAGTGGTTTTCATGACGATGAGGACCTCAAAAGCGAAGTGCAAATGTTCCCTGTCATCGTTAAAACCACGTGGTATAAGAATAGCATGGTTGTGTATTTGGGCTCCCATACACTTTTCTATTTAGTAAATGGTGCTCCAAAACACATGATCACTTACTTTTTTTCATTTCTGTAGTCAGTGTTTGCCACCGGGGACCCGTACTTCTCGTCCATCCACCTGCTGGCCTGCTCGTGCACACGACTCGTCAACCATCCCCTGTCCTATGAACAGTGCTGGCGGGGGTGGTTGCATTGTGACATAACTACGAACGCAGAATGAAAAGTCATTCTGCGTTAGTAGCTACGTCACTACTTCAGCAGAACAACTTTTGACAGTGTATATATCTCCATACACAGCAACGTTCCACCATTCACTATAAATGCATTGTGGCAAACAGTGGGAAGGCTGAGCAAGGGACATAAACAACATCATCTACATCATATAGTTCTAAAATTAAGCAATAAGGCATGACAGAGGTGTGTTATGATGGGATAATGGCCCGCCTTTGGGCGGGTTGAAACATGAGGCAAAGCCAAGTGCTTTTACCACCCGAAAAGGGCTGTTAGCCCATCATAGCTCACCCCCTGGAGTGCCTCATAGCGATTGTGAAATTGGTCCTTTTAAGTAAACTGGATGTATTTTTTTAAAAACATTTTTGTTGAGCTACCTTCAGCTGGGCTGTTGTGCTGGGATAACAACCCAGTTAAAAGTACCTCTTGGCCAATCAGGAGCCAGTATTATTTCGACCCATTTCATAATGGTACTTAACTACCTGTGAGTAAATGAGAAACAACCTCTAGGATAACAAAACAGCCTGTATATGTGGAACGGTAACAACAGAATTTGAACCAGTATTTACAAAATCAGCTCTGACAAGAGATAATGACTTACAGGTTCAGAGCACTTCACAGATGATTAGTTTGTCATTATGAGAGACTTTCAGTTCTCAAGCAGAAACACCAAGCATAGCGCTGCAGATTAGGTTGGTTTCCTTAATTTCAGTGAATGTGTTTTCCATATATCTGCAAAATGTTTGTTTCTTAGTTAAGTAGAGGTGCTGTCCTTACAGCTCCTGCAGTAATTCTGATGCAGTTAAGTAACAGAAATCCAGCGCTCTCCTATAAGCACATGTAACCCCTAGATGGCGCTATCCCAGGGGCTACTACCCCTGCCTGATTTGCCACTAACAGGTTGAGGGGCCTGGATCCAATGGCGGGTGCCTCCACCCAGAGGTCAGGGTTTGCAATAGTTAAACTAACTGGGTCACAGCCCTCTGGGACACTGCAACCCCCCTTTCTTCCCACTAGTGGCCCACACAATATATCAGAATTACCTTCACAGTATACACTTACCCCCAGGTCTGGTTCCGGCACTGGGACCTCCTGTGAAATGAGATACAGTGCAACAATCACAGTACAGTACTTTAACATAGACAAATACCTCAGGCAGTATAACTTTGCTGGAAACAAGCAGCTCTGATTTATTTAGGGGATATAACAAGGACAGAAATCAGGTTAATTAGCTTATCACTCTAATAATCTACCTATGGCTCTGTGCAGGCCTATCCCTATCAGTTACTGTCCTGGGTACCCAAGCCCTAGTGGCTAGTCAAACCGTGGCAGCTGGTAGGGGCCCTTTCACACAGAAAGGAGAATTAAACAGTCAGCAGTACAGTAATTCCATTTGGATTTAATGTGGCAATTCAACAGGAAGCGACCCTGAATTAGTACTCACGACCTCCAAATGAGATAGGGTCCTTCAATGTCAGCAGGGCTCACTTGAGGTACACAAACCTCTTCACACATCCATATAAAAGAAAGCACTATACCAGGCAGGCTGCATCTGTATCCCGATCGCAATTACTGCACAATACCCGGAGAACACACAGCAGATTCAGTTCCTGACAGACCGAAGTGCAATTTTCAGCAATTCATCCAGTCTTCTACAGGGTGAGCCTGGTTTCTACTCTTCAGAGATCCTTTGATTCTTTTCACAGGGCCGGATTCAGTCCTAACAAGCTGTTACACAAGCTGCAGACCAGAACTCTGGGCCTTACACACGTTTTTGACTAAAACTGCACACTGAAAAGCACAGGGCTCCTTCCTTCTTCACTGCAAAGCTCAACTGAAACTCCAACCCGACAAAACCGGGCACTTCCTTTGAGTTCCTCCCAGTTCTTGACTGGATTGGCTGTCACTCACAATAGACTGCTGCTGTTGGTCCAAAAGGCACTGAAGTCTAAACTACATCTCCCAGAGTCACTGCCCATACAATCCTCTTGTGGCTGGCTCAGATTATGAGTCCAAGTTCTGATTCAGTCCAAGGCACCATTTTAGAGCTAAGCTACCCCACACTGATTGGTCCAGTTCAGCAGTTCAAAACTAGAATGGGGAACTAGCAGACACAGTTCTGACTGCAAAGAAAGCAGGTTAGACAAACTGTAATTTCATTATTACTCTAAATAATTTCTGGCAAACAGTTACATCTTTCAGATAGGTTCCTTTGCACTCCTAGTGACTGCAAAAATGAAGTGAATTGGCAGCAGCTTGAGTGGTACTCAATCAAAGAAACACACAGTCCCCCATACAAACTAATTATGTCTGCAAGCAGACAGCTCTTAAAGAGACAGTACCAGAGGTTCTAAAAACACTCACTGATAAATGGCTTAAATGCCAAACACCATTCAGGCTTGGAGCATTCAAGCAAGCTCCTGGAAGTCTTTTGGGAACCCCCATTTGCAGGGGGGTTACACACAGAAACCAACAGTGTACTTAAAAAAATATCAGGGAGTGGTGATGAATCCAGTGAGCTGTTATTATTTTGGCAGTATGCCTTTGTCACAGCATGTAGCTAGAATGCTTATTGTTTGTTGGATTCATCTCTACACCTTGATGCGAACAATAAACTGATGTTTCATCCATTTACTTTTCTCACTCTCTCTCTCTCTCTCTCTCTCTCACTCCCTCTTAAGTGCACCTTTTGGGGAGAGGTGTCAGGAAGTATGATCACACAGGCTTCTGCATGTAGCCTTTTAAGGCACAATGGTTACTGCCAGCTCTTTGAACTTTCAACCTCAAAGAGATAGTGTATTTTTAGATTACAAAGCTATGATTCGATAAATATATAGTGAAAACTTTATCAATATAATTAAGGGCGTGTAGGATTATACTTAATTCGTCAAGCAAAACAAGGCAGAACAGAGTAGAATTCTGTTCTGTTCTATGCTGTTTTATTCCTGAACAACACGAAACACAATAAGAGCGAGAAATAAATCACAGCAGAGTATCTGGTAAGACAGATCTTACGGCAACCCCCTGGTGTGTTGTGAGGCATGGGGTGCTACTGAGTGCCTTCATCCACCTGGGAAGAGTGTTACGTTCTGTTGTACCAAACATCACAGAATTGGTAATTGTTCTTTTTTTTCAATAGTTTAGTCTTAGATTTTGCAGTGTACGATACTGTGAGTAATTCATCAAAGAGGATCAATGTGTACGTACTGTACCTCAGATGCCAGCATTAAAGTAAATTCAGGGCCACTCTGCACTAGTTACTGCTGAAAGAGAAATTAAGACTTGCTTAAGTCTTGTGGTCTGTTGCATTGGGCCCAGTTTCTGTTTTCAGAAGTCCTTTCCCATGCCTTTTGTTGGGCTTGTTTTATTCATCTTGGTGTCCGGTTGATGTAAGATATGGTGGTCTGGGGCTGGTTGTTGGGTCCCGTGCCAGTGACCCTGGTTCATGAGCAAACTCGGGAGTTATGTTGAGCTGGCCTGAGGGCTAGAAAGATGGAGCCATGCGGCAGCAATTCCAGTTCGGGGAAGGAGGCCTTTGGGATCCGCTGCCCTGGCAACCCCTGCGGTGGGCCAGGGAGCTTGCTTCTCCAGAAGGGCATGTCAGGAGCATTTAAGGTCATCATCTGGCCTATACTTGATGTCAGGGTGGCGTGTGGGGTGAAAACAGGAGAAAATGGAGCCAGTGTATGAAACCTGGTCCATTCCTGGTCCACGCTGCCACCTAGGCCCAGCAATCTGGATATGTGCTCTGGGCGGGGAGGACAGTCCTCACCGGCCTGGTCTCACTATGGGGGGACAATCTGTAGGGGGCTCAGTTGATAAGGCCTAGGGAGGTATGTGCCAGCTGAGGATGGCATGGGGTTAATGGCTGACTGGCCAGCTGCAGAGGCATAAAATACTTGTAGGGAGAAAAAATATATATGATGGTCTGCAGCAAAATACCATTATGTTTGGTAGGAAGTCTGTATTTTTCATATTTTAGTGCTGGAGTGATGGAGCTCCAGCAAAGCATGTCCATCTTGGTATCTTGCTGGCCCCCTTCCCCTGGTTATTGCACTTATAACCATCAGTAACAAGGCTGCAGTTTCACCAAGAGGTTTTGATGATGACGTAACACATGAGAGTGAAGCTCAAATGGCGTTTGAGGTCTCCAGAGCTCTGAGGCACTTTGACAGCCTTGCTATATAAAGGAGAAAGATGTCCCCGTGGCACAGAGAGCTGCGTTGCTAGAGGCCTTACCTCTTGCCATGCCAGCAACCCAGGTTCATGAATGGATGCGGGTCGCTAAGGGGCCATCCGGGAGAGGGAGGACTAAGTGTCCCTAAGACAGCTCTCATCCCTTTGGGGGAGAGTGCACCCCGCTGTTCATCTGTCACCTTGAGGTGTCTGGGTGGCAGTGCAGTGGGACCACACTGGGGTAGGGACCCCATGCACAGGGCGTGGGGGACATCTCTGCAGAGGCAGACCTTGCCCATTTCACCTACTGCACGTGAGGATGGCTGGTATAAAAACCATGGGGAAAAAAATCCTCAACCGCAGAATGAAGCTCAACTCTCACATGCTCCTCGGTGAGTGGTGGCTGGGCAATCAGAGTCCTGCAGCAGGAACAATGGAGGGAAAGTGCCCCGAGAAGCTGGGGTGACGTAACAGGGGACCAATCAGAAGTGGGTGGTTGGGGTGAAAAATATGGATAAACTGTAAGTAAAAAAGAAAAAAAAAGGAGAACTCAGTAATGCCCAAAAAAAAAGAAAAAAAGACCGTCCCATATTCTGAGGCTAAAATTGTGGAGCAGCAAGTGAAAGTTCTTTTTGTCCCCATCCCCCACTCACCACCACCACCAACAAAAAAATATTCTTTGCATTGCAGATTTTTGAAGTATTTGTCTGCTCCACCCCACGCCATCCTACAGCTCGCCACAATGCCGAAGAATGTGAGAGGATCCAGCTACTGTTATGTAGTGAAACAGCATCTCCTACCCTCTTAAGGCACAAAACAGTAGCTGTTTTAGTTTAAATTTTTTTCAGGGACAGTGCTACCCCCTTGAAAAAAAAATTCTAGATCAGATTCTACTGAAAAGTGCCATGCTTCGTTTCACAAATTCAGTTCTCAACAGTTTTATTGTACAGAAGTATCCAGCAAAAGGTGTATGCTAATATACTAACATACTAATAAGCCAGCAGAGTAGGCCCTCTGGTCTATCAAGTCTGCTTGGGGGAATCAGTGTCCATACCCGGCCCGTTGTGGCCTCTCTCCACCCACCAATCCCCTTCCCCCGGCGGGATACTGAGATGCACCCTCCCCCTATACCTATCCCAACCTCTCTTGAATTCCTCCACAGTTTCAATAGCCACCAACTCTCTGGGCAGTGGACTCCATGATTCTACCACCCTCTCAATGAAGTATCACCTACATGTCTCTCCCCTTAGCCTCCCACTGACCAGCCTCATAGAGTGCCCCCTGGTGTTCCCCACTTCCCTCAGCTGAAGCACCCCATCCCAGCCTACCCTATTTATCCCCTTCAGATATTTGAAGACCTCGATCATGTTCCCTCTGTCCCTCATCTCCTCCAAAGAATAGAGGTTGAGTTCCTTGAGTCTCTCCCCATAATGCTTGTCCCTGAGGCCCCGTATCATCTTGGTCGGCCGCCTCTGGACCCTTTCTAGAAGAGCAGCATCCCTTTTTAAGTAAGGATGCCAAAACTGCACACAGTACTCAAGGTGCAGTCTAACCAGGCAATTGTACAGCGAGAGGAGCACCTCCCCCCTGGCTACACACCCCAGCATATTGTTAGCATAGGCCGCAGCCCTCCTACACTGCTCTGAGTTGTTCATTTTGGCATCCACCACCACCTAGAGGTCCTTCCCCCCCCGAAACCTGCAGTGTCTCCCCACCCAAGGTGTAGACATGAGCTGGGTTTCTGGCCCCCAGGTGCACAACCCTGCACTTCCCAGTATTAAACTTCAGCCTTCAGGTACGTGACCACTCCTCCAGTGTCTCCAGGTCCTCCTGGAGGGCCATCCTCCCATGCACCACCGCCTCCTGCTTCGAGTCATCAGCAAATAGGCTCATCTCACTCCTGATGCCCCTTTTAATGTCTGAGATGTACGCGTTAAACAGGAATGGGCCCAGCGCTGATCCCTGTGGTACCCTGATCATGACTCTCTTGGGAGACGAGACCCCCCCCCAACCATCACCTTCTGATAATGACCTGCTAGCCAGTTCCCTATCCACCTGACCACCTGTGGCCCCACCCCCATTTCCCCCAGCTTCTCCAGCAGTCCAGGATGTGGCACCGAGTCAGAAGCCCTGCTGAAGTCTAGAAAGAGAACATCCACTGGCCTGCCCAGATCCAGCGTCCTTGTCACTCAATCAAAGAAGTCTAGCAGGTTAGTCTGACAAGATCTGCCCTTAACAGAGCCATGCTGGCGATCACCTAGGTGGCCCTGTGCCCTCAGAAACCCCTCCAGCCTCTCCTTTAAGATACCCTCCATCATTTTGCCCACTACCAACATCAGGCTTACTGGCCTATAATTTTACGGCTCCTCTCTTGAGCTGCCCTTTTGTATTGGCAAGATATGGGCCATCCTCCAGTCCTGTGGCACCCAACCGGACTGGAGGGAGGGGTTTTAGAGGTCTGCCAGAGGTGCAGTCAGGGTGTCAGCCAACCTAAGCACACTGGGATGGATACCATCTGGGCCTGGTGCCTTCTCCACTCTCAGGGCCTTGAGGGCTTCCCTCACCTTCCCAGCAGGGATCCCAAAGTTCATGCCCCCCTCCCCCATCTGCCAGTCCCTTGTGGGCTTCCCTTACGTTCCCTGTGGGGATATCAAGGCCCATTGCCCCCTTCCCCCATCTGCCAATCCCTCACTCCCCTCCCTCGCTTCCCTCCCATGCAGTGCCGCCCCATCCCCCAGTGAACACCGAGGCAAAACATTTATTTAGTATCTCTGCCTGCTCCCCTCCTCCGCCCACCACTCCCTGCCTCAGCCTCCCAATCTGCCCCTTCCTTTCTTCTTTCTCTGATATATCTGAAGAACCCTTTGTCACCCCTTCTAATCCCCTGAAGCAGCCTCTGCTCCGCTCCCGCCTTAGCTGATCTCACCAC
Source organism: Neoceratodus forsteri (assembly GCA_016271365.2). Classification (NCBI taxonomy): domain Eukaryota; kingdom Metazoa; phylum Chordata; order Ceratodontiformes; family Ceratodontidae; genus Neoceratodus; species Neoceratodus forsteri. The sequence goes on along the minus strand of JADMNL010000023.1, from coordinate 453,338,221 downwards.
CCTGGTGACCTTCCGGGCCACCATATCATACTCCCCCTTGTCTATAACCCCCCAAGAATGCCTGTATCTGCTGTAAGTAGCCTTTTCATCTATTACCACATCCTGGACTTCCTTAGTCCACCAGCTTTGCCTTCTTGCTCTGCCCCCCCTTCCGTTGCTCCTTCGTGCAGGCCTTGGTATCCTCCAGGAGCCCCTTTTTAATAACTTCCCACCGTCTCTTAGTGTCCATGCCCTTCCCTATCCCATCTAGGTGGCCACTAAGGATCCACTCCATACCCTCAAAATCCACACCCCTAAAGTCGACTACCTTTGTCTTTGTGTGATCTAACCCCCCCCCCACCCGGGTCCAGGGAAAACCAGACCATGGCATGATCACTTCCCGCCACTGGGTCCCCAACCACAAGGTCCCTGATGAGCTCACAGTCTGCCAGTACCACATCCAGTACGCGATTCTCCCTCATTGGGTCAGTTATCAGCTGGGCCAGAAACGCATCCTGAAAGACATCCAACAGCCGCTGCTCCCTGGCTGACAAGGATGCCACAGTACCCCAGTCTGCTTCTGGCATATTCAGGTCCCCCATCACTACCGTATTGGCCCCTCCCATGCTACAGTGGTCCCTAAGGTTTGCAATCAGGTCTACCTCCAGGTCTTCCTCCTGTCCGGGTGGCCTATATACCACCCCCAACCTCACCCTCCTGCCTCCCCCTGGAGCTTGCAAGGTGGTCCAAACAGCCTCCACACCCCCGGTTCCTCAGCCTTGCATACTTCTATGCCATCCCTAATGATAAGAGCCACACCTCCTCCCCTATCCACCACCCTATCCCTTCTGAACACGGTGTATCCAGCTAGGTTTAGATCCCAGTCATGCCCAGGGGTGGCCCAAGCTTCAGTGACAGCCGCATGTCCACACCCCCCTCCAGCAGCAGTGCCTGTAGCTCAGGCATCTTGTTCCCTATGCTCTTAGAGTTAATCAGGACCACCTTCCATTGTTTCCCCATACCCCCATCCTCACCCTGAGGGCCTCCAGTTTGCAGCCTACAAGGTCCATCTCCTGTACTATTGGGTGCTCCTGTTCTGTATACACACCCACACACACACACACCCCCGCTTTGGGGAGAAGGCCAGTGCTATCCTGTTCGAGCCTGCCAGGGAGTCCCCAAACCTCCACCACTCACAAGTTTAAACCCCACCTAGATTGAATGAAAACCGCCAGTCTATGCATCAAGACCTCCTTCCCTTTTGAGCTGAGGTGGAGCCTGTCCCTAGCAGACAGATCATTGTCCTCCCAGGTTGCACCCCAGTACCCAACCCACCCATACCCCTTGGCCTCGCACCATTCATCCAGCCATAAATTTACTTCCCTTATCTTCTGCTTATTCCCCACACCAGCCCTAGGTACCGGTAGGATCTCAGAGAAGGAGATCGAGCACCCAATATCCTGACAAACCCTGGCTAGCTCCCAGAACCTAGCCTGGATCTCCATCACACTCTTCCTCTCTATATCATTTGTACCCAGGTGCACTAATATATCAGGGGTTCCCCCACACTCTTTTGCCAGTCCATAGCCCAGATGCTTGGCCTGATGCACCATCATGCCAGGTATACTCTTGCTCCTGACCTCACTGGTTGTCTCCTCCCCCCACCTGATCCCCTAATCATGCAGTCACCTCACCTCAGGCTTCCTGGAGTACCTTTGCCTTGCCCGAACTTGTGGATGTCATGCGGATTGTCCAGGGTATGCACCCTACTTGCTGTAGTTTGGATCCGGGCCCAACCTCCTTGATTATGGGTTGTTGGGATATGATTGGTCTGGTCCTGGCGTAGATAGTCCGGTGCTCCCTGGAATCTAGTGAGTTCCCAAGCTCCCTGAAGGAGGCGGTGGTAAACCCCCCTCTAAAGAAAGCTTCTTTGGACCCAGATCTTTCTGCCAACTACAGACTAATCTCAAACCTTCCCTTTATAGGGAAGGTGATTGAGGAAGTAGTAGCAGTACAGCTGGATAGCCAGCTGACTATCCATAACATCTACAAACCTCTCCAGTCTGGTTTTTGAAAGAGGCGCAGTACTGAGACAGCGCTGGTTCGGGTGCTCAATGATCTCCTGATGGTGAGAGATCAGAGAAGCCATTCTGTCTTGGTGCTGTTTGATCTCTCTTTAGCCTTTGACACTCTAGACCATGGGGTGCTGCTTGGACATCTGGGGTCCATCTGTGGACTGACAGGTATGGTCCTCAGGTGGTTTACGTCTTTCCTCACTGGCAGGAGTCAGAGAGTGGTGTCTGGGATTTTTTCCTCGGACCCATTCTTCCTGCCATGTGGGGTACCTCAGGGTTCAGTGCTGTCCCCATGCTGTTTGCAGTATATATGCTGCCCGTCGGAGACACTGTAAGATTGTATCGGCTGAGGTTTCACTGCTATGCTGATGATACCCTGCTCTACCTGTCTTTTAACCCCGACCAGGATAGAGCTGTCTTGGTATTTAATACCTGCCTTGCTGAAATCCAGGACTGGATGAATTCAAGCTGGTTAAAGTTGCACGTCGGAAAGACAGAGGTGATGGTAGTGGACCTGGGTTGCCGGGTAGAGGGGTTGCAGGCTGATCAGCCCTCTGGACTTTTCTTGGGGGCTCTCAGATCCTATCCTCTGAACAGGTGCAAAACCTGGGGGTAGTGCGTGATGACGGGCTGACTTTACGAGCCCAGGTGTCGGCCGTCATCAAGACTTCCTGTTATCATTTTAGGAATATCTCCAGGATTAAGCACCTGGTTCCATCTGGGGATTTTCCTACATTGGTCAATGCTTTTGTGATCTTGTACCTAGATTATTGCAATTCCCTGTACTTAGGGCTGCCTGGGGTTGATATCCGCCACCTGCAGCTCATGCAGAATGTAGCAGCACGATTGTTGATGGGAGCTTCTCCAGCTTGAAGTCCACTAGTGAAGTCTCTCAGGGTTCCTTTTATATAAATGAGGGGAGTGAGACAAAAAACGGATAATGACAAATGTTCAAAAATATGTCTTACTCAACCCCAGAAAAGTATTTCAATGTATTTTATTTCATTTCGTTCATTTTTATCTACTTCATTTAAATTTGAATTAATATGTCCAGGATCTTAGTTCTCATACTCCTAAAAATGTCACATACTTCTGAAATATATTTCTTTGATAAGCCATAAGGTTCACTTGCTCCTGAAATATATTTCCTCAGTAAGTCATATGCTCCTGAAATATATTTCCTCAATAAGGCAAAAGATTCATAAGCTCCAGAAATATATTCCTTCAAATAAGTAACATTTCAGAACTAATCATATGTTCCTTAATCAGACTTGAAGCTTAATGACATTCACTACTGAAAATAAAAGACAAATAATTCTTGGTTATTTAGGTGTTAATGAAATTATATCTTTTTCATGCTGTGTATTTTACGAATTTAAAGTATTTAAAGTTCAGGTGGATTCCACCACAGACCCTTTTTGATCTCCAGCTCTTTCTCCCTCCCCCATTCCTTTCCACTAAGATTCTCTTGTGCCTATCCCATGTGGTCTTGAACCCCAGCACTGTTTTCACCCCACCACTTTGGTTGGTAGGCTGTTCCAGGAATCCACCACTTTTTCTGTGAAGAAGTACCCTTACATCTCTCCAGAATTTGCCCCCCCCAACTTCATAGCATGGCCCCTTGTTCTTGAGCACCTTTCTTTCTGACAAATGCTTTCCTCTTGGTACTTATTTACCCCCATGGGGTATTTAAATGTCTCTATCATATCCCCCTCGCCCTCCATCCATCCTGGATGTACATATTGAGTTCCTTTAGTCTCTCCTCGTAGGCCTTTTGAGGCAGACCCCACACCATTTTAGTTGCCATCCTCTGGACTGCCTCCAATCTGTATCCTTCCAGAGATGTAGGGCTTGATTCTCAAAAGATTTGGAATGCCGCACACCCTGTGTGCGCTGAACACACGGCGCATTGGACTTGCGGCATTCCCTGGCCAGCAGTTGGGATTCTTGGTCCAGTATGTTGCATGGCATGAATTAGACCAGCTTTTACTGGTCTAACTTCACGGATCTTTTTATGGGGTTTACATCAAGTATTTGGCAAAAGCTGCCATGAAGAGGGAAAAGTGCTATAAATTCGTGCAACCTTTGAGAATCAGACACATGGTGTGGCAGTGTGTTCAGGGCAACACAGGGTTTGACACAGGACTTGTGCAAGCCCTGCGTGAACCTTTCAGAATCGAGCCTGTGGTCTCCAGAACTGTACACAGTATTCTAGGTGATGTCTTACCAGCGATCTATAAAGAGGCAGCGCCACCTCACTCATTCTGCTGGTGATACCTCTCCCTATGCACTCCAGCATCCCACTAGCTCTCCCAGCTGACTTGGAGCACTGTCTGACCACCTTAAGGTCTACAGCGATGATTACCACTAGATTGGTGGTCATCAGTAACACTCCCCCCATCTTGTACTCTGCCCCTGGGTTTCTGCACCCCAAGTGCTTTATTTTGCACTTGTTTGCATTGAAACCCAGATGCCATACCTTTGACCACTACTCGGCCTTTCTTAAGTCCCTGCTTATCCTGTCCCTCCACCCCACCCACCCCCTGATTGTCCACCCTATTGCAGATTTTGGTGTCATCCACAGAGCGGCAGACCTTCTCCTCCAGCTTCTTTGCAGTGTCGCCTATAAAGACAGTAAAGATGACCAGTCCCAGCACTGATCCTTGAGGCATCTCACTGGTCACCCTCCCCTCCTTGGAGTGAACTCTGGTTACCACTACCCTCTGTTTTTTCTCCCCTAACCAGTTTCTTATGTAGTTACCACCTTTGAACCCCCCTCTAAGCTACCCAGAATGCTTAATAGTCTCCCATGTGGAATGGTGTTGAATGCTTTTGTAACCCCTAGATGGCGCTATCCCAAGGGCTACTACCCCTGCCTGATTTGCCACTAACAGGTTGAGGGGCCTGGATCCAATGGCGGGTGCCTCCACCCAGAGGTCAGGGTTTGCAATAGTTAAACTAACTTGGTCACAGCCCTCTGGGACACTGCAACCCCTTTCTTCCCACTAGTGGCCCACACAATATATCAGAATTACCTTCACAGTATACACTTACCCCAGGTCTGGTTCCGGCACTGGGACCTCCTGTGAAATGAGATACAGTGCAACAATCACAGTACAGTACTTTAACATAGACAAATACCTCAGGCAGTATAACTTTGCTGAAACAAGCAGCTCTGATTTATTTAGGGGGATATAACAAGGACGGAAATCAGGTTAATTAGCTTATCACTCTAATAATCTACCTATGGCTCTGTGCACAGGCCTATTCCTATCAGTTACTGTCCCTGGGTACCCAAGCCCTAGTGGCTAGTCAAACCGTGGCAGCTGGTGGGGCCCTTTCACACAGAGAAAGGAGAATTAAACAGTCAGCAGTACAGTAATTCCATTTGGATTTAATGTGGCAATTCAACAGGGCGACCCTGAATTAGTACTCACGACCTCCAAATAAGATAGGGTCCTTCAATGTCAGCAGGGCTCACTTGAGGTACACAAACCTCTTCACACATCCATATAAGAAAGCACTATACCAGGCAGGCTGCATCTGTATCCCGATAGCAATTACTGCACAATACCGGGAGAACACACAGCAGATTCAGTTCCTGACAGACCGAGTGCAATTTTCAGCAATGCCTCCAGTCTTCTACAGGGTGAGCCTGGTTTCTACTCTTCAGAGATCCTTTGATTCTTTTCACAGGGCCAGTTCAGTCCTAACAAGCTGTTACACAAGCTGCAGACCGGAACTCTGGGCCTTACACCGTTTTTGACTAAAACTGCACACTGAAAAGCACAGGGCTCCTTCCTTCTTCACTGCCAAAGCTCAACTGAAACTCCAACCGACAAAACCGGGCACTTCCTTTGAGTTCCTCCCAGTTCTTGACTGGATTGGCTGTCACTCACAATAGACTGCTGCTGTTGGTCCAAAAGGCACTGAAGTCTAAACTACATCTCCCAGAGTCACTGCCCATACAATCCTCTTGTGGCTGGCTCAGATTATGAGTCCAAGTTCTGATTAGTCAAGGCACCATTTTAGAGCTAGCTTACTCCACACTGATTGGTCCAGTTCAGCAGTTCAAAACTAGAATGGGGAACTAGCAGACACAGTTCTGACTGCCAAAAAGCAGGTTAGACAAACTGTAATTTCATTATTACTCTAAATAATTTCTGGCAAACAGTTACATCTTTCAGATAGGTTCCTTTGCACTCCTAGTGACTGCAAAATGAAGTGAATTGGCAGCAGCTCGAGTGGTACTCAGAGAAGCACACAGTCCCCCCATACAAACTAATTATGTCTGCAAGCAGACAGCTCTTAAAGAGACAGTACCAGAGGCTCTAAAAACACTTACTGATAAATGGCTTAAATGCCAAACACCATTCAGGCTTGGAGCATTCAAGCAAGCTCCTGGAAGTCTTTTGGGAACCCCCATTTGCAGGGGGGTTACACCCTTTCTGGCCTGGGAAAGCTTGACGTCCGCGTCAAGAAAGTACCCCCATAAGTTTCAACTGCAACCATATACATTTACATTAGGCTCGCACATGTAATCATCAGTCAATATATCATTTTACCAAGAACACATTTCTGAAACATTGCAGTACATCACTCTTTACACAGTATTACATACACATTGTACCATAACTCAAAGTTATTACCTCTTGTACATGAAACCTGAGAGAGGGCCCTTCCTATCAGTTACCTTGGGGCTGGATGGGGCAAGGGCACCATATAGAAGAGCAACACAAGTAACTTGGAGTTAGCACTGATGCTCAGTTTGGGCAATGAGCTCGGGGACACATACACTCCTTTATGGACAACATTGAGAGGCAAGTCCACAGGCCTCCCAAGTGAATCATAACTGAGGTGCACCACAGGCTTTACAGCTCAACCAGTCTTTCTAGGGGAACTGTTATAGTCTCTGCACTCTGAGCCTCATTTTCAGCATTGTCCTCACTTGTCAGGAGTCTCCATGGGGTGAGAGGCTAGAACATGGGCACTTTCAGCTCCAGGAGTTACAGTTTCTGAGTCCACAACATTTGGCTGCATGGAAGCTTTCGGACACTGGCAGTGGACTGTCAGGGCACTCAAAATACTCTTCTTGTTCCGGTGTATCACCAGTCTGCCCCAATCTATCATTTTCCTCCCTGAAAGCTCAAACAGTTCAACCATGCACAATGATTCCATTTCATCTGATCTGATGCTTTGCACTTCACTTTCTGGGAGCATTGGCTCCAGGGATGAAGCTGGGGGCTTAGACAGTCCAGAAGGCCCAGCTTCATCTCAGTATTGACTAGGGGATTGCCCGAAACAATTGACTCAGTTCGTAAGAAGGATAGTATTCAAAGTCACTCTCACTTTCTTCCGATATGGACTGACAGTCATGCTCAACTGGGACTTGTGGAGGAACACTTTAACTTTGCTTCTGTAGGTGCAGACTTTCTTGATCTTTTCTTAGCAGCAGCTCTAGTCACTGGTCCAGAGGGGCATCTTCTAGGGCTCAGACTCAATTAAGATTTGTCCAATGGGCAGTAAATGATTTCTATGCATTGTTTTACATCTTTTGAATTATTCTCAGGCCTTACTTTGTACACTGGCAGATCATCTAGTTTGCCCACTACAATGTGAGGAGATGGTGCCATCTGTCAGCAATCTTGTGCTTGCCATGCAGTCCCAGATTTCTTAGCAATACCCGATCTCCCTCCTGGAGTTCCTGTGCTTTCACCTTTTATCATACCTTTCTTTGTTGGCCAGATTTCTTTTGGCAGCCATGGTTTGAGCCAGTTGAGTACGCATGAGTTAGCTGGGCCTTTAACTTTGCACATACTGTAAATAGTTGTCAGCTTGAACCCCATCAGGAGAGACCCCCAAAACACACATCTACTGGTAGTCGAGCTTCTCTTCCAAACATCAGGCGGTGGGGAGAATCCAGTGGCATCACTTTGGTGCAGTTATAAGCATGTACCAGGGTGCTAATTTGTTGGCTCCATCTAGGCTTGTCCTTTGGGTGCAGGGTGCCTAGCATATCTAGCAAAGTGGGGTTGAAGCGTTCAGGCTGTGACTCCCCTGGGGTGGTAGAAGTGGTTCTGGACTTTCGCACTCCCACAGAAAAGCATCTCTTTGATCAGATGACTCTCAAAGTCTCTCCCTTGATCAGAATGGATTCTTTGTGGAGCCCCATAGTGAACAAAAAGTTTTCTACAAGTACTTTGGCCACAGTGGATGCTTTCTGGTCTTTGGTGGGGAAAGCTTGGGCATATCTCGTGAAATGGTCAGTGACCACCAACATTACTGATATTTCTTTGATCTGACTCCAAACTCAGAAAATCAATACAGACCAGCTCCATGGGTGCACTGGTGGTGATGTTAACAAGGGGGGCAGCCCTCTGGGGCAAAGCTTTCCTCTGTAAGCAGCGACTACAAGTTCGAATGTGTTGCTCCACATCAGCCCCCATCTTAGGCCAATAGAATCTGGATCTCACCAAGTCAAGTGTTCTGTCTATACCAAGGTGCCCCATGTGGTTGTGCAAGGACCTCAGTACTGAGTCTCGAAAGGCAGTGGGCAGCACTAGTTGTTGTTTGTCTACTTGTCCCCCTCTGTCTACTGTTTCTCTGTATAACAGTTTATTGATCAGTTTCAACTTAGGACCTTCTTTGTATAACAGTGCAGTTCTCAAATCAGTGGGCGTAATTTGACACATCTTTTCCTGCATAGAGGGCTTCTAAAGCTGCTTTGATCATGGGATGTGAGGATTGAGCCCGCCGAATACTGTCATTGTCCAGCTGAGGCAGTGCACCAATGTCTATTGCAGAAAGTGGCAGTAAGCAGCAGGTATGCAATTCTCAGAGGCTCCCAAGCAATCCACCATGCAGTCCACTCGTCCGTGGACATTGTTCCTCCTGTCAAACTTCCGGCAGAGTGCCGAATGTCAGGTTCTGTAATCGGACCCAATCATTCTGGGGAACAGGCCTCGGGAGGAGTATCAGCATCTATGTGGTTCAGACCTGCTCGGTATTCGAGAGCATAGTCATATGTAGATAATGCAGAAAGCCACCTATGGCCAGTGGCATCCAACTTAGCTGAGGTCTGCACATAGGTCAAAGGATTATTGTCAGTTTTACTAGTATTTAGCCCCATACAAGTACTCATGGAATTGGTCAACAATAGCCCACTTCAAAGCTAGGAACTCTAACTTATGTACAGGATAGTTCTTTTCGGATGGGGTCAGGCTTCTACTGGCAAAGGCCACTGGTCTCAGGCCATTCTCGTGCTCTTGGTACAACACAACCCCCAACCCTTGCAAGCTAGCATCAGTGTGCAGGACGTGAGGTTTCTTGGATCGGCATAGGCCAGCACTGGAGCATGGGTAAGTTGATATATGATCTCATGAAAAGCAGTCTCACAATCAGGGGTCCAGCGGGCCCCAAATACTTCACTCGGATGAAAATACACTCTTTCAGTCTTGAGGGCTGACTTTTGGTATTTTTGTGGGTTGGGGATCCCTTGAGTAAGGTTAAGTAAAGGTGGATCACTCTTGAATAGTCCTTGATGAAGCGCCGATAATAACCACAGAATCCAGGAATCTTTGCAGTTCTTTAGATTTTTGGGCTGTGGCCAGGTGGTCAAGGCCTCAACTTTACTTGGGTGGTCTCTATTCCTCGGTGGATACTATGTGTCCCACATACTTTACTGATGTTTGAAAAATTGACACTTATCAATGGACAGTTTAGGCCAAAGTCCTCCAGTCGGTCCAATACCTTAAATAATCTGCTCTCATGTTCCTCCAGTGAGCTGCCAAACACAATAACATCATCTAGGTATACCAGGCACTCTAGTAAGTTCATGTCCCCACTGCACGCTCCATCAATCGTTGAAAAGTGGCTGGGGCACCTAAATCCTTGAGGCATCCTCATGAATTCATAGAAGCCAGCGGACAGATAAAGGCCGTCTTCTCACGGTCCTCTGGGGCCATCGGGATCTGTAGTACCCACTGCGGAGATCCAGCACAGAGAACCACTTGCTCCCGTTTAGGCAGTCCAAAGCATCCTGAATGCGGGGCATTGTGTACTGATCAGGGATAGTCCGCCCGGTTTAAGGTGCGATAATCCACACACATCCTTACTGTTCCATTCTTTTTCCTCACTACCACAATGGGGAAGCATAAGGCTTCTGGATTCTTGTATTACACCAGCAGCTAACATCTCTTGCAGATGCCGTCTCCATCATCTATGTCAGCAGGTGCCAGGCGTCGAGACCTCTCCGAAATGGTCTTTCGTCATGCAGCGGATATTGTGTCAGCTCCTTGCGCATCCTACATCCCATTCCTTTAGAAAACACCTGGTCTCTCTGGGCAAGCTTCTCACTGATCCTCACTTTCCATTCAGCTGGCAGCGGGAGTCGCGAAATCAAACAAGTCAGGCGTTACTCTGTCATTCTTCCTTGAACTCTTGCTGCTGGGTAGCACTGCAGTGTCTGCACAATGCACATTAGCCAGGATGCAACCTCTGTTTACTCGAATGTCTCTTTCAGACACATTATGAACTTGGACCATTACCCTTCTGGCATAAGCATGGGCTCTAGCGGGCAAAATACTAGGCTTGACCAGCAGTCCCTCTGGCAATTTTCCATCGCCTGGTGCATCCAACATTAATATTTTATTCTTAACATCCTTTCTGATACGGACCTCTCCTGTAAGGTACACTGGGCATTTGGCGCCAGGATCAGAGACTCAGGATCCTTCTTCCATACAATTCCGACGGTTCCTCTGGTTCTGTTTTTCAGCATCTCTGTGCCTCATAGGCCTTCTTAATTAAAGCGGAACTCTTAAAGCTCTACTAGTCTTTGACCCCTGTTTTTCATAACACAACTGTGCCAGCCTTCGAACATATGAGCATTTGTTCCAATCAACAAAGGACACCATCATACAGTCCAGTGGGGGACACACTAAGGCTAGGGTCTCTACTTGTTGGCCACTCCAGCACGGAGGTGGGGAAAGACAGCCAAATTCGGATATACCCGGAATAGGGTGGCCTTCTCACTTAACCCCATACATGCAGTCCTTCTAATGGTTGTAAGGTACGTCTGACAAATGCTTCTGATACCAATCCTGGAACATAATTGTCACTTGGGAGCCACTGTCTAATACAGCTCTTGTAGACACTCCATTCACCTTTACAGTGGTCTCCATGGAGGGACCCACTATTCTGGACCAGTCTGGAGAGGCGGTAGTGGGGGCCTGGGCAACTGACCTTGCCACAAGGGCGTGAATTAGCATTTTGGTGCCCTCACTGGGATCATATGGTACCTCTTAACCACTGATTTCTTCTCGAAGCTCTCCTTGTAGCCTATATGCAACTTTGTCAGTGTCTTTTGGGGACTGGCATTCCCTTTTCATGTGCCCATCTTTCCCACAATTATAGCAAAACATACTTTCTGGAGTTTGAGCTGGCCGGGCGCCACACTGGGAGCCAGGGCGGGGTATTACTAACTGGAAACCTGGGTGCCATCTCTGTCTGCGGCGTGATAAGCATTTGGAGACATCTCGTCAGTTTCTCCACTTCCATGGTCAAGGAATTGAGTTTGGAGCTGTTATCAGCAGGAGATACATGGTGCGGTACCCCACCCCATAGCAGATGCAGTCGGATATAGGTCAGGGCCCGTACTTGCAGGCGTGGCCTTCATAAAGGGACTGTTTTTGAATTCCCGGATCTCTCTCAACAGTTCGCCCCATTGTGGCATATCTTTTTCCTTGTCAGAGCACTCATTGACTGTCAACCTCTGCCCCTGAACTTCACTTGATGGGTCACCCTCAGTCACTCGGGTCGTAGCCACAGCTGTTGGTGCAGGTACCTCCCGAGGTCGCCTTTTCTCAACTCCTCAAATTTCTCTCATTAACTCATCATAGGAGGGTGGGGATTCCAGTCGATTTGCCAGGCGTAACTGAAGCAACAGCAGTTCTGAGAAGGGGGCAGACTTAAGGATTCTGTCCAGTCTGGTTCGGTCCAGTTCAATCGCTGGCAAACTACCCTTTCTGAGGCATTCTTGCAACAATTTTTCAACCGAGAGACATACACAGACAACAACTCCCTTGGTACTGTTGTGCATTTCTTACTCTCCACCATAGGTCCTCATCAGAATCTGGGCTCCCTACACATTCTCCAAGGCCTCAAGATAGGCCTGTGCAGTTGCTTCAGGGTTACTGGCCCGTTTAGCACGGATGGTAGCCAGGGCGGGACCTAGGCTCTCATAACCCTCTTTTAAGCTTTAAGCCTCCGAGCATTGCCATTCTAGCACTTGGGGCAACATAGTCTATCCAGGTCTCCCAGTCATCCTCCCTTGGGGGTGGGAGGGTGCCAGAGAAGATCCTCAACCTTCGTAGAGTCGTGACTAATGGCAGGTGCAGAAATAGGAGTCTGCATTGGTTCAGCCACCATTACGGGCACTGGAGCAGGAGAGGTGTTGGGGAGGAACACCCCAGGTGGCAAGAATAGTTTCTTCAAGTCCTCCACAGTTTTCCCCTCTCCCAGCAACCATTCAGCAAATTTCTCCTCAAAAGTTTCAGATAGTGGTGGGGCTGATTCCCCCCCGGGTCTTTACTGTCCTTAGTTATCACTCTCCAAGCAGTGAGGGCTCCCTCTGGGGAAATGGTCTGTGGCACTTTGGAGCTATCTATGGGATCCTTAAACTCTACTAGGGCCAGGAAAGTGTGGGTGAGCAGATTAGCATGCCGACCCACCACCACAGGGTTTTGTAAACCTTCCACCTTGGAAAGTACTCCCTGCACAGTGTCCGTATTGATACCCAGGGGGATGTCCAGGATAAGCATAGCATTTTGGGGTCGATCTCCTCCCAGTACACCACTCCACCAGCCGGTGCACAGCCACTTCTGTCGGGTACCCATTTTTTCTTAACAGTGGTTAGTAAATATGGCCACTAGAGGACACACAATCCCAGCGGTGAGCCTCAAGATGTAACCCCTAGATGGCGCTATCCCAGGGGCTACTACCCCTGCCTGATTTGCCACTAACAGGTTGAGGGGCCTGGATCCAATGGCGGTGCCTCCACCCAGAGGTCAGGGTTTGCAATAGTTAAACTAACTTGGTCACAGCCCTCTGGGACACTGCAACCCTTTCTTCCCACTAGTGGCCCACACAATATATCAGAATTACCTTCAGATATACACTTTCCCCCAGGTCTGGTTCCGGCACTGGGACCTCCTGTGAAATGAGATACAGTGCAACAATCACAGTACAGTACTTTAACATAGACAAATACCTCAGGCAGTATAACTTTGCTGAAACAAGCAGCTCTGATTTATTTAGGGGATATAACAAGGACAGGGAAATCAGGTTAATTAGCTTATCACTCTAATAATCTACCTATGGCTCTGTGCACAGGCCTATTCCTATCAGTTACTGTCCTGGTACCCAAGCCTAGTGAGTAGTCCAAACCGTGGCAGCTGGTAGGGGCCCTTTCACACAGAAAAGGAGAATTAAACAGTCAGCAGTACAGTAATTCCATTTGGATTTAATGTGGCAATTCAACAGGGGACCCTGAATTAGTACTCACGACCTCCAAATAAGATAGGGTCCTTCAATGTCAGCAGGGCTCACTTGAGTACACAAACCTCTTCACACATCCATATAAAGAAAGCACTATACCAGGCAGGCTGCATCTGTATCCCGATAGCAATTACTGCACAATACCGGGAGAACACACAGCAGATTCAGTTCCTGACAGACCGAGTGCAATTTTCAGCAATTCCTCCAGTCTTCTACAGGGTGAGCCTGGTTTCTACTCTTCAGAGATCCTTTGATTCTTTTCACAGGACAGATTCAGTCCTAACAAGCTGTTACACAAGCTGCAGACCGGAACTCTGGGCCTTACACACGTTTTTTGACTAAAACTGCACACTGAAAAAGCACAGGGCTCCTTCCTTCTTCACTGCCAAAGCTCAACTGAAACTCCAACCGACAAACCAGGCACTTCCTTTGAGTTCCTCCCAGTTCTTGACTGGATTGGCTGTCACTCACAATAGACTGCTGCTGTTGGTCCAAAAAGGCACTGAAGTCTAAACTACATCTCCCAGAGTCACTGCCCATAAATCCTCTTGTGGCTGGCTCAGATTATGAGTCCAAGTTCTGATTCGTCCAAGGCACCATTTTAGAGCTAGCACCCACACTGATTGGTCCAGTTCAGCAGTTCAAAACTAGAATGGGAACTAGCAGACACAGTTCTGACTGCAAAGCAGGTTAGACAAACTGTAATTTCATTATTACTCTAAATAATTTCTGGCAAACAGTTACATCTTTCAGATAGGTTCCCTTTGCACCCTAGTGACTGCAAAAATGAAGTGAATTGGCAGCAGCTCGAGTGGTACTCAGAGAAGCACACAGTCCCCCCATACAAACTAATTATGTCTGCAAGCAGACAGCTCTTAAAGAGACAGTACCAGAGGCTCTAAAAACACTTACTGATAAATGGCTTAAACGCCAAACACCATTCAGGCTTGGAGCATTCAAGCAAGCTCCTGGAAGTCTTTTGGGAACCCCCATTTGCAGGGGGGTTACACTTTACTGAAATCTAGGTAGGCCATATCCACCACTCCACCCTGATGTAATTCTTTGGTCACCCAGTCAAAGAAATATATCAGATGTGTTTGACGTGACCTCCCACCAGTGAATCCATGCTGTTTCAGGTCTTGTAACTCATTAGAGTCAAGATATTCCACTATCCTCTCCTTCAGCAGTGATTCCACTAACTTTGCCACAACCAACATCTGGCTGACTGGCCTACAATTGCCAGCTTCCTCCCTGCTACCACTTTTGCGAAGTAGGACTACATCTGCCCTCCTTCAGTTTTCTAGAACCACTCCTGTTTCCAGTGAGCAGTTAAATAAGACTATCAGAGGTGCAGCCAGTACCTCTCTGAGCTCCATCAGTACCCTAGGATGTACCCTGTCCAGTCCCATTGCTTTGTCCACTTTCAGATTAGTGAGTCCCTTTAGTGCTCTCTCTCCTCTGAGAAAGCATCAGTGTCCACCTCCCTCCCTTTAGAGTTCCTGTTACTTTTTTGTGGCCACTCCCCTTGTCCTTCCATTGTGAACACTGAACAAAACTATTTGTTCAGGAGGTCTTTCTTTTACTGGTCCCCCTCTACATAGTTCCTCCCATCCCTTTTTAACCTTATAATCCCTTCCTTGGTCTTCCTCTTTTCACTTGTGTACCTAAAAAAATGTCTTGTCCCCTTTTGTTACCGCCTAGGTTGTTCTTTCTTCAGTTTTTGCCTTCATGCTCCTTACTACTTTTCCTACTTCTCTCTGCTCCCCTGATGCACTTCCCTATCTTCCTCCCTCTGTGTCTCCTTATAGCTTCTGAATGCCCCCCCTTTAGCCTTTACCTTTACAGTCATCTCTTTCAAGAACCATAATGGTCTCTTTTTCCTCTTACTTTTACTCACTTGTTTGATGTAGAGGTTTGTGGCCTTCTCTATGCCCCTTTTTAGCTTCACCCACTGTTTCTCCACCCACCCAGGTCATCCCCCCACCACCAGACCATCCCTGAGGCATTCACCTGTCTTTATAAAATCTGCCTTCCTGAAGCCCAGGTCCTTCACCCTTATGTGGTTCACTTCCACAGCTGTCCTTATATTGAACCACACTGTATGGTGATCGTTGTCCACAGGTGTCCCTGTTAGTGAGTTCCAGGTCCAGGAGAAAAGTGGGCATCTACTTGACATGTGCCGGGCATGCACGATGGGGGGCTGCCACTATTGCATCTCCACTCCCCTAGGGGCAATGAAAGAAAAGCAGAAAACTGCCATACGGCAGTAGGGAGATGATGCTTCACTAGCCCTTCCACATCTGTTCCACATCCATCCCGCCTGCACCTGGATCCCTTAGAGCTTCACCTCCTCCAGTGTCAAATGGATAGAGAGGGTCAGTCACCGAGGCACAGAAGGCAACCTTGTCCCAGGAGCAAGCCGTGATGGCCCAACTCTGGTACGTTGTGGGTGGCCTGAAGTGCCAGGTGTTGAGACAGGTGAACTTCAGAAGAATGGTAGGGCCAAAGGATGCCCTGCCCTGGACAGTAAGGTTTGTAAAATAGAACTGGGAAAAAATAGAATGGTATTTTTTAGTATGCTTGCTTCTTTTTTTTCTTATTTTAAGGTCTATGTTGCCATGCTATTAAAGTTACATTAGAATGATAGTATAACAGTTATGTAATACAGTACATGGTGAATGTTTTCCAAAGTATAATTTATATCCTTGAAATTGTTCAGTGCTTGACATCAGCACATATCCTTACGATCATGTTTTTTAAATGTCAGAACTCTTCAAAAGCTTTACACCCTTATTATTTACAGCTGGGTGTAGTTTAGCCCTTATATAAACCATATAATATTTCTCAGCATTGCAAACAAGAAGCATAATTGCTGAAAATTATAATTAGGGCTATAGTTTCATCATAGAAAATCTTGGAGAAAAACTGCGGTTGTTATGGTTAAAATGATGGGAATCATGGAAGTTATAGTAAAAGTCATGAAAAGTCACAGATCCATTGTGTGTTAAACAAAGTATCTCTATTTTCGTACAAACATGCCAGCAAAGATTGAAATGTTTTAAAATGTTCATTGTTAGGCTTTAACAGTAGTCTTGGAGACAGGGTTTCTGTGCAAGGAAAATGCCAAAAATCATGGAATTTTCAGAAAAATGACAAAATGGGGAAAAATCATAGCATTCATCTGTAAAAAAAAGTTACAGCAATAAGTATACTAGGAATAAATGTTATATACGTATATATCACCGTTTGTATACTTCCTCTAGTGCTTTACAAGTCACATATAGTTCCAGCAGTCATTGTATGTACAGTTAGGCTACCAAGGTCATGCTGCGTCAAGGTGTGATATGACTGATGCTTCAATGTTTGGTGAATATGTACTGATTATGTGTACTTCATGAACTTTTGGCCTTTCTCTGTTACCACCCATGGTAGATTTTAGGCTGGGTAGCTGTAGGGAATGGAGGGCCCCAGCATCAAGGGTGAGCAGAGTGCTGAAGGAGGAAGAAGCAGGAGAGGAAGGTGGGTATTTCCAAACGCACTAAGCGTTGGGCTGCAGAAAGAGGCGGACTTTTGAACTGGAAGTGAGAGGAGCTATTCCCCCACATTGAACCTCGGGCATAAGCCCTCCCATTTGATTTGTAGTGGTCAGATCACCACTGATCAAAAAGTGATTCTGCCTTGCCTCTGCATACCAGCCCAGTGTGGGTATGTCACCATGCCTGGCACTGCAGCGATTTCTGTGGTGGCCCAGGCAGAGTTTGCTCTACCTAGGCAATTTGCTGCTTTTACTGACACCAGCACTAGTCTATGTGGGGCCCTCGTGTGTGTAGGAGAGGAAAAATAACACAGGTTGCTTGGAAGATGGACGCAGATACTCTCATGACCTGAACTGCAAGAACCTCCAGCAGAGGGACAGTTGTGACTGCAGCAGATGGGGATAGGAGGTTTCCATCGGCTGACTGGGCCTGTCTTGAGGATTTGGAGGGTGATACTGGAGGACAAAGTTACATGGCAATAAAAGAAAGCATGGAATGGGGGGGTAGGGCGGTAGGGGGGTGGGATTGAGTTGGACCAGAAACTGGTTGAAGACTAGACAGCAGAAGGGTGATGGTCCAAGGGAGCGCATTTGAGTGGGAGGAGGTCACTAGTGGAAGGTCTCATATGAGAATTCTCAAGTTTTAAAGGCATAAAATAAATTGGTTTCCATCACAGTTGATGACCCCAAAAATGTAAATAACAAATCAGTTGAAGAGCTGATCAGCAGAAATTGCAGATCAGTTTCTAGACCAGCGCCATGCTCTCTTTTTTTATTCCTGCTATACAAACATATGAAAATGCCAGCAGATACTAACCAAATGGTCTCTTGCGTCTGCTCGATTGTGCAGCACAGAGGTTAGACTCCTGCTGCTCTCCTCACCCCTTTCCTCCCTCTCTTCCTCCCCTCAGCTTCCCACTCACTAGTATCTTACCCTTTACCCTATCCCACCCCCTTTTAAAGCTCTCCACTGTTTTAAGAGATACCACCTCTTCAGGAAGCACGTTACATCCCCCTGTCACCCTCTCCGTGAAGTAATGCTTCCTCACCTCCCTCCTGAAACTACCCCCTACCAACTTCAGGCTGTGCTCCCTCGTAATCTCTTCTTCCTTTAATCAAAACATGCCTTCTGTACTAACTCTGTTGATGCCCTTTAAGTAACTGAAGGATATGATCATATCACCCTTTTCTCTTCTCTCCTTCAGTGAGTACATGTTGAGGTCCCTCAACCTATCCTCGTAAGGCGTTCCCTCCATACCCCTGATCATTTTAGTCACCCTCCACTGTACCACCTCCAGTAACCTGATGTGCTTCTTTAAGTATGGGTTCCAGAACTGTACACAGTACTCCAAATGCGGCCTCACCAATGATCTGTACAGTGACAGAATGACTTCTCCCTCCTAGAAGTGATTACTCTAGCAATGCACCCCAGCATTCTATTGGCTTTTGCTGCTGCTTTCCTACATTGAGGCCAGTGATTCATATTCTTTGTGACCATTACCCCCAAATCCTTTTGCTCCTCAGAGACAGACAGCTGAACCCCTTCCATTTGGTAACTGTACCCTGGATTCCTTGTGCCGAAGTGCATGACCTTGCACTTCTTAGCATTGAAACCCAGCTGTCAAGTGTCTGACAACTGCTCAAGCCTTCCCAAATCTTCCTGGAGGCCTTTTCCTCCCTCTACCCCATCCACAACTGCTCCTAACTTGGTGTCATCAGCAAATAGACTAATTCTACTCTTAACTCCAACTGCTATATCAGCTATGAAGATGTTAAACAGCACCGACCCCAAAACTGAACCCTGTGGGACCCCATTGGTGACTGCCCTAGGAACTGAGAGTGCCACCTCACAACCACCCTCTGATGTTTGTCCCCCAGCCAGTTACCAACCCACTTAACCAGTTTCTTCCCTGCTCCCAGTTTCCTCAATTTACTAGTTAATATGCCATGTGATAAAGAGTTAAAGGCCCTGCTGAAATCCAGATACCGGTCATCTACCGCCCGACCGGTGTCTAGTGCTTTTGTCACCCAGTCAGAAAAGTGAACCAGGTTTGTTTGACATGATCTCCCGGAGACAAACCCATACTGTTTGTCATCCGTAAGACCGTTCACCTCCAAGAAGGTCACCGACCTTTCCTTTAGGATCATTTCCATGAGCTTACTCATAATGGATGTCAGACTGACTAGGCAATAGTTACCAGGCACATCCTTGGGACCGCTCTTGTGCAGGAGTACCACATGTGCCATCCTCCAGTCCTGGGGAACGCACCCCATCTGCAGGGAGGTATCGAATAAGTCTGCCAGTGGTGCCACCAGGACCGCAGCCAACTCCCTCAGGACTCTAGGGTGCAGCCCGTCTGGTCCTGGAACCTTGTCCATGTTCAGTGACTTAAGGCACTCAAGCACTCTGCTCACAGGGATCTCCCCATCTGTTATCCTATCTCCTCCCATGCCAGTGTTGCCCTGCCCCTGTGGTATTGGCCCATTTCTCTCCCTGGTAAAAACTGAGCAGAAGTACTCATTGAACACCTCTGTCTGTTCAACCCCCTTCTCTACCCAACCTCCATCTTTTCTTATCCTGGTGATTTGCTCCTTGCAGCTCCTCTTTTCCATTATGTACTTGAAGATGGCCTTGTCCCCCTCCTTAATCCCCTCTGCTAGCCTTTGCTTCTTTGAAACCTTGGCAGCCCTCACAACCCTGCTTGCCTCCATGGTTTTCCTTATGTACCCCTCCCTGTCTGCCTCCCTTTTGCACCCCTTCTATCTTCTGAAGGCAGTATTTTTCTCCCTCACCCTTATCTGCATCTCCTTTGACCACCAACATGGCTTCCTGTTCTCTGCCTTCTTACTGCGTTTCTTTGTGCAGGCATCTGTGGCCTCTAACAGATCAAATGCCCCCTGAGGATGTCAGCCATCCTGCAGAGGTCAGCCCTTTTGAAGTCCACTGTCTTGGTTTTTGTAGATATCTCCTCTCTACCCATGTCCAGGGAGAACCACACTGTTCGGTGGTCACTACCTGCTAGGGGGTCCTCAGTCCATTCGCCCTGCATGTAGTCTCCATTGGTCAGCACAAGATTCAAGATGTTCCCCTCCATTGTCGGTTCCTCCACCTTTTGTGGCAGGAATACATCCTGGAAGGCATCTAGAATGACCTGCTCCCTAGTGCTTGTGCTAAACATAGTTTTCCAATCCATCCCTGGTAGATTGAAATCCCCGACCACCACAGTGCTACCCCTTCCACGGTGTTTCCGTAAGTGATCTGCCAGTTCTCTGTCAATGTCCTCTGACTGTGAGGGTGGTCTGTACACAGCCCCCAGTCTGACTCTTTTACATTTATTGTTCTGCAGTTGAACCCATAAGGCTTCCAAGCCTCCCCTAGCCACCCTCCTCCATACTGCTCACTATCCCTTCCCTCACAAATAAAGTCACCCCTCCACCGTTCCTTTTCATCCTATCCCTGCGATACAGTTTGTATCCCGGTAACATGATGTCCCAGTCATGGTGCTGGTCGGCCTATGTCTCGGTGATGGCAGCTATATCCACCTCCCCTTCTGCCATTAATGTTTGGAGGTCAGGTATTTTGTTCCCAAGGCTCCTTGCATTTAGTGACACCACCCTCCAGCAGGATCCCCTGCTTACCCCAGTACTCCCCTTCCCTGTACCTCCTACACTTTTTGATTGCCCCGTTTCCCTCCTTGCTAGCTAGGGGGGAAGTGCATGGCCTCTTTTTCCTTTTGGCTCAGGCTGCTGCCCAGTGCTAAGCCTCCCCCTTAGTCAGTTTAAATTATACTTGGCTATGATGAACTCCCCCAGTTTCTGTTTCAGGACACAGGAACCCTCCTTGCTCAGGTGAAGCCTATCTGGTGAGTAGAGGTTCTTGTTTTCCTATGTTGCCCCCCCAACCCCAATCCAAACCCAATCATTCTACAGGACTCTGTCAGCCATGCATTAAATTCTATGGTCCTCAGTTTCCTGGCTGTGCTTACTCTGGGTGCTGGTAGGATCTCAGAGAATGCAACTGTTTGCCCCTCGATGCTGCATAACCTGCCCAACTCCCTTAAACTATCCTGCACTTCCTCCACTCTGCTGCCTTCCAGATCATTAATGCCCAAGTGCACCACTAGGTGGGGCTTCACCCCCTGGCTTCTCACACATTTAATGACATGCTGTACTACTCTACCAGCCATCATACATGGCATGCATTCCACCCAAATAGAACTCTTCCTGGCTCCTTTGCCCCCTCCCACCTGATACCTTTCACTATTGAGTCGCCCAGTATGATGACCCACTGTTTTAATTCCTGCTGCCCGCCAGTTTTCTCACCCTTAATCTGCCTCTTACCCCACTTTCCCACCCCTCCAGCACTGCCATCATCCCCCATTGTCTCTGCTTCCTCCATTGTGCTCTCCCCCCGGGGGTGCTTCTTTTCTGTCACTGACATAGCGTTTCTGCCCTCCCTCCTGTCTCCCAGGATCCGTGTGCCCCCCCATATCCCTGTCTCCCAATCCAGTGAACTTTCCCCCTCCATCATGCTTACCTCCTGGCCAGCCTCCCCTTTGCACGCCACGGCCCCCATGTGGCTCCTCAATCCCCATGCCCCTGCCTCCATTCTAACCTATTCCATCCCCATGCCTTCTTAAGTTCTGGTGCATTCTGACCCCACCCATGACATATCATGATGGCCCACTGTTGTTGCTCTTGCCACTCTTATCTGCCCTCCCAGCCTACCAACATTACCACCATCATTCAGCATCCGCTCACCATCTGTTTGCTCGCCTTTCCCTAATGCCTCCTCCATACCACCCCCTCCTTAGCCTCTGCTATGCTACTTGTATCCTACATCACCCTGACCTTGCCATCAGCCAGGCCAATAACCTCTGCTCTGTTTCTCCTCCCCTTGCTTTTACCTCCCCCTTGAAATTCTTGTCCTCTTGCTCCTTCAGACTAGCCAGTACAGATAACCTGTTGCTCTCCTCTCTCACCTTGCCTTGGATTGTCCCTGATCCTTTGTACTGAGTGTTCCAGTTCTGTTCCCTCCCGGGTCCACGTCTAACCCTTTTTTGGACCATCGTCACCCCTTTGCCCCTTCCTGTAGTGGCTCATGAGGGTATGGTGGTGCTGGCCCAATTGCTCCCCCTATCTGTTCCATTCTGTGCCTACAGTCTGTGCTATTTGAATATGCCTTCCTATGGTCCCTTATTCCCAGCTGGACGCTCTGCATCCTTTCCTCTGTTCTGCACAACTCCCTCCTCAGCCATGACATTTCTTCCTTTAGCTGCACAAGCTGCTTGCACACCAAGCACTCCACTGCCCTTCATGCAGTCTTTAAGAAGATGGCAGCCCCGCATTCATTGCAGCTAACTATCCTTCCTTCATCCCCTCCTGCACTGTTTCTACTTATCCTTCCAAACCCAGTGCCCATCCCCACTCCTGCCTCTGCCCTTGAAGTCAGCCTGCCCAGTCCCCTAGTACCCTCTAACTTGCAAGATGTCCTCATTACTTACCTGATTCCAGTCCCCCCAATATAGTGCTGTATCGTAACACAATACTATTAAGATATACAGTATATGAATATATTTATGTATATTTTTTCCCTTGATCATTTAATTCTGTTGCACAGCTTGGACCATAATATTACATGGAAACTTGAGATTGTTAGGGAAGTCCCCTTCTCTTCCAATCAGGAGGCAGCAGTCTCACTATAAATGGAGATGAGATTGGGGAGGGAGGGATGGGGAGGGTGGGTTTGGGCCAACACCCGGTCTCTCACGAGACAATCAACCCCCTCACAGTAAATAGCAGCAATCCTTTACCACTTGTCCCTTTTATGCCCTTGCTGGTAGAGAAAAAAAAATAACCAAGTTAAAGTTCACTTTCCTCCAAATTGTGCTCCTGCCTTCCTCTGCTGTGGCCCGTTTGCTCCTCCTCAGTTCTCCGTGTCCCGCAGATCCACCAACAGCATCACAAGTAAGGCAAATAAAATAATAAACACGGCTGCAGTGAAATGCTAGTTACCTCAGGCTGCTAGTACAAAGTAAGTACAACTTCCCTACCCATCTTCCAGTGCAATATTACAGTAGCTGCCCCTAGCCGGCACCCCATACTCCCACCCCCTCTCCAACTCCGACTGTATGTGGCACAGTATGAGCCCAGCGGCATTTAAACAAGCCCATTCCTATTGTTTAAGTTTGGCACCTTACTCCCTGCTCCCTATAGGCAGTCCTATGGCAGCCCCCAATACACAGCCACTGATTATTTTTCTCAGCCTTCTTTGGGTAACTCTGATGTAACCAGCTCACTCTCAGACATGCACAGGCAGTGTAGCACAAGATGGCAATGGCACAGCAGTGTAGGAGAAGAGGGAAGTGGGTAGAGCAGTGCATGGCATGATGGAAGAAAAAATGCAAGAGTTCATTGAAACATAGAATTTGATGGCAGATAAGGACCTCTTGGCCCACCTAGTCTGCCCATTTTCCCTGCTTACTGTAGTGGTCTTTGTGGTAAGCTTGACAGATTCAGTCAGTAAGTGGGCAACAGAGATGTCATGGTACAACAGTTTCATGGTATGCTATCATATTGGTAGTCATGGTATTAGTCTTGTTAATAATTTACAATACCGTGATAACAGTGGTTCATGTATACCTTGGACTGTATGTCTAACATCCGATTTTCACCTTTTTTGGGGTGGGGAGACCAATGTCCCCTTTATGCAGGCTTTCCCCAACACAAGAATTTAAGAAGCCTTTCTCTATACAAAAATGCCTACTTTCATAGTACAGCAGTTTTCTAGCTAACGACACGTGTATTACATGCAGTCGTTATTTATATCATCAAATGTCATACTGTGACATCCCCAGTGGGCAAACTGGTTGCTTTATGCTGTGTTGGTCATAGAGATGAGGTTATAGTATCATTCCTGAGTGACCTGGCCATTTAGGCATCTAAATTAATGTTCAAAGGCCTACGCAGCCAGTATAGTGTTATGCTTGTGCAACTGTGTTACTTAGATTTTGGCCATTCGCACTCTCTGTTCCAGAGGAATTACCACCCTGTAGGGGTACCAAAGGCAAGGAACCCTCTAGAGGTGCCGTGGGACAATTCCCTTGGCTAAAGGTACCTTAGGAAGGATCCCAAGGAGAGAGAGAGGGAGAGGGAGAGGCACTGCCGCTAGAGGAGGAGAGGAGGATGGTGGGGCAAAGAAAAAGTGCTTCAGAAGGAGGCTGAGGGGAACTGCTTATATAGCTCAGGAAGTGGGAGTGGCTGGCTGCTTGTCCATTGAACCATAAGCAGAGCCATCCAATTCAGTGGCCTATACAGCCAGTATAATGTTATGCTTGTGCAACTGTGTGACTTAGGTTTTGGCCGTTCACACTCTCTATTCCAGAGGAATTACCACCCTGTAGGGGTACCAAAGGCAAGAAGCCCTCTAGAGGGTTCCACCCTTAGAGGTTCTTGCAGGACAATTCCCTTGGCTAACAGTACCTTAGGAAGGATCCCCAAAAAGAAAGTAGTAGCATGAAGAATATAAGCAATCAGTAGTTGTGAGACATAGTGCTAGAAAAAGCATCAGGCAGCTTGATAACATAATGGGATACGCAGGTTAGCAATGGCATGGGTTTGATGGGTTGCAAGAGAGAATGAGCGGACCTCCTAAGGAGAGAGGGAACAGCAATAGGGACACCATCCCCCTCCATCCAACAGCGGATCCTGCCTATGGGACTAGGGAACACTACACTAACTAACAGTTGTGACCGGAGACACGGAGGAGAGAAAAAAACCCTTTGAGGAGGAAATCTCTGGGGATCCAAGGCCTAGGTCGTTTTCCCTCCAGGCTTGGGATATTTTATTTAGTGACAGTTCTGCTGCTGCGATTTGGAAGCCCAATTAAAGGGAAGTGGAAAATATTCCAATTTGGAGGGAAACTTTCACTCTAACCTCCTAAGAGGAACGCTGTGGAGGGTTGTGAGACAGTAGCTCTGCAACCACCACTCCTAGGCGGGAGGAGGAGAGTAACAGCCACTGAGGTACTCACCCAGCCTACCAATCTAAAAAAAAAAAAAAAAGACTAGGTGAACCAGAGATGGTTGTAGGGAGAATGCGGTGAAGGTGCCTTGCTAGGGAACCGCTAAAGCCAATGGACAACCATTATAGTGAAAACCACTAGAGCTAAAGGAAATCGCTGTAACCTCCCTTCACGGCTTAGTCATAAATTCTACAACTTGAGGTGCCGTTGGACATTCCCAGCTATGGGCCAGGTGAGAAGGACCCCGCCCCAAGCTTCACATGCTCAAGCTGCAGACTCTAGGTACAGAGCAAGACTGTTGGCTGCAGGGGAACCCTGCCCCAGAATGGTATGGCTGGCATGCCCCAGGGACTAATGAGGCACTGAATGAGCATTGAGTGTTGAGATCTTGCAGAGGGCAGGGAGCATTAAGCAATGATGACATGAGCAGGAGTGGATCTGGATGTAGTTCAGTAAGACAGGGTAGTTCAGTAGGGCAGGGTAACTAACAACAGTTGGACCTGCACGTAGGTCAGTAAGCAGCAGGAATAGTCAGACCTGCACATAGAGTCTGCAAAACATAATAGCAGTGGTGGGACATGAACGTAAGTGGGAGAGGCAGCCCTATGATAGTGGGACAAGCCAGCCAGGCATTCAGAAAAGCCAATGAAAGTGACAAATACTCTGAGGATTTTTAGCAGCGGAGGGAGGATTTAAAACATCAGTAATTATCCACATGGGGCCACAACTCCCCAAACACTTCCAAGTCCCCACCATAGCAAAACCCAGAAAGTGATGGAAGAGGTTGAGAACCACATGCAGATATTAAAGCTAGTTTACAGCATCAGCAGTAGCTTAGCTGACCTCATGAGTCCATCAGCGTACAAACAGGGAATAGCATCAGCTATGAGTGGTAGAATTCTGTAAGCATGGAATGGAGAGAAGCACAATGCTCTGAAAGATGGTCTTGTGGGAGGTAGATTAAGCTGAGAAAGCATGATCGAGCTGCATAGCAAGGGTTCAAAGGGAGCCTGAATCAGGTGAAAACTATTAGGTGAGTAGCATGGGGAGAAGCTTTCATCTGAATAGGACACAGGTACTGATTGCAATAGCAATGTGAATAACTGAAAGCAAGTAGCTTGAGCTCTAAATGAACAATATGGTAGGAGCTTAGAAACCAAGTTCCCCCAAAAACAAAACAAAACTAAGACACACAAACACAGAAAAAACAGGGAAGGGACAAAAGGAAGCACACAGCTGGAGGCAAAATACAAACCAGAAGCAGAAGAACAAAACACAGAAGTCCAGCAGAGCAGAAGAACAAAACACAGATGTCCAGCAGAAAGAAGCAGCAAGGCAGGGGGGGAAGGGCAGACACCAGCCAGCTGCAGAGAACAAACGGACGGCACCTCCGGCTGGCAAAGAAAAAGTGCTTTAGAAGGAGGCTGAGGGAAACTGCTTATATAGTTCAGGAAGTGGGAGTGGCTGGCTGCTTGTCCTTCGAACCATAGGCGGAGCCTTCCAATTGTGGACAACAGAATTTAATTCTTCAACTCATGCCTTTGAGAAAAAAATACTGCGGGACAAAAAAACAATTGAATAACACAAAACATTGTCTCCTGTGCTTATGTTATTGATAGCTAAAGACAAGAACAAGATTCATGTTAATATCAGAGCTATGCGAAGCGAGGAAAATTCGCTCCGCAAAAACATTTGTGGATTTTCCCCACTTTGCGGGGTGGATTGGGTGTGCGAAGCAGAGCTTCGCCCCCCCAAAAAAAAGTCACTGGCGGAGTTTTAACTTCACATTTTGCAGAGTTTGGCTACAACTAGTGGTAGTCCCCCCACAGATCACCCCTCCCTGGTGTCTAGTGCCCCCCCTCCACCAATCACTGCCTGCCTCAATATGAAAAAATAAATCCTCCTCCTCAATTGCATAAAGTCTATCCCTGGTGTCTAGTGGTCCCACCTACCCAACCACCCGATCACCCCAATATGTAAATTACATCCACCGCCCCCATTGGCATCCCTGGTGTGGTGTCTAGTAGTACCCCTCACCGCCCGGTCGGGCCCCATTCAAAAGGAAGAACAAGGCCCCCCCCAATCACTGGGCACTGCCACCGAGTAAAACCACTGTTACCAAAAATAACCAAAAACATTTCTGTGGAGTCTAGTGGATCCCCCATCCCATCAGGTAGTGCACTACCATCCCGATCCCCCACACCCTGACCCCGAGCGGGTCACCAATGTAGCCCTCCACTCTCCTCCACAGCTGGCAACTCAACTGAACTCATCCTTGAGCATGCACTCATTTATTGAAAGCTCAGTTGGGCTGAAGGCCATGGCAGTGATTGGAGGCTGTGCTGGTGACCTGCTCAGGGAATCGGAAGTGAGGAAGTGAGGTGGTGGGGCACTACCTGACAGGATGGGGTCCCACTAGATACCAGGAAATTTTTTTTTTTTGTAGCAGTGGTCGGAGTCTCTTGGTGGCACCCGGTGATGGGGAAGAGACCTTGTTTCCTCCTTTTGAATGGGTCCGCAATTGGTGGTGGTGGGAGGGGGCACTACTAGATGCCACACCAGGGATGCCAATTGGAAGGGGGAGTGATTTTACATATTGGGCCGGCAATCGGCCAGGAAGGTGTGTGGGACCACTAGACACCAGGGATAGACAGGGGGAATTTTTTAATACTGGAGCAGGCAGCGATCGGCAGGGTGACGACTACTAGACACCAGGGAGGAAAGTCAGGCTGCTGGCTATGGGGGGGGATGCAACTTCTGCTTGCTTTGGGGTTTTTTAAGTGCAATTTGCACTTTAAAAAAAAAAAAAAAAAAGCAATGTGAAGTTACCCCATGACAATTTTGGCAAAGTTTCCACCACAGGTGGCAACTTCACAAAATGGCACGCAGAGGCGGAGTTGACAGACTCGCAGGGAATTCGCTTGCGAAGTAAAACTTCACTGCATCTCTAATTAATATGCCACAATGAAAATAATGTTTTTTAGAAATTGTTCTTCAAAGTTAAATCTGTGCAGCACAAAAATG
The DNA here is from genome assembly GCA_016271365.2 of Neoceratodus forsteri. Classification (NCBI taxonomy): domain Eukaryota; kingdom Metazoa; phylum Chordata; order Ceratodontiformes; family Ceratodontidae; genus Neoceratodus; species Neoceratodus forsteri. The sequence continues at coordinate 453,310,032 of JADMNL010000023.1, read as the reverse complement.
GTTTCAGGACAACAAGCTAGTCATGAGCCAAAAGATAACAGTATCTATGCTATTTGGTTCCAGCCACTGGTTAAGCACTGCCCTAACTTCCTACACGTATGTTCCTCCCAGGGCGATGGCCTTGACTCTGTGTCTTACAGATACCTAGGCATGCTCCTAGACCAATATCACGACTACTCTGGCCACATCTTCCAGGTCATAACCAAGTGCTACACAAAGCTTGGATCCCTCTATAGGGTAAGGAGCTGCCTTCTGCTTTACATCAAGAAACTGGTGGTTGAACGCTTCATCTTCCCCCTGCTGGATTATGGAGACATTGTTTACACTGGCACCAACTCTTCTGTCCTGTCCAAACCCTCATCACTATTCAATGCCTTACATGTATTCGTACTGGCTGCCCACCGCCAGAGCACATCATTGCCCTCATGTACAATGATCTCAGGTGGGTACCGCCCCTTGAGAGGCCCTTACTGCACACTGCGTGAGGGCTAGGTACTGGTCAGTTAAGTCCCAAGCTACCTCATGGATCTTTTCATACCAGCAGCGAATCACACATACTCCCGTAGGTCTGAGGAAGGTTGCCGTTTCCAGAGTCCATGTTGTAGGAGAAATCTAGGGCAAGCCTCAGTCGCCTACAGGCTATCCTCTATTTGGAACAGTCTTTCTCCCCAAATCGTCACTTCCTGTTCCTATCTCTTGTGTTAGAGAGTAATCAAGGTTCACCACTCCTCCTTGATTTCATTTCCCAGCTGCTCCAATCACACCTTTTCTGATTAGGCCTACTATTACATAGCGGGACTGCTATTAAATAGTGGGACCGCTTTGCTACAGTTATCCCAGACTTCCCAGTTGAACCTCAGGCATATTGATATTACTGCCTCCCTTTGCATCTTCTTTTGTAACTCAGGCCTGTTTGCACACTGCCATTTGTATGAAACATATGTAACATATCCTGTAGATAAACAGTGGCCTGTATTGCAATTACACTAATTGCGCATTTCTCATTGTTTGCACCTTGTATTTGCAATGCTTTCATCTTGTATTGTGTATTATGTACTTCTGCTGTATTTAAGAACCCATTGTGGGTGAATATATTCTTCCCTCTGACCATCCGTATCCCCACCCCATCCCCCACCAGGTGCAACTAGAAACCAGTCTTCTGGGCTCTGCATGTTTTCCTGGTAAAATATGTTTCAATAAATACATACATACATAAGTGATTGCTAATCAGAATGTCTGTTATTAGCAATCACTGCTAACCAGGCTCCCAAAACTAATGTATGCCTTGGTGTTCAATATTCTTTGTAAACTGCTTAGATAATGAAGTCACATACATCCTGACTTCAGATGTGTCTCCGTTCCTCCCTATGGAACCATCTCAAACTTGTCTCAGCCTGTGGCTGCCCCAGACCCCTGTGAATTGATCCATCACAGCACTCCTCTGCTCTGGAGCTACTCCTGGACAAAAGACCAGACTCCAAGAGGTTGCTAAGCTGTATATAGTGTCACATCTGAAGGATTTCGATACTGTGCCCCTGGAACTGCTCTTGGCTTCCATAAGGTGTTTATGTTGTTATGTTAATACTGTATAATCTATGCCTTACCATGTTTCATATGCTGTGTTGAATCTGTAGCCTCACATGAACTGTAACATGTCTAATTTGTACAATGTTGTTGTGTGTACCTAAATCTGTTATTCCTGTACTCTCCTGGGTCGTACCTGAAAATAGGCAATTGTCTTGTCTAGTGTACCTACCTGGTTAACAAAAGCTAAATAAATAAATGTGTAGCTGACACAAGGAAAGTGAGACTGATGGACTTTGAGAGGGGAAGGTGAAATGCTTCAAAAGGACCATGCTTAGTAGATTGGGCAGACAGGTGGCAGAGGAAAAGTGCATGGTATTACAACTAGGAGTAAAACAAGGGTCTGAAATATCAAGTAAAAGGTAAGCAGCTTACAGTAACAGACCAAGAAAGAGACCTGAGGATATAATAGATGAGACTCTGGAATATTCCCAGCAAGATGCCGCTGCAGTAAGATAAGCTAACGCATGCTGGGCTATATAAAGAGATAAGTATATGTAGGGCAAGGGAAGTGATATTACCACTGTGCAAAAGGCTGCATTTATATTCTGTGTACAGTTTTGGTCACAACTAGGAACTAGGAATTCACTAGAGGACATGCTGTGAAGCTGGAGGGGGGTCGATTCAGGAGAGATGTTAGGATTCATAGGGTTGCTAACAGTCCTGTATTTTACGGGATGTCCCTTATTTGACATGATTGTTCCATGTCCCATTTTAAATCCATACAGGACATGTATTGTCCCGTATTTACTGGTGCCCAGTTTGGTCTCTCTGGTGAGTGTCACCAGGGAGCAGAGGTGGAGGTTCTGCAAATGCGCAACATCTTGGTTGCTGTGGAGATGGAGTGTCCACGGCACAGGTGTCACCACATCGACATGATTTCACATCCTTACGGAGTGGGAGAGAAGCACTGTCCACCTGTTGCCCTGCATTGGAGCCTCAGTCAGTCAGCCAGTCAGCCTTCAAGAAGATTGCTGCTTTTGCTTAATTTATTTTACTCAAAGCCTGGCTGGTCCTCTCGAGCCTGCCCTCCCCGACCCCTGCAACCACGCAGCCTCTGCTTGCCTTATACACGTGGCCAGGAGTAGTAGGAGGACTAGAAAGGCACTGCTGGGCACTGGCAGGGAGTAGGTAGTACTGTAGGAGGCGCCAGGTGGGCCGCGGGGACGGGGGTAGGGTATAAAACACATCCAGCGGATTAAGTCAACAGGCTTAAGCCAGGTGCAGGATTAATTGGAGGCTTTGGAGCTGCTGTGGAAACTGGAGCGATGACTTGGAGATGACTCGGACGACGGACAGTCTGCTGCTGCCTCTCTGCCCCCCGGACTGGTGTGGTGTGGTGCGGTGAGTGGATTCCTCATTGTAAATGTTCCCTGAATGAAACCTTTAAAAACTGTCAAAATATATTCACCACAACTAACTGTAAACAAACTGGTCTACAGTTACCTTGCCATAGCCTGTTGCCTGGTATTTACAATTGGTTGGTACAGGGCTTGTGGAGAGATGTCTAATTATTATTTTAAAAAAATCAAACTGTGAATTGCAGAAAATGATGAAAGCATTTAAAAATCATAGACTGATGATGATGAAAGCAAAGAGGCAAGCTTAATTTTGTGTATCTAAGCCTGTTTAAGACCCAATTCAGTAAAAGGTATACAACTACAAGCATCACATAAAACAGTTAATTATTATCTATAGATATACACATTAGGTGGTATTTTGATTTTAGTCCTTTTGTTTCTTAAAGATTTTCAGGGTGGCAGCTGTTCCCAAATTATATGGTAGTGTATTCCAATGGGCAGGGGCTACTGCTACTAAAAATGATGCATCTCTTTTCAGTTAAGAGCTTGAGACCTTGGGTTGCTATACGGGCCTGGGCTTAAAAGTGATTAAAAGATTAGCGGTGCTGAGCTAGGTGAATAAATTTGGGCATTTAGATATGTTCACACTAAAGAAAAGGCAAAAGGGAGAGGTGACAACACTGTTAAAAATGTTGAAGTGGAATGATGGGGTGACCCAGGGGAAGCTTTTTCAACTGGTATGGGATAGAAGAAGAAAGGGGCACAAATGAAGGGTGTGTGTCTGTGTGCCTGTTTGTCTCTGAGTCTGTGTGTGAGTAAAATAAAGAAAATGTCAGGAAACATTTTTTTCATTAGAGGTGGTAGGTCTGTTGAATAGGGTGCCTTAGGAGGCTGTAGAAGCAGAGTGTGGATAATTTAAAAGTTAGATTACTTTCTTTTGAGCAAACTATCATTAGATAAAATATTTGAATGATCAAGGGAGGGCACAAAGTGTGGTTGCAACTATCAGAGAACAGGGGACAAACAGGATCATTGGCTGTTGGTCTGATTTCATTAGGCAGAAGCTGCATTCCTAGGACTTTTGGTTTGGAACAGTACAGTATGTAGCAGCCCTTTGATCTGCTTTAAATATCTCATCTACTGTTTCGCAAAGAGCGAATTACCATTAGACATGAATTACTACCTTTCCCCAGTTAAAAAGAACTGGACTGGAGGGGTTTGTTTTTGGCAGCAGGCCGAAGAGCCTTTTATTTCTAGCTCACTGGTTCAGATACAGCTCAGATCAGTAATGACTGAAAGTCATCACCATCTACTGGCTGTTAATGTGAAATTAGTTGAGGTGGTTCCTAGGACAATTCCCGGTGGGCAGGTGTCCACATCTCACAATCACTGACACAACTGGTACTAACTGTCACCCTTGGCAGTCTCACCAGAGACTAAGGACTGAATGGGCATGGAGTCAGAACTGCCCTTTTGCCATTGTGGTGATCTTACTTCGAGGGGGTTCCTTCAGCAGGTCATAACATGTAGGACTAGCACCATCTGGCATTAGGACCCAACAGCAGACTTTTCCGGCAATACCCAATGGGGCACTGCCCACCGAATGTCACATGATGACATCAGCATGGCCCTATATAGTGGGCAGTCCCCAGACCCACCCTCCAGTTCTTTCCCGCTGTCGCCTCATGCACCTCCCTCTGGTAGACTCACTACAGCGATCGCCGGTATTTTTCACGTGTTTTTCTGAAAATGTCCGTTCTTTTCTTACAATTTTGTATCTATCTATGTCGTCTCCACCCAAAAAGAAGTGCGAATCCTGTGGCACCCAGAGCCCACACAAAGATGGTCACTGACAGTGTGTAATCTGTTTAGGCCCAGACCATACAGTGGCCACCTGCTCGGATTGCCTCCTGTTTAACCAGGCTACCAGAGGACAGAGGCAGCAGGCTCTGGAGGCCCATCTTTTAAAATCACGCTTAGCCTCCCTTGAGAAACAGATGGAGAAGATCAAAGATTCCACTTCAACATCTTTGTCTTTTCCTTCCAAGCACAAAAAGAAGGAGAAGCACAGGGAGAAGGAGCAGCAGCCAGAAAGCAGGCCCGAGGCTTTGAGGCCCGTGACCAGCAAGGCCGCTCCCCCACTGCCTGCAGTCACGATCCAGGCCACATCCGGGCATGCTAAGGCTGCGATGCTTCTCCTGGTGATGCATTCAAGTAAGTCTGTCCCCTGCTCCTCCGAGGACCACGCTGCGACTGCCGCTAAGTCACTCCCTGTCTCTTCTGTGGACTGCATGTCAGCCGATAAGTTGGCTTCCCGCTCCTCAGGGTCCCTCTCGGCCGGAGTCGCTAAGCCGGGGGGGGGGAGGGCTCCTCCCCATCTCACACTGTGCAAGTGCCCGATCAGTTGATCCCCATGGGGGATCTCACGGACCTGGTTCTCCCATCAGGGACTGACGTCTGCCAACCCGACATCTGGAAGAGCCCGGGGAAGACAACCCTTCTTCCTCCGACTCCTCCGTCGGTAGCGATCACCTCCAATCCTGCTAACTTGGCCAGAGAGAGAGCTGGTCCCCTGGACATCGGCCATACACCAGGATCGCACCCACTTTCCCTTCGGGGGTCTTAGACCAGGAGGCCCTCCTCCTCCGCTGGAGCTACCCATGGAAGTCCCTCCCGTTCCCGATCCAGGGAGTCCATCCCAGCCGGTTGGCCAACTGACACCGGCTCCTTCTCCCACACTGGCTCCTCTGACGACAGTCTCCAGACCAGGACCTGTTCATCTGCCTCTGCCGTTGGACCTTTCGGCAGGCATGGGTCCATCAATGGACATCACGCGACGGGTTCCAATGCCAGCCTATCCGACGCCAGATCCTGTTCTGATGCTGGATCCACCGGCCCCGTTGATGGTGGTCCCGATGTCAGCCTATCCAGTGCCAGACCAACCGCCTATCTACACATGATGAGGATTTTCTCGAAACCCCACTATGCCTCTCACTACCCTTCGGGGTACCCTACGGTCCATACTCCAGCTAGTCCATTGCCAGACTAGCACAATTTGAGTCATTATTACCCAGGTTACAACCCGTTCCCAGGCTACCCTCCATAGGGGTATCACAGGTATCCTTACCCTCCTTCCCATGCATATCCCCCTCCACCCCCTCCCTCCTCCACCACCTCCTCCACCCCACAGCCGGATGGCAGGGTGCTCATCCAGTCCTGGTAGAAGGAGGTGAGGGCTGAGCTGGTGACAGACCTGGAGAGTAGGCTCTCTCATCCTTCTCCCTCTCCCGGGTCTGATCCCCCCATGGAATCTCTTTCCGATACTGTCCACGTGTGGGATACAGTGATCTCTAACATTCCCAGATACTGGTGCAGGACATGGTCTGGACTCGGGGGAGGAGTCACTGGAGGAATCTTCCCACACAGACTCGCTGGTCCTAGGGAAGGTCTCTCCCAAATCACCTCCGGAGGACCGTTCTTTTGCGGACCTTTTGAGATCCATCCAAATGTACTATGAGTGGGAGTCAGAGGAACAGGATCCAATGCAGCAGAGGCTCACTGAACATCTGGACCTGGAGGCTTTGTCCCCAATCCCAGTTCCTCCCTGAATTGGACCTCACCAAGACCTCACCTCGACTATCTGGCAACTGCCCCACTCCATCCCGGCCATCCCTAAGAGAGCAGACAGGACTTACCAGGCACCTGAGGAGACCCCCTTTTTATCTTGGTATCTCTATCATCATTTCTGCTGCTCAGGATCGTTCGTCCACTCCTAAGCACATGAGTACCACTCCTCCTGTCAATGAGTCGAAGCAGTTTGACCAGTTTGGGAAAAAGTTTTTTTTTTTTCCTTGGCTATGTGTGCATTGACACCCCTGTATTACGTAGCCCATATGGTGTCTCACCAAAAGGCCACCTTAGCCAAGCTGGAGGACCAGATCCAATCTATGCTGGATTCGGTCCTCAAGAGGGAGCTCGCCCGGGATATCCAACTATAACAAATTTCTTGTTGACATGCTCTTCGGGCCACCTATGTCTCTGTCGATTCAGTGGCTCGAACTTTGGCGACTGCCATCACCCTTTGGTGGAATGACTGGCTCCGCATTTCAGGCCTCGCCATTGAGGTCCAGTCGGCCATTCAGGACACCCCCTTTCAGGGCTCGGTGCTCTTTGGAGGGGATGCCAAAGACATCATCACAGACGTTTCAAGAACAAGACCAGGCTCTTAGATTTGTGAGGTCCATGTACCATTCAGGCAACCAGCCGGGCCATCCCCAGCAGCCCTTTCGGAGATAGACCTAGAGGCAGCAACGACGATGCACCCAGTTCAGACAGGGTAAGCGAAAGGCCATGGGAACAGTCTCGACCCCCCCCACCTCCAAGACCCAGCATCAGTCTAGAGGACCTCCTCCAGCCCGACCTGCCACCTCCTGACTTCTTGGTACCACCCCCTCCTCCAACTGTGGAAGAGGAGGCGGGAGGTTTGCCTGTCATGCGCAGGAGTGGCAGAGCATCACCTCTGACAAATGGATCATGCAGCTGGTGTCCATAGGGCACAGTTTAGAGTTCCTGGAGGTTCCTCCCAAATCTCCTCCTTGATGGTCCATCTACTCTCAAGACCAGGTACTTCTAGTAAGGGAAGAAGTGCAAGCTCTCTTGTGAAAACAAGCAATAGAGCTGGTCCTTCTTCAGCAAAGAGGGCAGGGGTTTTACTCCCATTTCTTCCTGGTTCCAAAAAAAAACAGGCGACCTGAGACCCATTCTCGACCTCAGCAAGTTGAACCTGTTCATCGAATACAAAAAGTTCAGGATGCTAACCCTCCAGAGCCGCCTGCTCTTGTTGCAGGAGAATCACTGGCTATGCACTCTGGACATGCAGGATGCTTACCTGCACAGCCCAATCTTGCAGAGTCACCTCCGTTTCCTGCGGTTTGCCTTTCTGGGGGAATGCTTTCAATTCAAAGCGCTCCCCTTTGGCCTCTCCTTGGCACCCAGGGTTTTGACAAGTGCTTAGCAGTGGTGGCTGCAGCCTTGAGATGCCAGAGTATTGTGGTATTCCCAAATCTGAATGATTGGCTAATTTCAGTTCCCTTCAGGGAGTCCCTTTCCGAGGCCCACAAGATTACCCTGGACCTATTTTCCAGATTGGGGATTACTGTCAATATCCCCAAGTCTTCCCTGACTCCTTCACAGTGGCTTTAGTTTATTTGAGCTATTCTGGATACAGTTCAGGGCAGAGCTTTTCTCCCTCTGGACCGGAGGGACACTCATGGAGCAGGCCACCTTGGTGGCCTCTTCCAGGTACCTTCCAGCCAGAGAAGTTCTCCCTCTTCTCGGCTTGATGATGGCCTCTATCTCCATGGTTCCCATGGTGAGGCTCCACATGAGAATCTCTCAGTGGTCCCTCAAGGCTCGATGGGATCAGCTTCAGGATCAGCTGGATCAGCAGGTCCTCATTTCCTCTGCACTTCACAGGGACCTTTTGTGGTGGAAGGATCCCATGAACCTTTCTCTGGGCCTTCCATTTCACGGTCCAGCCCTTGCAGCAGTCCTCACTATGGATGCCTCCAATCTAGGATGGGGGGCTCACATGGGAGACCGTCAGACACAGGGGCTTTGGTCCCGGTTGGAGATGTCCTTGCACATCAATATTCTGGAGATGAGAGTGGTGCTGTACACTCTACAAGCATTTCAGATTGTCCTTCACAAGGGACTCTTGCTCATTCAGACAGATAACACTATGGTTGTCTGATACCTCAACAAGCAGGGAGGCATTCGCTCTTACCCCCTTTGCAGGGAAGTGATGAGAATGTGGAATTTGGCAGTCCTGCACGATCTGTCTCTCACAGCTGTGCATTTTCCAGGAATGGAAATCATCCTTGCCGACAGCTTAAGCAGATGGTTCACTCTCGCTCATGAATGGGAGCTAGATCAGGAAGTGGAAGAGTCACTTTTACGGAAATGGGAGCGACTGGAACTCGACCTATTCACCTCCCCATGCAACCCAAAGCTTCTCAGCTTTTGCTCATTCATTCCAGAGCATGGTGCTTTTTGGCACAATGTGTTTTCTCTGTTTTGGACAGGGAGATTCTTATATGCCTTCCCCTATTCCCCATTCTTCAGAGGGTGCTCCTCAAGCATCAGACAGAGTGAGCACCAATGATCCTAGTTGCTCTTCTGTGGCCCAGACAGATATGGTTCCCATTTTTTCTTCAGTTGTCCAGGGAACCCCCAGTTCCACTTCCATTAAAGCACAGCCTGTTAACCCAAGACAACAGCCGGCTGGTGCACCCGGGGGCTCAGGACCCTGCATCTTCATGCCTGGCTCCTGCAGACATAGTGATTTCCCACTTCGGGGTCTCATCGAGAGTTGCTCAAGTTATCATGGAGGCCCGAAAGCCTTCCACGAGGTCCACTTATGCTATGAAGTGGAAATGTTATTCTATTTGGACGGTCTCCAAGGGTTGGAACCCCTTTACTTGTTCGACCCTGCACTTAATGGAGTACCTGCTTCATCTATCAGATTCTGGGCTCTCCTATTCCTCATTAAAAGTTCACTTGTCAGCTATTTTGGCTTACCATGTGCTGGTGGATGGTAAACCCATGGCTCAGTTAGAGATCTCCAAGACCTTTCTGAAAGGGATTCTCCATTTGAAACCCCCCATCTGCAGCCCCACACCACCTTGGGATTTAAATTTTGTGTTGGAGAAGTTCACTCTCCCTCCTTTTGAACCAGCAATGAGCTGTGATATGTGCTACCTTTCTTAGAAGACGCTGTTTTTAGTTGCCATTACTTCTCCTCTAAGGATTTCCAAGCTTCAGGCTCTCATCTGTAAAGAGCCGTATCTTATTTTTCATAAGGACCAGGTGGTTCTTCGCACTCATCCCAGGTTTCTTCCTAAAGTGGTATCGCAGCTCACCCTTAATCAATCGATCGAGCTCCCGTTGTACTATCCAGCCCCAACAAATTGAGGTGAGGCTCTGTTACATACGTTAGACATACACCGGATTCTCAGGTGTTACACCTTCCGAACAAAAAAGATGCACAAAGTCGATCAACTCTTTGTTTCCTTTGCTCCAAAATCCTTGAGTAAGGCTGTTTCTAAGCAGTGCCTTTCTAAGTGGCTAGTCAGCTGCATTCACTTCTGTTATCAGAAGTATGAGAAGCCTTTACCGGGGTCTGTCAAGGCTCATTCCACTAGGGGTGTGGCTGCTTCTGCAGCCTTTCTCTGTAACATTTCTGCAGCGGAGATCTGTGCAGCAGCAACCTGGAGTTCCCTCCATACCTTTACCAAGCATTACAGTCTGAGCATTGCTTCTAGGTGAAAGTCCGGTTTTGGCCTAGCTGTCCTGCAGGGCCTTTTGTCCTAGGCATGCTCTTTTCTGGTTTTCAGTTGTTCCTCCTGTTATGTGTAGTGCAGCTTTAAGAAATGTTAGACAGTACAGCTTTAGGAGAATGCATTTCCTGTGAGTCTTCCTGTATGAGTTGAAAACAGTTTTACCCTTATGTCTGTGCTGAACAGAAGTAAACCGAGAAGGCCTAGATTTCTGTGTGATGTGTTTTCTTATTACCAAGACCCTGATGTGTTTAAGGTACTTGTTTTCGGTCACCAAATACAACAAACTGGCGACAAGGATAGTGAAAATTTTCATAGCTCCAGCTTACTGAATTACACCATTTTGTAACTTTCTGCATTGGAGACAATAAGCAATTTGGAACTGTACAGTATTATGGAAACTTCAGCCAGCTTTGAGATTTTTACAGGAACGGACTGGGATACATGGTCCAGACAGTTTGATCAGTGGTTATTACTTAATCCTGCCATATAATCTGCAAATGTTGAGCTACAGGGTGATCTTATTCGAGCTGCTTTTTGTACTTTCTTGGGGTGTGAAACCTTCAAACTTTTATGCAGTCTGTGTGCACTGGACCGGCCAGAGGATTTGTCATATCAAGAGCTGAAGGCTAAATTGAATGCACAATACAGTTTAAAAACTTTCCCAAGGACTGAACATTATAAATTCTACAGTTACCAGCAGGAAACCAGATCAGTCATTACAATCTTATTTGGCTGAGATCAAACACTGAGCTCTCACATGTGAGTGGAGCAGGGAGCATCTTGAATCTAATTTAGCTGATAAGTTTGTTATGGGGTTAAATGATGAACATCGTATTCAGCAACTACTTTCTGTAAGTGTCAAGAAGTCTGCTGATGTACTTTTACAGCTGGCACAAATGTATGAGGCTGCAGAAAATGATGCACATGCTAAGCTGAACACTAAAAATGAGGTACAAGTAACTGCAGTAAACCCCAAATTGAAACAGCTCAAACCTAAGTCTAAACCACTGTTTTCAAAGAAAAATTCAACCACTCCACCCAAACTGCATGGCCAGTACAAATGTGCATCATGTGGGTCTTCTCAGCATAGCAGGGACCAGTGCAAATTCAGAGAAATTCAGTGTCATGCATGTAAACGTGAGGGGCATATTGCTAAGGTTTGGAGAAGCAGGAGAACTGCAGTGATCAGTTCAGAGAGCACAGACAATGCAGTGGTTCCCATTGCACCACACATGCAGACTAAAGATGTTCCTCCTGTCTATGTGTTACTTCAGTTGCCAGAACTGAGGCATCAGTTGTGATTAATGGTCGACTTTGCTTCCCCAGTTACTTTTATTAACCATCAAACATGGTCTGATCTGGATAAGCCACCATTGTCTCCTTGTAATAAATTGCTGCATGCATTTGAAGGGCAACCAATTCAGTCACTGGGCTCATTTACCGCCTTGGTACACAGAACTGATTCTCCTGGTACACCGTTAACTTTTCTGGTTTTAGAAAAAGGTGTCAACATTTTGGGCAGAGATGCTCAGGTTCTTCTAAACATTCATATTGATCCAGCAGATTTTGGCCTACTTGCTGCTGTCCAGGTACCACAAAGCAGTAACCCACCCAAGCTTGGGGAGATTTTAGACATATATCCAGACCTGTGGAAAGGCCTGGGGTGTTGCAGAACAGCTAAAGCAAAGCTAGTTACAAAGCCTAATGCAGTCCCTAAGTTTTGTAAATCACGGAAACTTCCTTTTGCCTTAAAACCGGTGGTTGGGGCAGAATTGGACAGACTGGAAAAAGTAGGTGTGCTGGAAAAGGTTTCAAGTTCAGATTGGGCTACTCCAGTTGTGGTGGTATCTAAACCAGGTGGTAAGGTTCAAATATGTGGAGATTTTAAGGTGGCACTTAATCCAGTACTTAGCACAGAGGTATTTCCTTTACCTTTACTAGAGGAACTTTTTTACAGACTGAATGGTGGTGGTGTGGGATTCCCTAAACTGGACCTCACTGATGCATACCTTCAAGTGGAGCTGGGTACAGACTCCCAGAATCTGGTAGTGATTAATACACACCAAGGACAGTACAAGTACAGAGGGTTATGTTTTGGCCTCAGCTGTGCGCTGGCTATTTTTCAAAAAGTGATTTGAGCAAATGGTGGGTGATATGCCAGGTGTTGCTTGTTATTTGGATGACATCATTGTCACGGGCAAGACAGAAGCAGAACATTTACTTAACTTGCAAAAGACTTTAGAGAGATTGCAACAGAATGGATTCAGACTCAGGAGAGAAAAATGTCAATTTTGTCAACCAAGTATCATGTACTTAGGTCACACTATTGACAAAGACGGAATTCGTCCAAATGATGAAAAGGTGGAAGCCATTGTGCACATGCCTGAACTGCAGAATGTTTCAGAGTTGGGCTCATTCTTGAGTATGGTGCGCTACTATGACCGTTTTATACCTGGCTTAGCCACTAAATGCGCTATTCTAAATAAACTGTTACACTGTTGCAAGTCAAGCCATCAAGCTCTCTCTAACCGATGTGGCTAATTTAACTCATTATGACCCTAACTTACCTATCACATTGGCCTATGATGCTGGTCCTGTGGGTATAGGAGCTGTTCTTTTCCATACAGATCCAGAAGGAGTGGAGAAGCTGATAGCCCATGCTTCATGCAAACTCACTGCTGGTGAAAGGAATTATGCCCAGATTCAGAGAGAGGCAAAAGCAATTGTGTTTGGAGTCCAGAAATTTCGCCAATACTTGCTAGATCGCAAGTTTCACCTGAAGATGGATCACAAGCCACTAGTGACAATTTTCAGTCCAGAAGAAGGAATTCCAGAGACAGCTGCTAGCCGACTTCAACAATGGCATTAATTTTGTCTGACTATAATTTCGAGATTACATACCAACCAACTGACCAGCATGGAAATGCGGATGCCTTGTCGAGGTTACCAATATCCAGAGAAATGGAGTTCGATGTGGGACTTAAAGAGGAGCCATTAGTAAGCCAGGTGGAGCCAGATAGTTTTTCAGTTCAATTCAAAGATATGGAGGACTGTACTGTTGTGTGAGCAATGGAGCTACAACAGTTAGATCAGCTTCCGGTACTAGCCAAGGACATTGCAAAAGTGACTAGTCAAGATTTAATTTTTAAACAAGTGTATCAGTATACGCTGGAGGGTTGGCCGCAAGGCACTACTTGTTCGACTACACTACAACCCTACTATACAGAGAGACAGCAGTTGTCCATTGCTGATTGGTGTCTTCTATGGGGATTGCATGTCTTAGTACCACAATGTTATCACTCAAATGTGTTGACTCTTTTGTGTGCAGGCCATCCAGGCATTGCTAAAATGAAATCCCTATCCAGACTTTATGTATGGTGGCCTTCCATTGACAGAGACATATACCAGGTTGTGCAAAGATGCGAAGATTGTGCTGTATCGATGGGAAATCCAGCAAGAGCTCCAGTTCACCATTGGAAATGACATGAAAAACCCCTGGCAAAGGTTGCATATTGATTTTGCAGGACCTTATTTAAATTCCATGTGGTTACTCTTAACTGATGCTTATAGTAAATGGCCAGAAATTCATCAAATGTCTTTGTCAACTACTGAGAGTACCATAAGTGTTGAAATCTATCTTTGCTACCCATGGTTTTCTGCAAGTGATTGTCTCAGATAATGGACCACAGTTCATGTCTGTTGAATTCCAAGCACTTTGCCAGCAACATGGTATCTGCCATATTTTCTCACCTACCTACCATCCAAGTTCAAATGGCAAAGTGGAACACCTGGTTCAGACTTTTAAAAAGAGTATGAGCAAAGCTAATCCTACTACACCGGTGGCAATACAATTAGCCCTTCTGAACTTTCTTGCGATGTATCGAACAACACCACATTGTGTCACAGGAATATCCCCTGCAGAATTGTTGTTTGGACGTCAGATTCGAACTCAATTGGACCTTCTTCGCCCTCTAAACTATAAGTCAGTAACTGAAATGCTTCCTAAGACCAGATCCTTCAAACCCAATGATCTTGTGTGGGTTAGGATGTATGCAGGCCTGAAGAGATGGATAGAAGGCGTGGTAGAAAAAAAGTTTGGAAATGTTGTCTATACTGTTGGACTGTCTAACCAGAGGAGAGTGAAAAAACATATGGACCAATTACGTACTAGAAATGAGGCAGAACACAAAAGGGATACTCAGAGTCAGGGTAGTAATCCAGCATTATTTCTTCTAGAAAAAGAACAGGAAGAGATAGTGGAACCATAGCGCTTGAGACAAGATGTGGCTGATGCAAATCAGATTCCAGAGCAGCAGTCATTCAGGACGTATAAGATGTCCACCGAAGAGAATGGAGTTGTCGAGATATAGCCTAATGACATAGACTAATTAAAATGAACATTGCAGTAATAAACAGTTTCATACTATTTTCTGAATTATTTACTTACGTACTTTCTAGCTATGTCAGGAGGGTTTGTTATGTGTAGTGCAGCTTTAAGAAATATTAGACAGTACAGCTTTAAGAGAATGCATTTCATGTGAGTCTTCCTGTTTGTGTGTTGAGAACAGTTTTCCCCTTATGTCTGTGCTGAACAGAAGTAAACAGAGAAGGCCTAGATTTCTGTGTGATGTGTTTTCTTATTACCAAGACCCTGATGTGTTTAAGGTACTTATTTTCAGTCACCAAATACAACACCTCCTCCCATGTTTCTCTTGATCTCTCTCTTGAGGGACTGCTTGGGAATCTGTCCTACACGTTATGACCTACTGAAGGAATCTTCTCGAAGTAAGATAGTACAGTTACGTAGGAACTTACTGTAACAGTAGATCTTCAAGAGAGGTTCCTTCAGTAGGTCATGTTTTTTCCCGCCCTCCTTCCCCCAAATTTTTATTTTTGGGTCTCCAGACCAGCTTCCTCTCCTTCCGGGTTCCAGCAGGAGAACTGGACGGTGGATCTGGGGACCACCCACTATATAGGGCCATGCTGACATTGTCATATGATTGTCTACCGTTGGCTCCTGATGCCAGACAGCACTAGTTCTACATGTTATGACCTACTGAAAGAACCCCTCTCGAAGATCTACTGTTACGGTAAGTTCCTACGTAAATGTACTTTTCCTCCATGATAGGGTTGAGACACTAACAGGGCAGTGTAAGAAAGCTTGCATTGCAGTAACCTGTGCTTTGCCTAAATGGATCCACTAATACCATGAATGAAACACCACACATCAATCTCTGGATACAAAAACACTGCAGCTTTACTTAAACTCAGAAAAGACAAAATTTGCAGGCAAGTTATCATTGTAAAGCTCTAAATACATACACATGGTAAAATCCAATAAGGACCACCAGGACAACAAATTCATGTATTCATCTTGGCTTGACACTTAGCTGTCCATACCATGCAGACAGGGCGAACTCTGGCCCATAGGTCGGACAAATCCACCTTGGGCCGTATCTCTCCACTG
The DNA here is from genome assembly GCA_016271365.2 of Neoceratodus forsteri. Taxonomy (NCBI): domain Eukaryota; kingdom Metazoa; phylum Chordata; order Ceratodontiformes; family Ceratodontidae; genus Neoceratodus; species Neoceratodus forsteri. The sequence goes on along the minus strand of JADMNL010000023.1, from coordinate 453,294,340 downwards.
GACGGGTCCTCCCACGCTCTGGATTTTGGAAACATTCAGAACCTTTGCCAAGGAGCACGCTTTCCCAGGGACACATTCCCTGACTACCAGTCCTGCCTGCCTGCCATCCAGTGCACGCCCCAACCAAATGAATGCCTCCTTCGCTATAATGCATACCTGTCTGAGGTCATGCCTCCAGCCTGGCTGTCACCCAAGCCTGACTAACTCTAATTTGTTATCTGGAAGGCCTTGTTTAGATGTGTCTCACATGAGTTTACCACCCTTCAACAAGTATTATAATCCACAGCTGCAATAAGTGAGGAAAACAAATGTACCAGCTACAGCCTGCATCGGAAGGTGGGTAGGTGGGAAAAATCACTCTGTAGTGCTGGTCCAAAGAGGGCAAAAACCTCTCAGGAACAGTTTTTTCTAGGTGCACAGGCCCCTCCCTGCTAGAGTGGTCTATGCCAGCCCCTCCAGGTACCTCTGTACTTGACTGGGGCAGCCTGGGCCTGGGACTGTCTTCTGGCCTGAAGGTAGTCAGTCCCACTGGTTAGAAGACCATGTGCAGAGCTGTATATACATGGTAAAATCAAACAAGGACCCCAGGAAGAGCACATTTATGTATTCACCCTGGCTTGACCTTTAGCTATCCATGCCATGCATATGGGGGGGGGGGGGACCTCTGGCCCATAGGTCAGACAAACCTGTCTGGGGCTGTCTCTCCAATGGACAGTTCTCCCCCACCTGCCTGATTCTTGGAACATTCAGAACCTTCACCGAGGAGCATGCCTACCCTGAGCTGCACTTCTTGACTACTTGTTCTTGTCCTGTGTTCTGGTGCACACCCACTCATGACTGCCCCTTCCCCTTGCCATAATGTGTATCAGCCCTGGGTCGTGCCTCCATCCTAGCTGTCACTCAGCCCTGGCTGACTTTAATTTGTTATCCAGAAGACCTCTTTTAGGTGGGTCTCACATGAATTTTTAACACCCCTTAAATGTACCCTTATGTTCTTTTCCCTGTCATGTGATGGTATTCGGTTAAAACTGCGCAACCAAAATAGTGCGAATAATTACTGCACTACTTCTTCAGCACTTACTTGAAAAGCACTAGCACAATAAAGCAAAAGGACACAAATTGCATTCAAAGGATTTCATAAAAGCGCTTACCATTGTTTCCACCAGCAGCAATAACCACCCTCGCTAGAACTTTAACCCCATCTGGGAATTTTGTCAGGCTGAGTGTGGAGTTAGTGAGACAGAATTCTGCAGACTATAACCTGGAACCACAGATGAGTGGTTTAAGAACATGCTGCAGGAGAGGAGGCACACAAGAGGGCCATTTTACCCACATAAGCATAAAACTGAAACTGTATGTGTTCTAGTAACAGTATTTAGTTACACTGTCTGGAGCTGAGCTCTTACTGTTTCAACCATAAGGTATTCCAATACCTTATGTAACCCCCCTGCAAATGGGGGTTCCCAAAAGACTTCCAGGAGCTTGCTTGAATGCTCCAAGCCTGAATGGTGTTTGGCGTTTAAGCCATTTATCAGTGAGTGTTTTTAGAACCTCTGGTACTGTCTCTTTAAGAGCTGTCTGCTTGCAGACATAATTAGTTTGTATGGGGACTGTGTGTTTCTTGATTGAGTACCACTCAAGCTGCTGCCAATTCACTCCATTTTGCAGTCACTAGGAGTGCAAAGGGAACCTATCTGAAAGATGTAACTGTTTGCAGAAATTATTTAGAGTAATAATGAAATTACAGTTTGTCTAACCTGCTTTTGCAGTCAGAACTGTGTCTGCTAGTTCCCCATTCTAGTTTTGAACTGCTGAACTGGACCAATCAGTGTGGGGTAAGCTAGCTCTAAAATGGTGCCTTGGACGAATCAGAACTTGACTCATAATCTGAGCCAGCCACAAGAGGATTGTATGAGCAGTGACTCTGGGAGATGTAGTTTAGACTTCAGCACCTTTTGGACCAACAGCAGCAGTCTATTGTGAGTGACAGCCAATCCAGTCAAGAACTGGGAGGAACTCAAAGGAAGTGCCCGGTTTTGTCGGTTGGAGTTTCAGTTGAGCTTTGGCAGTGAAGAAGGAAGGAGCCCTGTGCTTTTTCAGTGTGCAGTTTTAGTCAAAAACGTGTGTAAGGCCCAGAGTTCCGTCTGCAGCTTGTGTAACAGCTTGTTAGGACTGAATCCGTCCTGTGAAAAGAATCAAAGGATCTCTGAAGAGTAGAAACCAGGCTCACCCTGTAGAAGACTGGAGGAATTGCTGAAAATTGCATCTCGGTCTGTCAGGAACTGAATCTGCTGTGTGTTCTCCTGGGTATTGTGCAGTAATTGCGATCGGGATACAGATGCAGCCTGCCTGGTATAGTGCTTTTATATGGATGTGTGAAGAGGTTTGTGTACTCAAGTGAGCCCTGCTGACATTGAAGGACCCTATCTTATTTGGAGGTCGTGAGTACTAATTCAGGTCGCCCTGTTGAATTGCCACATTAAATCCAAATGGAATTACTGTACTGCTGACTGTTTAATTCTCCTTTTCTCTGTGTGAAAGGGCCCTACCAGCTGCCACGGTTTGGACTAGCCACTAGGGCTTGGGTACCCAGGACAGTAACTGATAGGGATAGGCCTGTGCACAGAGCCATAGGTAGATTATTAGAGTGATAAGCTAATTAACCTGATTTCCCTGTCCTTGTTATATCCCTAATAAATCAGAGCTGCTTGTTTCAGCAAAGTTATACTGCCTGAGGTATTTGTCTATGTTAAAGTACTGTACTGTGATTGTTGCACTGTATCTCATTTCACAGGAGGTCCCAGTGCCGGAACCAGACCTGGGGTAAGTGCATACTGTGAAGGTAATTTGATATATTGTGTGGGCCACTAGTGGGAAGAAAGGGTTGCAGTGTCCCAGAGGGCTGTGACCAAGTTAGTTTAACTATTGCAAACCCTGACCTCTGGGTGGAGGCACCCGCCATTGGATCCAGGCCCCTCAACCTGTTAGTGGCAAATCAGGCAGGGTAGTAGCCCCTGGGATAGCGCCATCTAGGGGTTACATCTTGGAGGCTCACCGCTGGGATTGTGTGTCCTCTAGTGGCCATATTTACAACCACTGTTAAGAAAAATGGGTACCCGACAGAAGTGGCTGTGCACCGGCTGGTGGAGTGGTGTACTGGGAGGAGATCGACCCCAAAATGCTATGCTTATCCTGGACATCCCTGGGTATCAATACAGGACACTGTGCAGGGAGTACTTTCCAAGGTGGAAGGTTTACAAAACCTGTGGTGGTGGGTCGGCATGCTAATCTGCTCACCCACACTTTCCTGGCCCTAGTAGAGTTTAAGGATCCCATAGATAGCTCCAAAGTGCCACAGACCATTACCCAGAGGGAGCCCTCACTGCTTGGAGAGTGATAACTATGACAGTAAAGACCTGGGGGAATCAGCCCCACCACTATCTGAAACTTTTGAGGAGAAATTTGCTGAATGGTTGCTGGGAGAGGGAAAACTGTGGAGGACTTGAAGAAACTATTCTGCCACCTGGGGTGTTCCTCCCAACACCCTCTCCTGCTCCAGTGCCCGTAATGGTGGCTGAACCAATGCAGACTCCTATTTCTGCACCTGCCATTAGTCACGACTCTTACCGAAGGTTGAGGATCTTCTCTGGCACCCTCCCCACCCCCCAAGGGGAGGATGACTGGGAGACCTGGATAGACTATGTTGCCCCCCAAGTGCTAGAATGGCAATGCTCGGAAGGCGAAAAGCGAAAGAGGGTTAGTGAGAGCCTCCGAGGTCCTGCCCTGGCTACCATCCGTGCTAAACGGGCCAGTAACCCTGAAGCGACTGCACAGGCCTATCTTGAGGCCTTGGAGAATGTGTATGGGAGCCCAGATTCTGATGAGGACCTATGGTGGAGAGTAAGAGATGCACAACAGTACCAAGGGGAGTTGTTGTCTGTGTATGTATCTCGGCTGGAAAAATTGTTGCAAGAATGCCTCAGAAAAGGTAGTTTGCCAGCGATTGAACTGGACCGAACCAGGCTGGACAGGATCCTTAAGTCTGCCCCCTTCTCAGAACTGCTGTTGCTTCAGTTACGCCTGGCAGATCGACTGGAATCCCCACCCTCCTATGATGAGTTAATGAGAGAAATTGAGGAGTTGAGAAAAGAGCGACCTGGGAGGGACCTGCACCAATAGCTGCGGCTACGACTCGAGTGACTGAGGGTGACCCATCAAGTGAAGTTCAGGGGCAGAGGTTGGCAGTCAATGAGTGCTCTGACAAGGAAAAAGATATGCCACAATGGGGCAAACTGTTGAGAGAGATCCGGGAATTCAAAAACAGTCCCTTTATGAAGGCCACGCCTGCAAGTACGGGCCCTGACCTATATCCGACTGCATCTGCTATGGGGTGGGGTACCCACCCATGTATCTCCTGCTGATAACAGCTCTGAACTCGATTCCTTGACCATGGAAGTGGAGAAACTGACGAGATGTCTCCAAATGCTTATCACGCCGCACACAGAGATGGCACCAAGGTTTCCAGTTAGTAATACCCCCGCCCTGGCTCCCAGTGTGGCGCCTCGGCCAGCTCAAACTCCAGAAAGTATGTTTTGCTATAATTGTGGGAAAGATGGGCACATGAAAAGGGAATGCCAGTCCCCAAAGACACTGACAAAGTTGCATATAGGCTACAAGGAGAGCTTGGAGAAGAAATCAGTGGTTAAGAGGTGCACGACATGATCCCAGTGAGGGCACCAAAATGCTAATTCACATCCTTTGTGGCAAGGTCAGTTGCCCAGGCCCCCACTACCGCTCTCCAGACTGGTCCAGAATAGTGGGTCCCTCCATGGAGACCACTGTAAAGGTGAATGGAGTGTCTACAAGAGCTGTATTAGACAGTGGCTCCCAAGTGACAATTATGTTCCAGGATTGGTATCAGAAGCATTTGTCAGACGTACCTTACAACCATTAGAAGGACTGCATGTGGGGGTTAAGTGAAGGCCTCACCTATTCCGGGTATATCCGAATTTGGCTGTCTTTCCCCACCTCCGTGGCTGGAGTGGCCGAACAAGTAGAGACCCTAGCCTTAGTGTGTCCCCCACTGGACTGTATGATGGTGTCCTTTGTTGATTGGAACAAATGCTCATATGTTCGAAGGCTGGCACAGTTGTGTTATGAAAACAGGGTCAAAGACTAGTAGAGCTTTAAGAGTTCCGGCTTAATTAAGAAGGCCTATGAGGCACAGAGAGATGCTGAAAAACAGAACCAGAGGAACCGGTCGGAATTGTATGGAAGAAGGATCCTGAGTCTCTGATCCTGGCGCCAAATGCCCAGTGTACCTTACAGGAGAGGTCCGTATCAGAAAGGATGTTAAGAATAAAATATTAATGTTGGATGCACCAGGCGATGGAAAATTGCCAGAGGGACTGCTGGTCAAGCTTAGTATTTTGCCCGCTAGAGCCCATGCTTATGCCAGAAGGGTAATGGTCCAAGTTCATAATGTGTCTGAAAGAGACATTCGAGTAAACAGAGGTTGCATCCTGGCTAATGTGCATTGTGCAGACACTGCAGTGCTACCCAGCAGCAAGAGTTCAAGGAAGAATGACAGAGTAACGCCTGACTTGTTTGATTTCGCGACTCCGCTGCCAGCTGAATGGAAAGTGAGGATCAGTGAGAAGCTTGCCCAGAGAGACCAGGTGTTTTCTTTAAAGGAATGGGATGTAGGATGTGCAAGGAGCTGAGCACAATATCCGCTGCATGGCGAAGACCATTTCGTGAGAGGTCTCGACGCCTGGCACCTGCTGACATAGATGATGTGAGACGGCATCTGCAAGAGATGTTAGCTGCTGGTGTAATACAAGAATCCAGAAGCCCTTATGCTTCCCCATTGTGGTAGTGAGGAAAAGAATGGAACAGTAAGGATGTGTGTGATTATCGCACCTTAAACCGGCGGACTATCCCTGATCAGTACACAATGCCCCGCATTCAGGATGCTTTGACTGCCTAAACGGGAGCAAGTGGTTCTCTGTGCTGGATCTCCGCAGTGGGTACTACCAGATCCCGATGGCCCCAGAGGACCGTGGAGAAGACGGCCTTTATCTGTCCGCTGTTTCTATGAATTCATGAGGATGCCTCAAGGATTTCAGGTGCCCCAGCCACTTTTCAACGATTGATGGAGCGTGCAGTGGGGACATGAACTTACTAGAGTGCCTGGTATACCTAGATGATGTTATTGTGTTTGGCAGCTCACTGGAGGAACATGAGAGCAGATTATTTAAGGTATTGGACCGACTGGAGGACTTTGGCCTTAAACTGTCCATTGATAAGTGTCAATTCTTTCAAACATCAGTAAAGTATGTGGCACATAGTATCCACCGAGGGAATAGAGACCGACCCAAGTAAAGTTGAGGCCTTGACCACTGGCCACAGCCCAAAAATCTAAAAGAACTGCAAAGATTCCTGGGATTCTGTGGTTATTATCGGCGCTTCATCAAGGACTATTCAAGAGTGATCCGCCCTTTACTTAACCTTACTCAAGGGTATCCCCCAACCCACAAAAAATACCAAAAGTCAGCGTCCCTCAAGACTGAAAGAGTGTATTTTCATCCGAGTGAAGTATTTGGGGCCCGCTGGACTCCTGATTGTGAGACTGCTTTTCATGAGATCATATATCAACTTACCCATGCTCCAGTGCTGGCCTATGCCGATCCAAGAAAACCTTACGTCCTGCACACTGATGCTAGCTTGCAAGGGTTGGGGCGTGTTGTACCAAGAGCACGAGAATGGCCTGAGACCAGTGGCCTTTGCCAGTAGAAGCCTGACCCCATCCGAAAAGAACTATCCTGTACATAAGTTAGAGTTCCTAGCTTTGAAGTGGGCTATTGTTGACCAATTCCATGAGTACTTGTATGGGGCTAAAATACTAGTAAAACTGACAATAATCCTTTGACCTATGTGCAGACCTCAGCTAAGTTGGATGCCACTGGCCATAGGTGGCTTTCTGCATTATCTACATATGACTATGCTCCGAATACCGAGCAGGTCTGAACCACATAGATGCTGATGCTCTCTCCCGGAGGCCTGTTCCCCAGAATGATTGGGTCCGATTGGCAGAACCTGACATTCGGGCACTCGCCGGAAGTTTGACAGGGAGGAACAAATGTCCACGGACGCAGTGGACTGCATGGTGGATTGCTTGGGAGCCTCTGAGAATTGCATACCTGCTGCTTATTGCCACTTTTCTGCAATAGACATTGGTGCACTGCCTCAGCTGGACAATGACAGTATTCGGGGCTCAATCTCACGATCCCATGATCAAAGCAGCTTTAGAAGCCCTCTATGCAGGAAAAGATGTGTCCAAATTACGCCCACTGATTTGAGAACTGCACTGTTATACAAAGAAGGTCCTAAGTTGAAACTGATCAATAAACTGTTATACAGAGAAACAGTAGACAGAGGGGACAAGTAGACAAACAACAACTAGTGCTGCCCACTGCCTTTCGAGACTCAGTACTGAGGTCCTTGCACAACCACATGGGGCACCTTGGTATAGACAGAACACTTGACTTGGTGAGATCCAGATTCTATTGGCCTAAGATGGGGCTGATGTGAGCAACACATTCGAACTTGTAGTCGCTGCTTACAGAGGAAAGCTTTGTCCCAGAGGGCTGCCCCCTTGTTAACATACCACCAGTGCACCCATGGAGCTGGTCTGTATTGATTTTCTAAGTTTGGAGTCAGATCAAAGAAATATCAGTAATGTGCTGGTGGTCACTGACCATTTCACGAGATATGCCCAAGCTTTCCCCACCAAAGACCAGAAAGCATCCACTGTAGCCAAAGTACTTGTAGAAAACTTTTTGTTCACTATGGGCTCCACAAAGAATCCATTCTGATCAAGGGAGAGACTTTGAGAGTCGCCTTATCAAAGAGATGCTTTCTCTGTGGGAGTGCGAAAGTCCAGAACCACTCCTTACCACCCCAGGGGACCCACAGCCTGAACGCTTCAACCGCGACTTTGCTAGATATGCTAGGCACCCTGCACCCAAAGGAAAGCCTAGATGGAGCCAACAAATTAGCACCCTGGTACATGCTTATAACTGCACCAAAAGTGATGCCACTGGATTCTCCCCCTACCGCCTGATGTTTGGAAGAGAAGCTCGACTACCAGTAGATGTGTGTTTTGGGGTCTCTCCTGATGGGGTTCAAGCTGACAACTATTTACAGTATGTGCAAAAGTTAAAGGCCCAGCTAACTCATGCGTACCAACTGGCTCAAACCATGGCTGCCAAAAGAAATCTGGCCAACAAAGAAAGGTATGATAAAAAGGTGAAAGCACAGGAACTCCAGGAGGGAGATCGGGTATTGCTAAGAAATCTGGGACTGCATGGCAAGCACAAGATTGCTGACAGATGGCACCATCTCCCTCACATTGTAGTGGGCAAACTAGATGATCTGCCAGTGTACAAAGTAAGGCCTGAGAATAATTCAAAAGATGTAAAACAATGCATAGAAATCATTTACTGCCCATTGACAAATCCTGATTGAGTCTGAGCCCTCAGAAGATGCCCACTCTGGACCAGTGACTAGAGCTGCTGCTAAGAAAAGACCAAGGAAGTCTGCACCTCAGAAGCAGAGTTAAAGTGTTCCCTGCACAAGTCCCAGTTGAGCATGACTGTCAGTCCATATCAGAAGAAAGTGAGAGTGACTTTGAATACTATCCTTCTTACGAACTAAGTCAATTGTTTTGGGGCAATCCCTAGTCAATACTGGAGATGAAGCTGGGCCTTCTGGACTGTCTAAGCCCCCAGCTTCATCCCTGGAGCCAATGCTCCCAGAAAGTGAAGTGCAAAGCATCAGATCAGATGAAATGGAATCATTGTGCATGGTTGAACTGTTTGAGCTTTCAGGGAGGAAATGATAGATTGGGGCAGACTGGTGATACACCCGAACAAGAAGAGTATTTTGAGTGCCCTGACAGTCCACTGCCAGTGTCCAAAAGCTCTCCATGCGAGCCAAATGTTGTGGACTCAGAAACTGTAACTCCTGGAGCTGAAAGTGCCCCAAGTTCTAGCCTCTCTACCCCCATGGAGACTCCCCTGACAAGTGAGGACAATGCTGAAAATGAGGCTCAGAGTGCAGAGACTATAACAGTTCCCCCTAGAAAGACTGGTCGAGCTGTAAAGCCTGTGGTGCACCTCAGTTATGATTCCCTTGGGAGGCCTGTGGATTTGCCTCTCAATGTTGTCCATAAAGGAGTGTATGTGTCCCTGAGCTCATTGCCCAAACTGAGCGTCAGTGCTAACTCCAAGTTACTTGTGTTGCCCTCTAAGTATGGTGCCCTTGCCCCGTCCAGCCCCAAGGTAACTGATAGGGAAGGGCCCCCTCTCTTCAGGTTTCATGTACAAGAGGTAATAACTTGAGTTATGGTACAATGTGTATGTAATACTGTGTAAAGAGTGACGTACTGCAATGTTTCAGAAATGTGTTCTTGGTAAAATGATATATTGACTGATGATTACATGTGTGAGCCTAATACAAATGTATACGGTTGCAGTTGAAACTTATGGGGGTACTTGCTTGACGCGGACGTCAAGCTTTCCCAGGCCAGGAAGGGTGTAACCCCCCTGCAAATGGGGGTTCCCAAAAGACTTCCAGGAGCTTGCTTGAATGCTCCAAGCCTGAATGGTGTTTGCATTTAAGCCATTTATCAGTGAGTGTTTTAGAACCTCTGGTACTGTCTTTAAGAGCTGTCTGCTTGCAGACATAATTAGTTTGTATGGGGGACTGTGTGTTTCTTTGATTGAGTACCACTCAGCTGCTGCCAATTCACTCCATTTTTGCAGTCACTAGGAGTGCAAAGGAACCTATCTGAAAGATGTAACTGTTTGCCAGAAATTATTTAGAGTAATAATGAAATTACAGTTTGTCTAACCTGCTTTCTTTGCAGTCAGAACTGTGTCTGCTAGTTCCCATTCTAGTTTTGAACTGCTGAACTGGACCAATCAGTGTGGTAGTTAGCTCTAAAATGGTGCCTTGGACGAATCAGAACTTGACTCATAATCTGAGCCAGCCACAAGAGGATTGTATGAGCAGTGACTCTGGGAGATGTAGTTTAGTCTTCAGCACCTTTTTGGACCAACAGCAGCAGTCTATTGTGAGTGACAGCCAATCCAGTCAAGAACTGGGAGGAACTCAAAGGAAGTGCACGGTTTTGTCGGTTGGAGTTTCAGTTGAGCTTTGGCAGTGAAGAAGGAAGGAGCCCTGTGCTTTTTCAGTGTGCAGTTTTAGTCAAAAAACGTGTGTAAGGCCCAGAGTTCCGGTCTGCAGCTTGTGTAACAGCTTGTTAGGACTGAATCGTCCTGTGAAAAGAATCAAAGGATCTCTGAAGAGTAGAAACCAGGCTCACCCTGTAGAAGACTGGAGGAATTGCTGAAAATTGCACTCGGTCTGTCAGGAACTGAATCTGCTGTGTGTTCTCCCGGGTATTGTGCAGTAATTGCGATCGGATACAGATGCAGCCTGCCTGGTATAGTGCTTTCTTTATATGGATGTGTGAAGAGGTTTGTGTACTCAAGTGAGCCCTGCTGACATTGAAGGACCCTATCTTATTTGGAGGTCGTGAGTACTAATTCAGGGTCGCCCCTGTTGAATTGCCACATTAAATCCAAATGGAATTACTGTACTGCTGACTGTTTAATTCTCCTTTCTCTGTGTGAAAGGGCCCTCACCAGCTGCCACGGTTTGGACTAGCCACTAGGGCTTGGGTACCCAGGGACAGTAACTGATAGGGATAGGCTCTGCACAGAGCCATAGGTAGATTATTAGAGTGATAAGCTAATTAACCTGATTTCCCTGTCCTTGTTATATCCCCAAATAAATCAGAGCTGCTTGTTTCAGCAAAGTTATACTGCCTGAGGTATTTGTCTATGTTAAAGTACTGTACTGTGATTGTTGCACTGTATCTCATTTCACAGGAGGTCCCAGTGCCGGAACCAGACCTGGGGTAAGTGTATACTGTGAAGGTAATTCTGATATATTGTGTGGGCCACTAGTGGGAAGAAAGGGGGGTTGCAGTGTCCCAGAGGGCTGTGACCAAGTTAGTTTAACTATTGCAAACCCTGACCTCTGGGTGGAGGCACCCGCCATTGGATCCAGGCCCCTCAACCTGTTAGTGGCAAATCAGGCAGGGGTAGTAGCCCCTGGGATAGCGCCATCTAGGGGTTACACTTATATACCTTAAACAGCATACTGATAAAAACTTGAAAGACTAAATGTTCCATAAAACAAATTCTTTCAAGTAGAGTAATTTTGTTATGCGGGAAATTGTGCTGTGAGGTGGGAACTATCTTAGACCTGTATAGGGCTGCAAATGTGATAAAAGGTTAAACAGGGAGGATTACCTAACAAGCACACAGTTCTTAGCAACAGACACCCAGGCAAGGAGTCAGCAGTGAGTGCATAGAGTGGTAAAGAAAAAGCCCACAAAACCACAGGCAGAAAGATACTAAACTACTCAAAAGTGTCCTCGACTCTATTCTCACCCCACTAACCAACCTCCTAAATCACTCTCTTTGCCTCAGCCAATTTCCTCTTGCCTGGAAAAATGACGCGATTACCCCCATCCTCAAAAGTGGTGACCAAACCCAACCTGGAAATTTTTGTCCAGTCTATCCTTCCACCACTATCCAAAGCCCTGGAAAAAAATTGTTGCAGACCAGCTCACAGAGTACCTCTCCACCCATAACCTCCTCTGCCACGAACAGCATGAGTTTCGTTGTGGCCACAGCACCACCTCAGCCCTCTTTGAGTTTTCTAACTTCCTCCACTCTGCACTAGATAAAGGGCACATTGCTGCCACAGTTTTCATTGACCTGTCAAAAACTTTTGACACTGTCAACCACCCCATGCATCTCTCCCCCTGCAGCCCTTTGGTCTCTTGCAGGGGTCCTGGACTGGTTTCCCAGTTATCTCTCTGCCCGTACCCAGTGTGACAGGATAGGCAACACCATCTCCAGTGCATGCCTGGTCCACTTGGGGGTTCCCCAAGGCTCTATCTTGGGATTCCTACTGCTTAGTCTCTTTTTAAACACTCTCCCATCTGCCTGTGAGGGCCCCCTCCCTCCTTCTCTTTGCCAACAATGCTGTTCTGTTTGCCTCACACCGTGATCCTACCCATCTCTAAAACATGCTCCAACTCTCCTTCAGCCAAGCAGAGTAGTGTCCCAGAGTTGGTTCTCTGACAACAAACTTGTTCTGAACCTGAAAAAGATAAAGTCAGTGCTCTTCACTCATAACCAATGCAGACACAAAAATGTCCATCTCCACATCACAGCAAAAAAATCTCCTGCCCCTAGAACAAACAACTACCTTTAAGTATATCGGTGTCACTTTTGACACCTCTTTCTCTTTCCATAACCACATATGCACTCTTCGCACAGCTATCAACTCCCATATAGGTCTTCTGTACCGCCACAGGGACTGCCTTTCCCCTGATGCGTTGCGTCTGGCCATCACATCCTCAATACTGTCACTAGTAGACTATGGTCTGTTAATCTACGGTGCTGCTGACAACACAGCCCTACATAAAATCAAGATGTCACTCAGTAAAGCCTATCATCTCCTAACTGGCTCAACTCCCCTCACCCACACCTGTACACTGTACTCTTTAGCAAACATCCTCAGCTTTGATGAAAGACTTATCTACCAGTCCTGCCTCTTGACCAAAAAGACTGTTGCAGGTATGGCCCCTCCAGGCCTCTTCTCCATCATCTACCACTCTGCCCCTACCCTCTCAACCTGCAGTTCCTCTCGCACTACCCTACATGTCTCTAGGGTCAGGATCTCCCCAGCGTACAAGTCTTTCTGCTACCATGCCCCCTCTTGGTATAACTCACTTCCAATCCCTGACACCACTGAGCAAAGACTTGGGCCTTTTAAATCAGCCCTTAAAAACTCCCTCCTCAATGCTCGTTGCTGTAACTGCCCCGGCCGTGATCTCCCCTAGCCCTGCCCCTCTCCCTCCTGTTAGCCACCACCTTGTAATAGTGGCCTTGTACAACTTGTATAATTTATATTATTTCTCCCAATATAATTACCTTGTGTATTACATACCTCTACTATATATTGTTTTCCTTCCTCTGGGATTGTACTGAATGTATTGCTAAATGACTGTTGGTATTCCTGTTCATTCCTACCCCTAACCCCTATCCGTCTCTCCCCTTAGCTACCTCTTTGTATAGGCCACACTATAATGCCCTCTCCCACTCTGTAGATAACTTGTACAATCCTCACCCATATACTTATAATTTACTGTCATTTGCTACACCTTGTTTGCTCTGTACCATTGCCATATGTTGTATTGACCTGTATGTATTATTTTCTGTATCTTGCTGACGTGGAGCCTTTATCAATGAGTCCCTGACTCAAAGGGTTGTAATTCCGATATCTGAAATAAATAAATAAAAAAAGAAGTTGGGGGAATGCCATCAAGAGAGGAGGAAGATACCAAGAATGAAACCCACACAGGACAGGGCCTAAATGACCTGAATTACTAGAAAAAATAGTGTGTGACCAGCTAGGGGTATACTTAGAATCCAGAAACCTATTAAACCCGGTTCAGTCTGGATTCAGAGCAAAGCACAGCACCATAACAGCCCTAGCTAAGGTGACCAATGATTGGCTCCTAGACCTTGACAACAAGAAGCATGTCTGTGCCATTTTCTTGGATCTTAGTAAGGCATTTGACACAGTCAATCACGGCCTGCTTCTTTCCTCCCTAAGCACCTTAGGCCTGGAACATAAATCTATGTGCTGGTTTGCAGACTACCTCGGAGAATGGAAACAGCAGGTTAAAGCTGAAGGTGATCTTTCTCCATTAAAACCTATGCTGAGGGGCGTGCCCCAGGGCTCTATCCTTGGTCCCCTCCTCTTTGCAGTCTACATTAACAACATCAATGACCCCATCAAAAAAGCCAACATCCACTTATTTGCGGATGACACTGTACTGTACTTGAGTCGTCCCTTCTACAATACCAGCTCATAAACAAAAAGCTTTTGCTCAATGCGAAAAAGACAAAAGACATGCTCTTCTCCCCCCTCCTTGCATGCGGCAATTCCTGCTGGAGGGGGGGCTACCCCACAAATTACCACCGTTCTTGGAGAAACACCAGAGTATGTAGCTAAATTCAGTGTGTTAGGCACCTATGCTTTAAGGAGCTAGTCCCTAATTGCCCTCCAAGTTCCAAGGGTCAACACTCATTTTGGCAAAGCTGCTCTAAGCTTCTCTTTACCCACATTGTGGAATGGTTTACAAAGGAACTTGAAGCTGAGCTGCCCAGTTAGCCTGAATATCTTCAAGGCTCTCTACGATTGCTACATGAAAGCACTTTGCAAATGTTTTCCTCACCGCTAGCCCACGAATTCCGCAACTCCCCATTTCCATCCTGACGCTCGCCATGTTTCTACCCCTGGCTCTCACTCTTTCCTTATTATCTCTTCCTGCTGCACCCACCCTTCCTTGTCCACTCCAGCCTGGCTAAAGTCCCACCCCATCCATAGTAGTGTTCCAATTATCTACCCCTCCTCCGTCATTATCATAATAAACAAGTACATGACAGCCATCGTCACTTTCTGTGGTTTTAGCCCAATTTTTCCCTTAGTCGTCGGTAATATATCCCTCCTCTTCTTTACCTCTCTAACCTGCCACCCCATACATGGCCTCTTTCTCCTATATGTGTAGTTGCCGGCTGTCTCACTCAAAAGATCTCTGCTTATAACCCCTGTATGTCTATGGTTGATTGTACATCTGCTGACTAATTCAATTGTAAAATAATGCTGTTTTTTTTTTTTTTATTTCAACCTTGTACTGTACTGTATACACTATATATACTTTTTCTTCCTTGTATATTATTGCTTTTTGTATACCTGCTTCTGTACTGTACTTTGATGTATTCATGACCAGGTCCACCTTGCAAATGAGCCTTGCTCAATGGTGCCCACCTGGATAAATAAAGATTTTGATTGATTGATTGATTGAGATTGAGAAGCAGAGGCCAAGTGAATGGCCAGAAAAAAACAGGCTGGAGCATGCTGGTGGCAGCAGAGCATGGTGAGTTGCATATGTATCCCCTAGGTTGCGCTATCCCAAGGGCTACTTCCCCTGCCTGCTTGACTACTAACAGGTTGAGGGGCCTAGGTCCAATGGCGGATGCCTCCACCCAGAGGTCAGGGTTTGCAGTAGTTAAACTAACTTGGTCACAGCCCTCTGGAACACTGTAACCCCCCTTTCTTCCCACTAGTGGCCCACACAATGTATTAGGAATATCTTCACAAAGTACACTTACCCCCAGGACTGGCTTCGGCGACTGGACCCCAGGGACCCCCTGCAAAACAAGATGATACAGTGCAAAAACCACAGTACAATACTTTAACATAAACGAATACCTCAGCCAGTGTAACTTTGCTGAAACCAACAGATCTGATTTATTTAAGGAGCTGTAACAAGGAAGGGGGAAATCAGGTTAATTAGGTTAAACACATTAATAATCACAGTACTGTGCACATATTCATAGTCTCAAATTGTCACTTTCATTGGGTACCCAGGATGGGGGGTGGCTAGCCAGGATCGGTTACAGCTGGGTGGGGCCCTGTGATTGAAAAAACACTGGCACAATACCCAAATTGTAATCCGGAGCCGGTTGGCTCAGTTCATGAAGAAATGAAGAAAAAAACAACAATTAGATGACACACTTGCAATTCGATAAACAGATGGCAGGGAGCTACCCTGCTTTGTACTCACAAACTCAATGCTGGGAACTGGATGGAAGGCAGATTGTCCTGGATTGCCAGGAGGAGCAGACCATGGGGACAAGGTCCTTGTGACTGGACCCCACTGCAGTTTAGAGCAAATGGATGCAGTCTGGATTAAGCTGGGGTTTACTTCCAGCTTCATGCACTCTATTCACTGTACAGGGGATTTGAAACGCGATTCCCCACAAGCACTACACACATTTATATGTAAAAGGAAAGTACTATACCAGGCAGGCTGCTTCTCTATCCCGATCGCAATTACTGCACAGTACCGGGAGAACACACAGCAGATTCAGTTCCTGACAGACCGAGCGCGATTCAGCAATTTCTCCAGTCTTCTACAGGGTGAGTCTGGTTTCTACTCTTCGGATCTCCTTGATTCTCTTCACAGGTCGGTTTCAGTCTGAACCGGAGCTTGCACAAACTGCAGACCGAAACTTAGGGCCTTACACAAGATCCCCGCGCTAAAACTACACACCGAAGAAGCACACAGCTCCCTGTCTCTTCACAGCCCAAACTGATCTGATCTTTCCAGTAGACAAAGCCGGGCATTTCCTTTGAGTTGCTCCCAGTTCTGTTGACTGGTTTGGCTGTCACTCACAGTAAACTCCCCCTGTTGGTGGAAAAAAGGTGCCAAAGTCAAAACTACATTTCCCAGAGTCACTGCCTTTACAATCCCCTTACAGCAGGCTCCAGAGGAGAGTCCAAGTTCTGATTCGCCCAGAGCAGGCTCCATTTTAAAGGATCCCCACCATGATTGGTCCAATTCAGCAGTTCAAAACCAACATGAGGGAGCTTGCTCTGCACTGTCCTTGCTACACGAAAGCAGGTTAAATCAAACTGCATTTTCATTATTACTCTTAACAGGTTACAAGCAAACAATTACATCTTCGAAGAGTGCTCCTTCTGCCCACTTAGCGATGGCAGAAACGGAGCGATTTGGCAGTAGCTCGAGCGGAACTCAAGCAGGAAAACACACAGTCCCCCCATACAAACTAATTATGTCTGCAAGCAGACAGCTCTTAAAGAGACAGTACCAGAGGCTCTGAAAGCACTCACAGATAAATGGCTTAAACGCCATACACCATTCAGGCTTGGAGCATTCAAGCAAGCTCCTGGAAGACTTTTTTGGGAAACCCCATTTGCAGGGGGGGTTACACATATAATAAACAGCCAAAGCTGAGAGGGGGAGTAAGCGCAGAAAGACAGGAGAAGGTGGGAGCTACCAGATGAGAAGCTTCTCAGGACACTGCAAGAGATGCAGCACACAGCTGGAAGAGTATTGGTGGTTGTTTGCAGTTTCTAGGGAAAACATGGTTTTGCAACCTCGATATTTTGTGCACTCGTGATTTTGAGGTAGCGCTAAATTCTAAGTACTGTAATGTGTTGCACTTTTGCGGGCACGCGATTATGACAGTGAACCTCATGTGATTTGGTCTTCAGTACCGTTACTCCAGCAGCATTCACCAGCACTGAAATTCACTACCAAAAAAACCCCAGAAAGAACATTTGTTCAGTTGTGTTGCCTTTAAACATTTTCAAAGTTAAACCAATCACAAGATAGTTATTAAACTGAGGCCATATCCAAATTAAGATTGTGCCACCTTACACTATTCTGCCCATAAAGTTGCTTTTGGTTGGTTCAAGTTATTTGTACCAGCATTTCACTCCTGAAGGATGTTGTGCTCCGCCCATCAGAAGATTGTCCCATACAGTACTTGCCCATTCTTGACCTGGCAGCTCCATTACATTCCTAAGTAATGACTCACAATAAAAATCCTCTCTGGGGTTCCAACATTTTGAAAACTATGCAGGGTTTACATGTAATCTAGTAAAAGGATTTCCTGTAATCTGAGTTCCAACCCTACCATTGGAGTTATGCCTTTTTTCTTCTTTTTTTCTTTTCAACTTATGTACGGTGCTGAGTACCTTCACAGATGAGAAAGATTTATCATAGTGTTTTTGTTACACAAGATGGACTTGTTGTCATGGAACATCTCATTTTCAGCAGGGTCCTCATTTTTACTTGTTTGTACAGTTGGGTGGATCGAATCACTGAGAAGGTAAGTGGCTAAGTGTCACACATTAAATAAATGGCTCTAGTGGGATTTGAACCTGGGTCTCCAGGTCTGCAAGCTTGTACTGTTACCACTAGACCATGGTGACTCAAGTCCTTATATTCTCTTGGTAACAGGAGATCACAGGTATGAACCATAATAGAGTCAGATACTCCCAGTATGACCTTAGGCAAGTCTCTTAACTTCCCAGTGCTCCAGTCCATCTAGCTGGAAATGTGTAGAAGTTGGACCCCTCTAGAAATGGATTATTACTTTACACACAGGTCTCACATATGGGACGTAGCCAGCAAAGTTCATAAATTGTATGATCTTTGAGAAACAATCTTCACCACTGATGCTCACCTGTAGGTCTGGACCGGAGGCACTAGAACCCTGTGGGAGCAAAGCTTTTGACCAGGGGGCTGGCTACAACTACAAGACATGGCACCTGCACACCCTCACATGGTATTGCTCACCAGCCAGTAATCATTGTCGGATCCCTCAGCAGCCTTTGTTCTGTTCTTTCTGCTGTCAAGTGCACACCATGGAAGCGCAGCACCTCAGTTTGCCTCGTCGCCACTTAATTTACTGTCACCTTAATCTTTTCTTTATTTGTGGTACCACCAATCTTTATTATTTTACTGTGATGCTGAAGTCCAATAAAAATGGGCCAAGTCATCAAAGAATGTCTGACAACTGCTGATTATGTTTCATTTCCCCTATAGGAAACCAATGGCTATGCTGGACTGACATCAATCCTGTGCAGCCTGTCTTGTACCAGAGCACAACATGGAAGAGTGTGATGCCTGTTTTTCAATGGACTGTCATATCCTTGACAGCCATGTGTTGAGATTGGGGTCACATGAGCCCCAACATTGGAGGCAGACCTTGCACATGTGCATCCAAGATCTGGTCTCCTGGACTTTCCCCTGGGCCTCTTCCTGGGACATCTGGTTCAGTGGAAGTACAGAGTTTTCCTTAACCTCATCATGCTGAGGCTTTAGAAACTCTGGTGGATACGTCTGGTGGACAGTCAACCTCATCTGAGTGGTTAACTGTGAACCTTCTGCAATCTGCCTGCCCTGAGCAGCAGACATCCCCAAATGTAAAACTACAGTTATACACTCAGTCAACATTGGTAGACAGCTCAACATTTATTTATTTTATTCATTTGGTAACTGGGTAAGGCCCACTAGGCACAAGTGCCTGTTTTCAGGGGTAACCTGCGAGCACTGGGTAGTTAAGTGACTTGTTCAGAGTCACACAGTATGCAAGTGAAGGTTGTGAGAATCAAACCCATGTCTGGTCTACTGGATATGCCAAGCTCATTCACAGCTCGTTACTCTAACCTCTAGGCTATACTGCCAGCCGACATCATCCTCTGGCCGCTTAACCTTTTATCTGTTTTTTGCCACTCTGTTTCTCTCCTAGTGAACAGAACTGAGGCTGGTGAGGAAGCTGGCAATGGTGGTTGGCTGGCATGTGACACCACGTGGGGGGTGCACAGGTGCTATGCCCAGTAGCTGTGGCTGGCTCCAAGGCCAAAATCTTTGCTCCCGCTGTGTCCTAGTGCCTCTGGGCCAGACCCATAAGTGGTAATCAATAGTGAAGATATTCTGGAAGATCACCAGTTACAATAACATATGTAACTTTCTTTTTTGCCAGCAACCCTGTGTCTGCTGCTAGCATTCATAGCTTTCAGCTCGTTCACAATTTAGCATCCTTAAAAACACAAGTTTTTGAATGGGGCTTTATAGCTCAGCTGCTGCTGGGCTAATATGTAGAAGATACAATCACTGCATACTTTGGTAACTATAGAGTAATTTACCTAGTAAAATATTACATAGATAGCTACATGAGCTTCTCAGGCAGACAGATACTTTATATGGGCTGCTTGTCTGTAATTTGTCATTGGCTCTTTAAGGTCCACCAGCCAATCAGAGAGTGGGATTTGAGACACGCCCATTGTTTCTTATCTTGTGCTTTCAGACAGACTGCTGGGCTGTTCCATCATCTCTCACTAAAAAGGGGGATTCAATAATCTTGTAAATTAATTTCAGTCAAATCTTTTTTTATTATTACTGTTTCTACTGTGCAGCTGCAGTCGTCATCCAAGAGCACCCACAGTCACCACCCAGCCACATTGAACCCCAGAGCTCTACTCACCTCTGTCACTGGGATGCTGGCGATGTCTCCACCCAACCAACAGCCCTCCATCTGCATTACCACCTGTGGTCACCTAGGTGACAGTATTGTGATGGAGAACAACACCCTACCTCTCCAGAAGAGAGTCTGCCCATGGGATGCTTGATCCTCTGACCCCTGACCAACCCCTGAAGGCCCAGGCTTGCTCACAACCAGGGTTGTCGGCGTCATGAGTGGCAACCCTACCACTGCACCAGCAGGCCGTCCCCAGTCTTACTTTTTAGAACATTTGTATTGTGTTTATGAATGTGATTGGAACTTGTTTTATTGTGAAACTTTCTGTTTGTTTCTGGGACCTCAATGAAACAGGCACTTTTTTTAGTTTGCAACTTCTCGGCATAACCTCCAAATAAATAAAAAAAAAATAAATTTAGCAATGCACATTGTATTCTGAAATCAAGGTCATAGCTTCTGTGCTCAGTCGCTGAATTAATTAAGTGCCTCTGCTCTACTTATTGCAGCAAAAGAAAGGGAAATAATCGTGGAGATTGTAATTAAAACTTGGCTTATGGGATAATTACAGGTAATTGGCTCATTGCACGTTGATTATACTAAAGTACCATTATTCACAGCTGTATGTTGGGATTGCAAGATCAGCGTGCACAATGGAAAGCCAAGAATTTGTTTCACCCGAGGCGTGAGCAGTGTAAATTAGGTAAAACAGTACAACCAAGATGAACATAATCTCTGTTCTTGCTTAATATCATGGCTGTGACAAATATCTACTGAGAACACAGGGAAAGTCTGCATCTTGAAGCTTAGTAGTATGGCAAACAGAACCAACTAGTATGGATGTCATGCTCTACTATTCTATTAAAAATATTCTTATGAATGTGCTTTTTCTTGGCAATAGTCATTCATCTGTAGAACAATAACAATTTGCTTAAAAATGTTGAGAAAATAGTGGCATCCTAATGTATTCTGGGGGCTGTTTTTAACATTATTGCAACTTAACTAGATCTTATAAAATGGATATAAAAAGCAGTGGCGGCTCTACACCAGGGCCAGAGTGCTGCGTGCCCTAGTAAAAATGCTGTGCCCCAGTTGGTGCCCCATATGTTGCAGAGATACCCCCATAGTAACAATATATAAGTGCCCTGGCTACCATCTGTTGTGCCCCGGCTGTGCCCTGGTAACCATTTGTGGCTAGAGCCACTGCTGATAAAAAGTCCAGAAACATGATTGGCTGAGGGGCTCAGAACCCAGTGTTGACATCCCAGCACAACTGCACTGGAAGAAGATCCAGCAACCTCTTCACAATAAAATCGGTACTACTGTACCACACATCCCTGTTTGCCATTACAAGTGTAGCTGTCACCTTTACTCACTAAAAACCTTCAGCTAGGCCCTAAAAAATAAAACTGCCTTAAATTTAAAAAACATAATAATTACATGTTATTTGTTCTCATAATCCTGTTCTTACACACACACACGCACACACACACACACACACACACACACACACACACACACACATGCACCTTAAACAAGCAATTGTCAATGCCAGAAGTTTGCCATTGGTATTGCTGTTGTACATGCTGGGTT
The DNA here is from genome assembly GCA_016271365.2 of Neoceratodus forsteri. NCBI lineage: Eukaryota > Metazoa > Chordata > Ceratodontiformes > Ceratodontidae > Neoceratodus > Neoceratodus forsteri. The sequence goes on along the minus strand of JADMNL010000023.1, from coordinate 453,272,741 downwards.
TGGCAGGTAGTACCCATGTCCAGTTTCCTTTAAGAAAAATCATGTTAACCTGTGGGAAAAACAGATTTGCTTAAAGTAGTCCTACTGCCTGCTATAAGATGATGTCATTGAGCTTCTGCTGTAGAACATTTGTCATGCCTCGACTATTGTATGTGTCTCCCCCGTGTCCCAGCCTGCTCCTCCTGCTCACACACCATCACAATTGTTACTATACGCTGACAATGCCGTTATTTTTTGTAGCCACCCTGATCCCAACCGCTTGCAAAGTGACCTACAAACGTTCTTCTCTGAATCCGAATCCTGGTTCTTCCAGAATAAACTTATAATAGATTATAAAAAAAAACAAGGTGATGGTATTTGCCAACCTACAAAATAAACACAAAGGCTCCCCACTAAACATAGTCAACTGCCACAATATACCCTGGAACAAGTTTATATATACCTTGGCGTCATGCTTGACTCCACCCTCTTCCTCGATGAGCACATAAATCTGGTCTGTAAGGCAGTTAACGCCAGGCTTGGCCTTCATTACAGGCACAGGTCTTGCATGCCAGCTAATGCCCTTCGACTGGCTGTAACCAGCTTGATCCTGTCCATTGTCGATTACGGCATTGTCATCTGTGGTTCAGCTTCTGACACAGCTTTGACCAGAACCAAGGTCGCCTTGAACAAAGCTTGTCGGCTCATGACTGGGTGTGATCCGTTTACACACACATGTGACCTGTACAAACAGGCTAATTGGTTAAACTTCGGGGGTAGGCTCTTGTATCAGACCAGCCTGCTAGCAAAAAGATAACTCTAGGCCGCTCCCCTCCTGCTACCTGCCATCTCCTAACTTCCGTCCCACCTACTCGTGCCACCCAAAACTCCACTAAAGCCCCTTACCTTGTCCCATTTTGTAGGACCTCTGTGGGGCAGAGGGCTTTCAGGTACAGGGCTCCTCTCTGGTTGAATGGCCTGCCCTTTGAGGTCTCTTCCATAAACAAACTACTGTAGGCCTTTTCAAATTTAAACTCCAGCAGCATCTCCTTGCCTCTTGTCACTGTGACTGTTAATTTGGCCTTGTCCACTACCCCCCCCACAAGAACTGCTCCTCACCCTGCTATGACAATGTCATCACTGACTGACTCATGTCCCCTTTCTCCTCCCTCCCTCCCTATTATCCTTTGAGCTCTTCTTATTCTGACAAGGTGTTTATGTGACTGCTTCTAGTACTACTGACTCCTTCCCTCTACTTCCTCTCTTTCTTGTGTGTTCCCACTCTGGCCACCTCTCTCCTTCCTCCCTCCCCTCTGTCTCTGCCTGTCCTCCTGCATCCCCCTGTCCATCTACTCTCCTCTACCATTGTCTACCTAATCTATACTCCTGTGGTAACGGGTACTGATGGCATGCTTTACTTAGCTGCTATGTAACTTATTACGCTGTAAATTTTGATTTGTTTGATTTATATATTTTGCATATTTGTATTTATTCTGCTGCTGCACATGTTATCTGCACTGCACCTTGTATCTTGTTGTTATTTCCTCTGACGTGGAGCCTTTGTAAAGGAGTCTCTGGCTCAAAGGTTGTAATTCCTAGACTTCAATAAATAAATAAATAAATCACCATCACTCTAGCTCTGCCTTGCTTGGTCAGTAAATAAATTAATTGTATTTATTTTTTTAACAAATGTTTGCCCACATTTTATCTGACCCCATGCTGTACTCCCTGCTAGGGAAACTACACTTGATCTCCCCATCTGCCTGCTCGCTCTCTCCCCAGCCCGTACACTCAGTTTATCCCCAGCAAGTAAATAAATAATTTTATTTCTTTTTTCAACAAACTTTTGACCAAATTTTATCTGACCCCATGCTGCTCTCCCTACTATGGAAAATCAAACAGCACTTGATCTCCCTGTCTGCCTGCTCACTCTGTCCCTTCCCGCCCATTTGCTCAGTTTCTCCCCAGCATGATGGTAAATCCTGTGCAAGGCTCACACACACAGTGCTGCAGAGTTCCCGTCGGGACAAAAATACTCCAAAAAGCGCTGCGGAGGTCCTGTCTCGACTTCTTGTCTCCCACATCGGAGTTACCGTCTGTACTTCTTGTCCCATCCAAAACCAGGCTATCATAAAACAAGCTGGATGACTGGGAATGATGAGCAGTTGCCAGCCTGATGCAGAACTAACCCAGCATATATTGGTGTGGAGTTTTTTTTTATTGGGATGGCGTGCCTGTTGTATAGTGGGACAGGAAACAGAACTGTGTGTTTTTTTTTTCTTTTTTCTTTTTTAACTGAACTGCAACTGGGGGAAGTGCTGCAATACTTTTAAGGCTTATATTTTTTACATTAGTGTTTGGTAAGCATTTCTTCAGCTTTGGAGGTACAGGAGAGGAGTGCAGTTATCAAACAGAGACAGAGCCCCGTGTGTTTTTGATTAGGATGGAGCACTGGCTGTATTGTGGGACAGGTAAGAGAACTGTGTTTTTTTTTTTTTTTACTGAACTATGGCTGGTGGGGGGCAGCGCTGCTGGTGCAGGTGAGGACTTGGGGAAACGGCTGGTCAATGGCAGCAGAAATGTGTTTACGAGCAATACTTTTAAAGATTACATTTTTTTTTTTTTTTGCTCCCCCCAGCTCTGGGCCAGACTCTCTTTCAGGCCTTCCTATGCCCCTCATTGCCACACTGCCTCGATGCAGCTGCCCATCACCTCATATTGCAGCCCCCCAGGTAACCCGGACGTAACCTTTCACCAGGTGGGCCTCCCCCTCGGGGGAAGGCGCCGGTGGGGCGGCCAGCGCAATTCTTGGCCCGGGTGCTGCTGGAGTGGTCTGTGCACTGCTCGAGGTCTCGCAGCAGCGGGAGCTGACGACTGTCATCCAGTCAGCCACGGGGCACTTTTTCCATTTTACTTCCCTGGGGCATGGCATGCCACTAACATAAGGCGTACGCCGACTCTTACCACGCCCCATTAGTTAGTGGGACCCTGCGCATTGCCATTCCCCCAGTCTCCGCCAGGGGTCAGCAAGTGCCGGGTCACTTCCCTGCCCTCCCCCCTAGAGAAGGTGAGCCCTCTCTCTCCGGCCAGCCCTCCGGTACCCAGGTCCATTCCCACATCCGGGTCGCTGGTGTCGCAAGCAGAAATCCAACCGCTGCACCGATGGGCCGGCCTATTATATTTTTTTAAATGAGCATTTGGTAAGTGTTTCTGGAGGTATAGGTGAGGAGTGGGATTTTCAAACAGAAATGGAGCTCCGTGTGTCAAGGGAGAGGGTGAGAGAGGCAGACTGTATGAAAGTGAGTCAGAGTTCCACGTGTCAGAAAAGAGAGAGAAAGTATAGGAGTAGGACGGAGCTGGGGCTGCTGTTGTCGGATTGGACAGTACACGATGGCATCCTTAAGGATTAAAAAAAAAATAGCAGTGTAAAGAGATTTTAAATTAGGAAATGGGATGGATCAGGAGTACAACTGGCATCAGTGATTGTGGGAACAGGCATACTGAGGAGCGGCACCGTGATTGTGCTTCAGGATCAGTCAGTATTTTTTTGGACGGAACTGGGGTTGCTATCGTCAGATTGGACAATACACAAGCTTCCTTAAGGATTAAAAAAATGGCAGTGTAAAGAGATTTTAAATTAGGACATGGGTCAGGAGTACGACTGGCATTGGCGATAGTGGGAACAGGCATACTGAGGAGCAGTACCACGATTGTGCTTCAGGATAAATTAGTATTTTTTTTCTCCTAATTTAACAGTTTTCTGGGAGACAAGCACAGATGGCCGAGGAATGAAGGAAGGGACCGGTGGGGTGACGGGTGGAGAGCACAGACAAACAAAGCAGAGTGAAAGTGGGTGATGTCAGGTAGGCTGAGCAGGACACCGATCGCTGTTTGCTGGGCCGTGCCCTGCATACTGAATTAAAGAGTCACCATATAATTGAGTTGGCTCTTTCGTTTCAACTTGAGAAAGTTTCCGCCCACAAAGCAAAAAATAGCATCACAATCAGTCTAGCTAATGATTGGTGTGACATTGTCTCGCCCCATGCAGACCACTCTGCATTGGACAGACAGTGTTACACCCTTCAAAAGACACTCTTATAGCAAGAAGTTTGCTGCATGTGTGTGCACAGCGAACTTAAAAATGAAGTACTACAGTACCTACAATTGTAATTTATGGTGTTTCTTTGCTGGCCATAAAAGAATCCCCCTCCTATCCTCACCTGCTTACCGGGGAAATCTGTGCTGTTTAACCTGCTACAGATAAAACAAAAGCCCTGGTTCCATCTGAGGCCTTCTGTTGTGTAATAGTGGGGCAGAACTTTGTGCCAGTAGAACTTGCAGAGATTTGAATTCTTGTATTCCATATATAGTAAACATTCCATCTCTTGAATTCGAACCAGAAACAATGATCTTAAACTGCCTTCTTGGATATTTTGCACTTTTAATAGCTTTACAACTGTTCAACAAATTTGCACGAAATTTAGCGTGCATAGTCTCGGGGTAGATCTCCTGACGTGTCAAGTTTTGGTTCGGTTGGATATACGGCTTCTGAGATCCAGATAGTGAAAAAAGTTTAAAAATTGCCATTTTGTGCTGTTTTTTTTTTTTTGTCATCATCTAGCACCCAGCTTTTCAGTTTAGAAAGGGCTTGGCTCACAGATGTGCCTTTTGCCGGTTTGATGAAAAAATATAAATCCATTACAACAGGGAAGAGACAGTCAACCTGTTGAGCATGGAGTGTAACCTCAGCCAAAGGTGCACAAACCACTCTATTAGAGCCACAGCTGTGCATCTGCTATCTACTGCCAGACTGCAAGCACGGAAAATTATGGCAGTCACGGGGATCAGAAGCTAGTCTTGAGAAACTATTGGAGTGCCTCTGCCAAAGACCAGAAAAAGTGGAGCGGAGCCTGGCACACGGTATGAAAGAAAATTAGCAGATGGAATCTTCAAGCAAGAATCAAGAAATGGAGCCTACAAGCAAGAAACCGAAACTGGAGCCTGAACATGAGTTTACCAACAATGAGCATGAAACACTATCAGGAGGAAATACAGTGCTGGAAAACATGTATTTCAAGCTCATAAACCCTGTATTCTATGGCAAGGTGCAATTCATCATTTTCAACAAGCACACTTACATTGTTCCACATTGTGTTTTTTTTCTGTTGTTATTTTGACCACCCCCAAAAAAGTAGTACATCACACGGTTCTAAGCTATGTGTTACTTTCTTTCTTTTTTAAACTTTTTATTTTAAAATTAAATAGATAGATATACAGTTGTACAATACAGCAGTTCATTTCCATCAAGGTTATCTATGCAAAAATAAAATTACGAAATCAGATACTTATACTAGATCTAACAAAAAAGTGTCTATAACTGTTTTGATAGTAGTATATATGCAAATACAGAATATGCAAAAAGGGGAACCAGGCGGGGTTTCATTATGACCCTTGTTGAGAAAGACCAAATCTAAAAATCCTCAGGGAACTAAGGACTCGCCCTCCTGTGAAATGTAACCCCCCTGCAAATGGGGGTTCCCAAAAGACTTCCAGGAGCTTGCTTGAATGCTCCAAGCCTGAATGGTGTTTGGCATTTAAGCCATTTATCAGTGAGTGTTTTTAGAGTCTCTGGTACTGTCTCTTTAAGAGCTGTCTGCTTGCAGACATAATTAGTTTGTATGGGGGGACTGTGTGCTTCTCTGAGTACCACTGAGCTGCTGCCAATTCACTTCATTTTGCAGTCACTAGGAGTGCAAAGGAACCTATCTGAAAGATGTAACTGTTTGCCAGAAATTATTTAGAGTAATAATGAAATTACAGTTTGTCTAATCTGCTTTCTTGCAGTCAGAACTGTGTCTGCTAGTTCCCATTCTAGTTTTGAACTGCTGAACTGGACCAATCAGTGTGGGGTAAGCTAGCTCTAAAATGGTGCCTTGATGAATCAGAACTTGGTCTCATAATCTGAGCCAGCCACAAGAGGATTGTATGGGCAGTGACTCTGGGAGATGTAGTTTAGACTTCAGTGCCTTTTTGGACCAACAGCAGCAGTCTATTGTGAGTGACAGCCAATCCAGTCAAGAACTGGGAGGAACTCAAAGGAAGTGCCCGGTTTTGTCGGTTGGAGTTTCAGTTGAGCTTTGCAGTGAAGAAGGAAGGAGCCCTGTGCTTTTTCAGTGTGCAGTTTTAGTCAAAACGTGTAAGGCCCAGAGTTCCGGTCTGCAGCTTGTGTAACAGCTTGTTAGGACTGAACTGGCCCTGTGAAGAGAATCAAAGGATATCTGAAAAGTAGAAACCAGGCTCACCCTGTAGAAGACTGGAGGAATTGCTGAAAATTGCACTCGGTCTGTCAGGAACTGAATCTGCTGTGTTTCTCCGGTATTATGCAGTAATTGCTATCGGGATACAGATGCAGCCTGCCTGGTATAGTGCTTTCTTTTATATAAATGTGTGAAGATGTTTGTGTACCTCAAGTGAGCCCTGCTGACATTGAAGGACCCTATCTTATTTGGAGGTCGTGAGTACTAATTCAGGGTCGCCCTGTTGAATTGCCACATTAAATCCAAATGGAATTACTGTACTGCTGACTGTTTAATTCTCCTTTTCTATGTGTGAAAGGGCCCCTACCAGCTGCCACGGTTTGACTAGCCACTAGGGCTTGGGTACCCAGGGACAGTAACTGATAGGGATAGGCCTGTGCACAGAGCCATAGGTAGATTATTAGAGTGATAAGCTAATTAACCTGATTTCCTGTCCTTGTTATATCCCCTAAATAAATCAGAGCTGCTTGTTTCAGCAAAGTTATACTGCCTGAGGTATTTGTCTATGTTAAAGTACTGTACTGTGATTGTTGCACTGTATCTCATTTCACAGGAGGTCCCAGTGCCGGAACCAGACCTGGGGGTAAGTGCATACTGTGAAGGTAATTTGATATATTGTGTGGGCCACTAGTGGGAAGAAAGGGGTTGCAGTGTCCCAGAGGGCTGTGACCAAGTTAGTTTAACTATTGCAAACCCTGACCTCTGGGTGGAGGCACCCGCCATTGATCCAGGCCCTCAACCTGTTAGTGGCAAATCAGGCAGGGGTAGTAGCCCCTGGGATAGCACCATCTAGGGGTTACATCTTGAGGCTCACCGCTGGGATTGTGTGTCCTCTAGTGGCCATATTTACGAACCACTGTTAAGAAAAAATGGGCACCCCGACAGAAGTGGCTGTGCACCGGCTGGTGGAGTGGTGTACTGGGAGGAGATCACCCCAAAATGCTATGCTTATCCTGACATCCCCTGGGTATCAACACGACACTGTGCAGGAGTACTTTCCAAGGTGGAAGGTTTACAAAACCCTGTGGTGGTGGGTCGGCATGCTAATCTGCTCACCCACACTTTCCTGGCCCTAGTAGAGTTTAAGGATCCCATAGATAGCTCCAAAGTGCCACAGACCATTACCCCAGAGGGAGCCCTCACTGCTTGGAGAGTGATAACTATGATAGTAAAGACTGGGGGAATCAGCCCCACCACTATCTGAAACTTTTGAGGAGAAATTTGCTAAATGGTTGCTGGGGGAAGGGAAAACTGTGGAGGACTTGAAGAAACTATTCTTGCCACCTGGGGGTGTTCCTCCCCCAACACCCTCTCCTGCTCCAGTGCCCGTAATGGTGGCTGAACCAATGCAGACTCCTATTTCTGCACCTGCCATTAGTCACGACTCTTACCGATGGTTGAGGATCTTCTCTGGCACCCTCCCCACCCCCCAAAGGGAGGATGACTGGGAGACCTGGATAGACTATGTTGCCCCCCAAGTGCTAGAATGGCAATGCTCGGAAGGCGAAAAGCGAAAGAGGGTTAGTGAGAGTCTCCGAGGTCCTGCACTGGCTACCATCCTGCTAACCGGGCCAGTAACCCTGAAGCGACTGCACAGGCCTATCTTGAGGCCTTGAGAATGTGTATGGGAGCCCAGATTCTGATGAGGACCTATGGTGGAGAGTAAGAAATGCACAACAGTACCAAGGGAGTTGTTGTCTGTGTATGTCTCTGCTGGAAAAATTGTTGCAAGAATGCCTCAGAAAGGGTAGTTTGCCAGCGATTGAACTGGACCGAACCAGACTGGACAGAATCCTTAAGTCTGCCCCTTCTCAGAACTGCTGTTGCTTCAGTTACGCCTGGCAAATCGACTGAATCCCCACCCTCCTATGATGAGTTAATGAGAGAAATTCGAGGAGTTGAGAAAAGGCGACCTCGGAGGTACCTGCACCAACAGCTGTGGCTACGACCGAGTGACTGAGGGTGACCCATCAAGTGAAGTTCAGGGCAGAGGTTGACAGTCAATGAGTGCTCTGACAAGGAAAAGATATGCCACAATGGGGCTAACTGTTGAGAGAGATCCGGAATTCAAAAACAGTCCTTTATGAAGGCCACGCCTGCAAGCACGGTCCCTGACCTATATCCGACTGCATCTGTTATGGGGGTGGGGTACCCACCCATGTATCTCCTGCTGATAACAGCTCCAAACTCAATTCCTTGACCATGGAAGTGGAGAAACTGACGAGATGTCTCCAAATGCTTATCACGCCAGAGACAGAGATGGCACCCAGGTTTCCAGTTAGAATACCCCGCCCTGGCTCCCAGTGTGGCGCCGCCAGCTCAAACTCCAGAAAGTATGTTTTGCTATAATTGTGGGAAAGATGGGACATGAAAAGGGAATGCCAGTCCCCAAAAGACACTGACAAAGTTGCATATAGGCTACAAGGAGAGCTTTGAGAAGAAATCAGTGGTTAAGAGGTGCACGACATGATCCCAGTGAGGGCACCAAAATGCTAATTCACGCCCTTGTGGCAAGGTCAGTTGCCCAGGCCCCCACTACCGCCTCTCCAGAGTGGTCCAGAATAGTGGGTCCTCCATGGAGACCACTGTAAAGGTGAATGGAGTGTCTACAAGAGCTGTATTAGACAGTGGCTCCCAAGTGACAATTATGTTCCAGGATTGGTATCAGAAGCATTTGTCAGACGTACCCTTACAACCATTAGAAGGACTGCATGTGGGGGTTAAGTGAGAAGGCCTACCCCTATTCTGGGTATATCCGAAATTGGCTGTCTTTCCCCACCTCCGTGGCTGGAGTGGCCGAACAAGTAGAGACCCTAGCCTTAGTGTCCCCCACTGGACTGTATGATGGTGTCCCTTTGTTGATTGGAACAAATGCTCATATGCTCGGAAGGCTGGCACAGTTGTGTTATGAAAACAGGGTCAAAGACTAGTAGAGCTTTAAGAGTTCCGGCTTTAATTAAGAAGGCCTATGAGGCACAGAGAGATGCTGAAAAAACAGAACCAGAGGAACCGGTCGGAATTGTATGGAAGAAGGATCCTGAGTCTCTGATCCTGGCGCCAAATGCCCAGTGTACCTTACAGGGAGAGGTCCGTATCAGAAAGGATGTTAAGAATAAAATATTAATGTTGGATGCACCAGGCGATGGAAAATTGCCAGAGGGACTGCTGGTCAAGCCTAGTATTTTGCCCGCTAGAGCCCATGCTTATGCCAGAAGGGTAATGGTCCAAGTTCATAATGTGTCTGAAAGAGACATTCGAGTAAACAGAGGTTGCATCCTGGCTAATGTGCATTGTGCAGACACTGCAGTGCTACCCAGCAGCAAGAGTTCAAGGAAGAATGACAGAGTAACGCCTGACTTGTTTGATTTCGGACCCCGCTGCCAGCTGAATGGAAAGTGAGGATCAGTGAGAAGCTTGCCCAGAGAGACCAGGTGTTTTCTTTAAAGGAATGGGATGTAGGATGCGTGCAAGGAGCTGAGCACAATATCCGGCTGCATGACGAAGACCATTTCGTGAGAGGTCTCGACGCCTGGCACCTGCTGACATAGATGATGTGGAGACGGCATCTGCAAGAGATGTTAGCTGCTGGTGTAATACAAGAATCCAGAAGCCCTTATGCTTCCCATTGTGGTAGTGAGGAAAAGAATGGAACAGTAAGGATGTGTGTGGATTATCGCACCTTAAACCGGGCGGACTATCCCGATCAGTACACAATGCCCCGTGATTCAGGATGCTTTGGACTGCCTAACGGGAGCAAGTGGTTCTCTGTGCTGGATCTCCCAGTGGGTACTACCAGATCCCGATGGCCCCAGAGGACCGTGAGAAGACGGCTTTATCTTGTCCGCTGGCTTCTATGAATTCATGAGGATGCCTCAAGGATTTCAGGTGCCCCAGCCACTTTTCAACGATTGATGGAGCGTGCAGTGGGGACATGAACTACTAGAGTGCCTGGTATACCTAGATGATGTTATTGTGTTTGGCAGCTCACTGGAGGAACATGAGAGCAGATTATTTAAGGTATTGGACCGACTGGAGGACTTTGGCCTTAAACTGTCCATTGATAAGTGTCAATTCTTTCAAACATCAGTAAAGTATGTGGGACACATAGTATCCACCGAGGGAATAGAGACCGACCCAAGTAAAGTTGAGGCCTTGACCACCTGGCCACAGCCCAAAATCTAAAAGAACTGCAAAGATTCCTGGGATTCTGTGGTTATTATCGGCGCTCATCAAGGACTATTCAAGAGTGATCCGCCTTTACTTAACCTACTCAAGGGTATCCCCAACCCACAAAAATACCAAAAGTCAGCGTCCTCAAGACTGAAAGAGTGTATTTTCATCCAAGTGAAGTATTTGGGGCCGCTGGACTCCTGATTGTGAGACTGCTTTTCATGAGATCATATATCAACTTACCCATGCTCCAGTGCTGGCTCATGCCGATCCAAGAAAACCTTACGTCCCTGCACACTGATGCTAGCTTGCAAGGGTTGGGGCTGTGTTGTACCAAGAGCACGAGAATGGCTGAGACCAGTGGCCTTTGCCAGTAGAAGCCTGACCCCATCCGAAAAGAACTATCCTGTACACAAGTTAGAGTTCCTAGCTTTGAAGTGGGCTATTGTTGACCAATTCCATGAGTACTTGTATGGGGCTAAAATACTAGTAAAAACTGACAATAATCCTTTGACCTATGTGCAGACCTCAGCTAAGTTGGATGCCACTGGCCATAGGTGGCTTTCTGCATTATCTACATATGACTATGCTCTCGAATACTGAGCAGGTCTGAACCACATAGTTGCTGATGCTCTCTCCCGGAGGCCTGTTCCCCAGAATGAGTGGGTCTGATTGGCAGAACCTGACATTCGGGCACTCTGCCGGAAGTTTGACAGGGAGGAACAAATGTCCACGGACGCAGTGGACTGCATGGTGGATTGCTTGGGAGCCTCTGAGAATTGCATACTCTGCTTATTGCCACTTTTCTGCAATAGACATTGCGCACTGCCTCAGCTGGACAATGACAGTATTCGCGGGCTCAACTCGCGATCCCATGATCAAAGCAGCTTTAGAAGCCCCTATGCAGGAAAAGATGTGTCCAAATTACGCTCCACTGATTTGAGAACTGCACTGTTATACAAAGAAGGCCCTAAGTTGAAACTGATCAATAAACTGTTATACAGAGAAACAGTAGACAGAGGGACAAGTAGACAAACAACAACTAGTGCTGCCCACTGCCTTCGAGACTCAGTACTGAGGTCCTTGCACAACCACATGGGGCACCTTGGTATAGACAGAACACTTGACTTGGTGAGATCCAGATTCTATTGGCCTAAGATGGGGCTGATGTGGAGCAACACATTCGAACTTGTAGTCGCTGCATCACAGAGGAAAGCTTTGCTCCCAGAGGGCTGCCCCTTGTTAACATCACCACCAGTGCACCCATGGAGCTGGTCTGTATTGATTTTCTGAGTTTGGAGTCAGATCAAAGAAATATCAGTAATGTGCTGGTGGTCACTGACCATTTCACGAGATATGCCCAAGCTTTCCCACCAAAGACCAGAAAGCATCCACTGTGGCCAAAGTACTTGTAGAAAACTTTTTGTTCACTATGGGGCTCCACAAAGAATCCATTCTGATCAAGGGAGAGACTTTGAGAGTCATCTGATCAAAGAGATGCTTTCTCTGTGGGGAGTGCGAAAGTCCAGAACCACTCCTTACCACCCCCAGGGGGACCCACAGCCTGAACGTTTCAACCGCACTTTGCTAGATATGCTAGGCACCCTGCACCCATAGGACAAGCCTAGATGGAGCCAACAAATTAGCACCCTGGTACATGCTTATAACTGCACCAAAAGTGATGCCACTGGATTCTCCCCCTACCACCTGATGTTTGGAAGAGAAGCTCAACTACCAGTAGATGTGTGTTTTGGGGTCTTTCCTGATGGGGTTCAAGCTGACAACTATTTACAGTATGTGCAAAAGTTAAAGGCCCAGCTAACTCATGCACTAACTGGCTCAAACCATGGCTGCCAAAAGAAATCTGGCCAACAAAGAAAGGTATGATAAAAGGTGAAAGCACAGGAACTCCAGGAGGGAGATCGGTCTTGCTAAGAAATCTGGGACTGCATGGCAAGCACAAGATTGCTGACAGATGGCACCATCTCCTCACATTGTAGTGGGCAAACTAGATAATCTGCCAGTGTACAAAGTAAGGCCTGAGAATAATTCAAAAGATGTAAAAACAATGCATAGAAATCATTTACTGCCCATTGGACAAATCTTAATTGAGTCTGAGCCCCTAGAAGATGCCCTCTGGACCAGTGACTAGAGCTGCTGCTAAGAAAAGATCAAGAAAGTCTGCACCTACAGAAGCAAGTTAAAGTGTTCCCTCCACAAGTCCCAGTTGAGCATGACTGTCAGTCCATATCGGAAGAAAGTGAGAGTGACTTTGAATACTATCCTTCTTACGAACTGAGTCAATTGTTTCGGGGCAATCCCCTAGTCAATACTGGAGATGAAGCTGGGCCTTCTGGACTGTCTAAGCCCCCAGCTTCATCCCTGGAGCCAATGCTCCCAGAAAGTGAAGTGCAAAGCATCAGATCAGATGAAATGGAATCATTGTGCATGGTTGAACTGTTTGAGCTTTCAGGGGAGGAAAATGATAGATTGGGGCAGACTGGTGATACACCCGAACAAGAAGAGTATTTTGAGTGCCCTGATAGTCCACTGCCAGTGTCCGAAAGCTCTCCATGCGAGCCAAATGTTGTGGACTCAGAAACTGTAACTCCTGGAGCTGCAAGTGCCCCAAGTTCTAGCCTCTCTACCCCCATGGAGACTCCCCTGACAAGTGAGGACAATGCTGAAAATGAGGCTCAGAGTGCATAGACTATAACAGTTCCCCCTAGAAAGACTGGTCGAGCTGTAAAGCCTGTGGTGCACCTCAGTTATGATTCACTTGGGAGGCCTGTGGACTTGCCTCTCAATGTTGTCCATAAAGGAGTGTATGTGTCCCCAGCTCATTGCCCAAACTGAGCATCAGTGCTAACTCAAGTTACTTGTGTTGCCCTCAAGTATGGTGCCCCTTGCCCCATCCAGCCCCAAGGTAACTGATAGGAAGGCCCCTCTTCAGGTTTCATGTACAAGAGGTAATAACTTGAGTTATGGTACAATGTGTATGTAATACTGTGTAAAGAGTGACGCATTGCAATGTTTCAGAAATGTGTTCTTGGTAAAATGATATATTGACTGATGATTACATGTGCGAGCCTAATGCAAATGTATATGGTTGCAGTTGAAACTTATAGTACTTGCTTGACGCGGACGTCAAGCTTTCCCAGGCCAGGAAGGGTGTAACCCTGCAAATGGGGGTTCCCAAAAGACTTCAGGAGCTTGCTTGAATGCTCCAAGCCTGAATGGTGTTTGGCATTTAAGCCATTTATCAGTGAGTGTTTTAGAGTCTCTGGTACTGTCTCTTTAAGAGCTGTCTGCTTGCAGACATAATTAGTTTGTATGGGGGACTGTGTGCTTCTCTGAGTACCACTCGAGCTGCTGCCAATTCACTTCATTTTGCAGTCACTAGAGTGCAAAGGGAACCTATCTGAAAGATGTAACTGTTTGCCAGAAATTATTTAGAGTAATAATTAAATTACAGTTTGTCTAATCTGCTTTCTTTGCAGTCAGAACTGTGTCTGCTAGTTCCCCATTCTAGTTTTGAACTGCTGAACTGGACCAAAGTGTGGGGTAAGCTAGCTCTAAAATGGTGCCTTGGACGAATCAGAACTTGGACTCATAATCTGAGCCAGCCACAAGAGGATTGTATGGGCAGTGACTCTGGGAGATGTAGTTTAGACTTCAGTGCCTTTTGGACCAACAGCAGCAGTCTATTGTGAGTGACAGCCAATCCAGTCAAGAACTGGGAGGAACTCAAAGGAAGGCCCGTTTTGTCAGTTGGAGTTTCAGTTGAGCTTTGGCAGTGAAGAAGGAAGGAGCCCTGTGCTTTTTCAGTGTGCAGTTTTAGTCAAAAACGTGTGTAAGGCCCAGAGTTCGGTCTGCAGCTTGTGTAACAGCTTGTTAGGACTGAATCCGTCCTGTGAAGAGAATCAAAGGATATCTGAAAAGTAGAAACCAGGCTCACCCTGTAGAAGACTGGAGGAATTGCTGAAAATTGACTCGGTCTGTCAGGAACTGAATCTGCTGTGTGTTCTCCCAGGTATTGTGCAGTAATTGCGATCGGGATACAGATGCAGCCTGCCTGGTATAGTGCTTTCTTTATATAAATGTGTGAAGAGGTTGTGTACCTCAAGTGAGCCCTGCTGACATTGAAGGACCCTATCTTATTTGGAGGTCGTGAGTACTAATTCAGGGTCGCTCTCTGTTGAATTGCCACATTAAATCCAAATGGAATTACTGTACTGCTGACTGTTTAATTCTCCTTTCTCTGTGTGAAAGGGCCCCTACCAGCTGCCACAGTTTGGACTAGCACTAGGGCTTGGGTACCCAGGGACAGTAACTGATAGGGATAGGCTCTGCACAGAGCCATAGGTAGATTATTAGAGTGATAAGCTAATTAACCTGATTTCCCTGTCCTTGTTATATCCCCTAAATAAATCAGAGCTGCTTGTTTCAGCAAAGTTATACTGCCTGAGGTATTTGTCTATGTTAAAGTACTGTACTGTGATTGTTGCACTGTATCTCATTTCACTGGAGGTCCCAGTGCCGGAACCAGACCTGGGGTAAGTGCATACTGTGAAGGTAATTCTGATATATTGTGTGGGCCACTAGTGGGAAGAAAGGGGGGTTGCAGTGTCCCAGAGGGCTGTGACCAAGTTAGTTTAACTATTGCAAACCCTGACCTCTGGGTGGAGGCACCCGCCATTGGATCCAGGCCCCTCAACCTGTTAGTGGCAAATCAGGCAGGGGTAGTAGCCCCTGGGATAGCGCCATCTAGGGGTTACAGAAATATAAAATATTCAGGGCCTTCAAATAAATTCAAAGTGGGTAACATGGCCTAAATGGTGTACTATTAAATGCTCTATATAATAAATTTCATTTACAATACCCTACTTTTGGGCAAGCGGGGGGGGGGGGTGATGTATTATTTTGACCATTCCAAACAGTGTAGTTAGGAACTATTTTTTTTCTCCCTTTTTTAAGAAATTATCTAGTCTTTATTTAAATAAATGTTACAAAATATTATAAATGCAAACTACTTGTTAGTATTTTTTTTCCTAATCATGACTCATTTTATAAGCACAATAAGACACTCCAGGGTGTTGGTTGCTCTGTGATAACCACATGTCTAGGTGCCTTTGGCCTCATGCCTTACCATGCACCTAAGCATGTGGTTATCACAGTACAACCAACACCCTGCTGTGTCTCTGCTTACACCTGGCCCATCAGTAGCTAAGTTGTAAACTTAGTAATGAGTAGTTTTTTTTTCAATTAGTACTTTCTTTCCTGTGTTGCCCTGACCTGCCCTCATCCAGACCAGTCCCCTATAGCCCCATCACCAGACGTCTCTGTGACTTACCTTCACTCCAGTTTCCTCTCCATAGGACTGTAGTCAGAAGTGCCCAGTCGCGAGTGTGGGGCCTATGGGGGGATCAGGCCACCATCCAGCTGTGGTCAGGGTTATTTTCAGTCATTTCCTTCCCTGCACGCACACACGTGCTTCACCTCCACATCAGCCTGTGGGGTCCCTTCCCCATGTGGCCCCGCCAGACTGCCATCAAGATTCCTCCAAGTGGCAGTCAACCAGCAGAATGCATTCACTGCCCCTCAAGGGAGGAGAGCTGTCCTAGGGATACTGAATCCTCCCTCCCTCCCTCCCCTGGCCAGCCCCTGAGTATTCAAGTCCATTCCTGAAGCAGGGCTACCAGCACAGCAGACGATAGCTCTATCGCTGTGCTACTGTGCCAGCAGTGAGCAGATTTTTTATTAAGAGTTTGGTTCTGCCTAAGATCTGAACAGGCTGAACTTTGGCTGTTTAAGAATTCTCAGACCAAGTTTAAGCAAAACAGATCACAAGAGTTAGGGCCCAGTCCTCAACAGCCCAACCCTCTCTTCACACCTGTGGAGAGTGGTTTATGAGGGCTCATGGTGTGCAGAGGCCCTGCCCTGCATATTTGGGGACTTCTGGGCATCCACAGCCCTCGCAGCTGGCCCCATCTGCACCTGATCCCGAGCCATGCACATGGTTACGTGTGCAGCCATGGCAGGCCGGGGGCAGGCGTGGACATATAGTATACTGCATTCTGAAACCATTCCTTATGGAACAGTGTGCTGCTGGAGGAGGCAGATGCTACTTCTGCCTAGGGGCAGCATTAGCAGCTACATGCACCCCTTGGCATAGCCGCATCTTTTGTCTGTGCCCAACCATCTTTTCCTCCTCCATCTCCCAGCCCTAGGAGCCTCCACAGTGGGGAAATGGCATTCGTGGAGGACTGCTGTATTCTGACATTCCCTGTTCTCTGTGCATGCAAAGATCCACTTGTGTACCAGCATGGGGATGTAATTGGATGTGCATGGTACAGAGCAGCTCCACCCTTCCCTGCTGCTCCCTTCCCTGATGTGTGACTCCGCACCAGCGAAGTATGGCAGGCGGCGGGAGTTGTGGATGCTGCATATCCTGACCACCTATGTAGATTGGGGCCATTAGACTTGATTTGAGCTGGAAGAACCAATTAAACTAAGCCAGTCTGCAGTTTTAGTTTGTTTGGTTTGGGGGGAAAATAAATACAAAAAAGTTCCCAGACCATGGAAGGTATAATCAACCCATGAAAGCAAACAGAAAATAGCCCCCCACACCTTGACCCCCCAATCCCCGTACCTTTAAGATAGTTGGGGGCTCTCTGAATCGAGCTGCCTCCTGTTACACACCTGCCTCAGTCCCTCAGTGACCAGCTGCTGTGTGTCCACCCTATACCTCTGTTAGTGTCACCTTTGTTGGTCCTTCCCTCCCCTCCTGATGCCTGACAGGGGTGTAGCATATGTGTGTGTGTGTGTGTGTGGGGGGGGGGGGTGCTTCTCCAGTATTATCCAGACCTTCTGCTGCTTGTTATGGCACATTTGTCTCAAAGATGCCATCTTAAATCGCAGAAATATAGAGAATAATGCATGGACAGCTATGCACATCAAGTCTGCGTTTCCTTTGAGGGGTTCTGATGACACTGTATGGCTGTCAAGAGGGAAGTTCGAGAGATCCCTGATGTCATCAGAACTCCGAGATATGCATGGTTGCCTATGTGTTATTTTGTACAGTATATGGTCTGAAACATAACATTTAAAACAATGCTGCTTTTTTCTTCCCAAGAAATGTTCAGTTTAATTTTTGTTATGTTTAAAAAAAAAAGGAAAAAGACTAAATTAAATGCACCCTCACCCAGCTGCTGAAAACCCAGCCAGGTGAGGGGGTGGGCTTTTTTTTTTTTTAAATGATGAAACAACAGAAGATATTGAGTTAGGGGAAGGTCTGGGTTCTGTGTGTGTGTGTCGGGGGTGGGAGGGTGGGATAAGTTAAATGGCCAGTGATACAAGTTTCCATTCTAATTTAAAAAGATGTTTATCACAGAAGGGTTCAGCAGCATTCTGTGATTTTTGAACTGTGGTAGAACAGCTGTTTAGTTAGGGTGGAAATCCATGCAGAAGAAGGGGTAACAGTATACTATATAATCGGGTTGCTCGGAACGGTCAGATTACAATCCGATTTTCAGATTTAGGAATTTAGGAACTTCCGAATCCTAATTAGATTCTGATTCATATTCTAAAAGGACCTCAAAAAATCTGAATCACATTTGAAGCCCTAAATCCTGTGTAAAAATAGATTTTAGGATTCTGTTTAGGAAATAGGATTTTTGGACTACTATTCCAAAAATCCAAAATCCAAAAAATCAAATTGGCATCTGAGGAATCCGATTCAGTTAGGTAGCTTCTTATAAAATAATTATATAGAGGATAATGGATGGACATTGGTTAATAACCATGCTGTGTTCAGTCTGAGAGGTTGCTAGGGCAGCAGTGTACACCTCGAGAGTGAAGCTTGAGAGGTTTACTGCTACCATGTCAATCTCGGGAAGTGAATTCTGCCTGGTTATTAACTGATGCCCATCCATTAGCTTTTATAGTGTGTGGGCACCAGTTAAATGAAATGAGTCTTTACTTCATGGTATTTTCATTTTGTGCTGCTCTCCTTTCATGCAGCTCTCCCTGCCGTGGCCATTTGTCTGAATGCGGAAGTTGGGGAGGCATGCATGTGCAAAGACGTTCTCTTTTGTTATACTAGCACTGTGACATACTCAAGAGGGTATAACAACCTCTTGACATCACAACGATAGTATATCCAGGATAGTAACTCCCTTGGGGGTTTCAAAAAGGGACTTAAAGGTTACCTGCTGGGTTTTAACCACTGCACTTGTTGCCGTTGACACCACAAAATAGTACTTATTCTTATCAACTGTGAATATTAAGATTGAATGTAACCCGAAATGTCTACACTAAGAATGCATTTAGCCAGGAATGGCTAGTATGGACTAACAAATGTGAATGCTGCTGGCCATTGTAAATTGTATAATTAACTGTATGTGAATATTGTAATTGTACGAGTTCAATTATATCTAATTAACTCCAGGTGACCCCTGAAAAAGGGACTGTTATGGTCTCAGTGGGCCTACCCAGTTACCAAAATTAAATAAATAAATAACGACAGGAATTCATTGAATTCCATCATTAATAGCCCTCCACCATACATTATAAAATAATAATGTGGCAGTTGATAGGAAGCCAGTGCACTTTTCTGAGGATGGAGGTTATCGTGTTTTTTTTATTTTAACTCTATTTTTCCCCATGGACTCCTCTGGCCAAGACCTCCTTTGGCCTGTGCCAGCACAACACCCACCCACCCATTGAGGCTCTTCTTACGTAGATAGCCTGGGACTCCTCTGGCACCCATGTCACACCGCTGTGTTGCTCCCTCGTTTGTAGTCCTTCAAAGTGGGGCTTGCCTTTCATCTGTTTTAGCATCTCTACCCCCAAAATCCAGCTGCTCATGGCAGCAGGGAAACCTGGGTGCCAGAAAGCTTGAGCCCAACCACGTGTTTGTGTGTGTGTGTGTGTGTGTGGAGGGGGGGATAAGCAGGACGCCATCTGCCCAGCTGGTTGCCATTTTTCCCCTGTGTTTCTCCCTCCATGGGGATGCTGCTGCCATGCTTGGATGCATGCCGCTCATACATGGTTGGCACCAATGTTGGCAGTGTCCTGTCCCCCAGCCTACTGAGTCCCAAGCTGTGCTGCCACTCGGCCTCCACTGCATCGCAGTCAGATGGTAGGATTCACAGCACTTTCTCCCTGATGGAGGAGAGCTGTCCTCCTGATACTCAATCCTCCTTCCCCAGGTTGACCACCACTAACACGACCTTGCGTCTAAACTTGGGTGGCTGGTGTAGCAAGCGGTAGCACTACTGTTGCACTGCCAGACCAGCTCAGTAATTGTGGTCTTGTCTGCATACATTGTACATAGTGGCGAAGTATCAGATCACATCACTTGTACTGAACCAGGCTACATACCTCTTCTAGGGTATACATAATTTTGAAAACTGCTTTGAAATATTCATGCAGTATAGGTGTTGCTGATTAGTTGTAACATTTACACTGGACAAGTCAGAATGGTGAGTGACTAGAAAATCCTGTTCTCATAATTGCATTAATTGTATGGCTTAGTACACAGATCTTTGCTGTGGCAACTGCTGCAGTGTTTGGTCTGCTTTTGACTAATGTGGTTGCCAGCATAAGCGTTGGGATGATTGTGATGGGCCACGGTGCATTCTGAAATATATGGGAATACTGTCCAAACATTGATGAGTTCTGGCTCACAGCTTTCAAGTCACATGATTTGTGTTACTAATGATCATTTCTGTTAAACTGGATTATGTTTCATAGGTTCCCACAGGGTTCTATCTTTGCTTTTTTTTTTTTCATTTATTAATTCGTTTTCCTCCTTCTGCCAGTTGCCACTCCTATGAGCTCCCCAATAGCTGCCCAGGTCCGTCACCTGGCCCTGCCAGGGATGCTTTATGCTGGGAAGATAGGTGGTGCAGGGCCCAAATATGCCGTCGCTTCATCCTGCCCCACTGGGATTTCTACCATTTTTCCAGGCAGCAGGCCCACAAAAAGCATGCATTGTGCACTGAAGCCTCTTCATCTCTCCACATCATGCCTTCCCCCAAAAACTTGGCATCACCTGTGGGCCTGCAGGTGACTATGCTGCAGCTGAAAGCAGTCTTACTCCCACCGCGAGGAGAGAGCATCCTATGAGATACCCAAACTTCCTGCCCCCCACTGGCCCCCAGCTCCCTGAGTGCATTCCCAAACCTGAGTTGCCAGGAATCCCATGCGACAGTACAGCTGCTGCGCTGAGAGGACATCCATTCCACTGTGTTTGTCATTTTTTTGGCCACTTTGGCTAAAGAGCGATCTTTAAAATTTTACCCACAGAAAAATTACTTTAACGGGAGCCACAGTCCTGTTACTATACTTACAGTCCTGTTACAATATCCCCGGCATCTCCATACTTGCACCTTAGAGGTAGTATAGTGTAGTGGTTTAAGGCTGTGAGCTGCAAACCTGGAGACCTTGGTTTGAATCCCACAGCCCCCACTTGCATACTGTGTAACTCTGAACAAGCCACTTAAAAGCCTTGTTCTCGTTCCCAGGTTGCACCTGTAAACAAGCTTCAGCATAGTGTCTCTCTCCTGGTAACAAAAGAAAAAAAATACTTAATATACTGGTACTGTGCCACACTCTCTGCCTTTAAGGCTTGAGTCAAAGTGGTGAATTGGTTAGAAATTCCTTAAGCCACTGAGGAAATCTTTTAGCATTTTGCTACATGGCCAGAGGTGGAAACACAGCTACTTTACTGGCAATGTACAGTTAGTGGCACCCGCCACCACTAAGGTAGTACATCAGACTAGCCGATCTAGATTTTTGATTGACATACATACTAGGGTTGCTCAGACTTTGAGCCACGGGCTCAGATATGTTAGCTGTTGACCTGATTTTCAGAATTAAGATTTTTGGAACTGCATTCCAAAAATCCTAATTCTGAAATTTGAGGCTAAAACTGTTTTTTACATAAGAATTTGGGATTTTGCATTCCAAATCTGATTTCAAGATCCTTTTCGGAATTGGATAGGACTCAAATTCAGAATCGAAAATTCCTACATTTTTAAACAGTCCAGTGGAAACAGAATTAGCCAGTTGATATCATGGACATGGGAATAAATCAGATTCAGTGAGCCAAGGCTAATGAAAATGCAGTGATGTTGGCAAAAGCAATGGCATTGTTAAAGCATGTACTGCATTTCATTCCTGTATGGAAGAAACCTGCCATCGCTTGGACCGCCTTCCAATGTGTCCTGAAACTCACTGGTTGTGAATGCTGCTTTAGCAGAAGCAGTTGGCACTGTAGCATAGGAATTACTGTTATTTTAAAAATGATGTTTTGATAAATTGTGTAATTTATTCTTGGATAAAATGTGTAAATTACATTTAAAGAGCCACCGTCGCCTTGAGAAGAACTTTGGAAAACATAATACTAATAAGGGATAGTGATCAGTGGGGTGCCTCAGGGATCAGTGTTGGGACCGGTCCTCTTTAATAGTAGGTAGGTTAAATTTTATTCATATTTTAAATATGAACAGGAGACTCAATTGAGCAGAGCTAATTTTCAATGAGGCCCTTAACATAAGAGCTACACAATGTGATAGAGTAGAAGTTAATACAGTTGATAAAAATATGATGCATGCAGTTCATAATCATATATAATATACATAATAATAACATAATACACATGACAATCCAATGCTTAGGGCACAAAGTTTCATCCAGTGTCCCTAGTGGGTCAAGCCAAGACCTGGTTGCTCTGACTATATGACCATTTACGAATGTTGCTTTTCCGAATCTTGCCAATCTGGGGCCTCAGACCAGGGGGCACACTTTCCATAAAGTGGGACCCATTGCAAAAAAATGAGATCTCCATATCTTCAAATTACATTTGACTGGGCAGAATTCTAATCTAGATACTGTTCTCAGGCATGATTTAATAGTTCTACGTTTTAGTTGATCCACATTTGTGGAGTCTACGTTTTAGATGATTTAATATCTTTATAAGTGACATAGCAGAGGAACTGGAAGGAAAGGTGTGCTTCTTTGCAGATGACACCAACATCTACACTAGGGTTGACACTCTGGGGTGGGGGGTTGGGCTGGAAAGGATAAGCAGAGGCCTGAGAAAACTCAAGGAGTGGTGGGTATGGCAGCTGGGTTTTGATGCAAAAAAGAGCAGAGTAATGCACTTGGGGCACAGAAACCCTGGAGCAGAGTAACAAAATTGGAGGAGTGGTACTGATGGCCATCAAGCAGGAAAGAGACCCGGAGGAGGGGGATCATATTGGAAGACCCAAAGGTGGCCAGGCAGTGCGACTTGGCAGTTAGGAGGACAGTGGGATGCTGGGATGCACAGGGAGAGGTACCACCAGCAGAAAGAGGGAGGTGGTGTTGCCTCTGTATAGATAGCTAGTAAGACCCCTCCTAGAGTACCGTGTTCAGTTCTGTAGAACACATATCCAGAAGGACACAGACAGAATGGAGGAGGCCCAGAGGATGGCAACTAAAATGGTGCAGGGTCTGCATCAGAAGCCTACGAGGAGAGACTAAAGGACCTAAACATGTACACCCTGGAAGGGAAGAGAGAGGTGGGATATGACAGAGACCTTTAAATACCTCACAGGAGTAAATAAGGTACAGGAGGGAAGTATTTTTCAGAAAAAAAGGTGCTCTAGGACAAGGGGGCACGATAAGAAGCTGGAGTGGGGTAGGCTCAGGAGAGATGTGAGAAAGTACTTCTCTACTGAAAGAGTGATGGATTCCTGGAACAGTCTTCCAGTAGAGGAGGTGGTGGGGGCAAAAACAGTGGTGGGGTTTAAGAATGCATGGGATAGCCCTAAGTAAATCTTAGAGAAAGGGAAGGGGGGGTGGATGAATGAGTCAGAGATCAAGTAGGATCTGCAGTGATACTATAGGCAGGAAAAAATGCACAGACTGGGTAGGCCAAGTGGTTCTTATCTGCCGGCAAATTCTGTGTTTCTAATATTTGGATACAAAGCAGCATAAATTTCATATTCGCTCTGTATTTTTAGTCCTATTATTTATTAATGAGGTCCTATGCATGAGAACAAGATAGCTGTTCCATGGTGGTTCATCAGCTCCCATTGCTTCGTCTCAACCTGATACCATAATAATCTGCTTGTGACTTCACAGTTATTCCCATGGCAGCAGAGTGTGATGTCACAACAGAACATAATTTCAAGTAGGGAATAGGCTATAGAGGCAGGTGAGCTCTAAGAGATAAAGAGCTTGTTCTTGCGGGAATAACTTCAGTAATAAATAATGGCAAGGAGAAATCTATAGAAGATGTATGAAATACAAGCTGCATTGGGTTTGAATATTATGGGCCTGATTCACAAAAGGGGCTTAAATCGCGCAAGCTGCAGCAAACAGCAGCTTCTGCCGAAGCCCAGTGTGCCAGGGACCCTGCACCAGATTCAGGTACAGGAGGGGTCTCGGCACCTAAGTCCCCACACTTGCGGCAACCACTCCTGTGTGACAGACATCTGGTGCATGGGAGAGGTTTTCTGCAAGCTCCGCCGGCAAAGGCAAGCATCCTTGCCCCTTCGCTGTTGGTCTAGCGGCCATCCCTCTCCGATATCATCCAATTTAAAAATTATTGTCAATTTGCCCTGACCTGGTGGTCTAGTGGCCCCCCTCCTCGATATCGCCCACTTTGGAATAATTATTTTTTTGTCCCTTCCTGGTGGTCTAGTGGCCCCCACCCCAGCAGGTAGTACCCCACCCCTCTCCCCATCCTAGTCAGGCTGGAGACCACTAGCCCTACTCACATCTCATGGCCCGGACCCGATTGAACTGTCACTGAGCGCTAATGACTAATGTGTACATCTACGATTACTTTACAGTACACGCCAGTAACAGTTCAGTTGGGGCCAGCTACAGAGGTGTGAGAGGCTGTGCCAGTCTCTGGCTCTGTCTCAGGATGGGGGGAGTGGGACGATGGGCACTACCTGCTGGGGTGGGGGGGCCACTAGACCACCAGGAGGGGACAAAATAATAAATATTCTAAAATGGGCGATATCGGGGACGGGGGCCACTAGACCACCAAGTCAGGGCAAATTAACAATAATTTTTAAACCAGATGATATTGGAAGGGGACCTAGACCACCAGGTCAGGACAAATTAACAATTATTTTAATAAGGGACAATATCGGGGAGGAGGGCCGCTAGGTCAGAACAAATTAACAATTAGTTTAATAAGGGATGATATCGGGGAGTGGGGCCACTAGACCACCAGGTCAGGGCAAATTAACAATTATTTTAATAACATGATTTCGGGATCGGTGGGGGCACTAGACTACCAGGGACATAGGGTAGTACCTGTATTTATGGGCTATCAGGTGCTCATCTCACCCAGAGGACGTATTTCTAAGTACCTTTAGACCAGCCCTAGCTGTTCTAAGGGTACTTAGGAATTCGCCCTCTGGGTGGGATTTCGAATCCTAATTGTGGAGCTTTGGCAGCCTGCGTCTGCTGCAAGCCCCATGCCCCATGTTGCAGCGCATTTCAGGGCACACGGGTGACGCAAGCCCTATTTGAGGCAGGCAGCCTGCGGTTGATGCAGGCTGCTTTTGTGAATAGCTCTTGGGGCAGTAATTGATGCAAGGTGCCCCTTGCGCCATTTATGCAGGCACCTTGCATCATTTTCAGGGTGTTGTGAATTGGGCCTTATGTTTTCCAAAGTTTTCAGCCACTCTTTAATGATGATGTTAACCTAGGCTTCAATGTTACAGAATGAGATTAGGAAGTCACTATGGGTAAAGCATTCATTAAATTTAATATGATTGCACACATCATGTTGCTCTTTAATTTTGCCCAGTTTGAATGCACTTTACAGAAAGCACCAGCAGCAATGGTGTATTAAGTAGTAGCCATGTAGTGTAATTATGCACTTAAGCAATTGTTGCATAATTTGGTCATTTGATCATTTTTGTAGGCTATTAAAGTCATGAATGAACCAATAACACTAACAAAAACAACACTTGACAAAGCTTTCATGGAGCAAAGTGCCAGTGTCTGTAAACTTCTAAGCTGTCTAAAGCTGTGTACTCAACGGCACCAACGCCATGTAGATTGATGTGGCCATGCTCGCTGAAATGCTGTGGATCAGCATTCAGACGGCATGGCCAGGGGAGTGCTGTATAGGTTCCCATCAAAGTTTCGGCAGTTTGAGGAGTGTTCCAGCCGGGATGGGGGCGTGGTTGTGGGTTGGGCTCCTAATAACAGTGGCCAAGGATTGGTGATCAGTTTTCCAACCCCAGTTCAGTTAAACCTTTTTTCTGTGCCTGTCAATAAATCTGAACTCAGCGAAGTGTTTTTTATTCGAAACTGAGGGCTAAATAGTGAATGAAACACAGGCTCGGAGTCAAGTCATGACTCTGGGTATATGCTTATGCATATGCATAAACACATGCCTGGTATCACAACTCAACTCCGAGCCCATGTTTCATTCACTATTTGGCTTTTGGTTTAGAATAAAACACACTTTCCGGAGTTCAGCTTTATTGACAGGCACAGAAAAAAAGTTTAGTTGAACTTGGGTCCCAAAAAATTGGCAAATGCAGCATTTAGACTCCCTTGGCAACCACAGGTGCCGGCTGGGAAAAGCCTGTTACAGCATTGTTGGTGGTGTGGGTGGTTCACACGGCCAAATAAAATGCTTCAAACCCCCCGCACCACTACACTATCCCACAAAAAGAGGGATCATGACCACAATGAAACAGAACCCAAATCAGCCAAACTGCAGTGTTCAGACGTCCACAGTAGCAATGATCTTGTTGCTGTGCACCTCCAATAATGCCGCAGAATTGGTCGTGCTAACAAGTCACAAGGAGGAAGGCAACCATGTTTAGTATTTTTATCCACACTTGAGCAATTTGTAGTAAAACAAAATGCCACATGAAAACTGCATATATATATATTTGTGAACTGTGAACTGAATTATTTTGAGGTTACCTCCACCTAAGTATGTACCTTATATACTGAACTGTATGCGTGCTCCTTGAGCATTTAATGGTATCTTATGCTCTTTCCACCCAGCTGTACCACCTGGACCTCTGGATCCTTACTGCCTCTTGGATTGTGAAGTTCCTGCTGGCTCTTTGTCTGTCCCCATCTGGAGGGATACGTCTAGGACCATAAATGAAGAGATAGGCAGTGGTATTCTATGAGTCACTGGTGATCTTTCCAGTATTTATGTGAGTCAAGTCTTGCAGACTGGCTGGGAGAAAGCCTGGCCCATCATGTAAGGCAGATAAAAATTACAAAAAAAAAAAAGAAAAGCATTGGTTTCTAATCACCAAGACAGAAATTATTTTCACTTGTTAGTTATCCACTGACCACCCTTGCCTGCTCCCTGTCTGGATGGTCTCCCGGCCCTAGTCACTCACCGTTCCTGAGACTTACCCTGTTCTCCCATGACTTACCCCTTATAGTGGGGTTGGAAGGGCTCACCCTTGCCCCTCTGAGACATACTAACATACTAAAATGCCAGTAGAGTAGGCCTTATGGTCTTTTATATCTGCTCATTAGTCAGCCGCTATACTGGGTGACGACTTTGCTGTCCTCCCCACCCCTTGGGTTTCTCTATCCCCAGTCCAAGATACTCCCCTTGTATTGGATTTTCTCAGCTCAACCCTCCCCCTATACCTGTCCCAGCCCCTCTTGAACCCCTCCACAGTTTCTGCCTCCACCAGTCCCCTGGGCAGTACATTCCATGGTTCCACCACCCTCTCAGTGAAGTAGCACCTCCTCCTCTCCCTCACTGAGTCTTCCTCCCTGTAGCTTCCACCCATGCCGTCTAGTTGCGCCCCCACTTCCTTTGGAACACCATGACTGAGCCTCCCCTATTTATCCCCTTCATGTACTTGAAGACCTCTATCATGTCCCCCCCCCGTCCCTCCTCTCCTAAAGAGTGTACATGTTGAGCTCCTCGAGCCTCTCCCCATAGGTCCTTTCCCCCAAGCCCCAGATCATTTTGGTTGCCCTCCTCTGGACTCTCTCCAGGAGTGCAATGCCCCTTTTTAAGTGCGGTCTCCAAAACTGCACACAGTACTCGAGGTGCTGCCTAACCAAGCAGTTATACAGAGGGAGGATCACTTCACTCCCTCTGGAGGTAATCCCCCTAGCGATGCATCCTAGCATCCTATTGGCTTTGGCTGCTGCCCTCCTACAGGTCTCAGAGTTGCTGATTTTGACATCCACCATGACCCCCAGGTCCCTTTTGCCCATCTCCTCCTAGGGTATACATTTGGTCTGGGTTTCTGGCCCCCAGGTGCAGAACCCTGCATTTCCCTGCATTGAACTTCAGTTTCCACTTCCTTGACCACCTCTCCAGAGCCTTCAGGTCCTCCTGCAGGGCCACCCTCCCCTCTTCCCCATCCACCACCGCTCCGATCTTCGAGTCATCCGCAAAAAGACTCATTTCACTCCTGAAGACATGATCCAAATGGTTCCCAGTCGGTGTTGCCAGGCCTGCACAAGGCTGTCCATCATGCTGTAGTGAGGGAGTTTTTCTTCTACTTTTTTTTTGTCCTGGGTACATCAGTGTGTAGTGACACTGAGCATCTTTCGATGTCCCACATCCTCCTGGGCCTCCCATCTGCCTTGTTACCCAGCCTCACTAGGTGTCATTCACACTGCAGGTGATATGACCCCCAACTCTGGAAGAGGAGAGCAGTTCGTCTGAAGCTCGATCCTCAGCCACCTGCATAGCAGGCAGTAGTGCTACTACTGTGCTACCGGGCCGGCTGAGACAGAAATCTTTAAACGATGATCTGTCCAAGAAAAGTCAGGGAGCAGCACTAAGAATGGTCTAGTACTATGACATAATCAGATACCAGCAAACAAGAGTCAGCACCCAGACCAGGGACAGATATTGAAACATTTATTATTTAAAGTGCAAGTGCTTAGTGCAAAAACACTGGCTCACAGAACCATTATGGCAGTAGGCATGGCTAAAAATGATTAAGTTTCGCCCAGCTAAATGCCAGGCTTCATCAGAGGAGTTTCTGTTACCTCCATTTTGGGAATATTAGAATCCCAAAACTAAGGTAGAAACCTCCAACATAAAAGGGTGAGGAAGTGTTAAAGAATTTGTATTTTACAAGTAATAGTTTTATTTTGTTCTCTTTCACTCCTCTCCATTTGGTGATCTTGCTCCCATCACTCTTCTAATGCTCGCTGTTTACATAACCCTCTCTGCAAAACCTCCATGGGTCAGTCCCCCTTTTCTGTCTGCTTTTCTAGTCTATGAAACAATCTTCTCCCCTACTCATCACTTGCCCCACTTTCCTCTCTTAAGCCACTCCTATTGGCTCATCTCTTACCTACCCAGTTCCTGAAGTTAGACACTCACACCAGAGTTATCTGGTGCTTAATTACCTTCCCCTGGACACTACTGCACCACTGTATTGTTCCACTACTTCTAATACTGACACCATTAGGCCTTCGGGTCATGAAACTCATGGCAAGGAGCAGCCTGCCCTATGACATAAATAAGGTGTGATTCACTCTTTTTTGTGAAGGCATTATTTTTTTTGTACACTTTATTTATTCGTCCTTATCTCATTGGACTCTCTTCAGCTGGGACATGGGGCTGATCTGGCTGATTCCATCCACCTGAAGCTCCGGCACCCACTCTGGTATGCGACCCACCCCCCACGCCACATCTCCAGACCCCCCCCCCGGATCTGAGTTCCCTAGGAGCAAGGACCGCCATCTCTTACCTAAATGTCAGGCGGAGACGTACGTGGGGATACCAGGAGAGCACTTCAGCCCAGTACTGGATGTGGTGTCAGCACCATTAGACCCCGCCTTCACCTACCAATGGGAAGGAATGTTTCCTTTGTTCAGCTTTCCCCCAGAGCTCAGTCATGCAATGGCGTCTGGGCACAAGTGCCGCTGCCCACCGCAGCTGCGCCCCACTTGCATGAGTGCCGCCTGCCTGCCGCTCCTCTGACCACCGTCAGAGGCCGCTCCTGTGCAGCGCATCCCCCAGAGCCCTCCCTGGGAAGAGAGGGCAGTCTTCCAGATGCTCAATCTTGTCCCTTCCCCGCCTACCACTGGCAGCCCGAATCCGTTTCCTAATCCGGATCGCCAGTGTGGTGCAAGGTGTGGTGTCCAACGCCTCAAACCTCAGTGCCACTGAGCCAGCCTGTGAAGGCATTATTAATATATTTAATTTACTAATGCTGTGATATGTCTTCCACATTTTCCTGAACCACTGAACCCCTGTCACAGTTCCACCCTTAAAAATGGCTTTTTGATGATGCAAAGTAGGGAAGGGGCCTCAGGGCTATTAATAAACATACAGCGTGACTGGAAGCAGTGATGACCTTTACATGCAATTATTTTACTTTGCAGAAATTTGCACATGTTAGAAGGGGTAGTATTACATGTATATACCCTCATAACACATGCAAGAGCCTGCAAAGCAAAATAGCAGTAGCCAGAAGTGATTTAAAACTAGTGTACAGGGCTACCCCAGTGTCCCAGTGGGAGTATCATACACTACCCTGTGGGTGATAAAAGTCTAGGGGTGAGCTCTGAGTCTCCACTGTCTGAAGACCTGCCTATGGTTGGGGAGTAAGGCACCATCCTTCTTCTCCCGCAATGACCCCTTTGGTGGGCCAAAGAGGGTTTGAAGCTCTTGAGTGCTGGCCTCCATCACAGATTTGCAGTGTAGTAAAGAGTGGACTGTGGTGCCTATCAGGAGAGGGGAAGGAACTAAAAAATAGGGGGTGGAAGAGCCCATGTTTGGCTCAGTGGTATCAGCAGAGTACGTCAAGCTCCCATACAAGAGTCCTGGGGTTCGTTTCATTGCCGCAGCTCTTCACACTGCGCTGAAGGACACAAGGGCTGCAGCACATTCTAGCTCCGGGGAGAGGTGGGGGATGATATCTGTCCCAGTACTAGAACTACTTCTGTGGTCAGAGGGAAGCCTAGACTCAAAGTGAGTTGGTGGGTTCATATCACTGTGTTGGGTAGGTGGTGTGAAAGAAAAACAAGGGAGAACATTCTTCACTGTGCGCGACAAAATGATGCGTACTCAGCCCCCACACTCACCAGCTTGGATACTGACACCAAGAAGCCGTCTGTGCCCCCATCCTTACTGGATCCTGGTACTGGCTGTTCTCACTGTGGTGGTGATGCTGCTGGGAATCTGCAGGAGTGTCTAGCATGGGCTGTAGGGGTGGGATTGGGTTTGGATCTGGTGTCTAAATGGAAAGCAGGCTGTGGGCAGGTTCTGAGGATGCAGTAGGGTCAGAGGGTTGAACAGTATGATGCCCTGCAGTACTCTTGATCCTGCAACACGAAGTAAAACTGTATTAAGACTGGGGGTTGGGGTTGTGGCCCTCAAGGGCTGACATCTGTGGCAGATAAATATCTACATTTAGAAACAAAATGAAAATAGTGTTACAACAATGGTGCAGTATCTACTAAGACGTGCCAGTAAAGAACATTAGTACTGTAATAAAAAGGTCAGGCCCATTGTTTAAGAGAAATTATAATGGAAATGTCCTATGATTCTGTAATTAGCTTCATGCAAACACAGGGTGGATATTTTTGTATTTAGTTATTTTGTACCTCCATCTTGCAGTGGTTCCGATCACATGAAAAGCAAATGTTTACTTTTCTACTTAAGGACCTTTTTAAAGACCAACTCTGTACAGCTGGCCTGCCGGCACGGGGTAGGGCTACCACTCACGACGTTGATGACCCAGGTTTGGGAACAAGCCAAGGTCTTTGGGGCTAGCCTGGGGAAAGGAGGATTGAGCATCCCAGTAGAGGCTGTCCTCTGGGGGAGGGGGGGTGTTAGATGCCACCATGTGAAATCTGAGATACCCCTTTAGTAAAACAGATATCTTATTAATCTTAATCCAGGGACCTTGCATATATTGTGCTAATAGGGGACTGCTCCACAGTGTTGTGAGGCTGCATTTACGAATGTTCCCCTACTGGTCCACATTGAGGTTGAAGCTGTAGGGGTACTGGGGGTGTTGTTTATGATGGATGAGTGGGCTGATCAGAGGATCTATAGCAGAGATCAGGGATTGAAGGTGAGCAGTGTCCAGTGCAGGAAAAAGCCTTGACTATAGGAGAAAAAAAACTATGTTTTATTTTTCTTCTGTATATAATAAAAGTATTAAAAATGAGAGGTATATAACAAATCATGTAACTTGGAATTTTGTCACTGTACAAGCCATTCTCATGCAGTTTAATGAGGTCATCAGAATCCCTTCATGCATTTAGATGCTTTCTGTGTACCCCCTGTAATCAATTATCTCCTGTGTTTTGTTCTTAGGCACCTGATGTTCTTTCTCTGCAGCAGCACTGTAGGTATTCTGGATTTGAGTAAACTGAATATCATTTTCATCTCAAGTGGCTCTGCTGCTGAACACTACTGCACTGCATTTTCATTAGCTCAGCTCCATCACTGAGATGCTAATGAGATGTTAATAGCTTCCTGTTTCTCTTAAGGTGCCGGATAATTAATCAATAAAATCTTGACTTAGCCCTGCTGAAACTGATAGCGTGAGATCCGTATCTTAAATAGGATGACATTTGTTGTATTTTCAGCTGTTATCAGAACAAAGCAATCAGAATATGTACCACATTCGGGGGTAGAATACCAGAATGACAGGTTGGACAAAGAGCAGGATGTGTGATCCAAATGGATACAAACAGAGAGCAAATTTCCAGATTGTTTTGGTTTCTGCGTCACTCCCCATAGCTCACGCAGAAACTCAGAAGCCCCAAACCCAGCGCTAAGCATCATGAGTATGCAAATCCTATGGAAGAGGGTAGGCTGACAAAGCTTCTCTGAAACAAGAATCGCCTTATGTTATACAGAGTACAGACTTAAAAAATCGACCATGAAAATCTTATAACCTCATTGGTAGAAACATCTCACATGACAATCGATTATTTTCTTACAGTTACACACATAACATTACCTACATATTTTTAATAAATAAAAGTCCCTTTTGTAGATGGGATAGGATGTGCAGTCATAAGGGATTAATACATGTTTCAGGTGGTTGTGGCACTCCACTGCGCCTCATGTCTAACAACCACCCGAGATATGCATTATTCCCTTATAATCTCACACCCTATTATGTGCTATCCTTACTTTTACATCTGTTTCACTCAAGGCCCAGTTGGATTCTGTATTATGGGACATGATTATTGCCACATTTTGCATTTTTCTATTTGTCTGTACCCTTGATTTTCACCCACAGCACTGTACTTCATGGTATGTATTTGTTTTGCTATTTTCCTGAATTGTACTAGCATTGTTTTTGTAACTTGTGACAAATGTCCTTAGTTGTAATTTGTGCTAATTACTCTATTTGTATTGCTCAGAGGGCTCACACAGGACCGCCTTGTAAATGAGCTTGCTCAATGGAGGTTTTTCCTGGTAAACTATAAATAGATAAAATAAACAAACTGCATACATGTGTTTTATCCCATTGAGACTACTCAATGCAGTACAGTCATTATCCCAACCTAATACCATGTCAGACCAGAGCAGTTCTGGCAGCTTGTACACTCAGAGAGAGCAAACTAATGAGGCAAATTGGAAAAATGCAACATTAAGTCATTTATTGATTCCAAAAATAGAACTAACTGATTTTTTTTTTTACCTTTGTAGGAACGTGAGAATCAAAATGAATGAAAGCAAGATGAAATTCAAAGAAACATGACATGATATGAGGTCTGAGGAAAAAATGATGGATGATCTAGGTGGTAGTCAAGATGCTTCCCCAACGGCAGTGCAACATGGGTACTTTAACAAGGTTTTCCAAGCAAGCGTAGAGCCGAATAATTCCAAAGCGATGAAGGTTTGTGAGTTTGACCATTGTGATGCCAAACTTTCAGTCCACCTAGAAAATGAAGAGGCCATTAAATATGAGAAAAAAACAAAAAGCCCCAGAATTTGGGGGTTTCTTAGTAAAAGGAAAACTCCAACTAATGCAAAAAGACCTCACTCTATGATTATTCTTGGAGAGTCTTCTAAGCCAAAAACCAGGCTGTCTCTAATAGATAGGATGCGGGCTTTTAAAAAGCTGAGGGCGTCCTCCTTCTCAAGAAATCAAAATAACAGGAGCTCAAAATCCAAAATTACCAATATCCTTAAGGAGGAAAAAGATGGAATGCAGAATGGAGACTTTAGATTTCATAAAGTGCTGGACAGCCAGAAGCCTTTCAGGCATTCCTATGCAGGGTACACAAAGGAATTTGATTGCTCGTTTGATGACATAGAACTGAATTCTACCATTTCAGAAGCTGATTCCAATGAAAATAAATGGCTCAGGGACATTGGCACCAACAAATGTGGGAAACTCAGTGACAGAAATGTAACAAAAATGTCGAATGGAAAGAAGCTTCCTTCAGACCATGTAAACCATAACAATTCTACTATTCTGGAGGATGATGTTGAAAGGCAATGCACCAAGACTCAGCAGGAAAGTAGGAAAAGCAGAGGTTCTGATGTGTGGACGTATTTAAAAGGGATTTCATTACCTGGTAAAAGAAACTCCAAGCTCTTAGATCAAAGTATTGACGGTGAGTTTCATAGCTTAGAAAAATCAGCGGATTCTACATCTCTAGACTTAGAATTGAACACAAGATGCGAGGAGAGCCAAAACGATTTGGAACAGTCAAGTACTATTGCCAAGGGAGGTCACTTTAGCAGTGTCTTAAGATTTTTCAGTAGTGTGGCTGAAGCAGCAAGAAGATGGAGGAGCTCATCAAGGGCCTACTCACAGGCTGAGCAGGCTTCCTTTTCAACTGCCAAGAGCCAAAGACAAGAAAACTGCTCTCAGGAAACGTCCTTCATCATTGAGAATGAGAATACAAAACCTGTCTCAGCCAGTGTACTGACACAGTATTCGCATCCTGTGTTATCGGGCAGCCTCAGCCCTGCAAGCTCGTCAACGACCTACTCTGAGTCTCGGCAGGCTTCCCTTTCTACTGCCAAGAGCCAAAGACAAGAAAACTGCTCTCAGGAAGCATCCTTCGTCATTGAGAATGAGAATACAAAACCTGTCTCAGACACTGTACCGGTACAGTATTCACATTCTGTATTATCGGGCAGCTTCAGCCCTGCAAGCTTGTCAAGGGCCTACTCAGGGTCTCAGCAGGCTTCCCTTTCTACTGCCAAGAGCCAAAGCCAAGAAAAGTGCTCTCAGGGAGCGTGCTTCATTATTGAGAATGAGCACACAAAACCTGCCTCAGCTTCTGTGTTATCAGGCTGCCTCAGCCCTACAAACTCAATACAGCAAGACCT
This sequence comes from Neoceratodus forsteri, assembly GCA_016271365.2. Taxonomy (NCBI): domain Eukaryota; kingdom Metazoa; phylum Chordata; order Ceratodontiformes; family Ceratodontidae; genus Neoceratodus; species Neoceratodus forsteri. The sequence goes on along the minus strand of JADMNL010000023.1, from coordinate 453,237,980 downwards.
GCCTCAGGGAACTCTGAAGGCTGAGGTGTCTGGATGGACATGCAACTCTGAGGTTTCGGATCCACCCAGCCAAAGTGAATGCACCTCCAACACTCCATATCTTCCTGTAGAACCCCAACATATATTGACTGGGTCCATGTCATTGTATCTTGACAGCAAAAAAGATGACTCTATAGTTTACAGCTCTAGTGAATATATATGTTCAAATGATGTAGAGGACACCCTGCAGGCTCAATGTTTTGAAGGATATTCTAGCATCAAGAATCATAGTAGTGTGACAGAAAAGTCATACCCAGATCCAAACTCTGTCCAGAAAGGGCATGATATTGAGTTTAATAACACAGGCTCTGGGTGTGGTGAATTATGTAACCAGTCTCAGATCAGTTCCTCTACAGCTGTCTCAAGTAGCAAGAATGACAAAGGCAAGGTAAGACATGCTGTAGTGTGTTTTGTGGATTTCATTATGATTATATAGGTATGCTTTATAAAAAGCAAATTAAATATCAACCCAATACTAAATTATAGAGGGTGGAAGGGCATTTAGCTTTTATTGCTAAAACAAGTACAGCATTTCTAAAACAGATTCAGCATATGATTTAAAAAATCAGTTTACAGTAAATGCACAAATCTGATTAAATGACAGCCAGACAGTCACATAATCATTGTTCATGCCTACAGACTACGCAGGTATACAGAAAGAAAAGTTAAGGGTACTTTCCTTTTAAATTAGAACTGACCAGTCATATACTAAAAATAACAAATGGTCCAACAGTGCACAACAAGGCTAAGTTCTTATCTTGGGAAACTTTATGACATTATGACATTACTGACCATCAAATGCTGTCGTGGTTTATGATGTCACAAGGTTCCCTTGATGGAAACGCAGCCTTGTTGTGTACTGTTGGCCATCTATCATTCTATTAATTAATATGAGATCAGGATGACCTTTATGCCTTTGTGTAAAATGTTCAGTCAGAAGACGTTGCATTATCTGCAGATTTTTGCAGAGATATATGTCTTTCAACATCCCAATAATGCCAGTTCCCTCTCTTGCATTCTCCTAACTTCACCCTAATTTAAATTTAAATTTAAATGAATCCGCTTCACTCTGTTTTGCCTTGGTAGGAAAACTTGTTTGACTCCATTGTAAAGGTCATACATGACCCCACTCATTAAAGGAAACATGGGAGTTGATAATGTGTATTTGCACATCAAAGAGATGTCATACTCAGTAAGCAAAGAACTCCTGGCACATAATCAAATTTAACAGTTAAATAACAAAACGTCACAAGCACCAGCATCCTTCCAGCTGCATTTTTTAAACTCAGACACACTTTAAACAACAAAACACAATAGGGAACTTACCTTGAAAAGTTTGATGGCCAGCACAAGACAAAATCACAGGGACTTCAGAAGACATACAACAGAACTAACAGTAGCACTTCTGCTGGCTTGTGTGTATGGTTCATCAACTCTCATGATGCCTTGCATGAGTGGAGTCTTGGTCTTTGCAATGGAGTCAAACAGGTTTTCACAACAGAACAGAAGCAACTTCATTTCAATTTAAATTAGGATATACTTAGGGGGGTGTAAGAGGGGGAATCATTTTTCATGCCTGCAAACTACATATGTATACATAAAATACTACTGAGGGGTCTTTCCCTTTACAAAAAAAGTGAGTTTCTTTTCGGTGCTCGCACAACTGAGATGGGGTGCAGTTGTAAGAATCCAAAAAGACCATCTCTTACCCCTTCCACCCTTTGGGCCATTACTTCAGTTAACTTGTGTCTGCCTTGAGTTGCATCACTTGCATCTGCTTGACACCGTGGCTTCAAAGTGAAAAAAAGGAAGACCACTGCTGGATAAAGTGCAATAAGTTTATTAAGTGCAAATAATATGGAAAACTAAGAGTGTGGTAGGCGCACGTCTGACCAGACTAGTACAGTTCTACCACTGATCTGATGTCTGAACAATGGTGCAACGCCATCCTGACGTCACATCGTTGGTGCAACAAGGCTGTGATGTGACATTTTCCCTATGGAAAAAGTAAGCAGCTATACAGTACAGTACACTGTAAGGCATTTACAGCCTTTTGTGATGACCAGTTATGTATAGCTTTTTTTTTAAATCACATCTGACTCTTTAAAAGGCCACTGACATTGCAAATGGAATTTGAAAAAAAATAATAGTTTATTTTTCATATATTTTCTGCATTTAGATTTCAGTTTTTCTTTAGAACTGTGTACTGTTCTGTAGACTTCATCTGCTCTGGCTGTCTTGTCTACACCTGAAGTCATAATTGCCTGCTTGAGGCATCAGTCTTTTGCTGTGGAAATGATTACGATGTCACAAGTAGAGAATAATGTTTTTTCTTTTAATATTTAGTGTGCTTTTTTCCCCTTATTATCTGACTGGCCCTCATCAATCCTGATCTCCTCACCCAGCCCCATCACCCACATTCTCTGGGACTTACCGTGTCTCTGAGACCACAGTAAGGTGGCAAGGCTTAATGTTACCAAGCCAAATCTTTTATCAAGTAGAGACAAGTAAATAACCAAATAAAACTTGCGAACTTGCAACATCAAAATAAATACAAAATATACAAAAAACAAAACAATACTCCAGTCTTCCAAGGACTATTCCAGCAATGAGCCACCCTGGATTCAAAGAGAGTCTTAGTCTGAAGAGGTACAGACTAACGCTTTGGACCAGCACCTACTGATCCTCCAACGAAATCTGAACGTTCCACAGGATGAGTTCCCTTTTATACTAGGAACCCATCAGGTGACCCCATCAGACTCCGCCCCCTTTAAAGCCTAAACATATTTTTTTAAATATACCTTTCTTTTGTTAGGTCAAAAGTGTGCACACATTACCTTACATATTTATACATCTAACATATTCCTAGAATCAAAAAGAAGTAAGCCTGAACAATTTTAACATCATTCTCTCTGGACTAGCCCGTCCCTACACTTACATACAGCATAATAATGGAGTGGAGAAGGCAGGCTGGCTCCTAGCAGAACATAGCAGGGATCTGAACAGGTCCCAAACAGACACACCTCTATTACCAAGCTTGGATTTCTCATTATTTGGGTAAGAACTGCTTACTTCATGTATTAGAAATGAGACCAAACACTTGTTACTAAGGCAGGAGACTTACACATTTTCTCAACATGTTTGAACTTCTGTTTACAATTGTTGTCTGAATTTCTAACTTGAACTAATAAAGAGGGCAGGGCAAGGCTAGCAAGTAGCACACACAGCAGTTGTTACATGGTTCACTCAGCCTCAGTCACAAAATATTAATTTACACTATTAAAGAAAATACTTAATGCTGCATTTGTTTGTTTATTAGCATTGCTATGAAAAGCACTGGACTTAGCAGCAAAACCTTTTTGGATTGGACAACCAACCTAGTCTGTTACTAAACTGTTAGTGCACTACATCTTATACCTTTTTTCTTTATAGAAACAAGAAGAAATATAAACAAACAGGAAAAACAAAGACAAAATAGCAGCAGACATTCCTGTGCCTCAGTAAATAAATGTTTTAAGGCTGCAGACTGCTGCACCAGCATTATTTATGGTTTGTTGCTTTGGGTGGGGGGTCGAGCACCACAGTTCCACATCTGCAGAAAGACAGTGAAGGATTTAGCAAGAAAGGAGACGTCCCATTCCAGGTGGCCAGTCTGAAATAAGGAACGAGAAATAGAACAGAAAAAGAATAGCATGGTCACACACATATGCTACTGCAGTAGGCTTCATACATACAAAGAGAGCAGAATTATGGAAGTTTACTAGTGCTCTCTCACACAGTGCACCCAAACTTTCCCCCAAGGTGGGGCCATTGGGGGGTTGGCCCTACCCCCTGACAGAGACCTGGTAGGTGCGAGTGGATCGAGAGCTGTGATCAGCAGTATGGGGCTTTCAGTAGGGGGCAGATGTCTTCCTATAGCAGTTGGTGATTTTTTTCCCTGGTGTTCTGTTTCCCTGCCCCTAGGATGCTGAACTCCCAAAGCACATGCACACAGTGCATGACTGTGCACTGGAACACATTTATGTCCTCCCGCCCAGTTCCTCAGCTCCAACTGCACCACCACTTATGGTCACCCAGGTATAACAGGACTGGATAAGACCCTGCCACATTTGTTATACAGAAAGAGTTTAAACACAAGAGTCTGTTCTATCCTCTCCTTTTCTGTCTCTTCTCTGTCTGGTTGCGCAACCAAATTTTCTCGTGAGACCTAGGCACTGATCACTCCAACGGTTTTGTGATGCTCCGATTCTCACTATCTCTCTGCCCTCCCTTGCTATTTCTGGCTTTTCTTCCCCCTTGCATATCTGCAGTTATAAAATATATGTGAATCTTTTTGTGAAGCTGTAAATTATACTGGGATTCCTTTGTTTAAAACTGTACATAGTTATAATGTTGAAATGATTGCAAAGCTATTTAGAACTCAAGGGGTTAACCTGAGATGTAGTGTTTAAGCCTTTTGCAGAGCTGTAAGCAAGAGGTCAGTTCTGGGTCACTATGTTCTTTTTGCTGCACCTACAGGGAACCAACCTGACAAGACATCCTTAAACGTACAAGAACATTTTGTGAGAAGCAGGCTCTTTTAAAGAGTTCCTAGGCAAAGACTTATAAAAAGAGCAGCAATGTTTTTGCTGGAGAGACGAGGAGAGTGAGAGACTGAAACTTGGAATTAAGAGAGACCCCTAGAAGAAGGACCTAGTTGTCTCTGTTTGTACTACTTCTTTAAATAGTTATACTGAATAATTTTTATGTTTTATTTTGCTGTTATTGAGAAAAATAAAACACTATTTGCAAATTTTGAAACTGCTCCTGGTTTTCCTATGCTTCCTGACCTGCGCCTCGACAACAGATGGCTCTTTGTTGTACAGCCCACCATTTGAAGAAAGCAGACAGGCTTTCAGGTTCTGTCACTGCCTGTTCTTTTTTTTTCTATCACTGGTGCTGGCTGTACAATCTCAGCTTGGACTTCTGTCTTTGCTAGTTTGGCTGACATCTTTCTGGTAATGACTCCTGGGCTTGCTGCCACAGAATCAATACGTTATTTCTATGCTTTCCTGGTACCAGGTCTAGTACTCATGCACAAAACTCCTGGCTTAGAGTATGCACAGTGTAAATCCCACATAGGCTGACACCATCTGTCATTGAGGCACAGGTCACGAAGCATAGGAAAACCAGGAGCAGTTTCAAAATTCGCAAATAGCATTTTATTTTTCTCAATAACAGCAAAAAAATCCATACAAAAATTGTTTGGTATAACTATTGACAAAGGCAGTACGAGCAGAGAAAGCTAAGTCCTACTTCTGAGGGTATCTCTTAATTCCAAGTTTCAGTTTCTCATTCTTCTTGTCTCTCTAACAAAAGTATTACTACTCATTTTATAAGTCTTTGTCTGGGAACTCGATAAGAGAACATGCGTCTCACAGAATGTTCTTGTAAGTTTACAGAATGTTCTTGTCTGTTTCATTCCTTGCAGGTGCAGCAAAAAGAACATAGTGACCCAGAACTGGCTTCTTGCTTACAGCTCTGCAAAAGGTTTAAAAGCTGCATCTCAGGTTAACCCTTGAGTTCCAAATAGCTTTGCAATCATTTCAACATAATAACCATATACAGTTTTAAACAAAGGGATCCCAGTATTATTTATAGTTTCACAAAAAGATTCACATATATTTTATAACTGCAGACATGCAAGGGAGAAAAGACAGAAATAGCAAGGGAAGTTAGAGAGATAGAGAGAGGCGGAGAACTGCAAAACCGTTGTGATTAGTTCCTAGGTCTCACAAGAAAATTTGGTTGCACAACCAGACAGAGGAGAGACAGAGAAGAGATGTAAAATGAAAGGATAGAACAGGCCCTTTCATTTAAACTCTTTCTGCATAACAAATGAGGCAGGGTCTTATTCATCCCTGTCACGCCAGGTGGTGATAATGCAGCAGAGTCTGAACACCCTCCATCCTCAAGGTGAAGAGTATCCTCTGGGACACTCAGCTCACCTCCTCCCAGATGGCTTGCTGATGAATTGGGCTCACTCCTGAACCCGGCTCACCAGCATCGTTATCGTTAGCACTGCCGCTATGCTGGAGGGCCAGCCCACATCTTTTTATTTGCTTAGAAATTCTGTCCACGATAGCACACTGAGTTAGAGCTTTTTTTCCAGGTGTGACTTGGAGGAAGAGGAGCTGAAAGATTCAAATACAGTACAGCGTGATTAGCTGCAAACAGCAACATCGTGGAGAGGACCAGTAGCAATCAATAACAGTGCAGGGTGTAAGATACTAAGTAAACAACAGTGCAAAGAATGACGAAAAATTATATTGTGAAAACAGCAGCACCATAATAACCAGTCACACATAGCAAAAGGCTATGGGACAGTATCTCTGTTTCTGTGATAACGTGCTTAGTTATAAATAAGAATGGGAAGCCAGAGGGATCCAAGATGGCTGCCTGAGCAGTTATGCAAAATGACTGCTGTCTTAGCCCTATACTTTTTTCTTCAAAGCTATCAAGTGAAAATGAAAAAAAACCCTGTACAGAACAACAATGAAAGGAAGATGAAATTGGTCACCTCTACAAAGAGTGACTTATTGGAGAGAAAGGGGATATAATACATTATTTTTTGAGCCAGCAACTCGTAGGTCTGAAGGAAGCTGCAACCAGAAGGGCAGTGGTGAAGGGCTGCAGCAGTGACCCCCCATAGCAGCTAACCTAATGACAAATCCTCACACAGTACCACAGTACAGAGCCTGGTAAAATGTATATCCTGCTCACCAAACAGATACAAATGTATTCATTTTTTGCTCGTAAGGGTCACCAACAACATACTGTGTATCAGTGTTTCACAGCCTTAATTACATGCTGCTTCCTCAAGATTATTGCTGACTACCTATAAAATTTACAGTCAGTTTAAATCTACCCAACATGAGCTAGCGACAGTTTTTCACTTGACAAATTTTAAAAGAAAAAATATATAATGTTGTTATGCTTTCAAACTCTCTACCTCATCAGTTGAGCCTGAAACAATAACACATTTCTAATCTTATAATAGTTTGTTTCAAATTCATTGCCTGGTTCACTTGCAGTCCTCTGTCTCATAAGTAATATTTTTCTTAGCCTGGTTTCTAAAATCCTACAGAGACAAATTAAAGGACAGCTACACCATCTTTTCAGCATGTGCACCGTTTTGCAAACCCTCCCGTGGGTTCGTAGTGCACATGTTAAGCTTCCGATTGATATTACTGGTTACCTTACTAGTTTCTATTTTCTCCGGTGTCATAATATTTCAAAGTTTTCGGCAGCACACTGAGATCTTTCAAAACTCACACTCCACTGGGATAATAAGATGGCCGCAGACGTGCGACGTGATGACGTCGATGAAGATAGCCATCAGTATTATCTCAGTGGAAATACTATAATGGCATGCAAATTATGCTTTCTGATTTGGCCACTTCCTTTACTTCAGTTACAGGGCACTACTGAATCTTGTACAGTGGACTCTAGTAGGAAAACCAGAATGGTAGAGTCTACTGTACAAGAGCAGTAGTGCCCTGTAACTGAAGTAAAGGTAGTGGCCAAATCAGAAAGCATAGTGTAATTTGCATGCCCCTATAGTATCTCCATTGAAATAATGCTGCTGGTTCTATCCATCAGTGCCATCATGTCGCACGTCCATGGCCATCTTATGGTCTCAGCAGAGCACGAGTTTGAAAGATCTCAGTGTGAGGCCAAAACTTTGACATACTACAAACCTGAGGAGAATATAAACTAGTAAGGTAATCAGCAGTATCACTCGGAAGCTTAGCTTGTGCACTACAAACCCATGGGAGGGTTTGCAAAACAGTGCACATGCTAAAAAGATGGTTTAGGTGTCCTTTATATACATTCTAATGTCCATATTGTTTTTTACGTGTGATGTGCAAGCAGCAAAAACATTTTGGGATGAGTACAAGGGAATTTGGGAGGTGTGTCACTGCTGAGCACATTGCAGGTCACAATACCAGGGGTTCAGCAGTCTACACCAATGACCAGGCACTGTGGTCTGATGTAGCTCTCGGCTTTGTGGGCAGAAACTTCATGTACTTCAAAGGACTGAAGCCGCTCCAATCAAAGAGGGCTTCAGCCCTTTGATCTGCATTAAGCCACGTCAGCAAACAGCTGAGCACTTTCAACGTCAGGAGCCAGGGTTTGGATCTGTGACTCTGGCATGTGCCTGAGCGTCCATGTTAATGCGCATGCCCAAAGTCACGGACATTCCTAACATTCTAACAAAGAAAACTATCCATCAATGTCTGTTACTGGTGCTCCATAACTGTTCTTACCCACCCAACCTCCCTCTCAGCACCCTCTCACCTCTCCTCCCCCGCCAACAGACATAACACTGACACTGGGGGTGCCCAATCCCCTAACATCATGTTTATTCAATATGTGGCCTGTAATAAAGAAAACAGTCCATCGATGTCCCTCAACCCAGCTCTCCCTTTCAGCAGCACTCCCCCCCAACAAACATAACACTGACACTGCTCAATCCCCCAGTGTTGTTTTTAATAAATATATTGCCTGTATTGAAGAAAAACATCCATCAATGTCTGTTGCTGGTGCCCACTAACTCTTCTCCCCCTACCTGACCCTCCCTCTCAACACCCCCCCAACAAACATAACACTGACACTGGGAGTGCCCAATCTCCCAGTGTCACAACCTGAAATAAAGAAAACTTTCCCTTGGTGTTTGTTTTTTTAAATACTCTGCAAAAAAGAAAATGATCCATTGACATCTGTTGCAGCCGCCACCATTACTTCAACCCCCCACCATTCAATTTTGTTTAAATACCTGTCAGAAAGAAAATGGTCCATCAATATCTATTGCAGTGGCCACCATTGTGGACAGATTGTGCAACCCAACCTGTCTGCAGCTCTGAAAAGCGTTTTCACAATTACAGTGTGATGAGCTTGCTCAGTTCTTCACTGATAAGGTGATGGACATTAGGTCAGAGATCCTCTTGACACATTCTATATAAGTTGTTAGTGATCAGGACTTGGTCGCTACCCCTTCGTTTTCCTGGAGTACCTTCGACTGCCCAGAAATCGTGGATGTTATGCGGATTGTCCAAGGGATGTGCCTTACTTGCTGTAGTTTAGATCCGGGTCCTACATCCCTTATTATGGGATGCGGGGAGGCCATTCTCCCAGTTCTAGCACAGATAATCTGGTGCCTCTCTTGACTCAGGTGAATATCCCTGTTCCTTGAAAGAGGCGGTGGTGACACCCTTGTTGAAGAAAGCTTCATTGGACCCAGACTGTCTTGCTAACTACAGGCCTACCTCGAATCTCCCCTTTGTGGGGAAAGTGATCGAGAAAGTAGTGGTGGCCCAGCTGGAGAACCTTCTGACCATCCATAGCATCTATGAACCTCTTCAATCAGGTTTTCGAAAGAGGCACGGTACCGAAACTGCGCTGGTTTGGGTGCTCAATGATCTGATGGCGAGAAACCAGAGAAAACGGTCCATTCTGGTACTATTAGATCTGTCATCAGCATTTGACACTGTTGACCATGGGGTTCTACTTCAGCGCCTGAGATATATTTGTGGGCTTTCTGGCGTGGTCCTCAGATGGTTCACCTCATACCTCACCGGAAGAACTCAGAGGGTGGTTTCAGGTTTTTTTTCCTCTGATCCCATCTATCTGCCTTGTAGGGTTCCTCAAGGCTCTATATTGTCCCCCATGTTGTTTGCGATGTACATGCTTCCCCTCGGAGACATTGTGAGATGGTATGGACTGGGGTTTCATTGCTATGCCAATGATACCCAGCTATACCTGTCTTTTGCCCCCTACTAGGAAGGAGCCATCTCAGTATTCATTAGCTGCCTCAATGAAATCCAGGATTGGATGAGGTCCAGTTGGTTGAAGCTTATTCAGGGAAGACGGAGGTATTGGTTTTGGATCCGGATCGCCGGATAGGGGGACCTGGGGACGACTTCCCATCTGGATTGTGACTTGGGGATGTCGAGCTACAGGTCTCTGAACAGGTGCGAGACCTGGGGGTGATATTAGATGCTGGGCTGACACTTTGGCCCCAGGTGTCAGCTGTGGTTAAGACATCTTTCTACCATCTAAGAAACATCGCCAGGGTCAAGCACCTTGTTCCATCCGGTGATCTGCTAAATTTAATTCATGCCTTTGTGACCTCGCGCCTTGACTACTGCAACTCGCTTTACTTTGGGCTTCTGGGGGTTGATATCCGCCGCTTGCAGCTGGTGCAGAACTCTGCAGCACGGTTGTTGGTGGGTACTCCTAGATCTTCCCATATTACACCAGTGCTGCGGGAACTGCACTGGCTGCCAGTTCAGTGGCGGATCACTATCAAAGTCAGATTACTGATTTTCAAAGCCCTGCATGAACTGGGCCCTGAATACCTGAAAGAACTCCTGATCCCTTACCACCCTGTGAGACCACTCCGCTCTGCCAACGAGGGGTTGCTAGAGATTCCAAGGGTGACTTTAAAATCTGTTGGGGCCCGTGCTTTTATGTTTGCGGCCCCTTCCCTTTGGAATTCTCTACCCCATCGGATTAGGGAGTGCACGACCGTGGGGAGATTTAAACAGGCCTTGAAATATTTCCTTTTGGAAAAAGCTTATGGATTTATTATTTGCTGAACTGCACTGTTTTTATGATGCTGAATTTTTTGGATTTTATTGTCTTATTATACTGCGCCTTGATGCCTGAAAGGTGCACAATAAATAAAGTATTATTATTATTATTATCCCCCCCGACACTGTGCCCAACACCCCATTGTCCACTGATGGTGCCGCTGTAACTGTTACCCCACCCGACCCTCCCACTCAGCATCCACCACCCCATGCCCACCAAACATAACACTGACACTGGGGGGTGCCCAATCCCACAGTGTCCAAACCTGAAATAAAGAAAACCTTCCCATAGCATTTCTTTTTTTAAACCTGTAAAAAAGAAAACGGTCCATCAGTGTCTGTTGTGGTATTAGTCCCCCCCACCTAACCCTCCCACTCAGCAGTATCACCCCCAAGCCCTTACTTACCCACTGGGTTTCCCACACCGTGATCTTCTCTGGACTGTAGCCACGTCTTCACTCTTCAAAGCCGGACTGCAGACTGAGGAAATCAGGTATGCAATTCTACGTATTTCATTGGGGTTTTGAACTTAGTAGCATAACTTAGCCATTTTTCAATATGTTTGTCTCACATTTTCAACATACCTTTTTTAGGATGCCACCTCACGAACAATGCAAGTGACATTAGGTAAATCTGTCCTGCAAGGTGATTAAGCAGTTGCTGCATGAAATCACGTTTCAGCCAGGAGTTTAAAATTTTCTCTGCCCTTGCTCATGAGGTGGGGTCATAAGAAGGCTATGCTGAAAATGTGGTGTAGTAAAAATATTTAAAAACAACAAAGTTATGAGCCTATGTTGAAATTTGCAAATGTAGACTCGTGACTTTGGTAATTTTCAATATTTTGATCCCAAATTTTCAACATAGCCATTTCTTTACAGCACCTCATGAATATGACAGCTTTCATTTTTCTAATTCTGCCCAAAATGTGTTTTTGTACTACAAAAGGTGATTTCGCAGTTGCTGCATGAAATCACCTTTCAGACAGGAACTGAATGTTTTCTCTGCAATTGTTCATAATATGGGATCATAAGAAGGCTATGTTGAAAATTTGGGACATAAATATTAAAAAACAACAACGTTATGGGCCTATGTTGAAATTTACGTATACAGGCTTGTAACTTTGGTAATTTTCAATATTTTGACTCCAAATTTTAAACATAGCCATTTCTTCTCAGCACCTCAAGAATGTGGCAGCTGTCAGTTTTTAAATCCTGGCTAAAATATGTTTTTGTACCTGTGGCGTGGAATGATGCTTCGGTGGTGCGAAATTATGTTTTGGTGGGGATTTGAAAATGTTCACCTACTGGGTTTATTAGGTGGGCTAATATGAGAGCTGTACTGAAAATTTGGTGTACAAATAAGGTAAAATGCCTAGGTTATGACTGAATGTTACACTTTTTCAGCATTTACTCATAACTTTGCTAATTTTCAATATTTTGACTCCAAACTTTCAATAAAGTCAATTTTCCACACCACCTCATAAACGTGACATGTCATTTTCAAAATTCTGGAAGAGATGTGTTTTCGCACCTTTGGTGCAAAATGCCATTTCGGCCAATATACTATAAATGGTACATGTCACATCTATAAGGCAAATCCTAAAACAAGTATCCTCAAAATATGGGCTCAAAATTGCAAAACACCATGGGTGGGATATTCCGACTGCACCAGGCAGGGGCGCAAGCCTGGGCGCAGCGCAATTGGGCTGCGCCAGGGCAGGGACCAGGCGATATTCAACGGCGCTGAGCCATGGCTCAGCACTGTTGAATATGGCACTGAGGGTGCATGCACAGTGCATTGTGCAGTGGCACTGCACCAGCGCAAGTGGCAGGAGGGGAGCAGGAGGATGCGCCAGTGCAAGTGCAGTTGCGCTAGATGCATCAACTGCGATATTCAGCACTGGGCATGCAAATGAGGCCATTATGCATGCAAGGCGCAAATGGGTCCATTTGCATGTCATTATGGCCTCATTTGCATGCGGTGCACTGATCCCCGGTGATTTGCGCCTGGCGCCCTGCCAGGCTGCAGCCGTCGGGGACCGATACCCTTCTGCTCCTCGGCGGGCACTGCTCCCGTTCGGCCGATCACAAGCATTTGTAAATATAAGCCCTGGTGGTCCAGTGGACCGATCCCCTTTGCCCGATTGTGGGCAGTTGTAAATATAGGCTCTGGTGGTCCTGTGGACCGAACCCCAGTGCCTGATCATGGGCATAGGTTAATCATCCCTGGTGGTCCAGTGGAAACCCCCCTGGCACCCGGTCATGGGTGGAATAAGCTATGGACACCCTGGCGGTCTAGTGGTACCCCACTCCCCACCCGCTCCTGCATCCCCACCACCTGCACCCCCCAGGCCAGTGGCGGGTGGCAGCCACCTGCAAGCCTCCTGCCGACTGACAGTGTACTGTGAGGCTGTCGCCTGGCCAGGTCACTCGTGCAGGTCAATGGGTGTGCAGACCTACTATACCACAGTCCCAGATTGTGAATGGTGTTCATTCACATTTCTGGAGCCTGTGTAGTACAGTATGGATCTGCCGCCCATTGGCCGCAGGATCTGATGACGCGTACAGCCCTACTGCACGCCGTCAGTCGGCGGACGGCCAGGCAACTTGCAGGTGGGTGCTGCCGCCCACCGCTGACTGGGGTGCAGGTGGCGGGGACACAGTGGGTGGGTGGGAGGGGTATCACTGGACCACCAGGGTGTCCATAGCTCATTCCGCCCGCAGTCAGGCACCGGGGGGGGAGTTCCACTGGACCACCAGAGATGTTTAATCTATGCCCATGATCGGGTGCTAGGGATCAGTCCACTGGACCACCAGGGCTTATATTTACAACTGCCTTGATCAGGTGAAGGTGATCGGTCCACTGGATGACCAGGGCTTATATTTACCTATGCCCGTGATCGGGTGAAGGGGATCAGTCCACTGGACCACCAGGGCTTTATTCGTCTTATGCCCGTGATTGGGCGGGGGGGCACGACACCCCCTGGGCAGGGGGTATGTGGACTGTGTCCTGGGTGGTTGGGTGGCCACCCATAGCAGGCGGCTGGCGTGTTGCGCCTTGCAATATGGCAGCTCACCTGTGGGTGGCTAGGACTTGCTCCTGGTTTTGCCAGGCTCAACATCGCGCCCCCCTAGGCAGCGTAAGGCAGGTATGTGCCAGCATATGCACCACACATCCCGGGCTGAATATCAGGATGTGCCATATATGCATGGGCACACCCCCTGCACTTGTGCCGCATACATTACTGCTGCGTCCCAGTGCATTGGGGGTTGCGCAGCGCAACCTGCCCCTTTGAATATCGCGCCAGGGCGCATTGGTGGGTTGCGGGTTGCGCCATGCACAACTCCTTTGAATATCCCATCCCAATTGTTTACCAAGCATCAAATATTCGGCATTGACAAATGCTTGTTTTTTAAGCATTTACAATCTAATCTCAGTTTCTTCATTCATTCGTTCTGTCTTCAAACAATAATGCTCAGCCTTTTTATATAGCATTTTCACTGTAACCCACACTTACCTGGCTAATATATTGCTCCTTTGTGGCTGCTTTAGTTTTAGTCAGATTTAGTCATCCCAAGGCAAAAATTAGTGTCAGAGACTTGATTAGCGGCCTTTGCTAATCAAAGTAAAAAAATTATTAGCAATTTGCCGAAGTTGATTAGCAATTACCAAAAACTGATATTTTTACTCAAAACCCCATAAAATGTACTTATCTTGCTCTATGTTGATAAATGGCACATTTACTCAAGTTTCTGAGACTGATATCTGTTTTATTTAGTCATTTCCAGAGAAATACAGCAATTGTGCAGCAGCACGTACATTTTAAGAGCCGGGATAGGATGCCTGCCAGAGCAGACTGTGAATTCGTGAGCGTGATCGTGAGTCATGACAAATTAAACATAAATTTAAAATGAACCTCCACCCCAGCATAAAAACTCCAAGTGTGATCGTGATTGACCACACAGTAACCAACAAGGATTGGGTGAGATCTGTTTGTTATGCTTCTTCACCAGGCATGTAGCCAGTAATTCTAGCCTGTTTTGAGGAGAGGGACCTGGGGGTGGTCCACCATCCTCAGCTGCCAAATCACCAGGATGTCTTGGTTTAGCACTAAAAAATATGTCTACAGCCCTGTCTTGGTTGAATTCAGCTGGAGGAGGGGCCCTGCTTTTTAAGGCGAATCAATGTTTCTACAGTATCCTCTGCCAGACTTGCTGTCCAGTCAGTTTTTACCTTGTTCATAGTTGAAAAACACCTTTCTACAATTGCTTTAGACACAGAAAATACTCTCAACACATTGACAAGCTTCAACAGATTTGGATAAGAATTTTGGAAATCACACGTCAGCTTTGACCAGATAGCAGAGGCAGAAAGATTGATGAAATTGGTTTGAGCAAAAATCTTAAACTCTTGCCATTCTGCAGGGAGCAGAGTGCTGTCACAGTCAGGCTGCAAAAGTGCTGAAAAGTGGTCAGCTAATGCAGTACTGTCACTGTTACCAGACAGCTCCAGTTCCTTTCTGCCTGCAGCTGGCCAAAGGGTATCTTAACACTTTTGCACGGTTACAGATATTACTCTCATCAGTCAAACTGAACCTTTGTTCACAACAGTTCTGAATGTTTGTAATGTATTTCTTAGTTTGCTGTTTAAAAGTTTTAACAACTTGACCACTAAAATTTGTTAATTTCACACCCTTGTATGTGACTTGAACACATGCTCCTGAAAGAACATCAGACCCATTTTTTAAGAGAATGTCAAGTTCACTGCCACCTATGGGACCACTCTGCTTAGCATGGTCGAGTGTTTCTCAAAGTTTCAACAGAGCTAAGTAGCTCTGGCATTTCAACTACTTCTTTTTGAAGTGCTAGTGAGAAGCTGGCAAATGGCTGAAGCAGCTGTTCAAAATACAAAAGGTGTGCCACCATTTGGAATTTAGTCATAATTTGCAACACTCCCTTGGCTTTGGCCTGGTCATGAGTTGGGTCTGCTGCAATAGATTCTAAATGGGTGCAAATTACGGTGAATAATTTGGGAACAGCATGAGTGGCAAGAGGTTTATGCTGCACCCAGTGTGTGCCATGGGCCTTCATGGGCCTTTCAACTGACGTCTCCATGGCCTGGGCAAGGGACCATAACTCTCTGAGTCTCTTAGGACTTTTCTGATAGAGATTAAACAGTTGGGTCAGAAAGTTTGAAACATCGTTGAAATAGGTATTATCCAAGGCATCTTTTATGGCCAGTTCCAATCTGTGTGAGAAACGGTGAACACCAACTAACCACTGTTTGTCTTCCCTTAAAAGAGCAGCAAGGCCCCGTCTTAGACTTATGTTGACAGATGCCCCATCAGCTCCAAACCCAATCATGTTTTATATATTAAGGCCACACTCTGTAAAAATGTTTAAAAGGAGATTTTTCAATCCCTGACTTGTGCCATCTGATACAGCTTTCATTCATAAAAACTTAGTCTCCATGTTACCATTGATGGGATTTACGTAAATTACGTAAACCAGTTCCTTTTCAATTACACCACTGTCAGTACAACCTCCATAAGCATGCAAAACTTATTTGCATTTTTGACAGTTGACAGGTTTTCTTCTAGGTGCTTGCCAGTACACATTGTGAGTTCTTTCCCACTAACAGTGTTAATGTATTTATTGCCCAAATGAACTCCATGGCACTTCTCTTGTTCTGCTATCGCTTCAGACGTTTTAATAGGGATGTCCTCTTTGGCCATCATATACAGGATCTCCATCAGCCTGCCTAGAATCATTCTGTGCTGTTCCTCTGCATTACTGAAAGCCCTTCCTGCAAATAAATTAAATAAGTTTTAAGTCTCGGTCCAAACCCCTAACCCCCATTTTAAACTTACCAATTGTGGTATAGTGATATATATCAAGTAGTGACCTTGTTTTACAAAATTTCAAAATGTTAACAGCTTTCTTGTGCTGCTCTGTCAGAAAATGTTTCCGGATGGTGTCAACATTTAGCTGGGGGCCTGTAATCCCTGCAATTAATGCCTCCCTGAAGTTCCTCAACCCATGTAGCTCATCTCTGTACTCACAGCACAATTTGCAACTAACACGCACTGCACAGTCTCCCTGACTGCTAATCTGTAGCCAGTTTTTTTCTGGATCACATTTTTGGCGCCATCCCTCTGCAGTTGCTAATTTAACTCCAGCCATGTTGGACTATAATTATTAAAAAGTTTGAAGTTAGCAAAACAAGGTGTCAGGTTGTGCAACTACTTAAACTAACACATGATGAGGCTTTTCCTGAAAAAAAAAAGAAAATGGCAGTGAGCAGATGTGTTACCCCCAGTCCCCGCCCCCCCCCCAGCCCAGTCACCTGCACTTCTCAGACCAAACCCTGTTCCTAGGGGGGGCAATCCCTCCCATTGTGACTGTGCTGCAGGCAGCAAAGTTACTGCATAGCAAGGCACATTACTTAAGTTTTTGTGGGCTTGCTGCCACAATAAGACAAATAGTGTGTCCAAATCAAAGTGCAAAGGCACAGTTGTTCCTTCCACTAAAAAGCAGGGGCAACACAGTGAGGTCAAGTTCAGATCTCTGCAGTTGCAGGGCATGACAACACTTAATTTTTCATTTTCTGCCCCCAAAAAAAGGGCAGACAGTGAGTAAGGGGTATAGGTTTTTTTCCAACACTGCCAAAGCAGGGCAGAAGTCTTTTTAGTTCCCTCATGGATCTCTGCAAAGCAGAGCAAGCACATATTCTATTCTGTATGTTCCCAAGCTCACTGCAAAGAGCATAGCACAACACTTAGCAGGGCACATTTTCTGGTCCCCTTGGATTCTCTGCAAAGCTGCAGGGCATAACTTTGTCTTTTTCCGTTCCCAAATTGTTCACTGCAAGTGCAGGGCATACGTCATTGACAACATAAGCACTGGGCACATAATTCTTAAGTGCCTGGTTCCCCTCATCTCTGCAAAGCATTACTTAGTCTTTTTCCCAAATGTTCACTGCAGACGCAGGGCACACAACATAAGCAGGGCACATTAAATATTAGGCACAGTACAGATCTCTGGAAAGCAGGGCACATTAACTTAGTCTTATTCTGTTTCCAAATGTTCACTGCAGACATAGAAACATAGACTTTAATGGCAGATAAGGACCACTTGGCCAACCTAGTCTGCCCATTTCCCTACCTAGAAGATAAGCTGCAGATCCTATTTAGCCAACATCCTATTTCTTCCTACCCCCACAACAAAAATTGCCTTATGTCTGTCCCTTGCATTCTTGAATTCTCCCAGTTTTAGACCCCACAAACTCCTCAGGAAGGCTGTTCCATGCGTTCACCACCCTCTCTGTGAAAAAATACTTCCTCACATTGCCCCTGAGCTGTACCCCCCTATCTTCAAATTGTGTCCCCTTGTTCTTGCACATCTCTTTTTCTGAAAGATGCTACCCTCTTGGACTTTGTTGATTACACTGACGTACTTAAACGTTTCTATCATGTCCCCCCTCTCCCTCCTTTCCTCAAGGGTATACATATTAAGCTCCTTTAGTCTCTCCTCGTATGGCTTCTCTTACAGACCCTGCACCAATTTAGTTGCCCTCCTCTGAACTGCCTCCATCCTGTCTATGTCCTTGAGGAGATGGGGTCTCCAGAACTGGACGCAGTACTCCAGATGGGGTCTCACCAACTGTCTGTACAGGGGGATAACAACTTCCTGGTTTCTGCTGGTGATGCCTCTCCCTATACATCCCAGTATCCCCCCAGCCCTCCCTACTGCCTTCTCACGTTGCTTGCCAACCTTAAGGTCATCTGATATGATTACCCCCAGGTCCCTTACCATTTTTGTTGTTGTTACTATCTCCCCCCCATTGTATAATCTTCTCCTGGGTTTTTGTTTCCCAGGTGCATTACTTTGCACTTCTTTGCATTGAATCCAAGCTGTCATACTTCTGACCATTCCTCCAACCTTGCCAAGTCCCTTCTCATCCTTTCCACGCCTCCTTGTGTGTCAACTCTGTTGCAGATCTTTGTGTCATCTGCAAAGAGGCATACTTTTCCTTCCACTCCCTCTGCAATGTCATTTATAAAGACATTAAAAAGGACTGGACCCAGTACTGAACCCTGTGGTACCCCACTAGTAACCCCTCTTTCTTCAGAGTGGACTCCATTTACAATTACCTTCTGTATCCTGTTGTTCAGCCAATGTTTTACCCAGGCTAGCACCCTGGGACCCACTCCCAGGCTGGTTAATTAGACTACTAATCTTTTGTGTGGGACTGTGTCAAATGCCTTGCTAAAGTCTAGGTAGGCCATGTCTGCAGCTCCTCCCTGGTCTACTACTTTGGTCACCCAGTCAACGAAATCAATTAGATTCATCTGACATGACCTTCTCGCTGTGAACCCATGCTCCCTTGGGTCCTGTGCCCCACTGGCCTCTAGGTACTCAACAATTCTTTCCTTCAGAAGTGATTCCATCACTTTCCCTACCACAGAGATCAAACTGACAGGTCTGTAGTTTCCTGCCTCTGTCTTGGTCCCACTTTTGTGAAGGGGAATCACATCAATCAGCCTTCTTCCAGTCCTCAGGTACCACACCATCCTCCCATGATTTGTTAAAAAGGGTAGTCAGTGGTTTCACTAGTTCGCTGCTTAATTCTTTTAGAATTCTGGGGTGAATTCCATCTGGCCCCATTGCTTTGTCCACCTTCAGTTTTAGGAATTCTTTCAGAACCTTTTCTTCTGTAAAGGACTGGATCGACCGCCTTCTCCAGAGTGCTTCTTGTTAATTGGATTAGGCACCTCCCCACTTCCTTCTTTTGTGAATACTGAACAAAAGTATTCATTCAGTATCCCTGCTTTTTCACTGTCACCTCTGCCCACCCACCATCCATTCTATTCAGCCTCATTATCCCTCCCTTTGTCTTTCTACGCTCCCTGATATACCTATAAAAGGTTTTATCCCCCTTCTTAACCAAGTTGGCTATCTTTTCCTTAGTTTGTGCCTTTGCTATTCTGACTACCCTTCCTGCTTCCTTCTGCCTTAACTGGTACAGTTCTCTGTCCTGCTCCTTCTGTGTTTCCTTATACTTTCTAAATGCTATCTTTTTCTCCCTAACCTTCACCGCCACTTCTTTTGAGAACCATAGTGGCTTTTTCTTTCATTTTGATTTGTTTATTTGCTTCACACAAAGGCTTGTTGCCTCTGTGATGGCAGTTTTGATATTTCCCCATTGTTGCTTTACCCCTCCTTCTAGCCTGTTTGCTAGTGCTTTTCTAAGGCACTCTCCCATTTTGCCAAAGTCAGCCCTCCTGAAGTCCAGAACCCACTTTTGTGGCTTGACTCTGTAGCTGAGTTTATCATGAACCACACTGTTTGGTGGTCACTTGTTCCCAAATGGCTACCCACTTCTAGATCTGAGATCCTCTCACTGTCTCCATTTGAGAGTATGAGGTCTAAGACTGCTCCTCACAAGTAGGTTCCAAAACTAGCTGTCTGAGGCATGCCACCTGAAGGGCATCAAGAATGGCCCTGCTTTTGGATGTGGCTGCAGCAAAGGTGCTCCAGTTAACATCTGGCATATTAAGGTCCCCCATCAACAGTATCTCCCCTTTCTCTACCTTCCTAAGTATGCCTTCTATCATATCCTTGTCCATTCCCTCCCCCTGACATGGGGGTCTGTATACAACCCCTGTGCGGATTGTGGTGCCATTTCCAGTCTCTAAGGTGACCCACAGTGCCTCCTCTCCTCCTGTTTACTCTTTTGTTCAGTTGCTTTTATCCCTTCCCTTACATAGAGGCTAACCCCACCTCTTCTGCCCCCGTCTCTCCTGTAGGTTGTGTACCCTGGTATGTTAACATCCCAGTCATGGTTCTCTGTGTACCATGTTTCTGTGACTGCTACGATATCCAGGCATTCTTCTTCCATCAAGGCCACCAGTTCAGGGAGCTTGTTGCCCAGACTACGGGCGTTGGTACTCATTACCCTCCATTTCTTGATAGCCTTACCCCTTTTTGCCCCATCCCTGTCCTTATTGCGTTTGTCACTTTCTCTATTTACCCCTGCACTTCTCCCTACTGACATCTCTACGTTGGTGTCTACCTCACTTAGTACCCTGATTTTTTTTGAGGGGGCTAGGATTTCCCTGCTCCTTTCCAGTGCCTCCCCTCTTGACTAGTTTAAATGCTTGCCAGTGAAGTATTTAAAGCTATCACCTAGGATCCTGGTTCCCCTCCTGGACAGATGCAGGGCACACAAGCAGGGCACACAAGCAGGGCACATTAAATAAGTTCTGGTTCCCCCAATCTCTGCAAAGCAGAGCACATTACTTAGTCTCTTCTTCCCAAATTGTTCACTGCATGTGGGCGCACAACTAGCTGCAGGGCACATTAACTTAGTCTTATTCTTTTCCCAAATGTTCACTGCAGACGAAGGGCACACAAGAGGGCACGTAAATAAGTTCTGG
Source organism: Neoceratodus forsteri (assembly GCA_016271365.2). Classification (NCBI taxonomy): domain Eukaryota; kingdom Metazoa; phylum Chordata; order Ceratodontiformes; family Ceratodontidae; genus Neoceratodus; species Neoceratodus forsteri. The sequence goes on along the minus strand of JADMNL010000023.1, from coordinate 453,216,869 downwards.
TTCTTCCCAATCTCTGCAAAGCCGGGCACGATTTTACTTAGCCTCGTTTTCTGTTCCCAAATTCACTGCAAAGTCAAGAGCAGGGCACACAGCTAGCAGGGCACATTACTTCATGGTTACTCAGATCTCAAAGCAGGCAGGGCTTATTTTTTAATGATTTTCTGTCTTAGTTTTTTACAGATCCGAAGCATTTACTTTTTGGAGACCTATAACAAAAGGAAACACAGGACACAGAACAAAATTAGATGGCTACTAAGAATAGTGATTTGGTTAGCAGAACCATGGTCTATAACTACTGTGACTTTATGGGATTTTAATGTAGATGTTTGTTCTGCTATTTCATTCCACTGAAGGAGGTGTAAAGCAGGAGGGGGGATATTAGGGACGGAGGACCCTTAGATAGGGAAGTTGATGCTAAGGGGAAAGCGTACAGGGTGAACATTCTGAATACAAAGAGACTGGAGGGGGAAGAGTCAGGAGGGGCTGTTGTGCGGAAGCCTAAAACAGCAGACTGTGGGAAGGGAGCTCCTAAGGTGAACAGTGCAAGAGAGGAAGAAGAGGGTCAGTTTAGAGATGCAGTCAGGGGAAACTCGGGATACTTGATGGAGGCTGACATAGAGTGTCACAATAAATTTGAGATACTAAGCATCCTAGAGGGGGAGGAAAGGGTTGGTGGAAATGAGGAAACTTATACAGAGGCCGGGGGGAGGGAGTCAGATACCCTAGGGCATCACAGACCAGCTATGGAAAGGATAGACATAGTCCCAGAGGGAGAAGGGGAAACATATATGTTAAGCAAATGGGGGAGATGCAACATATTCCAGACATGAGGGAGGAGAGCACGATTGGAGAGAAACTGGGAGACAAGGAGGTGGGAGAGGAGCCCCCCTTCAGCAGGGAGGTCAGTACCAAGGATGGGGCCCTAGCTAAAGGGGACCCACAGAGAGCCTCTGGAGACAGGGGTACTATTACAAGGGGGGATGGTGGTGCGGGGGAAGGGGAAACCATCAGGGCCAGGATAAATGGTTCAGATAAGAGAGGGTTAAAGGGGACACCTATTCAGAGGGGGTTTGAGTTAAGTGGGCAAAATAGCAAGGGAGGCAGAAAGGGGAGGGTGACAAGGGGGTCTCTAATAAGGCAGGAAGACTCCCATGAAATTGCGATCATGAATAAAGTGGGGAGGGGGAGCTGAGAGGGCATAGTGGAGGTAACCATAAGGATGATGGCGGTGTTAAGGTTCTGTTACTGGGAGACTCATGATTAAGGGTATCCATTGGGAGGACAGGGGGTGGACGCATAGCCAGGTGAAGGTAGTGAGTATCTCTGGGCTGACAGTGCACAGAGCAAAGTTCATGGTGTATGAAATGGTTAGGGATTGTGGAGGGAAACCGGATTTCCTGGTGCATTTGGGAACTAATGATCTAGAGAGAAATAGCATTTTGGAAATCCAAGCAAGGTTCCAAGAACTTGCCAGAGTCTGTCAGGATAATGGATGCAACATCTCCTTTTCGGAGATATTGCCAGTACCAAAGGCCTCAGTGGAGAAAAAAATGAAGCTCACAGAGGTTAATGACTGGCTCAGGAAGTGGGGTGAAGAGAATGGGTTGGGGGTGTTAGGGAACTGGAATGGAGTTTGGGAGGATAAGGGACTATATGCCAAGGACAGGTTTCATCTTGCCCCATTAGGGAAGGAAGTCCTTAAACAGGGATGGCTGACTACATACAAGAAAGGTGGGGTTTAAACTTGTAAGGGGGAAGGGATAAGGGAGGGCTGACCAGAGCCCTCCCTCCAGATGAGGGAGTAGCCTTCAGCCCAAGGGGAGGGGAACAGACTGGAGGTGGAGGTTTCAGGAGGAGCACGGGAGGATGGAAGTATAAGGAATCTGGGTGGGGTTCAACAAGGAGGATCAGGGATAAGGGGTGGGAGTTAGTGTTAGTAAATGCCAGGAGCTTGGGAAACAAGTTGCCAGAGTTCCAGGCCATGCTGTTCGAGGGGTGGATGTGGCGGCAGTCACGGAAACGTGGCCAACAAAACCATGACTGGGACCCAAATGCAGGGGTACCATGCTAGGAAGGATAGAAAGGAGGGCAGAGGGGGTGGAGGCTATGTTCATTAGAGATGACATAGAAATTGCTATGGTAGAAGAGGCAGAGGGAAACGTGGAGGCCTTATGGGTCACCTTACGATCCCCAGCAGGAGATAAGGTCAAGCTGGGAGTAGCATATAGGCCCCCAGGGATGAGTGATGTTCTAGAGGATGGTTTGCTGGACAACATCATTGCCCAGTGTGGTCCAAAAGGGAAGGAGTGGTGTTGATGGGGACCTTAATATGCCAGGTACAAACTGGGAACCATGTCCTCTAAGGTGGCCAAGGAGCAGAGGCTGCTGGATGGCTTCCAGGATGTGTTCTTAACGAGCATGTGATGGAGCCAAGGAGGGGCATGTCCTGGATGTGGTTCTGGCAGATAGGGATCTGGTAAGGGATATGGTTGTACAGGACCCCTGACTGGGAGTGACCACAATACTGTCTGGTTTCAAATAAGCATTGGGGAGTGGGGGTGAGATCTAGGACACTGGCAGTGGACTCAGGGGCAGACTTATGGGCATGGGAAATATTCTCAAGGATCACTTGAAGGATTACCTCAACGACAAGTGTGGAAAGGAGATGGGAGGTCATAAACGGGACTTCATGAGGCAGTCAGGATCTGCGCTAAGTTGAAACGTAAGGGAGCAAGGTCACATAAACCATGCTGGTGGTCCAGTGAGGTCCAGGTAGCAGTCAGAGAAAAGAAGGCGGCTCACAAAAAATATAAAACAACAAGAGGGGATAGGGATAAGGAAATGTACCAGCTTGCATCTAGAAAAGTCACCCGTATGGTGAGGGGAGCAAAGTCCAGTAAAGAGCAACGGCTGGCACAGGGGATACATGGAGGGAAAGGGGTTCTTCCGGTACATTGGGAGTGGGGAAAACTAAGGGCCATCTCAGCAGATTGAGATCAGAAGGAGGTGGGTGGAAGAGGCGAGGGACCAGGCAGAGGTATTTACTCTAGTACTTTGCCTCTGTGTTCACTAGGGAGGATGGATATCTACAAAGCAAGGCACAAAGGGATAGAAGCGGCAAGGTGGGATCAGGAGCAACAGAAATGGAGCAAAAGGAGGAAAGGTACCCAGGGGTGTCACATCTGGATAAGGATAAAAAGACCAGTAAGATGGAGGGACGGATGATGCCATCCCGCCAAAAGGGTGTGGTTTGCCCTCAAGGCCCTAAAGAAAGACAAATCTCCTGGGCCAGATGGCATTCATCCAGAGTACTATGGGATTGGTGGACATACTGGCTGCACCCTGGCGGAGCTTTCAGCAGGTCACTTGAGACAGGGAGGTACCTAGGGATTGGCGAGAGGCACATGTGGTACCAATCCATAAAGAGGGGTCGAGGGAAGTACCAGGTAACTATAGACCCATCAGTTTAACCTTGGTGGTGGGAAAATTAATGGAGAGTATACTAAAGGAACGATTGGGGTTTACTTGGAGGAGGTGGAGGTCTGGATAGTCGGCAGCATGGGTTTGTGCCAGGTACATCATGTCAAACCAACCTTGTGGAGTTCTATGAATGGGTAACATCAGAACTGGACAGGGGTAAGCCTGTGGATGTATTATTCTTGGACTTCAGCAAGCTGTTGACTCTGTCCCCACAATGGTCTGGTGGAGAAACTGATGGGGTTAGGAGTAGGCCCTTGATGGTCAGATGGATTGAAAACTGGATAGCTGGACGCACTCAGAGAGTAGTGGTCTGTGGGGAGCTCTTGAACCCTACAGAGGTTGGTAGTGGGGTACCACAGGGCTCGGTCCTGGGTCCAATCCTGTTTAATGCATACATATCGGACATCAGGGATGGTATAGGGTGTGAAATGAGTCTCTTCGTGGATGACTCCAAGATGGGAACAGTAGTTGAGGGAGAAGAGGGGGTTGGCCCTGCAAGGGGACCTGGACACCCTGGAAAGCTGGGCTCACACATGGAAATTAAATTTCAATATCACTAAGTGCAAGGTGTTGCATCTTGGTCGGGGAAACCCTAAACACAGGTACACCCTGGGAGGGGAGGCGCTGGAAGCCTCAACAGGGGAAAAAGACCTAGGGGTCATGGTGGACACATGTATGAATAACTCTGAGCAGTGCAGGAGAGCAGCTAGCAAGGCAAACAGGATGTTGGGAGGCATCGTAAGGGGGATCACCTCTAGGAGCAAGGAAGTGATTCTGCCGCTGTACAATGGACTGGTTAGACCACACCTTGAGTACTGTGTACAGTACTGGAGACCACACTTGAAGAGGGACATACAGCTTCTGGAGAGGGTACAGAGGAGGGCAACAAAGATGATACGAGGGCTAGGGATTTGACTTACGAGGACAGACTTGAGGAGCTCTGCCTGTTTTCATTGGAGGAGAGGAGACAGGGGACATGATTGAGGTCTTCAAGTACCTCAAGGGAATAAATAGGGTAAACATGGAGGGATCTTTAGACTAAAGCAGGGAGGCATCACCAGAGGGCATGGTTTGAAGTTGGAAGGTGGAAGGGTGAGGGGAAAAGAGGAGGAGGTTTTCACTGAGAGGGTGGTGGACCCTTGGAATGCTCTGCCTGGTGAGCTGGTTCAGAGATCCACAGTGGAGGGCTTTAAGAGAGGTGGGACAGACACAGAAAGTGGATGTATCAGATGATGGCCTGTCCCGGGGGGGGTTGGGATGGATGATAGGGGTTTCTGGAGCACAAGGGATGGGAGGGTCTCGGCACCCAACTAAGGATCTAGGTTCGAGCAGACTCGATAGACCATAAGGCCTAATCTGCTGGCAAATAGTATGTTAGTATGTTAGTATAATGTATTAATTTATACTGTCATATAGATATATTTGTATTTTATATGAATTCCAATTGTAAGTTTTGTCCTTCACTGATGACATCATTAATATGTATTTAAGACGTAACATGCACTGAGTCCCATATGCTTTTTTGAAAAAGGATTTGTTTTCCGAAAATATTTTGAGGTGGTGAGTGCTGAGCCTTCTCTTTATTTTTTGTTGCTGTATTGGCCTGTGCACCACCAACCAGGTGCGGAGATTTCTTTTTGAATCTATATGCTGCTTACTTAGTCTTTATCTGTTCCCAAATATTCACTGCAAAGACGCAGGGCACACAACATAGTAGAAGGGCACATTAAGTTCTGGTTCCCCCATAATCTCTGTAAAGCAGGGCACATAGTCTTTATTCTGTTCCCAAATGTTCACTGCAATTACGTTCACTGTTTGTTCCCAAATTCACTGCAAGCAGGGCACAGACTTAAAGTTCAAGGCAGGGCACCCTTTCATTCCCTTGTTCTCCCACCACCCACAGTCCAGCTCTAGGCCTTGCCCATTCGTTGCCATTATGCCATCTCCCCATCTGTGCCCTGAAGTCCGTGTGTCCCTCTTCCCTCTCCCAGGCTCCCCAACCAAATGAAAATGTTTTACTTGTTTTTTGCTACTCCCCGATTCTGCTGCGCTCCTGCTCTCCGCTGCGGTCACCAAATCTGCCTCTCTGACCGTGCCTCACCCTGCGATGCAGGCGCCTGCTCTCTGCTCCATCTAGGTCACGCCCATGCCCTCTCGTGGTCTCGACCAGGCCTTCTCCCTCCGCTCGGTGCAGCCACCACTCCTCCTGACTCTGGCTTGTCTCCGACTACCTGCAAAACAAAAAGACACAATTTAAGTTAACTGGACGACGGCTCAATGACGATAAAAAAAACAAACTTGAAATAGAATAAAGAAAACTCACCTTTGGACTCCTGCTCAACTTCCCAATGCCTGCTTCCTCTTCTGGGTGCACTGCAAAAGGACTCAGTCACATTTCTCCCGTGCGGAGACTGGGTGGAGGGGGGGGGGGGAGCATCACTAGACCAATCAGGGAACAGCTTGGAGTTCATGGGGTAGGGTGCAGAGGAGGAGGGCAAAAAATGGATACCAGGACAAAAAAAAATGTAAAGTGACAGTGCCCAAACATACACTTTTATAGGATCCAGGACCAGCTGGCAATGATTAGCAATGACTGCTAATCATTGCCAGATTTGACTCACTTTTTACTGATCCTGGGTCATGAATTGTGATGCGAATCCACTTATTTTATGCCTTGCACCCATCTAAGACTTCTAGAAACATATAAAAACACATTTAATAATTTTTTTGCAAGGAACTTACATGCCTTATTTGACTCCTGGTTTTAGATTATCTGTTACCGTACTCACCGGCGTTCTCGTTTGATGATGGCCAGGGACAAACTGAGTAAAGAAAGCCCTTTGTGTGGGGCTTGCCAGATGCCAAACCACACAGTAGTGAGGCACATCCTTAACATAATAAACCAGTTGACCGCATAAGGTTGTGACGCTGATGCACGCAAACACGCACTCCCCCTATCTGCCTGGCCCATCACAAAACAGCAGTTACTATGGTAATTGTCAAGACTTAGCAGGAACTCACACATACTGGAGGGTTCCTATCAGAATTAATATTTAACTTATACACCAGCATATTAGTGCCATGATCGGACTCAAACTAGCGCAGTAGGGCTTCCTCCTCTGACGAGTCCTTCCCCTTCCACTTTCTTTTTCTTGATAGCTTTAGGATCGCTCCCATATTTGAGGTCTCAGCTTTTGTCCTTTATATAAATCTTATTATACCATAGAACTGAGTATTTCACTAAAACAATTTATTGTAACACAGGAATTCTTTTTTACTGTATAATTTTACCTTTTTCTGTTATGTTTCAATGTATTGTCTTGCTTATTGCAGTGACAAACATAGGCAATGATGGCAGGAAAAAGACCACTGGTCCAACCAGTCTGCCCATAGAAACATAGAAACATAGAAGTTGATGGCAGATAAGGACCGCAAGGCCCATCCAGTCTGCCCATTTCTTTTTCTACCTTATAAATGTGCCATCGGCCTTTGCTCTGTCAGTGGCCTATCTATTCATAGTCATTTGTATTGCTCCCTTATGCCTATTCCATGCCTGTTTGAAGCCCTGCACTGTATTCATAGCCACCACTTCTTGTGGTAAGCCATTCCATGCATCCACCATCCTTTCTGTGAAAAGAATTTCTCACATTCCCCTTAATCGGCCTCCCTCTAATCTCATGCTGTGTCCTCTTGTCCTGCTATTTTTCTTATATTTAAACATGTTAGACTCTTTCACCTTGTTTATGCCCTTAAGGTGTTTGAATGCCTCGATCATATCACCTCTCTCCCTCCTTTGCTCAAGGGTATACATATTGAGCTCCGTTAATCTGTCCTCATATGTCTTCTGATGCAGTCCCTGCACCATTTTGGTTGCCCTTCTCTGGACTGCCTCAATTTGGTTAATGTCCTTGTGAAGGTGTGGCCTCCAATACTGCACGCAGTACTCCAGATGGGGCCTAACCAGTGTCTTGTACAGAGGGATTAATACCTCCCTCTTACGACTTGTGATACCCTACTAATACACCCTAACACCCCCCTAGCCTTACCTACTGCTTTAGAGGTCTGCTTGGATGATTTTAGGTCATCAGTGATGATGATGCCCAAGTTTCTTTCTTCCTTTGTGACTGCTAGCAACTCCCCTCCCAGCCTATAGGTGGCTTCAGGGTTTCTCTTCCCTATGTGCATGATTTTGCACTTCTTTGCATTAAATCCCAGTTGCCACTCTTCTGACCATTCTGCTAGTTTATCCAGATCTCTTCTCATTCTGCCCACCCGTCTGGATCATCTACTCTGTTGCAGATCTTGGTGTCATCTGCAAACAGACAAGCCTTACCCTCTAGTCCATCTGCAAGGTCACTAATGAAGATGTTGAAGAGGACTGGCCCCAGGACTGATCCCTGAGGTACCCCACTTGTGACTTGCATCTCTTCTGACTGTATACCATTTACCACCACTCTCTGTTTTCTGCCCGTCAACCAGTTTGCCACCCAGCTGACCAACTTCTGACCCACCCTGAGCCTACCCAGCTTATTTATCAATCTTCTATGTGGAACAGTGTCAAAAGCTTTGCTGAAGTCAAGGTAGGCGACATCAACTGCTCCCCCTTGGTCCACCACTCTGGTTACCCAGTCAAAGAAATCTATGAGATTAGTTTGACAGGACCTTCCTTTTGTAAACCCATGCTGTCTTGGATCCTGTGCTCCTATGGATTCCAGGTGTCGCACTATCCTTTCCTTAAGGAGTGCCTCCATAATCTTGCCCACTACTGAGGTAAGACTGACCAGTCTGTAGTTCCCAGCCTCCTCCCTGCTACCACTCTTGTGGAGCGGGATCACATGAGCCCTTCTCCAGTCTTCTGGGACCTCTCCTGTGCTCAGAGACTCACTAAACAATTCTGCTAATGGCTTTGCTAGTTCCTCCTTTAGCTCCTTAAGTACCCTGGGATGTATGCCATCAGGTCCCATTGCCTTATCCACCCTGAGCTTAGCAAGCTCTTGTAGGACCTTTTTTGTGAAGGGGAGTAGTGCTCACCTCCTCCCCCTGTGTCCATGATGCTGAGCTGTGGGCCTGCCCTACCTTCTCTTCAGTAAATACTGAGCAAAAGTATCTATTTAGGATAGATGCCTTTACAGGGTCCTCCTCCTCACATGCTCCCTTTTCTCCATTAAGCTTAGCAATACCCCCTCTGGACTTTCTCCTTTCACTAATGTATCTATAGAAAGTCTTGTCACCTTCTTTTACTGTTCGTGCTAGTGTTTCCTCAGTTTGGGACTTTGCCTGCCTTACTGCCTTACCTGCTTCCCTTAGGGCAGCTTGGTATGCCTCCCTATCTTCATCCCGCTGTGTTCCCTTATATTTCCTGAAGGCCAGCCTTTTGGCTCTGACCTTTTCTGCTACTGTATTTGAGAAACCCTAGCAATCCAGAGACCTGTTGTCCCTATGGGGTTCTAACCCACATTTGCCACTCCTGTGCTCCCTGCCCTACTGCTATCACCCTGAGCAGTCATTAAGCCCTTTACTCTGTTTTAGCGGTGTTTGAAACCATTAATAGTTTTTGCAGCCCACCACATCAGGTGGCAGTTTGTTCCATGGCTCCACCACCCTTTCTGTAAAATAAAAATTTCTCACTTCCCTCTTGAATCCCCCCTTCCCCAATCAGTTTCCACTCTTGCCCCTGTTTTCTTGATCTGCCACTTAGGCTAAATAGTTCCTCCCAGTTTACCTTGAAGATCTCTATCTTATCTCCGCTCTCTTGTCTGGCCTTCAGTGAGCACATGCTCAGTGCCTTAAGCCAGTCCTTGTGAGATCTGCCCGGCTGGTCCTGAATCTTTTTGGTCACTCTCTGTTGCACTGTCTCCAGCCTGTCCTTATCTTTTCTTAGGTGAGGACTCCAGAATTGGGCACAGTACTCCAGGCGGAGCCTCACCAGTGGTCTATAGAGAGGAAGTAATACCTCCTTCCGTCTGCTGTCTTTACCCCTTCCTATACACCCCAGCATCCTGTTTGCCTTACTGTAAGCCTTGTTACACTGGTTTGATTGTTTTACGGAGTCACTGATGACCCCTAGGTCTCTTTCCTCAGAGGTCATGCACAACTTTACCTCCCCATCCAGTACTCTGGCCTTGGGTTCTTGTTCCCTATGTGCATCACTTTCAACTTTTAGGCAATGAATTTCAACTACCAAAACTCGACTACCTCTCTCAAACTTTTTCAAGTCTCTCTGCATCTCCCTAACCCCTCCTCACTGCCACAGAGCTTAGTGTTGTCTGTAGAGAGATGCATCTTTTCCTGGATTCCTTCTTCCATGTCGCTAATGAACATGTTGAAAAGAACTGGACCCAGGACCAATCCTTGTGACACCCCACTGGTGACCTCCCTCTCTTCTGATTTGACTTCATTAACAACAACCTTCTGCTGTCGCCCTTCCAACCAGTTTCTTATCCTTCTTTGTCTTTCACTGTGCCTAGATCTTCTAGCTTTTTCAGCAACCTTCTGTGAGACACTAAATCGAAAGCTTTGCTGAAATTAAAGTAGAGTAAATCCAAAGAATGGCTGTTATCCACTACCCTCACTACCCAGTCAAAGAATACTATTAGTTTGGTCTGACAAGAACTTCCTGCCACAAACGCATGCTGTTTTCTGTCTTGGAGTCCATTGCTCTCCAAGGAATTTACAAGGTCCTCTTTGACTAGTGACTGTATTAGTTTACCTGCAATGGAGGCAAGACTGACAGATCTATAGTTGCCCGGGTAACTCCTTGTCCCACCCTACCCCCACCCCATGGAGCAGAACTTTATCTGCAACCCTCCAGGATGGCAGTGCAGCTGAGCTGAAGAATGGGAGGTATTGATGACATCTGGTGCACCAGGTACACTCTAAATATTTGTGCACAGCACAGTGCCATACAAGCCTACATTCCTTGGCAAGGGGAAAAAAAGGTAAATCCAGAGGCATTGCAGTGTGATAAAGGCTCTCTTCATCCCCATAAAGCCAACGGCCTACCCTGCTACCCAGAAGTGTGTTGCCCGGTGGGGGTTGTACCTGTCCCTAATAGCCCCGCTATGAGAGAGACAAGTCTGTGTTAGCATGTGGCAGGGGTACGTGACAGGGAAAGCAAGACGGGGCTGGGAGGTGACCCTAAGGAGGATGAAGAAATGCATTCTGTTTCAATGTCTGGGAGGTGAGCCTATCTGACCTGCCATTCTCATTTCCAAAAGCAATGCACCCCCATGGTTCCCTATGGCCTTCTCCCCCTCTGACAGAGCTCCCCACAAAGCATGGGGGTGGGCCATGATAGTGCCCATCACTTCACCCCTTTCCCTCTTCTCATCCTTCCAGGGAGCTGTGTGCTGACAGCGGAGGTGCAGCAGCATGCTTCTAGCAGCCCCCCCCCCCACTGACACATCAGGTTCCCTTGTTTCCATGTTGCCCTTTGCAGGAAGTGTGCACTTATGCATTCCAGCCTTCTTTGGTCCACTGCAGTGGTGGTGGTTGGAGTGGAGCAACAGCACCATCATACCTGGGACAGAGAGTGAGTTACAATTGGCAGCCTAGCAGTTTCTAGGCCATTTGACTGCTGGTGATGTGGAAGGTGGGGGAGGTGTTTTGTTCCCAAAGCTGGGCTGCCTAAATGCTGGTGCTACATGCTGCTGCTGGGCTTTTGGGGTATCCCCTGCACTGGCATTCTGATAAATTAAGTTTTGCAGCTCAAGGAGTTTGCCAGATGTAGTCTTGGACAGCAATAAGAGTTGGCAAAAGAGTAGAATAATTACAGAATGTTACTTGTCCAAGATCATTTAAGGTCTTTTCCAATTGTTTCCAATTGGTTCAACTCTTTAACCTACCCTGGGTAGTCATCATTAAATGATAATGCGCACATTGCGTTATTAATAAGTTATGGCTTTCCAGCTGGTTGTGTTGATTATCTGCTTTTTTTGTTAGTCTGAAAGCACACTGTTTAAGGCAGCTGAATGGAAACTGGCCTAATCCAGTTTAATTGGATTGATCACACATAGATATACTGCTGTTACCCATTTCTTGAACTGCAGATCACAACATTTCCAGATTCATTATCGTTAATATGTTAATTTACAGAAATTGGTCCTTCTAAAAGCTCTTGATAGTGTTATGCTCACCTGATATAATACTTTCTTTAACCCTCTAGTGGTAATCTTCTGAGAACAGCTGGTATAACTCTGCATTATCAGGCAACATGGATAATGCCGAGGTAACACCTGGCACAGTTGGGTCATAACGTAAAATTTCTGTTCACTTGTTCATTGGACGATTTATGTAAGGCATGTTCATGCAAGTAGGATAAGTATAATGGTAGGTAGATAGAAAGACTGATACTATAAGAGTTTGTACTTTGACTGGGTGATCAAAGTAGTAGACCAGGGAGGGGCTGTGGACATGGCCTACCTAGTCTTTAGGAAGGCATTTAACACAGTCCCACACAAGAGATTACAAAACAAATTAGCCAGCCTGGGAGTGGGTCCCAGGATGGTCGCCTAGGTAAAACATTGGCTGGACAACGGGACACAGAAGGTAAAAGTAAACGGAGTCCACTCTGAAAAAAGGGGGGTTACTAGTGGGGTACTGCAGGGTTCAGTACTGGGTCCAGTCCTTTTTAATGTCTTTATAAGTGACATTGCAGAAAGTATGTCTCTTTGCAGATGACACAAAGATCTGCAACAGGGTTGCTACATGGGGTGGGGTGGAAAGGATGAGAAGTGACTTGGCAAGGTTGGAGGAATGGTCTGAAGTATGGCAGCTTGGTTTCAATGCAAAGAAGTGCAAAGTAATGAACCTGGGAAACAAAAACCCTGGGGAAGAGTACACAATGGGGGGGAGGTAGTAACAATAACAAAAATGGAAAGGGACCTGGGGTAATCATATCAGATGACCTTAAGGTTAGCAAGCAATGTGAGAAGGCAGTAGTGAGGGCTGGGGGGATACTGGGATGTATAGGGAGAGGCATCACCAGCAGAAAACAGAAAGTTGTCATACCTCTTTTACAGACAGTTGGTGAGACCCCATCTGGAATACTGCATCCAGTTCTGGAGACCCCATCTCTGTAAGGACATAGACAGTATGGAGGCAGTCCAGAGGAGGGCAACTAAAATGGTGCAGGGTCTGCAACAGAAGCCATATGAGGAAAGACTAAAGGAGCTTAATATATATACCCTTGAGGAAAGGAGGGAGAGAGGGGGGACATGATAGAAACTTTTAAGTACCTCAGTGGAATGAACAAAGTCCAAGAGGGCAGCATCTTTCAGAAAAAGAGATGTGCAAGAACAAGGGGACACAATATGAAGATAGAGGGGGATGGCTCAGTGGCAATGTGAGGAAGTATTTTTTCACAGAGAAGGCATGGATGCATGGAACCACCTTCCTGAGGATGTTGTGGGGTCTAAAACTGTGGGAGTATTCAAGAATACATGGAACAGACATAAGGCAATTCTTGTGGGTGGTAGGAAGAAATAGACTATTGGTTAACTGGGATCTGCAGCTTATCCAGTAGGTAGGGAAATGGGCAGACTAGGTGGGCCAAGCGGTCCTTATCTGTAGTCAAAGTCTATGTTTCTACGTACTGAAATAAGACTCTGGGGGACAGTCCAGATAATGGTGAAAAGGGTGTTAGAAAAGCTACCAGGGTTAAAAGTAGGTAAATCTATGGGACCTGATGGCTTACACCTAAGGATGCTATGGGAGGTAGCGTGGGTTATAGCAGGGCCACTAGCAGGCATTTTCAGTTGCTTGTTAGTCATGGGGTGGTCCTTAGGGACTGGAGGACAGCTGATATGGTTCCACTTCACAAGAAAGGGATGCGGCATAAGCCAGGAAACCGTAGGTCAGTCAGCTTGATATCTATAGTGGGGGAAATAATAGTCGTTGCTCTGGGAGGACCTGGTGGACTTTCTACAAGGAAATGGGCTGCAGGAATCCAAACAGCTTGGGTTCACAAAAGGACAGTTTAGCCAGTCAAATCTGGTACAGTTAATTTACTTTGCAACCACAGCAGCAAAGGAGCAGGCAATGGATACACTGGATCTAGATTTCAGTAAGGTCTTTGCCTCAGTTCCCCATAGGAGGCTGGTCAGAAAGTGACCTCTACCTCAACTCTAACGTTACATATTGCCTTTGACAGCTTTGTACTGGAGAGGTGTGTGAGATGAATGCAGTTGCTGGATAGTAATACATTTGATGCTTGTGTAACATGGATTGTAGCTTTACCATTTGCTGTCTCTCTCCCTGCTACAGGGACTACCACCCGTTTGAGGTGAGGTGCAGACCCAGGAATCCTCTGGAGGAGGGTTCCACCCCTGTAGGTGTCACAGGGATGAGATCCTCTGTAGATCAAAGAGATGCAGCCTGGGATGAAGAGATGCACAAAACCAAGTAAAGTAGTGCATCCAAGGACCTGGTGTGGGTGCCTTACCAAGACAGCCAGTCCTTTTACTGTACAGCAGAACAAATGGCATAACACTCCAGGAGACGATTAAACCAGTAACTGCTCCTGGAGTGCCACCTCTTTTGTTTTGTGGTAAAGAGATGCAGACCTGTAGATCAATCCTGACAAAAGGCATGTCACAGAAGAATGTAGAATCACCATCCTGCTCTAACTCCCAGTGGATATATTTTGTTATTACTATATAGAATAAAGTATGGGGTGGTGTGTGTAACAAGAATTTTATACACACCGAGGTGTTGGATCCCACGCTCAAGGGGTTTATCTAGGCATCCAACATAGAGGGAGTATGTAAAAGTCGAGTTTACTCACCACCCCATATTTTATTTTATATAATTGCTGGGTTTTGCTTTCTCTCCACAGCAGTTATATAAGATAAAGTGAAGTTCTGGTGTGGCCACGGTCCGGTTGCCTTTTAGTGGGGTCCGCAGTCGCTTTGTGGTAGTTATGGGTTTTTTTTTTTCCTATTTTTTCCCCCTCTGTCAGTTGCTTTTTAACAGTAGTTAAAAAAAAATTACTTACCGCCCAGTTAGAGTGGTGATGCAGTTTGAGCGAGAAGGCAGGGTGGCGAGCATTCACAAACATGGAAGAGCTGTGGCTGGGCATGCGCAGAGTGAGGGAAACCCGATGCGTGTTTGCCGTTATAAACACTCCTTTATAATGGCAAATTACGCCACGGGTTTCCCTATAGGAGAAAGTGAAACCCAGTTATAATATCATAAGGTTGGCCTGTTGGTACAGTTGTAATGCTACTGTTCAGGACACCAGTGACCCACATTCAGGAAGGAGTGTGGGTTGTCGAGGGCCAGCCGGTGGGGGGAGGATTGAGCGTCTCAGAGTACGCTGTCCTCCTTCGGAGAGGGAGGGTAGCCAGCTCTGCTGCTATACTGCCACCTGGATGACCACAGTTGGCAGTGCAATGGATCGGCTCAGGGGGAAGGGAGACGCAGATCTGCGTGCATGCACTCTTGAGATGCATGCCTCTTGAGAGACAGAAGAGGTGAAAAAAGAGGAAACGTGCCCTAAGCAGAATGATGGTTCTACCACACCCACAGACCCTGCACTCATTCACTGACCTGGGCAGTATCCAGATAGCTGGATATTGTGTACTTAAGGGACCTAGTCCCATCTTGAGGGCTCCACTGTGGTGGGCAAGCCACCAGGGTGGATAACATTCAATCAGGTAAGATCCGGGAGAAGGTCAGGAGGTGTGGCTGGGATGTAGTTGGGATTCATGTGGGGGACAAGGGCCAAGGGGAGCAAGAAGCATAAAAAGAATAAAAAAAACATAATAATGTCATCATTATGACCCTCAGCATGAAGGAGAGAAAATCCCTCCTGTGGAAGAAATCTCTGTAGAACCAAATAGCAAAGAAAAATCTCCAACACTAGTAGCCGAATGGGTGCTAGCTCCAACAGTTGAACAGGGGCACAGCAAAAAGAGTCTGCACACCAGGGCTGTGAGTGAATAAATATATTTAATAAATATTAAAGTACAAACATAGTATGACAAAAACCACAAACTGCAAAACACTCACTAATGAGCACAGTACCCCCCTCCTTTTACTGTGCTCCTCTATGGGACCAACGTGTAACTCACCATCCCTCCATGATATAATGTTTACTTACAATATCTGGAAAAGGACCTTAGTCACACTGCTGCTATAAAGGGGTACTGAGGTTGTCCATCTGTCTTAAGACTTCCTCCCTCCTGAAGGTGTTGCTGTGCTGGCCGTACAACTCAAGGAAACCCTATATGAAAAGACTGCACCCCTGGAAAAGTACTATGAGGCCCAGGCCAATGTCAAAGGAGCAACGGGATTACTGAAGGAACTCTGAGGAGAAGGAAGACCTACATACAGCTGCCCAGATACTCTTGTCTGAGACAAGACTCATAGATGGACTTTGTAGCCGAGAACTTGAGGGGCATGGCCCAAAGGACATTAGATCCAAGTACGCAAAAAGCATGGCCCAAGGTACACTGTAGATAAGGAAACACACAAAAAAGCTTGCACTCGAGATCAGCATGTGAGCATAATATTCAAATGCTGATGCTGGTAAATTATAGAAAAGCAGCAAAATGACTGCATGAAAAGAGTTTATTTAACAAGCTAGCAGCGTGAGTCAGTGGGACAGAAAAAAACCTGTGGCTAAGCCCTTGAGAGGCTGAACTGAGGTAGGGTATGATGCTCTAGATGGGTAAGATGCAAGGGAGGCCGAAGGGAGTACGAAGAGGTTGGCTAAGCCCAGGTAGGTAGTATAATAGGAAGGTTGTAGTCTGGCAGACTTGCATAATATTGGTTTTGAGCCCTGATGGGAGGGCCTGGACAGCAACCTGGACAGACTGGTGGACACAGTAGAAAGGATGAAGCAGCAGGCTGAGGGCCCTATCCAGGGGAAAGGGCCAAAAAACACAAAAGGCGGTGTACAGCCACAGTAGCAGAGGTAATCAACCACTACACTTTTATAGCTTTTATTCTATATGAAAGATATTTAATACATAGAAGCATAGAATTTATTGGCAGATAAGGACCACTTGGCCCACCTAGTCTGCCCATGTTCCCTACCTACTTGATCTCTGGCTTTAACCCCCCCCCCCTTCCATGCTTCTTAAGTTCCCTTATACTTATCCCATGCCTTCTTAAATCCCATTACAGTTTTTGCTTCCACCACCTCCTCAGGGAGGCTGTTCCAGGCACCCACCATCCTTTCTGTGAAGAAATGTTTTCTCACATTTCCCCTCAGTCTACCCCCTCCAGCGTCATCGCATGACCCCTTGATCTTACTTTGAGGGGAAGCTCTTGTAGCAGGCTATTACCATTAGGACTAACGCCGCAGGCCTTAGGATCCACCAGAAAAAAATTAGCATGCACTATGAAGCAGGGCATGCCCCCCAACTTCGGCTCCACCCCGATGTCGGTCATGCCATAAAAGGGGGCGGTGCCTAGCTCCACCTCAGTTCTTTTTCTGCCGCAGACCCGCTCTCATTGGCAAAGTCTGAGCGTGTTCTTCAGCAGTTCCAACGAAATTTGGTGACTTTTCATCGTTTTTCTCCGTAGAACCTTACTCCTTCGTCGGATTCTCCTTTTTTCTCAGACTTTGTTATCGCATGTTGTCTCCATTGTCAGTTTCATCTTCCAGCCCCAAGAAGACCAAGTGTGCCTGTGGCCACCAGATCCCATCGAAGGGTGGTCACGAGGCCTGTATCTTCTGTCTGGGCCCAGACCATGACCTCCAAGCCTGCAAGATCTGCAAGGGCTTCAACAGCAGGACTGAGATCAGGCACCTGAAGGCCTTAAAAGCCCACCTTTTAGAGAAAAAGATGGACATCATGAAAAGCTCTCCTGGGGAAAAGGCCAAGCACCGGGACAAATCCTACAATCCCACGAGAAGGACCGTAGCCGGTCTCACCAGCAGTCCAGGTCATGTTCTCCCCACAAAAAGGCCACAGCTTCGGGCTCGGGCAGTTCCGACCGTTTGAGACACTTGAAACGTGGAGAAAAGGCAAGGTCCAATACCCCCGCCAAGACACCGATGCTGGCCCTGGCAGGGGCTACTTCTGATGAAGTGGCCAGGGTGAAGACTACACTGCTGCATACCTCTGTCACCTCGGTGGACACAACTAAGGCCTCCACTTCGGCCCTGGTGAAAAAGGCCCCAGTCACAACTTTACTCAGGTCGGGTAAGCCATTGAGTAAGGATTGGGACCCTCTGGCTAAGACTCCTTCTGGGTCCCGCTCTCCCAAGTCAGTGAAGTCAGAGCCGACCTCGGCCAAGACTCCAGCCATGGTGCTGTCCATGGTGGCTAAGGTGGACCTGCTTCAGGGTGAGCCCGCACAGGTCATGGTACCATCATTGGCCCTGAGGTCTTCTACTCTGGAGGTCTCTTCCTCGGAATCTTCCCCCAAGGCCCTGCTGGACCTTCTGGCTTCACCAATCCCCCTGAAGGGGACGGAGGCTTCAGTTTTTAATAAGGAGTAGCTGCAGGAGCTCTTTTCCTTCTGGTGGAGCCAAGTCAGAAAGGACGAGGCTACCCGGAAGCTGGATCCGACACTGGTAGCCGACTGACCAGACATGCTGGACACCAGGGATCTTCCCGTGAAGTCGCCTTACAAAACCCCCGATGAGTGGTGTAAGCCTTCCAAATCCCCCTCCCCCTCAGTGGTTAGATCCCTGTCTCGGTCTAAAGACCATCGTCGGAGCCGCTCAAGGTCCTCTAGCCAACGCTAGTCCCAGCCCAAATCCCGCAATCGCCAAAGATCTGTCACTAGGTGAGGATGCTCTTCCAGCCGACGCCAGTACCCTGACAGACGCTGGTCTCTGTTCCATTGTCGGTCCCCGAGCCAATGTCGGACCCATGGCCGATGTCGGTCGGAAAGTGCCCGATATTCTAGGGAGGGTAGCCCCTACAGGCGTGGTTCAGGCTCCTCTCATTCCAGCAGGAGCCGGTCCGCTTCATCTTCATCGTCTTTGGACCAGTCCCTTTCAGGAGTTGAGGGTTCTTCTGGTGACAAAGTGACACCCCGTTCGTCCTCTTATGAGCCAACCTTTATGGATGTCATGAGGCACATCCAGCCTCCAACGAATGGGAGACAGAGGACCTGGATCCAGAATGCTGGAGACTGGCCAGATACCTGAGGCAAAAGGAGTCTAAACCTTTGGTGATGCCTCCTTTGGTGGATACATTCCAAAACCTAACAAGGATCACTTGGATACACCCATCCACAGTCCCCACAGTTCCCAAAAAATCAGACAGGCTGTATAGAGCACTGAGGGAGGTGTCCTATTTGGCAGAACACCCTCAGGCTGACTCGATGGTCATAGTGACCGCTCATGATAAGTCTTGTCAGCCCAAGCACCTTAGTTCCCAGCCTTCCAATCAGGAGTCCCATTATTTGGACCATGTTGGCAAGAAGGTATACTCTGCATCCACCTGCTCCATATGTTCCCTGAACTTCCTAACGCATATGGTCCTGTACTAGAATGCCTTATGGGAGAAGAGACAAGACATAGCCAATGCCTTGCTAAACTCCACGGAAAAAACGGAGCTCCTGGACATTCTGAAATTAGGCTTGGATGTAGGCACCCATGTTTTGCGTGCCTCATATGACACTGCAGATATAGCATCAAGGGCAGCAGCATCAGGTGTCTGCCTATGGTGCCATGCCTGGGTACGAGTCACAGGGCTCTCCCAGGATCTGCAGACTGGAATCAGGGACCTTCCCTTCCATGGTCCCGTACTGTTTGGGTTGGAGACTGAGAGCCTCATCTCTCATCTCCAAGAGTTGGGCAAATAAATCTGGTACATCCAACAGATGTATAAGGGGGACCAGAACTGATTCCATAAATGGCCATTTCGGAAGACCTCAGGCCAGCATGCCCATGGCAACCAGACAGCACAGAGAGGAGGCTTCAAAAAAAAGCCTGGAAACCAGCAACCTGGAGGTGCTCCCTTTTGATGCCCAAAGTCCTCCCAAGCCTCTCTGCCAACTCCCAGCTCTGCCCAATGACTCCCTGTTGACCCCTTCTCCTCCTCCGGAGGTACCAGGGGAGGCAGTAGGGGGTCGCTTCTCCTTCCACCTGGAGGAACAGAGCAAAATCACTTCGGACCTTTGGGCCCTAGATATCATAAGGAGGGGACATACACTGGAGTTCACTCAGATCCTCCCAGAGACACCACCAAGGTCCTCAAGATATCTTCCTTCTCACATACCCCTCATAGAAGGAGAGATTCAGGCCCTCTTGTGAAGCAAGGCGATACAGCTAGTCCCCCTGCAGCAGTGCGGAAAAGGGTTTTACTCCCACTTCTTCCTGGTTCCAAAGAAAACTCAGGATCTTCGGCCCATCCTGGGCCTCAGCTCCTTAAACATCAATATAGAGTACCGAAGGTTCAGGATGGTGACCCTTCCAGGTCTCATTCCTCCGCTGCGCCAGGGAGACTGGCTCTGTTCCCTGGACATGCAAGATGCATACATGCATTTTGGGGTCTCTGCCCCTCACAGGAAGTACCTGAGGTTCCACTTCCAAGGGGGACACTACCAGTTCCGGGTTCTGCCATTCGGCCTCTCCTCCACTCCTCAGGTCTTTACCAAGTGCCTAGCAGTGGTAGCTGTGGCTCTAAGGCGCAAGGGGCATTATGTCTTCCCTCACCTGGATGATTGGCTCTTGGTGGCCTCATCAAGATTGTGCCTCATTCAAACTCTCGGGGACACCTATACGCTATTCCAAGAGTTGGGAGTCTCCCTGAATCTTTCAAAGTCATCCCCAGAGCCCAGATAAAGACTCTTCTTTATAGGTACAATCCTGGATACAGTCTAGGGCATGGCTTTCCTCCCACAGGAAAGGGGTGATCACCTGCGAGAAGTGGCCCAAACGGTCCTCGTAACCCCACAGGTCCAGGCCTGGAACTTTCTCAGGCTACTGGGGAACATTGAGGTGGCCATCCCTGTAACTCCCTTGGCTTGCCTCCACATGAGGGTCCCACAATGGATGCTCAGGGTGCAGTTGGACCAAAGATTCGATGGTCTCAACCATATGGTCAGGATCTCCGGGCCAGTCAGAAGGACTCTTCTTTGGTGGTTAGATCCCCTCAATTTGGAGGCAGGGGTCTTGTTTGAACAAGAGCCACCGAGTTGGACATTGACGACAGATGCCTCCAATTTCGGCTATGGGGCTCACCTAAGGGAGAAACAAGACTAAGGGCGTTTGGTCCCAGAGGAGCGCCACCTCCACATCAATGTTCGGGAAATGCGAGCTGTCCTCAGTGCCCTTCAGGCTTTTCAAGAGGAGCTAGCATTAGGCTCTCTCCATGTTCAGTCAGACAACATGACTGATGTCTTCTATATCAACAAGCAAGGGGGAACACACTCCTACCCCCTGTGCAGGGAGGCGATGAGAGTCTGGTTCTGGGTGCGGGAATGTCGAATCTCTCTGACTGCAGTGCATGTTACAGGCATCCAAAACACCTTGGCAGACAGCTTAAGCCGGTCTCGCTCCAAGGCGCATGAGTGGGAGCTACTCCAATCAGTAGTAGACCAGCTCTTCAACACTTGGGACCTTACAGAGCCGGACCTCTTTGCGTCTCCACGTAATGCCAAACTGCCAAGTTTCTGCTCGCGAGAGCACGCACCTGGAGCTTTTTGGCCAGACATGTTGTCCATTTTTTGGACAGGGAGGTTCATTTATGCCTTCCCTCTAATTCATAGGGTTCTGTTGAAGGTATGGGCCGAGGGGGCTCAGATGTTCCTAATTGCCCCACTATGGCCATGGCAGATTTGGTTCCTACTACTTCAGCAGCTGTCGTCGGAACCTTTGATCCCACTGCCAATATGCTCACAGTTGCTGTCCCAGGATCAGGGCAAGCTGGTGCGTCCAGATCTCGGGTCCCTGCACCTTCATGCATGGCTCCTGCAGACATAGTTAAAACAAGGTATGGGGTCTCCCAAGAGGTGGCAGATGTCCTCATTTCGGCGAGAAAGCTCCCTACTCGTTCCACTTATGCTATGAAGTGGAAGCGTTTTTGCCTCTGGGCTTCGACGCATCATCTGGATCCCCTTAACTGTCCAGTGAACTCAGCATTACAGTACCTCCTCTCCTTATTACAACAAGGCTTAAGCTACTCCTCCATTAAGGTGCATATGTGGGCCATTTCGGCTTATCACATCCTGGTTGAGGGCAGATCCCTAGCCCAGTTGGACGTGGCCTGCACTTTTTTACAGGGCATACTTGATATTAAGACTCCCATTAGGGATCCAGTTCCTCCCTGGGATCTCCTTTTTGTGTTACAGAAGCTTACTCTCCCTCCCTCCCTTCAAACCCGCAGCAGAGTGTGAGCTGCGTTATTTTCCTGGAAGGTGTCCTTTTTAGTTGCTGCTACTTCAGCTCGAAGGGTTTCCGAGCTTCAGGCCCTGGTGTGCAAGGAGCCTTATTTGATTTTTCATAGGGAAAGGGTTTCCCTCAGGACAAATCCTAAGTTTCTACCCAAAGTGGTTTCTGAATTAACCCTCAACCAGTCAGTTGACCTTCCAGTTTATTATTCGACCCCTTCCAACAGAGGAGAAGTTCTCTTACACACCTTGGATGTCCACAGGGCGCTGAGGTACTACCTTGAGCGAACAGTGGCACATCGCAAATTGGAGCAACTGTTTGTGGCCTTTGCGCCTCAACATCTGGGCAAACCGGTGTCTAAACAGACTATATCTTGGTGGCTAGTCCACTGCATAGTCTTCTGTTACAACAAGTACAACAAACCTCTACCAGGAGCGGTTAGAGATCGTTCTACCAGAGGAGTTTCTACCTCCTTCGCTTCTTTGAAAAATGTCTCTATCCGAGACATTTGTGCAGCAGCTACTTGGATTTCAGTACATACCTTTGTCGGGCATTACAGCCTGGACATTGCTTCCAGGCGCCAAGCTAGTTTCAGCCTGGTGGGAATTCAAGGACTATTGTCCTGATGTGCTGTCTCCGTACCTGTTTAGGCAATGCCATCGTACCAGTTCCTGTCATCCTTCTCCCAGGGCTTGTCGCCTCCTTAGCACAGGACTGCTTGGGATTCAGTCCTACTGGTAATAGCCTGCTGCAAGAGCGCCCCCTCGAAGTAAGATAGTACAGTTGCGTAAGAACTTACCATAACAGTAGATCTTTGAGAGGAGCTCTTGCAGCAGGTGCTGCTTTCCTGCCCTCCTTTCCCATGGGGAGTTTCAGCATGACTGGAGCACTCTTCTCCTGGTTCGCTTGCTGGGATCTGTTTGTGGGTCCTCGGCAGGTGAACTGAGGCGGAGCTAGGGACCGCCTACTTTTACGGCATGACTGACGTTGGGGTGGAGCCGACTTTGGGGGGCGGGCCCTGATGGGTATTGCTAGCTAAGGTTTTTCCGGTGGGTCCTAAGGCCTGCAGCATTAGTCCTAATGGTAATAGCCTGCTGCAAGAGCTCCTCTCAAAGATTTACTGTTACAGTAAGTTCTTACGTAACTGTACTTTCTTGTGCATCCTAGTCTCTGAAAAAGGCTTTCCTCGTGAACCTTATTTATACCCTTGATGTTTTTGAAATGGCACATGGTTGGGCCCTTTTCCCCATCGAAAAAGCCACCATTTACTTCCCCAACTAAATGATGACAGCTAGCTGCTTATTAGGATTTATGACCTCAACTAACTACCAGTTAGGGTATTATCACTTAAACTGGCTCCCAAGTAGTGTATTATGACTTTTAATTGGCTGCCAGTTAGGGTAGTATGACCCCAAGTAGCTAATTACACTGCATTTAAAGTTGAGCACCTGAAGAACACATTAACACCCAGTACACACTCACCAAGCAGTGCTGTCCCTCAGAACTTGCACTAAAACAGAAACATAGACTTTGACGGCAGATAAGGACCGCTTGGCCCACCTAGTCTGCCCATTTCCCTACCTACTGGATAAGCTGTAGATCCTAGTTAACCAACAGCCTACTTACTCCTACCCCCCCCCAAGAATTGCCTTATGTCTGTCCCATGCATTCTTGAATTCCCCCACTGTTTTTGACCCCACAACCTCCTCAGGAAGGCCGTTCCATGCGTCCACCACCTTTCTATGAAAAAATAACTTCATCACATTGCCCTTGAGCCGTCCTCCATCTTCAAATTGTGTCTCCTTGTTCTTGCATCATCTTTTCTGAAAGATGCTACCCTTTGGACTTTGCTGATTCCTTGAGGTACTTGAAAGTTTCTATCATGTCCCCCCTCTCCTCCTTTCCTCAGGGGTATACATATTAAACTCCTTTAGTCTCTCTTTGTATGGCTTCTGTTGCAGACCCTGCACCATTTTAGTTGCCCCCCTCTGGACTGCCTCCATCCTGTCTATGTCCTTGCGGAGATGGGGTCTCCAGAACTGCACGCAGTACTTCAGATGGGGTCTCACCAACTGTCTGTACAGAGGGATAACAACTTGCTGTTTTCTGCTGGTGATGCCTCTCCCTATACATCTCAGTATCCTCCCAGTCATCCTTACTGCCTTCTGACATTGCTTGCTTACCTTTAGGTCATCTGATATGACTACCCCCAGGTCCCTTTCCATTTTTGTCATTGTTAATACCCCCCACATTGTGTACTCTTCCCTGGGTTTTTGTTTCCAGTGCATTACTTTGCACTTCTTTGCATTGAATCTAAGCTGCCATACATTTGACCATTCCTCCAACCTTGCCAAGTCCCTTCTCATCCTTTCCACCCCCCTTATGTATCAACCCTGTTGCAGATCTTTGTGTCATCTGCAAAGAGGCATACTTTTCCTTCCAGTCCCTCTGCAATGTCACTTATAAAGACATTAAAAAGGACCGGACCCAGTATTGAACCCTGTGGTACCCCAGTAGTAACCTCCCTTTCTTCGGAGTGGACTCCGTCTACTATTACCCTGTGTGTCCTGTAATCCAGCCAATTTTTTACCCAGGCTACCACCCTGGGACCCACTCCCAGGCTGACTAATTTGTTTATTAACCTTTTGTGTAGGACTGTGTCAAATGCCTTGCTAAAGTCTAGGTAGGCCATGTCCACAGCCCCTCCCTGGTCTACTACTTTGGTCACCCAGTCAGAGAAATCTATTAGATTCATCTGACATGATCTTCCCACTGTGAATCCATGCTGCCTTGGGCCCTGTGCCCTGATGGCCTCTAGGTACTCAACAATTCTTTCTTTCAGAAGTGATTCCATCATTTTCCCTACCACTGAGGTCAACCTAACAGGTCTGTAGTTTCCTGCCTCTGCTTTGCTCCCTCTTTTGTGAAGGAGAATCACATCTGCCCTCTTCCAGTCCTTAGGTACCACACCATCCTCCCCAAAGGGTAGTCAGTGGTGTCACTAGTTCTCTCCTTAATTCTTTTAGAATTCTGGGGTGAATCCCGTCAGGCCCCATTGCTTAGTGCACCATCGGTTTTAGGAGTTCTTTCAAAACCCTTTGCTCTGTGAAAGGACTGGTATCAACCCCCCCATCCAGAGTGCTTCTATTGATTGGATTAGGTACCTCCCCCTCCT
Source organism: Neoceratodus forsteri (assembly GCA_016271365.2). Classification (NCBI taxonomy): domain Eukaryota; kingdom Metazoa; phylum Chordata; order Ceratodontiformes; family Ceratodontidae; genus Neoceratodus; species Neoceratodus forsteri. Next base: position 453,191,916 of record JADMNL010000023.1, on the reverse strand, counting down.
CTTCTTTTTTGAATACTGAACAGAAGTATTTGTTCAGTATCTCTGCTTTTCACTGTCCCTCTCAGCCCACCCACCCTCCCCTTTATTAAGCCTCACTATCCTCCCTTGGTCTTTCTTCGCTCTCTAATGTACCTATAAAAGGTTTTATCCCCCTTCTTAACCAAGTTGGCTATCTTTTCCTCGGTTTGGGCCTTTGCCATTCTGAATGTCTTCCCCGCTTCCTTCTGCTTTAACTGGTACAGTTCTCTGTCCTGCTCCTTCTATGTTTCCTTATACTTCCTGAATGCTATCTTTTTCTCCCTATCCTTTCTCGCCACCTCTTTTGAGAACCATAGTGTTTTTTTATTTTGTTTTGATTTGTTTATTTGCTTCACACAAAGGCTTGTTGCCTCTGTGATGGCAGTTTTGTTGTTTCCCCATTGTTTCTCCACCCCTCCTTCCTGCCTGTTTGCTAGTGCTTTTCTGAGGCATTCTCCCATTTTGGCAAAGTCAGCCCTCCTAAAGTCCAGTGCCCTCACTTTTGTATGGCTTGACTTGACTGTGTTTATCATGAACCACACTGGTGGTCACTTGTTCCCAGATGGACTGCCCACTTCTAGATCTGAGATCCTCTCTCCTTCCCCGTTTGAGAGTATTAGGTCTAAGACTGCTCCCTCCTGAGTGAGTTCCAATACTAGCTGTCTGAGGCATGCCCCCTGTAGGGCGTTGAGAATGACCCTGCTCTTGGATGTGGCTGCAGCAAAAGTTCGCCATTTAACATCTGGCATATTCAGGTCCCCATCAACAATATCTCCCCTTTTTCTGCCATCCTAAGGATGCCTTCTAGAATTTCCTTGTCCATTTCCTCCCTCTGAGACGGGGGTCTGTATACAACCCCTGTGCGGATTGTTGTGCCATTTCCAGTCTCCAGGGTGATCCACAGTGCCTCCTCTCCGGTAACCCATGAAGTGGGTGCATGAGGAAGGGCGCTGTCCATTATGGAGACACCTTCCTGGCGCAATCCACTCATGGCGATGGAAAGGTAGGGCGACCGGATGAGGGGGTGGGCGAACTAGGCGACAGGGTGTCACTATAATGCACGCGCTGGGGTTGGTGCGAGCACGGCGAGTGTGGGCTGGGAGGGGGTGGAGAGGCTATAGGGGTGGCGCTGCAGTTGCTGGTCGAGCTGCGTTGTGGCATTGGGGATTGGCTAGTGGCTGGGGTGACTGAGGTACCGGGTTCGGGACCGGGCACTGGTGCGATTTTTATTGCGCCTGGCCCGAACCTTTTTATTTTTACTGCTTTCACCCCCCCGACATGCACCCCCCCTGGAGTTGAGAATCCTTAGTAGGGGGCGCAGGCCGTCCCGTGAGGTGTGGGGCGCAGCCCCTGCTGAAAGCAGTAAAAATATGTCCTGGCGCTGTTGTGCTGGTGCGCCGGGGTTGTCAGAGTGCTGAAAATGTGTTCGGCACTCTGACTGAGAGATAATGGTGATCACCTTTAGGCGTTCGCCGTTATCACATAGACCCCTCCTCTCCTCCCTGTTTACCCTTTAATTCTTTTGCTTTGATCCCTTCCCTTATGTAGAGAGCTACATCTCCTCCTCTTCTACCCTCCCTGTCCCTCCTTTAGATGGTGTACCTTGGTATGTTGACATCCCAGTTATGGTTGTGTACCATGTTTCTGTGACTGCCACGATGTCCAGGCATCTCTCTTCCATCAAGGCCACCAGTTCAGGGAGCTTGTTACCTAGACTATGGGCATTGGTACTCATTACCCTCCATTTATTGATGGCCTTGCGCCTTTTTGCCCCATTTCTGACCTTACTGCCTTTGTCTTTTTCTCCATTTACCCCTGCCCGTCTCCCTATCGACTTCTCTGTCTTGGTGTTTACCTCACTAACTACCCTGATTTTTTTTGGGGGGGAGGCTAGGATTTTCCTGCTCCTTTTCAGTGCCTCCCCCCTTGGCTAGTTTAAATGCTTACCAATGAAGCATTTAAACAATTTACCTAGGATTGTGGTTCCCCTCCTGGACAGATGCAGACCATCGCACCAGTATAGGCTTGCATCCCTCCAGGTGGACTCCCAGTCCCCAATGAAGCCAAAACCCTGAGCTCTGCACCAGCCTTTCAACCACTGATGGAATCCCATGGTGTGGAGCACCCTAGCCTCAACCATGCCATAGACAGGCAGCACCTCCGAGAAGGTTACCATGTGTGCTACTTGTCTAAGGCTCCTCCCCAACTCCACAAACTCTACCTGTACTGTACTGCACTGATCCCTTTCCCAACCAGGTAATTTGTGCCTAGGTGGACAATGACATCCAGCTCCCTCCCCCGTACAGCTGCTTCCATGATCCTGAGGATTTGCTCCCTATCACTCCAAGCCATGGTGCCAGGCAGGCACCTTACCTGCTACAAATGGACATCAACATACATATATGCATCTATGGAGGGGTGAGAGCACAGGGCCTGTAGGGTGCTCCCACAGGGAAACAAGGATAGGATTACTGTATCTCAAAAACTGTGGATGGATTTAAGTGCTGGGCCCAGAGGACCCTGCGCTTCCACAGGCAAATAAGGATACGTTTAAACTATCTCAAAAAGTAAGGAAATTCTTTGATAAAAACTGCATTAATGCATCAGTTAGGGTTCAAGGTAAAGCAACAAAAGCAGGGAAATGTGATGCTAAGGTTTCCAACCCTAACACCCCTGCCCCACCCTTGAAGCGTATGAGGGGGGGAATCTTCTCTGAGGCTGTCAACCCTAATGCTCACCCCACTGCAGTAACAGAAAAGCTGAGATGCGATAGAGACAGGTGTGTATGTTTCATGAGTGCATAGAATGGTGTGAGCATTAGAGTTGACAACCGCAAGGAAGATTCCACCCCCATTCACTTCAGGGATGGGGCAGGGATGTTAGGGTTGGAAACCGTAACATCACATTTTACTACTTTTGTCACCTTATTCTGAACCCTAACTGATGCATTAATGCAGTTTTTTGCAAATATGTATGGCTGTCCCCTTGAAACAGTCCCAGCATTCAAATACCTTGGGGCCTGGCTTGACGACAGACTTCTCCATTCATATTGATTCCATGCACTCCAGGCTCCGCCCAAAGCTTGGAGTTATGTACTGCAACAAGGACTGCCTGTGTTCTTGAGTTCACTGTAAGCTGCTAATCAAAGCTATCCTCCCCTGTGTTCAACTACGTGGGCACTGTCTAAGGCACTGTTCCTGCCTCCTCCCTGGCCAAGCGAAACACCCTCCTACATGCCTTCTGCCATTTTACCACAAGCTCCCTCCTCCGCACACACCACTGCTCCCTCTATTCCGCCCTGTCAATCCCACTCTCTCACCTTCGCCAGACCCACTAGTTAGCATTAATCGACAAGTACTGGTTTGGATCCATCCTACCTTGTCTCTCCTCTCTCTTGTCCCCCTCTGGTCCCTCATATCCACTTCACTCCAGGGGAGTCTTGTTCCTTCTCCCTTCCCCACCCTCACTCTTCTGTTGGTCAGTCTGCCTTCTCCTACCATCTCCCTCTCCTCTGGAATCAACTCACCTACCTTCGGCAAGCCACCTCTGCCTTCAGATGCTTGTTAAGACTCTCTCCATCTGCTCCATGCACCTGCTCCAATGCTTCCTAACTCGACTGCAAGCCTAGTCAACTTCTCAAGTTTTTCTTTTCAACCTGCCCGTCATTTTAGTGACTATGGTATTGTAGCTCTGAGCACATTGTAAATGTTTGTAAATTATTGTGCTGGTATCAGATGTTTGCCTGTATTATTCCATTCTCCTCTTCCCTCGGGTTGCACCTGGAAATGAGCCTCGGCTCAGTGTGCCTTTCCCGGTTACCAGATTTTAAAGAAATAAATATTGGACATGCAGTGGGGGCCAGTTTGATACATGATTTATCTGTATGGGTCCAGTTTGACCTCCGATAACCTCACAAGTGGCATAAGCCATGAGTAAGGTCTGAGGTCAAACTGCACAAATATAGATAAATCATATATCAAACTGTCCCCCATTGTACATTAAAGTTGTGCAATAGGAACCAGTTTGGACAATAGACATAGATTTGTAAGAAATATTTTTTTATTGTTTTTATGGAAATGTAAATGGACTTTTTGTAATTTTTCTTGTGTAGTTGCATTTTAAGAAGAGGTTGCTAGGGGGTTGCAATGGAAGCTCTAATGTCCCGATGCGTTTGATGCTACTGTGTGTGTGTTCATTGGTGTTCAGGTTTCTCTTATGAATAATTAAGAGGAACGAGATAAAATGGCAATGGCTCTTAGTGACAGGCTAATTGCGGTTCACATACTGCATTTGTTTTTGGGCTTTATTATATTTTATTTTTGCAATTTCAGAAGAGTATACACCGTAGTATTTTTAAAATGTATTTGCTATAATAGAAGTGGTAGTGGTTGTTTACCACAAGTATAGCCGAGCGTGCAGCAAGTGCGATCAGTCATGGTGGCTGAGGAGTTGAACATTTGAAAAAAGAAAAAAGAACCAATGCGGCTTTTTTTATTTCTGTCCCAGTCATTTAAAGGAGCTGGAAGTCTGTGGATGTGAAGATGTGTAGAAGTAAGAAGAAGAGGTGCTGAACTGGCTATTATTCTTGTAGTTGGCTGCTGTGTGAGCGGGGCAGTACAGCATGGTGAAGAAAGGGTACACGATTGTGCAGTTTGAAGCAGAGAAGGGTTGAAGAGAAATTAAAACTGGTTATGATAAAAATGTTTGTCATGTGGCAGGCTGGGTGTAATTGGTATAGTTGTATTTCTGTACAGTACCTGTCAGTTAGCCTGATTAAAAGTTCTGTGTAAGTACTGCCAGCTGGGCAGGTGGGGGGGGGGGGGTGATGACATAGCAACTATTGAGATAAATGCATTAATCTCACTTCTCACTGTTTTGCAGTGACATTAATGATTTATCTAAACTGATTAGTATCCACCCCATTGCATGTATATATATGTGTGTGTATATATATATATATATCCACAACAGGGCATGCATTTCTAGAGAATTAATGCATGCCCCGGGGGAATTGGAAGGCTCGAGACCAATAGCTAAGAGTCTTTTGATGCACCCTTTAAGTGCATTAATCGAGAAACTTATGCCCTGGAGTTGGTTTTTGCACTTACAAAATGGATTTTTTTTCTTATTTTTTTTTTATTTAATGGAAAAAGGGTTTATTTTCCTTTAGTTAGGTTGTTTTTCACCAATCGGAGCATGGGCGCTTCCAGCAAACCCACTCTGATTGGCCAGGACTTTTCCCCTGCTTTTGCCACCTGGCACTTTTTACAAATAGATTTAGCTGCAACTAAGCACATTTCAAGTGTCTAATAGAAGTTTTTCAACTGTATTAGCTGGATTGTAATTTCTACTACTGTTTTAAAGTGCTTACAGCTCTTCTGTTTCCTTGCTCCTGCACCCCACCCCCCTATCCAAGCATTCTGCCTTGGCGCCGAAAAGTCTAACTCTCCTTTGTCTTGCTAAACTGCTCAATCTAAACCTATCCTACCTCTATGCTGTTTAAACCCTGCTATTTTTATTTCTCTCCAGCTGCCTGCCCTTGAACGGGGCTGCTTCAGCTCCCCCACAGTCGGTCGGCACACAGCCAGCCACCGACTGAGACCAGAACGCCCGCCTGCAGCTCCTTGGAAGGTACGGCGACAGCGCAGCCAATTGGAATATGGGCGCTTCCAGCAAACCCGCTCTGATTGGCCAGGACTTTTCCCCTGCTTTTGCCACCTGGTGCTTTTTACAAATAGATTTAGCTGAAACTAAGCACATTTCAAGTGTCTAATAGAAGTTTTTTTTTTTTGGCTAGTTTTCCATTAGCAGGTTATACAGACCTGCCACTAAAGGGATTCTTGTTCTTTCATTTAAAAAAAAAAAGTCTACCCTCTTAAAGTCACAGTTGCTTTACTTGCTATATACCTTCCTTCCCGCCCTCGCGATCCTCTCGAACCGGGTAAGACTTCCCTGAACCACCGGGATTGCTGAGAGCCACGCCATTGGCCCCATGATATCTGTACCGTACCCTGATTGGATGCTGTCTTGCCTCCTGCTTGGGGATTGGCTCTTGAGCCAGCTAAAACTTTGCTCTGCTCGGGGCTGCTGCGCCCATTCATTTCTACTGCAAATGGCCAAAATTTTATGCCTGCCCCCCTCTGACCTTAACTTTAATAGACCTTCCTCCACGCCCTGGTAGCTCCACCTCCCCACTGCGTCTATTGGGTACCTGTTTTGGGACTCCCAATCTTTTAGTTGCCACCCCCACCCCTGGCTGCCTGGCCTTCTTGGCTGTATCCTCACTTCCCACTGATCCAGTTACTGCTCTTCCACCCCTCCTTCTAGCCCCGCCAGCCTGTCTTAACCCTCCCCGCCTACCCCAAATCCTACCTTAATCATGCACCTCCACGCTCTCTACCCCTATTCTATTTCTCCTTGCCTGTCTTCCTCCCCTACTGCACGCCCCAAAAGCCTGCTTTCTCTCCCTCCCTTCCCCACAGCTTCCACATTCCTACATCCTTCCTCCACGTAGGCATGCTGCACACTGGGTCACTGCCCCTTGTCTAGGGTCCATCCTACTGCCGTGAAACTGTCCTACACCCACACTGGTCCTAGCCCTCCACTCTGGTCCCCCCTGTCTACGCTTACCCTCACCCACTATCGTCGATGCTCGGCAATTTCCCGAGGTGCTAGCAGGCGAAAGCATTCCCTTAAAGAAATATGCCGCAGCTCTGTGAGGCTAGTCCTACTCCTCCTAATGCTGTCAGGCATCGTGCACCCAAACCCCGGCCCATTCTGCTCTAAAGCCACTAATCTGAGAAAGCCTTCGGGTGCCCTCTCATTCATATCAATCAATATCTGCAGCCTCCTTCCTAAAATGGATGCCCTACAGGCCTTCACCAGCCAACACTGCCCTGACATCCTGGCAGTTGTCGAAACCTGGCTCACGCCAGCAGTACAGGACCATGTAATCAGCCTTCCTGGCTACAACGTCTTTAGGCTGGATCGCCTCTCCAAAAGAGGCGGGGGCTGCGCTCTCTACCTAAAAGACTCCATACAGGGGCACCACATCATTACCTCACTCCAACCCACAACTGCTAAAATACTGCCAGTGAGAATCCTCCTCAGAGCCCAAAACAAAACCCTCACTGTTGCCACCATCTACATCCCTTCCAAAGAACAGGGAACTGGTCTAACAGCTGTTCTTGACTTTGTAAAGTCACTCCCACCAGACACCGAATCCATCCTCCTAGGTGACTTCAACATCAACTGGCCTGCGGCCAATGCTGGTGCACACAGGGATACCATTGCTGCGGCGAACCTCACACAAATGCTTGACTCATCAACCAGGAAAAATTACAGGACTGGCACCAGTACACTCTTGGACTGGATCCTTACCAGTCATCCATCATGGATATCTAACACTAATGCCCTCCCTGACTCTCTCAGTGACCACTCCCCTGTTAGCTACACCTGGTCAAATAAATTCATCAAGCCACCGCCAAAAACTATTACCAGCAGGGTTCTACCCTGTGGTCATCTTCCTCGACTCAAATCCCACTGCCTCCATCAAGACTGGTCTCCTATCTTCAATGCAACCAACGTAAACACTGCCCTTGACCACTTCATAAACATCTTCACTGTGGCCTGTGACACGTATGCTCCTATTAAGAAACACAAAATCAAATCATTCAGTAACCCTTGGCTCACAGGTGACCTCCTCAGGATGCTAAAAACAAGAGACCACCTATGGGAGCCGGCCAGAAACTCTGGAAGGCAAATCGACATCCAAAACTACAAACGTGCCCGCAATGACTGCACCAAAACCATCCGGCAAACAAAGTCCACCTACTATAAGCATGCCCTCACAAACTCCTGGGGCAATGGTCGGGAATTCTGGAAGAACATAGAAACATAGATTTTGACGGCAGATAAGAACCGCTTGGCCCACCCAGTCTGCCCATTTCCCTACCTAATGGATAAGCTGCAGATCCTAGTTAACCAGCAGCCTACTTCTTCCTACCCCCACCCCCTAGAATTGCCTTATGACTGTCCCATGCATGCTTGAATTCCACCACTGTTTTGACTCCACAACCTTCCTCCGGAAGGCGCCCATGCATCCACAACCTCTCTGTGAAAAATACTCTTTAAATTACCTCTGAGCTGCTCCCTTCTATCTTGAAATTGTGCCCCCTTGTTCTTGCACACCTCTTTTTTTGAAAGATGCTACCCTCTTGGACTTTGTTGATTCCCTTTAGATACTTGACATTTTCTATCATGTCCCCCCTCTCCCTCCTTTCCTCGAGGCTATACATATTCAGCTCCTTAAGTCTCTCTTCATATGTCTCCCGGTGCAGACCCTGCACCATTTTAGTTGCCCTCCTCTGGACAGCCTCCATCCTGTCTATGTCCTTGCAGAGATTGGGTCTCCAGAACTGCACACAGTACTCCAGATGGGGTCTCACCAACTGTCTGTACAGAGGGATAATAACTTCCTGTTTTCTACTGGTGACGCCTCTCCCTATGCATCCCAGTATCCCCCCAGCCCTCTTTGCTGCCCTCTCACATTGCTTGCCCACCTTTAGGTCATCTGATATGACTACCCCCAGGTCCCTTTCCATTTTTGGAATAAAGGAACTCACCGGGTATCCACCCAAATCCACCCAAATCCCCCCCATCAATACTCAACATCAACGGAACCACAACCCTTAACCCAAAACCATTGCGGATACCTTTAACAAAGCCTTTACCAACCTCAGCACTGTCCTACCCCAGGACTTCTTCAAAGATGGTGAAGCCCCTTTGTCCGCAATGAACACTACCCCCACCAGCTCCCCCAACTTCTACTTCAAAGCAGTCAAGGATCACCAAGTACGCAAATATGTTACTAAAGCCCTTGGTAAATCAAGATTCAGTAATGACTCCCTCGATCTCAAAATCCTGTCTCTCACACTTGATGAAGTGCTTAGTCCTCTGACCAGAATTTTCAACCTCTCCCTCAGCCTTAGCCAGTTCCTGGACAGATGGAAATCTGCCACTGTCACCCCTATCCATAAAAGTGGTGACAAAACTGCCCACAATAACTACAGACCTATCTCCCTACTACCCCCACTCTCCAAGGCACTAGAACGCATCGTCTCGGACCATCTCACAGAATACCTGGATACGTACAACATCCTGTGCAAGCAACAACACGGGTTCCACAAAGGTCACAGCACCTCCACAGCCCTACTTGAATTCACCAGTGCAATCCACAACGCACTTGACTCCAGTGAACTACTAGGCTCAATCTACATTGACTTAACTAAAGCCTTTGACACCATCCATCACCGCCTCCTGCTTGTCCAGCTTCAGAACACTGGGCTGTCAACTGACTCCATTGGTTGGTTTAAGAACTACCTTGAAGAACGGTCCCAAACAGTAAGAATCACTGATACACTCTCGGATCCTAGACCGGTCTGCTTGGGAGTCCCCCAGGGCTCCATTCTGGGACCCCTCCTCTTCAGCCTATTCTTAAACTCACTACCGGACAGCTGCCCAGAACAAATAATTCTCTATGCCGATGATGCTGTGATCCTCACCTCGGACCCTAATCCAATCCAGTTACAAAATAAACTTCAGCGGGCCTTCTCCTCCATCGGATCCTGGTTCCTAAATCATAAACTGCTTCTCAATCAGAAAAAAAACAAGTCTATGGTCTTCTGCAGCCCCCACAACAAAAACAAACAACACCTCTCCATTGCAACCGAACAAGGAGCCATCTTAGAGCAAACACAATCATTCAAGTACTTCGGCATCACCCTTGATCCCCGCCTCTCATACACTGTCCATATCAGCAATGTTGCAAAGTCTGCCAGTGCGAGGTTAGGCATATTATTTCGGCACAGGAAACACCTAACCCCAGAAGCACTATCAGTGGCTGTCCAAAGCTCCATCGTCAGCATCATAGACTATGGTCTTATCATATATGGGTCTGCAACTACCACTGCTCTCAAACGTAGTGCAACCTCCCTGAATAAGGCCTGTCGTCTCATCACTGGCTCACACCGGCGTACCCACACGCCGACCTTTATTCCCAATCTGGATGGCTTCAACTGGACAAATGCATAAAATAACAAACCTGCATCACGGCCAAGAAAATTATAATGGGGCTTGCCCCACCTGGTGTCTGTGCCCTCCTTAAGCCTAGACATAGGAATGTCACTACAAGGAGATCCAATTACCATTTACTACATATCCCACGATGTCGCACAACCCAAGGACAAAGATCATTTACCTATCGGGCATCCAACTGGCTCAACTCTCTTGGCAGTGACATAGCGACCGCTCCAACACTCGGCCTCTTCAAGTCCAAGCTGTGCCTCTCACTGCTTGTATCCTGCGATTGCCCATCTTAACATTTCCACTGTTCCAACTGCACATGCCCCAGCACCCAGCATTTACAATCAGTCTTTTGCACCCCTAGCACCTTACCTGTCATATTCCCTTGACAAAGGCCCCCTGGCTGCACTGTCTCCTGCCCTCACCCCCCGTAACTCCTGCCCCGCCCCCAACCACCCTCGTACTCCCCTCACCACTGCACCTCCTTCCTCCCTCGATCTCCTACCCTTACTTCCCACCCACCTCCCACCCCCCTTCCCTTGTCTTGCTCATAGCTCAAGTCTTTGTACTGGTTATTACATGTCTGTAAGTCAATCATTATATGTTTGTAACTAAAAATGATGGCAGTTGCACACACTGACGTGGAACCTTTGTAAAAGAGCCTCGGCTCAAAGGTATTGTAATCCTAGATTGAAATAAATAAAATAAAATAAATTGTTGCTAAGTAGAATGGGTGAATTTGGTAACAATGGGTGTGTGCCTTTGAAGGAACCCAGGAACTGCATTTATTTTGAGGAAACCTGTACCTTGCTGTGGGTTTTTGTGTTTAAAAAAAAAGTAGAAAAAAAAACTCATTTTAATGGGAAAAGGTTATATTTTTATTTAGTTAGGTTTAGTTTTTTTTTATTTAGTTAGGTTTAGTTTTTTTTATTTATTTAGGTTGCTGCTAGGTAGATTAGGGCAGGTTATTTGAACTGTGCAATTTCTAGATAAATAATGGTCAGGTGCCGTGTTTTGACCAACTATTTCAATTGGTTGTTTTTTTATCCCTCATATAGATAAATACTGTATATTTATATATGTATGTGTAGAATGTATATATGTATGTATAATATTTGTATGTAAATTGTAACACACAACAGGGTGTGGGTCACTCTGGGGTATTCTCATGCCTCAAGTGTGTTCTGAGGCATGAGGCAAAGTCAAGCTTCTTCAAACACCTGAGGCATGCTTACTTACCTTTGGCTCCACAGAGTCCATCAGGACTGCTGCCACCTCTCCCTGCTCTCCCTGGTCCCCTGAAGTGGAACTTTGCAAAGAGGGACCAAGTTGGAGACTGCTGGGGCTGGATTTGGCTCATTCTACACTTAAAAGGGCCACCACCCACCACCAACGGAGAAAAGAGTGATCACACTCACACTGACCTGAGATCCACCATCTGTGCGCAACCACACAAACTAAACCGTGGAGACAGTAAATGCCTTAAGCCAGGGCAGGAGTCCTTCTGAAAGGAACTTGTGGATACAGAGCCCCTAATTAGTATGGTTAATTGTTTGTGCTGCTTGACCTTGCCTTACCTTCAGCCATTTGGGTGACAGGATCAGGCAAGGACGTCCAGAGACTTATGGTCTGCTGGAGGACCTATTAATTCAGGTGCCTTTCTTCAGCCACCTGTCTTTTATGGATCAGCCTTCCAGGACTGCCTGCCTTGATTGACAGCCCTAAGACCTGAGAAGAAGAGGGGCTGTGCTGACTTGTGGTAAGATCTTAGGGAGATCTCAGTGGAGAAGAAATGCTGTTCCAGACAGCTCAAGCGGAGCTGTGACAGTGCATTTCTGTGAAATGACCTGTGAGTAAAGCCGATTGCTTGCCGAGAGTAATTGTGAGGCATTCACGTGCAAGTCAGCATGGAGGTTGATGCTGAGACCTGCCAGTGTAGGAGAGAAAGAATGAGAGGGACCTGCAGCAAGGCTGCATTGGGGTCTGCTAGCAGGCACCATAGTAATATCAAGCTGCTACTGCCCTGAGGGGGCAAAGGCCTTGATGTGTTGTTCAATGTGGGCATGCAGTGTTCAGGATTGACAGAAGCTAGACAAATCGCCAGACAGAGACAGCATAATAAGCACTAGAGAGTGAGTGAAGTGGAAAAATGGAGAGGCATTCTGGATGATCAAGGGAGACCATGGAGAAAGGAGTTCCAAAGCCCCTGCTGCATAAGGGAGGATCTACCCAGTCAGAACCATGAATAAGATCAGGGCTTGTGCTGCTCAAAGGAAAGTGAATTGGTAATTGGAATATTGTTTCTTTGAATCTGGCCATCGGGTCAAGAAATGAACAAACACCTCAGGCTTAAGGTATAACCTGTCATTTTAGTCATTGCATGGACTTTGGGATTTGTTTTTTTTTCTGAGCAGTCACTGACTGTTTCTTTAAAGTGCACCATCTCTGGCCAGCCAACTGCCACTGTCAACACACTTGCACCAATTCAGTACTGGGTACGCTGTAACTTTATGGGAGCTCCCTATAGTGGTTAAATAAATTGGTACCAGCAGGAGAGGGTAGTGGACTCCATTGAAAAAGGGCCACATTTAGCTGTACTCGCATTAGGGTGTAGGGGCGGGTGGTGTGGTGTGGTGTGGTGTGGTATGTCTGCCCCTTGAAGAGCCTTTTTAGTGGCAGCCTGGGAAAATGTTTTTTTGGTCATGCCTGCTCAGGGCATGTAGTGGCAACCACAGTTAATATGTTGTTTTAGGCTGGCATAACCAGGGCATCAGAAGAGCATCTGCCTCAAAGTTGGCTACCTCATAGGGGCTAACCCCCTTTTCCTTGCATTTAGTGTTGCACTCCTAAATAAAGTTTGTGTTTTGTTGAAAGCCATCTCTCATTATTGTCTGTGTATAGAAAACAGACAGTGCATGCTATTTGGTGGAACTGTGTACCCACCACTGGTTTGTATAAATTGAGAGCCCTTTTCTTGAGTACACTGCACAGAAACAGCAGTTTTGACTCACAAAATTGACTCCAATAGAAAACTAAAAACTAAAGTATGTCAGTTTTGTTTTGTGGGCTAGGAGGTGTTAGCGCAGGGAGACAAGACCCTGTGTTCCATGGAAGCTCACTTTTGTTTCTTTTTTTGTGGGTTAGAGGAAGCTGACTTGGACCCAGGAAACATGGCCCAAGTAAGCAGAAGGGCTTACAGTTTTCAGTCTTATGTAGATTCCAGCACCCAGTAAGAGGATGAATTAGTTCTATTAAAAGTTCTTATTATTGCAGTTCTAATTTTAAAATGTTATGTAATCCCATGTTTTTCTTTGTGTTTATTTTCTCTTTTGTAAAATATATATATGAGTGGAAGTAACTCTGATTCAGGACATTCCATTGTAGTTGCTGATGCGCTACATAAGCACGAAGATATCTTCGTATTCCTGCTAGTTATTTTTCCTCTCAAGAAATTGAATTATTAGCTGTTTTTGTCATGTATATATTAACACATGTACTGATGTTACAATTTATTTTAAAAATGAATAAGTTATGAGTGAAAAAAAAAAAGGATGGGATGGAAATTTTTTTATTTTATTTTAATTTTATTAGGAAAGTCAGAAGTACATCCTTTGAGCTAAAAGCTCCTTTACAAAGGATCCTCATCATACAATAAGAAAAGAAGGGGGAGACAAGACAGGTAGGAACTTATGCAGCTATGAGGCATTGTCAAAATAAACAGTATTAAATACATAGAGTATACAGTACCACAGTAATGTCAGCAATAATACAGAGTTCACAAAAATTTGGAACACCAGATTATAAGGGATCTCACCCATGATGAGGAGGAAAAGTGCAAAGTCAGGAAGGTACAGGAACTGAATAATAGTGAGTAGGTAGTGGTAGTGGCACGAGAACTGAGCCTGGGTCTAAATAGGGTGTGCTGCAGAAAAAAGGTGGGAGAAAATGACAAGACCCAGCAGGTTACTTAGTTGTGGACGCAGTCTTAGAGGGTTCTTAGAGGGTTAAGGGAGGTAAATAGTGTGTGTGTGTGTGGGGGGGGGGGTGTAAAAGAATTCAGGTCAGAAAGATAAAGAAGAGTAGTTGCAATGCAAAATTTGAAAACAAGATGAGAAAATAGCAGATAAGGGAGCCAAAGAACATGGGTGGTGAGGCATTGTTTACAGGTCTGGTTGAGTAAACGGGCAACAAAAATCTGAGCATTATTAGGCAGAATTTTCGAATGCTTGTGAACACATGGGCATCCACACACTTAGACATTGCCAGTACATCTTGACCATCAAGCAGCCCTTGTGCTCAGCTTTTCAACTACCACTGATTATGCAGCAGTTAGAAGTGCTTTTTTTGGCAGTTTGCGTCCAGTGCTGGACACAGCCGGATGCTAAATGAAATACAGAAATATAGAAACTGATAGCAGATAAAGGCCTGGTGACTGATTCAGTCTGCCCGTGCCTGTCTAACTTTAAGACAGTGTTGTTGTCAGTCCTCACTACCTCCCCCACCCCCATTTGCACACTTAACGCCTGCTATTAGTGCATCTCCCTACTAATGAGACAGATTACTAAGTTCCACTTCCTCTCCATCCTTGCCCCATGATTGTATTCATCTGTAGCATCTGGCATCGTAGCTTGCTCTTCTTAATCTTACAGGTGATGTAGACATGAATCCAGGACCACTCTCCTCCCTTAGCAGCTCAGACCCACACTTGTCCGCTACAAAGGGGCTAAACATTGCCCACTTAATGTGCATAGTATATTGGCTAACTGCCTTGAGCTTGGGGCCTGAGTGTCCCTATATACTCCTGATATCCTAGGCATTGCTGAGTCCTGGCTCAAGCCCTCTATTCCTAATGCAGCCTGCTCCTTACCAAATTGCAGCTTCCCATGACATGATAGTCCCTCATCCAGAAGAGGGGGTGGCATTGTCACGCTGATGGGCCGCCCTAATGGCATTGTCATTTTCTATAGGGAGCACCTAAAACTTTCTGTTGTATCCATGTCCCAGTTCCCACTTGTGAGGTCCTGCACTCATTACTGCTACTATGTGGTACTAGGAAATTTCACATCATTTGTGTTTAAACCTCCCCCAAGAGTGGTGTTACTGGACTGGACAACCTCCTTCAGCACACCACCACATCTTATGGCAATAATGAAATATTGCTTCTTGGTGATTTTAATCTGGACCGGTGTGGAAAGTCATCTAAAATCTCTGCACTCCCCAGTGAACAGGCATCAGTTTACCCAACTTATCTTTAACCTCGACTAGACCCTCTCTTGCTACTGGTCATCATACGCTGATTAACTGGATCCTCACTAGCAGGGAAGATAGAATTGCTGGGTCTGGTATCCCTGCTGATATTCTTAGGGATCACTCCTTAGTATTTTGCATCTGGAGGGATTGCCTGCCCACTTTCCCTCTTGAAGAGATCTTCCTGCATCACTTCTCTAGGCTTAACCCTCCTGCCTCTTTTACTGACCTATTATTGACCAGGGTCCCATATACTGTGGCTCTCAGTTATTTTATTTCCTGTGTCAGTGGCCTCCAAGACTGTCATAACCCCCTTGGTTAAACAGAGTCAGGGATACTCCTACTAGATGGTTGCATAAAGATCTTACCACACTGAAGGACAGAGACAAAAGCTGGGCCAAGTTTAAATCCACAAATCTTCCATCTGACCGGGTCACATACAGGACTTGGAGAAATGCCTGCAAAAAGGCCACCCACCTTGCTGAAAGCACATATTGCCAAGAGTTACTACATGATGCTTCAGGTGACTCTCAGAAATTCTGGAACCACATAAAGGGGTTCAAGGGGGGACTTGGTGCCTGCTCTATGAAGGATATGGTGATTGAGGGCATTAAATGTAATAACCTTGCCACTCTCGCTAATGTCTTCAATCGTTATTTCTCAGACCTGTCCATTTATACCTGTCCTTCTCCTGACCCACTTACTGCAACTTCACAGACCTCCCTGCCAACCCTATTGCCTTGTCCTCATCCCCCCCCCCCCCATTTCTACTTCCATGCTGTGACTGTCAGGGAAGTACAGCATCTACTTGATACTGTCTCTGCAGCCATTAGAGTTGATTCTGATGGCCCTGAGCCATGGCTGCCTCAGCTCAACTCCTTGTACTCAGACCCTCGACTAGAATTTACAATTTATCCTTATGATCTGGGATAGTCCTAGAGGTTTGGAAAGTTGCTAAAAAGAAAATAATGTATAGGTTCCAGTGCATTACCAGCAAGTAATACCATCGAGAGGTTCTGGACACATAGGTTCTTGAGACCAAAGCTCGAGAGGTTCCCTTGTACAGAACATCGAGATGGTATCACTCACCGGTAATGCACTGGAACCTATATGTTATTTTTTTAAATATGTGGATCCAATTTTTTTTGTGTTTTTTTGACAGAGAGTCTTTTGGTCCTGGCACCACAGTGCCTAGCTCCTCTGGTACATTGGCCGTGCGGGCTGCTAACCCCCCTGCAGGCTATACTGCGATATGAAGTTTTCTTTTAGTTTAATAGGTAGTCCTACCTTTTGTTTTGTTCAGAAATGCTGGATCAGCTACATAATTCGATTTCTGAAGAGTTAAAAAAAGAAAAAAAATGAAAATGTCACGGACAACACGATGCAGTCTCGCTAAGTGAGACACAGCTGCCATGTTTGTGAGACTGTTCTGCCCTCCCAGAGAGACAAAGCAGCCAATCGGGAGTTGCATGGAAGACGGTGTTCTTTGATTGACACAGACAGCATAGTGTGGTATGGGAGACTGCTACGACTGCGCTGTGCAGAGTTAGTGATAATAGTATAGTTCAGAGCTCCGAATGATAATATTATGGTCTCTGAACGATACGATTATCAATTGCGAACTGTACTAGTATTGCTCTATGAGTGGTTATTATCGAGAATTTTTTGTATACTTTTCGATACTATTATTTTGCAATCCATGTATTAAAATAGTTTATAAGGCAGGTGACCCCAACTTTGTCGCTATTGACTAATTTCCATACTATCTGTACTAAGCAAAATCCTTGAGAAGTTGACTGCATGTGTACAATCTGCTCTCAAATGCCCAGCATGGCTTTATACATGGCCATAGTACTACTGCTACAGTGCTGCTGCAATTCACAAATGATGCCAAGATTGCCATGGACACTGGTATTCTCACAGGAGCCTTGTTTATCGACCTAACCAAGGTATTTGATTTGGTTGATCATTGTCTACTTAAAATCAGACTGTGTTCCCTTAGTATCCTCCCAAAGATGGTTACTTGGTTTGATAGTTTTTTTAGGGATAGAAGGCAGTTTGCCAAAATTGATAAAACGGATTAATGTTGGCATTTCTCAAGGCTCAATCCTGGGTCCCCTACTCTGTACAGTGTTTGTCAATGCTCTGTCACAAATCCCACTATCTTGCTCCTCCCTGCTTTATGTTGATGACATGATGCTGTTTACTTGCTAAGAATACCTGGCTGACATTAATTCAAACCTTAACACATACATCAGTTCTGTGCAATTATGGCTGTCCCTGAACAAGCTAATTCTCAATGTTAGCAATTCTCACTCAGTGCTGTTAAGCTCTGCTGCCAAGCTGAAATGTTGTCCTGATATCCTGGATGTCTCCTGTTTAGATGGCACTCTTCTAAATAATGTTCATTCTCTAAATACCTTGGTCTAACCCTTGACCCTTCCCTGGATTACTCTCTACACATTAGCAATATTTGTAAAGTGGTCAACATTAAACTAGGCCTGGCCTACAGAACCAAATATGCCTCTCTCCCTTGGCCTAGATTGCTATTGATCATTGCCTTCTTCCCAGCATTACCTGTGGATTTGCTATTGCTCATTTGCCTCCTTCCCAGCATTACCTATGGATTTGTGATTGCTCATTGCCTCCTTCCCAGCATTACCTATAGATTTCCCACCTACTCCAATTTCTTCCATGGTAATGTTAATAAATTAAATGTTTTCTACAACAATATCTGCCATTTTGCCTCAGCCCCTAACAGTTTTACCCATCACTGCCAGCTATATAGTGGTTTAAACTGGTTATCTATCTCCCGCTGGTCACTGTGCTTTTACCATTGGTGCCCCTGCAAACAAAATTCTCAGGACAAATATACCCTTTTCCTTAGCCACTCTATTATAACCCCACAACCAGGCTTACTCTCTTTGAACTGGTGACCCGTCTCTTCTTACTCTTCCAAGGAGTTCCAACAATATAAGTGAACAGGCCTTCTCCATCTTTGCCCCTAAATATTGGAACTCCCTTCCCATTGCCCTCAGCACTCCTATTACCATGCCAGCTTTAAAAGAGGGCTATACACCTCTAATTACTGGTGACCCCCTTTATCACACCCTTTACAGGGCTATGTAAAATGCTATAATAACCCAAAAACAAGTAATTATGGTATTCTAAAAACTTTCTTTTAACTGCAGTGTCAGTCATACCGCAACATCTGACTGGCTCTTTGTCTGCATGTGGGCGGTTCAAACATTTCAAAAAACATGGCCGTTTCTCCGTTTCCTCATGGAGTCACACTGAACACCCGCCCAGACTAACAGCTCGCCTGCCACTCTCTTCATGTGTAAGTTTCCACTTTTTATCTAGTTGCTCCTGCCATTACAAAAATAAATCTTCATCTGGTTGATCCTGCTAAAAAGACAGTGACTCCCACCAGGAACAGTCCGTGGTGACTTACTGCTCATATTGTCAGTTACCGCGGTTACCCTGGTGCTTCTACAGTGCAGTTTTAAAAAAAAAAAATAAAATAAATGAAAGTCTCTGCTAATGAGAGACACAGAGAAGCTGTTGTGTGTGTATTTGTTTGTGTGTGTGTGTGTCTAACACCAGTGCTCAAATGATTCAAGTGTTCAAAGTACAGTACAAAAAAAAATCTCTCGCTACCAGTAATTATAAAAAAACAAAGTCTATGCATCTGTGTGTTATGTATTTATTTTGCACACCCTCGGTGTGTGATGACCTCGTAAACCTCTCGTGCTTCGCTCTCGAGATTTATGGATCACATCACACACCTCGGGTGTGCAAAAAAAAATCCATAACACACAGTTGCATAGCCAGTATTCTGTATATATTAAGACCTCCAACTACTGTACCTGTTTTTTTACACTCTATTTCAGATGTTGTTATTGTATATACTCTTACTTATTCTATGTAGTTTACTGCCTTATTTGTTTTGTACAATTACCTGTCTTTGAATTACCTCTCTTGTATGTTCCTAATATGTGTACAGTTTGTTTTGCTGAAATGCAAATTGGCTGGTTGTTGTGCCACACTTTATCCTTTTCCACCTCTTGCAATTTGTATTGCACAGCTTGATGTATTTATTATTGTGTCGAGTTTTTATAGATTTCCTATACCATTCTCATTATATTCTGTACTACATTGTGCTCATGTCTATACTCTCCCTGGTCGTGACTCAAAATATACATACATATATATATTTTCTTTTCTATTGCACTGACCTAGTAATCTAAAACAAAATCTATTCCCAGGTGCCTGTCTCATCCCATTTTGAACTCTCCTACTGTTTCAGCCCTGATGACCTGTTTTACAAGTTTGTTTCAGTCTGCCACCACTCTTTCTGCAAACAAGTATGTCTAACAATGTCAATACAGTTCACTATCCATGCTCTGGCAGTCTTCCTTGAGACAGGTGAGTTGTCGGAAGTCTTGAAGCTAAGCTCCTCACACCACCTGGGTGGTATATCCCTTTGCTCCACCCCATGATATCAGATCTTTCCTTATGCTGGTAGAGGCATGCTTTCTCATTCGCAGCTTTGTGGTGATGAAGGAAATCGAGTTGTTCAAGGTTGTTCTGAAGTCTTCTGGCTCCATTTTGTGATCGTGATCAATGATGGTGAGTAAGAAGCTAGGGTTTAAGTTCTGCACCTGGCGCAAGCAGAAAATATCAGCCATAGACCCATACAACATGTGTTTGTGTTGCCTGGGTGTACAATATGACCTCCGGGGATGCACTCTGTGACAAGTCCTACTAGCCTCTTCTATTGAAGACCAGAAGGTTTGTTTAGTCCTTGGTTGACTGAAAGACCACAAAAAGACCCTGGGTCAGCTGCACAGCTAGGAGTCATGGAAGCAGAGGCAGTGATGGCTGCAGTGAGTTTCTCATCAGTCTCGGTGCTGTTCCTTTCTGGGGCCAGTGTTGGAGAGTCATTCTCTGAAGACTTGAGAGAAATGTGTCTGGCACTCCAGACCTACGGGGAGATCAATCCCTGCTCACTGCAGCAGGAAACATAAAAAGCAGCATTGCCGCAGATTGTGGGGCTGGGAAACATTACAATCTTCCTGCTCCTTCCACTCCCCCGACCACTTGGCCTTGGTCGAGCTCCCTTCATTTGAGGATAAGGTTGAGGGCTCAGTGGTAACTCCATCAGATCTGTTGACCTTGACGCTGGTCGAGCAGGTGGTCAAGACCTTTCTTGAGCCTGATGTCTAGCTGTTGTTGGAGATTGACAAGTACAGACCCTGGTTATCCCAGTTGTCACTCAGCAGGACGTATCTCAGTTGGTGACATCAGGTGGGTTGCCTCAGGAGCAGTCTCCACCAGTGGCTGTGCCTCTGAAGCCCCCTACTGCTTATTCTACAGAGGCATGTAGTGTACCATACCCCCCCCCGCCGAGGACACCAACTAATGTTGACCCTCGGGTGGATGGTCGAGTTGCCATTCATGCCCTCAATCCTGCTTGACTGGGAGGCTCTGCCGTTGATGTTCCTCAACCTTCTCATCCTCGGGTGAGGAGGACATTGACAAAAAATGTGTCAATGCTATGAGAAACTTCTTTAGCAACAGTGAACCACTGCTGGAGAGGTAGGTCTCTGCCCCAGACCTTTGGTACATTGGCCTGCACTGGTCATTCCCACATCAGTCCATGCTTTGTAGCAGTCCCCCTGTGTCTATTTCTCCACCCCATCAGGTGAAGTCACCTCTGTTGCAGCTCCTGTTTGGGGCTGCAACCAAATAATCCTGTACTGTGGCCAGCTTGCCAGGTTTTCTCTTGGTAGAGATCACCCAATCTGAGGATATTAAGGTGGTCCATGGTGGCAAACAGTCAAGGGCCATATTTGAGGAATCTTACAGTGACTCCAAGGGTGAGTCATCATGGCCTCGACCAGGGCTCACACATTCAACCGAGAGTCAGCTGAGCAGTTGACCATCGACCTCGGAATGGGGTCCTTTGGAGCTTTGATCCGACTTATGTCAGAGTTCATGAATGTGCCCTTGGAACCAGTCCAGAAGTGGGATAAACACCCATTTACTGACATACTGGAAGCACGATTGTCTGAGGATTGCCTTTCCTGTGGCTGAGGCCTTCTTGGGACTGGGACTGGTCCTGTTACTTGGGCAGTATCCAGCATCCTGCCTGGTACCCTCCACTCATATATCCCACAAGTACAAGCTCCACAAGGGTACCCATTCTGGTTTCTTCAACCACTTCTATGCTGAGGGCTTGGTTTTGGATGTAGTCATCCATAAATTGGGTGGCCAGGTAGACATGGAAAAGCCCATGGTCAAGGAGTCCAAGAAGATTAACCACGCAGCAAAAAAGGTTTACACTACTGCGACCCCGGGCCTCCTTCAGACCAGCTATGCTGTCATGATGGCTACCTTTGGGCACTTTCTGCTGGGAGTGCTAAGTGACCTGCTTCCCCACCTTCCTGCCGAGTAGCAGTTGCCAGTGAAGTTAGTTAGAAACCAAGGTCAAATGCTGGCTAAACAGCAGCTCCAGATGGCATTTGACACGGGTGATTCATGTGCCTGTGCCATGGCAGCAGCCATTGCCATGCACTGTAGGGCCTGACAGAGGCTTTCCACTTTTATGGTGGATACTCAGAATAAGTTGAACAATGTCCTCTTCTTGGGCACTGACCTCTTTGGCCCTGTGGTAGAGGGACATCACACACAGACTGAGGAGTCCAGTGCCACCTTTGATTGCGTGGCTTCATCCCAGAAGGCCCAAAAGCCAAAAAAGAAGACATTGCAGTACTGGCACTTTCAGCAGCAACAGCCTGAGCAGCAGCCCCAGCAGGCTCAGTTTTCGCATTGGAATCTGAAGCTCAAATTCAGTGGCCATGGCAAAAAAGAGGTGGGCACAGGAGGTAGTACCACTATGACTGCTGCAGCCAAGGTCTTTTCCAAGGCTGTACAGTGAGTGCTGTGCAGTGGGTGTCATCCCCCTGCCCATCCTGTCCCTGTCCCAGCTTCCAGTTGAGGGTCAGTTGTGCCACTTCTTGCCTCGTGGTTTGCCATTACCTTAGACAAGTGGGTTCCAGAAGGGGTGGGCAGAGGGTTGCCTCTGGATTGTGAGGCTCTCCTGCCATACTGACTCCGGCCATCACAGGAGTCCAGGGTGTCGCAGGACACATTGCCCAGGCTATGAGCCGACATTGCTTAGGTCTTGGAAAGCAGGGTGATAGCCCATGATCCAGACATGCTGGTCACTCAGTGATATATGTCGAGGTATTTCCTGGTCACTAAATGGACGGGGGGGCTGGAGCTGTATGCTGGATCTGTACAGTCTGAACCAGTTCATGTAGAAGCACAAATTTCCAGATGGGCACTCTGAACCAGATCATTTTGTCTCTGGAGCAAGACATGTTCTGCTCCCTGGACCTCCAGAACATTTTCTTCCAAGTCTCAGTCCATCCCATTGCCAGTAGTTTTGGTTCTGTGCAGAGGGGATCCTGTACTAGTTCCAGGTCATACCCTTTGGCTTTTCATCCTCCGCCAGGGTCTTCACCAAGTGCATGCCAGTGGTGGTGGCCTTCCTGTGGCACAAGAGCATCAAGATGTATCCCAACCGGGATAACTGGCTGATAGCCAGGTCATCCAGGGAGGCTGTAGAGAGGTCCAGAGATCTGACCTTCCAGACCTATTGGGAGTTGGACCCTCTGGTCAACCCAGCAAAGTCTGAACTGGTTCCCTCGCAGGTGATCAAGTTCATCAGGGCAGAACTATACTCTTGTGGGCCAAGGCCTGCCTCCCTGTGGACCAGGCTTTGGATTTTACCTCCTTTGCCCAGTCATTTCAGGTTGGGCTCTTATGCCCTGCCTGGGAATTTCTGTGGCTGCTGGAGCACATGGCATCCTCCACCAGTGTGATGCATTGAGCTTGCTGGCAGACATACCACTTGCACTGTAAGCTGGGCTGACAGTGGTCCCAGCACTTAGATCACTTGAACCAGCCAGTCACAGTGACTCAACCACTGTGGGATGCCATCCAGTAGTGGCAGGACCCACAACATCTGGAGGAGGGAATCCCATTCGTCCACCCAGAATCGTCTGTTACGCTCATGACAGATGCATCTTTGATAGGGTTGGGAGCATACCCAGGAGACACAGAGAACACACGTTCTGGTCACCCTGTGAGTCCTGTCACCACATCAACCTACTGGAGCTCTGCACAGTGCGTCTGGCTCTGATGGAGTTTGTGCCACTGATCTAGGTTCAGGTCATGCAGGTCCAGATGGACAACACTGTAACCATGTTCTTCCTGAACAGGTAGAGCAGGATGTACTCTCTTCCACTGTGTCGGAAAAGCTCTCTTCACCTGGACCCTTGTTTGGAGCCTGGATGCAGATCCCCTGATGATCCATGTCGTAGGAGTGAATAATCAGTTGGCAGAAGCTCTCAGCCAGGTCAGAGAGATGTTATATGAGTGGTCCCTGAATCAGGAAGTGGTAGACCACCTGTTCTCCCAGTGGGGCACTCCTCTGGTCGACCTGTTTGCTTCCTGGAAGAACAGAACACTGAGACAGTTTTGTGCCCACCCCTCACAGTCCAGGACACTTTTGGGAGATGTCTTTGCAAGGCCCTGGACCCCCAGCTTCCTGTTTGTCTTCTCCTTACTCTGCAGGTTTGTGGTCAAGGCCCAGAAGGACAAGGCATGAATAACCCTTATAACCCAACAGTTCTAGTATCCAGATATCCTCAGCCTCAGCAGCAGACTTCGTTGGAGGTTGCCATTCCACTCAGACCTGCTGACCAGACAACAGGGGGAGGCCCTGAACTCAGATCTTCAATCCTTGCACCTCTCAGCCTGGTTCCTAAGCAGCTAGGGTTCTGGACTTTGGGTTTTTTGGAAGACATCCTCCACATTGTGGAGGCACCCCATAAGGAGTCGATCTGTAAATGCTGTGCATTAAAGTGGAAGAGGTTCTTGATCTGGTGCCAGGGTAAGGAGCTTGATGCCCTTACCTGTTCAGTTATGAGTATCTTCGATTACCTCTGGTCTCTCTCACAGTTTGGCCTACCAGCAACTACCCTCATGGTGCACCTGGAAGCCCTCTCTGCATACTGGGTGTGGGCTGGTATGCCGATAGTGGCCCAGCAGTGGTGGTTGGGTGCTTCTTTAAAGGCCTGAATCACTTGTTCCCTCTGGTGCGTAAACATCCACCTTGTGAGACTTACTGTTGGTGTTGGTATAGCTCATGGGCAAGCTGTTTGAGCCAATGCAGAGGTGTGAGGTGTCACTACTGTTGTGGAAGACTGCCTTCTTGGTGACCATCATGTCTGCCAGATGGATTTGTGGTCTTCTTACCTGGTATTCCATAAGAACAAGGTCATCTTACACCCCCACCTGAAGCTCCTCCTGTAGGTCATTATAAGAGTTTTACCTTAACCAGGTGATTAACTTACCAGTATAGTTTACCAACACAACCTTACAGGCCCCTCTCAGGCTCCATACCCTGGACCTGCAGAGGGCACCCTCGTATTACAAAGAGGGCATGGCTGGAGTTCAGGTGGGGCACCCCAGCTGTTCATAACATGTGATGAAGCTACACCTGGCAGATGGGTCATTAAGCAGATGATTACCAGATGGATTACATCTTGGCTTGTAGGGAGTCACCCCAGGGGCTTATGGCTTATTCCACCAGACATACCACTGCCTTGGTCGCTCTTTCTAGGTACATCTCCATTGATGAGATTTTCAGGGTTGCTTCCTGGAGTAAAGCACACACACCATCATATCTCATTACTGCATCGACATCATGAGTCATCAGGATGCTGCTTTTGGGTTCTCGTTCCTTGAGGTTCTGTTCATAAAATAGGGATGCACACCTTGCTCCCTCCTCCTGGAGGATTGCTTGGAGTCTGCCACAGTGTGGATCGTGAACTCTATCCATGTTGTTAGAAATATGGGTTACTCACCTGTAACCGTAGTTCTAGTGGGGGTATACAGTTCATATCTACACAATCCACCCAACCCCTCATGGCAAGTGGTACCCAGATTCCTGCTTCCAGCATGCAAAGATCTGACATCATAAGGTGGAGCTGGAGGATATACCACAATGGTGGTGGGAGGAGCTTAACTTGAAGACTTCTGATGACTCCCTTGTCTCCAGAAAGACTTCCAGAATGTGGATGTGAACTGAGTACCACTAGTAGCACTATGGTTATTGTTGAGTAACCCATATTTCCTGGCATCCTTCTTGAATTTCCCCCTCCCAGTTTCAGGGAGTTATCCCTGGATACCATATTACCACTCGTGAACAGCTCACTGCTGTCCACCTTGATTACTCTGTGAAAGTAAATGATGTCTTAGTCTTGTCATCACTCTTTCTCCTGTCCTCCAGCATGTACATGTTTAGATCCCCCAAGCGCATCTCATAGGACTTGCCCTGTTGCCCAGCTATCATTTTGGTGACTCATTTTTGCACTGCCTCCAACCTGTCCCTGTTCTTCCTCAATTGTGAGACCCCAAACTGCACACAATACTCTCAAGTGAAGGCAAACCAGAGATCTATACAACTACAGTATTACCTCTCTCCTCTGCTAGTGATACCTCTCCCTATGCACCCCAGCATATGATTTGCCTTGCCCACATTCCTATTGCATTGTGTGGATAGTTCCATTATCAGCATCCCCAAGACCTTTTCTTCTGAAGTGCTCTTTAGTACCATCCCATTCAATCTATACTCTGGTCTTGGGCACTTAGCCCCTATGTGCACTACCCTGCAGTTTTTTTGCATTAAATTTCAGCTGCCATGGGCTGCTCTGATGGCCATGCAGCAGCGAACCACACTGCCACACTGGTGACCTGGTTCGGGAGTGCTGCTGGGCTGCCACAGTGAGGGATTGACCTGGATGAGGTAGTTGCCACACTGCAGTATATCTCAGTTGGGAATGGGTTCCAGTGAGTTCTGGCATGACAGCAGTCTCTAAGGCTGAGCCAGTGAATGCTGCTTGTCGTAGGACTCAGTGACATCAAGGCCAGTAGAGACATGTCTCAGGGCCACATCACCGGGGCAGAAGGTGAGACAGGGAGAAAAACCTGGGAAGAAGAAGACACTCCTGGATGACTTCATGAAGGCTCATAGAGCTGACTGAACAGGGTATGCCCCCGATTACAGAGTATATTGCTGCAGGATGGCTGGAAGGGCAGAATAATAGATTAAAGAGAAACAAAAACTTCATCTGCCACACCCTCGACTACCTCTACAGATTTTCCAGATCTTTCTTTATGGCCCTTATCCTGTCCTCGGTTTCCAATCTTGCAGGGACCTTGGTAAGATCTGTGAAGAGGGATATCTTTCACTGATCCCCCTTCCCTGTATCACACATGAATATGTTAAAGAGACCATTCCTACAACTGATCCCTGTGCCATCCCGATCGTGACTTTCCTTTCCATTGAGTATTTTACATTTAGAACCTCCCTCTGAGTGCAAGCTAGAGCACCATGAAAGTGGTCTAGTGGACAGCCTTCATGTGCAGGGATAAAACAGTCTACTTTTTGGCGTGGCATCGAACGTTGCATGCAACAGAGACTTGTGTCCAAAATGAGCTCTTGAAAATGTTGCCTTCTTAGCAATTAATTTTTATTTCTTTCACCCATCCTATCCTTACAAAAAAAAAGTCCTTCATATTTAACCACCGTATGCTGTGCTTGCCTCTTATTTTGAGTTATTAGTTATTTATTTATTTACAAATGTTGGCCAGATCAGCACACTGAGCAAGTTGCTCATTTCCAGGTTTGATCTTGGGGCAGAGCATGGGTGTTTACAAAGTAATGAGGAGTAGGGTCGTCACAACTTTAAATACATAATAATCTGCTTATTATAAATACTTTTTATTAACAATAATGGTAATCCCAATAGTTTGCAGTGGTCTGGCAGCAGCAGTAGTAGAGACAAGAGAGAGAATTGTTTAATGAAATCCTTTTGCACCATCTGCTGGTGTTAAGAAGAAGCACCATGATTGTAATGTGTGATTTTAATGAGTTCAGAAGAAGAATCACTGAATATTTTTTTTATTCTTGTTCAGATGAACGCTGATACTTAAGTGTAATGCTCATGTAGCAGCAACAGAAAACATAGTTCAGCCCCCATTTAATAGTTCTGATAGTCTTTTAAACTATGGGGAGTCCTGAAGATTGGTTTTGCTGCTGAAACGTAATAGCATCAACAGTAAAAAAAAAAAATTCCTTTTCGATAATTATGACAGTCTTTTAAAATATGGGGAGTCCTGATGACTGATTTTGCTAGTTAAACTTGTAATAAAAAAGGTTATTTTTAAATCTTCAGTCTGACCATGGGACAAGTAAGCAATGGGTAAGTCACCTCACTACAAGGAATAGCTTTATTTACAGAGTGTTTACTACACCTTCCAGTAGGTCTCAGGTAATGAACCAGAAGTTCTAGCCTCGCTGCACTGTTGGGATACTAAACTGGGTTTCCCACAGCGATGATGAGTGTGCTCTTTCTGGTTTTAATTAGAACCAATCCCACAAGGTTTATTGCTACTGCCTATGGGTCTCAAGGAATAAATAATAAGTTCTGGACTCGTTGTGCTGTTGGCATGATAAACTGGGATTCTCTTAGGGATGAATGCACCCTTTTGGATATTAATTAGAGACCCATTAGGTTTACAGCTCCTGCCAGTAGGTTTCAAGTACTGTAATGATCAAGACGTTTGGGATGTTTAACTGGGTTTCTCCTTGGGATGAGCATGCCCTGATTTTAATTGGAACCCCATAAGGTTATTAAAAAGATTTTTGTTTTCAAATCTTATATCATTTGCATATTATTATTGTTAGCTGAATGCTAATTTATCATTTCCATTTCAAAACTCTGGAAGTAACAACGAAAAAAGAGAGATGTCAGCCTGAAGGCTGTAAATAAAACTAAAGGGTTTAATAACCTACAAGCTGACAATAGAAAATAAGAATTGCCATTTGGCTTAGTGGCTAAGGTGCTCATCCTACATTTGGAGGGGGCAAGGTTCTTGTCTCTGTGCCTTGACTCTAGTAAGGCCAACAGAAGGCCGAAGGCTTGTCCCAGGAACATCGCCTCCTTCATGAAGAGATAGCTTGCCAAGAGTCAGAGAATGCCACCCGCCCCACCATGGCCCCAGAGGACAGGGTTGGAGCTATTATCAACTGGTGCCCCCATACCTCTTTCCAAACACAACATGGCCACTTAAGTACCCTTTGGTACAGAGGCATGGAACCTCCTCCTTTAACTTTGGGGCTGGGGAGTCTGCACAAGGTGAGACACTAAAGGAGGCAGTGCCTAGGATGCCATTATGCCAATGGTGGCAAGTTTGGTGTTTATACCTGACAGCATGGGGGAAGGGAGGAAACAGGTATGTCTGGGGATATGGGTCATTGATTGATCAGGTGGCAGAACTGAAGGAGTTCGGTTATCAGGAACGGCAGAGGGCTAATGGATGGAAAGAGGTTATGTCCGGGCCACCAGGTAAGGAGCTCAGAATGAATCAAAAAATGAACAGTCCCCTGATCCAGTCTCACCCTGAGAAGTAAATTGGCATTTTTGCATTGTCTCCTTAGTAAAGTAATCTATTGCTGATTACAGTAACAGTGCATGTAGCATTCAAACTCCAATGGTCTCTAACTCTCAGGATCTGTTCGAAGAACTACCTCAAGGCAGAACAAAAGGTACACCCAGTGGCCTGCAAATCATCCCTTTGAAGGTCTCCTCACCGAGATGGAAGAGGCAACGTCCATCATCAGCCTGTAGCCAGCTGTCGGGCATGCAGTGTCCCATCCCAGAAGAGGACTCTTCAGCTGTTAGTGACTCCAAGGAAGCAGACACAAAGTGTGCGAAAACACTTGAGGAGGAAGCAAAGGAATGCATGCCCCCCAACATGTCTGAAATGAAACCATGGAACAGTACTGTGAGGCAGAGGCCCTTCTCTGTAATAGGTGGAGGTACACTGGAACAAACACAAGGGCTGCATCCACCTCAAGTAAGAGAACACGTTTTATACCCCTGGCTGCTTTGCCACCCTTGGCACGACCTGCAGCTGTGCTTTTCCACTGGCCACTAACAGCTACGCCACTTCTTCTGTAAAATACTAAGTACAAGGAAACTTTTCTTGCTGGCTTCTCTTTAACAGTCCTTTCCACTAATACTTCAGCTTCTCTAATACAGTGAAAAGATCTGCTTGGTTTCCATGTGATAGAAACACCTATTGTGCATGTGTCTCTGTTTTGAATGATTTTTTTAAAGGTAATTGTACTAGGTGTTGCAATTTCTAACTCACAATGCATGTCTGGCAATAATAAAACTTCTGCTTTGTGAACTAACTGGGTTAAATGTTGTTGTAACCCCTAGATGGCGCTATCCCAGGGGCTACTACCCCTGCCTGATTTGCCACTAACAGGTTGAGGGGCCTGGATCCAATGGCGGGTGCCTCCACCCAGAGGTCAGGGTTTGCAATAGTTAAACTAACTTGGTCACAGCCCTCTGGGACACTGCAACCCCCCTTTCTTCCCACTAGTGGCCCACACAATATATCAGAATTACCTTCACAGTATACACTTACCCCCAGGTCTGGTTCCGGCACTGGGACCTCCTGTGAAATGAGATACAGTGCAACAATCACAGTACAGTACTTTAACATAGACAAATACCTCAGGCAGTATAACTTTGCTGAAACAAGCAGCTCTGATTTATTTAGGGGGATATAACAAGGACAAGGGGAAATCAGGTTAATTAGCTTATCACTCTAATAATCTACCTATGGCTCTGTGCACAGGCCTATCCCTATCAGTTACTGTCCCTGGGTACCCAAGCCCTAGTGGCTAGTCCAAACCGTGGCAGCTGGTAGGGGCCCTTTCACACAGAGAAAAGGAAAATTAAACAGTCAGCAGTACAGTAATTCCATTTGGATTTAATGTGGCAATTCAACAGGGAGCGACCCTGAATTAGTACTCACGACCTCCAAATAAGATAGGGTCCTTCAATGTCAGCAGGGCTCACTTGAGGTACTGCAAACCTCTTCACACATTTATATAAAAGAAAGCACTATACCAGGCAGGCTGCATCTGTATCCCGATCGCAATTACTGCACAATACCCGGGAGAACACACAGCAGATTCAGTTCCTGACAGACCGAGTGCAATTTTCAGCAATTCTTCCAGTCTTCTACAGGGTGAGCCTGGTTTCTACTCTTCAGAGATCCTTTGATTCTTTTCACAGGACGGATTCAGTCCTAACAAGCTGTTACACAAGCTGCAGACCGGAACTCTGGGCCTTACACACGTTTTTTGACTAAAACTGCACACTGAAAAAGCACAGGGCTCCTTCCTTCTTCACTGCCAAAGCTCAACTGAACTCCAACCGACAAAAACCGGGCACTTCCTTTGAGTTCCTCCCAGTTCTTGACTGGATTGGCTGTCACTCACAATAGACTGCTGCTGTTGGTCCAAAAAGGCACTGAAGTCTAAACTACATCTCCCAGAGTCACTGCCCATACAATCCTCTTGTGGCTGGCTCAGATTATGAGTCAAGTTCTGATTCGTCCAAGGCACCATTTTAGAGCTAGCTTACCCCCACTGATTGGTCCAGTTCAGCAGTTCAAAACTAGAATGGGAACTAGCAGACACAGTTCTGACTGCAAAGAAAGCAGGTTAGACAAACTGTAATTTCATTATTACTCTAAATAATTTCTGGCAAACAGTTACATCTTTCAGATAGGTTCCCTTTGCACTCCTAGTGACTGCAAAAATTAATGAATTGGCAGCAGCTCGAGTGGTACTCAGAGAAGCACACAGTCCCCCCATACAAACTAATTATGTCTGCAAGCAGACAGCTCTTAAAGAGACAGTACCAGAGGCTCTAAAAACACTCACTGATAAATGGCTTAAATGCCAAACACCATTCAGGCTTGGAGCATTCAAGCAAGCTCCTGGAAGTCTTTTGGGAACCCCCATTTGCAGGGGGGTTACATTGTATTTGAGTAACAGGATTCTTTCATTTGCATTTTCCTTCCTAAAGGGATTTTCCAATTTCTGGCAAAAAATTCACAGTGTACATCAGCAGCACTCTGTTACACAAAATCCCCCAAATTTGAATTTCCGGACCATTACTGAAGACATCGTCATTAAACCAGGATCCTTGTCCTTTAGTCTGCATCTGTTTTTGTTGCTTATTCATGCTGTGAAATCATAAAGAAGTCATAATCCTCTGCTTGTGATATCACAGCCTGTTGTGACAGACATGATTCTGATGTCAAAAGCAGAGGACTGTGAGATCAGCACAGGAAAGTAGCCTGAGCACATAAAGTCTAAGGGTCAAAGAGCCTGCTTGCATGCAGATACAGTGCTCCCTCCTTTATCCGCCCCCCCCAAACAATCAATCAATCAGTCAATACTTTATTTGTAAAAGGCGCTTTTCAAAAGCCAAAACGCCTGTACATAAACCATATATGGCATTTAAAACATCAAATACAACAAACAGGATAAACTACAAGATAAATATCTATTAAAAATAACTGAAATCAGAACCATAACATGTTATTCATTAAAATCTGGGAATGCTTACATAAATACATTTTCAATGCTGTTTTAAAGCTTTCGACGGTCAGGCACTCTCTAATCCGACGAGGTAGAGAATTCCATAGGGTGGGAGCTGCAAAAGCAAAAGAACAGGCTCCGGATGTTTTTAAGCACACCCTAGGAATCTCTAGCAATCCCTCATCAGTGGAGCGGAGTGGGCGGAGGGGGCAGTAGGGATGATGAGCTGTTGCAGATAATGGGGTCCCTGTTTGTGTAGGGCTTTGTAGGTCAGTAACCCGACCTTGAAGGTAATCCACCACTGTACTGGCAGCCAGTGCAGTCCGTGCAGCACAGGCATAATATGGCTGCTCCTGGACGTACTGGTCAAAAGTCTGACTGCTGTGTTCTGCACCATCTGCAAGCGGCAGATATCAACCCCCAGTAGCTCTAGGTAAAGGGCATTGCAGTAGTCAAGGCAGGAGATCCAAAAGGCGTGCAGCAACGTTGGAAGGTCATCGGGAGGAACCAGGTGCTTCACTCAGGTGATATTCTTCAGATGGAAAAATGTGGTCTTGACAATGGTCACCACCTGAGATCTAAATGTCAGACCACTGTCAAAGATAACGCCCAGGTTAAGCACTTGGTCTGAGGTAGTCAGCTGGACATCTCCTAGCCAAAGGCCAGAAGGCAGTTCAGCCGACAAACCCACCTCCTGGCAACCAGGGTCCATGACCAACACTTCAGTTTTATCCGGGTTCAACTGCAGCCAGCTGGCCCCCATCTAGTCCTGGATCTCAGTGAGACAGTTGTTAAAGACCGAAAGACAGCTATCCTGCCTGGGCTCAAAGGACATGTACAGCCGAGTGTCATCTTCATAGCAGTGAAAACTCAGCCCGTACCACCTAATGATATCTCCCAATGGCAGCATATACACTGCAAACAATATGGGTGAAAAAACAGAGCCCTGTGGTACCCCACAGGAAAAGAGGAGAGGGGCTAAGGAATAAATACCAGACACCACTCTGAGTCCTACCCTCGGGGAAAGATCGAAACCATCTGTGGACCATACCAGATAGTCCACAGAAAAACTGCATGCGCTCCAATAGTACCCCATGGTCCACAGTGTCAAATGCTGCAGAGAGATCAAGGAGGACTAAGATGGAACGAGACCTCTGATCTCTTGCTGTCAGGAGATCATTTAGCACCCGGTCAAGGGCTGTCTTGGTACTATGTCTCTTCCTGAAACCCAACTGGAGAGAATCATAGACATTGTGGATAGATAAATGATCATCCAGCTTCAGCACAACCACCTTCTCAATAACCTTGCCCACAAAGGGCAGGTTAGAGACAGGTCTGTAGTTAGCCAGACAGTCTGGGTCAAGGGACGATTTCTTAAAGAGAGATCATACAAATGCCTCCTTCAGGGGGTCT
The DNA here is from genome assembly GCA_016271365.2 of Neoceratodus forsteri. Lineage (NCBI taxonomy): Eukaryota > Metazoa > Chordata > Ceratodontiformes > Ceratodontidae > Neoceratodus > Neoceratodus forsteri. The sequence goes on along the minus strand of JADMNL010000023.1, from coordinate 453,158,606 downwards.
GGAAAGTCTCCCCTCTCCAGGGAGCTCCAGACTATCTTGGCTAGGACAGGGCCAATCTCATCAATGCACCCTACAAGAAGGTGTGTTGGGCCTGGGTCCAAACTACAGCAGGTCGGCCACAAAGTAATGATGAGCCTCACGATGTCTGTGAATTCTGGCAGGTTAAAGTCAGACCAGGCAAGCTGGGTATCTGTGTCCCCCAGCCAACCTCCACAATACCCAATAGAGTTGGCTGCAGAGATCTCGGACCTGATGGAGGCAACGTTATCCACAAAGAATCGAGCAAACTCATTGCATCTCTCCTGCAAAAAAGCTTGACCAGGCTGAAGACAGACTGGATTGCACAATCTGTCGACAGTCCGAAAGAGCTGAGCTGGTCGATTCTGTGTGGCAGCAATCTCCCTGGACAGGAGCACTGCCTTCTTATGGGAGATTGCCGATTGATAGACAGCATAATGTTCCATCAATCTAAGTCTGTCGCCATCCAGGCCCAATTTCCTCCAGTGCCTCTCCAACCTTCGTCCCTCTTGCCTCAGCTTCTTTAAGGTCCAATCAAACCACGGGGACCTTGGGCAAAGGGTGAGAGGGTGAACCTGAACAAGAGCTATGGTATCCAGGGCTCCCACTATCGCCTCATTATAGGTTAGTACGAGACTACCTGGATCCATGCATTCACTCGATATGCCCGATAGGTCCAGTATTGCCTTTAGGTCCACTGGAGAGACACTCCTCAAAGGGCGGTACTGGACCATCTCTATAGGGGCTGGCCCAATAGGGGGAGCCCCAAAACTGAACCCTATGGTGTGATGGCCTGACCAACCGACTGGCTCCACGACCAAGTCGGAGATCTCCATCCCCAGGAGGAACACCAAGTCCAGAGAGTGACCATATCTGTAGATCGCAGAGGTAATAACTCATGTAAGGCCCAGTGAAATCATAAATTGGAGGAAGTCCTGACCAAAATGCGAGAGTTCATTGTTGACCCAGGCATTGAAGTCCGCAAGAATCAACCATCTTGGGGACCCCAAAACCTCTTCAATGATGAAGTCCGCGACTTCCTGCAGGAAAACATTCCCATCTCTGGGTGGATGGTAGATGAGAAATATCCTGCACCCTACACCTGCTCCCACGATTTACTCAAAGGAGTTGGTGATCCCCACCGGTACATCCACAAGACCCAGTTCAGTCTTGAAACAGATGGCTACACCCCCGCCCGTATGATCTGTCCTTGGGCAATGTATCACTGAGTACCTGGCTGGAACCACTGAAGCCAGCACTGGGCCAGCACTTTTATCCAGCCAGGTCTCGGTGATGCAAGCCAGATCAGATGATCAGACAAGATCCGCTATTATCGCAGTCTTGTTCTTGACCGATCTGGCATTGCATAACACTGCCTGAGTGGAATGAGTACCCGAGGAAGGCCACGTCACATGCTTGCATGAAGCGGAGCCCTTGGGTATGGGAACAAGGCAGGGAGAACCCCTTTCTTGAACCCATTTCACCTCAGGGCATCTCCTAGTTCCCAGTACCCCAATCCGCCTATCCCTCACCATTCCCTCACCAGGCCTAGGGCCGCCTCCCTTCCTACTCCTTCTCTCTAGCCTCAATGCTCTACACCTCCTGTATACTTCTGCTGGTAAAGGGGAACAGTAAAAAGGGCAGAGGTCCCTTAGCACGGAGGGGGAATAGCGCCTGACCATCTTTGCCCCGTCCCAACACATCTCTATCAGCAAATAAACTAGTGCACTATACCACTAGACCAAACAACTTATAGCAAAATCAAAACTTATTCAAATAAGCAAAATTATTATTTAAGATAAAAGAACCCCCTCCCTAAATACCATCCCCAACTATAGCAGCAGAAAACAACAAAATGCCAAAAATACAAAGTACAATAAATAATAAAAATAAGATGAAAGTCTCTAACAGTCCACGTTTGCAGTCCGGTGCAATAAATTACCCAGTCAGTATGTGCAAGTCCATAGGAGCTCTCACCGCCACAGGAAAATGAATCAAATAATAGTTTAAGCTGGGGTCAATCCTACATTGCCTTCAGCAGAAAGAAACAAATTTTAAAATGCTTAAAAGCCAAGTCCAAACTCTCACTTGGAATAAGCAGTAAAATTAATCCAATCTAAAAGTTGCAGACACTCTCACTACCTAGAGGTGCAAAAGAAAAAAGAATAGATCTGACCAGCAGTGAGTAGAGAGTGAAGTCTCTCCAGTGCATCCTGCTTGGGCTGCAACTGCTCTTCTTCCAAAAACTCTCAGTAGCTGGTGTCTCTTCACTCCAAAGGGTCTAAGGTAATCTCCCACCACACAATAGCAGCCAGGAGCACTGGATTAGAGAGCATAAAAGAGGCCCCTCAGCACGTGCCTCAAAAGGCAGCTGCCACCCTTGCTTAACAGGTAGCTGGTGAACACAATCAAAAACCATGCTGACATTACAGTGTATGCATTTTCAGAGTTGGTTTATGTATATTAGCGCGGTTTTTGACCGCACCAGTTTTCTGGTGTCTGTGCCGAATGATTTTTGATTGCGCCATTCTTCCAATGCAGTTTGACCTAGTCCCTGCTTAACACCAGTGTGAGCTTCTGTCCTGTTTTCTAGAAATGCTATCTCCCCCTTTAACTGCCACCCTCTACTATCTGCCACCATCTTTTATCCACCACAGTTTAGGACGTACGGAGGTTCGCGCATAAAAGAGGGAGTATTGCATCTTCAGTAATAAACAATAAAATGTTCAGAAATGGTTTTTTTTTTTCCTTTCTAGTTCTTCTTCTCCCCTGGTTGCTGACATGGCCCCCTTCTGCAACCTTCATTTCAACGTCCTTCCAGCTCTGTCACCTACTCCGTATCCCAGAGGCTTCACATTGCTTTCCATGACTTACACCCTTGCTGCGGTGGGGCATCAAGGCGCCAGCTCCTCTGGTGACTGAAATCCAGTGGTGGGACCCTTTCTTGTGTGGCAGGCTAGAGATGCAGGGCCTGAGAGTACCAGGAGACTCCTCATCCTGCCAGGTTGCCAGGAACGTAGCTGCACAAGCATGCAATGGGCATGTGCAAAGCCGCGCCATGCATCTCTCCTCCCACAGCCATCCCAGCCTGCAGCTCCACTGTAGTACCCCAGGTGGCACTAGCACAGCAGGAACAGGCAGCCATTCTTCCCAGAGGAGGCAAGCATCATCTGGGATGGTCAAGCTTCCTCCACCTGCTGGTCTCCAGTATCTGGGCTCATTCCAGAACCTGGATCACCAGAATTTATTTTTATTTTTTTAATCTTATTAAACCTCTCCTACTCATAACAACAGCAGTGTTTGTGCAGAATCCTGCAAAATCTCTTGACCTTTAAGAAACAGTCACTGGTTTTCCTTGTTCAGAATGGCAATTCCATTTGGCCTAATCTTAAAATCTATTTTTTTCTGTTGTCCTCCAGATTTAAGAAAAATCAGCATGACTTGAATTAAAATTTGGCAAAAAAATGGGGTTTGTGCAGAAAAAAAAATGCCTTGAAGATCAACTGCAGCTAGCAGCTCAGTACCTGGAACTTGATAAAAATGATGTCATTCTTGCTTGAATGGAATCAGCACTCACCCAAGATTCCACTAGCTGGTCAAAAAATGTCTGAGAGATTTTCTGTGAAACCATCAAATAAGAGAGCATTAAAATAGTATCACAGCATGACAAATGACAATTTCTTCATTTCGCATGTAATAAATAAGGTCTGGTTGTCCTTATGTTAGGGAAAAGGAGTAAAGTTTGTAATATGTTTATAATATAGCTGCATCTGATCTTTAAGAAGCAACTTGGCAAAAAAAAAGACAAAAAAATTGATGCAAAACAGAATTTGTGCCCACAAAAATAATTAAAAGAATAATAATAATAATATTCTTTATTTCTATGGTGCCTTTCAAAAATCAAGGTGCCTAACAAAAATACAAAATGACATATCGAACATTCCAACATCTTAAAATATAAAACAGCTGATACAATTTAAAAGTAAGATCAGTCACCAAAATGCTAAATTTACTGTAAAAATTTTAAACTGCAAAATTCTGATTTCCCTAAAAATGTGTAACGCAATTTTTCTGTTTATTTTGCTTTTCTTTTTTGTGTGCAATTGTGGGTTCTGACCATAATGTACAGCACTGGCTCCTTCATTTTCTGTGTGTCAGATTTTATGCTCTTTGAAGGTGAGTGATTTATGTCATTCCAAATTGAAACCCTCTGCTAACGAATAGGACAGACTCATTGCAAAGGGGCACACTGCAGACTGTTCGCTTTAAGGTTCCACTAGTGACTGAGAGTGGTAAGATGAGGGATGTCCCTTGTAATGTGGGACATGTGAGAAGTAATAATGAGTTTTGAGTGGTAAAATGAAGGATGTCCCTCTTAATTGTTAGGACAGTTGAAAAAAAGAGGCAGCGGGCTTCTAAGTGGTGAAACAAGGAACTATCCCTTCTAAACGTAGGACAGTTGGGTATGAACAAGGGTTCTAAATGGTCAGTTGAGGGACATCTTTCCTAATGTGGGACATTTGAAAGATGTGGACCGAATGGTTCTGTGAAGTAAAATGAGGAACAATACAGTACATCCCCATCTGGAATTAAATGCTGAGGAAAATGGATTTTTCAGCATACCCTGATTACAAGGTTAATTTGTTTTATTTTATTTTTGCCATAGGGCAGTTTGTTCCATGCCACTGCCTTCCCCTGACTTCAGGCTGTGGCCCGGCGGCCTCCTTGAGCAATCTGCCACTCCCACCATTGTTAAGGGGATCTGCACAGTGTGGGACCAGAGAGTGCCAGTGACCATCATACCTGGTGGCAAACAGACATAGGTATTTTGGCAATTGTGTAGAACATCGGACCACTGCTATTAGGTTAGTGCAAACTGCTGTTAGTTACGAATACAATACAATGAACGCTATACTGTAGCTGCGCCACACTACTTTCAGTGCATGCTTCCTGTTGATCTTGGTTTTGTCAGTTTATTTGAGTTGGGGTGCACTGCCCTCTCAACCCCCCACCCTACCCCTGATTTTTTTTTAACATGGGGGTGTGGGGGGCGAAATAAACTAAAAAAAAAACAACCTACAGTCCACACTACTTTCGTCACATGCTTCCTGTTGATTTCAGTTTTGTCAGTTCATCTGAGTTGGGGGCTCTGCCCCCACACCTCCCTTGTTTCTTTAATATGGGGGTGTAGAGGGCAAGGCCTCTCAGCTCCAACAAACTATTAAAAATATCCTGCAGGCTGATGTGGCATACAGCATGCCGTAAGTGGGCAAGTAGCGTACAGTGGTTCGATGTTCTACACAATCGTTGGTTTCTCCTCCCCCCCCAACAACACTCAGCACAGGTTGTATGCATCCCCATGAACAAACCCTTGTGCACACATATTGATTCCATGTACAAACGACATGATCTCTCGGCCCACTGCAGGGGTCTCTTTGGTGCTGGAATCTGAGTGCCACACTTCACTGGAAGGGAGTGCGTCTGTACTGCAGTGCCACCCCATGTGAGTGCCACCCTTCACTGGCAGGGAGTGCGTCTGTACTGCAGTGCCACCCCATGTGAGCGCCACTCTTCACTTGCAGGGAGTGCAAATGTACTGCAGTGCCATCCCATGTGAGTGCCACCCTTCACTGGCAGGGAGCGCTTCTGTACTGCAGTGCCATCCTATGTGAGCACCAACCTTCACTGGCAAGGAGCGCATCTGTACTGCAGTGCCATCCCATGTGAGCGCCACCCTTCACTGGCAGGGAGCGCTCCTGTACTGCAGTGCCATCCTATGTGAGCACCAACCTTCACTGGCAAGGAGTGCATCTGTACTGCAGTGCCATCCCATGTGAGCGCCACCCTTCACTGGCAGGGAGCGCATCTGTACTGCAGTGCCACCCCATGTGAGCGCCACCCTTCACTGGCAGGGGGCGTATCTGTACTGCAGTGCCATCCCATGTGAACACCACCCTTCACTGGCAGGGAACGCGTCTGTACTGCTATGCCATCCTATGTGAGCGCCATCCTTCACTGGCAGGGAGTGCATCTGTACTGCGGTGCCACCCCATGTGAGCACCACCCTTCACTGGCAGGGAGCGAGTCTGTACTGCAGTGCCATCCCATGTGAGCGTCACCCTTCACTGGCAGGGAGTGTGTCTGTGCTGCAGTGCCATCCCATGTGAGCGCCACCCTTCACTGGCAGGGAGCACATCTGTACTGCAGTGGCATCATATGTGAGTGCCACCCTTCACTGGCAGGGAGCGCGTCTGTACTGCAATGCCACCCCATATGAGTGCCACCCTTTACTGGCAGGGAGCGCTTCTGTACTGCAGTGCCATCCTATGTGAGCACCAACCTTCACTGACAAGGAGTGCATCTGTACTGCAGTGCCATCCCATGTGAGCACCACACTTCACTGGCAGGGAGCGTATCTGTACTGCAGTGCCACCCCATGTGAGCGCCACTCTTCACTGGCAAGGAGCGCATCTGTACTGCAGTGCCATCCCATGTGAGCAGCACCCTTCACTGGCAGGGAGTGTGTCTGTACTGCAGTGCCATCCCATGTGAGCACCACCCTTCACTGGTAGGGAGCGCATCTGTACTGCAATGCCATCCCATGTGAGCACCACCCTTCACTGGCAGGGAGCACATCTGTACTGCAGTGGCATCCCATGTGAGTGCCACCCTTCACTGGCAGGGAGCACATCTGTACTGCAGTGGCATCATATGTGAGTGCCACCCTTCACTGGCAGGGAGCGCGTCTGTACTGCAGTGTCACCCCATGTGAGCACCACCCTTCACTGGCAGGGAGTGCGTCTGTACTGCAGTGCCATCCCATGTGAGTGCCACCCTTCACTGGCAGGGAGTGCTTCTGTACTGCAGTGCCATCCCATGTGAGCGCCACCCTTCACTGGCAGGGAGCGCGTTTGTACTGCAGTGCCATCCCATGTGAGTGCCACCCTTCACTGGCAGGGAGTGTGCGTCTGTACTGCAGTGCCGTCCCAGTTCCCCAGGCTGCCTGGCCTGATGCCCCAAGTTTGCTCCCGCACCCAGGCTGACAGCGCAGATGCGCGTAGTTCTGCTGGACCATCGCATGGCCCAGTTTCAAGGTTAATTTAAATAATTTTTACTTAAAGCAGATATATGTCATTGTAAATTTTAATTACCGGTTTTGGTGATAGAGTTCTTGCACAGATTGCATGTTTTTGTATATTTTGACTTGGATACCTTTGAAAATGGGCAGTTTTGCTCAGGAAGTCTTCAGATAGATAGATAGATAGAGATAATATGGGATAGTTGAGAGGTATGGATAGAGGGCTTCTGAGGAGTAAAATAAAGGACATCTCTCCTAATGCGGGACAGTTCAGCGGTATACACAGAGGGGTTCTGAGGAGTAAAATTATGGACATCCCTCCTAATGTGGGACAGTTGAGAGGTATGGAGAGGGATTTGGAGAGGTAATGTGGGGGATCGTCACTCCTAACATGGAACACTTAAAGAGGTATTAACAGAGAGGTTCTGAGGGGTAAAATGATAACTGCTCCTCTTAATGTGGGATAATTGAGATGTATTCATTTCAGTTTTATTGCAAAACCACTAAGGGTAGTTCATTTACACTGGTGTCCAAGATCAATATACAAGCAGGGAAAGCCAAAAATCAAAGATGTGTAAACTGAGGGGGTCCTGAGCGGTAAAGTGAGGGATGTCTCTCCTAATGTGTGTAGTTGAGAAGTATGAACATACCATAGGTGCACTAAATGTTAAAATGATGGACATCTCTCCTAATGTGGGACAGTTAAGCGCTATGGACAGCAGGGGTTCTAAGTGAGAAAATGGGGGCCATCCCTAGTAATGTGGGACAGTTGAGAGATATTTACAGCATAGTTAGGTCATGGGGATTGGGGAGGGGCAGGTTGGGGGAGTACGCAATTTCAGGCAAAGCAACCACCCACAAAGGTTGTGGTGGGTGGCTATTGCAATATCTCTGCTTCCCATGTGTACTCACCTATTGTGCTAACGACGAGTTATCATACAACACACATACTGTTTGCATGTTATGTGTGTGTGTGTGTGTGTGTGTGTGCTCAATGTACCAATAACTTAGGTGACACTTAAAAAATAAATCATTGTTTAACATGGTTCTTTATATATTTCATATATATAATATGGGGCATACCATGGTCTTGCTAAATATATTAACATACTAACATACTATTTGCCAGCAGATTAGGCCTTACGGTCTATCGAGTCTGCTCGAACCTAGATCCTTAGTTGGGTGCCGAGACCCTCCCATCCCTTGTTCTCCAGAAACCCCTATCATCCATCCCCACACCCCCCGGGGCAGGCCATCATCTGATACATCCACTTTCTGTGTCTGTCCCACCCGCTCTTGAAGCCCTCCACTGTGGATCTCTGAACCAGCTCACCAGGCAGTGCATTCCAAGGGTCCACCACCCTCTCAGTGAAAAACCTCCTCCTCTTTTCCCTCACCCTTCCACCTTCCAACTTCAAACCATGCCCTCTGGTGATACCTCCCTGCTTTAGTCTAAAGATCCCCTCCATGTTTACCCTATTTATTCCTTTGAAGTACTTGAAGACCTCAATCATGTCCCCCCTGTCTCTCCTCTCCTCCAATGAAAACAGGCAGAGCTCCTCAAGTCTGTCCTCATAAGTCAAATCCCCTAGCCCTCCTATCATCCTTGTTGCCCTCCTCTGTACCCTCTCCAGGAGCTGTATGTCCCTCTTCAAGTGTGGTCGCCAGTACTGTACACAGTACTCAAGGTGTGGTCTAACCAGTCCATTGTAAAGCGGCAGAATCACTTCCTTGCTCCTAGAGGTGATCCCTCTTACGATGCATCCCAACATCCTGTTTGCCTTGCTAGCTGCTCTCCTGCACTGCTCAGAGTTATTCATACATGTATCCACCATGACCCCTAGGTCTTTTCCCCTATTGAGGCCTCCAGCGCCTCCTCCCAGGGTGTACCTGTGTTTAGGATTTCCCGACCAAGATGCAACACCTTGCACTTGGTGATATTGAAATTTAATTTCCATGTGTGAGCCCAGCTTTCCAGGGTGTCCAGGTCCCTTTGCAGGGCCAACCTCCCCTCTTCTCCCTCAACTACTGCTCCCATCTTGGAGTCATCCATGAAGAGACTCATTTCACCCTATACCCTCCCTGATGTCCAATATGTATGCATTAAACAGGATCGGACCCAGGACCGAGCCCTGTGGTACCCCACTACCAACCTCTCTAGGGTTCGAGAGCTCCCCACAGACCACTACTCTCTGAGTACGTCCAGCTAGCCAGTTTTCAATCCATCTGACCATCAAAGGGCCTACTCCTAACCCCATCAGTTTCTCCACCAGACCATTGTGGGGGACAGAGTCAAACGCCTTGCTGAAGTCCAAGAATAATACATCCACAGGCTTACCCCTGTCCAGTTCTGATGTTACCCATTCATAGAACTCCACAAGGTTGGTTTGACATGCTCTACCTGGCACAAACCCATGTTGCTGACTATCCAGACCTCCCACCTCCTCCAAGTACACCCCAATCGTCCTTTAGTATACTCCATTAATTTTCCCACCACCGAGGTCAAACTGATGGGTCTATAGTTCCTGGCACTTCCCTCGACCCCCTTTATGGATTGGTACCACATGTGCCTCTCGCCAATCCCTAGGTACCCTCCCTGTCTCAAGTGACCTGCTGAAAAGCTCCACCAGGGTGCAGCCAGTATGTCCGCCAATTCCATAGTATCTCGGATGAATGCCATCCGCCCAGGAGATTTGTTTTCTTTAGGGCCTTGAGGGCTAACCACACCCTTTTGGTGGAGATAGCATCATCCGTCCTCCACCTTACTGGTCTTTTTATCCTTATCCAGATGTGACACCCTGGGTACCTTTCCTCCTCTTGCTCCATTTCTGTTGCTCCTGATCCCACTCCTGCCGCTTCTATCCCCTTCATGCCTTGCTTTGTAGATATCCCATCCCCCTCCCTAGTGAACACAGAGGCAAAGTACTCGTTAAATACTTCTGCCTGGTCCCTCGCCTCTTCCACCCACCCTCCTTCTGATCTCAATCTGCTGAGATGGCCCTTAGTTTTTCTCCGCTCCCCAATGTACCGGAAGAACCCCTTTTCCCCTCCATGTATCCCCTGTGCCAGCCGCTGCTCTTTACTGGACTTTGCTCCCCTCACCATACGGGTGACTTTTCTAGATGCAAGCTGGTACATTTCCTTATCCCTATCCCCTCTTGTTGTTTTATATTTTTTGTAGGCCGCTTTCTTTTCTCTGACTGCTACCTGTACCTCACTGGACCACCAGCATGGTTTATTGACCTTGCTCCCTTACGTTTCAACTTAGCGCAGATCCTGACTGCCTCATGAAGTCCCTGCTTTATGACCTCCCATCTCCTTTCCACACTTGTCGTTGAGGTAATCCTCAAGTGATCCTTGAGAATATTTCCCATGCCCATAAAGTCTGCCTCCTGAAGTCCACTGCCAGTGTCCTAGATCTCACCCCCACTCCCCCATGCTTATTTGAAACCAGACAGTATTGTGGTCACTCCCAGTCAGGGGTCCTGTACAACCATGTCCCTACCAGATCCCCATCTGCCAGAACCACATCCAGGACATGCCCTCCCTTGTGGGCTCCATCACATGCTGTGTTAAGAACACATCCTGGAAGCCATCCAGCAGCCTCTGCCCTTGGCCACCTTAGAGGACATGGTTCCCCAGTTTGTACCTGGCATATTAAGGTCCCCCATCAACACCACTCCTTCCCCTTTTGGACCACACTGGGCAATGATGTTGTCCAGCAAACCATCCTCTAGAACATCACTCATCCCGGGGGGCCTATATGCTACTCCCAGCTTGACCTTATCTCCTGCTGGGGATCGTAAGGTGACCCATAAGGCCTCCACGCTTCCTCTGCCTCTTCTACCATAGCAATTTCTATGTCATCTCTAATGAACATAGCCCACCCACCCTCTGACCTCCTTTCTATCCTTCCTAAGCATAGTGTACCCCTGCATTTAGGTCTCAGTCATGGTTTTTTGTTGGCCTCACGTCTCCGACCGCCGCCACATCCACCCCGAACAGCATGGCCTGGAACTCTGGCAACTTGTTTCCCAAGCTCCTGGCATTTACTAACACCAACCCCCAACCCTTATCCCTGATCCTCTTTGTCGAACCCCACCCAGATTCCTTATACTTCCATCCTCCCTCTGCTCCTCCTGAAACCTCCACCTCCAGTCTGTTTCCCCCCTCCCCCTCTTGGACTTGACGGCTACTCCCCTCATCTGGAGGAGAGGAGAGGGATATTGTGAAGGGAATGCAGGCAGCTAGTAGAACACAGACCGGAGCCACTGGCATAAGCCACACATGTAGACACGACACAGCTAGGCTATATGGTTACTAGTATGAAAATTTACCCAAAAACTTTGGTAGAGTTAAAAGTACTTTTTTTAACACATATTTTTTTCGATGCCCCTTTGTCTCTGGTGTTCAACTCTTTCCGGGATACCAAGGCACCTTCTCAGGTCTGTGCAGTGCCTTGCAAGTTTTGTCACCTCCATGGAGCTGTGATTTACCCCCTTTGGCAGAGTGGGGGGTAGCCAAGCCCCCCCGATACTCACAGGTTCGTCAGGCGACTTGTGGCATGGCGACCACCACCCAGGCCACAGGAACACTGGGATCCCATTGCCTGTGAACATCGGGGCTTTTTCCTGGTTAACTAGTTACGTCCCCACTGGGTGATGGCATGCAAGGGCCCAAGCACACATGCAGCGGCATATTGACATGCAAGCAGGCTGTCATCCGGACCCTAACATTTCTGCCTCCCCTGCTCTGCCACCCATGGTCACCTAAGTGGCAGTATTGCAGCGGAAGCAGTGACCCTCCCTCCCTCCCATGGAGGAGGTGAGGGTCCTCTGGGATGCTCTAACCCCTTCCCCCAGCCAGCCCCTGATAACCTGGGCTTGCTTCAAAACCCAGGTCACCAGTGATGCGAGTGGTAATGCTGCTGCTGCTGCTGCAGAAACAGGCCAGCACAACAGTACTTTTTTAATGAAAGTTAAAGGTAGCAGCACTCACCCTTACAAACACACCATTGACATTTTGTGCTGAATGTGAGTGTTTTTTTTTTTTTTTTTTTTTATTTGCCCCTTTTTCTGGCAGGACTACCGGGGCCATCTGCCCTGGTCATGGCCCCCAGAGACCTCTACCTCTGTCAATTGCTGCTGGGGACCCACAGTCACCCCCGGCTTGCCCCCCGGAAGGTGGGGCCGAGGGCCACCTTCGTGACCCCGGAACTGTAACTGGTCGGGGTCCCGCAGCGACGGCGGTATGTGAGGCTCTCAGGAGAGCTTCATAGATCGGTGGTCCTGCCCGCCTTCTTTTTCCACCAGATTTTCTCCCGGAGGAGGCGGGTCGCAATGACGCCAGCATCCGCCCAGCCTCCTCCCCACGCTGAGCGTCGGTTGCGTGGAACTCCTGCTCCACCAGGGGTCCCTATTGCACGAGTGCTGCCCGCCCTCCACCAGAGTGGGAGAGCTGCCCATCGAACGCCGATCCTACTCCCCCGGCCGGCTCTCTGACGACCCGGATCCGCTTCCCAACCCGGGTCGCCGGGCCGCATGAAATCCCATCAAGGCGCCCGACGGGCCGGCTGTGAGTGTTTTTCAAGGCATCCTTGAAAAAGTGCTTGCATTCAGGTTGAAACGTTGTTCTTCTATGACTTAATGAGTGGTGGAGCCATGAGTGAGGTCTGTAGAGATCAAACTCTGCAGGTACAAAGTAAATGTGATACTTTTAGCAGCCCATGGGAGATGTCATTTGTACAGTGACACTGCTTCTCTTGCAAGGTATGTCCTAGTGCTTAAATCCTTGTATTTTATTAAAAAACAAAACTTTCAAAACCTTGATTCTGAAATTGTTTTCCTTCTCAAAATGGTTCAACTGTCAATCCACTATTGCCATGCTCATTCAAATAAGCACATTCAAATGAATTAAGTATTACAAACATTCCAGAAAAGTCCCGGTAAGCATTTGCACCATTTAGGAATTCTGACAGGTGTTCTAGAATCTGATGATGCGTCTGGAGTGGAAATATCCATTGTGATGTTCCTGGAATAGAAATAAATGAATTATTTTCCCTCTTTACCACGAGAGGACTGAATAATAGGGCTGAATTAAAATGGTTATTCAGCCCTGTTATTCACTTCTGGGGAGAATGACATGTTATTTTATCTGTAGCCCATGTTATTTTCCGTGCGACATGTTGTTTTCCTTGTAGCCTAATCAAAATGGTATTCGGTGGCACAGATACCCGTTTTATAAATAAGCAACATGACACAAGGGGGCATGTGGTATGCTGATCTAATACCGCACGCCCAGGGGTGTAGTGAAGCATGCCGCCTTAGGCAGGGTGCCTTTAGCTCCTGGAAGTGCAGATAGATCAGCATAATGCGCACTCCTAAAGTGTCTTGTGGCACTTAGAAAATGGGTAGACTGAAAAAACGTGAGAAAAAAATGCTAACCTTTTCAAATTAAAAATATGTATTTCTTTTGCTAAAAGTAACTGGTTAAAAAGTAATCTCTCCGAACTGTCAAGCATCTGACTGTCTTAACATTCAATAGATGGAATGTTTATTTATCATAGTATTCAGGAATTCAAACTTCTACAGAATTCTACTGACAGAATGTTTACCTCTCCCCACATAAGCACACACAACAAAAGGCCTCAGTAAAGCCGGGGAGTCAGTCCTATCTGTAACAAGGCAGGCAGCAAATATTTCCCTAGTAGGCCAGTAACGATGGGGGTGGAGTGTTCCAGTGTCAGAAAAGAAGCTCTAAAAAATTAAAACTGTGAATAGTACTTCATATTTTTATTTAAATTGAGTATGTGCATAAGAAGGGAAATATAAAAGAAAAGAACATTTTATCCTTTTTTTTTTGAGGTTGTGTTATTTTTAGGGACTAGATGTTTTTTTAGTGAGTAAAGGTGGCAGCCATGTTTGTAATGCAGTAAGGAATTTTTGAACAAAAGCATTGATACTGTCAGTGTGGTGTGTCCTGGTTGAGAGTATTTTTTTACCTGTGCATTAGACAGATCTAAGACATAAGTGCCTACCAATCAGGGCGCAGGATTTTCCCTCTATGGTATCAATAGGACATTCAATAAGGCATGCAGGAATATGCTTTTTATTTACTCTGAAATGCTGCAAACAATGTTTACGTAGAATTCCAGGCTCTGCTTCTCTCTGCACTAATTGCTAGGCAGCATTGCTGGCAATGTTCCAGAGTGACTAATAAGTTATTCCTGCATGTCCTATTGAATATCCTCTATATATACCACACCAGTGATGAATATATTGGGTAAATAAATCATGTTATTTTTGGAATAAATACAGTTACAGCAATTGACATGGTCAGATATGTCCTGAAATGCTGGTGATATTTCTAGAGAAATTCCCTGCCAGCCTGCAGATAGTATATGGTGGAAAAGAACATCAGTTTTAAGCTAAAACAAGATAAAGCAACAATAAAAACATTAAACTAGTGTGGTATATATCATACATATTTATTTATTTGTTTTTGATAACCATGTAGGTGCACTAGACATAGTAAATGCCTATTTTCAGGCACAACCCGGGAGACTACAGAGCAGGTACAGCCAGTACAGAGGATGAGCAGTACAAAAACAATACAGGGTGATATAAAGGCTTGCAGTGGAATAATGTATTTATCTCCATACATGAATTGGAAGATCTTATATGTTTTATTTAGTTTTCGTTGACCGGGTAAGTACTCTTGGCAAATTCTTGCATATTTTTAGGCGTGACCCGGGGGAGGGGGATCTTAATAAGCAACTCACGGCTGCTTCACTTAGAAGTTATGGATGTTATCACTCTCTAGTGGAGATAAATGCATTGTTGTATATTGTTTATTTACCAAGAAAGTTCCCGCTGCTATAATTTTTGTGCACTGTTATATTCCGCATTCCATGCTGCTTTTACTTATTGTGATCCCTGCTGTTGTTTTTAGTATATTACTGCTTTATGATTATGTAAATCTGTCATTCTTCTCACGTTGTGCCTGAAAATAGGCATATGTATGTCTACTGTCATACCTGGTATCAAAAAGAAAGAAAGAAAGAAATATTTCACTGCAACCCATTACGTATCCCTGCTTATCCGTCAGTTTTTATTCTCACAGTCAACAGGCCAATAGGCTAGCTAAAAGATCCTGTTTTAATGAAAATTTATTTTGTAATAATAGACTGCTCTGGTATTCCTATTTGAGGGGATTTTGTGTAACACTGTTCTGCTGTTGCCAGCTGAATATTTCTTTGGAAACTGGAAAATCTCTTTGAGTTTGTGTTCTATATCCGAATTGGGGTGTGATTACTGCTGTGCAGCATGAGATGCAGACAAGATGGACCCTAAGTTATTTGGCAACCACAGCACTATGTTACTGTATCCCTGTGTTTCTGTCCCAGACACTGAGCAGGTCTGCCATGCAGTACTGCTTGATTGCCCACTGGCTTCGAGGTTGGTAGTCTCTTGACAGGGTCAGGAGCACAAGCACAAACCTCCCACATCAGTACTACAGGCCACCATCCATCACCAAGCCTTACTGAAAAAAATTAATGAACGGGGAGTGCCCCTCCTCCACAAAAGGAGGTTTCTTTCACAGAAGGCTGGATTGCATTTGATTTAACAGCTTAATTAGTCCTCCGAAAGGGATAATGCATTTCCTTTGCCATAGCTCCAGTAATGCTATTTATAACTCCCAGCAGTGCAGTGGCATCCAAGGATCGAGACAATTATCACACCTGTCAGAACAACTTCGATCAATAGTAGTCACCAGTTTTACATTAAAGCTTTTCCATTTCACTGCTACAGAGGATACCGCAAGGCTCTGAATTCTATTTTAAAGCCACTAGTGTGTGTGTGTGTGTGTGTGTGAGAGAGCAACAAAAAGAAGCAAGGTATATTACAATCCGTGTTGAATTATTGATTAAGTTACATAGAAACATAAACAAGAAAAAGACCAGTGGTCCATCCAGTCTGCGTGATTTCCCTATTTAGCCCTGGGACCTGCAGTCCCTCCAGGGTCTTAGGCTTCCCCATGGTTCCCCCATTCCCTTCTCAGCTTCTGCCACCCCAAGCAACCACAATACCCTTCATTGTATCCCAACCATGCTGAACCAACAAACAGTTTTAGCACCTACTGCTTCGACCGGCAAACTGTTCCACAGCTTCCCCACCCTTTCTGTAAAATAATACTTCCTCATGTCCCTTCTGAGCCTCCCTAACAGATAGTTGCTCGTTTGCAAATGTGATGTGCAATGTGGAGTGTAGAACAATGAGTTTTATTGTATTTGTATGCAATTTTTAGAGTAACATAGACACTTTGACCACAGGATTTGTCTTGAACACAGGGTAGATAACCCTAATGACAATGTATTATTATTCCTGTATAAAAATAAATATTTTACTACTACTACTCCCCCCTCCTGCCAGATTCCACTCATGCCCATGTGATCATGAACTAGTTAGTATTCAAGCTTAATATTTCCTTACCGTTCATCTCATTAATTCCTTTCAGAAACTTGAAGGTCTCTATTATATCTCCCATTTCCCTTATGGTCTCCAGTGAGTATACGTTCAGTACTTTGAGGCACTCCTCATAGGACCTGCCCTGTTGGTCCTGAATAATTTTTTTTGTTATCCTGTTCTGCACCATCTCCAGCCTGTCTCTACCCTTCCTGAGGAAAGGAATCCAGAACTGGGCACAGTACTCCAGGAGTGGCCTCACTAAGGATATATATATATATATATGGGAAGTATTACCTGTCACAAACGCACTCCACAGGTCAGGCCCTCTGCTCCCACAGTGCCAACCTCAGAGCACAATAGTGTGAACAGGTAACAGACAGGGTAACCCTCCTGTCTGCTTTTGGGTCCAAATCACTTTTTGTCTCAAGTTCTGGGGATTCAAACTGTGAACCTTATGCTAGCATACCCTATGAACAGGCTCAGATGCATACCCTCTTCAGGGATTGCGGTACAATCTTTTGCCAGGGGCACCCAGCCAGGCTTCTAAAATGAACCCTTTTAACTCTGTATGAGACCTTAGGCATATTCTTACCTTTTCCCAGTTTAGTAACACCATCAAGCCCTTCTAACAGCTGTCAAACTTAATCACGTATACATCAAATGCAAAAAGAACTTGGAAGACATACCCAGGCAGTATCTTAAGAAAATGTACTTTACTAAAAGATGATAAAAATATGGAAAATGTAAACACAGAACAATATATCAAAGAACTCACAATCACATAAAAGAACAAGGGAAAATTACAAAGCAAAACTCCTACTACAATACATTTAGATTTTTGCTATCTAAGGTATTACCGCTGGAAGTGCATTTTAAAGTTACTGTAGATCAGAGAGCTGTGTCTCTCTAGAGTCCCAAGATGATATGACAACATTTCAGACACAAGTATCAGTTTAAACCCTGTCTCCACACCCCTTCTGTGAGTCATCTAGCTCCTCCTTTTAGAATAAAAAATTACAAAAAATGATTTCCTATCAGGAGGTATTTTAAATAAGGTGCCATCAGAAGGCAAAAGACATTTCATATATATAACTCCTTAATTACACATGTTTCCTTTGAACTTAGCAATCCCACACTGGCACCAATGTGTTAAAAAGCTAACAGCAATCAGCCTAATGACATCCTGTTTCTGAAGTCATAAAGTCACATTTGGTGTGCACTTCAAAAAGCCTAGGCAGGTCATAAAAAGGTAATAAAATGCCATTCTGAAGGAAGTCAGTTAATTAAATGGTTCCTGGTCAGTTTACATATCCTGTAGCTTCACTGAAACTGGGGACACCCATGGAAGCACAGGCTGTCTTATGTGAGACAATCACATACTATATTTTTATATTACAGATATCATACAATAATCATAACCAGCTGGCCAAGCATCACATTACCCTTCTGCTATCAGTACCCCTCCCAATACATCCCAGCATCCTACTACCTTTGCTATATGCCTTGTTGCACTGACTTGATTGTTTGAGAGAGTTTACTAGTGATAACTCCAGGGTCCCATTCCTCAGCTGTAGTGCTGAATCTCACCTCACCCATCCAGTACTCTGTCCTGGGGTTCTTGTTACCTAGGTGCATTACCTTGCACTTTTTGGCATTAAATTTGATCTGCCAAACCTTAGTCCACCCCTCTAGCTTTCATACATCACTCTGAAATTCCCTGATTCCCTTATTGCTATCCACCCTCCTACAGAGCTTAGTATTGCCTGCGAAGGGACATATCCTGCCCCAGATACTCTCAGCAATGTCACTAATAAACATGTTGAAGAGGACCGATCCCAGAGCAGATCACTGTGGTGCCCCACTCATAACCTCCCTCTCTGCTGACTTGACCCCATTGACTACAACCCTTTGTTACCTCCCCTTTAGCCAGTTACCTACCCAGTTTAGTTTGACCTTAGCTACACCAGATCCTCCATCTTCTTCAGCAAGCGTCTGTGAGGCACCAAGTGGAAAGCCTGAAAGTTTGGCTATCCATTGGGTTGTAAGTGCATTTTGTTATCTCAAATTGTTTTACCAGGTAAGCCATATAGAACACAACAGTCTTGCTTACAGATGTGACCTGGTGGGAGGAGGAAGGGAGGATAAGAGGGTGAGCAATACAGGTTAAAATAAAGTGACAGCAATAAAAAATATTTACATCAGTTAGAACATCGAAATTAGGGCTGTGCGAACCTCCCTTGTGAACTTTGAGATTCAAATCCCAAAAAGTTCTACCAAATTCTATCTGGTTCTACCAGGTAGAACTGGTAGAACCAGGTTCTACCTTTTTCAGGGCACACAAGTGTCCCCCTCCCAATGATAACCAATTGCTGGCCCAATGCATTAAATTCATTGGTGTCTAGTGGTCCCTCCTCCCTGTTGATCGCCAGCCCAATGAACAAATTTAGTTAAATTCCCTGGTGTCAAGTGGTCCCCCTGCTGCCGATAGCTGATCGCTGGCCCATTGTATTACATTCCCTGGTGTTTAGTCGCCCCCCCACCCCCTGACGATCACCAATCCAATGAACAATTAAATTCCCTGATATCTAGTGGTCCCCCACCCTGGCAGGTAGTGCCCCCACCCTGCTCCCCACCCCAACCCAGAGTGGGTGACCAGCACAGCCCTCCCCTCCACCATGCCAGCTGCCCAACTAAGCTGTCAGTGAATGAGCACATACTTGTATGAGCATGTGCTTATTCATTGACAGGCCACTTGTTTGTACCCATTCATTGAGCCCTTTGAGCTCTGTCGGGGGCACAGACAAGAGCAAAGGGTTGTTCCGGTCACCGGTGGAGGGAGATGGGGAAGGGCACTGTGGACCTCTCGGGGGGGATCCACAATGCCCTTCCCCTCCATCCCACACCACCCCTGCCGGTGACTGGAGCAGCCCTCTGATCTTGTCTGTGTCCCTGACACAGCTCAGAGAGCTCAATGAATGGGCATGAGCTGGCAGTGAATTAGCGCGTGCTTGTACAAGTATGCGCTCAGTCATTGACAGCTCTGTTAGGCGGCCGGCATGGTGGAGAGGGAGGGCTGTACCAGTCACCCACTTGGTGTTGGGGTGGTAGGGAGTGGTGTGGGGGGCACTACCTGCTGGATTGGGGGGACCACTAGACACCAGGGAATTCAATTGTTCATCGGGCTGGTGATAGGCAAGGGATCAGCTATCGGGGGGGCTCTAGACACCAAGGAATTAAGGAGCCAACCAGAGTTTGCAAAAACAACAGAGTTTGAGGGTGTTCTTGACCCTTCGAACAACTGGGGTTTGAACTTTTTTGTATTTAAGTTGAACCAAACTTGCAGCCCTGATCAAAATATCTATAAATTCAGGATAGAAGATACATAGCAAGTGAATACATAATTTATAAGCTGTTGTACAGTATACAGTAAAACACATCCTCGTTGGGACTTCAGGTTGTGACATGGCACCGTGAACACACGGGGAAGAGAGCTCCCGCACTGCTATATAACAAAAAAGGCATTTCTTCCCTGCTCCACTAAAAACAGCAATTCAGAATGAGTGGCTTACCTCTTTCTATATCAGGGAAGAAACTAGCAGTAGAGAAATCCCCCTCAGGGCAAGGCACGTCAGTTTCGAAATCGCTACCAGCCCCTGTGCGAGCTACTGGACGACGAGGACTGCGGCCTGCCAGACTCTGCTGCTGCTCCTCTCCCCACTCCACAGTCAGATAACCGGAGGGGCAAAAGGGACAAAAAGAAAGCAATGCCCAGCGAGTTACAATCGGAGGCGATTCTCTCAGCAATCTCTGAGTTTCACTCTGAGATGAGAGAAACCCTTAAGGACTTTCGCACTGATTTGGTGGACCTAAAGACTTGTGCCGTGGAGGCCGACTGAGTCTGACACCCAAATTTCAGAAAATAGAGCCAAAATTACTATTTTAGAAAGGGCTGTGCAAGCTTTGGCCACAGAACAGCTTTACACCTCCATGAGACAGGAGGATATGGAAAATCGAGGAAGGAGAAAAAATATACGAGTCTGTGGGATTCTGGAGGGGGGAAGAGGGGAACGATCCAGTGGCATTCGCAGACTGTTTGCTGCACTTGGTGCTTGAACTAGGCCCTGACTTCCAGACTGACATCGAGAGGGCGCACAGGGCACTGGGTCCCCGACCATCAAAGCCAGAGGCCAGACCCAGATCTTTTGTAATGTGCTTTGCCAACTTCTACCAGAAGGATCAACTGCTTATAAAAGCCTGGTGCAAACAGAAAGTGATGCTGGGCAATCATTGGATCATTTTTGACAATGACTATGTGCCAGCCACACAGCGTATGGGACGAGAGTATTCCCCCTTGTTCCCCCTCCTAAGGGTCAAGAACTTGAAATTTCACACTCCCTATCCCGCAAAGCTAGTAGTCCTGTTCCCCACTGGATCTACCACCTATAATTCAGTGGCTGAGGCTAAATCTGACTTGCTCCACCAACAGATTCTGTCACAGAATGATCCAAAATTTGCAGTGAGGGACATACCTGCACCTTCCAAATCTGGCACCCAAGAAAAACCTCATGTGGAGATTGGTGATTCCCACCTCCAGAAGTTATTGGACAGAGTGCATTTGCTGAGGAATCCAACATTACAGGCTGACTAGGAGCTGGATTTTCTTTCAAGGTACTGTTCGGGTTGAGGGGGGTGCAGGGGGGACCTGGCTGCATTGGGGTGACGGAGGTAGAGAGTGGGTAATTGCTTCATAATAGGCCTCATGGTTACTACAGAATTATAACTAACTGCCTCTACTACTGATTTGGCTGACAGATGAGGCCTTTGGGGTGCCTTGCTCTCACCCCTCCTCCATGCAGCCTGGCTTGACGCTGCTCCCCCCCTTCTTTTTTTCCGGCAGTGGGGGAGTGTACTCCCCTCCTTTCCATTTATCAGGGATGGTCGGACAACATTTTCCTAGTCACCTACTTGCTTGCCAAACTACTTTAAAAGTTGGTCTTCTTAGAGACTACCAATAATGGACCCTCCAGTTGTATGGTGAACCTGGGTAGCTGGAAACACATAGCAGATCAAGAAAAGTGACTTTAGGGACTGGGACTTAAGAGGCCTTGAAGAGGAGGCAATATGGCAAATATCACAACCCCTTGCCTGGTCTGGGGGGGAGGTCGAGCAGGGGTAGTGGGTGGCCTTTCACTGAATTGGCTGTCCCCTCTGGACACCGGGCTCAAATCTACTTGTATTAAGAGAACAAGAGTCACAAAGTCAAAACCGAGAGCCTGGTCGTGGAGTGGGGGGGGTGTCCCCATCCTGGCCTTTTGGATGCCCTCCCCTTTGTGAAGGGGTCAGTTTCATTTATTTAAACACACATGCCCCCAACCCAGAGGTATGTTTACCTAGACCTCATGAGCTTTTACTAAATCTTTTGGTTTCTTAGCCCACTATTATAGGGGACACCTCAATATATCTGGTTCCATTGTGCCCATTCCCCCCCTTCATCTAGCTCGACAGGGGAGCTCCACTTGATATTCTTTTGGGTTGCCATGGGTCTTTACAATGAGCGTGTTGACCTAAAACTCAAGAGTCACTCATTTACCCTCCCTCAGGGACCACTAATCCTAGGATTACATCTGAACAGGGGAATTGTCCCCAGCCTACTGGTCCTGAGTCGACTTTACACATTTCATCCAGACTCCCGAGGTGATTTGGTCATTTTCTTCTGAAAGCAGGGTGCCTGCTTTTCCCCCTTAATTCTATGACAATCTGACACGTTTGTCAGAGATGTGACACCCATGTCACTGCCACTACGGGAGCAGTTCTCACTTGTCAATGGAACTGTTCCTCGAGGAGGTGTTTCTTCCCAGGTGGGTCTTTATCCACCATTGGTGGGTAGTACCTCACTTTCCTAGGGCAAAGAAATTTTCCTACCCTGGGACCTGGGTGGAAGATGGCTACGTCTCCCCCAGCTGTGGAAGAACGCTTGTATATAGTTTTCTCCATCAGGAGACATGTTATTAGGCAAAGTTTTTAGCTGTTGGTATTTGGGTTGAAGTTAATTATAGTTATGTTATTTTTCCAAAAGGAAGGTGACACAACTTTCAAGAGTAATCATGATACCCTCTTCAAGATTTGAAGCCTTGTTCCCCCCAAGGGCTAATATATTTGTTACTACCACTCGGTCCGGAATTGCTGGATATGATCTGCTAGGACCACTGGATACAGCGTGGGAAGTAAGCAATAGAATCTTTACCTATTTTTTATGCCCTCCTGGGATTAAACGATCCTCCTGGCCCATAACGACACTATCTCCCCCAAGGGATAATGGTTAATGTACCAGTAAAAAAGTTTTGCAGAATGTGAATGGTTTGCACTCTCCCATAAAGCGGTATAAGATTATGCAGCATTTGGGAAAGCAAAAGGCAGATTTGTATTTCGTACAGGAGTCTCACCTCTCAGTAGCTGAGTATTCCAAGTTGCACTGGGGAGGCTGATACTGTGTGATAGCATCCTCTCATCTGAGGGGGGGGCACAAGATGGAAACAGCAATCTTGATCTCATCCTCAACCCCCCTAGAAATTCATGACTCTTACCTAGATTCACAAGGCAGATATGTGATCCTGACATGGTCACTGTATGTCAGACAGTGACCTTAGTTAATACCGATCTTCCCCCACGGACATCACTCCCTGTTATACAGACCTTCTTACAAATGGTGGTGGAGAGGCTCAAGGGGGTCCTAATTATGGGCAGGGATTTTAATATTCCCTTTCATCCACATTTTGACTCCTCTAATCCCAAGCCTAATAGGCTGTCCAGGGCTGCAAAATATTTAAAAGGGAACTTTACTTTTTGGGGTTTTGAGGATGCCTGACGAAGACTTTTCCCATCTGTTCCAGGATCTACTTATTTCTCAGGAAGGCACAACACATGTTCATGGCTAGACTATTTTTTTTTTTATTATGGGGAGCATCTTATACTAATACAAGATATATTAATTGAACCTAGGGTACTATCCGACCATAATCCAGTAATCCTCAAAACTGACCTAGGCAAACAAAAGAAGTTCAAGCTCTTGAGGTTTAATACATCTGTCCTCCGAGATCAGGAATTTCTATATCATTTCAGGAAGCGCATCCCCAGTGGCAGATCCAAGATTTTACAATGGGGAGTGCTATGATGGTGTGCATACTCGATAAGCAACTTTTTATAATTTTTGAAATTTTTTACACTATCCTTTTCATGATATTTTTGACTGAAATTATAAACATAATCTATAGTTTTTAGTGTATATTTTCCTATAATCAACATATTAGATTTCTTCAGCAAAGTGAAATGCAGCAGCAGCAGGCAAGGATGTTACAATGGGGGGTGCACCTGCACCCTTTAAAACACCCTAGATCCGCTACTGCACATCCCACAGATAATCCAGGACAATTTGTCTCCTGAAATTTCCCATCCTATTCAATGGGATGCTTTAAAAGCAGTTCTTCGAGGTGAATTATTGGAGCACGCTTCCCGAAAACAAAAGATAAATGCCAGACTTCATTTTCTAACAGATCATTTAGCTTCATTCCAACTCTTATATAGGGAGGGTGATGTAACCCTCCAGCACTTTATTAGGAGTCTAAACAGGAAATACAGCAAATTTTAGATTATAGAACTCTCCAGAGCTTGAATTATTTAAGACATTATAACTGTGAAGGGGGTGCCAGGTGAGCTAGAGTACTGGCTTGGAAACTTAGAGCGAACAAACGGGCCTCGACTATTTTAAAAATAAGATCTAATGCGTCAAGCACAACCACTTACAAGGAAGAACAAATCAGGGAAGTTTTTACATAATTCTATGAATCCCTATATGCTGCTCCTCACCCGTCGCAGACTCAAACTAGGTTGATATCTGAGTTCTTAGATAAGCTTCACCTAACCCCAGCTGACGGAGCTACAAACCAGCATGCTGAAGCGACCAATGAGACCTGAAGAAATACTCCAACAGGTAAAGGATCTAAAACCCCTGAAGTGCCCTGGCCCAGACAGTTTTAGCCCAGAGTGGTTTAAGACTTTTGTACCACAGCTTCTCCCCAGTTTTTTTACCGGCTTGTAGAGCGGTGGCTGAGGGGGAAACACTACCACCCTCCTGGAGCTATGCTGTTTTCTCTCCCTTACTCAGGCCTGAAAAAGGCCCTACTCTTGCATCATCCTATCGTCTCATCTCGATTTTGAATGCGGACTACAAAATATTTATGGCTGTATGGGCACCCATACTGTTACAGCTAATACACAAAGACCAATCGGATTTCATCAAACAGAGAAGTACATCTGATAATTTACACCGAGTCTTGCTCCTTTTGGAATATATCCACGCCAGAAATATCCCCTTCACTATAATAAGCCTAAATGCCGACAAAGCATTCAATAAGGCGGCATGGGAATTCTTATGGGCCACCCTTTCAAAATTTTCTTTCCCAGATTCCTTCCTCTCTAGCCTGCAAAAGATTTACACTCACCCCAAGGCCTATATTCGTGTTAAAGACTCCCTATCTCTACTCATACCTATACAAGGGGGTATGAGACAGGGATGTCCCCTATCCCCATTATTATTTGCGCTTTATATTGAACCTCTGGCCGAATCCATTCACCAGAACACCCAGGTAGAGGGAGTCCCAGTGGGTCAGAAAGAACGTAAGGTGGTTTTGTTCTTCGATGACATTCTAGTGATAGCCCTTTCTCCAGAGACCTCTCTTCCTGCATTGTGGGACACTCTAGAACATTTTACTACCGTATCCAGTTTTCAGTTAAATGTAGCTAAAACAGACCTTCTTCCACTTTTTTTTACTCCCTCGACAACTCTTAAAAATAGATATCCCATAAAGTGGCAAAAAACAAAAAAAAATGAAATACTTGGGAATTCATATCCCAAGAGATTTGGATAATTTGGGGCTGCTAAACTATGAACCTCTATCAACCCAGATCCAATCCGATTCAGTTTGTTGGTCCAAGTTACCGTTAAATTTCTTCCAAAGAATCAAAACCATTTGCATGATAATCCTGCCCAGACTCCTGTATCTCTTCCAAAATATCCCTTCTTTTTCCTCTAAATTTTATTTCCAGTCATAGGACAAAATTATATTGAACTTTATTTGGAACGGTCAAACACCGAGAATTAGGATGTCCCTGCTGCAACTCCTGCTTTCCCTTGGTGGCGCTAACTTACCCAACCTGAAACTTTATGCACTAGCAGCCTTTTGTAAGATATTATCTCTTTGGTTGTTCCCCACATATGAGGCACCCTGAAAGGATTTGGAATTTGCAATAAGTGATTTATACGATATTACCAAGGTAACTTTGTCCACGATAGTCAAGGTACCACCTATACAGGATTATACGCCTTTTACATTCCACATTTTGAAATTGTGGTACAAGTTAAAAACACGTAACAGTTTTAGGGCACTCTTTTTCTTTTACACTCACATTTCTGGGGATGATAGATTTCTTCCGGCAGCCATAGATCATACCTTCACAAAGTGGAGGAGAGTGGGACTTCAATTTTTTAAGCAATTCCTTTCCCCAACAGGTATAATTCCATTCAAAACCCTTAAAACAACCTATGATCTACCAGATACAGACCAGTACAGATATACCCAGGTTAGAAACAATACACTATGGCAGAGGGAGGTAACCTCTAAGTTACCAGACCCCATTCCAATGGCATGGAAGTATCTCGAGGATAATATTAATGGCCACACTTGGGGTCACCAAATCGACATTTCTATAAAATTCTTAGGGAGGTGATGGGCAATTCCACGCTCTCAATTTTGAACAGCTGGTGTAGAGACCTAGAACTAGATATTTCAGAACAGGAATGGCTGTGGGCATCTCCCCTGGCATGTAAAGTAACCCATTCTACTAAATGGCACGAGTTTGCCTGAAAATGTCATAGTCAATTTTTTTGTTCACTGGCAATCCTAATTAAATACCTCCCCTCTCATTATGGTAGATGCTGGCGGAGATGTTCATGCCCACACGCTGACCTCAGTCATGTTTTTTGGACTTGCCCGCAGTTGACACCATTTGGTGCTTGCTGCAGCAGGAGATGTCAGATTGTCTAGGAGAGGTGGCGCAGCTTACGCCCAAAATGGTCCTCCTATCCATATTCCCCCTCATAGACCTTCCTGGCATCAAACTCTACTACCTATTTATATCTTAGCTGCCAAGAAGACTGTAACCAGAAGATGGTGCTCCCTGATTACTCCTACTCTGGGGGATTGGAGGGAGTTGATTTTAGATATCTATTACATGGAATCCCTCATGGCCAAACTCCACAACAAACACCCCCACATTCGAATCACTGTGGAGACCCTGGATGATGTACCTATCTAGACACGACCCTGATTTTGTCCCTTGAGCCTCTCCACATAGTTTTAATTTGCTGCTACCAGGAGATTTCAGACCTCAAAATTGCCCTAAATGCAATGGTCACATCTGCTCTAATTAAGTTTTCTATTTCGTGGAGAAATATAATTTAGATAACATTCATGGGGGGCAGTGAGCCCTTAAGATTAACGAACCAGTCATGTTTTAAATAATTGCACTGACACAGATATGAAGAGATTGTTCTTTTTATTGTCCATATAAACTGAACATTAATGAGCAAGAAAATGTTAACAATTTTACCCGATAATGACTGTATAACATGTTGTTGTCACCTTTATTCAATAAAAAGAAATGAAAAAAACACATCCTCGTCAGTAGTACTATGGCTTGTAAATTGAACCTGTTTGTAAAATTATATGGTTATTCATTTTCTTATAATGTATGATGAACCCTTATTACCAATAAAAAGTGGCAAGATTATTCATTTATAATCCCATCGCTATGATGTCAGGGGTTATAATCCCTCCTGAGTACGTCATAGTGATGGGGTTACAAACAGAACCGATCTGCGCATGTGCGCAAGTTTTTCCTCATGTACCGTTGGCCTTCCCAAAACTGGCACAGCAGTGAGAGTATGAAACGGAACAGCCACGGCGGTGACCAAAACTGCAAGAGTAAGGAGCTTTCTTTCTTTTTTCTGACAGTTTATGGGGACCATACAGTATAAAATATAATGCATGGTCCCTCAATTGGTAACCGGTGTTTTAATGTCTCAAGGTTGCCATGGTGATGTAAACCTCTCAATGGTTAACAAACTGGTTACCAACAGAGGACCACACATTATCCTCTATGTAATACCTGGAAATTCTAACACTGAGATATACTTCAGCTTCCCCTTTCACTTCGAAGATTTTGCATGATGATACCCATGAAACCTTGCATTTTGGTTTCTGGTATCAAGAACCTGCACAGTATATTATACCAAAGGCTTAGGTGTCAGCATGGCTCAGTTGGTAGCACATCTGCCTCTGGACCAGAAGGTTGTGGGTTCTCGTCCCACACTGGGATTGGACTTGCACCTAAAAATCACTGGCATCCAAGTGCAGTGTTGGGGGATGCTGTACTGCTGGGGTGTGCCGTCCTTTGGATGAGACGTTAAACCGAGGTCCCTTCTGCCCATCCTGGTGTTGTCCAGGTGGAAGTAAAAGAACCCAGGGCACTCTTTGCAAAGAGCAGGGAATGTTCCCGGTGTCCTGGCCAACATTCCTCTTCCCATAAACCGGTTCATACAATTATCCAGGCTGTGTGTGGGTGATGATGTGCGATATGGCCGCTACCACACATTCAGTCACTTCGCTACCAGTCTAGCATTGCTTGTAAAGTGCTTTGGGATACTGTGTATGAAAAGCGCTATATAAATGCAGATTCTTCTTAATACATGAAAGGATTGTGATAGTTCATCTGCTACAGATTGTCACCAGTCACACTTGGCAGTGTAGTGGACAATTTTGCATTGGGTTTAAACAGTTCAGTGAAATTTCCATTGTTTTAGTGGACAATTTTTGCATCAGTTTAAACCATCTAGTGGGCCATTTTGCACTGGTTTAGTAGACAGTTTTGTGTCTGCTGAGTCTTTGCATAGTGAACAATGTACTTTGATGGGAGGGAATTGTAAAAGTCAGTAGTACAATTTGATACCACTCCTGGTAACTTGGAAATACTGCACCTGTGGCCACAACACCTATATTTTCAGTGGTTAAATTGAAAAAAAAAAATTAAAAAAAAGGAGGCTATGGTTCCTGGTCACAGGTTGTGTCATCCCAAGATATTAATTTTAAATTTTTAAACTGAAACACATTTTTAAACTTTTTGGAAAAAAAAGATTAAAAAGTATTAAGCAAAACAAATTTAGTTTTGTTGTTCAGTAAAAGATGTTGGAACTTTATGCCTCTCTGAAGCACCTGTGTAATACTGTATACCTGAGCTAAAGACACAAGAGGAAGGTAGCAGTCAGCATGGTGGAAAGCTTGTGCTGAATACAGGCAACAACTGGGATCTGTCTGCTCTCCCTTTAGCCAATTTAATTTCAGTCAAATAGTTAGAGCACAGACTTTAGAATGAGAGGACCCAGGTTCAAATGTCCACATAGCCAGTAACTCACTATGTGACCCTGAGCAAGCCAATAAACCTCCTTGTGTTTTAGTCTGCCCTGCTGTAAAAGTGGGTAAAAGTAGGACCCCACAGAAAATGAGATATTTTATCTCCTCTCAACTGTCCTGGGTTAAATGGATGGACATTTTGTCCCATGGGGAAAAGATGGCCTCTGAAAATTGTTATCCACTGTTCCAACATCAGAATGTTATCATTCCACGATTCTGATGTCACAGCTGTGACATAAAAACATCCAGGTGTTTGGGACAAGACCAGCTTTCCAGCTTTAGTCATATCCACATACAATAACAAAACAAAACAAGCATTTGTTAATGCCAAATGTTTGCTTGCTGGCATTGGTAGTGTAGGAGTTAGAGAGATGCATAATAGGAATGGCAGTGAAGTACTGAACTGAAGCCAACCCCACCACCACCCTGCAGAGACTGACAGGCATTGGGGTGTGCCTTTGGGTCATCAGGCATAATGCCCATGCCATTTCACCACACCCTACCCTGCAGACACTGACAAGTGTCACGGTGTGCCTTGGGGTCTTTGGGCCTTATACTCACCCCATTCCATAAGGAAGTACGGTGAGATGGGTGCAATAGAGGAGAATGGGGTGAACTTTGGAGCCAAAAAGTTCAAGGCACACCTCGATGCCTGTCACTGGCTGCACGGTGTGGGTGGGGGTGGAATAGCATGAGCATTACAGGTGACAATCCCAAGTCACACCCCTGATGCTTATTGGTCTCTACAGGGTGGGGCATTATGGTTGGAAACCCTAACGCCCCAGGTGTTCGTTGGTATTTGCACTCCAAATTTTAACATGTGTTTTTTGTGACCCCCACCTCATGAACAGTGGCAACATCAGTTTGTTAGCCAAAAGCTGATTTTGCATAGCGACTACGCCATTTGGCACCACAGTCGCGAAAACACATTTCGAACAGAATGTGAAAAATGACAGCTGTACTGTTCATGGGGAGGTGTAAAAAATGGCAATGTTGAAAATCTGGAGTGGAAATATAAAAAAACTGGTGAAGTCACGAGTGTGTGTAGAAACTGCACAACGCACACCCGTACTGCAGTTAGTTTGGGGATATTTTACAGCAGATTGTCAACACAGGCGTTTTGGGACCTACACTCATGAACAGTGTCACTGTGATTTTCTTAATCTGTCCTAAACACAGATTTCCCACAGTGACCATGCATTTCTGCGCCAGAAGTGCGAAAACATATTTTGGCCAGGGTATGAAAAATGACAGCTGTACTGTTCATAAGGAGGTGTGGAAAAATGCCAGTTTTGAAAATCTGGACTTAAAATATTACAAATTTGTGAACTTACGAGGGTGCTTGGAAACTACGCAATGCACGCTCGTAACACAGTCATTTTATGGACTTTTGTCACCAAATTTTCAACATAGCCATCTTAAGACCTCTGCTCATGAACTGTGTCACTGTGATTTTCTTAATCTGTCCCAAACAATGATTTTACACACTGACTGTGCCATTGTGCGCTACATGCACAAAAACACATTTTGGGCAAGACGTGAAAAATGACAGCTGTACTGCTCATAAGGAGGTGTGGTAAAATGGCAATGTTGTAAATCTGGAGTGAAAATAGTAAAAATTCTCGAAGTTACAAGCGTGCATAGGAACTGCGCAATGCATGCTTGTAAAACTGTGATTTTTGGGAATTTTTTCACCAAATTTTCAACATGAGGTTTTGGGGGCCTACCTCATAAATTGTACACTGTTGTTTCATTACTCGGTCCCAAAAGGTGGTTCCACACAGTGACCGTGAAATCACCTTTGGAACAGAATAACAAAATGACAGTGGCCAAGTTCATGAGGTGGGGTCCCAAGAACCCCATGTTAAAAATTTGGTGAAAAAAATCCCCAAAATGGTCGAGATACACACCAAAGTTGAAAAAAAAACCCATTTATGTCATTATACAGCTTACCGGCATTTGTTCAGTTTACGGTCGACTTTGAAGAGTGCAGACGTGTTCCCGGTCCACCGAAGATCGTTGTGCCAGCCTCCGAAGGTAAGTATGGGGTGAGGGGGTGTGTGGGGAGGTGGGGTACGCAGAGGGTGGGAGCAGGTTGGGTTGAGGGGGCAAGAGTGTCAACGAGGGAACAATTATCTTTTGTTCTGTTTTTTTTTTTTAAGACGATGTGGGACTTTTGCCTCGGCATCTGCAAGTTTGTTGGGGTGGGGCCAGCAGAGCCAGCAGGGGATTGGGCACCCCCATGGGCCACAGACTTCAGCCACCCTGGGGTGAGCTCCCAGCATGGCACCAGGAAGTTTGCTTTTGGGGGGGCTTGGGCACCCCTGTCAGTCACACATTGTGCAGGGGTGAAGGGCAGTGTATGAGCACACTGGGGTGAGCTCCCAGCGTGGCACCAAGAAGTTTGCTTTGGGGGGGCAGTGGAGCTGACAGGGGATAGGGTACCCCCATTGGTCATACAGTGTGCTGGAGTGGATGGGAGCGCATGAGCACACTGGGGTGGGCTCCCAGTGTGCTACGTAGGTGTTCATGGGGGGGGAGGGACGAACTGTCTATGACAATTCAGATGCAGTGCTGACGTGTCGGCAATCTGCATACTGCCAATGGCAGTATGCAAATTGCCTACACATTACCGCCATTGATTGTAGCGGTGTTTTTCTCAGAACTGTACGCCACTGCATCTGAACGATGTCATAGACAGCTCAGACATTCATTGGTGCAGGGCAACTGCACCTGCAAAAAGGAGCAGGGCATTGGAAGTGGGGGAGGCACACCTACGAAAACTTATATAGTGGCACTATGTTTCTTGCACATGCATGCAAGCAAACATAAAAACAAAAAAAGTGAACAACCTCTCATAATAAGGCATATGATTTTGTCTTGGGGGTTCTAGTGACAAAACCCACAAGACTCACTAGAAATCCTTGACTGGAGCCACAAACGTGTTATACATAGCTGTCATCTATCATCCATTTTCTTTTTGTTGCCAGTACGATGAACTTTACCCACCTGCAGTCTTCGCATAAGCAAACTCAGACAAGTCTCTGCAATGTTTTATTTTTTTATTTAGTATGCTTTCCCCCCTCTGTTGTTGGACTGGCCCTTCAGTTATCCTGACCTGCTCACCCTGACCCACCTTCCTCCACACTTGCCTCTCTCCACCTTCCATCCAGGCTAGCCCCCCAGAGCAGGGCCACTGCGGGAGGCCCCTGATAGAGATTGGGTCAATGGTACTTGAAGAGAGTGCCATGGTCAGTGGTGTGGGGCTAGAGGCAAAAGTCCTCCTACTGCTGTTGGGAGCTTTTTACAGTTCCAGCACCCTAGGGTGCTGAGAAGAGCTCTTTGACATGCATACACACAGTTGCATGCATTGTGCATCAGAGCACATCAGCATCTTCCTACCCTGATAGTTGGATCTTACTGCACCACCACCTGTGGACACCCAGGTGGTGGTACTGTAGAGGGGTCCGAACTCCCTCCCTCGCTGAGGTGGAGAGTATCGTCTGTGATTCTCCTCACATCTCCCCTAGCTGGCCCTTTGTTGATTCTGGCTCATTTCTAACCTGGGTCACTGGCTTTGCGATCAGTACTGCTGCTGCTGCTGTGCCAAAGGACAGGCTTAATCTCACCCATGTTGGTTAGCAGCTGCAGTACCCAGAGGGGATTGGGGAACACCAATGATGGCCCCAACATGAGGAGCAAGCCATGGTGGCCTGTCAGGCAGGAGTAATATATGTCCTGGTAGATGGTGGAGTGACTGGGCTGAGTGAGGGTTGTGCAGTCTGGAGAGAGAGGAGGTTCTTTGAGGTGGGCTGAGCATAGCAAAAAAACAGATTCAAAATAGAAAAAGAGAACACTGAGAAGAGAAATGATCACAGTTTTCAGAATACTTATAGACTGTATAGCAAGGTGGTTAAAGGAGTAGTACACCCAGAATTTGTAAAAACAATTGTTTTGCGGAGTGTTTTGATCTGTGTGTGAAGTCCTAGTGTGTCCTTCCCTCTGTCTGCTATTAGGTGTTTTTCCTAAATTAGCCTTCTAGCTTTATGGTAGTTTTACAACCCCTGGGGATCTCCACCTCAGCCAAGTGTGTTGCATTCCTTGTTCCTACAATGCATCCTGTTTCATGTGACAGTGATGTAGCTGAGACCATAGATTCACAGCAAACACTGCTTTACAATCAGTTACAACAGCAGAGATGACTATAGTTTAAAAACTATACAGAGTTCAGTAGGAACAAGGAATGCAATAAACATAGCTGAGGCGGAGATCACCAGGTGTCGTAAAACTACCATAAAGTCAGCAGGCTAATTTATGAAAAACTCCTAACAGCAGGCAGAGGGAAGGACGCACAAGGATTTCACACACAAATCAAAACACTCTGCATAACATATGTTTTTGCAAATTCTGGGTGCACTACTCCTTTAAGAGCACTGAGCTGAAAACCTGGTGAACTGGGTTTGAATCCCACAGATACCACTTGCACACTGTGTGACCATGAGCAAGTAACTTAACTTCCCTGTGCTCCCAGGATGCACCTGGAAACAAGCCTCAGCCTAGTGTGCCTTTCCAGGCCCAAAATTGTAAAAAAGGAAAAAATAAATACTATGGGGATAGACAGTTTGGAATATACACAAATGTTTGAGCTTGCAAGTGCAAGCCAGACTGATGTGGGGAGGCAGAATAAAGAGAAACATAAGAAAGCATCACATGATGTAGAGTGTGGTTAACATGTGAAATAGTCTACCCAGTGAGGTTGTAGAAATGTGAACTGTTTAGGTTTTCAAAGCAAGACTAAGCAGATTCCCATCTTGTCTGTCCCTCCTGCCACACGGCAGTGATAATGGATTAACATACAAGGAGAGGTTGAGGGCACTGAGCACGTATTCCCTAGAGGAGAGAAGTGGGGGACATGACTGAGACTTTCAGGTATCTGAAAAGAATTAATAGGGTGGGAAAAGGGTGTCTCAGTGGAAACCAAAACACGAAAGGACACAGTCTCAAGTTGGAGGAGGGAGGTTTAGAACAGAGGCTAGGTGGCATTTCTTCACTGAGAGAGTGGTGGCAGTTGGAATGTACCTCCAGAGGAGGTGATTACGGTGGAAGCAGTAGGCAGCTTCAAGAGATGCTGGGAGATAGTTAAGGGGAAGATGAGGGTCAATGGAGGAGAAGGGCAGATGGGGGGACAGGGTCAGTAGCTTATTCTGAGAGTCATGAATTCTGAGCTGTTAGACAGACCAAATGGCCTTTTTCTGCTAGCTTCATTGTATGTTTGTATGTATAATTGCACACCAATTTTAAATGAGCCCAATTGCTTTGATGCTGGAATGGACAAGATGGATTCTAAAATAATCCTTGAGAAAAATCCAGGCCCCACAAATGCCCCAGACTATGTTGACTGATGCACTAATTGGCCCAACCTGAAGGGAGAAAAATTAGCTCACATGACTATATGTAACTTGCTAGGCAAAAAGCATGAACTAGAGGTCTGGCTTCCAGTCAGTGCACCTGACATACTCGCCTTGAGCGAATCACGATAGTCAAATAAGGTAACGGACTGTATTACCAGAATCAACGGCTGCAAGTCTCACAGAAGGGAGTGAAGGAATAAAAAAGGGGAGGTATACTATATGTAACCCCCATCTCTCTTTTTCTTATAGGCAAAGATAAGTTAGTACTTTCGGCAGCTCCTCACTTTCGTACTGCATACTTGACATATATTTCACCTCACGTCAAACTGCTACAGACCCCCCCCCCGCGCGTCTCTGTTGGCTTACGTGGCACCTCTCCTCCCTTCCTATGTCTAGGGGCACTGTTAGATGCTACAGTCGTGGGGAAAGGGGGAAGGCCCCTGGTGTAGACTCAGGCAGTCCCAAGTCATTTCAAGACTGCAAGGCATAAACGGTACCTCAGAAGTTGTTTGGGGATTCTTTCCAGGTGACAGCGTGAACTCTGTCTTGGGTGCTAGATGGCTGACTCACAGGCTGGGAGGGACAAGCAGACTTTTCTGTTGGGGTAAAGTCATTAGATAACAACAGCAACAACAAGCAATCCATTGGGCAGGAAACAAATGATGCAGTCCAGCCGAGGTCCAAATGCAATCAGGCAAAGTTTATTTTTCCCAAAACAGTTAAAAGGCTCAAGCCAAAAACTCATTAGCTCCATGGAGCAGTGGGGGAACAGTTTTCGACATGGCTCATTACAATGGCATTCGGCCGTGGTACTTCACTTGAGGGACCTGAGTCCCAAACCTGGATCCTGTCACATTCTCCTTTGTGAGCCGAACTGGCTCTCAACACTCTGATGGCAA
This sequence comes from Neoceratodus forsteri, assembly GCA_016271365.2. Classification (NCBI taxonomy): domain Eukaryota; kingdom Metazoa; phylum Chordata; order Ceratodontiformes; family Ceratodontidae; genus Neoceratodus; species Neoceratodus forsteri. The sequence continues at coordinate 453,123,209 of JADMNL010000023.1, read as the reverse complement.
GCAGGCACTAAATGTGCTATTTTCTTCTTAGCACTTCTTTCCAATTGCCTCCCCGCCTTTGAGTACTGGGGACCTGCAACTCTCTCTCTCTCTCTCTCTCTCTCTCTCGGGGAACACTTTTGGGATGCTGGGTATAGTCCTTTCATCTACAGCCTTCCTACTCTTGCCGACTCTGCAGGGGGTTGCAATGCAGGGGACCAACTCTTCCCAGGGTGAACTATAAATTCAGTACTCTACCACACCAGCAAGGTGGATATGGGCTTATAGCTTCAGGGTCCAGTCCGCTACACCAGACCCTCCGGAACCTGGTCACTGCCACTTACCCGGTCCGGGCCTGCCATGGCAACCACCAAGTCACTTCAGTCTTCTCTCCACAGAGCTGGACAGGCTCCACTCTTACAGTGGTTTCCTCCTTGATAGTGTGGATCTTCAGGACACCCTCCCCACTGCTGGATGTTAGAATCCATCTCCTTCATTTGGGCACTGGGGGCAATCAACCCACCCTGGCCCTGGGCACCTCCAGCCACAACTGGTGGCCTGCCCCCTCAACGGTGCTACTCGACCCTATGCTCCTCACTCCACCAACTCCCCAACGGTTTCTCTCCCTCGCAGGCTAAAGGGATGTGGCAAAAAGTAGCAAATAAAAAAATATAAACATATCATCCCCTGATCTCAGATGACCCACAGATAATCAAGAAGCACCCCATGGTCCATGGTGTCAAAAGCTGATGAGAGATCCAGAAGGACGAAGTTGGAACGGCACTTCTGGTCTCTGGCCATCAGGAGACCATTGAGTACCCGAACCAGAGCAGTCTCAGTACTATGTCTCTTATGGAAACCTGACTGGAGAGGATTGTAGATAGCATGGATGGTAAGATGGTTCTCCAACTGTTGTGTGACAACTTTCTCAATAATCTTCCCTATAAAGGGAAGGTTAGAGATCAGTCTGTAGTTTGCAGCAGAGTCTGGGTCAAGAGATGGCTTCTTGAAAAGGGGGGTTACCACAGCCTCCTTCAGGGAGCTGGGGAACTCCCCCGACTCCAATAAACACCAGATCAACTCCACTAGAACCAGGCCAATCAAATCCACACATCCTATTAAAAGGCGAGTACGGCCCGGGTCTAAACTACAGCTAGTTGGCAGCATACCTCGCAGAAGCCATATGACATCCTCGCTCTCCAGTCAGTTAAACTCAGCCCAAAAAAAAACAGAGGTGTCTCAATCCTGTTCTGACCACCAGTAACCCCCACAGAGTGTGTGTAACCCCTAGATGGCGCTATCCCAGGGGCTACTACCCCTGCCTGATTTGCCACTAACAGGTTGAGGGGCCTTGATCCAATGGCGGGTGCCTCCACCCAGAGGTCAGGGTTTGCAATAGTTAAACTAACTTGGTCACAGCCCTCTGGGACACTGCAACCCCTTTCTTCCCACTAGTGGCCCACACAATATATCAGAATTACCTTCACAGTATACACTTACCCCAGGTCTGGTTCCGCACTGGGACCTCCTGTGAAATGAGATACAGTGCAACAATCACAGTACAGTACTTTAACATAGACAAATACCTAGGCAGTATAACTTTGCTGAAACAAGCAGCTCTGATTTATTTAGGGATATAACAAGGACAGGGGAAATCAGGTTAATTAGCTTATCACTTTAATAATTCATATGGCTCTGTGCACAGCCTATCCCTATCAGTTACTGTCCCTGGGTACCCAAGCCCTAGTGGCTAGTCCAAACCGTGGCAGCTGGTAGGGCCCTTTCACACAGAGAAAAGGAGAATTAAACAGTCAGCAGTACAGTAATTCCATTTGGATTTAATGTGGCAACTCAACAGGGAGCGACTCTGAATTAGTACTCACGACCTCCAAATAAGATAGGGTCCTTCAATGTCAGCAGGGCTCACTTGAGGTGCACAAACCTCTTCACACATCCATATAAAAGAAAGCACTATACCAGGCAGGCTGCATCTGTATCCCGATCGCAATTACTGCAATACCCGGAGAACACACAGCAGATTCAGTTCCTGACAGACCGAGTGTAATTTTCAGCAGTTCCTCCAGTCTTCTACAGGGTGAGCCTGGTTTCTACTCTTCAGAGATCCTTTGATTCTTTCACAGGATGGATTCAGTCCTAACAAGCTGCAGACCGAACTCTGGGCCTTACACACGCTTTTTGACTAAAACTGCACACTGAAAAGCACAGGCTCCTTCCTTCTTCACTGCCAAAGCTCAACTGAAACTCCAACCGACAAAACCGGCACTTCCTTTGAGTTCCTCCCAGTTCTTGACTGGATTGGCTGTCACCACAATAGACTGCTGCTGTTGGTCCAAAAGGTGCTGAAGTCTAAACTACATCTCCCAGAGTCACTGCCCATACAATCCTCTTGTGGCTGGCCAGATTATGAGTCCAAGTTCTGATTCGTCCAAGGCACCATTTTAGAGCTAGCTTACCCCACACTGATTGGTCCAGTTCAGCAGTTCAAAACTAGAATGGGGAACTAGCAGACACAGTTCTGACTGCAAAGAAAGCAGGTTAGACAAACTGTAATTTCATTATTACTCTAAATAATTTCTGGCAGTTACATCTGTCAGATAGGTTCCTTTGACTCCTAGTGACTGCAAAAATGAAGTGAATTGGCAGCAGCTTGAGTGGTACTCAATCAAAGAAACACACAGTCCCCCATACAACTAATTATGTCTGCAAGCAGACAGCTCTTAAAGAGACAGTACCAGAGGTTCTAAAACACTCACTGATAAATGGCTTAAATGCCAAACACCATTCAGGCTTGGAGCATTCAAGCAAGCTCCTGGAAGTCTTTTGGGAACCCCCATTTGCAGGGGGTTACACCTTCCTGGTTTGGGAAAGCTTGACGTCTGCTGCCAAGCAAGTACCCATAAGTTTCAACTGCAACCATATACATTTGCATTAGGCTCGCATATGTAATCATCAGTCAATATATCATTTTACCAAGAACACATTTCTGAAACATTGCAGTACGTCACTCTTTACACAGTATTACATACACATTGTAATACAACTCAAGTTATTACCTCTTGTACATGAAACCTGAAGAGAGGGGCCCTTCCTATCAGTTACCTTGGGGCTGGATGGGCAAGGGCACCATACTTAGAGGGCAACACAAGTAACTTGGAGTTAGCACTGATGCTCAGTTTGGGCAATGAGCTCGGGGACACATACACCTTTATGGACAACATTGAGAGGCAAGTCCACAGGCCTCCCAAGTGAATCATAACTGAGGTGCACCACAGGCTTTACAGCTCGACCAGTCTTTCTAGGGGAACTGTTATAGTCTCTGCACTCTGAGCCTCATTTTCAGCATTGTCCTCACTTGTCAGGGAGTCTCCATGGGGGTAGAGAGGCTAGAACTTGGGGCACTTTCAGCTCCAGGAGTTACAGTTTCTGAGTCCACAACATTTGGCTCGATGGAGAGCTTGGACACTGGCAGTGGACTGTCAGGGCACTCAAAATACTCTTCTTGTTCGGGTATCACCAGTCTGCCCCAATCTATCATTTTCTCCCTGAAAGCTCAAACAGTTCAACCATGCACAATGATTCCATTTCATCTGATCTGATGCTTTGCACTTCACTTTCTGGGAGCATTGGCTCCAGGGATGAAGCTGGGGCTTAGACAGTCCAGAAGGCCCAGCTTCATCTCCAGTATTGACTAGGGATTGCCTCAAACAATTGAACTCAGTTCGTAAGAAGGATAGTATTCAAAGTCACTCTCACTTTCTTCCGATATGGACTGACAGTCATGCTCAACTGGGACTTGTGGAGGGAACACTTTAACTTTGTTTCTGTAGGTGCAGACTTTCTTGATCTTTTCTTAGCAGCAGCTCTAGTCACTGGTCCAGAGGGGCATCTTCTAGGGCTCAGACTCAATTAAGATTTGTCCAATGGGCAGTAAATGATTTCTATGCATTGTTTTTACATCTTTTGAATTATTCTCAGGCCTTACTTTGTACACTGGCAGATCATCTAGTTTGCCCACTACAATGTGAGGGAGATGGTGCCATCTGTCAGCAATCTTGTGCTTGCCATGCAGTCCCAGATTTCTTAGCAATACCCGATCTCCTCCTGGAGTTCCTGTAAGCTTCACCTTTTATCATACCTTCTTTGTTGGCCAGATTTCTTTTGGCAGCCATGGTTTGAGCCAGTTGATACGCATGAGTTAGCTGGGCCTTTAACTTTGCACATACTGTAAATAGTTGTCAGCTTGAACCCCATCAGGAGAGACCCCAAAACACACATCTACTGGTAGTCGAGCTTCTTCCAAACATCAGGCGTAGGGGAGAATCCAGTGGCATCACTTTGGTGCAGTTATAAGCATGTACCAGGGTGCTAATTTGTTGGCTCCATCTAGGCTTGTCCTTTGGGTGCAGGGTGCCTAGCATATCTAGCAAAGTGCGGTTGAAACGCTCAGGCTGTGGGTCCCTGGGGTGGTAAGGAGTGGTTCTGGACTTTCGACTCCCCACAGAGAAAGCATCTCTTGATCAGACGACTCTCAAAGTCTCTCCTTGATCAGAATGGATTCTTTGTGGAGCCCCATAGTGAACAAAAGTTTTCTACAAGTACTTTGGCCACAGTGGATGCTTTTGGTCTTTGGTGGGGAAAGCTTTGGGCATATCTCGTGAAATGGTCAGTGACCACCAGCACATTACTGATATTTCTTTGATCTGACTCCAAACTCAGAAAATCAATACAGACCAGCTCCATGGGTGCACTGGTGGTGATGTTAACAAGGGGAGCAGCCCTCTGGGGCAAAGCTTTCCTCTGTAAGCAGCGACTACAAGTTCGAATGTGTTGCTCCACATCAGCCCCCATCTTAGGCCAACAGAATCTGGATCTCACCAAGTCAAGTGTTCTGTCTATACCAAGGTGCCCCATGTGGTTGTGCAAGGACCTCAGTACTGAGTCTCGAAGGCAGTGGGCAGCACTAGTTGTTGTTTGTCTACTTGTCCCCTCTGTCTACTGTTTCTCTGTATAACAGTTTATTGATCAGTTTCAACTTAGGACCTTCTTTGTATAACAGTGCAGTTCTCAAATCAGTGGAGCGTAATTTGGACACATCTTTTCCTGCATAGAGGGCTTCTAAAGCTGCTTTGATCATGGGATCGTGGATTGAGCCACTGCATACTGTCATTGTCCAGCTGAGGCAGTGCACCAATGTCTATTGCAGAAAAGTGGCACAAGCAGCAGGTATGCAATTCCAGAGGCTCCCAAGCAATCCACCATGCAGTCCACTGCGTCCGTGGACATTTGTTCCTCCCTGTCAAACTTCCGCAGAGTGCCCGAATGTCAGGTTCTGCCAATTGGACCCAATCATTCTGGGGAACAGGCCTCGAGAGAGCATCAGCATCTATGTGGTTCAGACCTGCTCGGTATTCAAGAGCATAGTCATATGTAGATAATGCAGAAAGCCACCTATGGCCAGTGGCATCCAACTTAGCTGAGGTCTGCACATAGGTCAAAGGATTATTGTCAGTTTTTACTAGTATTTTAGCCCCATACAAGTACTCATGGAATTGGTCAACAATAGCCCACTTCAAAGCTAGGAACTCTAACTTATGTACAGGATAGTTCTTTTCGGATGGGGTCAGGCTTCTACTGGCAAAGGCCACTGGTCTCAGGCCATTCTCATGCTCTTGGTACAACACAGCCCCCAACCCTTGCAAGCTAGCATCAGTGTGCAGGACGAAGGTTTTCTTGGATCGGCATAGGCCAGCACTGGAGCATGGGTAAGTTGATATATGATCTCATGAAAGCAGTCATTAATCAGGAGTCCAGCGGCCCCAAATACTTCACTCGGATGAAAATACACTCTTCAGTCTTGAGGGACGCTGACTTTGGTATTTTTGTGGGTTGGGGATACCTTGAGTAAGGTTAAGTAAAGGGCGGATCACTCTTGAATAGTCCTTGATGAAGCGCCGATAATAACCACAGAATCCCAGGAATCTTTGCAGTTCTTTTAGATTTTGGCTGTGGCCAGGTGGTCAAGGCCTCAACTTTACTTGGGTCGGTCTCTATTCCCTCGGTGGATACTATGTGTCCCACATACTTTACTGATGTTTGAAAGAATTGACACTTATCAATGGACAGTTTAAGGCCAAAGTCCTCCAGTCGGTCCAATACCTTAAATAATCTGCTCTCATGTTCCTCCAGTGAGCTGCCAAACACAATAACATCATCTAGGTATACCAGGCACCTAGTAAGTTCATGTCCCCACTGCACGCCCATCAATCGCTGAAAAGTGGCTGGGGCACCTGAAATCCCTTGAGGCATCCTCATGAATTACAGAAGCCAAGCGGATGATAAAGGCCGCCTTCTCACGGTCCCTGGGGCCATCGGATCTGGTAGTACCCACTGCGAGATCCAGCACAGAGAACCACTTGCTCCGCTTAGGCAGTCCAAAGCATCCTGAATGCGGCATTGTGTACTGATCAGGATAGTCCCGTTTAGGTGCGATAATCCACACACATCCTTACTGTTCCATTCTTTTCTCACTACCACAATGGGGAAGATAAGAGGCTTCTGGATTCTTTGTATTACACCAGCAGCTAACATTCTTGCAGATGCCGCCTCACATCATCTATGTCAGCAGGTGCCAGGCGCCGAGACCTCTCACTGAATGGTCTTTCGTCATGCAGCCGGATATTGTGCTCAGCTCCTTGCACGCATCCTACATCCCATTCCTTTAAAGAAAACACCTGGTCTCTGGGCAAGCTTCTCACTGATCCTCACTTTCCATTCAGCTGGCAGCGGGAGTCGCCGAATCAAACAAGTCAGGCGTTACTCTGTCATTCTTCCTTGAACTCTGCTGCTGGGTAGCACTGCAGTGTCTGCACAATGCACATTAGCCAGGATGCAACCTCTGTTTACCTCGAATGTCTCTTTCAGACACATTATGAACTTGGACCATTACCCTTCTGGCATAAGCATGGGCTCTAGCGGCAAAATACTAGGCTTGACCAGCAGTCCCTCTGGCAATTTTCCATCGCCTGTGCATCCAACATTAATATTTTATTCTTAACATCCTTTCTGATACGGACCTCTCCCTGTAAGGTACACTGGGCATTTGGCGCCAGGATCAGAGACTCAGGATCCTTCTTCCATACAATTCCGACCGGTTCCTCTGGTTCTGTTTTTTCAGCATCTCTCTGTGCCTCATAGGCCTTCTTAATTAAAGCCGGAACTCTTTAAGCTCTACTAGTCTTTGACCCCTGTTTTTCATAACACAACTGTGCCAGCCTTCCGAACATGTGAGCATTTGTTCCAATCAACAAAGGGACACCATCATACAGTCCAGTGGGGGGGGACACACTAAGGCTAGGGTCTCTACTTGTCCGCCACTCCAGCCACGGAGGTGGGGAAAGACAGCCAAATTGGATATACCCAGAATAGGGTAGGCCTTCTCACTTAACCCCCATACATGCAGTCCTTCTAATGGTTGTAAGGGCACGCTGACAAATGCTTCTGATACCAATCCTGGAACATAATTGTCACTTGGGGAGCCACTGTCTAATACAGCTCTTGTAGACACTCCATTCACCTTTACAGTGGTCTCCATGGAGGGACCCACTATTCTGGACCAGTCTGGAGAGGCGGTAGTGGGGCAACTGGGACCTGCCTGCCAAAGGACGTGAATTAGCATTTTGGTGCCCCTCACTGGGATCATGTCGTGCACCTCTTAACCACTGATTTCTTCTCAAGCTCTCCTTGTAGCCTATATGCAACTTTGTCAGTGTCTTTGGGGACTGGCATTCCTTTCATGTGCCCATCTTTCCCACAATTATAGCAAAACATACTTTCTGGAGTTTGAGCTGGCGAGGCGCCACACTGGGAGCCAGGGTGGGGTATTACTAACTGGAAACCTGGGTGCCATCTCTGTCTGCGCGTGATAAGCATTTGGAGACATCGTCAGTTTCTCCACTTCCATGGTCAAGGAATTGAGTTTGGAGCTGTTATCAGCAGGAGATACATGGGTGGTACCCCACCCCATGCAGATGCAGTCGGATATAGGTCAGGGGTCTGTACTTGCAGGCGTGCTGTCATAAAGGGACTGTTTTGAATTTCCGGATCTCTCAACAGTTCGCCTGCCGGCATATCTTTTCCTTGTCAGAGCACTCATTGACTGTCAACCTCTGCCCCTGAACTTCACTTGATGGGTCACCTCAGTCACTGGTCGTAGCCACAGCTGTTGGTGCAGGTACCTCCCGAGGCTTTTCTCAACTCCTCGAATTCTCTCATTAACTCATTATAGAGGGTGGGGATTCAGTCGATTTGCCAGGCGTAACTGAAGCAACAGCAGTTCTGAGAAGGGGCAGACTTAAGGATTCTGTCCAGTCTGGTTCGGGTCCAGTTCAATCGCTGGCAAACTACCCTTTCTGAGGCATTCTTGCAACAATTTTTCCAGCTGAGAGATATACACAGACAACAACTCCTTGGTACTGTTGTGCATTTCTTACTCTCCACCATAGGTCCTCATCAGAATCTGGGCTCCCATACACATTCTCCAAGGCCTCAAGATAGGCCTGTGCAGTCGCTTCAGGGTTACTGGCCCGTTTAGCATGGATGGTAGCCAGGGCAGGACCTCGGAGGCTCTCACTAACCCTCTTTCGCTTTTCGCCTTCCGAGCATTGCCATTCTAGCACTTGGGGGGCAACATAGTCTCCCACCCAGAGGTCAGGGTTTGCAATAGTTAAACTAACTTGGTCACAGCCCTCTGGGACACTGCAACCCCCCTTTCTTCCCACTAGTGGCCCACACAATATATCAGAATTACCTTCACAGTATACACTTACCCCCAGGTCTGGTTCCGGCACTGGGACCTCCTGTGAAATGAGATACAGTGCAACAATCACAGTACAGTACTTTAACATAGACAAATACCTCAGGCAGTATAACTTTGCTGAAACAAGCAGCTCTGATTTATTTAGGGGCTATAACAAGGACAGGGGAAATCAGGTTAATTAGCTTATCACTTTAATAATCTATTATGGCTCTGTGCACAGGCCTATCCCTATCAGTTACTGTCCCTGGGTACCCAAGCCCTAGTGGCTAGTCCAAACCGTGGCAGCTGGTAGGGGCCCTTTCACACAGAGAAAAGGGAGAATTAAACAGTCAGCAGTACAGTAATTCCATTTTGGATTTAATGTGGCAACTCAACAGGGAGCGAACTCTGAATTAGTACTCACGACCTCCAAATAAGATAGGGTCCTTCAATGTCAGTAGAGGCTCACTTGAGGTGCACAAACCTCTTCACACATCCATATAAAAGAAAGCACTATACCAGGCAGGCTGCATCTGTATCCCGATCGCAATTACTGCACAATACCCGGAGAACAACAGCAGATTCAGTTCCTGACAGACCGAGTGTAATTTTCAGCAATTCCTCCAGTCTTCTACAGGGTGAGCCTGGTTTCTACTCTTCAGAGATCCTTTGATTCTTTTCACAGGATGGATTCAGTCCAACAAGCTGCAGACCGGAACTCTGGGCCTTACACACGTTTTTGACTAAAACTGCACACTGAAAAAGCACAGGGCTCCTTCCTTCTTCACTGCCAAAGCTCAACTGAAACTCCAACCGACAAAACCGGCACTTCCTTGAGTTCCTCCCAGTTCTTGACTGGATTGGCTGTCACTCCAATAGACTGCTGCTGTTGGTCCAAAAAGGTGCTGAAGTCTAAACTACATCTCCCAGAGTCACTGCCCATAATCCTCTTGTGGCTGGCTCAGATTATGAGTCCAAGTTCTGATTCGTCCAAGGCACCATTTTAGAGCTAGCTTACCCACACTGATTGGTCCAGTTCAGCAGTTCAAAACTAGAATGGGAACTAGCAGACACAGTTCTGACTGCAAAGAAAGCAGGTTAGACAAACTGTAATTTCATTATTACTCTAAATAATTTCTGGCAGTTACATCTGTCAGATAGGTTCCTTTGCACTCCTAGTGACTGCAAAATGAAGTGAATTGGCAGCTTGAGTGGTACTCAATCAAAGAAACACACAGTCCCCATACAACTAATTATGTCTGCAAGCAGACAGCTCTTAAAGAGACAGTACCAGAGGTTCTAAAAACACTCACTGATAAATGGCTTAAATGCCAAACACCATTCAGGCTTGGAGCATTCAAGCAAGCTCCTGGAAGTCTTTTGGGAACCCCCATTTGCAGGGGGGTTACATGTGATAAGTGAATTTTGACCTGATATTGGCAAACTTATCAGCAAAGAAGAGAGCAAACTCATCGCACTCTAGTTGCGACCAGGCTTTCCGAATACGTAGGCAGGCTGGATTGTACAGTTTGTCTACTGTTTGGAACAGCTGAGCTGGTCGGTTCTGTGCTGCAGCAATCTTCCTGGACAGGAACTCTGCCTCCTTACGAGAAATTGTTAACTGACAGTCTCTATAATGTTCCATCAGTCTAAGCCTGTTGGCATCCAAGCCGGATCTACGCCGAGCACGCTGTAACCTTCAACCCACCTGCTTCATCTCCCTCAAAGTCCCATCAAACCATGGGGACCGAGGATGAAAAGTAAGCAGGCGAACATGGAAAGGAGAAAGGGTTTCCAGAGCTCCCACCACAGCTCGATTAAAAGCCTGAAGAAGGTTCTTCAGACCCTTGTTTATCTCCAGCATTCCCGATAGAACCAACACCAGAGGGTTAACAAGCTGTAATCATCGGCGGCAGTTAAACCCAAAGGACCATGATCTTCTTCAATCCCCTGTCTTCCTGATAAAATGCTTGAAGCATCCCATTACTGAGAGTAATCCAGCAGGGCAGGCTATACACACAACGCTGATATAGCCACACCCACTGCGTCAAAACACAGAACATTGAAAGACTGCAAAGCCAGAAATTGAGCTCTGAGAACGAACCAGTTACTTTGGCTGTTACAAAAACTTATGGTGTAATCTGCCACAGAACACCAAACATGGTAAAAAATGCCGGTCAAGATTCAGGAGAGAGGACTAGCTTAAACAAGCAAATGAAACTCTGCTTGAAAAAGACCCAGAACTCTCAAAAACCTCACTCCTTCAACCCTGTCTAACTCGTGACTTGTGACTGATTAAACTAAAAATAAGTAAAAAACGGAGAAAAGAAAACAAAAGAATTAACTAAAACAAACGGAGCTAGTAAACTGGCCGACTCATAGCAGCTGCCATCTTGTTTTTATTAATGGTTTGCCATCAATATTGAAAGACACAAAGGTAATACTGTACATGGTCGATGCAGTACTGTGACTGGTTTAGGGATAGTACACTTGTTTTGAGTGAGAAAAGAGTATATTGTTCTGTGCATCACAGAAGTACAGAACACATACAAATAACTTTAAATATACTGTAAAAGGAACAGAAAGTCTGGAAGGTTGTTGAGAACTTAAATGTCTTGTAGTCTACCTGTACTCAGGATTAATATATGAGGCACATGTTACCCACATCACAACACAACTGCATAAAAAGCTTGGAGCACAATATGCCTTAAGAGATTACCTCACCAACGAGACTCAAGGGTAATTGTCCAGATCAGTCTGCTCGCACTAATTAAGTTTGGGAATGTTATGTGGGGTGGGATAGAACAGAAAATACAAACAAAAACTAAAATCCTGTACAATTCAATTTGTAGACTTTGCTTTAAGGGCTAAAAAACTAGAACCTTAGGAGAAAAAAAAGATACTCTCATTTTAAGATTAATGGCCTACAAAATAATTAAGAAAGAGGGGCAGGGACTGGCCCATCAGCTCAGTTGTAGAGCTACTGCTCATGACACTGGTGACCTGAGTTTGGAAATGAGCTCGGGTCATCGGGGGCTGACCGGGGGAGGAGAATTGAGCGGCCCAGAGGACATTCTCCTTCTCCGGGGAAGGAGCACAGCCTGCACTGCTGCCATACTGCCACCTGGGTGACCACAGGTGGCAGTGCAGTCAGGAGCAGCTCGTGGGTGGGGGGAAATTGGCTGGTGTCACACTGCACATGCTCACGTGAATGCGTGCTTGCGCACCCTTGCCACCAACATCCTGGGGGAAATAGGAGAAAGCACGAAACCCTGTCTGGCTAGATAATGCCAGCCGCTTGCAGGTCCTGCACCTGACTACTCAAGCACCGCCACATCCTTCATCAAACCGGCAGTACCCTTCCTTCAGCATCACCCATGCTTGCACCATCATGAACCTCCACTTGGCAGTCAGCAGTAGGGTGACGAACCTCCCCTTTCCAGGGAAACAAGGGCTGTCCTTTGGATGTTCGAGCTTCTCCTCACTGGCCGACCCCCAGCAACCCGCACTGACTCCTGAATCTGGGTCACCAGCATGGAAGCAGGTGTGGCATCCAGCGCCTCAATCCTCAACACCACTGGGCTGGCCCTAATTCAGTTTATTTTTATTTAGCATCTGTCATACAAAGTAATAGAAAATAATATGTCCATTGAATCGATGAACGGTAAAACAGTTGTAACCCCCCTACAAATGGGGGTTCCCGAAAAGTCTTCCTTGAGCTTGCCTAAATGCTCACTGCCAGGCTGGTATTGCCAGACAGTGCCTGTATAGCCTCTGTGTACTGTCTCTTTAAGAGCTGCCTGGATTGCAGTCATAATTAATCTGAGAGGGATCTCTGTTAGAAGATGTACTTGTTTGCTGATCATTTGTTAGAGTAATAATAATATTGCAGTTTGTTCTAACCTGCCTTCTTTGCAGCATGGACAGTTCTGTTTGTTTCTATCATCTTGATCCTGGTCTGCAGAATGGGCCAATCAGTGCATTTGAGACTCTAAAATGGAGCCTGCCTACAGGGGCTTGGTGGGGCCAAAACTTGTAGAAATTGTAGTTTTGGGCTTTTGGGGCCTAAAATAACCTGGAGGGGGAGCCCTTGTTGTGACTGACAGACAGATCAGCCAACCGAACCTTTTGGATCTTGGGGAAAGTCCCACACTGCTTGCAGTTTCAGTTAGATCTGAGTTGGGAAGTGGAGAAGTAACAGCTCAAGATAGTTCAAGCATCAATACATACTGGATTTGCGTGGAAGAACTGTGGAAAGGTCTGAGTTTGATCTGTATGCCTGCCTGCTGTTCCTGAGAGGGAACTTGTGCTTTTTTCGGACTGAATCCGAATTTGGAGAGCGAATTAAACCACTGAATTGTGACCAGGCTTTAACCTGAAGAAGACCAAAGATTTGCTGAATGCGATCGGCCTGTCAGGACTTCCAGCTACCTCTGAACTCCCGGACTGTGCAGAGACTCTGCAATTATGACCGGAGAGCCATTTGCCTGGTACAGTGGAATTTCCGTAAATGTGAATGTGCTATGTGCTTATAGTGGGCTGTGATTTGGTTCCCCACTGTGTGTCTGAACTGTGTTTTGCTTGCTGGAGGCTGTATCCAGCTCCATGGGCTAAATCTGTATCCATTTCCATTTGCCTGGGCCCTGCTACACTGGCCCAGCCAGAATACCTGCTACGCAGAGAAAGTCATCGACGAGAGACCGGCCTGGGGATCAGCTCCCAGCTCAACGCCTTGAACAGGACCAACGCCTCAGTGATTCATGTGGGCCCTTCTTCTCCGGGCACTCCAGCTCAACAGCCTGCAGTCTCGATTTCGTCCTGCCTGTGTCCAGTATTGGGTATCGCGAGTAAACATCAGGGTAGCCCCCTGCAACAACAGCTAAATCTAAAAGTGTTGTAATCTGATTGTCTTGTTACCTTTTCTTTCACGAACTGAGCCCTTCGGCTCCGGATTACAGATAGTGTGTGTTGTGCATGTTGCTTTCTTCCATCACAGGGCCCCAGTCAGCTGCAGCGTTCCTGGCTAACCCACCATTTTCCTACCTGGGTACCCAGAGTGTGTGACTGTGTAGGGACTCTTAACTGCATGTATAACTGATTACTATAGCTTTTAAGCAAATCAACCTGATTACGCCCCTCCCTTGTTCAAGTCCCCTGAATAAATCAGATTTAACTTTGCTTGCATTTAACCTGACTGTGGTTCCAGTTTGTGCCAAAAGTATTGTACTGTTGCTACTTGCTGTGCTTAACCTTGTTTTACAGGGGGTTCCCTGGGTCAAGCTATAGGAGCCAGCCCTGGTGGTAAGTGCAAACAGTGTGGGTAATCGCCTGGTGAATAAGGGTCATTGTGAAAGTAATTATTGTATATTGTTCAGGCCACTAGAAGGGAAGAGGGGGGTTACAGTGTCCCGGAGGGCTGTGCCTAGGTTAGCTTGACCACTAACAACCCTGACCTCCAGGTGGAGACACCTATTTCATTACCCAGGCCCCTTAACCTGCTACTAGCCAAGCAGGCAGGGGTAGTAGCCCTTGGGATGGCGCCACCTAGGGGTTACACAGTAACACTAAACGCAGTAGGTAATGCACATTATACAACCAAACTGACAAATCCAGGATTCTGATAGGGTGGAATCCATGTGAATACCTGCATTGTGTGTAGCAGGGGTGCTCATGAACTCTAGGGGTGGGTTACTGATCAGTAATGCTATCCTTATGGTGAACCACAGCATTTGGAACATGTGGGGGAGGACTACCTCATATTATATATTTATTTATTTAACTCTTGGAATTTATTTATTTTATTTATTAAATTTTGTTAACCGAGTAAGTACACTGGGCCCCGAAGGTCCCTTTTTCAGGGGTGACCCGGAGTTAGTTGCATATAATTTTGCACATACAGTCAGTTAATACAGTGTCGGACATATTATACAGAATTGCAAAGACAGTATACAGTTTTACTGTTTTTGTGGAAGAGGGCAGGAGGTACATTACATTAGTGAATACAACAGAACAGTGTAGTACATCTAATACAGGAGGTACATTACATTAATTAATACAACAGAACAGTGTAGTACATATAATAAAGGTTATAAGGACAGTATACTGTTTCTGTAGAAGAGGGCAGTAAATATATTACAATACAGAGTACAGCAGTGACGGCAGATAGATGTGGGGGTGGTAAGTGCTTTAAATGCACACAAGAAGTTCCATATAGGATAGAGTACCAGCTTATGCAGTCATTAGTCGTTACCCTTACAGGGGAGCAATTTTCTACTAACACAAATTGATGCGAGGTGTGGTTGACTAGCCATTGGAGCAGGGGCAGGGACTAAGTTTAAGGAGTCACAACCTTTGAGCTAAAAGCTCATTTGCAAAGGCTCCACGTTGAAGCTATACATGCTATACACCAAGAATTAACAATAACACTAATACGAGAACACATCAACAAGCAATAACAAGTGAATACATCATCTAATAGGAAGAAGAGCAGATAACATTTGAATGGAGATTATACGTAGGAGAAACTGCTACACCTAGATTAAATGCAGGGAACTTGAAGGAACCAAGATTCCCTTTGTCAGAGGGTAATATATTATGAGTTATGACAAGGAATGGATAAAGAAGGTTAGAGGCAAGGAATAGAAAATAACCAAAATTCCCATTGTTGTGTAAGAATGGGGGGAGGGTCCAGGCAGGGATTAGGGATATCTGGGCTCCCAGTGGCAAAGATAGGTGCTGGTGGTGGGATGGGAATGGGATTTGGCGAATAAAAGGTCAGAGGTAGGAAGAGTGGTGAGGAAGAGGGTGGAGTGGGTGGAGTGGAGGGGGGGCAAGTAGGGAGGCTGGTAGAGGCATGGAAATGGAGACTGAGAGGACTGGAGAGGGTGACATGAGGGGACAGTGGAGGAGGAAAAGGAAGAGGGAGGAAGGTGAAAGGGAAGAATAGGCCAAAGGGGATGAGTGCAGTGGTGGGCAAGGTGTGGACTGGTCTATTAAGTCTAATTTAAAGAGCAGTTTCATGCCTTAAGACTACTGAGGTGGGAGTGGAGTTCAGCTTTGAAAGGCCCAAGTTTGGGCTCTTCTGGAAGGTCAAGTGAGAGTTAGTTAAGCTACTATGGAGCATGATAACCAAATGATCGCTGGCCTAGGGATGTGTGGCAGAAGGAGACTTTGTAGAGGTGGTTGTGAGATCCTCTGGTCAGCCTGGCTGGGACTACTGTATAGGGCAGAGCATAGATTGGACCCCGAGAGGGGTCAGGCCAAGAATGGCTTTTTTGGCTAGGAGACAGAGTTGGTACCGAATATAATTCTCCAGGTTCAGCCAGTCTGCAAGAGAATATAGGTCACGTGTGCGTAAGAAGCGGAGCACCTAGGAGAAGCCTGCAGGACTTGTTAAGGGAAAGGGCAATTCTTTTCAGAGTAGTGTTGGAGGCAGCACTATAGACAATGAGGCCGTAGCCTATCACAGGCAGGACAGAGCTATTAAAGGTAAGTTTAAGGGCGTCAGTTGTGAGACAGTGTCCAGTGCTCCCATATTGTTTTGGCATTTTCCCTGTAACTCCAGGGTGATATTCCTGGGTTTTCCTGTAGATAACATTATTTCCTATGGAAGCTGAATTGCCCTGTTTTCCTGTATAACCAATGCAAGTCTATGGGAAGAGTTTTCCTGTAGATGCCTCCAAATCCCTGTAAAATACAGGAATCCCTGTAGATATGGGAGCCCTGCAGTGTCTGTTCCGGTCAAGCTGGCCAATCCTCCTGTTTGTAGTCCAGGAGACATTATCAATTGGCAGTGACTAGGATAGGGTGCTATCCAGAGTAATACCAAGATATTTGAAGTTCTGAACCATTTCAAGGGTTTCATTTAGTTTGTTATGGATGGATAAGGTAGTGGCTCTATATTTGCTATGGGTGGAGGTGAACAGCATTGTTTTTGTTTTTTTATAATTGAGAAGCAGCTGAGCACCAGAGAACCAGTCCTCTACAAGTTTGAAACTATGCTGAAGGCTTTGTTCCAGGGAATCGAGGTCAGGATGACTGGAGTAGAGGACAGCGTCATCCATATATAACAAGATTTTGTCATTACATACTTTATTTATTTATTTAAAATTTGATGACAGGGAAAAGCACACACAGCCGAGGCTTGTTTCCAGGTGTGACCTGGAGACAGGGTAAAAACAGCACAAAAGGTTACAAAAGTACAAAAAATGCTGAGTAAAAACATCATAAACAATTACATAATTGCGTTATTAGGTTCAGATCAGTCAAATATACACTGGCAAAAATGGAAGAATGAACACATGTCAGAGCAAGATAGCAAGGGAGGCAAAACTAAGATGAGACAGCAGGCTGGGGAGAGTGCAGGGGCAGTAGGTCATGAGGTAAGCAGAGGACAGCAGTGACTATTAGAGGCTGGGAGGGGAGATGCTTAAAAAGTAGGACTGGCAGGGGAGAGGCAGGCTGAGGGGGGGGATATTGTCCAGGGAAAGGGTGGTATGACAGGAAGAGGGCTAGTGTAAGCTGGAGGACATAGCAAAAAGGAGAGAGGAAAAAGGTAGAAAATTGTCAGAGGGGTAGGGGTGGCTGAGCTAAAAGGGAAAAAGGGGGTGCAAAAGAGAGAGAAGTAAGAAGAGCAGGATGGATTAGTGGTCCCAGAGAAGTGGGATGAGTAGTATGGCCTGGAGAGGAAGAAACGGTGAACTTTAGGGAGATTGTTCAAAAAAAGATTAGATAGCAGTGGGCACAGGATGGATCATTGGGGAACTCCTGTGCTTACATTCTGACTGTCTGATAGTGTGTCACCAGTTTTGATCTGTTGAACCTGCCTGAGGAGATAACTGAGAAACCAGTTCAGGGAGGTGGGGGACACAGTGGATTCACGTAGTTGAGTTAGCAGGAGTTCATGGTTGACAGTATTGAAGGCCTTAGTGAAGTCAATAAAGGTAGCCCCCACCAAGTGCCCCCGATCAAGGGAGTCATGGATGAATCCAGTAAACTCTACTAGAGCTGCTGTTGTGCTGTGAAGTTTCTGAAACCCTTGCTGCTCCTTACATTGAAGCTGATACTTGTCTAGGTGGTTAATTAGTTGATCGTAGACAATATGTTCGAATGCTTTGGAGCTTGGGGGTAGGATAGAAATTGGTCGGTAGTTATTGTGAGATAACCTTTCGCCACTCTTAAAGACTGGTGTTACAACTGCAGCTTTCTACCTTAGGGAATTTCCCAGTGATGAGGGAGAGGTTGAGAATTCCTGTTAAAGGGGCAATTATATCATCTAGGGTGAGGGAAATTAATTTCAAATCTAGGCCGTCGCTGCTGTGCCTTGATTTGCAAAGTACTTGCTGAATGTATTTTTTGGCTTTAGATGCTTTTTTTTTTGTGTGATCTTTTTACCTCCTCCTACAACGCTCCGGTGTCTGTCTCTTCTTCGGGCCCTCCAAGCCTTCTCCACTCCTCGGCCATCCTTTTCCTGAGCCCTGCCAATGCCAACCCATTGTCAACCCACCACACATCGCAGCCAACCCTCCGAGACACCCCAGAGTAACCCATCTCCAGGTGGGTCCCCCTCCTCCGAGGGGAAGGCACTGGGTCAGGGGGAAACCCCAGCACTCTATTATCTTTACTTGACTCAGAGGTGCTGCTGTGGAGGGGCAGGCTCCCAGAGGTTCCGGGTGTGTGGAGAATGCAGAAGCCATCATCCGGCGGCCACCAAAGTTGTTTTCCACTTTTCTTTGGTTGTCCCTCATGTGCCGCTCCGTAGTAGTGTCTCTGGTCTCCACAGAGGGCCGCTATAAGAGCAGAGTTGCCCACCTCAACCCACCCCAGGAGAGGAGAGCAGTCCTCCAGATGCTCTATCCTCTCCTTCCCCAGCCAGCCCGATGACCTGAGTCTGTTTCAAACCCAGGTCGCTGGCGTGGTTCGAGGTGTGGTGCCCAGTGCCTCAACCTCTGTGCCACCGGGCTGGCTCGCTTTAGATGCTTTGATTATTTTGAGGTGGGGGCTGGGCTGACTGGCTGAATGTTGTGTTAACAAGTGCACTGTTTTGTTGACCTCATATGGGTTTAGGTAGTCCGGGGGGTGGGGGGCACTCCACTAAGTTCTGTGCAGGTCTTGTTAAAAGTGTTTGCAATGGTTTTCGGGTCTTGTGTAATTACTCCATTAAGGTTAAGGATAGCAGGGTGAGATCTATTAGGACTCCCCATTAGCAACTTAATGTTAGCCAAGAATTTGTGATGGTCACCCCAAGAATTGTCCAGTTCAGACCTGAAGAAGCGGGACTTGGCCTGGCAGATGGTCTGGGTACATATATTGTGGGCAGCTCAACAGCTTTGGAGGTCAAGAGGTGAGCCTGAGCACTTAGCTTTATGCCAGAGGTTATCCCTGGTTTGTATTAGGCCAATGGGGTTATCCAGGTCTTTTGTGATCCACGGACCTTTCTTTTGGTAAAGGGTACATAAATGTCGGAGAAGGCTTGTAGGTCATCATAAAGTAGCCTAAGGCAGTATCGACATCCTCAGCAGAGTAGATGGTGGACCAGTCAGTCTTGCTGAGGTGATCTTTTAAGAGACCCATTGACCTGCGCATAGTGCCTGATTTGTGACTGTTTTAGCCAGGAGTTTTGGGGCCTTGTTTAACCAGGTGCAGAGGATTGGAGAGTGATCGCTTAAGGCATCAGGGAGAACGACAGTGCTGGTGATCCGTTCTGGGTGGTTCGTTAATAGCTACTCCAAAAGGGTACTGGTCCCAGAGTGGTAGTTGGTGCGAGTGGAGGTGTCTGCTAACTGGGCAATGTTTATGGCAGTGATGGCATCTTTGTAAGGGACAGAATCAGGGGACAGCCAATTTATATTGAGGTCCCCCACCACTAATAGCTCAGAGTTATGGTAGTGACTGGAGAGGTATTCGATGAGCACATTGAAACCAGGAGTCTGTTCCTTGGGCGGAATGCAGGTGGAGATAATAGTTATACCCTTTCCTTGAGCCCCAAGGATTACTTTTAGTGGAAGAATTTGAACATTGCTTACTGATTTTATGAGTGGGCGCGCTTGGCCCCTCAGGTGATCCTTAATATAAATGACACCCCCCTCCTCTCTTGCTGACTCTATTCTGTCTAAAGGAGGTGTAGCCATTTAGGTGGATGTCAGTATCAGATGTGCACTGGGTCCAAAGAGTGCCGATGAGAATAGCATCGGCATGATGCATGCAGTAAAAATTGCACCATTTTTTTTTTGCAGGGGGACTTTGCCCCCCACACACCCCCGTCTATAGGATTCTCACTCCGAGGGGGAGTGGATTCTGGAGAAAATTAAAATTCGTGGGGCAGTTACGGCCCCATGTAAAAAAAAATAAAAAATGTCCTGAGGTATGCTAAAAGGTTGGTGACCAGGATTAGAACCTTGGTTTGTACTGCTGCTAGTCAAGCTGCTTGATGCTCCAGCCCTCAGCACCAAGGGAGCAGATCAGCCAAGCTGGTGGAACCTAGTGCTCTTATCCTCTTTCAGCACCCCAGACAGTGACCAGGGGAGCGCTTACAGCAAGCGCTGTAAATCCCCCCTCACTGTCCGTATGAGCACTTGCCAGACTAGCACCGTATAGTGTGGCACTATTCTGGTAGCGCTCGCTTGATGGGGTGCCTATCAGATGTCCTCAAGGTGAGTCAAGTCTCAACCACAGAAATGATATCAGAATTATGTTGGGTGATCCACAGTTGCAGTGAGTCAAATCTGACTATTAGACTGAAAATGTTGATCGAAGCTATAGATATAGTGGATACCTTAAGTACTTAAATCTGATTGGCTTATTTGCAACTTTAGCCATGATTAAATCCATGCATAACCCATGCATAAAGTGCCAGCTACAAATGTAGCAATCACTACACTTTTTCCAGTTTTGAAAACTCTGTTTTTGTTGTCATCTTTCTTTTTAAAGCATAACTGAAAGAACCTACCTCAAGTCCCACATCTATTAAAACCATGCTGCCACTCTCCTTCCACCCCTCCCAGCATGTACATATCCTTTTGCCTGTTCAGCAGTCCATGCCTAAAGTTTTACAAATCTTTTTAAATCATGCCAGTGGCACTCGCAACACTGCTGTCACTGACAAGTGTCAATACAGCCAGTTCTCTCTTCTCTTCTCCTTGTCTCCTGCCACCCTTCGATGTACCAAATCCAAGCTGTGATTTCCATCCAGTATTTCTCCATCATTTTGCAGCCCTGTACCATAAATCACTTTTAGGCTCTGCTTGGGATGATGACTGTGGGGGGTTGTGAATATAGAAGAATACATCGGAAGAGACAAGATTACTAAGGTGAGTAATTTTTTCTTATGACGCATGTGTATATTGTGCTGCCGAAACAGCGCAATATATGCCATGCGACATAAGTCTTTTTTGTGGGGCTCTGCCACCAGCACCCCCAATTATGGGGTTGTGCTCCCGAACTCCCCCCAATTATGATTACTAGATCGGGGGGGGAAGTAGGGGTTGACACAAATATTGCACAAAGTGTGGAAAAAAAGAATTGCCATGCATCTGGGACTGGGACTCAAACCCAGTCTCAAACACTCTGCTTTCATCCTTTGCTGCCAGTGGCTCATCTCATCAAGCCACAGCAGCTGCTTAGTGGAAGCTTGTCTCAACAGAGGTCTTATTTTCTGCCTGGGAAAAGTGAGAGGTTGCAGTACCACGCACAGAACCCTTTGCTGTATTGCACTCTTTTGCTGTCATGTACAACGTTGTTTCTGTTTAGCGCTTGTGTCGTACGCCATTAAGCATAAAAAATTATGACCCAGTAGGCAATAACACAAACCCCATTCACAATACATACAGCGGCCTTGGATTCCACAATGCCGGTATACATAAGCAGCACAGTCACAGATACAATATGCATCTGTGCCATGTGTGACACTCCGGCCATTGTCGACGCGCATGTGCCCCACTGTGCTGTGCAGACATTGTGGTCCAGGCTGCCCGGTTGAGCTGCATGGCATGGGGATGCCTTTGGACCTCTTGCATGTCCCTCTGTGCATGTGTACCTCCATGATTGGTTGTTGTCTCTGTGTGTGTGTGTCATCAGACCACCACTGCACTCCCCACCTTAGCGCATTATCCTTCAGCCCTACTTTACTTCTATTCTCATAACTGTACTTGTTCTTAGCCCCCATTCACAACCCTCCCAATCCCTTGTGCACTGTCCCCTACTCCTCTATCCCTCACTTACCTCCTGTCTCCTAACTGAACCCATCCTCTGATTATTTCCTCACATGCTACCTCCTGTTATACCCCTCCTCCCATCCCCTACCGCAACCTATTGCACCATCTTGAAACTCTACTACCATCCACAAGCTACTGTGCTATTTCGACACTCTACAGCTGTCCTTCTCCTCCTCAATCCCCTCTTCCCCCCTACTGATGCTCCTCCCTTTCACCATTCCTAGTTTACCCCTATTTTCTCCAGCCTCCCTATTCCTTATCCCTCTTCTCCCCTCCGGTCACCCGCCATACTCCACTTCTCACTCTTCTCTCCCCTCCTTTTCTACCTGGTCCTCTCCCCCTTGTAGGGCTCTTTGTCATCCTGAAGGGGTATAGATCTTGGTTTCCTCTCTTCTATCCCTCTTCCTTTCCCCCCACTTTCTATTCCTGACCCCTGGCAGGGTTCTCTGTATCCTGAAGGGGTATAGATTGGCTGTCTCTCTTTCCGCCCCCCTCCCTTTCCCCTCACTTTCAAATCCATCACCTGCCCACCTCCTTTCTTCCTAATCCCCTCCCTCCACTCCTGTTCCCCTGCCCATCTCTTCTCTACCACCTCGCTCTGTTTCTCTGCCCTCTATTTCTGCCTGGTCCTAACCCCCTTGCAGGGTTCTCAGCAACCTGGATGGGTATAGATCTTGGCTGTCCCTCTCTCTCTCTCTCTCTCTCTCTCCCTCCCTCTTCCATCCCCCACCCTCTACCCCTCTCCTGTCCACTTCCCCATTTGTCTTATAACTGCCCTCCCCTAGGTATACAATAGCATTTCGAATCTTGTGCTCAGCCTACTACCTCTATCACTTCAAATGTGTTATCCATCCTCTAACCTTTACCCTACTGGATCACCTGCTGTTGGGTTGTTGCAATGTATGCTATATCTGAATATGGTTTTGTTTACCCTGGCCGGTTGGTCTGGGTTATTGTGTAATTGTACTACACTGTTTTGTTTTAGAAATTGTACTTGTATTGCTATGTGTTTGCTTATTCTCCCAACTCTTGTCCCCCCCCCCCGGGACGCTTCTGGAAATGAGCTGTTTACAGCTCATGTTGTCTTGCCTGTTGAAACATCTTTCCAGATAAAACACTTCAGTAAGATGGGGCCCGATTCCAAGACAGGCTACACTGGTGTAAGGCGAGATACACCACACCCATGGCGTATCCCGCGACTTACACCATGCATTATGCCCGATGGTATTCCAAGTGGCGACTTGCGCCATGGCAGATGCGAGCTGTGACATTCATAGGATATGCCAGCCATTATGCCACAGCCTGCAACGCCTGGTGCAAGTGCAGGTTATGACAGCAACTTCGCCCAATTCTAGGAGGGTGGCTGTCATAACCGGCAATTGCCATTCTAGAAGGGGCACTGGCGGAGCTAAACTCCGACAGCCTGGAGCTGCTCTAAGTGGCAGCTGAAGGTGCTATCTGTCGGCTGCCCACCCCGTGGCACTGCAACACCAACGCAGCTGTGTTCCCCATGCCCCTACAGGTATACCCCAGCCTCCCACCCCTCCACCCTCCAAATGTCGGGGACCCCGTGGGTTTGTTTCTGGTGTGCCCCTTCCCGGACTCCTGTGCCTTCTGTCCTGCCCCCCCCATGTCCCATGGTGTGTGCCGAGGTGGTCCAGGTGGGGGGCTGCCCATCACCGGCCTCATTTTGCGACATGCAGATTCTATACACCAGGCATGTGGTGGTAGCCTGTGCCTGGCGTGTCCTGCATGTCGCAAGTGCTGGGACCCTGCCGCTCCTGGAATGATGCATAGGGTCTCTGGTGGAGCGGCGAATGGAGTAACTCGCAACCGCGTGCAAGTTATGCCATTCATCTTGGAATCAGCCCCCATGGTCCCTAGAAAACCAAATTGAAAAAGTTGCAGCCATAATAAACACCACATTCTCTCCCATGCCATTCTCTCTCTCTGTTGGCACGCTCTCTCTCTCAGACCCCCTTCCAGTCTTGTAACCGCAGTGCTGCTCTGTCTGCTACACTGCTTGCGCATTCACCAAATAATGAGCTTTAAAGACAGCAGTGAGGAGCGTGTTTTTTTTTTGTTTCATTTTGTTTTTGTGGGGGAGAGGGTTGCAACACAAAAGACATTGCAGGGGGATAACATATACAATACTGACACTTCCAGTACTGACTGACAATGGGGACTGTTCTACATCAAGAGGAAGAAGATGTCAATAAAATGAAATAAAAACACAAAACAAAATATTTAAAAAAAAATGTTGGCAAAAATAATAATAATAATACATTTTATTTAATATAGTGCCTTTCACAAATCAAGGCACTGCACAATCAGATAAAATTGAAGCTACAATAAATACCGATAAAATCACAGAAGTTTGGGGTAAGCTTTACCACACAAATAGGTCTTCAGTGCCTGCTTAAAGCACCCCACTGTCCTGCACTCATGTAGCTGACGGGGCAGAGAATTCCAGAGGGTGGGGCAACAAACCCAAAGGCATGAGCACCAGATGACTTTAAACTAACCCTCGGAATCTCCAGCAACCCCTCGTCAGCCATGCGGAGCTGTCGCGAAGGGGTGTAAGGAACCAGGAGCTCTTTCAGGTAATCATGACCCTGTCCGTGTAGGGCTTTGTAAGTTAATAAACCTACCTTAAAGGTGATCTGTCACTGAATAGGCAGCCAGTGCAGATCACATAGCACTGGGGTAATATGGGTTCTCCTTGATACCCCAGTCAATAAACGTGCCGCAGCATTTTGCACTAGCTGCAAGTGGTGGATATCAACTCCAGGAAGCCCTAGGTAAAGGGAGTTGCAGTAGTCAAGGCGTGATGTCACAAAAGTGTGGACCAAAACAGGCAGATCGCTTGATGGAACAAGGTGCTTGATCCTAGCAATGTTCCTAAGATGGTAAAAGACCAGCTTGATGACTGCCGACACCTGATGTTGAAGGGTCAGACCATTGTCAAGCACCACTCCCAGGTCACGCGCCCACTCAGAGGTAAGAATCTGAGCCCCCGTAGGACTAAACCAGAGGGGAGATCAGTCCTCAACCCCTCTGTTCTATGGCCTGGGTCCGGAACCAAAACCTCAGTCTTTCCTGGGTTCAACTTTAAACCGCTGGAACTCATCCAGTCTTGGATTTCTACAAGGCAGCTGTTCAATACTGAGATAGCACTAACCTGGTCGGGGGCAAAAGACAGGTAGAGCTGGGTATCATCAGAATAGCAGTGAAACCTCAGCCCATACCATCTTACAATGTCTCCAAGGGGCAGCATATACACTGCAAATAACATGGGCGACAGCACCGAGCCCTGAGGTGCCCCGCAAGGCAGCGAGAAAGATAACGGAGGAAAATATTCCCGAGACAACTCTCTGAGATCTACTGGCGAGGAAAGATGTAAACCATATGAGAACTGTCCCCGACAGCCCACAGATGAACCTCAAATGCTCAAGCAGAACCCCATGATCCACAATGTCAAAAGCTGATGACAAATCAAGGAGTACCAGGATGGAGCGGTTTCTCCGATCTCTTGCCATCAGGAGATCACTGAGCACCTGAACCAGAGCAATCTCAGTACTATGCCTCTTAGGAAAACCTGGAGAGGTTCATATAAATTATGGATGGTTAAATTGTTTTCCAGTTGAGCTGCCACAACTTTCTCAATAACCTTTCCAACAAAAAGAAGGTTAGAGATAGGCCTGTAGTTTGCCAAGTTCTCCGGGTCTAAAGAAGCTTTCTTCAGCAGTCGTGTCACCACCACCTCCTTCAGGGAGCTAGGAAACTCAGCCGAATCCAAAGAGCACCAGACAATCCGAGCTAAGACCGGGTCAATGATATCACCACAACCCAAAATCAGGGAAGTAGGGCCCGGGTTTAAACTACAGCAAGTGGGATGTATCCCTGGATAAACCTCATAATGTCCATGAACTCCGGCAGATCAAAGGTACTCCAGGAAACTCCAGGCTCTGTAGCCAAGCGCCAACCAACAGCATCCCCCATAGAGTGAAGCTGACAGTGCTCCTGCCTGATGTCAACCACCTTATTCGCAAAGAAACGAGCGATCTCATCACACTCACTTTGTGAAAAAACTCGATGGAACTGCTGACAGGCTGGGTTGCACAGCCTGTCCACAGTTCGGAAGAGTTGAGCCAGTCGATTCCATGCAACAGCGATTTCCCTGGACAGGAACTCTGCCTTCTTACAGGAAATTTCTGTTTGGTAGAGTTTGTAATGTTCTAACAAAATAAGGTGGTCAGCATCCAAGGTAGTCCTCCACCAGCGATGCTCTAACCTATGCCCCTGCCTCTGCAACTTTCTCAGAGCCCCATCAAACATGGGGCCCCAGGGCGAAGTAGAAGGGGGCGAACACGAACAGGAGCAATCAGATCGAGAGCTAAAGAAATGGTCCTATTATAGGCCGAGACTAACAGCTCAGGATCTGTGCTGATCTCGCCGATCAACGAGAGGTCAATCACCGCCATCAGGTCTTCAGGGACAAACATCCCGCAAAGGGTGGTAACTGACCATCTCCACAGGGGCCGACCTCCCCAAGGGGGCTGAGAAATTGAACCCAACGGTGTAGTGATTGGACCAACCGACAGGTTCCACCACCAAGTCAGAGGCCTCAATCCCCAGGAGGAAGACCAAATCAAGAGAGTGACCACCTTTGTGAGTAACTGAGGAAACAGCCTGTGTGAAGCCCAGTGAAGTCATCACCTGGAGGAAGTGTTGTCCAAACAGTGAGGATTCGTTGTCGACCCAGGCATTGAAGTCGCCCAGAACCATCAGTCTGGGCAACTCCAATGCCATGTCAGCGGCGAAGTCTGCTGCTTCCTGCAGGAACAGCTTCTCATCACCTGGTGGACGGTAAATGAGAGCTATCCTGCACCGCACAGCAGTTACCACAGTGCACTCAAATGAGGTGGCCTCCTCAACTGGTACACCAGTTAGGCCCAATTCGGTCTTGAAACAGACAGCAACCCCCCCCCCGTGGTCCAATCTCAGGCGATCTATAGCCGAGTACTGGGAGGGGATAGCTGCCTCCAACATAGGGGCAGCATTGTCATCTATCCAGGTCTCGGTAATGCAAATCAGGTCTGCTGTACCAACAAAATCTGCAATAAGAGCAGTCTTGTTGCGAACAGATATGGCATTGCATAACAGCGCCCGAGTTGGACGATGTTGGCGAGCCGTCCCAACTACTTGCCCTCCCAAAAAAGAGGTGCCCTTGGGTATGGGGACCAGAACAGAATCACCATGTTCCAGGCACCATTTTGCCCCACGGCATCTTCTGGTCCTAACCACCCTAATGGGAGAGCGCCACTCATTCGGGATCCACTGTCCGTGACTCCCCCGCCCACCTCCATCTCCCACTCCTGCGAGCAATCCCCAGTGCTCGACAGCGCTGATAGATATAAATGGGCAGAGGGGGAAGAGAACGGGTGGAGGGCGGAGGCCGAATAGCACAGGATGGTGGGGGGCAAGCAGGCACATTCTACCAACTGATTACAGTAAACAGTGGGGAAAACACACAAAACTCTAACTTCTTAACTCCAAAGTAAAGCTGCAAGAATTAAAGATTCCTAAAAACCCCAAAAACCATAAGCTTAAACAATAATACCCCACCCACCAAAATAAACATAAAAACTACCCTACTCCCAGTATTGGATGATTTCAAACCCAAAAAATAATAATAATACAATCCCCTCTCACAGGATACAAAACACAAAAATAGATATAAATTCACCCTCTCCTCCAGCCCTCTCACAGCCAAGGAAAAGGGGGAAATTCTAGGCACTCTCACTGCCCAGAAAAAGCAAATTAATCTAACGCAAACTAAAGTAAACACAAACATGGCATTAAATAAAATAAATAAATAAAAATAAAATGTACCTGGTCCTCTCACCATAAGGAGACCACAAACAAATACAGTAAAAAGTCAAGGAGAGAAGTCATCCAAATATAGGTGTAACCCCCCTGCAAATGGGGGTTCCCAAAAGACTTCCAGGAGCTTGCTTGAATGCTCCAAGCCTGAATGGTGTTTGGCGTTTAAGCCATTTATCAGTGAGTGTTTTTAGAGCCTCTGGTACTGTCTCTTTAAGAGCTGTCTGCTTGCAGACATAATTAGTTTGTATGGGAGGACTGTGTGCTTCTCTGTTTGAGTACCACTCGAGCTGCTGCCAATTCACTCCATTTTTGCAGTCACTAGGAGTGCAAGGGAACCTATCTGAAAGATGTAACTGTTTGCCAGAAATCATTTACAGCAATAATGAAATTACAGTTTGTCTAACCTTGCTTTGCAGTCAGAACTGTGTCTGCCTAGTTCCCCATTCTGGTTTTGAACTGCTGAACTGGACCAATCAGTGTGGGGTAAGCTAGCTCTAAAATGGTGCCTTGGACGAATCAGAACTTGGACTCATAATCTGAGCCAGCCACAAGAGGATTGTATGGGCAGTGACTCTGGGAGATGTAGTTTAGACTTGGCCTTTTGGACCAACAGCAGTCTATTGTGAGTGACAGCCAATCCAGTCAAGAACTGGGAGGAACTCAAAGGAAGTGCCCGGTTTTGTCTGTTGGAGTTTCAGTTTAGCTCTGGGAATGAAGGGAAAGAAACCCTGTGCTCCTTCAGTGCACAGTTTCAGTCAAAAACGTGTAAGGCCCAGAGTTCGGTCTGCAGCTTGTGTAACTGCTTGTTAGGACTGAACTGGCCCTGTGAAAAGAATCAAAGGATCTCTGAAGAGTAGAAACCAGGCTCACCCTGTAAAAGACTGGAGAAATTGTTGAATTGCACTTGGTCTGTCAGGAACTGAATCTGCTGTGTGTTCTCCCGGTATTGTGCAGTAATTGCGATCGGATAGAGAAGCAGCCTGCCTGGTATAGTACTTTCTTTTTACCATATAAATGTGTGAAGAGTCTCGTGGAGCTCAAGAGTAGCCCTGCTGACGTTGAAGGACCCTATCTTGTTTGGAGGTCGTGAGTACTAATTCAGGGTCGCCTCCCTGTTGAATTGCCACATTAAATCCAAATGGAATCACTGTACTGCTGACTGTTTAAACTAATTTTTCTTTTCACTGTGTGAAAGGGCCCCACCAGCTGCCACGGTTTGGACTAGCCACTAGGGCTTGGGTACCCAGGGACAGTAACTGGTAGGATAGGCCTGTGCACAGAGCCATAGGTAGATAGTAAAGTGATAAGCTAATTAACCTGATTTCCCTGTCCTTGTTATATCCCCTAAATAAATCAGAGCTGCTTGTTTCAGCAAAGTTATACTGCCTGAGGTATTTGTCTATGTTAAAGTACTGTACTGTGATTGTTGCACTGTATCTTATTTCACAGGAGGTCCCAGTGCCGAACTAGTCCTGGGGGTAAGTGTATACTGTGAAGGTAATTCTGATATATTGTGTGGGCCACTAGTGGGAAGAAAGGGGGGTTGCAGTGTCCCAGAGGGCTGTGACCAAGTAAGTTTAACTATTGCAAACCCTGACCTCTGGGTGGAGGCACCCGCCGTTGGATCCAGGCCCCTCAACCTGTTAGTGGCAAATCAGGCAGGGGTAGTAGCCCCTGGGATAGCGCCATCTAGGGGTTACATAGGAGAGGCCGCTAATAAAGTTCAGTTCGATGGAGAAGCAGCCGATAGAATCCAGTAATCCCAATGTAGACGAGACCACTGAATAAGTTCAATTCAATAGAAATATAGCCGATAAAATCTAATGTCAAACATGAATATTAGGTCCAAATTTCTCAAGACAGGAAGGGTTCAACAACAAAAAATCCAGCAGATAAGGACTATAGTCTTTTGGGCCAGCAAAACTCAACAACAAATCCAGCAGATAAGGACTGTAGTCTTTTGGGCCAGCAAAACGCAACAACAAAACCAGCAGATAAGGACTGTAGTCATTTTGGGCCAGCAAAGCTCCATGACCTAAAGGACACCCAGCCAGATATTTACTACTGTACCACCACGACACCTGGAACAAACCAAACAAATAGCTGGTCCCAGGAATCTAGGAGCTCTCTAGGATCACTAGCCGGCTTCCTGACCACCGATCCCCCCCCCATGCCCCCGTGAGACAGCAGACTTTGGTCGAGAAACCCCTGCAGAGTCACGATGAATCCAAAAAACACAGGTCTCAGGCCTCTCACAGCACAGTCCAGGGCCCGACACACAGTTTGAAAGTCCGAAAGTTCGAAACGCTGATACTTTATAAATTAAAGCAAACTTCAAGACATAATCAACCTGGCCCTCACAGTCTCACGTTTCAGCAGTTCCTCCGGCGATTCTTCCTCTTCTGCCAAACACTTCAACAGGGCTGTAACAACCACCCGTGTTGAATCCCAGCAAATCCTCTCAACTGAGGAGGGGAAAAATTAATCATAAAGTTGAACTTCACCCAGTAGTGTAGTTAAAATGCCATAAGGCAACAGTGGGATCACATCCAAAATCGGCTACTCGAACAACGATGTCTCCAAAAATTTCAATGTAGTACTTTCACAAAAAGTAGCGGCAGCGTCCAAAAGCACTGCTGCAGGCCAACAGAGCAAAATGAGCTGACCGTGCAGATGAAGCAAAAACAGGCGTCTTACACCCGGCTTTACCATACGAAAACAAAGAATCAGATAAAAGAAAAGTAAAACAGAACATTAAAGCATTAAAACAAAACCAAAAAACAAACTAAATAAAACTTCTAACATTGAGCTTCTAACTTGCAGCTCACAGCGGCTCACAGCACGCCCAGCCTGGCAGCCATGACACTGAATTTTTTTCAAGGAGCCATTGTATGATCACAATAATGCACAACAAGGTGTGGGTTATGCTGGGATTTGAGGCTGACAGTATAGCCTAGAGGTTAGAGTAACAAGCTGTGAATGAGCTTGATACATCCAGAAGACCTAAGTTTGATTCCCATAAACCTCCACTTGCATACTGTGTGACTCTGAGCAAGTCACTTAATCACCCCAGTGCTCCTGGGTCACCCCTGAAAACAGGCACTTGGGTCTAGTGGGCTTTATCCAGTTACCAAAGAACAAAATAAATAAATGTACCCACTTCTGTGGCCTCAGAACACACCACATGAGGTGTGAGTAAATCCCAGCATAACCCACACCAAGTTGTGTATTATTGCTTAAGTTACCCACCCTTCACCATACTTTACAATGGAAAAGCCAAATGGTTGAACTAGTGCTCTTGTGAGATTATAGTGAATATGGTAAAGTATTATAATTAGTGCTGTAGTACTAGTAGATAAATATGTACTTATTGGTGTAATATGTTGTGCAGGGATAGGAAAGAGGGAATAAGTATGTTTTGTGATGACATTTAAGATTGAAGTAGAGCTGATTATTTTCCATTGAGCTTTTTCTCCCGGCCACACTCATTCCCAGGATATATCTGGTTTGAGCCTGTCTTCCCTGGCTCCAGTAACCCACTGGTTCCCCCAACGACATTCCCCTCTGTTGCAGGGGCTCCAGGGTGAAGGTAGTCCTATCCTCTGAGGCTGTCCACTGTGTGGATTAGGATCCAGAGCTGGTTAGCACTAGGACCTAAGAGAATCAGGCTACATGACAAGTTGTGCTGGTCATGTCACTGTTGCAACAACCTGCCCCGGACTCTTAGCTCCAGTGTGAATTGACACTCTGCAGAATTCGCCCCCCCCCATCATAAATATTATAAAAGAAACTCATTCATGGATGAATTTTGCAGGGTGGTGATTCACATTGGAACTACAAGTCTGGTGCGAGGTGCCACACAACGAGATGACCATGGTGACTGGACTTGTCCCCAGAGAATCCAGAGGCCCAGACTGTCATATAAATGGACATGGAGTTTTCAGCCCTTTAGGTCCCTCCCACCTCTCCTGCCATGAGCACAGACTTCTGGATAGTCTCCCAGGCACACAGCGCATTCCTGCAGCTGGAGCAAGCTCCTTGTTGGCCCAGTGGCAGGGATTGCTATGGAGCCAGAGCTTGCTGTCAACACTCCCCTACTGATGCACCCTTCCATGCAGCAGCAGCCGCAGTCTGGTTTGCCTCCTGACATGATGCCTGGAGTTTGCTCCTGCGCCCATGCTGCCTGCATGGTAGTGTGATGCACTGCTGGGGGGCAGTCGGGTGCCCTGAAGTAGCATTAGTTTGTCTAAGGTGAATAGGTAGGCCGTACCATACACCGGAAGCAGGGAAATGGACAGAATGACCACCAGTAGAGGAAAGGGAGCAAGGGGAAGTAAGTGAGAAGGCAGGATGGTTTAGTGACTAGAGCAGAGGTTTGGGAACCAGGAGACCCAGGTTTAAATCCCACCAGAGGCAGCCACTTACTCACTGTGTGACACTGAGCAAGTCCCTGAACCTCTCAGTGCTTCAATCCACCCAGCTGTACAAATAGGTAAAAGCAGGATACTACAGAAAATTAGATACTGCATCTCCCTTGATAAAAAAAAAATGCAAAAACAAATGAATTGAGGCCGAGGAGGGGTGAAGGGAGTAAGTAGGGATTGCAATGCTAGTGCACTCATTTTGTTATTGTATTGTTAGTTATTCCAGCCAGTAACATCAGACTTAACATAAGTCACCAGCATTTTGAAATGATTAAAGGGCTAAAGATTAATAATTTGTATCTGATTGCCTTCCTTGCACAGCTGTCCTGAAGCATCATATCATGGTGACGGAAGGACAAGCCCTGTCTCAATGATGACATTTCAGGGGGAAGGAAGTGAATGGGGGCCAGCTGTAAGAGGACTCCACCATGCTCGATATTCAGTCTTATTTGGGGGGGAGCTTAATTAACTGAGAAATGTACATTGAGTGTTCCCCAATCTGGTGCACTAGATTTCTTTTCAAAAGGAAACTTGAATTCTGAACATACTGCCCCATTATAATAGGCCCGTATACCAGCTCATTAACTTCCTTGTTTCTTCACATGCCATCATGCAGCCAGTCCCTCCATCTCCATTTTGTGATGCTTAGGGACTGTAAGATAAAATTGCAAATCTGTTAGTTCTTTATTACAGTAATTTTAAAATGCTATCAGCTGATTTATTTAGGTTGATGGTTATAGCTTGGCAGTGGTCATCACCGAAAATGTAGCTAGAACACTAGCTCTTTAAAGCAGAAAGATATGAAGCCGCCTAATCATGAAACATTTTGAAGACTGAGAGGGAGAGAGAGCAATTTTATAATGGATATGAAAAGGAACAGGGAGCCATTTATAGCTCACTTATTTCTCTTTATGTTCCAAACAATAGATGCTAATGGAAATTTCTCATGTCATATGGAATCTCCAGGTAAAGTTTTTGCTTAGGAAATTGGGCCTTTTTTATTTATTTATTTATTTATTATTTATTTTGGGTTCATATATTCTTTATTAAATTTTTTTTGTGGTCAGTGCAGTACAAATATATCAGCAATACAGAAACTAAAGCAGTTGCAGTGGGTATCAACAATTTCACATTCCATTGGCCCAAGTAGCCTCGAGTCTAAATTTCTTCAAGCCGCACCTGCTTCTATAGGGACAGCTCGAGGGAGGAGGTCTATTCAAAACTATTCAAAGTTCTACTGGGAACTGAGAATCTATATAATTGGAGTAAGTACCCTAAGGTGTGGCACTGTGGGGTTGGGGTGACACCAAAGGTCTACTGGGTACTGAGAATCTATATAATTGGAGTAAGTACCCTAAGGTGTGGCACAGTGGGGTGGGGGCAACACCCGGGGGGGGGCATATCTGCCTAGGGGATATAAATCCATCTTGTTTTATGGAGATGGAACCCTCTGGCAACCAAATAGAATATTTAGAGTATGATAGGGTTATATTAGAGTATCTTTCCAGGCTTAGTGGAGTTTATGGGACTAAAGTACGGTTCTTGCTTATGTCGTGTAAGAGCCAGGCAGTTTATCAAGAGGAGCACAACACCAAGCAATCGTTAAGAGAATGAGTTATTTGTTCCATCTGCTATGTACCGTTGGCCATATTCCTGCAGGACTCCACTCTAGGAATGTTAGGGGAAGGACAGCATGCTGTTATGGCTGTTTTGGCCACTGTGAGCAACATTCTCAACAAGTATCAGGAGTTTAGATCATTAAAACCTCTTGGGTATTGTAGGAGGAAATAGAAAGTGAGAGTGAGGGATATCGGTCTTCCTAAAAATTCACCAAGTTCATCCTCCAGTTCGTGCAAAAAGGGCTGAAGGTGAGGGCATGCCCACATCACATGGTAATGAGTTGCCTTAGGTTCTCCACAGTTCCTCCAACAGGATGGGGAGTACTTGAGGCAATAATGTGCTGTAATCACCAGTTTGCGAAAGTATCATGTCAGATATTTCCAGGCATACTCTCTCCATTGATGGGAGCTCGTAACTTTGGCAGTCTCAGGACACACATGTGTCCAGAGATTCTCATCTATCAGTAGGCCCATTTCTACCTCCCATCTACATGCTACATCTGAGGGAGTTGGTTCCTATTTTAGATTACAGGTGTTGATAAAGCTGGAAAATCATATGCGAGGCTGCCCCACAGTGAAGAAAGGACACCATAAGTGATTAATGGAGGATAATGATTTGGGGCACTCACATCTATGGGGACTGACAAAATATAGTAACGAGGTTGTAGATATCTGTAGAATTCCATGTGGAGGAGGTTATATTGGGTTTGTAACATGGCAAACTGTTGGACCGTATTATTCACGAGGATTTGATAAATATACTGTAAGGAGTATCTTCCAGCTGGGAGAATGAGCATAGGAGGGACAAAAATGGGGTTAAATGCAATTGCTTCCTGATATTCTGCCAGACTTGTAGTTGAAAACGCAAACAAGAATTATGATGCCCCATTATGTCAGGAGGAGGAGAGCGATGGTACATGGACCTTATAGACTAATGATTAGGAAACAGCACGTCCCATGTCCAGCCACGCAGCATTACCACCTTCTAGGTGCCAGAGCAGATGGAAACGTAACTGGGTGCACAGTAATATAGCTTTATCTGTGGGAGTGCCAGGCCCCCAGTGGCCCTAGGAAGAAAGAGTTGCTGAAGTTTAATGTGTGGTCTTTTAACCACCCAGATGACTTTAGATATCTCTTTATTCCATAACCTCTAGGTGTGTGCCTGAATAGGTATGGGTACATTTTGGAACAAGCAAAGTGCTCTAGGAAGGGTAATCATATGCACTACTTCCGCTCTTCTGATCAGAGAGAGAGAGGCAGTGTACCCCAGCAATTGTAATCTTGTTTCACGGTTTGTTCAAATGAGGTGCAATTATTTTGGAATGCCAAGGCAGGGGAATGAGCTACATTAATCCCTAAGTATTTAGGTTTCCATAGGTGCCAATGGAATGGGAATGCTTCTTGGAGTGGCAGGCTAGGTGCGAAGTAAAAACAGAGTGTGTCAGTGTTGGAGGTATTGATACAGTAACCCAGTACTTCACCAAAGCTTTTTAGTGCCTCAGAAACCCTTGGAGGATATGTCCCGGGTCCTGAAGATAAAGCAATACATCATCTACCTCAAGTGCAGTGCAGTGCTTCTCACCGTCGACCATGACTACCTGGAATGTAATTACTTCCCTGATGGCTAGGGCCAAAGGTTCAATATAAACTGTGGAAAGCAGTGGCGATAGGGGGCAGCCTTGACATGTCCCCCTTTTCAAGGGGAAATCATCAGACTGATGCCCACTAATTTTAATGCATGCCTTAGGAGAATGATAGTGCCGTTGCAGCATTTATATAAAAGCCACCGGGAATCCTAATTACCCCAGCACAGAGTTCAGAAACGGGCAGGAGACCCGGTCAAAGGCTTTATCGATGTCGAGGCTCAACAGCAATGAGGGAGAGGCAGCCTGCTGCATTTTGTGTAAAATATGGAGTGTGTGGCGTATATTATCCATGGTTGTACAAGAATGACTGAAACCAGTTTGATCCCTGTGAATTAACGAGGGTAACAATTTGTCAAGGCTTTTAGCAATTATGGACATAAAAATTCGTACTGTGTATTAAGCATTGAAATGGGGCAGTATTAGAGATATTGGAGTTTTTTTTTAACCTGACTTAGGGATGAAAGAGATCGCTGCATAGGAAGAGGAGGGGGCACCCTCCTTGAACACTTCACCAAATGTGCTTAACATGGGGGTGATAATGAGGTCTTTAGTAAATTTATAAAACTCTTCCCCATATCCATCTGGTTCCAGGGCTTTCATGGTTTTAGAGAGGCGGACAGTTTGGTCAAGTAGTATAGCGCAGTGACCTAAGGCTCTGAGCTGTAAATCTGGAGACCTGGGTATGAATCCCACAGCCCCCACTTGCATACTGTGTGACCCTGAGCAAGTCAGTTAGCTTCCCTGTGCTCCCAGGTCGCACCTGTAAACAAGCTTTCAGCTTAGTGTGCCACTCCTAGTTAAACAATTGAAAAAAAAAAATCTTCAGTTGTAATCGGCAGTAATAGCTGAGCCCCTTTACCCTGGGTTAACTGTGGAAATTGCAATGGGCATAGAATAGCCTCTATAAGGTCTTGCTGCAGTGGCTATTCCAGGGTGTATAAGTCCTCAAAGTTGGCTTGGAAGGCCTTTGCAATATCTTGATACTGGTTAAGATGCCTCACTGATGAGGGGTGTTCCAAAGCCACTATGGTAGCTACTTGGTGCTATTTTCTCATCTGGTAAGCCAGCAGGCGAGGAGACCGGGGCACCAACCTCATAAAACCTTTGCCTCAAAAAGGTTAGTGCTGTTTCTGTTGGTTCCTGGGTGTAATGTGGTCCTGTTCTCCTGCTGGTGAGCCTGCTGGAGGAAATCTAACGTCTCCTCCAGACACTGTCTACGTACTGCCTTTGTTTTTCAAGCCTCACTGAGTACTGTATAAGTAGGCCTCTCAAGACCGCTTTGGCAGTGTCCCACCGAATTGCATGGAAGGTGTCAGCATTGGGGTTGTCTTGGAGGATCTCCTCCAGTTTCTCAATAACAAATTCACAAAAGGGGGCAGATTTCAATAGGTGCATATTCAGTAACTGCCTAGTCACTCTTTTTTTCTAGGCCAAAGTCCCAAAAGGTATTTATCAGAGAGTGGTTGGGAGAGATATACTGTGTATCTCCAATGTCACAATCAGATATCCTCACAGCATGTTCTATCTGGGTGAATTAATAATCAGTCCTATAGTATGTGTACTATGTGGCCGAATAGTGGGTGTATTTAAGTTGTCTAGTGTTTATTAAGGAGAGCCACATGTCCACCCACCCAATCTCTTGTATCACCTTTTTAAATTATTTATGTGAAGAGGGATGTGGGTTGAAGAAGTCAAGGTTGGGGTGTAAAGTAATATTAGGTAAACAGCAACGAACTCCACTCACAACCGCTTACATGTGCCTGGTATGAAATAGAAAGTCCGAAAAAGCAAACACCAGCACCATGAAGATAGAGTGCAAAGGCTTTTTTTCCAGCATGCCAAACTGCCAACAGCTTGGGTTAAAAAGAAGAAAACCTCAACGGATTTCGCTAAAGCAGCATCATCAGGAGGATCTAAAGTACTATTAAAGTCACCGGCTAATAAAAGTATTCCTTTAGTAAAGGAGATTATGTGGTCCATTAGGGATTTAATTGTTGGTGTATCAGCTCTAGGGGGTAGGTACAAGTTGGCTAAAGTTACTTCTTGGCCTTGAAAAGTACTGTGCACCATGACCAACTGCCCTCGGAGTCCTTCCACACCTGAGCCTCCTGGAATTGTGTATGTTGGATATTAAGATAACCACTTCCCATTTACATCCCCCTTTGTAAGAAGAGGAATATTCTACCGAAAAATCTAGGTTGCTGAGTTTAGCATGCTCGGCTAGGGACAGGTGTGTTTCCTGGAGGTATACAAGGTCAGGTTTAAGTTTTTTAACACGTGTCAGAATTTTTGCTCTCTTTATAGGACTGGTGAGTCCATTCACATTCCCTGAGGAAAGGCGAATTTTAGGGGTTCCTATTATTTTAACTCAGTTTATCTGGGGATAGCTTCCTATCTCAGACTCACCTCCCTGAACACCACTCCTGCCACTGCCCCACACCTGTGACCTTTGCACCTGCATGACCAAACAAATTAACCAAGTGCTGCTCTTCAACATTGATAGGGCAAAACTTACAAAGTAAGCACTATTAATATGAAAGGTAAAGACTCCATAATTAACTAACTAACAGAGAACTAGCAACTAGTATCTGAACTTAGTGCTCTGGTAGCAGGGATTCTGGGGCATAATAAACTGGGGATGCCCAACTGGCGCCTAATGTTGTGGGCTTCCAA
The DNA here is from genome assembly GCA_016271365.2 of Neoceratodus forsteri. Taxonomy (NCBI): domain Eukaryota; kingdom Metazoa; phylum Chordata; order Ceratodontiformes; family Ceratodontidae; genus Neoceratodus; species Neoceratodus forsteri. The sequence goes on along the minus strand of JADMNL010000023.1, from coordinate 453,084,953 downwards.
GGTAGAGGTATTAATGGACCCTTTGGCAGAATAACTGCCTGGAGGAGTGGCCTCACTAGGAGGGGCCTCCAGCCTAAATGGCCAAGGATGGGGTGTTAGGGACAACATCCATGTCTTTGACGGAGACCAATAGGTTATAAGCTGGTATGTATCCAACTAGGCATCCCTCGTATTATACTGTATCAAGTAATGGAATTTGAGGGACAGTGGTAGCCTGCCGGCTGCCCACTTATGGGAACGTGGATAGCATGTTGCATAGACATTAGGCATTTAAGGTGGCAACAGCAGCCTAGGACTGGGTTGTCAGAGATGCAAGAGTAAAGGCTGGCAGGTACCTTTACACGAGGGAAACCTTTAACATAAAGGAATGGCTATCAAGACATTTTTTTAGTGGGACATTGTCCGTTCTGATCTTTGTCTAGGGGATTACAGGGGGGCATTCTGCACTATACTAAGTAAACTGTTTCCAAAATAACCAGGCAGTGTGCCCCTTCTCCTACTCTCTCTGGTCATATCCATCCCAGATACATGTGAACTTTAGGCTGAGTATAGTAAACATCTAGTAGCCCAGAAACAAAAAAGTTAAGATTTTGCAAGCCTTTTATGAATGACATGCCTCAAGTAATCCAACCTATCCTAGAGGTGTAGTTATGTCTAAAAGGCCTGACTTTTCCAGCACAACAATAAAAGAGCTTGATGTTAATCAGTCTTTCTCAGGGTAATCCTGTGCCCTTTCCATGTAGCTGTGGTGGCTTGGTGACTCCGCTGCAGCCCACCCCAACAGGCAGCTCTGCTTCCCACATAGCACTCCCCCTACCCCAAGTCAGCCCCAATCACTCTATTATGTTTCTTTACAGGAAGTATTCCAAGGGATCTGACACCCAAACAAACCAGCCCAGTTCTCATCGCTCTGCGCCTCTGAACTGTACCACTTAGCCCAGGCCACAGTTGCCAAGCAAATTACGTCATGGCCTCATTGTCCCTCCGAGCCTTACCTGGCTAGGTGATTTCTGGAAACATCACTCACATTTTACATGCAAGTGTAGGTGGCTGTCTCTGCTTGCAGGGTGTGAGGGAAAACAAGTAACAACCCCTTGATTGCACACTGTGTAGTAAAGGAGCTCAGCTGGGCCTGCGTCCTGCTAAGGGACCTATGGCAGCAACCATGATCTCCGGGGCTACCAACCAAAGTACTATGAAGTGCAAAGCTTCATAGCTGGCATAACACCTGGGGAGCCATCCAGGAGCAACGACCTGAGTGTCGATAGGGCAGGAGGGAGACCACAGATGTTATCAGTGGGAGGCAGATCCCCCCGGAGGACAACACTTTCAACAAGTGAGCGCTGTGTTGCCTATGAGACTAGCTTTACGGGAGGGAGGGGAAGGGAAACAAGACCCTGAGAGAGGGAACCACCTGTAGAAGGGAGGAGACACAGCAGGGACCTACCTGAGTCAGATCCATTTGCACACAATATTTAAATTAGTAAAATCACCATTTTCAGTCCACAAGTTCTCAGCCTGGCATGAGCACTCTTAGGAAGAGTTTTTCAAGTGGCTCACGATTTCCTGAATTGCTTCCACGGCTTGTTGATGGTGTTGAGCCTTGGGGGTACCTCTGCCTTGTTTATTCCAGGCCCTGTTCCAAAGTTGGGAGGCCAGGGTTTCCACATTAGCTTGTTTTGTTGAGGGTTCAATTTTAATGCCTTTCTTAGCCAGTCTTGCAACGGTTGCCTCTGCCAAATCAAAAATCTGGGTCCAGGAATACAGTCACATATGCTGGGTAAGGGGTCCTGAAGCAAATGTTTTTTCTGCTTTAAAACCTTCATTATAGGTATATACTGCTTCCTCCTTACCAGCACAGAAGTAGAATAGTTATTATCAACATAGATTTGTGTGTTTTGGAACATAACAATTTTTTGTTACCAGGCCAGATGAAGTATTTTCTGTTTTTCAATAAAGCACAAGAAATGGATGACGATGCAGTGGGGTTATGCCTCAGGGCCAGGCTTTAGTCCCAGTGCTCAATGGGCCCACTCCAGTTCCAGTGTCAGAGCTGGGAGCGGGGGTGCAGGTTGGAGGAGGATTGAGATGAAGGATATCAAATTAGTGCCTTTGGCACCCTACGATACGTTATCGTGCTCAGCAATCTGCTTCGTCTGCCCATTGCTGAAGTCACTATACCAAGTTGTGCAGCTGAAGGATGGCCTGCTCTGCAGAATTAAGATGGGCATCCTGTGTTGAGAGCTCGTCATCTACCTGGGTTAGTTTTTTACTGATGTCTGTTCTTAATGCTTGTGTGGTGGATTTAATTTCCTGCCGAAAACTGCAGATTTCTGAGAACATGTGGTCTAAGTGGCATTTCACTGTATCTGAGGCCGGTGTTGCAGCCTCCCTGGTGGTATGGCATGTGGAAAGCGGTGGTTGTGAGCACTCACTGTTGGAGCCTCCTTGGCCATATCCATCACCTCCCATGGATTCTACGAGGGAGGGAGCCCTGTTGGAACATGGCATATTTTTCTTCTGCAGCCTCCCTGCAGTTTAAATCAAGTTTTGTGCTGAAGATGGTTGATTTTGAAGGCTTTTATTATTGTTCCCCATCAGAGCATTCCTACCGTGATGCCTACAGGAATATGACATCACTGAAAGTCCCTTAATTACTTTATTTATAATTTATTTCAAAAGCATCACCAGAAGATACATACTGAGCTGATAACTGCTCATTTCCAGATCTGTCTGTGGCATGATGAATGCAAAATAATCCGGCTTCATAAGTCTGACAGCTTTGTGTGGGCATTGCGAAGGTGCCAGTTGTTGGCTAAAACAGCTAGAGAGCCAGTGATCTTATAGGATCACCAGGTGAGGTCTGTGTTATGGAGGCAAGCTAACAAGTCAGTTGTTATCCCAGGAAGGTAGGAGCACCACACTCTTGCTTTCCTCAGGAGTGCATGATATTTCCATACAGCCAAGAATTTGGACTGGAAGCACTGGAGGGCATAATTAATATTATTAACTACAGAGATGGTGGACCAATCAGATGTCCATAGGGCATCTAAGAAGAAGGGCACATCCAGTGACCTAAAGGACCTACGATAGATGAATTTGGGTGGGGGGGCTAGGAGGGAGAACAAGTGCAGTGACCTGAAGGTACCCGTGAAAAGAGTGACTCAATCTGAGCGAGTCAATTTGGGCTAGTAGAAAACAGTGCATGTTAAATGAGCTAGCTTGTATTAATATGTCATGTTAAGTTTAGCACTGTAGTGGTGGTAGTCAGCGATATAGGGAGTTTGTTGTTGAACCATGTAGGTAGTTATTTGGCTGGTCACATGTCAGCTGGCCGTGTAGTGTAGTGGTAACAGTCACTGCCTGTGTGGCTGGTAGACCCAGGTTTGAGACTGGCTGTGTAGAGATTTTTTTTTCTCTCATTCCACCTGCCTGACTGACTTTGTTTCCCTCCACTGCCAGCATGGAAATATTTTATTGGCCCCCACATGTTTGTCTGTTTCACCCGCTCAGAATGTGAATATTTGATTGCCTCCCAAAAATTTCTTCCCCTCCCGACTTGCATCCCCCAGGTGAGTATCCCCTCTCCCGAAGTTTTCCCTTTCCCCGAATTGCCCCCCCAATGTTATTTTAATTTCAGGGGGTGTAGGGGCAAAGCCCCCCACAAAGAGGGATGCCAGGGGTTGAGCCCCCTCAGAAAAAAGTTTCTACAGCTGTTTGTTGTTTTTGGAGTGCGCTGTAGTGCTGCTTTGCTTGTGGCTATTATTTATTCGCTGTTTTTTGTCAGCGCAGTTTTGTAGGTGCTGTTTTCACATGGAACTGGACCTGAGATAGATGAATTTGGGGTACCCTTAGGCAATGCATCTTGCAAATCATATGATTGTCACTGACTGTGTCAGGAAGGATACTTGCATCCACAGTATGGTGAGCATGGGATGAGAAGATCCAGTCTAATAGAGTGATTTAGACGTGTGGGGTCAGAAATCAGTTGAGTCAATTGGAGGGGGTTTTACATTTTGGAAAAATGTATTTATAGTGGTGGGAGATCCATTTTAGAGAAAGGGTTCACTGTATTTGCTTCATTATGCATGTTTCACAGAATCATCTTTGTGCACTTATGGTACTGCACATTTAAAGATACAACAATTGTCAACAGAAGAAGGCTTATTAGTCTATCAAGTCTGCTTATGCTGTGGAGTCCCAAGGTGAAACCAAGGGCTTCGCCCACTCCCCAGCTGCTGTTCGCCAAGCTTACTGCCCACTCTCCCTTTGACCCTGACCTTCCCCTTTATCCTTTACACAGAAACATAGAATTTGCTGGCAGATAAGGACCGCTTGGCCCACCCAGTGTGCTCATTTTTCTCACCTCAGGACTTCTTCAGTATGCTCGTACTAGTGCAGTATGCCAGCCGGGTTCAGCTGTCCCAGAGGTAGAGTCAATGCTAATGATATTGGTGTACTCTTACTTAAATAGTAAAAAAAGAAATAAAACAATTGGTTCTCATTAATAACACAGTAATAACTTCTGATTTAGAAACAGCTTCTGCATTAAATATTTTTCCTCAGTTTTTGTACAAGACGTGCCCCTAATCCCTCCTGATACACATTTTTCAAATTGTACAGCTTATAAGGTTTCCAAAATGACATTCAGGAGGTATTAAAATCATTAAAACAATCAGTAAGTCCTGGCCCTGATAATATCTGTTCCAAATTTCTTCTAGGAGTAGAAGAAACAATTACCTTACCACTAACAATTATTTTTAATAAATCTCTTTCCGAATCCAAAGTCCCATCCGATTGGTTGACTGCTACAGTAACTCCTATTTTCAAACAAGGTTCCCATTCAAAAGTAGAAAACTACCGTCCAATTAGCCTGACCTCAATCCCTTGTAAATTAATGGAAAAAATAATTAAATCACTTTTAGAAATATAAATGAAATCCATGAATATAACAAATACAGCTCAACATGGATTTAAAACAGGCTTTTCCTGCACCACAAATCTGCTCTCATTCTACAATTATATTAGTACAAACCTTGACTCAAATATCCCTACCGATGTCATCCTTCTGTATTACAGTAAAGCTTTTGATAAAGTGTCACATGTCATTTTGATCAAAAACTTAGTCACCTAGGGTTTTCATCATCAGTAGTTTCATGGATAAGTGGTTAGTTGAGAAATCGTACTCGGAGGGTCAGGGTAAATGGTGCTTTATCCGATTTGGGAAAGGTGATGAGTGGCATTCCCCAAGGCTCCATTTTGGGGCCCACTCCCTTCAATATTTTCATTAGTGATATGAAAATTTCCTCTTCTAATATCATAATGAAATTCGCCGATGACACAAAACGGAGGGGGGGGGGGGTTAATAATGCGACCAACTAAAAAACACTTCTATTATCCGACCTTGCAACAACTGAACACTAGGCATACACAAATAAAATGTACTTTAATGCCACAAAATGTGCAGTGTTACACATGGAGAAAAAATAACTCTACACAAATATACTCTCTAAACAATACTAACATCAGGGCATCAAGTTTAGAAAAGGATCTTGGGATATTGGTAAACAATAAACTTTCCTCATCATCTCATTGTAATAAAATAGCCAATCAAACTAATGCTCTTCTATGCAGGATAAATAGCACATTCATCTCCAAATCAGAACACTGTATCATGACCTTTTACAGGTCACATGTTAGACCATATATGGATTATGGCTACTCGTTTTGGAGTCCTTATCTGGTTTCTGATATAAATAGAATTGAACAAATCCAGTGTAGGGCTACTAAACGTGTTCCATATCTCGGCCATTTTGATTACACTGCTAGACTTCAGAAAACAGGTTTATACTCACTCAAACAGAGAAGAATTAGAGGTGATCTTTTACAAGTATTCAAAATTATGCAATCACCTGTTTTAATGGATCAATGTGGTATAATTTTATCCACCAGAAGAACTGTGGCTAGGTTGCACAACAAACAACTGGAAGTTAAAAAAGCAAATAGAAGTAAAAGGCAAAATGTTTTCACTATCAGAACTCCTAGGTTGTGGAACACATTGCCACAAGATATTATTGAGTCACAAAATATCTCAGTCTTCAAAAATAAACTTGACAAATGGTTATTAAATTAAAACTAAGACAAATGGTCCACATATGTGGAGGACAATCTTGATTGGCAATAGCCTTCTTTTGTCCATCTAACTAAGTAAACCAAATAAAGTATCCAGTCAGAACACAGGAGAGGGTGTGCTGCCTGTAGGTTGTGCAGGAGGCCAGTCAGATTCATTTCTCCACTGACTGGAGCAATACTACCTCAGAGTTCTCTCTTCAAAATTTCGCTTGAAGAAATTATGTTCTTTTAAAGTCAGTAGAATTTTGTTATTTGTGCCATCTTTAGTGTTTTTTGAGATAATTTAACTTTTTTTTTAGCGGTTCCTTTAAAACCGCAAATTCTATTCTCTTCAACAGTTCCAGCCACAGTTCCCATGCTTTTCTGAGGTAAAAAGTTAAGTGCTTTTCTATAAATAAACGTGCTTATTATTCCTTTTACTTTATTACTTTTGAGGTTCCCTATTTTTCATTAGAATCACGTTTTTCACACATAAATGTACTATTTTAATGCTTTGGGAACCGGTTCCTTTGCAGTTCCATAGCACTTGAGAACTGACCACTTTCTTTTATTTTCCCTATTGGGAACACTAATTGTAGGGGTCTTCTGATGAATTGGCATGTCAGATAGACCTGAGAAAAGAACTGGACCTACTGGTTTTACAAGTTGTACTAAGTGCTGCAGAATTGTGACCAAGGCAGACAGATGGCCACAGTCTTTGTTTAAGCTACATAGGTCCAGATCATAATTGTGAGCTTTGTTCCAAATTCTGCTCTAAAGCAGTCAAGAAAATGGCTAAAAGATTGGAAATGATACCCTTCCAGTCTGCCCCTCCCTCAAGCAAAAATCCTGAAGAGGGGTCATCCTCTCATCAGAAATCCAAAGACTTTTTAGATATGATGGGTCTCCCTCCCTCTAAAAAGTTGCTTCTGCCTACATAAGTCACTTTGCAGGGTTACTTTTAAATTACTCCAGAACCCCACTTCTACTCCAGTAGTGGACAAGAAAATAAAAAAAAGTATTAACTGGAGAAAAGTAATGCTGAATTTCTTTACATGCACCCAGACCACGTGGGGGTGGTGTAGGCCGCTGCATGTGACAAAGCTAAAGTGCCTTTATCTTCCCAACCTCCTGAAAAGGAATCTAGAAAGCTGGATTCTATGGGTAAAAAAACTTACACCACAGCCTCTCTGTTGCTTCGCCTCTCTACCTACATGGTCTATGCAGCTCAATATCAAAAGGCTCTGTAGAACTCTGTTCTGGCTATCAGCCAACATGCTCCAGGGAGAGTGGCTCAAGACTTGACAGAAACTGTAAAGACTGCCTCGGAAGCCACAAAATACAAGTTTCACATGGTAGTGGACACTAATGACAGTGCCTCCAGAGCCATGACCCAGGCCATTTCTCTTAGGTGCTACGCCTGGCTGAGAACAACTAATCTCTCACAGGACACTCAGGCTAAGGCTATGTATCCCCCCCTGTGAGAATAATTGTCTATTTGGGGGCAAATCAGAAGCTTATATGAAAAAGATGGAGGAGTACAAAACCACCTACCAAAGCAGTGCTGCCAAAGAAAAATCCTCTACTTCCCAAAGATCCCACAGTAGAGGGAACAGAGGCAGAGGATATTTCCCCAGGGCCTTCTATGGCAATGCCTTTGCTCCTGGACTACTCTCAGATGAGAATTTTATTTTCAGAGGAAGAGGAAGGAGGGCTCAGAGATTAGCTGATCCCTCTCCTCCTTCAAAAACTCAGTCTAAACAAATCTCCTGACTGCAAAAGCAAGGTTGCCTCCGCTCCCCCAGTAAGAGGAAGGTTGACCCACTGCCTCTGCCACTTCACCTCATTGTCACAAACAAGTGGGTGCTGGAGGTAGTGGGTCAAGGACTTTCTCTGCAGTTCAAAAAGTTTCCCACTCCGCATGGTCACAAGTCAGTAAAATTTCTAACTCCAACAGAAAAACTATTATTGGAGCTAGAAGTGAAGTAACATCTCTTTTCAAGAGCGGTGGAGAGAGTCCCTTTCCACCAATGGGGAAAAGATCTCTATTCCAGGTATTTTCTTACTCAGAAGAGAAATGGGGATTGTCGGCCCATTTTAGATCTCAGGTACCTAAACAAACACCTATTCAGTCCCACCCTAGCTGTGGTGATGCCATCCTTGCAAAAGGGAGACTGCCTAGCCTCCCTAGACCTCAAGGATGCATATTTCCACATTCCAATCAGGCTGTCCCACACAAAATTCCTCAGATTCAAACTACCTTCAGGTCATTACCAGTTTGCAGCACTGCCCTTTGGCCTTTCTTCAGTGCCCAGAGTCTTCACAAAGTGCTTTTCAGTAGTGGCAGCTCACCTCAGGAGACAGCAGGTGTCTGTCTTTCCCTACCTGGACAATTGGCTAGTAGTGGACAAGTCTCCATATAAGTTCAGAGACTCCCTCAGCCTAACACAGTGCACTTTGGAGTCTGTGGGCTTTCTAATCAATCCTCAAAAGTCCCACTTCAAACCAATTCAGTCCATTGGGGCAGAACTGGGCATACAGAAGGGAAAAGCCCTGCTCCCTCGCGACAGGGTGCCCAACTTTCAAAGCCTAGCAAATTCCTTCATCCTGGGCCAGCCACGACCAGCCAGGCACTTCCTGACACTGCTGGGCCACATGGCCTCCACTACAGCTGTGGTCCTAGGTGCCAGATTTCAGATGAGGGACATTCAGTATCACCTAAGGGCTCACTGGTCCCAGAAAAAAGACTATGTCAAAGCTTATACCAGTCACAAGGACTCTGCTTCAAGCCCTAGACTGGTGGAAAGACAGAGAAAATCTCAGGGAGGGGGCTTCCTTCCAACAAAGGGAACCTTCCAGAGTACTCACCACAAATGGAACGTGGTCCCCCAAGGAGTCCAGCTGCCACATAAACCTTCTCGAACTCAGAGCTGTGTATCTGGCTATCAAATCCTTTGCCCCCCAGCTAAAAGGTTAGTCTGCCCAAATAAGGACAGACAACACCACAGCTATGTTTTACTTCAACAAGCAAGGGGGCACAAGGTCCACAAAGCTTTGCACAGAGGCAATGAAAATTTGGTCTCTGGCTTACTCCTTGGACATACAGCTCTCTGCCATCCACTTGCCAGGCAAGGACAATGTCCTGGCAGATGCTTTGAGCCAGATGAATGTGAAAAGGGCACTGATTTACTGCCTGAAGCACACAAAACAGCTCAGGACCTCACATATCTAGCACTTCCTCATCTACAGCAATGTAGGCAAGGGCATTCCAGCGTCTAAGAGAACTATCTCTTGCTGGATAGTCTCCTGCATTCAGTTCTGTTACAGTAAGGCTGGCGAGCAGCCACCTCAAGGGCTCAGGGCCCACTCCACTAAGGGTATTGCAGCCTCAGTGGCAGCTGCAAGGGACATACCCTTGCTGGATATCTGCAAAGCAGCTACCTGGAAGACTGTACACACCTTCACAAAGCACTACTGTTTAGATGTGCAGTCCAGCTCAGATGCCTGATTTGGCACAGCTGTCCTGCAGATCTTGTTTCCAAAGTAGGTTCTGTACCCTCCTCCCAACTGCACTGCTTTGTAGTCTGCACTAGTACAAGCATACTGAAGGATTTTTGGCGTGAGAAGAAAAATTTACTATAGTAATATTGGTTCTACATCAAAAAGACGATCGCCGAATAGCAGTCGCTGTTTGGGCGAGTGTACATCACCGAAAATAAATAATGTCGATGTACACTTGCAGTGACCACAAAACTGGTGACGGGATTCCTTAATATGTGGGGACTTCCCTCCACCAGTAAGAGGAAGGGCCCTGTTAGTCGATCAGCAACCTTCATTAATCTCTAAGAGGCCATTTGGTACTTTGGTACTTTGGTGGTGTGGTACAAAAGAAGGCGTCTAGCCCATCGTGGTTGTCCTCCACATTTGTGGATCATTGAGTAAGTCCCTAGTTGGTTAACCATTTATCCAGTTTATTTTTGAACGTGAGTATGTTAGGCGAGTCAACTATTTCTTGAGGTAATTTATTCCATATTCTGGGTGCTCTTATAGTGAAAAAATTCATTCTTTTGTTGGTTTTTGCTCTCATAGCTTCCAGTTGTCTGTTGTGAAGTCTTGCAGCTGTTTTTCTAGTGGAATATTTGAGGCCACAGTTTTGCATTTTTTCAGTGTTTGCTGTGATTTTGAATAATAATAATAAGTCCCCTCTAAGTCTTCTTTGAGATAATGTGTGTAAACCTGTTTGTTCTAGTCTAGTAGTGTAGTTGAGTTTAGAAAGGTGGGGTATTAATTTTGTACACCTGTGCATTCTTACGTTTAAAAATGTAAGAGAAATCTAGCCCTGTGCATTTCAATGGCACGTGCCCCCACGCTCTCCCTGGTCACATGCCATTACGTGCTTGAGTGCAGGGACATGTCACCATCGCTGGGGCATTCAGAATGGATCGGGCTGCTAGGCACTATACAAAAGTTACAAGGGATACAACTCAGGTATGGGCTGCTATTTATAGTTAAAACCTGGCTACAGTAATTATTGCTAAGGGCAGCTGCCACAATATGTGAGTGGTAGCTGCTAGGGCAGAAAATCTCTTTAACCAGACGATCTTTGAAATCGTCAATCTTTTTCTCAACATTCTGTATGCATTTACAAAGTGTTTTCAATAAATTCTTAATTTCAGCCAGTTTGTTCACTGTGGAAGGCTCTATCTGTGAAGGCCCAGGTAGCGACTGCGCTTCTCGATGTCTGCTTTGGTTTGAAAAAGTCCATGCCTGACTGTTGAGGTGCTACTGATTTTTGTCTGCCCTTGTCAGAGGTGGTAAGAATTCCAAATACCGAGCAATAAGTAATTTGAATATAGTTAGATGGAATAAAAATAATAAAAGTTAAAGAATGCAGCAGGAGCTCTCTCAAAACACATCCACTCGCTTCAGAGGTTAGCTCCACCCCCCCCCCCCGTTCCATTCTGCAAATGCACATAGAATACTCAGATATTATGTTCTTGCATGAGGGACTGCAGGAAGTCCTCACAGCTGTTTGTTTCTTTCACCCCTGGGAAAGAGGGTGTTCTAGTTTCTAAATAGTGCCTGTCCAAATGGTTGGCCAACTGCATTATTTTCTGTTACAGAAAGTATTGTAAGGAAGTTCTGGGGGTTGTGCGTGGCCACTCCACAAAAGGGTTGGCCACTTCTGTTGCCTGCTTCAGAAATGCGTCAGCTGCTGAGACCTGTGCAGCTGAAACTTGGAGTACTGTCCACATTTTCACTAAACACTACAGTATGGACATTGCCTGTAGAAGAAGGGCAGGCTTCATGGAAAAATAGAAACATAGAAGTTGACGGCTGATAAGGACTGCAAGGCCCATCCAGTCTGCCCATTTCTTTTTCTACCTTATGAATGTGCCATTGGCCTTTGTGCTGTCAATGGCCTATCTATTCATACTCATCTGTATTGCTCCCTTATGTCTATCCCATGCCTGTTTGAAGCCCTGCACTGTATTCATATCCACCTCTTTCTGAGGTAGGCCGTTCCATGCTTCCACCACCCTCTATGTGAAAAAAGAACTTCCTCACATTACCCCTTAATCGGCCTCCCTCTAATCTCATGCTGTGTCCTCTTGTCCTGCTGCTTTTCTTATATTGAAACATGTTAGACTCTTTCACCTTGTTAATGCCCTTAAGGTGTTTGAATGTTTCAATCATATCACCTTTCTCCCTCCTTTGCTCTAGGGTATACATATTGAGCGCCGTTAATCTGTCCTCATAAGTTTTCTGATGCAGTCCCTGCACCATTTTGGCTACCCTTCTCTGGACTGCCTCAATCTGGTTAATGTCCATGTGAAGGTGCGGCCTCCAGTACTGCACACAGTACTCCAGATGGGGCCTAACCAGTGTCTTGTAAAGAGGGATTATTACCTCCCTCTTACGACTTGTGATACCCCTACTAATACACCACAACATCCCCCTAGTCTAACCTACTGCTTTAGTGGTCTGCTTGGATGATTTCAGATCATCTGTGATGATGATGCCCAAGTCTTTTTCTTCTCTTGTGACTGCCAGCAACTCCCCTCCCAGCCTGTAGGTGGCGTCAGAGATTCTCTTCCCTATGTGCATGATCTTGCACTTCTTTGCGTTAAACCCCAGCTGCCACTCTTCCAACTATTTTGCCAGTTTATCCAGATCTCTTCTTATTCTGCCCACCCCATCTGGATCATCTACTCTGTTGCAGATCTTGGTGTCATCTGCAAACAGACAAACCTTACCCTCCAGTCCATCTGCAATGTCACTGATGAAGATATTGAAGAGGACTGGCCCCAGAACTGATCTCTGAAGTACCCCACTTGTGACTTGCATCTCTTCTGACGTATACAGTTTACCACCACTCTGTTTTCTGCCCGTCAACCAGTTTGCCACCCAGTTGACCAACTTCTGACCCACCCCAAGCCTACCCAGCTTATTAATCAATCTTCTGTGTGTAACAGTATTCAAGCTTTGCTGAAGTTAAGGTAGGTGACATCAACTGCTCCTCCTTGGTCTACCACTCTGGTTGCCTAGTCAAAAAAAATCTATGAGATTAGTTTGACAGGACCTTCCTGTTGTAAACCCATGCTGTCTTGGATCCTGTGCTCCTATGGATTCCAGGTGTTGCGCTATCCTTTCCTTAGGGAGTGCCTCCATAATCTTGCCCACTACTGAGGTAAGACTGATTGGTTTGTAGTTTCCTGCCTCCTCCCTGCTACCACTCTTGTAGAGCAGGATCACATGAGCCCTTCTCCAGTCTTCTGGGACCTCTCTTGTGCTCAGAGACTCACTAAACAGTTCTGATAATGGCTCTGCTAGTTCCACCCTTAGCTTCTTTAGTACCCTGAGATGTATGCCATCAGGTCATATTGCCTTGTCCACTCTGAGCTTATCGAGCTCTTGTAGGACTCTTTCTTTTGTGAAGAGACTAGTGCACACCCCCCCCCCCATGTCCATGGTGCTGAGCTGTGGGCCCTGCCCTACCTTCTCTTCAGTAAACACTGAGCAGAAGTATCTATTTAGGACATATGCTTTTATATGGCCTAGCTGTGCTTCAAGGCCTCCTGTCTTAGGCCTATAGCCTCCAGCCACCCAGACTGTCTGTCTGTCAGTATTGCTTGGAACTCATTACATACAGGTATGTGTAGCCTGATGCAAGAGATACCCTTGATGAAGATAGTACACTTACGTAACAACTTATCGTAACAGTATACCTTCGAGAGAACCTCTTGCATCAGGCCATGCCTTCCCAACTTCCATCCCCCTTAGTCTCAGGGCTTCTCACTTTCTTGTTTCTCTCCCTCTCCAGGATGGTTTGCCTTTTGTTTCACCTTTCTTAGTGGTGGGAACCTCTAGCTGTCTCTCAGGTCCCCAGGAGGGGATTTTCTGCATATGGTCTCCGGTGGGGAACTGAGGAGGGCACGGGGCTGCCCATGTTTATATGGGAAGAGCAGCGTCGGCACCTGATGTTGTGGGAGGCCCCTGGAAGACTGCTAGCAAAAAAAAGTTTCTGTGTGGTCCTAGTGCCTAATGGCTATAGTTCCATACATGTGTCCTGATGCAAGAAATCCTCTTGAAGATCTACTGTTATGGTAAGTTCTTACATAACTGTACTTTTGATGTGGCACTGCTGTTCTCTGAGATCAGCGCACATTGTGGAATCTGTAACTGTATGCATCTGATGCACATTTAAAAAAACAACGCTCCTCAGTCTGAAGCCCACACATCCACATGGGAGAGCTGTGTTTAGACTTTTTGTGTCTTTGCAAAATTTTTCAAACACTGTGATTTGGAAATAGTTATGCTTTAATTAAAGAGTTTAGACTCCGTCATTGGATGTACAGTATTTTCTGTGCTGACCTGGTCTCCACTGTGTGGCATCACATGTGCTCCACTGCTGCCTTATACTATTGGGTTTCCGTGTCCCTGGCCTTCCTATACCTGCTGGGATTCCAAGGGGAACAAGATGGGTGATGCACTGAAAAGGAGCAGGGAATTCCCAGCCTCTCCCCACAAAACAGGGTAGTTAGCAAGGTTAACATCAAGATAGAGAGGTCAATTGGGGGCACGTCAGGGATAAATGGAGAAAAAGGCAAAGGCAGTAAGCACAGGGATAGGGCTACAAGGGGTAAGGCCATCACAAAGTGGAGGGCAATGAGTACCAATGCCCGTAGTCTGGGTAACAAGCTTCCTGAACTATTGGTCTTAATGGAAGGATGCCTGGATATCATGGCAGTCAAAGAAACCTGGTTCACAGAGAACCATGACTGGGATGTCAACATTCCGGAGGGAGGGTAAAAGAGGTGGAGGAGTAGCTCTATACATTAGGGAAGGGATCAAAGCAGTGGAACTAAAGGGTAAACAGGGAGGAGAGGAGGCACTGTGGGTCACGTTGGAGACAACAAATGGCACCACAATCCACACAGGGGTTGTATACAGACCCTCATCTCAGGGGGAGGAAATGGACCAGGAAATGATAGGAGGCATCCTTAGAATGGCAGAAAAAGAGGAGATATTGTTGATGGGAGATCTGAATATGCCAGATGTTAACTGGAGCACATTTGCTGCAGCCACATCCAAGAGCAGGGTCATTCTCATTGCCCTACAGGGGGCATGCCTCAGGCAGCTAGTGTTGGAACCCACTCGGGAGGGAGCAGTCTTAGACCTGATACTCTCAAACGAGGATGGTGAGAGGATCTTGGATTTATAAGTGGGTAGCCATCTGGAAACAAGTGACCACCAGACAGTGTGGTTCACAATAAACACATCCATAGAGTCAAGCCATACAAAAGCAAGGGTACTGGACTTTCAGAGGGCTGACTTTGGCAGAATGGGAGAGTGCCTAAGGAATGCATTAGCAAAAGGGCAGGAAGGAGGGGTGGAGGAACAATGGAGGAAAATCAAAACTGCCATCACAGAGGCAACAAGCCTTTGTGTGAAGCAAATAAAACAAAACGAAGAGAAAAAAACTCACTGTGGTTCTCAAAAGAGGTGGTGGGGAAGGTTAGGGAGAAAAAGATAGCATTCAGAAAGTATAAGGAATCACAGAAGGAGTAGGACAGAAAACTGTACCAGTTAAAGCAGAAGGAAGTGGGGAAAGCAGTCAGAATAGCAAAGGCCCAAACTGAAGACAAAAAAAAACAACTCAGTTAAGAAAGGGGATAAAACCTTTTATAGGTACTTTAGTGAGTGAAGAAAGACCAAGGGAGGGATGGTGAGGCTTAATAAAGGGAAAGGGGGTCAGAGGGTGCCAGTGCAAAGGCAGAGATACTGAACAAATGCTTTTATTCAGTATTTACAAAAGAAGAGGAGGAGGACGTACCTAAACCAAACAGTAGAAGCACTCTGGATAGGGAGGTCGATACCAGTCTATTCATAAAAGAAAGGGTCCTGAAAGAATTCCTAAAACTCAAGGTAGACAAGACAATGATGCCTGACAGGATTCACCCCGGAATTCTAAAAGAACTAAGGGGAGAACCAGTGACACCACTGACTACCCTTTTTAACAAATCATGGGAGGAGGGCATGGAACCTGAGGACTGGAGGAGGGCAGATGTAATTGCCCTTCACAAAAGTGGGAGCAAGGCAGAGGCAGGAAACTATAAACCTGTTAGTTTGACCTCAGTGGTAGGGAAAATGATGGAATCACTTCTGAAAGAAAGAATAGTTGAGTACCTAGAGGCCAGTAGGGCACAGGACCCAAGGCAGCGTGGATTCACAGCAGGAAGGTCATGTCAGACTAATCTAATAGAGTTCTTTGACTAGGTCACCAAAGTAGTAGCCGGGGTGGGGTGGCTGTGGACATGGTCTGCCTAGACTTTAGCAAGGCATTTGACACAGTCCCACACATAAGATTAATAAACAAGTTAGCCAGCCTGGGAGTGGGTCCCAGGGTGGTAGCCTGGGTAATAAATTGGCTGGACAACAGGACGCACAGGGTAATAGTAAATGGAGTCTGCTCTGAAGAAAGGGGGATTACTAGTGGGCTACTGCAGGATTTAGTACTGGGGCTGGTCCTCTTTAATGTCTTTATAAGTGACATTGCAGAGGAACTGGAAGGAAAAGTATGCCTCTTTGCAGATGACACAAAGATCTGCAACAGAGTTGATACACAGGGGGTGGAAAGGATGAGAAGGGACTTGACAAGGCTGAAGAAATGGTCAAAAGTATGGCAGCTTAGATTCAATGCAAAGTAATGCGTCTGGGAAACAAAAACCCAGGGGAAGTGTACACAGTGGGGGGGGGGATACTAACAACAACGAAAAAAGGAAAAGGGACTGAGGCTAGTCATATCAAATGACCTAAAGGTAAGCAGGCAATGTGAGAAGGCAGTAAGGAGGGCTGGGGGATACTGGGATCCATAGGGAGTGGCATCACCAGTAGAAAACAGGAAGTTGTCATCCCTCTGTACAGATAGTTGGTGAGACCCCATCTGAAGTACTACGTGCAGTTCTGGAGACCCCCATCTCTGCAAGGGCATAGACAGGATGGAGGCAGTCCAGAGGAGGGCAATTAAAATGGTGAAGGGTCTGCCCCAGAAACCATATGAAGAGAGACTATTGAAGCTTAACATGTATATCCTCGAGGAAAGGAGGGAGAGGAGGGACATGATAGAAACTTTCAAGTACCTCAAGGGAATCAACAAAGTCCAAGAGGATAGCATCTTTCAGAAAAAGAGATGTGCAAGAACAAGGGGGCTCAATTTGAAGATAGAAGGGGGACGGCTCAGGGGCAACATGAGGAGGTATTTTTTTACAGAGAGGGTAGTGGACACGTGGAACGGCCTCCCTGAGGAGGTCGACAGGTCAAAAACAGTGGGGGAATTCAAGACTGCATGGGACAGACGTAAGGCAATTATAGTGGGGGGGTAGAAGGAAGTAGGCTGTTGGATAACTAGGATCTGCAGCTTATTCAATAGGTATGGAAATGGGCAGATTGGGTGGGCCAAGTGGTCCTTATCTGCCATAAAAGTCTATGTTTCTATGTTGCTATGCCTTATGGTGAGAGATGGAACGAGCTGCATGCTCAAACAGCTCATTGCTCCAGTACATAGCTCATCAGGAGGGGGAGGTCCAGAAGTGCAGTTAGCTGAATGATGCCGACAGGTCAGATACTGATTTATTTTACTGTGCTGTTTTTCCGAGGTATTCACAGCTTTAATTTATTTCTATGTATTATGTCATTCATGGAGTGATCAGTTTCCTTCTAACAGTCTATAGATGAATTTTGGAATTTGGAGGGCACCTGTATGTTTTAGTAGACAGGTCAGTGGACTTCCCTCTTATTTGAGGGAGCTGTTTCAAATGGGAGAAATGTCAGAGTATGCTACATATGTTAAGTCTCATTATGTTTGGATAGGATTAATGTTCATTAAGGTTTGCGGAAAGAAACATTTACTTTAGACTTAGTGCTTGATCACTGGGGCAATCATTGTATTCTTATTTTAGCATCATGTCTGTGGTCATGGCTTCTTTATGCCTTATGGTACACTTTGGATCAGAAAATCTACTTTCCTAGATTAGAAATGCCTCTGTCAGTAGTAACGTAGGATGACAAGTGATGTGTACTTGTAACCCCCCTGCAAATGGGGGTTCCCAAAAGACTTCCAGGAGCTTGCTTGAATGCTCCAAGCCTGAATGGTGTTTGGCATTTAAGCCATTTATCAGTGAGTGTTTTTAGAGCCTCTGGTACTGTCTCTTTAAGAGCTGTCTGCTTGCAGACATAATTAGTTTGTATGGGGGGACTGTGTGCTTCTCTGAGTACCACTCGAGCTGCTGCCAATTCACTTCATTTTTGCAGTCACTAGGAGTGCAAAGGGAACCTATCTGAAAGATGTAACTGTTTGCCAGAAATTATTTAGAGTAATAATGAAATTACAGTTTGTCTAACCTGCTTTTGCAGTCAGAACTGTGTCTGCTAGTTCCCATTCTAGTTTTGAACTGCTGAACTGGACCAATCAGTGTGGGGTAAGCTAGCTCTAAAATGGTGCCTTGGACGAATCAGAACTTGACTCATAATCTGAGCCAGCCACAAGAGGATTGTATGGGCAGTGACTCTGGGAGATGTAGTTTAGACTTCAGTGCCTTTTTGGACCAACAGCAGCAGTCTATTGTGAGGACAGCCAATCCAGTCAAGAACTGGGAGGAACTCAAAGGAAGTGCCCGGTTTTGTCAGTTGGAGAGTCAGTTGAGCTTTGGCAGTGAAGAAGGAAGGAGCCCTGTGCTTTTCAGTGTGCAGTTTTAGTCAAAAACGTGTAAGGCCCAGAGTTCCGTCTGCAGCTTGTTAGGACTGAATCGTCCTGTGAAAAGAATCAAAGGATCTCTGAAGAGTAGAAAACAGGCTCACCCTGTGAAGACTGGAAGAATTGCTGAAAATTGCACTCGGTCTGTCAGGAACTGAATCTGCTGTGTGTTCTCCGGTATTGTGCAGTAATTGCGATCGGGATACAGATGCAGCCTGCCTGGTATAGTGCTTTCTTTTATATGGATGTGTGAAGAGGTTTGTGTACCTCAAGTGAGCCCTGCTGACATTGAAGGACCCTATCTTATTTGGAGGTCGTGAGTACTAATTCAGGGTCGCCTCCTGTTGAATTGCCACATTAAATCCAAATGGAATTACTGTACTGCTGACTGTTTAATTCTCCTTTTCTCTGTGAAAGGGCCCTACCAGCTGCCACGGTTTGGACTAGCCATAGGGCTTGGGTACCCAGGGACAGTAACTGATAGGGATAGGCCTGTGCAAAGAGCCATAGGTAGATTATTAGAGTGATAAGCTAATTAACCTGATTTCCCCTGTCCTTGTTATATCCCCTAAATAAATCAGAGCTGCTTGTTTCAGCAAAGTTATACTGCCTGAGGTATTTGTCTATGTTAAAGTACTGTACTGTGATTGTTGCACTGTATCTCATTTCACAGGAGGTCCCAGTGCCGAACCAGACCTGGGGGTAAGTGTATACTGTGAAGGTAATTCTGATATATTGTGTGGGCCACTAGTGGGAAGAAAGGGGGTTGCAGTGTCCCAGAGGGCTGTGACCAAGTTAGTTTAACTATTGCAAACCCTGACCTCTGGGTGGAGGCACCGCCATTGGATCCAGGCCCTCAACCTGTTAGTGGCAAATCAGGCAGGGGTAGTAGCCCCTGGGATAGCGCCATCTAGGGGTTACATCTTGGAGGCTCACCGCTGGGATTGTGTGTCCTCTAGTGGCCATATTCACGAACCACTGTTAAGAAAAAATGGGTACCCGACAGAAGTGGCTGTGCACCGGCTGGTGGAGTGGTGTACTGGGGAGGAGATCGACCCCAAAATGCTATGCTTATCCTGGACATCCCCTGGTATCAATACGGACACTGTGCAGGGAGTACTTTCCAAGGTGGAAGGTTTACAAAACCCTGTGGTGGTGGGTCGGCATGCTAATCTGCTCACCCACACTTTCCTGGCCCTAGTAGAGTTTAAGGATCCCATAGATAGCTCCAAAGTGCCACAGACCATTACCCCAGAGGAGCCCTCACTGCTTGGAGAGTGATAACTAAGGACAGTAAAGACCAGGGGAATCAGCCTCACCACTATCTGAAACTTTAAGGAGAAATTTGCTGAATGGTTGCTGGGAGAGGGAAACTGTGGAGGACTTGAAGAAACTATTCTGCCACCTGGGGTGTTCCTCCCCAACACCCTCTCCTGCTCCAGTGCCCGTAATGGTGGCTGAACCAATGCAGACTCCTATTTCTGCACCTGCCATTAGTCACGACTCTTACCGAAGGTTGAGGATCTTCTCTGGCACCTCCCCACCCCCAAGGGAGGATGACTGGGAGACCTGGATAGACTATGTTGCCCCCAAGTGCTAGAATGGCAATGCTCGGAAGGCGAGCGAAAGAGGGTTAGTGAGAGCCTCCGAGGTCCCGCCCTGGCTACCATCCGTGCTAAATGGGCCAGTAACCCTGAAGGACTGCACAGGCCTATCTTGAGGCCTTGGAGAATGTGTATGGAGCCCAGATTCTGATGAGGACCTATGGTGGAGAGTAAGAGATGCACAACAGTACCAAGGGAGTTGTTGTCTGTGTATGTATCTCGCTGGAAAAATTGTTGCAAGAATGCCTCAGAAAAGGTAGTTTGCCAGCTATTGAACTGGACCGAACCAGGCTGGACAGGATCACTTAGTCTGCTCCTTCTCAGAACTGCTGTTGCTTCAGTTACGCCTGGCAGATCGACTGGAATCCCACCTCCTATGATGAGTTAATGAGAGAAATTCGAGGAGTTGAGAAAAGACGACTCTGGAGGACCTGCACCAATAGCTGCGGCTACGACTCAGTGACTGAGGGTGACCCATCAAGTGAAGTTCAGGGCAGAGGTTGGCAGTCAATGAGTGCTCTGACAAGGAAAAAGATATGTCACAATGGGGCGAACTGTTGAGAGAGATCCAGGAATTCAAAACAGTCCCTTTATGAAGGCCACGCCTGCAAATACGGGCCCTGACCTATATCCGACTGCATCTGCTATGGGGTGGGGTACCCACCATGTATCTCCTGCTGATAACAGCTCGAACTCGATTCCTTGACCATGGAAGTGGAGAAACTCGAGATGTCTCCAAATGCTTATCACGCCAAGACAGAGATGGCACCAAGGTTTCCAGTTAGTAATACCCCCGCCTGGCTCCCAGTGTACGCCGCCAGCTCAAACTCCAGAAAGTATGTTTTGCTATAATTGTGGGAAAGATGGGACATGAAAAGGGAATGCCAGTCCCCAAAGACACTGACAAAGTTGCATATAGGCTACAAGGAGAGCTTCGGAGAAGAAATCAGTGGTTAAGAGGTGCACGACATGATCCCAGTGAGGGCACCAAAATGCTAATTCACGTCCTTTGTGGCAAGGTCAGTTGCCCAGGCCCCCACTACCGCCTCTCAGACTGGTCCAGAATAGTGGGTCCCTCCATGGAGACCACTGTAAAGGTGAATGGAGTGTCTACAAGAGCTGTATTAGACAGTGGCTCCCAAGTGACAATTATGTTCCAGGATTGGTATCAGAAGCATTTGTCAGACGTACCCTTACAACCATTAGAAGGACTGCATGTATGGGGTTAAGTGAGAAGGCCTACCTTATTCCGGTATATCCGAATTTGGCTGTCTTTCCCCACCTCCGTGGCTGGAGTGGCGAACAAGTAGAGACCCTAGCCTTAGTGTGTCCCCACTGGACTGTATGATGGTGTCCTTTGTTGATTGGAACAAATGCTCATATGTTCGGAAGGCTGGCACAGTTGTGTTATGAAAACAGGGTCAAAGACTAGTAGAGCTTTAAGAGTTCCGCTTTAATTAAGAAGGCCTATGAGGCACAGAGAGATGCTGAAAAACAGAACCAGAGGAACCGGTCGGAATTGTATGGAAGAAGGATCCTGAGTCTCTGATCCTGGCCAAATGCCCAGTGTACCTTACAGGAGAGGTCCGTATCAGAAAGGATGTTAAGAATAAAATATTAATGTTGGATGCACCAGGCGATGGAAAATTGCCAGAGGGACTGCTGGTCAAGCTTAGTATTTTGCCCGCTAGAGCCCATGCTTATGCCAGAAGGGTAATGGTCCAAGTTCATAATGTGTCTGAAAGAGACATTCGAGTAAACAGAGGTTGCATCCTGGCTAATGTGCATTGTGCAGACACTGCAGTGCTACCCAGCAGCAAGAGTTCAAGGAAGAATGACAGAGTAACTTGACTTGTTTGATTTCGCGACTCCCCACTGCCAGCTGAATGGAAAGTGAGGATCAGTGAGAAGCTTGCCCAGAGACCAGGTGTTTTCTTAAAGGAATGGGATGTAGGATGCGTGCAAGGAGCTGAGCACAATATCCGGCTGCATGACTGAAAGACCATTTCGTGAGAGGTCTCGGCCTGGCACCTGCTGACATATAGATGATGTGAGACGGCATCTGCAAGAGATGTTAGCTGCTGGTGTAATACAAGAATCCAGAAGCCCTTATGCTTCCCCCATTGTGGTAGTGAGGAAAAAGAATGGAACAGTAAGGATGTGTGTGGATTATCGCACCTTAAACCGGCGGACTATCCCTGATCAGTACACAATGCCCCGCATTCAGGATGCTTTGGACTGCCTAAGCGGAGCAAGTGGTTCTCTGTGCTGGATCTCCGCAGTGGGTACTACCAGATCCCGATGGCCCCGAGGACCGTGAGAAGACGGCCTTTATCTGTCCGCTTGGCTTCTATGAATTCATGAGGATGCCTCAAGGGATTTCAGGTGCCCCAGCCACTTTTCAACGATTGATGGAGCGTGCAGTGGGGACATGAACTTACTAGAGTGCCTGGTATACCTAGATGATGTCATTGTGTTTGGCAGCTCACTGGAGGAACATGAGAGCAGATTATTTAAGGTATTGGACCGACTGGAGGACTTTGGCCTTAAACTGTCCATTGATAATGTCAATTCTTTCAAACATCAGTAAAGTATGTGGGACACATAGTATCCACCGAGGAATAGAGACCGACCCAAGTAAAGTTGAGGCCTTGACCACCTGGCCACAGCCCAAAATCTAAAAGAACTGCAAAGATTCCTGGGATTCTGTGGTTATTATCGGCGCTTCATCAAGGACTATTCAAGAGTGATCCGCCCTTTACTTAACCTTACTCAAAGGGTATCCCCAACCCACAAAAATACAAAGAGTCAGCGTCCCTCAAGACTGAAAGAGTGTATTTTCATCCGGTGAAGTATTTGGGGCCGCTGACTCCTGATTGTGAGACTGCTTTTCATGAGATCATATATCAACTTACCCATGCTCCAGTGCTGGCCTATGCCGATCCAAGAAAACCTTACGCCCTGCACACTGATGCTAGCTTGCAAGGGTTGGGGGCTGTGTTGTACCAAGAGCACGAGAATGGCCTGAGACCAGTGGCCTTTGCCAGTAAAGCCTGACCCCATCCTAAAAGAAACTATCCTGTACATAAGTTAGAGTTCCTAGCTTTGAAGTGGGCTATTGTTGACCAATTCCATGAGTACTTGTATGGGGCTAAAATACTAGTAAAAACTGACAATAATCCTTTGACCTATGTGCAGACCTCATAGCTAAGTTGGATGCCACTGGCCATAGGTGGCTTTCTGCATTATCTACATATGACTATGCTCTCGAATACCGAGCAGGTCTGAACCACATAGATGCTGATGCTCTCCGGAGGCCTGTTCCCCAGAATGATTGGGTCCGATTGGCAGAACCTGACATTCGGCACTCTGCCGGAAGTTTGACAGGAGGAACAAATGTCCACGGACGAGTGGACTGCATGGTGGATTGCTTGGGAGCCTCTGAGAATTGCATACCTGCTGCTTATTGCCACTTTTCTGCAATAGACATTGGTGCACTGCCTCAGCTGGACAATGACAGTATTCAAGGGCTCAATCCCACGATCCCATGATCAAAGCAGCTTTAGAAGCCCTCTATGCAGGAAAAGATGTCCAAATTACGCTCCACTGATTTGAGAACTGCACTGTTATACAAAGAAGGTCCTAAGTTGAAACTGATCAATAAACTGTTATACAGAGAAACAGTAGACAGAGGGGACAAGTAGACAAACAACAACTAGTGCTGCCACTGCCTTTCGAGACTCAGTACTGAGGTCCTTGCACAACCACATGGGGCACCTTGGTAGAGACAGAACACTTGACTTGGTGAGATCCAGATTCTATTGGCCTAAGATGGGGGCTGATGTGAGCAACACATTCGAACTTGTAGTCGCTGCTACAGAGGAAAGCTTTGCCCCAGAGGCTGCCCCTTGTTAACATCACCACCAGTGCACCCATGGAGCTGGTCTGTATTGATTTTCTGAGTTTGGAGTCGGATCAAAGAAATATCAGTAATGTGCTGGTGGTCACTGACCATTTTACTGAGATATGCCCAAGCTTTCCCACCAAAGACCAGAAAGCATCCACTGTGGCCAAAGTACTTGTAGAAAACTTTTGTTCACTATGGGGCTCCACAAAGAATCCATTCTGATCAAGGAGAGACTTTGAGAGTCGTCTGATCAAAGAGATGCTTTCTCTGTGGGGAGTGCAAAGTCCAGAACCACTCCTTACCACCCCAGGGGACCCACAGCCTGAACGTTTCAACCGCACTTTGCTAGATATGCTAGGCACCCTGCACCCAAAGGACAAGCCTAGATGGAGCCAACAAATTAGCACCCTGGTACATGCTTATAACTGCACCAAAAGTGATGCCACTGGGTTCTCCCCCTACCGCCTGATGTTTGGAAGAGAGCTCGACTACCAGTAGATGTGTGTTTTGGGGTCTCTCCTGATGGGGTTCAAGCTGACAACTATTTACAGTATGTGCAAAAGTTAAAGGCCCAGCTAACTCATGCGTACCAACTGGCTCAAACCATGGCTGCCAAAAGAAATCTGGCCAACAAAGAAAGGTATGATAAAAGGTGAAAGCACAGGAACTCCAGGAGAGAGATCGGTATTGCTAAGAAATCTGGGACTGCATGGCAAGCACAAGATTGCTGACAGATGGCACCATCTCCCTCACATTGTAGTGGGCAAACTAGATGATCTGCCAGTGTCCGAAAGCTCTCCATGCGAGCCAAATGTTGTGGACTCAGAAACTGTAACTCCTGGAGCTGAAAGTGCCCCAAGTTCTAGCCTCTCTACCCCAGGAGACTCCCTGACAAGTGAGGACAATGTTGAAAATGAGGCTCAGAGTGCAGAGACTGTAACAGTTCCCCTAGAAAGACTGGTCGAGCTGTAAAGCCTGTGGTGCACCTCAGTTATGATTCCCTTGGGAGGCCTGTGGATTTGCCTCTCAATGTTGTCCATAAAGGAGTGTATGTGTCCCCGAGCTCATTGCCCAAACTGGCGTCAGTGCTAACTCAAGTTACTTGTGTTGCCCTCTAAGTATGGTGCCCTTGCCCCGTCCAGCCCCAAGGTAACTGATAGGGAAGGGCCCCCTCTCTTCAGGTTTCATGTACAAGAGGTAATGACTTGAGTTATGGTACAATGTATGTGTGGTACTGTGTGAGGAGTGACGTACTGCAGTGTTTCAGAAATGTGTTCTTGGTAAAATGATATATTGACTGATGATTACATGTGCGAGCCTAATGCAAATGTATATGGTTGCAGTTGAAACTTATGGGGGTACTTGCTTGACGCGGACGTCAAGCTTTCCCAGGCCAGGAAGGGTGTAACCCCCCTGCAAATGGGGGTTCCCAAAAGACTTCCAGGAGCTTGCTTGAATGCTCCAAGCCTGAATGGTGTTTGGCATTTAAGCCATTTATCAGTGAGTGTTTTTAGAGCCTCTGGTACTGTCTCTTTAAGAGCTGTCTGCTTGCAGACATAATTAGTTTGTATGGGGGACTGTGTGCTTCTCTGAGTACCACTCGAGCTGCTGCAATTCACTTCATTTTGCAGTCACTAGGAGTGCAAAGGAACCTATCTGAAAGATGTAACTGTTTGCCAGAAATTATTTAGAGTAATAATGAAATTACAGTTTGTCTAACCTGCTTTTTGCAGTCAGAACTGTGTCTGCTAGTTCCCCATTCTAGTTTTGAACTGCTGAACTGGACCAATCAGTGTGGGGTAAGCTAGCTCTAAAATGGTGCCTTGACGTAATCAGAACTTGACTCATAATCTGAGCCAGCCACAAGAGGATTGTATGGGCAGTGACTCTGGGAGATGTAGTTTAGACTTCAGTGCCTTTTTGGACCAACAGCAGCAGTCTATTGTGAGTGACAGCCAATCCAGTCAAGAACTGGAGGAACTCAAAGGAAGTGCCCGTTTTGTCAGTTGGAGAGTCAGTTGAGCTTTGGCAGTGAGAAGGAAGGAGCCCTGTGCTTTTTCAGTGTGCAGTTTTAGTCAAAAACGTGTGTAAGGCCCAGAGTTCCGGTCTGCAGCTTGTTAGGACTGAATCCGTCCTGTGAAAAGAATCAAAGGATCTCTGAAGAGTAGAAAACAGGCTACCCTGTAGAAGACTGGAAGAATTGCTGAAAATTGCACTCGGTCTGTCAGGAACTGAATCTGCTGTGTGTTCTCCCGGTATTGTGCAGTAATTGCGATCGGGATACAGATGCAGCCTGCCTGGTATAGTGCTTTCTTTTATATGGATGTGTGAAGAGGTTTGTGTACCTCAAGTGAGCCCTGCTGACATTGAAGGACCCTATCTTATTTGGAGGTCGTGAGTACTAATTCAGGGTCGCTCCTGTTGAATTGCCACATTAAATCCAAATGGAATTACTGTACTGCTGACTGTTTAATTCTCCTTTTCTCTGTGTGAAAGGGCCCCTACCAGCTGCCACGGTTTGGACTAGCCACTAGGGCTTGGGTACCCAGGGACAGTAACTGATAGGGATAGGCCTGTGCACAGAGCCATAGGTAGATTATTAGAGTGATAAGCTAATTAACCTGATTTCCCCTGTCCTTGTTATATCCCCCTAAATAAATCAGAGCTGCTTGTTTCAGCAAAGTTATACTGCCTGAGGTATTTGTCTATGTTAAAGTACTGTACTGTGATTGTTGCACTGTATCTCATTTCACAGGAGGTCCCAGTGCGGAACCAGACCTGGGGTAGCGTATACTGTGAAGGTAATTCTGATATATTGTGTGGGCCACTAGTGGGAAGAAAGGGGGGTTGCAGTGTCCCAGAGGGCTGTGACCAAGTTAGTTTAACTATTGCAAACCCTGACCTCTGGGTGGAGGCACCCGCCATTGGATCCAGGCCCCTCAACCTGTTAGTGGCAAATCAGGCAGGGGTAGTAGCCCCTGGGATAGCGCCATCTAGGGGTTACATACTGCTGTAATATTACTACTGAGATTGTTATACCTTGGCATCATGGATTTACTGATGTACGTATGTTAATTGCATCTGAAAGTAATAAAAAATAAATTAAAACAAAAGGAGAAACATATCCTTTTTGAGCAAGGAAAACAAGCAGCTGAACAAAAAGTAAAAACAGTCAAGGATTCCAAGCCAAGGGTCAGGATAAAATTTACCCGCTGGTTCCCATCCTCATTCGCCAATCAGATTGCAGTATGCGAACAAATCATTTTATAATAAATGGTAATGTGGGAATGTTTTCTTCTGATTTTCAGCCACTGTCTCATCCTCCTCACCCATCATGCCAAGCTCCTCCATACAAGGTTCTGCTGGACCGGTGTCACTCCTTACCCCTCTCTCAGAGCACTCCAACCGGACTGGACCAGGTGGGATGGAGACGGCACAGGACAGGTAGGCAATATCAGCATCTACTGAGACACCTTCAGCTCATACTCCTGTACTTTGCATTAAATGTTTATGCTGGGAGTCACTCCCCCCCTCCCCAAAAAAAAAGTCAGAGGAGCAGTGGGGCCTGCAGACAAGCCGTGGAGTACTGTCGGAGCAGCAAGGAAGCAAGAAACAGGAGCGGACCCCGCTGTTGCTGGGGTGGTCAGGCTTATCTAGATGCAGCACTCAGTGGCAGTAGTGGGCAGCGGCAGGTGGTAGAGCATGAGGAAGCAGGCAGAGCGTGAAAGCCAGTACATGGGAGGTGAGGAAGGCTTAAAAATGGAAATTCATAGGATGTTTGGCATGTGAATGTCTCCCACCGCCCTATGGGCTAGCCCTGCAAATCTGATTTACTAAGCTTGTAGATCAAGTCTTAATATTCCACTGATTAATCTGGATACAAAGTGGCCGCCCAGAGGGACTGAATGTTAAAAAATGAATATAAAACTGATCCATCACATTCTGGGTTCATTGTAACTAGTTCTGAAAAATGTACATTTTTTTTCTCATCCTTTTGATAAAGACAGTACAAACTTTACAGCCCTGCAGTTCAAGAGCTTAGAAAATTGAGCCCTTAATCCTCTAATAGAACTACAGTGTGTTTTTACTTCGGTGCTGAACTCATAACAAGAGCCCCAATATTCAGGAGAGCTGCATTTAATCAGCAAACTTTTAGTCCCTGTAGATGCTGTGTCTGGTTTGCAAATACTGCTTCCCATTCTGTTCTGGTTCTAGCTTGCTGCTATTTTCTGTGTACTGCTTGATTTTGTACCATGGATTGCAGTTTTCTGCCTTTTTATTTCTTTTGATTATTTTATTGATGTTGTCTCATATTTCCCATGCACCCCATGCCTCCCACGACACACTTGAAAAGGAACTGCTCGCAGTGAAGTGTGCCTTCATGGTTAAATCTTTAATATAAATATGTATCTATACTGGTCTTATAGTAAACTCAGTGGGTGTTTCTGATTTATAGATTGGTAATTGAACCATTTTAGACAAAGCTCTTACACTGTTGTCAATGCATTTGTGCTCTATTTTAGAACTCAATTATTTTTTTTAAACTTTGTTTATTGCCAAGTAGAACATACAATAACTGGCTGTAATACATCATATTACAACTGGAGTTGGAAAAGAGTCTGAAAGTTAAAACCCACCCAAGATTACAAACACAGTGTACAGTTTCAGGTCATACATATAATTGTTCCAGGGCTTATTAGCATAGAGACCACTCAGGACCATACAAATATAGGACTCACAGGTAATTGATTTTGCCTGCAGTGCCTACTGATTTTGAAGTACAGAGAGAAGAACTTTCCCCTCACATGTATTAGGGTATATCCCCAACTCTACCTCCCTCCTAGTAAGTAGGGGACCAAGAAGTACTGAGCGCAGCCTCTGGGGGTCCAGCGTTTCTTACATAGTTGAAACTTTTGCATTACTGAATCCTAGGTCTTTCTCAAGTCTCATACATTCCAAGAGTGTAGCTATCCAATGGAAATGGTTGAAGATCACTCTTGCCAGTACAAGGCTATTAGCTTTCCCCCACTACAATCCCCAGTTTCCAGAGGGGATGGTGATATATCTAACCCTGTTCACCCCCAGGGAGTTAGGCCCAGTACTGCACACAGTACCAGTGTGGGTGTGAAGGGCAGTTGCAGGGTTTTGGCCAGAAGTCTTGGATGTATGGGCTGCCATATCATATCATATGTATATAGGTTCTCGTCTCTTCTGCCTTACACAGAAGGCATTCACTGGGCTTTGAGGGGTCTATCAAGTGAGCCACATGGGGTGTAGGAAGCTCTTTGGAGGAAATTAAAGTGAATGTGTCAAAGTCTGTTGTTAACTGAGCACTTATCCACTTCCCCAGATATTTGGCTCCAGTCTTCCTCTGTCCAATGTTCTCCTCCCAGATCTTTCTCCCACTTGGTGTGGGTTAACTGGTGTGGGTCATATAAGCTGCACAGGAGCAATGAATACACCTGCTGAACAGGTTTGGCCTGTTTACATCTGGTCCAGGAGTATCTCCTCCCTTGGGAGGGCACTGGGCCTGGTGAGAACACAGGAATATGTGCCCCCAGGTGTGATCTCATCTGCAGATACACAAAAAAATTTTGCGGGAGCAGTGAGAATTGGGAGGAGATCCCTATATGATTTCAGGATTCCTCCCTCTAAAAGGTCAGTAATATTAGTGATACCTTTGTCAGATCACATTTGGAGGGCTCTGGCAAGCTGAGGCGGGGGATCCCTGGTCCTCCATAGAGTTTTCTGAACATCTGCCTTGAAGGATACACCTCTGAGATGGTGGATTATGCTACGAACTCTCAGCCACACCTGGGCTGTGGTTCTAGTAAAGGGGTTCTGATTGGGTTTGATTACACTGTCTGCTAAGGCTGGGGACAGCATGGAGTACAAGAGTGAGCCACAGTAATGTTCCTCTTCAAAGGCTACCCAAGCTGGTCTGGAGTTTGGGGGTAGAGCTCAATGGTTCAATTCAGCAATATTCCATAACAGAGAGTGCGGAAAGACAGATCTTATTGCATGCCACAGGTGCGTTGAGAACCACATGTCGCACATCCAGAAGTGGGTTATTGTGCTTCCAAAAGGCTTATTTAGTTGGAAAATATCTAAGAGACACAGTTGAAATTTGACCGAGAGACAGCCATACAATTAGACAAATCTTACTGCATGGTCACGTGGTGTGATTTAAGTCAATTAGATTTTTTTTCTTTTTTCACTACAATTGTATATGTTTATAGGATGCTAGCAGGGACTCATGGATATAAGAATGTCGGCTTGCACCGGCCCAGTGGTGCTGAGGTTTGAGGCGCTGGACACCACACCTTGCGCTACGCCGGCGACACGGGTTTGGGACTGACCTTGGGTCATCGGGTGCGGCATGGGGGGGGGAGGGTGAAGCAGGATCAAGCATGCCAATGGGCAGCTCTCCTCTCCTGAGGGTGGTGTGGGTGGGTTGGTGCCCCCCCATAGTTCCGTTCCCACAAGGTGGAGGTCCAGTGGATAGCATTGGTGGAGAAGGGGTGGCAGATCGTTACGGGAGGCAGAAGGGGCTGAGCCGGTGCCACACGGTGCATAGCATGCCTCCACATGCCTGCACGGCCATGTCCTGAGGCCTCGGGGTCAGGGGAGAAAAACCTGTAAAAACCCTGTGTGTCCCCATCGCCAGGTGGTGGGAGGAGGCGATGGGGATCAAACAGGTTTACAAAAAAAAAAAAAAGAATGTCAGCTTGTGCTTCCGTAGTGCGAGGGAACTGCAAACCAAAGGTGGGCAGTTCTGGTGCCATAAGGACCCAAGAGCAACACTTTCAAATACATAAGAGGCCCCCCTAGTGTTCTTGTAAACTTATCATAGATTGTATGCCAATTTGTTTGTTAATGACTTTCCTTTCCCCGTACAACACTCACCAACTGTGCGGCACGAGCACGCCTTGAGACTCCTGTTATTTCAGCACAATGCATGAGATGCTGTTATGGAAATAAGACTCATATGCCACTGAAAGAAGCACTGAGATAGGACAGGGGTGTCCTGTGACACTCCTACGATCTATAATATGAACTACAATATAAACTACCTGATACAGTTCTCAAATAGTAGTTACCATCAGTGTAAATCACAGATGTTCAGGGACATTACTGAGAAGCCAGTAAAGACTGAACAAAATTAGCAGTGTTTAAATCAGTATTTTAAAAACATCTACTATAGCAAAAAAAAAATGACTTACAGATTTAATTTACAAAGCAAAACACTTGCACAGCACTGTCCAAGGGAAATGAACATTCACTCAAATAAAGTGCATCACTCAGTTTTTATTCAAGGTGCTCGAACATCATTACAGGTACAGAGACTCACCCTACAGTGCGCTGTACCTGTAATAGCATTCGAGCACCTTGATTAAAAAATTGAGGGGTGCACTTTATTTAAGTACATGAGTGCCTCTTTCCCCTTGAGGATTGTTGTGCGCTTCCTTGACATTGTAAATAACTGTTTCCTGACGGAGCACCACTACACCTGGATGCAGCTGTTTTTTGCTTTGTTAGCGTACAGATTAAATGCAGGTTCCCATTTCTTGTTCCGTTGCACAAATCTGAGTTTCCAGGTCCCCAACTCTGCACCCTAACCATTAGGCCTGAGGGCCTCTGTTGTATAATTTGTTTACTGTGGTCTTATGGTATTTCTACACAAGAGGGACTAGCTGACCTATGGGGGGCGGGGGTGTCTCTTCAGACTTTTTTACTGAACTGAGACTTTTTCCAGCATGACAGCTATTGGGATCACAGATAAAAATGAAGCTGAACATCACCTCATTCACCCACCAGCTGCACCTCGCACTGCCATGTTGGCAATTCTGGTTCAGGAGTGAACTCGATAAGCTGCGCTGGGAGGCGCTCCAGTTGGGAGAGGTTTCTGGTCAGCAGTGGACCTCAGCTTGGAAGTGATGGAAGCGGGGTTCTGATGCCACACTGACCCCTGCAGTCAGGCTAGGGAGCCTGCTTCTCCTGCTGGAGCACATTGGGGCCTACATACAAAGGTGCCTCCATGCCATGTATGTGTGGTGCAAAGACATTTTGCACCCATTGCATCCCCCGCACGGGATGCACCAAGGGGGGTGCACAGCCACTATGTACCCGATCCCCGGCTGCACAGACAGCAACTCGCCAGAGGCAGACCAGCACTATGTGCTATTCACTATGGTGCGTGGTGCTGGCCGCATAAGTGCGGAGGGGGTTACAGAGTATGCCAGGGAGAATGCTGCTGTATGTCCCCTACGCACCCCATGAGGATAGTCTGCTGTCTTTTCTGGAGGATTGCCACCCCCCACCAACAAGTCCCCAGCACCCATCCCCACAGGCTGCACAGTGCCACCCACCCCATCACCCAGCTGTGACCCATTCTGTGACAGTCAAATCCCCCGCCACCCCATGCACACAGATAGTAGCACTGGCCCTGGGACTGGGGACACCACCACCCCCTTGCTGCACTGCCAGCACACCCCTGACCCCTCCGGGCATGCAGTGAAGTGCAGTACCCCCCCAGCACCGACCATGTAGCCACCCCACACCTTTGCAGCATCCAGTGCTGCTGTGGGATGACCAGCAGCTCTGTCCCCCTCACACTGCCACATCACTGGCCATCTGACATCCGATATGGTGCAGGGTCAATGCACGCTGTGCTGCATAGAGAATCCACTGTGGGACCTGGGCCAGGCATCTGATTGGATGCCCACCCAGGTCCACGGCTCCACCCCACGGCTGCTCCGTGCGAACCTGCGTGCTGAGGGGGTGGGGCCGCAGACAGGTTTTCGGCGGTCATGAATGCTGCCAGGTGTGCATCTCTCCACAGGTGTGCAGCTACACAGGTGGGATATGTGCCTCTGGTGCATATTTCCTACCCAGTAGTGCATAGGCCCCATTGTGTGTACACAAAGCTGACAGTGGCTGCTCCCATGGCTGGGGAAGGGGAAGGACTGTTGAAGAAAACTGGGGGTAAAATCCCAATACCTGATTGAATGGCAGCTCCCAGTACACTTGGATCCTAATCCATGCAGATCACTGCTTGCTACTGGATCCTGGTCAGGCCAGCAGGAGAACGACCTTCTCTTGGACTCCTTGCATTTGAAGGAAGGCTGCTGTGGAAGTGGCAGTGGTGAGTCAGCGGTTGATGAGGCTGGGTGTTGACACCGGAGGGTCAGTCCTGGGACTGTTAAGGATTTCTTTAATAATCCTCCCCCTATGGTAAAAATATAATTACTATCACGGCAACACCTCCTTTAATTTATATTGACTAGACTGATAGAATCATCTATTCTGTGAACATCTTCTAATCCAGTTTTGTCAATTCCTAGGAGAGGGAGGTGTTCCTTCAAACTAATTCTTAAATTACTGCAGCATCCAGTAAGGGCTTTAGTTCAGCTGAGGTAATAGAGGGACAAAACATACAAGTGAAAACTGAATAAATACCCATAAATAGCAGTTGAAACTGTTGCAGGTGGTCCTGTTTGGCAGACCTGACCTTACGCTACTGTTCATTTGTTCTGACAGCTGAGGCTACCTTTAGTTCAACCACAGTGGGAAACACTGGCAGCAGAGGTAGCATTCGGAGTGGCTGGAGACCCCTGAAACTGGGAGCGGAACAACTGCTAGTTAATAAAGTAAGGAATTTGTGTTATTATTTTTTTTTAGTACCTTATTCCTGTTTCAACTGATTTGTAAGAAATGGATATGTCTTAATAAGGGGGTTATGGGAGTAGCTGGGACATGCTGTGTTAGCAATAGCAATCACTCATCAGCCCAAATGAGACACATTCCTAGTTAATCATCATTAGTTTCCTAGCTGGTCCGAGATGAACCAGGAAAGTTTAATCATGTTTGGGGAGGGAGGGGGGGTAAATTACTGTTAAGAGTAAATGCTGGAGAACATTTCTTTTCAGGTTATTTTGAATTTTAAAAATAAGCATATGGGACGCACGTTTCTGCTGTCCAGCTCTCAATTATAACTGATGCTTGAGTGTTGCAGATCAAGATAAATGGGACGAGAGAAGCTAACAACTGTTTTTAAAGGTTTGTGCACCAGTAAACATTCTAAAGGTTGCTACTGCCCTGCGTTTGTAATTATGGCAGCTGGATTTCTCCCAGTTGAACAAACAAGAAGATTAACTAGGCGAAAAAAATTCCCAGTTCCCAGTGGTGGATTATTGGCTAACTTGATCTGAATCCGTGAAGAGTTCTGCAGTTTCATGATGGAAAATGTTATAGCACAAAAGGGTAACGGAAGCCATTTTAAATGTTTGCACTTCGGGGGAGAACTTGATGGCATCTGCATTTTTTTTTTCCGGAAAGAATTCCATCCAGCGGAGCTGTGTTTGTGTCTGTTGATGATACTGCTTTGAATATATGTTTTATCCTAAAAAAAATAAATAAATAAAATTAGACTATAAGACTAAAGTCATCACAACAGATGGGTTTCAATGTCCTGTTTTGTTTAGTACTAAAGAGCTAGTATACCATTTTAAGTACTGTAATTGGGCAGAGAGGTAGCTAGTGTACCTGTCAGCCTAAGTGTTATTAACAAAGAAGGGTTTTAAATAATTAAGCAATAAGGCATTATCAGGGGTTAGACTAATAGTCTGTTAATCACCCCATAGGGGTGTAATGAGGCACGAGGTGCAGCCGAGTGCCATGTTGCCCCTAGGGGGTGATTGACTATAAATCTAACTCCTGGGTGTGCCTTACTGCTATTATAAAAAAATATTCCAAAACAGAAGTGTTAAAAGTATACTTTTTGGAATGTTTTCTTCATTTAGAGGGAGATTCTTAATAAAAATAGTTCTTCCATTGACAATTTAAGAATGCTGGTTCAAAATCAGAATGCATCATTGCAGTCATTCAGCAGTGCTAGAGGATGGAATGCTGACAGGAAGAATTCATGTGTCATGGTGATCAGACTGTATATGACAGTGTAACAAGGATTATTGTAAGGCTGTTGGAATCCTAACAGCTAATCAGATTGCAGCATTTGAGGCCCTTTTTTTATAATAGATTTTTGGAGGCTGCTTGATGTCCAAGAAGTAGCATGTTGCATTGCCATTCTGGTGTCCCGGCATCCGAAACAAGCTTAGGAGCCTACAGCCAGGTGGCAAGGTGGGTAGAGGTATTACCATATGGCAAAGCGTCTCAGCCTGGGTGGGTTACTGCCAATGCCCCTAGTGGCAAACCCCCCTGGGGTGGGTAAGGAAGCATGTTCTCTCATATAGGGTGGTACATTTGCCAAGTTCTGCTGCTGTCAGCCACGCCAAAAGATGGTCTGCATGACAGTGGGGAGGTGTCTTGTCCAAGGCGTATTCCTTATGCACCCCTACCACACATGTCATGGGAGGAGGCTGGCAATTATAGGCCAGTCAGCCTGACATTGGTGGTGGTAAACTTAATGGAATTACTGCTGAATTAAAGGACTGTGGAATATCTTGGATCCAGTGGGTTACAAGACCTGAGGCAGCATGGTTTCACAGAAGGGAGGTCAGGTCAAACAAATCTGATAGATTTCATTGACTGGAGTACCAAAGAACTAGATCAGGGTGGAGTGGTGGACGTGGCTTACTTATATTTCAGTAAGGCTTTCAACAGTGTTCCACATATCCCCCTACCCCCCCTTTCACCCCCACTCTCCCTTCCCTCCCGTTATATATCGTGAGCTCCCTTGCGCACTCTAAAATGTTTTGTCCTATACCTACACACCTCTGACGAGGCCGCTGGTCAGATGCTATCCCTTACTTTATTGATTATTAGATATTAGGCTGAGTCTGTTCTCATTTTCCTGTAAAGGGTCATTTCATAAGACTCCACCCCCTCTAATATGACCCTTTGAGTTCCAGGTTTTAATCAAATACGCACCTTGGCATACATTGTACAATGCCAACATGTATTGGAACTTCTCTAGTTATACATTCTTGTAATGTTTTGTATAATTCCTTGTGTTGTTTGTTCTCTGTCTCATACTTTTCCAATATGTATTGTCTGATGTGGAACCTATGAAATGAACTTGTTCTCAAAGGTGTTATCCAAAATTTCAATAAATAAATAAACATAAGTGACTGGTAAGCATGGTGGGTAGCTTAGCAGTAGGTCCAAAGGTGGTAAACTGGATAAGAAATTATCTAACGATTACCCAACTAATTACTTGCCTAATTACTCCCCTCAGGTCGCACCATGAGACGAGCAACTTATTGTTCAGTGTGCCCTCCTGGTG
The DNA here is from genome assembly GCA_016271365.2 of Neoceratodus forsteri. Taxonomy (NCBI): domain Eukaryota; kingdom Metazoa; phylum Chordata; order Ceratodontiformes; family Ceratodontidae; genus Neoceratodus; species Neoceratodus forsteri. The sequence continues at coordinate 453,048,831 of JADMNL010000023.1, read as the reverse complement.
AAACATTTCAATAAATAAATAAATAAATAATGGCAATAGGTGCAGAGGGTGTTGGTAGACTGAGTTCACTCCAAGGAAGGGGTGCCTCAAGGATTAGTGTTGGGACCTGTCCTCTTTAATGTCTTTATAAGTGACATTGCAGAGGAGCTGGAAGGGAAGGTCTGCCTTTTTGCAGATGACACTAAAATCTTCAATAGGGTTGACACTGGGGGTGTGTGGAAAGGATGAATAGAGACCTGAGAAAACTAGAGGAGTGGTCAAGGATGTGGCAGTTGGATTTCAATTAAAAAAATGTAGAATAATGCATTTAGGGCACAGAAACCCAAGGCCAAAGTACATGGAATGCTCCTGTTGAGAATCGCTCTAGGGGCATCTTTTGGCGCAAGGGGCACTTTGCGCCATTCCTTGTGGTGAAAGCCCCTTGCGCTGTGCCAGGAGCTTTGAAAATCTAGCATGTATAATATACACTGTTAGTCCAAAACCTCTTGTATTCCAAATTTGTTCTTAAATTATCCCTCCTTTGTACATAAGAAACTTTGTATCTAACATGTATAATACACGGTCAGTCCAAAACCCCTTGTATTCCAAATTTGAACATAAGTACCTGTAAGTTTGTATCCAAGCAGGACACCTCTGTAAACAGGGCTACAAAGTCCTAACAGTTCTATCCTGTTGAATAAAAAATTATTTGTCTGTCTGTCTGTCTATCTATCTCTCTAGGTGCATTACCTTGCGCTTTCTGGCCTTGAATTTCAACTGCCAAACCGTAGACCACCTCTCTAGCCTTTGTAGGTCACTCTACATTTCCCCAATCTCCTCTTCATTGTCCATCCTCCCACATAGCTTAGTGTCATCTGGGAAGAGACACACCCTGCTCTGGATTCCTTCTCTTGTGTTGCTGATGAACATAGTGAAGAGGACTGGGCCCAGAGTAGATCCTTGTGGTGTTTTGCTTGTGACCTTCCTCTTCTGATTTGACTATATTAACCACAACTGTCTGCTGCCTCCCCTTTAGCGAGTTACCTACCCAACATATTATGTCCCTACCACACCCAGATCCTTCATCTTTTTCAGCAAACGCCTGTGAGTTACCAAGTCAAAAGCCTTGCTGCAATCAAAGTAAGGTAAATCTGCGGCATGGTCCATATCTAATTCACTCATCTTCCAGTCAAAGAAAACTATATGGGTAGCCTGACAGGACATCCCTAATACAAACCCATGCTGTCTATTATCCTGGAGACCATTGCTCTCCAGTTAGTCCACAAGGACCTCTTTGACCAGTGACTCCATCAGCTTCTCTACAACAGAGGTAAGACTGACAGGTCTGTAGCTCCCAGCTTGTTCCTTGTCATCCCCACTTATGGAGCAGAACAATGTCCACTCCCCAAAGTCCTTCAGAACTACTCCCATCCATAATAAACTGTTGAATAGTCCCACCACGGGTTCAGCCAGTTCCACTGTCAGTTCCGTGAGTACCTTCAGATGCATCCCATCTGGTCCTGGGGTTTTATCTATGTTTAAGGCTACCAGCCTTTTCTGAACCCTTTCACTTGTTCATATTAGCTGCCACATCTCCAGGACCCCCTTTGTGTCCGCTATGATGCCACTCTCTGGCAAGGGCCTGCTGTACTCCCTAGTGAAGACAGAGCAAAAGTAATCATTAAGGACAGTCCTCTGTCACCCTACTCTCCCTCAGATAGCCTAACAATTCCCTCACCTTTTTTCCTTTTTCTGTAATATACGGAAATAAATGTTTTTCTCTACCCTTGACCCCAAATGCAATAGCAGCTCTGTGTCTGTTTTTGCCTGCCTAACCACCCTCTTTGCTTCCTTATTTCTCTGTAAGTATTCTCCTCATTCTTCCGGCCCCTGCTTGCCTTTATACCTGTACAAGGCCTTTTTCTTGGCCCTCACCACATCCCTGACCTTTGCTGAGAGCCGTACTGGTCTCTTGAACGTCTTCCTTTTGATTACCACTCTCATGCAAAACTGAGATGCCTCAGGAATTGCCCACTTTATTGCCTCCATCTCTCTTCCACACTACCTATGCTGTCTACCAAACTAACTAGTCTTGGACCAACTCCCTCAACCTGTTGAAGTCCGCTCTTCTAAAATCAAGGACTTCAGCTCTCGAATGGGGTTTTCCAATCCCAAGGGCTAGTTCAAACTAAATGGGGTTGTGGTTGCTGTTCCATAGTGGCTCCCCTACTCTTGCAGCTCCTACCCATCTCTGAGTTGGTGAGCACCACATTGAGAATGACACCCTGCCTCATAGGTTCCTTAACCTGCTGTACCAGTAGACAGTTGTGGAATATAGTCAGCAACACCAGACTTATGGTGCTCCTGGCCACTGGAAAGTGACAGTCGATGTTCAGCAGGTTCAGATCACCTACTTCTACTACTTCTCCTTTGCCAGTCTCCTTTCTAGTTCGTCCCCAAGCACTCTGTCCCTTTCTTCCCTTCTCCTGGTGGTCTATAGATCATCCACAAGCATAGTTTCTTGCCTGAGGCTGCCACGAGTTGCACTCCCAGGACTCTGTCTCCTCATTACCCCTTCCCGATGCACCTACCTTTCACCACCTCAATGCCATCTTTGACATAAAGGGTCACTCCTCCCCCTCTACTTTTTCCTATGTCCCTCCTGAACATAGAGTACCCAGGGACTGTCAGGTCCTAGTTGTTATTTTCCAAGGCCCACGTTATTGTGATGGCACAAGGTCCGTCTCAGTGTCTGTCATTATTACCTGGAGCTCACTAATTTTATTAACCAGGCTCCTGGCATTAAGGGAGACCCCCTTCCAGCTATCTTCTGAACCCTTTTTGCTATTACCTGTCTTTCCCTTGTTCTTCCCTGATCCTCTTGGCTTCTTATTTTTCTTGGTGTTTGCACACTTTGTGTTCCCCCTCTCTGTCGTCCCATCACTTAGCCCAGTTTGGACCTCAACTGTATTTTTACCTGCTGTGCTGCTGCAAGTCCCCAGATATGGGGGAGTACTAGCTAGGATCCCCTTCTTCTCACCTGTCACTGTGGTTTTCCTAGTCCCCAGTACTTCACAGTGGGGGGTGGAGGGGAGGGACCACTGGGGAGAAGCATGTGTAGGGTTGGGGGGAAGACACAGGTCCAGCTTCAGAAGAAACAATGCTAAAAGGACTTGCAGCCCTGAAGGTGGACATGGCTATGGAACCAAATGGAATTCATTCCAGTGTACTAAAAGAACTTAGGGAAGTTCTGCATGCCCCACTGACAGCCTTTCTCAACAGTTCACTAGAAGGTGACAGGAGGGGCACTACAGGGTTTGATAAAGGGACCAGTCCTTTTCAATATCTTTATAGGGTACATTGCTGAAAAATATCAGGACAAGAGGACACAGCATGAGATTAGAGGGAGGCCGATTAAGGGGTAATGTGAGGAAGTTCTTTTTCACAGAATGGGTGGTGGATGCATGGAATGGCCTACTTCAGGAAGTGGTGGATATGAATACAGTGCAGGGCTTCAGACAGGCATGGGATAGGCATAAGAGAGCAATACAAATGAGTATGAATGGATAGGCCATTGACAGAGCAAAGACCGATGGCACATTCATAAGGTAGAAAAAGAAATGGGCAGACGGGATGGGCCTTGCGGTCCTTATCTGCCGTCAGTTTCTGTGTTTCTATGTTGAAGAGTTGGAAGGGAAGGTATGCTTTTTAGCAGATGATACCAAAATCTGCAATAGGGTACACATGCAGAAAGGGGTGGAAAATAATGTGCAGGAGCTTGGGAAACTTGAAGAATGGTCAGAAACATGGCAGTTGGGGTTAAATTCCAAAAAGTTTAAAATAATGCACCTAGGACATGGAAACCCTGGCGCGGTTTATTGGATGAGGGGTAAGGTACTAACAATCACTAGGCAAAAAAGGGACCTCAGGGTTATCATACCTGAAGATCCCAATAAGGCACAGTAGTGTGACAAGGCAATGGGTAGGGCTAGTCGAATGCTGGGTTGCACAGGGAGGGGCATCACTGGCAGGGGAAGGGAGGTATTATATTGCTCACTGGTGCAGCTACACGTAAAGTACTGTGTTTGATTTAGGAGACCACACCTCAGAAAGGACATAAAATAGAGGCAGTCCAGAAAGAAGGCAACTAGAACCATGTACAGTTTGCAAGAGAAGCCCTATGAAAAGAGATTGTGGGATCTCAACATGTATACCCTGATAGGAAGGCGGGAGAGGTTATGTGATAAAGACGTACAAGTACCTCAAAAGGGCGAAAAAGGTACAGGTGGGGAGTCATTTCCAAATGAGATCAAGGGGCATGGAGTGAAGCTGGAGGAGGGAATTTCAGGAGTGATGTAAGGAAATATTTCTTCTCTGAAAGGATAGTAGATGCCTGGACTACATTAGCAGTGGAAGTAGTGGAGGCCATAACAGCGTGGGGCTTCAGGCATGCATGGGATAGGCATAGGGGTCTGTTACATAAGATACAGGGATGTGTGAGAGTTGACAGAGACCAGACAGGGTCTGTGGAGGCAGAATAGGTAGCGAACATCTGGGCAGATTAGATGGGCTAAGCAGTCCCTTTCTGCCATCAAATTCTAAAAAACTCAAGATCCGTTGAAAACAGTGATCCTGGATTTTGGTGTAGTCCACTTCTGGGCCTTCCCAGTGTTTCAGCTACTACAGTTCACTAGGAAATACATTTTCCATTCCAGGGTTTATAACACACCTTTGTTGTCTGTGTAAGAAATGTGTTTTAAGAAGCATTTGACTGCCTTCAACTGACCTCACAGTGTCTATTTGTGTCATTATAAATCATTAACGAGATCTTGTCCAGTCCATTGTGAACTGCAGGGCTTCTTATCCTGCATACATTTGGTGTCTTCTTGTGCACGAGCTTCAAGTGGATGATTCCATTTTAGCTGTCCAGGGTGTCTGTGTGTGTGTGTGTGGGGGGGGGTCTTACATTCGGGAGGAAGGTGATTAAAATAAAAAAGAATTTAAAGCATTTTAAATGACTCTAGGAAACTCAGGTGATTTATGATATGGTTATGTATGTAGTATGGAGATACACACACTATACATGTAAATGTACTGTATAGTGTTTACCATGGTGACAGACTGAGATTGTGAACTGCAGTTGTGAGGTCAGTTGGGGAGAGTCTGAGCCCCTGATAGATAAACATACTTGTAGAGATCATTATTTTCCCATTTTATTTTACTAGCTGCTTGTGCTTTAAATTTTTGCATGCTTTCATTAATAATGTCATTTTAACCACAATGTTTGGTACTTTTTGTAGCGTGCCTCACATATTTTGAAGCATATTGTAAATTCTCTGTCAGAAATGACAGCTTAGACAAAAATATCATTCTAGGCACAGAAGTGTCTGTTGAATCAAACATAAATTAATTTACTCCTTGCACTTCTCTCACTGCTGAGACATGCGGTAGCCAGACACAGTCAAGCTCATTTTTGCTTCATATGGATTTATATCCATGGTTAAAGCTCTAGCAACCTTCTGTCCTGGCTGCTCCATCACCCACCCAGACAGTAAGACAATATAATTACTGTCAGCACAGCCTCACTCCTCTTAACTGTCCTTGTGGATTCACCTCCACAGCAGACCTTTGCCTCCACTGGATACAAATGTGGGGTGGGGGGGGGTGGTTACAGGAAGCGGCCTGAGCCATCAGGGAGTGTGGAAAAGGGCTAGATATCATCCGTTCTCTCCATCAGCCCCATTTGTATACTGGCCCCATCCACTTCCCCGGGTCTTTTCTCAAGGAGATGAAGACCAAGGGTCAGAAGCTGGATCATTGCTGGCGGAGGACGTGGTCCATGGAGGATAGACTGGCTTTGAGGAATCATTATGACACTTATCAAAGGGCAGTCAACCATAGGAAGGCAGAGTCCCTGTTCAGGGAGATTGCTGTAGGGAGGAACAGACCAGTTCAGCTCTTTGGGACTGTGGACAGACTACTTCACCTGGTCTGTGTACAGCTGAAAAAGGCATTTTCAGCCACATTGTGTGATGAGTTTGCTGTTCTTTTTTGTATTCTCTATTAGGTTTGTGATCTTCCCGGTGGGGGGCAAGATGTGCCCCACAGTGGGGGGCCTGGTATGAACGAGAGCCCTCCTACTGTCTGGGGGGAGTTTCAGCCGGTGGAGGTGGCTGAGGTCATTGAGGTGATTTCAAAGCTGCGGCCCACCTTTTGCAAACCGGATTCAGGCCCAACTCATCTCCTAGTGGGATGCATTGAGGCTACTAGTCCAGTGTTCGTCAGGATAGTCTGGTGTTCACTCTTGGAGGAGGTCTTCCCCAATACCTTGAAGGAGGCATTGGTGAAGCCCCTTCTGAAGAAACCATCACATGACCCAGACGTCCTGATGAATTACAGACCTATCTCCAACCTCCCATTTTTAGGGAAGGTTGTCAAGAAAGTGTTGGCACTGTAGCTCGAGGCACACCTCGTGGCCTTTGACATCTATGAGCCATTCCAGTCCAGATTTAGGGCTAGGCATAGCATCAAGATAGCGTTGGTTCGGGTGCAGAATGACATCCTCAGGGCGAGGGAGAGAGGAGATTGGTCAGTTCTCATCCTCCTCAATTTCTAATCAGCATTTGACACATTGTGCTTTTGGATCACCTTAGAGAGCATTGTTGAATCACTGGAACTGTCATCTACTGGTTTGAGTCCTGTCTCTCTGGTAGGAAGCAATGGGTGGTGATGGAGAATTTCTCCTCCTCCCCGAAGCCCCTGTTGTGGAGTTCCTCAAGGTTCGATCCTGTCGCCGATGTTGTTCGCTGTGTATATGCTGCCCCTGGAGAGCTCATTAGATGTTACAGTCTGGGTTTCCACTGTTATACAGATGATACCCAGCTGTATATGTCATTTTCCCCTGGAACAAATGGTGCCATTGAAGTGCTGAATAAGTGCCTGGCCGTAATCCAGGATTAGATGTCCTCTAACTGGCTGAGACTGAACCTAGAGAAGACAGAGGTCCTGGTGAATGAACCTGTTCATGGGCATGATGGGAGTGCATCCAGGGCAGTAACAGGGTCGGTCCAGGGATCTACCCCATTGAAGGCATCCCCTAGGGTGGAGAATCTGTGCATTGTCCTCGATGACAGATTGACACTTGACGAACAGGTGTCATCTGTTGTCAGAAGTGTTTTTTTACCGATTAAGGAACAGTGCTTGGATTAAACCCCTAATTCCACCTCAGGACCTGCTGTCACTAGTACATGCCTTTGTAACATCTAGGCTGGACTACTGTAATGCACTGTACTCCGGAGTCAGTGGAGGGAACCTTCGCTGGCTGCAGCTAGTGCAGAACGTGGTGGCCAGGTTGCTGACAGGCCTGTCCAGGTCTTGTCATGTGACCTCAGTCCTGCGAGGTCTGCATTGGCTGATGGTCAGGTGGAGGATCATCTTCAAGGTGAGCTTGCTCACCAGCCCACCAGCACAGGGGTAGCACAACCACTTGAGGCACCAGTGACCCAGGTTTAGAAGTGGACCAGGGTCATCGGAGGGCCTTCAGGGGGGAGGTAGATGGAGTGTCCCAGGAGACACTCCTCTCCTCAGGTGGGAGGGATTGCCATCCCCCACTGCAGTACCACCACCTGGATGACCAAGGGTGGAGGTGCAGTGGGGATGGCGCAGCATGGGAGGGAAGGATGATGGCCGAGTTCTGGAGCATGTGCGCCATATGTGCCCATGCACCTATTGGTCCTCCTAGCTCATTGAGTCCTCAGATGGAGTGGGGAGAAAACCAGGAAGAAGCCCCGCAGCTAGCCCGATGATGGCCCCTGGTGCCGCTGGATGGCAACAACTGACTCTGAGCGATCTCGATTGGCCATCTGACTTTAAGCAGGTGAGGGGGAGTGAAATGAGAAATGCTTCCTCTCTCCCCGCTGGGGTGGGGGGACCTAGGCTACATGGAGTATGGCAATGAGAGGAGACTCAGAAGTCAGCGGAAGTGAGTGCCTTGGGGAGACCGGAGGGAGTGGGTAGCTGCAGTGAGAAAAAGGAGGCATAAACAAAGAATATATTAAAAAAAAAAAAAATGGTCTTGCTCATCTGTAAGGCCCTATACGACTCGAGCCCTGGCTACCTGTTGGACCTCTTTGCACATGCCATCCTGGTACGTTTCTTCCACTCCTCCACTGAGGGCCTCCTAACGGTCCTGAGGACCGGGCTGAAAACCTTGGGTGATCGTTCATTCGAGGTGACCAGTCTGGCCCTCTGGAACTCACTTCCCAGGTCATTGAGGGAGGCTACATCGGTGGAGGCATTTAAGAGGGGTCTGAAAACCTATTTATTTAAAAAAAAAAAAGTGTATCTTTAAGATTGCTGCTAATCTTAATATACTTATGATTTTATTTATTTATTAATTGTATTTTATGCTTTGTACACTGTCTCTTTTACCCTGCTTATCATCTACTTGCATGGCGCCCAGAGCCTCTTGGATTGGGAGCCATATAAATACAAACTTACTTAATTACTTCATGCCACGCCATCCTTGTGAGAGAGGGGCTGATGTCACATGGTCACATGTGATGCCAGACCTCTCTCATCACCTGCCCAAGAGGTGCAGTTGTGGCAGAACCAGCAGCCCCCACAACGCCCTACATCCCATACCAGTGGAGTCTGTGAGTGCTGTTTCTGCCTTTGGACAGAGAGTCAGGATTGCAGTGCAAACCCATGTCTGCAGTATGGTAGTCCAGTACGATACAGCTGAAAACTGATCTGCCAGACTAGACATAAAGGAAACATGTGCCTTCAGATGATGAAAATGTACTACAACAGACTGAATTCAACCTGCCTGCCAAATTCCTCAGTCACCCTCTGAGACACTATCAGGGCAGCTAGGTCAGACTTTTGTTCTTCACTCTAACTTGTGGAAGCACTCGTGAGCAGTCGTATTGCTTCAGGGAGGCAGTATAACCTAGTGGTTAAGAGCATTGAGCTGCATATTTATTAAGAGTTTTACCAGGAAAGGCCTACTGAGATGTAAACAGCTTATTTCCCGATGCATCTTGAGGGAGGGGTACATAGGGAAGCACAAAGAGCAATTTAACAGCAAGCAGAATGTTTTTTTACAGTAAGAAACAGGGTTTATAATACATGCACAAGGAATGGTACAACAGTTAAGCACGTTTTGTCAATGCCAAATATTTGTTAGCAGTGTAATAGAGCTTTAAAGAGACCCTGATATTGTTGGGACAGCTCTGAAAAATATAATATTTAGACACAATTTAGCTTATATTTCACACTTTTTCTGTACTTGTCACACGTATTTCTTTCTTAATAAGGACATTTGCATGGAAACAGGATCTCTGCCCCATTTTCTCTGTCTACTTCTGAATCGCAGTTCTGTTTACGACATCCCAGTTTGTTGCTGTGGAGATAATTATGGTGTCGTAAACAGAGCATTACAATGTCATGTGTAGACAAGCAGCCAAAGCAAATAAAGTCCAAGGGAAAGTAATCTTGTTTTTTAGTCACTTCCCTAAGTAATAAAGAAAAAAGGGAAAGAATTGCAAAAATGTGGTTCTGGCTAATGGTACAGAGGGTAAAAGCACAGAACTGTAAAACAATGGGTTGCAGATTCAGTCCTTGTAGGGCCACAAACAGTATTGTCTAAGGAAATATGAGCTACAGTAAACTTGTAGCTGGCCCAGTGGCATGAAGGACTGACATGCTGGATGCCTCACCTCCCACCACAATGTCAACATGGGTTTGGGAATGGACTAGGGTCAGTCTGGGGCTGGCAGCAGGAAGGAGGATTGCAAATCCGTCGATGGATCTCCTCACTCGGGGTGGGGGGGACAGTGTGTACAGCTGCTTGGCTGCCACCTAGTGGAGGCTCAGTGATGCAGCAGTGGTCACCAGAATTGAAAGCCAGAGGTGGGCATTCAGATCATGCACCATCGTCACAGTTTACGCGCACACCATTGCATACTGCCAGCCCTGACTTTAGGGAAGTGACAGGTGTAAAAGAATGCCTGTCTGCAGGATGACGCTACAGCACTGTAGAAAGTGTACCACCTCCATCCATGACACCCACTCACACGACGAGGTGAGATATAGATGGCGTGATTCCTGGAGATGGGATGAAGGGGCTGCAGTTCGACAGCAGAAGGGGGGCTGATGGGGAGGAGCAGGAGGACAAAGTCCAAATGAAAAAAAATAATTGTAGAAAAATGTATGAACTATAAACTGAATTGTGTCTAAATCGCACATTTTCAAAGTTATCCAACTGGTAACAGAAGCTCTTTAAAGGGGACATAAGCAACACGTAATTTAAATCAGCTACATTTATTTATTATTGACATGCTGTTAACATACTTGATGCTATTATAATATTTAGATTCTTCATGCCTTTTTCCCAGTATGTTTAGTGCTTTCAAAGAGATACTTTCCAAAACCCTATCTGTAACTAAGGGAAACTGCTAAAAGTTAGAAACACACACACACACACACACACGCACGCACGCACGCACGCACGCACGCACACACACACACACACACCGAGTCTGAGAGGCGTGATGTTCATCATGTTTATGACCTGATGATGTCTTTTAGCTGGCTAATGGGCAAAAAACCCCGGTGTGGTCTAGTGGGGCTGCATCCTTTGAACTACACAAAGTTTACATCCAACAGCCAGCAGAACACTGTCATCATCAGCCTTCTCGGCATTGGCTTTTGAGAGGCAAGCCTCCTGCATTCCTCCATCCACTGGCCCTACACAGTCCTATTTAATGTACTGTAATGGGACGTTACATTGTTTAATGTCGTTTAATTAAAAATCAGATGAGTCCTGCTTTTTTTGGAAAAAGGAGAACTAGGTATTTAAACTAGCACATTCCTGCTTCAGATCAGTATACTAGTAACTCGGACCTCTGAAGCAAAGCCCCACTGAGTCAGAACTGTGCCTTGCCAAGAGCAAAACCCATTAGACCCTGACCAAGAGGGAATGCCAACTGGTATGAAGTGAGGTTTTAAAAACTAACTTTTATTTTGCTATGTTTGAACTATTTTTCTTTGATATCTAAGCAGTTTTACGTTCCTGATGTAGTAAGAGTCCATATGATATGATTTGTGTGTCCTTACCCCCCTCCCCCCAGCCACTCACCCACTGTCCTGTGTATGCACAGCTGAGATACCAGTATTTGCAGGGAAATAGAAGGGGTATTTACAGCTGTTCATTTGTGGAAGAACACTGCTGTAAGCCTGATTTGCTCACAGTTTGAAGAACTGCCAGGGCTTACAATTGTAAGTTTCCATATGCCTATCTCAAATTGGTCTACCAGTACATTTCCCACTGTTCCAAAGCCCCACTGAGCCAGATGTGTCCCTTGCCAGAGAGCCAGATCAATTAGACCCTGACCAAGAGGGAAGACCAACTAGCATGGAATGAGTTTTTAAAAGCCAAGTTGTAGCTTGCGAAGTTTAAACTGTTCTCTTCAAGCAGTTTTACATTCCTGTGGCCAGATATTTAAAGTTTTGCATGGTGGGCGAAGTGATTGCACACCGTTTGTATGGGATTCGCACCTGAGAGCAGCATTCAAAGGGGGCAGTTGTGTGCACTAAAAGCGTTAGTGCATGTGCTAAAACATAATGTCTACAGTGGGAAAAGGGAAGAACAGGGACATGGATCCTAGTGCTATACAATATTCAGCATGGTAGCGCTGCACAAAAGGATTAGCGCAGGTCACTTTGCCATGCACAGTTACCGCCAAGAAGAAGCCCAACTTACTCTGGGCAGCCTGAGTGGCCACTGTAGCCAGCAACCACATTGGCAGTTTGGGGAGCACACCTGCTTCCTGATATCCAAGGGTTTCCCTCACCCTTCAATCCATGGCCAAAGTAGAATCAAATGATTCCCTGGTATCCAGTGGTCTACCCCACCCTCCGATCCCTGGACCTGGTAAAATCAAATGATTCCCAGGTATCCAGTCATCCCCCACACCCTCCGATCCCCAGCCCCAGTAGAATCAACTGATTCCCTGGTGTCTGGTGTCCTCCCCCATCCTCCGATCCCTGGCTCCAGTAGTATCAAATGATTCCCTGGTGTCCAGTGCCCCCCCCACCCTCCGATCTCCCACTACTCTTCTGTAGAAGATGGTCTTGGTGTCTAGTGGTCCCCCCCACTGCCCGCACTGGGTACACCACCCTGCCACACCCCCTTACCTTAATTGCCAGCACCATACAAACCCATATGGTGACTGGCACTGCCCTCCTCTCACCACCTCATATGGCTGCCATATGTGATGACAGGGAGCATGCATCCCCTGTTATCATATATGGCGACTGGCTGAGGTGGTGAGAGGAGGGCTGTGCCAGTCATTGTATGGGCTCCCACGGTGCTGATGATTAAGGTAAGGGGAGGCAGGATGGTGTACTCAGTGTGGGGGGGACTCTAGATGCCAGGGATGTCTTCTACATAACAGTGGTGGGAGATCAGAGGGTGAATGGGGGGACCACTGAATGCCAGGGAATCATTTCATTCTACTGGGGCCAAGGACTGGAGGGTGGGTGGGGACCATGGGACACCAGTGAATTAGTTGATTCTACTGGGGCCAGGGATCGATCGGTGGGGGTGGGGACCACTGGATGCTAGGGAATCATTTGATTCTACTGGGGCTAGGGAGCGGAGGGTGGGGGTGACTGGACATCAGTGTATAATTTATTTAGACTGGGGCCAGCAATCGGATGGGGGGCCCACTGGACACCAGTGTATATTTTCTTTATATCGGAGCCAGCAACTGGAGGGTGAGGGGGACTGCTGGATGCCAATGTGTAGTTTATTTATATTGGGGATGGTGCTCAGAGGATGGCGGGGACCACTAGACACTGGAGACTACTTTGATATTAATGGAGACAGGGATTGGAGGATGGGAGTGACCACTAAACACCAGAGAAATATTGCATTTCATGGGGACAAGGATCGGAGTGAGTAGGGCCTGCCACGGGGGGGGGGGGGCCACAAGCCTGCCACCACTTCCCATGCAGATGAGCCCATCATGGGCATGCATATGGCCTCTTAGTGTCTTGCATGCCCAATGGGCTCATTTGCATGGTGCCGGCTGAATGTCATGCATGGGGAAGGCACCCAGTGCAACTGGGTCTGGGGATGCTGTTCCCTGCACTTCAAGAATTTATGTTGGGGCAGCGCTATGCGATTTAGCGCTGCGCTGTCATGCCCCTATATTAAGTTGGATAGCACCGGTGCACTATCTGACTGAATATGACATCCTCGGGGCCATGGACAATGGGCAAGCAGAGCACAAACCTTTGCACTCCACTTTGCCCATTTTTCAATATCGGGCCCGTGATGTTTCTATTTGTGTAAACATTTTTATTTCCTCTTTTCTGGTGTGAAAAGGTGTTTTGTATTTTGATATATTTGCTGGGCATCCTTTATTAACAAGAAAGGTATATTTTGTAAATTGAATTAAACTTTTAAAACTCATTCTTGACTCTGCTTAGTTAGAAACAGGTAACCATTTACTGACACTTTGTGTCAGCTAGCTGAAGAGAAAGTACCAAGTGAGGTCATTTCAGTTAGCAGAAAGAGTGTTTACAACATCCACTTGATCGCTTAGGTTTCCGTTTTGTACTAACAAGGGATACTGATGAATTGATCTGGGAAGTCTGCTGATCCCGAGAGCACCTGGATCTGTGTCACCATGTGACTTAAAGGGGAAGGGTGAGGATTGTGACATGCAGCATGTTATTTTATTAACACTGCATTTCCTCCATAACCAGAAGTGATTTGTCATTTTTTTTAAATGAAATGTTTGTGTGGACAAAAATATTAATTTAATTCTCCTAAACAACATTGTCAAATAAAACAGACTAAAAATGCTAAATAAATGTGCAGTGCTTACTCAAAAGGTGTAAAAACAGCTTGTCTTCAAAAATATCTGGTACACCTTTGTATGGCATCATTGATGGATTTCTGTTGTTAGAAAAATGTGGTAATAATGAGAGACTTTTTTGTAAGTGACAATTTTTGTGCACCCCCCACCCCATCTACACCACCCCCAGCAACCCACTGTCCTCTGTATTGAGATACCAGTGTTGCAGGGGGGTGGGGGAAGGGTGTTTACAGCTGTTCATTTGTGGACAAATACTGCTGTAAGACTGTTTTGCTCACAATTTGAAGCAATGAAAGGGAAACACAATGTTACGTTTTTGAGAAGGTCACAAATTAGATAGTGGAAAAAATAAAGAGTCAACACTGGGAAAGCCCAGGAATCTGTGTCACTCACAGAGACCTGGATAGGAGAATAAATGGGACCCAAGGATAAAAATTATTCCAAAGGGGATTCAACTGAAAGGGAAGGGAGTGTGGTGTCCGTCTTTGTAAGGTCGGGATTCACTGTGGAGGACAAGCGGACAGCAGGGGGGCAAACAGTGCCACGGAGTCTCTCTGGGTTGAGCTTGGGGAAAAGGGGGCAGAAGAGTTACCCTGGAAGTATACTACATACTGCCAAACAACTCAATGGAACATGATGCTCGCTGGACGCAATACCTCATGCCATGCCGGTGACCTGGGATCAGGAACAAGCCTGGGTCATTGGGGGTCTGCAGGAGAGGGCAAGCGAGGAGCTGGATTGAACTGCTGCAGGGCGACTCTCCTCTCCTGGGGAGGGATGTGGGGTTCCCCCGGCTCTTGGCTGCCTCCCAGTGGATAATGGGTGGCAGCGGCATGCCATACAGGAGCTCCGGCAATTACCAGGGGTGGGGTGGAAGGGGCTGGTACCAGCACCACAGGGCATATGTGAGCCTCCACACACATGCATCACTGTGTGCTGGGGTCCTGGGATCAGGGAGAAAAAGTACAGAAAAATTGATAAAAAGAATACAGAAAAAAATAAAATAAAATGTAGCATGATGCTTAGCTGGTTGTGAAAATTGACTGAGCAGCCAAATCTGATGCAGCAGTGGTCCTAGGGAACTTCAGTCTCCCAGGCATAGACCGGCAACTTGAAAGGGCTAAGGGCTGCGACTGAGTTCCTGTGCCTTGTTGAAATTCAGATAGACTACATCTATGACCATGTCCTTGTCCAGTTCCCTGGTCACCCCCCTCAAAGAAGGTGATCGGGTGGATTTGGGATGGTCAGCCCTTATAAAGCCACACTGAGAGGAGTCAACATCCCTGGCCCCAACCAAGTGCTCCGTTATTCTGTCCTTAATAATGGCACGCAGGAACTTGCCCAGCACTGATGTCAGACTGACTGGTCTGTAGTCACTCAAGTGCAACCATCTCCACTTCTTGAATATAAGAACATTGGCCACTTTGCAGTCCTGTGGCACGCCGCCTATCCTGACAGACTCCCGAAAGATTACTGCAGATGGCACTGCCAGTTGTTCCTTTAGCTCCACTATGATCCTGCGTTCATCCCGCTCATCCCTTGGGACATACCTGGCTTGATCTTTGCTGGGTAGTCAGCGATGGGGCAGGTGTGCTATTCTGTGGCTACACTGTGGCTACCACTGATGTTATGGGCCCTCCCAATGAGTCTCCAGTTCATTGTAGCCAAATGCAAGGTGCCACACGCAAGGTGGAAAATCAGATGTAGGACCTCACACTGTGTGCGGCTTCTTCTGCTGCAGTAAAGGAAGAAAACTTGCTGGACATTATAAGGGATGGGGGGGTTGCTGCTTAATAGGCAGTGTTTGCCTGCTGTCAGAAGGCCAGCAGAATGCCAGGCTGCATCGAAAGAGGGGCGACAAGGCCCCGCTCAGGCCCCACCTGGAGAGGACTGCATGCATTCTGGGCTCTTCAGTACAAAAATGACATTGAAGCAGTGGAGAAGGTGCAGCACACAGCCACAGATTGATCATGAGTGTGGTGGGCAGAAGCTATTAGGAGAGGCTAGAGGCCCTTAACATGCTCACCCTGGAGAAAAGAAAGCTGGGAGGGGACATGATCTCAGTCTTCTGTATACTTCAGGATATCAACAGGAATGAACAGATAGAAATGTTTGATCTTGTGTCCTCCAGCAGATTGTGGAACATGGCAGATGTAGCAAATTCAGGGGTAACATTAGGAAGCACCGTTCTCACAATGGGTGGTGACACTGTGGAACAGCCTACTAGTGTAGACACTGGATATGAGGACAGTACAGGTAAAGATAAGCATGGACAAATGTCTGATTATCAGGGAAATCAATGTGTAACCTGCATAGTAGATTGGATACCGCATTGCTGTGGATCAGTCCACATGTTGGCACAGAATCATTTATTTTTTCATCCTTGCCTATGATGCGGGGGATGAACATCATGGGATAAACATGATGGACTGAGAGTATCTTCTGAACTGAATTTGCTATGTTACACACCCGGGAAAGTACAGCTGAGTGGCAGCCCACAGTCTCTGTGACAACTGAGATTATGAAATTAACTTTAAAAAAAAAAGAATGCGAGGCTGTTTGGCCATGAATTAAGCAACATGGACTGTTAAAACTTTCCTAAGCCTTGTTTTCTACTGGACTGTTCTCTACAGATGTGGATGAGCCGTATATACTATCAGTTGTTCTTTGGGCTATCTGTGAAGTTCGGGGCTTTAAAAAAAAAATCAACCCATCAGGAGCTGTCTTTTTTTATTTCATTTTACAACTTACTGACCCAGGAAAGTCAAGGGGATATGCAATATCTTGGTTTTCAGTGGGATCCAGCTTCTACCAGTTTCCACAGCTGGGTTGACTGGAGCACTGGGTGGCTACGTGTCTTGCTTAGGGTCAGATGGTGAGTATTTGGCTCCAGTGGTGTTTAAACCTGTGGTTTTCTGATTTCCAGCTGGTGCTCTAACCACTAAACAACATTGCCTTTGAAGTATGTGATTTGATGTTACTCTGCATGTACAGGGAATTTTCAAAGAAGCTTATTAGAATTTTTTTAGAACTCCAGTTCAGCAGTACAGAGTATCCCCATGGGTTCCTGCTTGATGTTGGAGAATCTGCAAAACGCCAAGCCTCCAGCACTCATATTCTTCTAACATGGTGTTCTAGCACTACTTTCAGGACATACCTGGTGACGTTTATGAAATTTTAGATTCTGATTCCTCTCCTGCCTTGCTGGTCCCTCCCACTGGACCCAGACTGTAGAAATTTCATTTTATTTAGCATTTCTAGTCTGTTTTATTTGACGGCCTAAAAATTTAAAAACTTGTATTTGTGTTTTAGTAAATTACAATAACTAAATAAAACTGATATTTGACAACATACATAATTACAGAAGTAGAAATCAGAGTGGTAACCACTAGCAGTAGAGACCACTTACATCAAGTTGGAGTAGCAGAAAAAAGCAGTATAAGTGAAAGTCCAGGAAGGAAACCATGAGCTAACATTGTGGGCACTATCATTTTATGTAAAGGTTAGGAGAGGTTTCATAAATTCCCCTTAACTGGAGCACACAATTAACACTCAAACTGAGTGGAGTGTTTCTTTTAAAAAGGGGAAGGCACAGTGTGATACATACAGGATAAGATTAAAAAAGGTAAGCATCAGAAAATCAGAAGAGTAGTGTCACCTCTGAGAATGGGCCTGATGGCCCAAATATCTGAATAACAGGACTGTACATGAAATGAATGATAGAAGCGCTGGTGGTTACCTCCTTAAAGTCAGGACAATGGGTATTTCCTAAATACTGTAACTAGTGTAGGGATGTATTCCAACTCATAATGATTCATGTATTCTCAATAAATTTGAGTTAACAAAAAAACAGTGGTGGATAGGGGAAGGGTCAGGGGTTATGACATCACCCTTTTTTTTGTTAATGATCTCCAATGGTGTAAACTGTCAGATTATTCCAAATAAGATGGTGTTTCCCGAGCACTAAAAGTATAAAGAAAAAATTGCCAGGTCTTCGCTGGTGTGTGAGTGTGTGGAGGGGGGCACAATTATTGGAAGATGTGTGGACTTATATTGCAGACGTCCTTTTTGGCTTCATAGTCTCATTGTCTTTAATCCATTTTTCACTGAAAAGAACAACCGCAGGCATAAAGACACTGTGGATATGGAGGGCCATGGCAAAGGCAGTGTGGAGGATGGAAATAAATTTGGTTAACCACTAAATTGTCCACATTCTATGCCTGTTCGTATTACCCACTTGAAGACATAGTAAGGGTAAATAAACATGAAGTGAGACCCCTTGAAATCACTCGGAATGTTTTGCCTGTCCAAGTCCCTGTCAGACCCATGCCCCTTAAGCCCTGATATAGTTTCCTTTACAAAGGATGGACCCCAGCAAGAGGATGGACCCCCACCCCATAAAGGCTGGACACCACCCTGTTGCCTTGTATCTGCCTGGATTGATGTCTTGTAGTTCTGTTTTACACACACACACACATACATTGTGGCTTAAGAAGAATGTATGTTTCAGTCTACCTTTCCCAGTTATCAATAAATAAATAAAAATACACCCCCTGACATCACCCCGGTCAGAAGCAAATCTGACAAGATCTCCAAAACAGTTTAGAAAACAAAATGTGTTTTGGTTTGTTGTTTGTGCAACATTTCCATCAACACATTGAAAGACAACCCTTACCATTTACAAAGCATACTCAGATATGTATGACTATGACAGGTATGATCTTTTAGTAAGAATAATAGGTGGAAGAAATAAAAAAAAAAAAGGAAAAAGGTCCTCAGAAAAGCAGTCATCATGCCAGTATCCGAGAGTTTAGGAAATTTGACTGGCTACTCATGAGCTGGCAGTCTAGCATACAGCTGCACTGACTGCACACAGTTTCGCTGATACAGTTCTATTCCATTACACTGCATCCTCGAAGAAAACAAACATGGCTACTGGTCAGTACACTTCAAATATACATGGATATTGAAATTAAAACATATTTAGCAGGCATCTGAGAAGAGCAGCAGAGTAAATCAAGCTACACTAATTTCTAACTCGTCCTCCCTTTTAAAGGCTCTATGTTCATATGAATATGTATTGTAACCCCGGAAGAAGCTATGAAAAGGCATTTAGCAGGTCACCCTAACCTGTGCTGCAACAATTCATACCTGCGATTGCTTCTTTTTCCCCTGATGCCAGTGGGCGCACTGAGTCTGAAGGACCCGGAGCAGAAATCTTTCACACCCTGAGGCCAACCAACCTGCTGCTGAGAGAATGAAGGAAGCTGGAAGCCCCAGCACTGTCATGCTTCTTACCGTGACCCTGCAGCTTCTCTGCCTTCTCAAGTGGATGTGCATTGTTTGTCAACACCAGAACAGAAAAAGTTGCTAGTATTTAGGCCACACTGGGATTTTTCCCCAAAGCCTGCCACATCACTTGATGATGTCTGCGGCAGCAGCTGACTCAGGATTCCAGTTCCAACGCTCATTCCCCATCCCCATGCTGGACTGCGCTCACATGCCTGTGGCCTGCCAGAAGCACCATGTGATGAGTTGAGAGCATAGAAGGGAAGGTTGTCAGGAAATGCTCAAAAGCGGCAGATGGTGGGAGATTTGGGGGAGGGCATACTCGGAGCTGCTATGGTAGTAAGACCTGTAGAGCCACTGTCATTAACTCATCCCTGTTATAAGTCAGTCTCAAATCAATGTTGCATAATTCTCAACACTTCAAAACAACTTAGCAAGTCTGTTTTCACTTTTGCGTGTGCATTGTAAACATAGCCACATACCTCTCAACTAAATCCCATGCCTCCAAAACCAGGGACACATGTGACCAAAATCAGGGACAGAGCTGCTGCTGCTGCCAACCATTGATGCTCTTGATTTACTCATGCTGTTGCTGCCTGGGTTACTGGGGGGGGGGCACTGGTTGCTGATACCACTCAGCTGCTTGCAGGGCAGCATCGTGCTGATGAAAGGACCAAGCACTCCATGATAGAAGTGCCTCATTCATTTCGACTACACAACATTTCTGCCCAGCAAGTAGAGAACAATGCCATGATCAGCCTGGCTGAGCATTAGGTTGCCATTGATGAGCCCCGCTGCAGCCTGAGCTGCATTGAACCCGACAGTGACACAGCTCCGGAACCCTGTCTTGTAACAAGATGTTTGCTGCACATGCACAGGCAAACATAAAAACAAATACTACTGTAAGGCAATTTGACCATAAATTGAATAATTCATATACTGTACATATGATGTCACGAGATACATGAGGAACTGAAAGGCCGAAGCCCAAATATAGTTCCTTAAAACAAGCCATAATACATCAAAGCTCCCCCCTTGTAGTATATACTTATCCAAGTGGTTTTTAAATGACTGTTTACTGTTATTAATAATTATGTCCTCTGGCAATTTATTCCAAAGATTGCTAGTTCTTTGAGTGAAGAAATACTTTATCAGTCTTGAATTTATTCAATCTAACTTGTAACAGGTGTCCTCTGGTGATAGAGTTGATGTCTGTATATTCAATTCCAAGTTCATTCATGAGTAAAGGATTACTCATAATGTCATAAAATAACAAAAGGTCACCCTTGATTCGGCTACTTTCAAGACTTTGTAGTCCCAAAAATTGTAATCACTCTAGATAGGAAAAGTTTTGTATTGGTCAAATTGTTCATGTATATCTGCATTGTATTCTTTCCAGATTATTTATTTCCCCTCATTTGTAGGGATTCCATAGTTGTTTACAATAGTCCATGTGCAGTCTGACATAGGATAAGTACAGAGGCAACATAATTTCCTTTGATCTGCTTTTTATATTTCATTTTTTAGCTCCAGTTATCCTATTACTCTAGCAATAACAGCTGTATGTTGATCCTTAAATCCTAGTTCTGTGTCTTTTACCACACCCAAATCTTTTTCATTACTTTTTGATAGAAGTGGATTTGTATTTATAAAATACTAATGTTTAGGATTGTAAAGTCCCATATGGAGGACACAACATTTTTCTTGAGTTAGGATCATTCCCAATTTTTCTGCCCAAGATACTAATTGATCAATATCAGTCTGTATGAGACTTTGTTGTTCTTCAGACACACATACTCCACCTAACTTCACATCGTCAGTGTATTTACAGATCTGATTATTAATGTTGTCGTCCATATCTGCTATGAATAGTTGAAATATTAGTGGGCAAAGTACAGAACCTTGTGGTATTCCACTCATCACGTTTCCTGTTTTGGACAAATGACCTTTTATTGCAACTACCTGGGTTCTTCGGCTTAGCCAGTTTAGTATCCAACTAATAATATGTTTATCCATATTATATTTTGTGAGTTTGTCCTGTATTGCCCAATGTGGCACTAGATCACAAGCCTTACTATAATCAAATAATATTACATCATATGGGTCACCTTTGTCAAGGTGTCTATTTGCATTTTCATAAAAGCAAATTAAGTTGGTTTGACATTAACATCCTTTTTGAAAACCATGTTAAGTACTATCAAAAACTGGATTTTTTTCTAATTCTTAGTGAATTCTATCCTTAATTATTGACTCCATTATTTTGCGTACCACCAATGCAAGAGTAATTTATCAATAGTTTGTTATGTCTTGTTTACTACCTTTTTGTGTATAGGAGTTACTTTGGCCTTCTTCCACTCCTTCTGTACCTCCCCACTGTTAAGTGATTTATCATATACTGTAGTATTTTTTTTTTTATTGTACTTTGATTTTTGCACCTGCTGCAGCACTCCGGTGGGGCATCCCAGCTGCCATTACTGACCCAGAGAGACAGCAGGCTCACTCGATGCATGAGGGTCCAGCATGGCCATTACCGAACCCCCCAACGTGATTCCATGACAGACCTCCAGGTCGGTGGGAGCGTGGCCATCAAGCTGCACGGTCACGCCCAGCCCTTTTCCACCTTAGTTTGTCCCAGGAGCTGGCAGTGCAGTGACGCACAGCGAGTACGTAGGCATCTTGCCAAACTCCTCCCATACTGGCGCGGCACCTTGTGAAACCTCTGGTCATCACCAGGGGCCACCCAAGTGTGATGCAACCCCACAAGCCCACCCCAGAGGAGGGAGAGCAGTCCTGGGATGCTCAATCCAACCTCTCCCCTGCCAGCCCCCGGTGGCCTGAGTCCATTCCCAAACCCGGGTCGCTGGTGTGGTGCAAGGTGTGGCTTCCAGTGCCTCAACCCTTAGCGCCACCAGGCCGGCTATCATAGTATTTTTAGCAGTTTTATAATATTGTCTGTCATGATTTGCAAGATTTGTGCGGATAAGTTGTCAGGTCCAGATGCTCCACGTGGTTTACATTTGCTTATTTTGTTTTTAATGTCTTTGAGACTTATTTCATGTTTGCCTATATCAAGTTTATTATTGTGTCCAGTATGATTCTTTGGAGTTTTATAAATAGAGCAAAAGTAAGTATTAAAAATGTTAGCCATTTCTTCAGGTTCAGAAACTAATTTCCCATCTGAAATTAGATATTAACTCATTGTTTGTTTTCTTTAGTGAATTTATGTATGCATAGAACTGTTTACTGTTTGTTTTATTTGCTGTTCTAGCTATGTTTTTTTCCATGTTCCGTTTTGCCTTATTAATCTTATTTTTACACTTTTTTTGTAAGTCTTTACATTTTGACCAGTTTCTTTCACAGGTGTCTAATTTTGCCTTACCACATGCTTTGTTTTTCTGTTTAATTATATTAGCAATCCCTTTATTTAACCATGTTGGTTTAACATCTTTATTATTGTATTTTTTTACTTTCTTGACATATTTATCTGTAACTGTAAGTATTGCATCTTTTATGTATGTCAAATATTCTTCCACTGATTAGTTAGTCAATTCTTTGTCTCAGTCTATATTTTGTAAAGATTTGTTTATTTTGTATTTGTTTGCGGTATTATATAGCTATATCTCTGTGCATCCCCTTTTGCTGCTTACATATATTTCCAATTGAAAAATGGACACAATTATGATCACTAGAACCGATTGGTGGGGTCACTTTATAATTTGATACAGTAATAGTGTCAGTAATAAGGACTAAATCTAGTAGATTGTTTCCTCTTGTGGATTTGTCCACAAGCTGTATTAAATTGTTCTCTGGGCATGTTTTAATGAATTCCTTACTTTGTTTGGAACGTGCTGTGTTATTTATCCAGTTAATGTCTGGGAAGTTGAAATCCCCCGCTAGTATGATGTCACCCATGTCAGTTGCTTTGATTATTTCTTCTAACAGGTTATTGTTCTGTTTCTCTTTGATATCTGGTGGCCTATAACATAATCCAAGAATATAATCTCTATCCGAGTTTGTGTACGAATTTGTACCCATGTGGATTCCGTGGTTGATAAACTAGATTTTATTTTCCAGGAAATGTTATTAGCTATGATTTGGTTAGTTATGTACATAGCAATCCCACTCCCTTTTTGATGAGTAGTAGAACTTTATAAGTCAGGCAGAAGGAGCTGTGCATTTAGTTAAAATAAATACTAATGGGAAGGTGAGATGAGGGAAGAGTATGTGCAGGAGAAAACATGAGTAATGTGGGATTGACGTGGGGTCTTTTTGGATGGTGGGGAGGAAGCAGCATGGATGGTGGGGAGGAAGGAGCAAAGTAGGGTAAACCTTTGAGAGAATGTGGACTAACCAGCATAGGTGGAAAGGAATGGAGAAGGAGTGAGAGTCAGCAGAGCAAAGGGAATAGATGGGTTGGTTAACAGCAGGACAGGAGAATGGAGGGATAAGATGGGAGGGAAACAAATCAAAACTTGGAAATGAAGACGGTAGAATGAGAGAGGTGGCAACCTTCAAGGGAGGGAAAAGAGAGAGAGGTGTACAAGGAGCAGTGATGGGTGTGGGGAGGAAGTCCAGTTTGACATTGCTCGTCTTCAAGCAACTGTTTCTGGTCTTTGGGGGCATGGCTAGCTGCCAAATAAATGCAGCAGATCAGTGAAACTCTGCAATGTGAACAACTTATTTTACAGAATTTAATATTTTAAAATGTGATAAATGGCTGATAATTAAATATTTAGCTTGTCCTCATATTAAGTTACAGACTGATACTATGATTGCTTGTTCTTAACATTTGAACTCACCATGGTCCAAAGTAATGAAGTGACGTTAGGAGGAGATGGAGCAACGTTGAAGGACGGTCATCTGGGCACTAGTAAAGATTTATTGATTTCATCTGGAGACTTTGATCCTAATTAACCATAAAACACAGCATTAATACATGTGATTCAGAACTTGGATCACAAATGGAAGGAGTACACCACCAAAATATAGGTGTTAGACATGAAAGTTGTGTTGGTAGACAAGGAAGCAAAGGGAGCAGTGTGGACTGCAGACAAGGCCCTGGTGACAGCAGCAAGCCTCAGGAAGGAGAACAGTCTCATGTGCAAAAGGTTAGAGAATGTGGAAAATGGAGCACACGCATCCCATATAAGAATCCTGGGATTAAGGGAAGGTGCAGAATGAGATCCTTCTAGAGAGTTTGTCCACCAGTGGCTACCAGAAGTTTTTAAATTTGAGGAGCCCTTCTAGGTATTGAGGGCTATCAGACCTCACTATGATGTGGCCGAAGTCCAGAGAGTACAGGGGAGCTGACGGTGCGCACATTGTTGTTTGTGCTAAGACTTGGTCCCAGAGTGGAACCTTATCCTCAGAGCTGCCAAAGTGAAAGGCCCCATTACCTGGGTAGAGTCCCCCATACACATCTTTTCAGATCTTAGCTTTGCAACCCAGCAAAGGCACAAAGGCTTTGACGGGTTCCAGTCCCGACTCAGCAGATAAGGGCATACCATGTCTTACTTATGCCTGCCAGTTTGAAAGTGGTTCATGAGGGGGGTATATCCATTCTTGGAGCCAGCTGAAGCGGGCAGATTGGTAGAATAATCAGAAGGGAATTTCAAGCTTGTGGAGAAGATCCATCTTAGATGAGGAAGATGATGGGTAAACACTGAGAGGCAATACTATACAGCTTGGAAAGTGAAAGAGGAGTTATTAGGATCTTTAATCTTGGATGTGTTAGAAGACTTTAGACTTGCTGTTTAAAACTGAATTTGCCATGAACTGTTAAAGTTTATATTTATCTTTATAATAATAGTACTCTGGAATAATTACAATGGTGCTGAAAATGGTTCAGAAATAAATACAACTCCCCCACCCTCCCCTCTCACTTGTACCTTCTTAACCACTTTTTGTCATGTTGGGACATTAGGGACATTTCAAATGAGCGAATGGTGGTATGAAGGGCATTTGAATTCAGTTAACTGTTGGAGAATTTACACTGGACAGTGACGTTACAGCATTATCCTGCACAAAATAAAACTTCTGATAAGTAGTTACACCTCCTAGTTTCTTAAAAAAAGCAAAACTTAGCAAACATTTGTTGTATGCTGCTTTGTAGTACAGAGTGTTTTATCTTGAACCAGAAGAATGGAAAAGTTAATGACTGTTCCTGTATCTGATATCTAGTTTCTTTCTATTCTCTTGCACATCAAGTGGTTAGAAGTTTACAGGATTACACTTTCTGCATTTAAAATAAATGTGTTTTCCCTTTATAGGACAGAAAGGATGTCTAGCCAAAGATGGGGTCTGCTATACTGTTCCAGTTATTTTTAATGTCCATGCTAATGGCAGTAATGTTCTTGTTTTATAATAAACTGCTTTGTACATAAGTTTGAATCTGTACCCCACCACCACCGACATGTTGTAACAGCTTCAGGGGAATTAATTTATAGGACAGAGTATTGTACAGGTGGGGTGAGACCTAGCACTACAGCTGAGGAATATGACCTAGGAGTTATCATCAGTGACTCCCTAAAACTGTTGAGCCAGTGCAACAGGGCCTATGGTGTGGCAGGTAGGATGTTAGGGTGTATAGGGAGAGGTATTGATAGCAGGAGGAAAGACTTAATACTACCCTTTTATAAATCTTTAGTGAGGCTGCACCTGGAATACTGCACCCAGTTCTGGAGCCCACGCCTCAAAATGGATAGGGACAGGCTGGAGACAGTGCAGCACAGAGTGACAAAAATGATTCCAGGTCAACAGAGCAAGTCTCATGAGGAGTGCCTCGAGGCACTGAACATACACTTGCTGAAGGCCAGAAGGGAGATATGATAGAGACCTCCAAGTTCCTATAAGGAATAAACAAGGTGAACTACAAGGAACTTGTTATCTTGAATGCTAGTTCAAGGTCACGGGTGCATGAATGGAAACTGACAGTAGGGAGGTTCAGGAGAGACCCGAAGAAATAATATTTTACAGAGAAGGTGGTGGCACCATGGAGGAGTCTACCAGCTGAGGTGGTAGGCGCTATAACAATTGTTGTCTTCAAGCACAGTTGTGACAGAGTGATGGACATAGTGGTTACTTGGGGTAAAATAATTGGGAAAGAGAATGGGGGAGATGGGAGGACTAGAACCCTGGTTGGACAATAGATCCCATGGTTAGATAGGTACATAAGTGCCAAGTCCATGGGTGCTTGGGTACTCGGGCATCCACAAAGTTGATATAAGCACCATCAATGCTTTTAGGACAGCCTGGAAAAAAAAAGGGTTACTAAGGAACCTAGACATAGGAAAAATACTATCTACTGGCAGTGAGCACTGCGAAGGTTCATGAAAGTTAGCACCCGGCGTTATTGTTGCTATTACCGTTACCATTTTCATTTCCAATTGCAGTACCATGACCGTGCGCATTACCAGTTGTGTTTCCATATGCACTTGTGTTTGTGTCTCCGTTTGCATAACTGTTCGGTGTGGTGTCACTTTGTGCTTGCATTTCTATTACCGTTTACATTTGTGTCACCATGTGCATTACCATTTGTGCTTGTGTTTGCATTGCAGTTACCATTACTATGTGACAATAAATCATGTGGTGGGAGTGCGGGGCCTGAAGGGCCTGCGTTCCCACCACCACTTTCCTTTCACTATTTACAGTCCTCATTCTCAAAAAGAAGGGAAATTCATGGCAAAAAACTCTGTTTAATGCATCAGTTAGGGTTGTTTCACAGTGACACTGAGGCAAGGGTTACCCCAAAGGGTATTGGCCAGGAAGCCACGTTTCAAAGAAATACAAAATCACACATACCTCCATAATGTAAAGTATCATGGACTGTATATGCAAATCACCACAGAATATTATGCTGGTTCAACTTTAAGCAGAAATGCATGGTGCCGAAAAGCCTCTCACACAGTCTGGAAAGAGTGCCAACAGAAGACATAGACACGTGTTTCATCCTACCAGGACTCATCAGTGTGTCTCATCTGTATGACACCCCAGTGAAATGAACCAGCTACAGTAAGTTGGTCTTTCTGGGTTATGTTGTGGTGAGCCAATAAAAACAAAAAAACAAGCTAAAAGACAAAGAACCTCAGTGCTGCAAGGGTTACCCCAAAGGGCATTGACCAGGAAGCCAAGTTTCAAAGAAATACAAAATCACACATACCCCCATAATGCAAAGCATCATGGGCTGTATATGCAAATCATCACAGAATATTATGCTGATTCAACTTTATATATATATATATATATATATATATATATATATATATACATTGCAAAAACTTTGTTAATGCATCATTAGGGTTGAAGCATCAAAAGTAGGGAAATACGACCTTAGGCTTCTCAAATGGAGAAAAAGACAAAGGCAGTAAGGACAGGGATGGGGCAAAAAGAAATAAAGCCATAAAAGTAATGAGTACCAATGCCTGTAGTCTAGGTAAAAAGCTCCCTGAAATGGTGGCCTTGATGGAAGAGGGATACCTGGATATTGTGGCAGTCACAGAATCATGGTACACAGAGAACCATGACTGGGACATCAACATACCAGGGTACACAATCTACAGGAGGGACAGGGAAGGAAGACGATGAGGAGAATGAGTAGCTCTCTATGTAGGGGAAGGGATCAAAGCAACAGAACTAAAGGGTAAACAGGGAGGAGAGGAGGCACTGTGGGTCACCCTGGAGACTGGAAATGGTTTCACAATCTGCACAGGGGTTGTATACAGACCCCCATCTCAGGGGGGAGGAAATGGACAAGGAAATGATAGACGGCATCTTTGGGATGGCAGAGAAAGGGGAGATATTACTGATGGGGGACCTGAATATGCCAGATATTAACTGGAGCACCTTTGCTGCAGCCACATCCAAGAGCAGGGCCATTCTCTATGCCTTACAGGGGCATGCCTCAGACAGCTAGTTATGGAACCCACTTGGGAAGGAGCAATCTCAGACCTGGTACTCTCAAATGGGGACGGAGAAAGGATCTCTGATCTTAAAGTGGGTAGCCATCTAGGAACAAGCGACCACCAAACAGCGTGGTTCATGATACACTTAGCTGTAGAGTCAAGCCACACAAAAGTGAAGGTACTGGACTTCAGGAGGGCTGATTATGTAAAAATGGTAGAGTGCCTCAGAAAAGCACTAGCAAACAGGCAAGAAGGTGGGGTGGAGCAACAATGGGGAAACATCAAAACCGCCATCACAGAGGCAACAAGACTTTGTGTGAAGCAAATAAACAAATCAAAATGGAAGAAAAAACCACTATGGTTCTCAAAAGAAGTGGCGGGGAAGGTAAGGGAGAAAAAGACAGCATTCAGTAAGTACAAGGAAACACAGAAGGAGCAGGACAGAGAACTGTATCAGTTAAAGCAGAAGTAAGCAAGGAAGGTAGTCAGAATAGCAAAGGCCCAAACCGAGGAAAAGATAGCCAACTCAGTTAAGAAGGGGGATAAAACCTTTTAAAGGTACATTAGGGAGCAAAGAAAGACTAAGGCAGGGATCCTGAGGCTGAACAAAGAGGAAGGTGGTTGGGCAGAGAGCAACTGTGAAAAAGCAGGGATACTGAATGAATATTTCTGCTCAGTATTCACAATGGAAAAGCAGGGGGAGATACCTAATCCAGTCAACAGAAGCACTCTGGATAGGGGGTCGATATTAGTCCTTTCACAGAAGAAAGGGTTCTGAAAGAACTCTTAAAACTGAAGGTGGATAAATCAATGAGGCCTGATGGGATTCACCCCAGAATTCTAAAGGAACTAGTAACACCACTGACTACCCTCATCATGGGAGGATGGTGTGGTACCTGAGGACTGGAGGAGGGTGGATGTGATTCCTCTTCACAAAAGTGGGAGCAAGACAGAGGCAATAAACTACAGACCTGTCAGTTTGACCTCAGTGGTAGGGAAAATGTTGGAATCACTTCTGAAGGAAAGAATTGTTGAGTACCTAGAGGCCAGTGGGGCACAGGACCCAAGGCAGCATGGATTCACTGTGGGAAGGTCATGTCAGACACATCTAATTGAGTTCTTTGACTGGGTGACCAATGTAGTAGACCAGAGAGGGGGCTGTGGACATGGCCTACCTAGACTTTAGCAAGGCATTTGACACAGTCCCGCACAAAAGATTAATTAACAAATTAACCAGCCTGGGAGTGGGTCCCAGGGTGGTAGCCTGAGTAAAACACTGGCTGGACAACAGAACACAGTGGGTAATAGTAAATGGAGTCCATGGTGAAGAAAGGAGGGTTACTAGTGGGGTACCGCAGGGTTCAGTACTGGGGCCGGTCCTTGTTAATTTCTTTTTAAGTAACACTGCAGAGGGACTGGGAGGGAAAGTATGTTTCTTTGCTGATGACACAAAGATCTGCAACAGGGTTGATATGCAAAGTGGGGGTGGAAAGGATGAAAAGGGACTTGGGCAAGGTTGGAGGAATGGTCAAATGTATCGCAGCTTAGATTCAACACAAATAATAATAATAATAAACTTCATTTTTAATGCAACTTTTAAATGTCAAGGCACAGTACACAATTAAAATAATTTAAAACCAATGCTGCAATCACTATAAAAACATACAATACAGTTAGAAGTGCAAAGTAATACACCTGGGAAACAAAAACCCAGCAGAAGAGTACACAATGGGGAGTGAGATGCTGACAACAAAAATGGAAGGGACCTGTGGGTAGTCATATCAGACAACCTAAAGGTGGACCAGCAATGTGAGAAGGCAGTAAGGAGGGCTGGGGGGATACTGCAATGCATAGGGAGAGGCATCACCAGTAGAAAACAGGAAGTTGTTGGCCCTCTGTACAGACAGTTAGTAAGCCCACATCTGGAGTACTGTGTACAGTTCTGGAGACCCCATCTCTGCAAAGACCTAGACAGGGTGGAGGCTGTCCAGAGGAGAGCAACCAAAATGGTGCAGGGTCTGCACAAGAAGACATATGAAGAAAGACTAAAGGAGCTTAAGATATATAGCCTCGAGGAAAGGAGGGAGAGGGGGGACATGATAGAAACTTTCAAATACCTCAAGGGAATCAACAAAGTCCAAGAGGGTAGCATCTTTCAGAAAAAGAGATGTGCAAGAACAAGAGGGCACAATTTGAAGATAGAGGGGGACGGCTCAGAGGTAATGTGAGGAAGTATTTCTTCACAGAGAGGGTTGTGGATGCATGGAACAGCCTTCCGAGGAGGTTATAGAGTCAAAAACAGTGGGGGAATTCAAGAATGCATGGGACAGACATAAGGCAATTCTAGTGGGGGGTAGGAGGAAGTAGGCTGTTGGTTAACTAGGATCTGCAGCTTATCCGTTAGGTAGGGAAATGGGCAGACTAGGTGGGCCAAACAGTCCTTATCTTCTGTCAAATTCTAGGTTTCTATGTTTCTAAGCCTAAGACCCCACCCACACTATGCATGCAGGAACAGGAGTGAGGAGTGTGCCTTGGGGTTGCGAACCCTAATGCTCACCTCATTCTTTTATTCTGTACCCATGTCAGGTTATTAACTGTTGAACTTGGGTGAGCATTAGGGTTTCCAACCGCAAGGCACTGCCCTCATCCCTCTTCCTGCATGCATAGTGGGGGTGGGGTCTTAGGATTGGGAGCCCTAAGGTCGTATTTCCATATTTTTGATGCTTCAACCCTAATGGTACATTATTAGAGTTTTTTGCAATGAATGTCCTTACTTTTTGAGAAAGTATAATTGTAGCCTTATTTGATTATAGGAGTGCAGGGCCCTGCATTCTCATCAGTTCATAGTGAGTGGTAGGAGCACAGGGTCCTCTGGCCCTGTGCTCTCATCCATGCCTCTTGTACTTGTCCCTCATTTACATGTGTGAGTGCAGGGACCTCCAGGCCCTGTGCACCTATCAGTCCATAGTGAGTGGTAGGGCCCCGTGCTCTCATACATGCCTATTGCACTTGTCCCTCATTTCCATGTGGGTGCACTGGGCCCCTTCGGGCCCTGCACTCCCATCAGGCCATAGTGAGCAGTGAGGGAACAGGGTCCTCCAGGTCCTGTGCTCCCATCCATGCCTATTGTAATTGTCCCTCATGTATGTGTGTGAGTGCAGGTCCCTTTGGGCCCTGTGCTCCCATCAGTGCTTAGTGTGTTGTGGTACTGCTGCCGTGTTGATAATGTGTGCCACAATATAGGTCACATGTGCCCCATTCACTACAATTCGCCAACAGTTTGAAACAGGGCCTGTTAACAAGCAAAACAACTTAGTAAACCCAAAGGTGTACTAAATCAGCCATAGTGCCGAAGCTGTATCTCGAAGCATTTTTGAGATTTAGCATCTGAAAAATACCCCAACCATCACAATGTTACCCTAAAGATAACTTCTAAAACTTCAACATGTTATAACTCTGCCACAAAGTAAAATTTTTCCACCAAACCCACTAAAGGCACATCTTTGGGGCAAGTCATTTGTGCCCTGAAAATTTCAGCCCAAATGTCCAAACCATTTTTTAATTATGAAGTGACAAAGAAACAGACATATCTGGAAAAGTAGTGTCACAAACTGTGGCAGTACTCTGTTCTTTTGGCAAACAATGGCACAATTAAGCAATTCAAACTAAGTTAGCCACATCAACACAACTACCCTACGAGATTATGCATGCAGAATTTCATGCACATCCATTGAGGGCTGCAAAGTTGTTAAGGTGCAAAGTATGTAAAACTGGAAGACTGCAAAAATGAAAAAAAAAACATGTAAATGTAAGG
Source organism: Neoceratodus forsteri (assembly GCA_016271365.2). NCBI lineage: Eukaryota > Metazoa > Chordata > Ceratodontiformes > Ceratodontidae > Neoceratodus > Neoceratodus forsteri. The sequence goes on along the minus strand of JADMNL010000023.1, from coordinate 453,016,960 downwards.
ATGTTTAAGACACAGTATCTCAGAAACCATACATGCAATTCAAATCAAATTAGAAACAACACACCTACCCCACACCATTATGCATGCAAACTCTCATGCATATTTATTGAACAGCTGCAAAGGTATTGAAGTGTAAAGTATGCAAAACTGGATGGTTGTTTACAAAAATGGGAAAAAAGATGTAAATTTAAGGATATCTGAGACAGTATCTTTGAAACCACACAAGTGGTTCAAATGGAATTAAACACATTAACAGACCAACCCCACAAAATTATGCATGCAAAATTTTATTCACATATGTTGTAGGGCTCCAGAGTTATTAAAGTATAAATTATGCAAAACTGGAAGACTTAGTAAAAGTGGAAAAAAAAAACATGTGAAGTTTAATGATGTTTATAAAATGGGTTGGGAATTCTCTGGGTCCTGATTGGCTGAGAGGTACATTTGGCCGTGTCCTTATCAGCGGATACTTTGTCAACTGGCACCTCTTCAGCCACTCAGGACTCACCACATGACAGATATCACTTCCCAAAACCACTAGCCGAGCTGGCGCCCCAAAACTACTAACCGAGCTGGAGCCCTCAAACTGCAAGCCGAGCTGGACAACCCCCCCAAACACACTGTTCAAGTACACCCACTTTACACTGCACAACTGCACATCATCCTACTTAGACCATAAACAAAAACTCTTTCAATTGCTCATTTTAAATATTTAAAACTGTTACCTCTTCATTTTAGAAACTCACCCCAATCCAATCGAAAGTTCAGCGCCTGCCACCACCAACGCGGCTTTCAGATCATGCTATAAACCCATCAGCCGCTGAAAAATAAAACAAAAACATTGTCAGACTCCTTCTAAAAATAATAAGCACGTAAATATACCAGGTTATGCTGTAGTGAGCAGCCAAAACCACGATCGTCCAAAGCGCTATGTCACAAGTGCAAACTACAGTGGCTAGTGAGGCACATGCTCGCTCCCAGTCCTCCAAGTACAAAACTCACTCGGCATTTACATTTAGATCTGCTTCTCCACCGACTCTTACAGACAGCTGTGTGTCTGTGTATCTTTTTTTCACGCATTCCTAATTAACACATTCCAGCTTTTAATCCAATGTCAGAATGAGCAGCCCAAAATAAGAGTCGGGAAGCACTATAAAAAAAGCGCCGAATAGGGGCTCTCTACGGACATGCTTGTTCCCGCACCTGTAAGTAAAACTCATTTACTCACCCATTAAAAAAAAAAAAGCATCTTCTGAAGAATTTTGTGTGTGTGTCGGGGGTAGAGTGGATACGAGGAACAGTCACACACTATAGCTCCCTACATAATTTTAATCAAAGATAGCCAATTTTCCATTAAAATGCAGTGAATGACAAGGACTACTTTTTTTTGTTTTTATCAGTGATATCATTTTTTTTTCTATCTCTATGTGCACTTTTTATAGGCATTTTTTTAAATTAAGTTTCTTACAGGGAGACCCATTTTATATGAGCAATAACACACTCCGAGATGTGGGTTATCTCCTGATACGAGCATGCCCAGGTGCATAAGGCACTCGGCACAAGTGCCTCGTGCCTCATAACGCACCTGGGCATGCTCTTATCAGGAGATAACCCACACCTCATCGTGTGTTATTGCTTGCTTGAGACACAGTGTCACAAATCGCACAGGAGGCTCAAATGAAATATATCTCATCAACAGACATACCCCCTGAGATTACGCATACAAATTTTCATGCACATCTATTTAAGGGTTCTAAAGTTATTAAGGTGCAAATAGGCAAAACTGGAAGACTGCGAAAATGGGAATAAAACATGTAAGTTTAAGGATGTCTGAGACACAGTTCCTCAGAAACAGCATAACAAATGCGCATGAAATTTAGAACGTCAGGAGATCTAACACCAGAGTTTATGCATGCCAAATTTCATGCAACTCCGTTGAAGGGTTTCAGAGTTGTTAAGGTGCAACATATGTGAAATTGGATGACAGTGTGCAAAAAGTACTTTCACTTTTTCATCTGTTTTTTCCCATAGGAAATAATGGGGAACATAAACTTGTTATAACTTTTGAACGGATTAATATTTTTTCACTGAAAGCCACATCTGTGATCCAAAGGCTTTCTACCCTTAAAATTTCAGACCACAACATAAAGGCATTTCTGAGATACAGGTGGACAAAGAAATGTAAAAAAACTGGTAAATTTGGGATTTTTTTAACAGGTGTTGTCTCAAAAACCACAAAACAGATTCATCAAGGGACCTACCTCTAGAGATTATGCTTGCCAAAGTTATACAAATCTGTTGAATGGTTCCAAAGTTATTAAGGTTCAAATTTGGATTTAACATAGAAGTTTACACTCAACCATAATATACTGGCGATACTGCACTCCCAGGGCCCTGCACTCCCACATGGAGATGTGATATGTATAGAGACTTAGAGCATGCCTAGAGCCATTCCAGGTAACCCTTATGCTGCACTTACTGCTTCCCCAAAATTTGGAATTCCCTCCCTTCCCAAGTTTCTCACTCCTCCTCTATCCACTCCATCAGCTCAGCCCTTCACAACTACATTTTATCAAGCTGCTCTTGCCATGACCCACCCTAAACCATATTCCCGCATCTGTCTAGCCACACCCCATAACCATATCTTCTCCTTACCTGCCTTCCCTCCCCTACAATTTATGAAGCCTCCCATGCCCTTCTTGCAAGGTTCTCAGCATCCTGGAGGGGCCCTCCTGGGTCTGGCTCTCACTTCCCCCCTCCTTCTTATTCTTACTTCCCCCTTTCTGCCCTTAAGCAACCAGTAACCTTTATGCAAATTTTGGTTCTCCTCTAAATCCTCCTTATTCCCTTCCAGCCTTATCCTTACCCCTCACAGGGTCCTGGATCTTGGAGGGAACTCCCCCCACAGGGTTCTTAAATATCTTGGAGGGCTCCCTTTGTTTACCCTCACCCTTCCCTAACCCCCGTCCAAAAAAGTCATTCTCTCCCTGCATTTTATGTACCCTTGGAAATGGCTGTCCTGTTTTCCTCATCTACCTCTCCTCCCTTGCCCTGCCCCTTTTCTTTTCTTCCACTTTGCACTTATTTACCCGTCTTCCCAAAACTCTGGTTCCCATTGTGAATCCCCACCTCCACTAGCAGTCCCTGACCCCTCGTAGGGTTCTCAACATCCTGGAGGGGTCAGTGGGCCCGATTTTTCCCCACTCCTGCCTCCCCCTGTCCTCCTCCTCCCTTTCTTGGCACTTATCACTTACCTGTCCCAGTCCCCCTTTCCCTCTGCACTTATGAATCGTCAAAAACGAATGCACTTGCCTTCCCCCGGTCTTCTCTACTCTGTATATTATTTTATATATATATATATATATATATATATATATATATAGATAAAATGGGTAGGGAAAATACTCTGTGCTGGTTGGCTGAAACACACCACATGACAATGTGTACATCAGAGTATGACCACACGCCTGCACTTTCACCCCCTTCCAAAACCATTTTAGCCATTTTAAAAGATTGATAACCCACTGTAGAGTGTGCAGTCACGGTCTGATATATATGCATGCCTTGCATGGTTGAACGTATTCGGCCTGTGGCCTCGTACGTCACAACGCACACCAAGGTGTGCATATATCAGAGCGTGACCATGCACCTTACAGTGGGTTATCTAATACATATTCTCTGTGAAAAACTGCAATAATGCAACATTTAGGGTTGAGGCTAAACCAACAAAAGTAGGGAAATGTCACTTTAGGGTTCCCAACCCTAAAACCCCAACACTAACCCTAAAGCAAATTGGGGTGGAGTCTTCCTAGGTGTCAGAAATGCAGGAAAGGAAAACATTCTGTCAGTACTGTCTTTACTGTCTTTCTTTGTGAGGAAAAAGGACAAGACAAAAACGTCAGCTACATCACTCCTTTCATAAAAGAAAGCTGGAGACTGTAACAGACCTCTAGAGACCTTCACTTTGTATGGAAGTGGAGGCTTGCCAATAAATAAACAGCATCTGCAGTACATTGACATTTGGGCTGTTTAACAACTGGGGTAAGTTGGTGCTGAATTTTGCCTGCTCTCACTGCCGCTTGCCCCAAATCACCTGGAACTATGGAAGCCACGTGCTATAAAGATGTGGAACTGTAAAGACAACTTTACAATATAAGTAATAAAGGTAGGTGAGTGCTCTGTCTCTGACCTCTTTCCATGGCCACGCTGGGCCAGCTGTCTGATCGTTCGGTAGTATAAGCCATTTTTACAGTTAGAATTGTTTTTAAACTAAACATTTATTGTCACTGACTTAAGTCAGTCGTTTTATTTTAAGTTAGTTGTTTTATTTTTGTTAAATTTTCGTGGCCTGAGGATTTCCAGCTGAGGTATTTGCTTATCGTTGACTGCTGAGTACTGCGGGCGTTTCTGAGAAGCTGGACGCAGGATACCGCTGGATCCCGAGCTGAAATTTGATCTGATGGTCGATTTTGTGATGAACGAGCTGTTTTGAGGAGTCGTTCCTGTTTTTGTGTGTCCGCGAGCAGAGACTTTTGAATCCTTGGAATCGGGGCAAGGAGCATGGTGGAATAAGGAGCTGCTGTTTTAGTGGCCTGCTTGGTACTTGGATAGCTGTTCGAACTGGGTTCTGTCCCGGAAGCTCGAATTTAGTGGCACTCCTGGATCTTTGGACTTTGTTTGATTTGGGTTTGTGCCGAGGCCCCGGGGCAAGCTGCTGTGGAGGAGATAGGAGCCGCTGTCTTTAGTGGAGTTTTTGTTTTTCTGACCCTTGTTCAACCTAGGTTTTACACCAGGGACCTGACTTTAGTGGTGCTTTTTGGACTTTCAGACCCCTGTTCGAACTTGGTTTTGTGGCGAGGACCTGTTTGGAGAACTATTGGGGGAGGGCCTGTGGCCGGCTATCAGGAGGGCGCTGTTTCCCTGCCATGCCCGGATCTGGGGCAGAACGCCTGTACCTGCCACTGACTAGTCAGCGGGTGAGTGTGGAGCAGTCCTAAGATGTCTGGGGGTCAGTCTGATGGCCGATCCACCAGACTCCTGTAGCTACTGGTTGCGGGTTTTGGTGGGGAGCAGTGGTTCACCTGGTCCGTTGGCTAAGGGCCTTTGGAGTTCCCTGACATTGTTTTGGGTCTAATTTTCTCCATGAGCCTTAACCTGGTGGATTATTGGATTTTTGAGGATGGATGCTGAGTGGGATTTTTGAAGACTGTTTTCAAAACTCTGCCTGTGGACCTAAAATTAGTAACTATGGCTCCTCATTCCTTTCATTTGTAATGATCTGTTATAGTTGGAATCTGAGTTTTTGAATTTCATTGTCCAGCTTCTACACAATATTGCCTATTTTGGTGGAGTGGTGAGAGTACCCTATATTATTATTTTTTCATATTACAAATTATTCTGTTTTGGTTCCTACTATGTGAGAGGTAGTATTGGGACTAAAGATTTTTTCTGACTACCTGGACTGGTGAGAGCTTTCCAGGTGCTAAGTTTACATTACTTTGCCATCTTATACAGTAATTGATTTGTTCTCCTCTTAATTTATGACCATGAAGTTTTATGTGTGTTTTGGATAGAGTATTTTACTGTATTTCTAGTTTTGATTATACATAATTTGTATTGATATTTAGTTGGTTGGGGTGAGGTTAAGTTAACTTGGGTGTATTAGTTATTTTAAGAATGTGCTGGGGAGGCCAAATGATTGTCAGTCAGTACTGGAATGGAAAGGGGGGGGACAGATTGGGGTGGTAGGGACCAGGCGGCACCCTGGGGTAAAATGTTACCAGGACAGGGGTAATCCCTGTCTTGTTCCCATATCCAAGGGCCCTGCAATTGATGCTGGACAGGAGTCGAGGTCTTCCTCAGCATCTCATCCAACCCAGGCGGTGTTATGTAATGCTAGGTCCATAAAAAACAAGACTGCAATTATAGCTGATCTTGTTGAAACGGTGGATCTGGCATGTATCACTGAGACCTGGCTGGACAAAAATGCAGGCCCAGTATTGGCCTCTGCAGTTCCAGCTGGGTTCTCAATGATTCACTGTCCGAGATTGGATCGAAGGGGTTGGGGTGTAGCCATCTTTTTTAAGACCGAACTGGGTCTTGTGGATGTTCCAATGGGGACCACCAGATCCTTTGAGTGCATTATGGGAGAGGGTATAGATTGCAGGATTCTCCTCATTTACTGTCCACCAGGTGATGGGGTTTATTCCTGCAGGAGATTGCAGACTTCATCGTCGACATGGCATTGGAGTCTCCCAGATGGATAATTCTGGGGGACTTCAATGCCTGGGTTGACGATGATCTCTCGCAATTTGGTCAAAATCTCCTCCAGCTTTTGACAATGCTGGGCCTCACACAGGTGGTTACCTCCTCTACCTATGTAGGGGGTCACTCATTGGATCTGCTGTTCCTCCTGGGGATGAGGATCTCTGATTTGGGGATGGAACCAGTCAGTTGATCTGACCGTCACACCATAGGGTTCAGTTTCAGGCCCCCTCCCCAAATGGACCTACCCCTTCAGAGATGGTCCGGTACCGCCCTTTAAGGGGAGTTACCCCAGATGGTCTATCAGCGGTCCTGGACCTATCGGAATTGCTGGGTGAAAGCACAAGCCCAGGGGACCTTGTACTAGCCTATGATGAGGCAGTGGGAGATGCCCTGGACTTGATTGCTCCTGTTCGTGTTTGACCACTCACTCTTCGCCCAAGGTCCCCTTGGTATGACGGGTCCTTGAAGGAGTTGAAGTGAGTTGGTCGAAGGCTGGAGAGAGCATGGCGGAAGTCCAGCCCGGATGCTGACAAGCTCAGATTGATAGAGCATTATAAAGGCTTTCAATCAGAAATCACCCATAAGAAGGCAGAGTTCCTGTCCAGGAAGATTTCTGGTGCGCAGAATCGACCGGCTCAGCTTTTCCGAACCATTGACAGATTGTGCAATCCAATCTGTCTCCAGTCCAGAAGAGCTTTTTCACAAATTAAGTGTGATGAGCTAGCTCAGTTCTTCACAGATAAGGTTGCCAGCATCAGGTCTGGAATCGGCCTGGCTCTCTCTCTCTCTCTATGAGGGGTTGCGGAGGTTGACAGGAGGTGGTGAGCACCCGGTCTGTCTGGATGGACTTCAGCTGACCAGAATTCATGGACATTGTGAAGATCATCCAGACTTTGCGCCCAACCTGTTGTAGTTTGGATCCGGGCCCTACCCTTCTTTTAGTGGGGTGTTTAGATGTTATCTGCCCGATCCTAGCTGAAACTGTATGGAGATCCTTGGAGACGGGGATCTTTCCAGACCCCCTGAAGAAGGTGGTCATTCAACCACTCCTTAAAAAATCCTCCTTGGATCCCGATGACCCAGCTAACTACCGACCTGTCTCTAACCTTCCCTTTGCGGAGAAGGTTATTGAGAAAGTGGTTGCGTTGCAACTGGACGATCACCTTGTAACTCACAATGTCTATGAAACCCTTCAGTCTGGTTTCAGGAAAAGGCATAGTATGGAGACTTCCTTTGTTCGGGTACTAAATGTCCTCCTAATGGCGCGAGATCGAAAGGTTCGTACCATCTTGGTCCTTCTCGATCTCTCAGCAGCCTTTGACACTGTGGACCATGGAGTGCTTTTGGAGACCCTGCAGTTACGTTGTGGACTGTTAGGTACAGTCCTCGAATGGTTTCAATCATTCCTCGCAGGCAGATCTCAGAGGATGGTCACTGGAATTTATTCCTCTGATGCCCTCCCTCTGTCCTGGGGGGTGCCGCAAGGCTCCATATTGGTGCCCATGTTGTTTGCAGTGTACATGCTGCCATTAGGAGATATCATCAGGTGATATGGCTTGAGTTTTCACTGCTATGCCAATGATACTCAGCTGTATATGTCCTTTGTGCCCGGACAGGATGATGCGGTCTCTGTTCTAAATAATTGCCTTTCCGAGATCAAGGACTGGATGGGTTTCAGTTGGCTGAGACTGAATCCAGATAAGACTGAGGTGTTGGTTGTGGACCCGGGTCACCCAGGGGCAGGTTTGGGGGCTGGGCACATGTCCGGCCTGCGGCTTGATGGTATCCATCTCACTACCTCAGATTGGGTGCGGAACCTGGGCGTTATTTTTTGATGACAGTTTGACCCTGAAATCTCAGGTGTCAGCCCTGGTTAAATCCTCATTTTACCATCTGAGGAATATCTCCCGGGTGAAACATCTGGTTCTGCCAGGTGACCTTCCAACATTGGTTCATGCCTTCATTACTACCCGTCTTGACTACTGCAATGCCCTCTACCTATGGCTGTCTGGATTGATATCCACCGCTTGCAGCTGGTGCAGAATGCTGCAGCCAGGCTGTTGACTGGTACTTTTTGGTCCAGTCACATAATGCCTGTGCTGCACGGTCTTCACTGGCTGCCGGTTCAGTGGCAGATTACCTATAAGATAGGCTTGCTTACCTTTAAAGCCCTACACAAACAGGGACACAACTACCTGAAAAATCTCCTGACCTCCTACACCCCTAGTCATCCTCTCCGATCCACCGACAAGGGATTGCTAGAGATTCCCAGGGTTCATCTAAAAACATCTGGAGCACATGCTTTTTCTTTTGCAGCACCAACCCTGCGGAATTCTCTACCTCGTCGGTTAGGAGAATGCCTGACCATCAGTAGTTTTAAGTCTGTGTTAAAAACTTATTTACTTTCTCTGGCTTTCCCAGACTGATTTTTAAATATTTTATATTGCTGTATGTTTGCACATTTGTGGTTTATACTCTGTTAAGTGCCTTGATATTGAAAGGCGCTATATAAATATTGACTTGACTTGATTGACTTAATTAATTTTGTGTCAGAAAGTCGTCTTTAGTAGCCCTAACGTGTAAGACACTGTTACTTCAGCCTGCCTAGGACTAACCTAATTAACATTTCCAGACCTACTGATGTAGGCCATGCGTTTAGGATTTTGGCTAGGAAAAAAATTGCTGTATGTAGGCATACTCTCAGAGGAGAGTCTCTTGTCTTCTTTTTTGTGTTTCTTTTTAATCATGTTTTTGGTTTTCAGTTTTCAACTCAAAGATGTGTCATCATGGAAGCTTAGAGAATAATTTGCTAGAAATACCCTGCTTGCTTGTCCAAGACAATGGCTGGTTATTTCTCTGATACGTTTTTCTTTTGGTGGTTTACATAAGCAATCTGGGGTATGATTTCCCCCCCAAGGAAACATTGAGGTGAACCCCCAAGGAAAACCTTTACTTGAGCCCCCATCAGAAAAAAATATGTTTTAGAGGTGGGGTGCTATTTCCCTCTCTGAAGGCGCTTACTGCTGGCCATGCAATACAAGAGAACAATGTGCGCCAAACTTTGCAAATACCAGTTGGAAACGGACTTTTGAAACATGTTAGGAGTCATGAACTGTGGCTGTGGACTCTGAACTGGGGAATAGTCTTCTGTTTAGAATTTCTAGGGATTCAAAGACAAAGTATTCCTTCTCTTACAGTTTGGCTGGGACAGGGTTTTAACATTCATACTGTGAGCTTGTGTGATTGGGTTATCTTAAATAAATAAAGGAGTAATAGCATAGCTAATTTTACAGACCACCATGGGCCCTGAGGAAAGGGTCCCAGGACCACGGAATGGCAGTTTAGAGACACAGGTGGCTGTTCATGTGATGTAGCTAAATAAAAATGTATTGCAATAATTAAAGGAGTATTGAGCTTTCCTTCCCCCTGAACATCAGGCTGATCATGCTGTCTCCCAAAGCTGACATTTGATGTAACCAGAAATCCCAGAATCCCTTGCAGCTGATGTCAAAACTGGTCTGCAACAGTGGGAGATTCAGTAGCCTGCAGTGCATATTAGAGCTTTTAAAAGTTCAGCTCAGATGTTTGCTAGTCTGAGGCTAAGTACAGTCCTCTGTGACTGCACTTAGCCCTGGGAGGAGAGCGCGGACACGCAAACAAAAGATCATTTAAAAACTCAAAACATGCAATACTGGCTAATGAATTTCTACTGTTGTAGCCTAGCTCTGACATCAGCTGTAGGTGATTCAGAGATTTCAGGTTTCAACAAATATTAGCTTGGGAGCTTGAAGAATCAGCCTGATACACTCTATGATACTGCAGTAAACTGAAAGTGAAATGTTTTTTATATACTTAACAGCAAATTGGGACCAGACCCACACTTGGGTGTGGGGTTCTTGGTGCTTTCCATAAAGTTTTTTTCCCTTTGGTTGCAGGTGGGCTCTTCAGCCCCTGTTCCGCCTCTCCTGCCATCTAACGCTTCCTGCTGGACTCACCTACTGGAAACCCCCCTGCAGATTACACACTGTGGCAGGGTTGGGAGTCCCGACTGGTGGAACGGGCAGGAGCGGATTAGTGAGGGGTCATATACCTGCTGTCAGTTTTCCATGTTCTGGTCCCTTCCCCTGACTGCCAGCCTGCAGTAGTGCTGGACATGCGTGAGCAAAGAGGTGCACATACTCTATAGCGTCCACTGCCAGCCATCCCCTAGCGAGTCGCTCACACTGCACTGCCATGACATCTCCACGTGGACAATGTTGGAGTGGTGTGATTGAACCCCGCCCCCCCCAGAGAGCAGTCAAACAGACTTTCAATCCTCTCACTCCCAGTCCAAACCCTAGCGGCCCGAGTCCATTCTCTAACCAGGGTCACTGGCATGGTGGAATGTGTGGCATCCATTGCTCAGCCCCTTCACACCACTGGGCTGGCTCTTTGGTTCTTAGTGCTGATGGTTCCCTTTTAAGTACAGATACCTACACAGTTGCATTGTACTATAAAGAAGCTCCTGCCAGTTGCTCAGAGGCTATCAATTGATCCGTGAAAGAAGAAAAAAACAAATTCATACAGCACACCAAAACCTCTCAGAAAAGATTCTGAAAATATTAGCTAGCTTTGTGGATTCATTTTTTTATTTATTTAATTTTTATGCAGCTCTGGTTTTGCTTAAACCACTGGCTTATGGGATAACGGTCACAAAGAAATCAACTTGCCATTTCTACCCATAATCCATTATAAATACAGCAAAGAGATTATCTCATTCATTGTTTTTTAAATATTGCTGCTCACATTACCTGTCTTGCTTTCACCGTTCTTTTTGTGGCAATATTCATGATTTTGTGTATTGCTCAAGAGCACTTCCCAGTGACAGCGCATGATGCTTTCGCACCCTGACTGTAATGGAGTAGTTCAGGTTTTTCATCTTGCACTAATGGATACCAAGCCCGATATTCAAAACATGTTGCACCTTTTGTGGGCTCAAGTGCGACTCTTGCATGTGCACCTCATGTTTAAAGGAGAACTGTGCTCATCCACTAGGCCAGTTTTGCCTGTAGAAGGTATTACTGTATTTAAATATGGGTTTCCATTCTTATATTGATCCAGCCTTACTATCATTTTAGTAAATTCAGTGGGGGGTTTCTGAATTACACATTGGTGGTAAGTACCATGTTAGAACTATATGATGTAGTTTTATGTCCTTTACAACCAGAGAATTCTGTACTGGAACACAGATGCATTGTGGCTACAATCAGACAGCCTAATAAGGGACATAAACTACATCACCCAGCTCTGAAATGGTTGTTACTACCACTGAGTGGGTCAGAAACATCCACTGAGTTACACACAAGGGGTACTGCCCTTCAAGCGGTTACAACAGAGACATGGTCATGCAGTCCAGGAGCATTTTTGATACCTTCAGTTTCAGATGTACATCTTACATAAAGAAGAGGGCAGAACCCACCTCCTGGATCCAGCCTCATTGTTCCTACACTTACTGATGGGAGCAATCCAAGGAGAACCCTGGCAGCATGTAATTGATCATTTATACAGGGGGCTTCAGGATCCCCTTGGAGCTACTTCTCAGCCAACTCTGGCTAAATGGAACTGGGACTGGAATACAAATAATACCTATCGAGTGTGGTGAAAACAAGCCCTCCTATCTTTTAAAATAACATCCTCCACACAATGAAGGGAATGTGCTTGGAAATGTCATTATAGATTCTTCCGAACCCCCGCCATCTTGGCAACATTTATGCCCCTAGAATACGGGCACTGCTGGAGATAATGTGGTCAGCTACTTGCTGACCATTCCCAAATATTCTGGTAATGTCCCGTGCTTACCACCTTTGGGCAGGAAATCTCTGCACAAATGTACAAGTGTGGGGGCCCCCCCACCTCTTGTTGAACCCAAATTTACGGCTACATTACACAGGTTGCTGGTCCCACTGCCCTCCTGAAACTAAGCACATGTACAGGATTTCAGCCTTAAAGTCCAGGTCTCCTGAATGGTAGAACCTCGTGCTACACCCAGCATCTTTGGGTGAGGTTGGTATATATTTGATGTATAGGCCATGTCTGTGATTGTGGAAATATTATAAATGTATTCTGAATTGAGAACTCTCATTTGTGGACTAAGATATGCCTGGAATTTAGGGCTTAATCCAAACTGTGTCTGGCATGCATGCTGTTCATGTATTGTGACCTGTGACTTTTCACTCCTCTATACCATGCCGTGAGACCAGCTCCTGGGCAGCATCCCCAGCCCCACACTGCCCAACAGCCGAGAAGTGCAGATTATCACTTGGACATAGGGCAGTCTGGGTTGCAGCATCCAAACTGGGCTGCCAAGGCTTCCAGTTAGAAGCACGGGTTGGCTAACAATTGAAGCTTTTGCTCTGCACAAACAGGATTGTAGAATACCCCCTGCACAGTAGCCAACAATTTTTTTCTGTAGAGGTTTTAATTCGTCAGCCACATCTGTTGATCTAGTGCTTTACCCCAGTTCCAGGGATATACACTGTTCGAGCCATTGGTCTCTTCCACCCCCCAGCAGTCCACTGGCTACTCTAAGGCTCTGCCCTCTATGGCATCGGCACCAGGGGTGGGCTGTCCTCCACCCTGAGGCAGTCTACTATGTGGATTAGGATCCAGTAATGGTAGGCACTATAACCCGGGGAGACCAGGATCCCAGGTCTTCATTCAAATAGCTATGGGTTTTTCTCTCATTTTCTGGTCCTTCCAACCTCATTGTCATAAGCGCAGCCTACTGTTTTCCTCACACGTACACAGGACATCCTCCTGCAGAGGGAGCAAGCTCCTTAGCTCAGCCGCAGTGGTTGCTGTGGCGCGAGAGCTGTCTGTCAACCCTCCCCAGCTGAGGCATACTGCTACATGGCAAGTTCCTCAGCCTACCCTGCTTCCCAGTGAGACCACCTGGGTTTGCCCCTGACCCTGGGTCGTCTGCTCAGCAGTGCAGTGTGATGTGGCTTGGCCATCAGGACAGCCCAACAATTAAAAAAAAAAGCTCTTATGACATATCCCCCAACCCTCCATGCAATTCCTGGGGCTGTGTGAACCCTGAGGCATGCTAGCACCCATTGCAGGGGTGGCACGGAAAGGTATTTAAGTCACTTTCCCTCTGTTCTCACTCTGCACTCAAAGCTTATCTTTGGGAATGCCACAGATCTCAGCTCCACACCCTGTCAGCTACAGCCACAAATGTGTGTGTGTGTGGGGGAGGGTCCAGAATTCCACAGAGTACTTTGCATGTGCGGAAGCAACACTGCGCTGGCAGTAGTAGCCCTCTGCACCCACAGTGGGCTTTGAGGATCAGGCTGGAAGTGCTGATATGTATGTTATAGTTACACTGATGCACAGTATATAGCTGTAACAATTTTTTTACACTGTACTTACTCTTCTTGCCCCCATGAGACCCGCTTGTATACTAGGCGTTTCCCTAAACATGATTACACGGGTGGATGTAATTCAAACAAAATAAAACAATTAGTTCAGATATGATTAATGAAGAGTTTCATTTATGAACCATATCTGTCAGGCAGCAGGGATGTTGTGAATGAATTTTAAAGCTAAATACTTGTTATAATTCTAAATTATTGATATGATGTGGCAGACTTTTGATTCCCCATTCACTTACTAAACTTTACTGTCAATCCAGAATTGATTATAGAGCAGCAAACTGTATTCCTGTCTCCTTTCCCATTTGCTTAACAATGATCTACAGTTGATCCGAGATTGACAAAAGGTCATTCCAGTATAATCTGATGCCAGATGTCTCCCGTTCCTGGGATCTTGGATTGATCGTGAATATAACCCTCAGTCTAAGTGGTCTTCAGGTAGTTTGCTATCAAAGGAGCGTACGGACTGAACTGTTGATGTAGCAATATTAGATTGATCTTGCTTCTTTCTGTAGCTGTCCAGCATACACAGTGTGGTAATCAGTTCCAGCATTCGTGGTATCTCAATGATGCCCACTGGGGTGTTGCTTCTGTTTTCTGTGGTATTTTATTTTGTTCAAGACATTTAAGACCTAGTGCTCAGTGACAGTGTGTGAAGGAGGAAAATAGGGTGCATACAGAGACATCCTGTTGTACCTGCATTCTTTGGGGCAATGCACAAAGGTGAGCCTTAGTCACAAGTTGAAGGAGTACCCCCACACCCACCCATGACTGTTATGCTGCAATACAAAGTGTTGTCCAGATTTTAGTGAATAAAAACTGTCTGGTCACTAGCATGTTGGTTTGCAATACATTCACAGTTTGGCGTGACTACATGTACGTGACATTACATTATGCTACATACTCAGGTTTACATGTGGTGGGTAGTTGTCATAAAAAGTAAAAAAACAACAAAAAAACAATCAGGCCACCATGACCCAAACCCATAAGATCACCTAAGGGCTGGTTCTTTTTCCCCCAGGTTGCGATACAGATGAGACACATACATGAGTCCTGAAAAGGAATAAACATGTGTCTGAGTCTTCTGTTCTTAGCCTTTGCAGATTGTGAGAGGTCATTTGGCACCATACACTGCTGCTTAAAGCAGCACCGGTCTAAATGTTTATGGTGATTTGCATGTGTATCCCATGATGCTTTGCATTATTGGGGGTATGTGTGATTTTGTATTCCTTTGCACAATAAGTACAGTTTGTAGATAACTTCTAAAACTACCTTTACTTCTCTTTTATGTTTATAGTGAGACAGATTTTCAAATGGAATCTCATTTAATGTTTTTTTTGTATGTTTTCTTCACTTTTTAAGATCAAAACACTGATTGCAATCGTCTGCGAATGTCAACTACATATACACAAGAAAGGAATGAAGTCAGTTTTCAAAGTTTTTCTAAAATACCTGACAGCAAGTTTTGGAGACATATCAGCTACATATTAACTCTGTAGTGTAGCAAGGTGTAGCATATCCTAGTGTCAACTACATGTAAACTCTTGCATAGTGCCAGTTGCATGCCATTATGCTTTGCAGCTCTGTATGATGGGCAGTGCCCCTGCATGTTGCCCCCACTCCCCTCTTACCTTTTGGTACCATCTAGTCCTGATGTGTCTGTAATATTCAGGGACTACCGGCCCATTTCCTGGTGGCCTAATAGCCCCCACCACCAGTAGTTCAACACTGTTAAAAGTCTGTGAGATCCAGTGGAATCCCCTTCCCTAGCCCTAGCCCCGAGATATACAGACTAATTGACTCTATTTGCCAGGAAAACCTTCTCAAGCTGCTTATTCAGCCCTACTGGCAGTTGTGAGGCCCCCCTTCTGACCACCTGCCTTTGCAGTTCTAACAGGCATGGTCATCTCAAGCTTCCGCAAGTAGGATTGTGGGGTTGCTGTGCCCTATGTGTGGGCCATTTGCATGTAGGCCACCTTTTCTGCACATTCGTAAACAAAACAAACAGTTGTATTCATATTGCCTTCTAGAGCCTTTCCGGAAAGCATGTTAGAGTTTTATAGTCAACACACACAACTCTATGCCAGGCGATTAGTGATGTTCTGTCACCTCTGGTGTGACAGCTGGCAGCCTTTCTGTGTTCTGAATAACCTGGAAAGGGCTATGTTCACCTCTGAGTATAGCTCGGTGGGTCACAGGCCACTTGGAGGCATACAGTGATCGCAGCATCCATTTTGCCATTTTTCTCTACAAATTCTGGTTCCCTCCCTCTTTCCATGTCTATCCTCCTTCTTCCGCCCCCCATTTATCTATCAATTGCAGTCTGATGGCTCTCAGTCTTTTGCCATTCCTCACTGCAAAACCAAAGCAAATTGCCTTCTCCTTCTGCCTTCCCTTCCTCTGGAATAATCTATCCCTTCAACTCTACCGCCCCTCCATTTACAGCTCACTCCAGCAGCTCCTAACAGTTCACATTACTTCCTCGTGTTCCTGGTCTTAGTTCCTCTCTGGCCACCCAGTGCTCTTTATAGGGGCTACTGGGTTACATACTCATCTTTGGCCACCCAGTATCACCCCAGTTATTTTGTGCCTTATTTATAATGAATGGTAAGTTATCACTGTGTTCCATGGTACTGTTGTTGTTATTTATCTTTTAGGTCTGTAGTGTTTCCCGTTTGCATCTCTTGTATTTGTTTGCACTGTGTTTATACTGTGATTTTGCTTTCACTGTACCTATTTTATGTATTCTCCCATGTACCCTTTCCCCTGGGTGTGACAGGATGATACCCTAATCGATACACGACGGACTCTTTTCTATCTTCTTCTATTTCCAAGTCTGTTGCAACAGCACTTCTATTCATCTATCCTTCACACTCCTTTAATTTCCTCTGTGACTATTCAGTGTGACCACCTGACTAGACATCCCCCTCCATTTTCTCTGCCTCCCACTAAGTTCTCTCATTTCTTTTTTGTTTTTTTTTCATATTCCCAGTCCATTCCCAGCATCATCAGTAAAATAAGGTAGAGAATGGGGATTAGTCTAAAGAAGTATACATGCCCATAGGTATGGTATCAGGAGAAGCAGTATCTCTGGTAAAAATAAAAGAAAGCTACACAATTCAGAATGACTTGGGATTCAGAGATGTATCTCATTTCAGTGTTACTGAAAATCCATGGAGATGGATAAAGAAATGAAAATAGCAGTAGCTTGTTTCTTTTTCTACTGACACGCATAGTAATATTTTGTAAGAGTAAAAAGCACAAAATAAGTGTTTTGAGAACAGTGAGTACAGTGTTGCTGCATACAAGATGCAGCCATGCCAGTTGGTTTTGTAAGAATAAAACACACTTCTATAACTGTTGTTCTTAACCCCCATTTTACCCATACTGCTATTTTCTTCTAAGTTTCTTTTTGTATTCCTGTAGCTAAGTTAAATGGAGTTAAAAAAGGCTGGCAGTGCAAACTAGCACCTTTGTAGTTTGCTTTTCTGTTGTTATGTACTAACACCCCCCCCCCCAAAAAAAGACAAAGAGAAACACTGAGGGAAGAGTTTTGCATTGTTTATTTTTCTGTCCCCCTCACTTTGTTAAACACTACAATACAGTTTTTATTTTTTTTTCTTACTACTTCCTAGTAGTAGAGTAAAGGGTGCCTTACCAGAGAATGCTGTAAACTGGTAGTTTACTCACCTGCTAAAGGTGACTGTGTTACTGTATATCCATGGCACTCCCACGCTTTACCTTAGGGTTATGTACACCTGATAGGCTGTTCGATGCACATGTGACCTTAAGATTGGATTTTGATCCACCACCAAGCCCCTTCTGTATCCCATAATTCCCAGTTTCGAAACTTCCAGAGCTGTGAAAAATCTTGTTAGTTGTATGCACAGACAGTGTAACATTACTCTCAGAACCACCATAGTATTTCTCAAAGTACGCTACTTTAATGCTGTACAGTATTTCATTGTTGCTTACATTAACTTTTCTACTTTGATGAATGTTACTTGATTCCTTATGTCTGAGTTAAAGACTTTAGTATGCATTAGTCCTCCTCCTGTGCTCCCCCTGGGTGGGCCAGAGTGCCATGGATATACAGTAACACAATCACCTTTAGCAGGTGAGTAAACTACCATTG
This sequence comes from Neoceratodus forsteri, assembly GCA_016271365.2. Classification (NCBI taxonomy): domain Eukaryota; kingdom Metazoa; phylum Chordata; order Ceratodontiformes; family Ceratodontidae; genus Neoceratodus; species Neoceratodus forsteri. Next base: position 452,999,146 of record JADMNL010000023.1, on the reverse strand, counting down.
TGTTGCCTGTATATCCATGGCACTCCCAACTCTTACCTTAGGCTGATTAAAAAGCAGTACCCGGCCGGCCCGGTGGCACTGAGGGTTGAGGTGCTGGATGCCACACCCCGCGCCACGCCAGCGACCTGGGTTCAGGAATGAGCCCATGTCATCGGGGGTCGGCAGGGGAGAGAGAGGATTGAGCATCTGTGGACTGCTCTCCTCTCTCTGGGGAAGGATCCATGGTCTGTCCGGTGTAATAGCATCACCCAGTAGAGACCAAAGGATGTGTGCACTTCTGGGCACTACAGTAGAGGGAGCAGAGTAGTGGCAGACATTGTGACATCATTGCACGTCCAAACTCCGGGGAGGAGGGACGGGGGAAGCAACTAAAACAGAAAATCCCCAGCTCGTGGATAGGCGACAGCACCTACATCCACCGGACCACACTCCACCGCTGGTTGCACTCTTCCCCTGGGCTGAGCCCAGCCTGGCCCGAATTGCAGATAGAGCGCCCTGGGCGGATAGGGTGGCCCTACCTCGGGGGGGCTTAGAGCCGGGGGGATAGCCAGGCTGGTACCAGGAAGCAGGAGGCCTCTCAGGCTCAGAGAGTTCCCCAGAGCTGGTGCATAAATAGAGTTAAAAAAAAAAAAAAGCAGAACCCTATACTCGGGGAGCCGTTGTGCATGTTGTTTTGCCATGTGGCGGTCAGTAAGACTTTATGTCCAAAAGAGTTTTTCTTTGGAATAATGGTGTCCAGTCTATAATGTTTGGTGAAGATGTGGATAGTTGACCAAGTGGGGGCAGAACATATCTCTTGGGCTGTTGCCGAATTTCTTTCTGCCCAGGATGTGGCCACTGCCCTTGTGGAATGTGCCTTTATCCCCATAGGTTGGCACCTTGTTGCTCGACTTGTAAGACTCTGTGATTGTCCTTTTTAGCCATGATGCTAGGGTAGCTCGTGCTGTCGGTACACCCTTCTTGTGTCCTGCAGATATGATAAAAAGTATTTCTGTTGTCCTTATTGGTACTGTCCCATCTATGTAGGTCTTGAGGGTCCTTTTCACATCAAGGGAATGTAGTGCTCTTTCGTGGCTTGTTGTATGCTCCTCGTAGAAGGTTGGTAGTTCTATGGGCAGGCTTAGATTGAACTGAGAGTCTACTTTTGGAACAAAAGATGGTACAGTGTGTAAGGTCGCACCGTCTGCAGTAAAGACTGTGAAAGGTTCTTTGTATGATAATGCCGTTAGTTCTCCTACTGTGCGAGCTGAACATATCGCCACTAGAAAGGATGTCTTCAGACCCAGCCAGTAGATTTCGATGTCAGATATTGGTTCGAATGGTGGCCTGGTGAGCACGTTAAGTACTAGAGTCAGATCCCAGGGTGGTACTCTGTATTTGCGGCATGGTCTTATGTTGGACACTGCCTTCAGAAAACGTATGATGTCTGGATGGGATCCTGGGTGTATCCCCTCAATGCTGCCCACCACTACCTCGATAGCGGATAGTTGTACTCTAAGCAATGAGGGGCTAGGCCCTTGTCTAGGCCCTGTTGTAGGTATAATAATATCTGTGAAATAGAAGCCTCTTGGGGATGTATAGGTCTGTCATTACACCATCTAGTAAATATGTTCAATTGTCTGGAATAGGTAACTGTGGTGGTCTTACGCTGGAACTGTAACATGGTGTCTATGACAGAGGTGTGATATCCAGCATTTAACAGTCTGTCCCTTTCAGGAGCCAGGCCATGAGTTGTAGATTGTTGGGGCAGGGGTGTGTCACTGGTCCCTGTATTAGAATGTATGGTCTGTTTGGTAGTCTTTGTCTGTCCATCGCTATTACTATTACTGTGGCGAACCATGCCTATCTTGGCCGGTATGGTGTGATCAGTATTATTATCTTCCGGGACTGCCTGACCTTCATCAGGACCTGTGGTATGAGTGGGAATGGTGGAAAAACGTATAAGTAGTCATGTGTCCAGGGTATTAAGAGAGCGTCGACTCCCATGAACTGATGTTCCTTGAACCTTGAGAAGAATTTGGTCAATTGTTTGTTCTTGTTGGTGGCCATTAGGTCAATGGCTATTTTTCCCCATTTCTGCTGTATCATTTGGAAGACTTCTGGATTTAGTTGCCATTCTCCTGGGTGAATCTGTTCCCTGCTGAGCCAGTCTGCTGTCGTGTTCAGTTTGCCAGCTAACTGGATGGCTGTTATGTGTTGTAGGTTCTTTTGTGACAGTGTCATAATCGCATGTGTCTCCTTGTGTAGTCCTTTGCTCTTGGTGCCCCCCTGCTTGGTGATGTACGCCACTGCCGCTCTGTTGTCGGAACATATTAGTATGGTCTTCCCGATTATGTATGCTTTGAATGCCCTCAATGTGTTGCGTATTGCTCTCATCTCCAGTACATTGATTGGTAGTTTCTTCTCTGCGGGTGACCATCTGCCCTATGCTGATCTGTGACCCATCAGTGCTCCCCAACCCCATAGACTAGCACCCGCGTCCATGGCTGTGTCGTGGGATGGTTCTAGGGGATTGCCCATGTTCAGGTTTTCCCTTCGCATCCACCACATGAGTGATGTCTTGACCCTGGGTGTCATCTGACTGTGGTTTTGTAAGTTTTCCTCTGATGGTGAACTGTACCAAAGGAGTAAAGTTTGTAATGGGCGCATGTGCCATCTTGCCCATGGTGTCAGATCTATGCATGATGACATCTTGCCTAGGACCATGGAGACTAGGGCTACAGTTGGATGTGGTGTCTTTATTAATGTCTGTGCTGACAAGATTAGGTTCTCTATTCTTGCCTGAGTCGGTTTGACCAGCACCTGTCCTGTGTCTATGTCTGTTCCCAGATGCTCTGTATGCTGTGTTGGTATTAGGCAACTCTTTGCATGGTTTACTATCCATCTGTGGTCCACTAGGGCCTGTAGTGTTTGTCTGGTGGCCCTCTCGGATTCCTGTAGTGATCTTGTTCTTATTAGCCAGTCATCGAGATACAGTATAATGTGGATGCCCTGCTCCCATAGCTTTGCCGCTAGTACTACTGATATTTTTTGTGAATACTCATGGTGCGGAGGCTAGACCAAATGGTAGTGATCTGTACTGAAAGGGTTGGCCCAGTATCTGGAACCTTAGGTACTTTCTGTGTGTGGGTCGCATTGGGATGTGTAAGTATGCGTCCTTGAGGTTGATCGATGTTAGGTAATCGCCTGTTCTGACTGCTCTTAGTATGGACCTTATGGTTTCCATTTTGAATTTCTTTGTTGCAATGTATCTGTTGACTAGTTTGAGATCTAATACTGGTCGTAGATATCTGGTCTTCTTTGGTACCAAAAAGGAGATCAAGTAGATTCCCTTGCCGGTCTCTTCTGAGGAACTTGTTGTATTGCCCTTGATGTTAGTAGTTTTTTTAGGATGTCCTTTACCTGCTGTTTTGACCATTTTCTTATTGCCACTGGGGAGACCACACATCTTTCCTTGAATGGCTTTTCTCAGAACTAGATTTCATATCCTTGGGTGATGGCTTTCTTCACCCACTTGTCTGAAGATGTTGTTGCCCATATCATACTGAATTGCTGTAGGCGACCTGCTATGGCTTTGTTCTGAGATACTGTTGGTTGCCGATGTTTGATTTTGGCCCTTGGGTAATCATTGGTTGGATCTTCTGGTATTTCTTCCCCTTTGGTGTGTAAATGTTCCCCTTGAATAACCTCCTCTGGGTCGATATGTGGAGGTCACCTTGTTTTGGTAGTTGGACTTGGCTTGGCAGTTATTTCTTCTGTCACAAAAATTATTGTTGAATCTCGTGTCACCCCCAGGTCTATGTCCATAAGAACATCCTCTGTGTGAGGTTAGATAACCAGAATCCTTGTCGATCTCACTGTCTTTCCCTTGTCCTCTCCACCTTAGGAATTCGTGTAGGCCCTCGACGAATACCCATTCTCCTTGAAATGGGAGCTTGTGTAGTCTGGTTTTTGACTCATTGTCTGCATCCCATAATTTTAACCATTGGGCATGTCCGGCCCTGTTGGCAACTGTTGCTGACCTTATATTGATTTTTAGAGAGTCTATGGACATGTCCCTCAAATATTTTGCTGCCATGAGGAAATCCTGTAGAAGTTTGGTTTCATGTGATTTAGGTGCTAGCTGCTTGCTAATCTCCTCCAGCCATCTTATTTGGGCTCTTGAGGTATAAAATGCTGTTGTGGTGGCCCTGGCCACCTGACCTGAGAACTCATATATTTTCTTAAGCAGATCTTCCATTCTCTTATCCACCAGATCCTTTAGTGCGGCTGTCCCTTCTGCTGGGAGTACCGTCTTTTTGTTGAGCTCTGCAATCTTAGGATCTATCTTCAGTGTTGAGCACCAAGTTTTGGCCTTGTCCTCTTGTAGTGGATACATTCTGGCCCACGTGAGTTTCTCAGAAAATCTGGTGGGGTCTGTAGCATAGGGTCCAGTTCACTCTCAGGGGCTGCCTGAGTTAACTTGAATCCCAGGGTAGTGTGGATCCATTTAACCAGGTCCGTTATGTTGTCAATAGGGAAGAGCTTGGAGGTTATGAAGGTCCCCTCTGGGTAGGGGGTCGGTTCCTCGTGTTGTGACTCTTGATCAGAGTCATGCTCACTGTCGATGGGAGCATCTAGTTCCTCCTCCTCCTGGATGTTCACATCATCCTGAGAATCTTCTGAGTCATCATATAGATTGTTAGGGGGGACTGTATTTGAGACTGAGAAACATTCGTTCTCTTGTTGGGTCTAGAGGGCCCCACTCTGGGGGGGGACACTGGGGGACGGGTTGTTTATGGTTGTCATGCGTTCAGCATGAAGGTTTGTTGGCTCTCCACCATGGCCACTGTGGCCTTCTGTAGAGCGACAGGGGCTGGGTCAACTATCCATCCCTATCTCGGCAGGCTTTAACCTGCTCCTTCAAGCTCTTGTGTCTCCATATCAAGATCTGGGTTGTCCTGCTTGCAGGTGGGACGATGAACCCCCTCTTGATGTGGCAGCAGGGGGGTCTTGCATGGCATACACTCCCTTGATTTTGACATGTGTAATTATTAATGGGATATCTTTAGCATTCCTATTGATCTGGATTGATCTCCCCTCTAAAATTGCCATATTTCCAAATAGTGGTATTGTTACTGATATTCTGTTATGTTCCTGGTTTCTCATATCATATGCCTCTTTAAATGTATAGTACTTTATACCTCTAATGGTTAGCTGCTTCCCCTTTAAGGAGCATGGTAGTTTGCCAGCCTGAGAACCGTGTTCAATACTAATTTGTAGGGGCCTCCTATCCCCTTATTAATCGCGCCTATAAAGGCTGGGAATTAGTACAATTGACTAGAACCTCTAATCCCTGTCCTTACCAGGATATAAATGTGTTTTTCAGGGGAACACTTGGTACAAGCAGCGTGTGAGAAGCTCTGCTCACGATCTGCCCTCCACAAGATGGTGGCATAGAATCTATGCCACGTGTGGCTCTGGGATACCTGCCATACATGCATGTAGCCCCAGAATGCCATACCTAAGATGGCGACGGCAAGGAGAAGTGCCTGCGCGAACGTTAGCGTCAATGCGTGTGCACAACTGAGGCAGGACGCTGAAGGGGGAGAGACTCTGAAAACAATGGAATTGGGGCCATCTTGGGGAACCCAGTTACTGGCCATGAGGGCCAGCGTTCGCAGAGTGGAATCCGTTAGTGGGAGTTGCCCTAGGTATCTAGGGAGTTGCATACATCCCCAGAGCTGGAGCTGCAACCCAGGCGCACTGGTAAGCCACAAATCTATAAACGTGGAAGAGCCAGGATTTAAATGGCATAATTGGTCCCTGCTGCATCCTCCACTATGTGAGGGGAGTGAAAACATGCAAGCCAGACTCTTGGTATCTGGCCAGTGCACTCTGCTGCGTAAGGGGAGTGTTCTGTGTGCATAGCTATGGGAGTAGTCAGCTATGCTATAAGTGCCTACATTATGCAGACGCTGAGCAGGGTCTGCACATGTGTAGAGGCACCAGTTTTAAACATTCAGAAAACAACCTGAGCTAGAGCTGGTAGGGAGAAAGAATCATTCCAACGTGCTTTTCATAATTTTCCATTGCTTAATCTATGCACTAACGTTAATTAGATGCTCAACTCAAACTTTAAAGCGTTACCATGCTAACTTGGAATATAGTACATTTCTGTTTCTGGCTCTTAACCTTAATATTGCATTATAATTATATAATTATGTCTCGTAGTGGTCGATTCTGAAGGATTATAATTATATTTTCAATAAAAAAACTGTGCCAAATAAAATCTTTTAAATACCTTTATCCTGAAACTCTGGTACTGGAGCTTGGCGAAGTGCTGCAGCTTGTATCAGATGCACAAGAAAAACTGGGATTATGGGATACAGAAGAGGCTTGGTGGTGGATCAAAATCCGATCTTAAGGTCACATGTGCATCGAGCAGCTTATCAGGTGTACATAACCCTAAGGTAAGGCCTGGGAGTGCCGTGGATATACAGGCAACACAATGTCTGTTTATAGGGATCAGCCAGCTCCTTTGATTCTATTATTATGGGATAAGGAAGGAACCAGCTGACTATCCAAAATTAAAAGTTTTATTTTTTTCCCCAGGATTTCCAGAAAATGGTTTAATGTCTGAATAAAAACATTGTAATAAAATAAGTAACTTTATACTCTGTAATGTAAAAATGAAGTTGTCAATAACAAAGTTATAAACTTTTGTCACATAACATGCGGGGGGAGGGTTAGGGTATAAAAATCACTATGCTTGTGACATCAGATAGCTGTTTGGCTCAGTACTTGCTGACCATTGAAGAAGGTGGACATGCTGTCTTTCATGTCCTGGGAACTGTTGAAGTTATTATTTTTTTGGTTTTTATTCAATGTTTCTTTTTTTTTCCTGACTGAATGTAAGTATGTAAAAAAAAAAAAAACATGCCAATGATGTTTGTTTTCGGCTTTCCAGATTTGGTGCTGTTGTCTGTCTGTATCCCACTAACCTCCTTTACTGGGCCATACCAAGAAACGAGGCTTGGCTCACCATTTTTTTTTTGTTCTCTTGTAATGAAATGTTTATTAAAATTGTCCAATGTACTTGTTTGTAATGAAATGTTTATTAACATTTTCCAACATACAAAAACATATCAAACAAACAGTAAGAACTTCATTGGTGACACATTCATACTACAGGGCACTAACTCAGTAACACAGATAGATATGCTATACTGTACATCCTTGTTTGAATAGCAGATAGTGAGCTCGGTATCAAACAGTACAGTTTTAACATGTATACATATACTGTAACCAATATCAGTTATGGGAGCATGGCTTTATATATTCAGAAATGTGCTTCTGTTCTTTTCCTGTATGTCAGTATTCGTATGGATTTGCCTGTTCCTTACCTAATAAGCTATGGTGCTCCCTCTTTTATCTGCCAACCTCTGTACATCCTAAATTGTGGCAGATAAAAGAGGGTGGCAGATAATAGAGGGTGGCAGTTAAATGGGTAGATAGCATTTCTAGGAAACAGGACAGGAGCTCACACTGGCGTTAAGTGAGGGTGACAGATAAGGGGGACAGATGAAGGGAGCACTGTATAATGAGCTTACTCAGGGATGTGTGTTGGTTCTTTTCCTGTGTTTGGTTTATTGAGTGATACGCCTGAGTTTTTTTTTCCCCCACATATTTCATTGGGGGGAGTAAGGGGTTTTAGTTATGCAGACAGTATGTCTTCCATCTAAGCCACTTTGTCAAACAATTATGGTTCTCTACATCATATTTAAAGGTATGGGTAAAGTACATCTCCTACAAGATATATAGTTCTTCAACTAAACCTGTCCATTCAGACTTTGTAGGGGACGCTGGTGTTAGCTAGTGTCTACTTGCTGATTTTAAGGCTGCAGCCACAAATATCCTGAAAATAAATGTGTTCTGAGGTGATCATGCCCCCTGTGGCAGAATGTCTAGGATCAAGTTTTCAAAATGTTGTGGAACTTAAAATGTTAAAATTTCAGAGGTAGTTTGAGCTAGCTCACCCCAGAAGGCTTGCAGATTAGGGCAGGACCAGAATATATGAAAATGATCTTGCCTTCCCCATAATTTAGGCAACATCTGTCTGATCCTGCTATAGTGTAGTGTTTTATTATTGTGGGCATCCTAAAGAAGTTAACAAGGACCTTCCATTTAAATTCTCACCACGGCTGGCGTAGGTTGTTTTTTGTGCTTCTGTCCAAACTAGTTGTCCTATTTGGGGTCTGTTACTGTGTGCCCTGCCTCTTTCCATTTTGCCCAGGCTGAGTGAACCTCTTTTTCCTTTCTGAGTTGCAACAGGCTGTATAATTGGGAGATCTGGTGTGATGCTGTCAACATACCTCTTTTTACCGTTATGTATTGTTCTAAAGGTGTGGGTGCGCTTTGAATGTCTTGTGCTACTTCTGTCAACTGTATGTAATTTCTGATTTGTAGAAACTTAGAGTGGTCTGTTCTAGGTAGGTGGTACTTATTCTGAATATGTTCAACGCTCATGAGGGTTCCATGGTCTATCACATCTCCTATGGTGTTGTTGCCTCTCTGGGCCCACTGTGTAAAGCCTGGGTCAACGATCCCTGGGCCAAATTCTTCAGTACCTTTAATAGGTGTTAGATGTCCTAGTCTATCTGACATTCCCATCATTCTTCTAAATTTCCCCCTTAACTGTAATGAGTGTCTGGTCATGGGTTTAGAGATTTCACTATTCTAAGTCTAGAAAGAGGTAACAAAAGGGGCCTGGTGCAGGAGGTAATCTGCTAGCTGCTCCCCTTCCCCCTCTGTCCAGCTTGTGTCTGTTTTATACTTCAAGATAGCTAACACTGGGGGATCTGGGCTGAGATATATCTGGACAAAGTGTCATTTATAACACCTCCCACTCCCTCTCACTCCCTTAGATTATCCAACTCCCGTACTCTGGCGGTCCCCCGCAGATTCACCCTCATCGGCCAATCTGGTTACTTTCACCGCCTCCCAAAAATGTGGAATTCCCTCCCCCCTCAAATTCGTCACTCATCCTCCTACTACTCCGTCAGCTCTGTCCTTAAAAACTTCCTTGCACCTAGCTGTTCCTGCTACAACCCTCCCTAACTCCCCCTCTAAGTCCCTAACAAACCCTACCCCTCTTCAGTACCCATGCAATGTCCCTGCTGCAGCTCCCCCCACCTAAAAACCAGCATTCCTTCCCTTCCCCCAATTCCTTCCCTTCAGACCTTCCATTGTTCTCTTACTGTGATTTCTCAATCATCCAAAGTTGTACCAAGGGCTAGTCCCTACCCTATCCTTACACCAGTAACCCAGCTCTTCACTCCACTTCTCCACATCATGAAGGGCTGGGATTTGGTCTCTCTTCTCTCTCACCTTCACCCTCTCTTCTGTTCTTCCAAAACCTATTCCCCCTCGCTGCCTACGACCTGCTTCCCTCCTATCATACTCTACCTCTCGCTGCCACAATCTGCTCCCTTCCTGTTGTGCTTGACCCCTGCCTAGTACAGGCATGGTTCTCAGCATACTGGAGGGGTCAGGTCCCAGCAGACCTTTCTCCTCCTACCTCTTCCTTTGCCTCCTCATTCCATCCCCTTCCACCACCCTCCTCTACTTCTCTGCCTACTGACATACCTACCTCTCTCTCACCTTCCCTTCTCCCCCTTACGTAGCCCTAGCTATGGCTGGCCCCTAATCTCTACTGCACCTGTAGTTAACTTGCACTTCTGTTATGGCTGGCCTCTAATCTCTACTGCACTTGTAGTTAACTTGCGCTTCTGTTATGGCTGGCCCCTAATCTCTACTGCACTTGTAGTTAACTTGCGCTTCTGTTATACCTTAGCCAACCTGTTCTGCCTGTGTTTACTCCTCACTAACTTCCCTAGATCAAACTACAACAATTCTATTCAGTCATTTTCTTGCTACACAGTTATGTGTCATTTAGTGTATGCCTAAATGTTATTTTGTGTTGTTGTATCTATCTAGTCCAAAAGCGTTGGCATAGTATCTATCTAGTTCAAAACTGTTAGCATCCTACTATTTCATTACTCCTGTACAGTCTGCTCAAATTATTTGAATGTAATCTATTGTAAATTTATATTGTGTACCAAATCTCTGTAAACTATCCTCATGTTCCCCTACCCAGCAGTCGCACCGGGAGACGAGCAACTTGTTGCTCAGCGTGCCTTCCTAGTGAAACATTTCAATAAATAAATATAGTATTCTCTTAAATTAATTTATTTATTTAAAAGTTGGTAACCGGGAAAGACACCATGAGCAGAAGCTCATTTCCAGGTGTGACCCAGGGGAAAGGGGGTGCAGGAGGAAGACAGTACAAAATTAACTACACAAAATATTAAAGAACAAAAGCAGCTTAGGTAACATTGTACAGCAAGATGCAAATGAGGAAACTATATACAATATAGACAAATAAATACAATTAGGCAAACAGATTCAAAAACTGTGACTTACAAACCGGGGAAGGGTTAACAACAAGGTGTGTTCAGTAGAGGACTAGGAGGGAGAGCAGGTGCAGAAGGTGACAGGAGGTGGTCTGAGTGTGCGCAGGGCCAAGCCATCCCTGACTTTACCTTTCTGAGGTATGTTTTTCCTGATGTGTGGGTGTTTACTGTGCCTGAGAAATTTGGAAATGGTCTGGTCCACTTGTTTCCAGAAGTTACTAGGGGGCTGTACTGGGAGCATGCAGAAGACATAAAGGAATCTTGATAATATGTTCATTCTAATGGATTCTTCTCGAGCTCCCACAGAAAGGCGGAAAGTACCCCATCTTTCCATGTCACGTTTAGCTTCCACCAGGATCGCTTGATGGTTTTTATTATATAGCTGACGAATACTTTTCCTTATGTTTAACTCTAAATATCGAATACCTTCTTTTGCCCATTGACAGTGGAAAGGCCTTTCTTGAAGAGGGTCATATGCGCCATTGAGAAGCAGAGCCTTGCTTTTGTCATAATTGATTTTAAAGTCTGATATTGCTCCAAATTCGTTAAGTATATCTAGTGGGGGGGGGGAGTGAGTGAGTGAGGACTTTGGATCTGTTACAGATAGCAAGGTATCATCAGCATACAGGGCAATGTTCTGTGTTCTGGGTCCAATTTGAATACCTTTTATTTTATCATTAGTCCTGATGCAGTGGAGCGATACCTACTGACTGGAAAACAGCTAATATTGTCCCAATATTTAAAAAAAGGGGTTAAACAGGACATTTATAACAATCGTCTATGGGGTGGTTAGCTCTACCCTAGATAAGAGAATCCCTTGCGATGTATTGTTTTTAGACTTCAGTAAGGCCTTCGACCTAGTGCCTCACTGGGCCATTGTAGAAAAACGGTATAATTTTGCCATCGCTCCTAGATGTGTTACCTGGATTGCTCACTGGCTTACAGATCATGTTCAACGGATACTAACAGATGGTCATTATTCAGACTGGTGCCCTGTAACTAGCAGGGTGCCACATAGATCAGTGCTCTGCCCTCTGTTTTTTAAAATTTTTGTCTCTGATTTATCAACTCATCTGGATGGGTGGGTTGCTAAATACATGGACAATTGTAAACTGGCTGGGCCTTGCATGAATCAGGATGCTATTTTCCATATCCAGTTGGACCTGGAGAGAGTTTCACTTTGGGCTGACTGATGGAACATGAAGTTCAATCTAACCAAGTGTGGCATGATGCACTTTGGTTTGCATAACCCCTTGCATGAATATTATCTGTGTGGTAAACCGTTGAATAAATTGAAGTGCGTAAAAGACCTTGGTGTAGTGATACCTGATGACTTCAGTTTCAACAAACAAATCACTGAGGTAATCAGAATAATCAACAAAGTACAGCGGGAGGTGCACAGAAATATAATGTTTAGGGACAGATCAGTCATACTGCCACTTTATAGATCTTATAGCCATCCTCATTTGCACTTCTCATCTCAATTTTGGAGCCCCTACTTGAGAGGTGACATAGCATGTATTGAAAAATTACAAAGGAAAATTACCAAGCAAACTGATAGTTTAGGTAATTTAGTTATGATGACAGACTGTGTGAACTAGACCTTATGTCCCTCTAAAATAGAAGGATATGTGGTGACTTAATGTTAACATGGGAAGTGCTGCAAGATCAGCACGTAATGTCTAAAACTGGGCTCGATTTCAAGCAAACCAAGGTCAGTACTAGGGGGGTCACCCACTATAACTTGCCTGCCAAAAGTTCAGTACTGTCAAGAGGGGATATTTTTTCTCACAGAGGGTCATCAACCCATGGAATTCTTTGAATTCTGATGCAGTAATCAATGAGACAAAAGCATCCTTTAAAAATAAGCTGGATAAACTTATGTCTTCTTCTGTGAAGTTATCTTA